>CP141155.1:55960936-57210936 GCA_035233585.1 Antiaris toxicaria | reverse complement strand
TCCCGAAGCCAATAAGATGTATCAGGATTTGAGATTGCAATTCTGGTGGAAAGGGATCAAGAAAGACATTGCTGAATTTGTAAGCCGATGTATGATGTGTCAAAAAGTTAAGGCTGAACATCGGCATCCAAGCGGAAAGTTAGAACCGTTTGAAATTCCCAAATGGAAATAGGAACATATTATGATGGACTTTGTGGTAGGAATGCTGAACACTCGAGAAGGCTATGATGCCATTTGGGTTATTGTCGATAGATTGACAAAGACGACAAGGTTCATAGTAGTGAAAATGACCTTTTCACTGGAAAAGCTAGCGAATCTTTATGTTAACCACATTGTTAGGTTACATGGAGTTCTGAAGTCCATTGTATCAAATCGTGATGCACGATTCACTTCAAATTTCTGGATGTGCATGTAAAAAGCCATGGGAACGGAAGTGTGACTAAGAAAGGCATTCATCCGCAGATAGACGGGCAGTCTGAATGGACAATCCAAACGCTCGAAGACATGCTTCGTGCATGTACAATAGATTTCCCGGGAAGCTGGAATGAGAAACTTCCATTGGTAGAGTTTTCGTACAACAATAGCTACCAAGCTTTCATAGGAATGGCACCTTACGAAGCTTTATATGGAAGGAAGTATAGATCACCTGTCCACTGGTATGATCTACAAGAAAAGCAGCTGCACAAGATAGATTTTATGCAGGAAACAACTGATGTAGTTGCAAAAATACAACAACGGATGAAGATTGCACAAAGCTGATAGAAAAGCTATGCGGACAAATGACTAAGATCCCTAGAGTTTAATGAAGGGGATTTCGTATTTTTAAGATTTTTTCCAATGAAAGGAATAATGTGGTACAGTACAAGACGAAAATTGAGTCCAAGATATATTGGGCCATATAAGATCATCGAACGCATTGGGAAGGTTGCCTATAAGTTGGCATTACTCCCAGAAATGTCGGCAATGCATAATGTGTTTCACATGTTGATGTTGCAGAAGTACGTATCAGATCCGTCCCATGTACTGAAACATGAACTGATCCAGATTCAGGAAGGCCTAATGTACGAAGAAAATCCTATACAAATTCTGGCTCACAAAGACAAAGTCTTATGAAACAAGGCGATCCTATTAGTCAAAGTGCTGTGAAAAAATCACAACATCGAAGAGGCTACATAGGAATGCAAGGATGAGATTAGAAAATAGTGCCCCCACTTGTTCTAAATTTTCGAGGATGAAAATTTTATAAGGAGGAGTGAATGTGATAACCGGGAATTTTTAGATTCTCGGAGTGAATTAAAATTGTATGTATATAACAATTTTAATGTATAAAATGTGAAAAAGCTATGTTTTAATACTATTGAGAATACTATTAAAATGTTCTAATAGTGTTAAAGAGTATAAGTTTAGATATGGAACTTCTTCCTGAACAAAATCGGGTGAGACGGCTCGAAAACGGAGCTTAAAACCCTGAAGAGTGCATTGAAGTGCACTAAAAGATGAAATTTTATGGTAATGAATTCTGGTCAAACGGAAGCAAAAGAAGGCAGACCAATTGCACCAGAGGCACTCGGAACCAGCCTACGCATTTTTGATAAATTTCCGTTCGGTTTGACTTTCGATCAAACTTTGACCATGAATTAATTCATGGATTAATTAAATGATGCCATATGTGACATCATATTTATGATGTCATTAATAAGAAATTAAAACTCGTTAAGCAAGTTTGGTGACATGTATGGCTAGGATTTAAGGAATCTTTGATCAAAGGCCAAGATTAAGCCAAAATGGCTCAAAAAAAATTTAAGGAAAATACTAAAAAGGGGTTCGACCAAACCTATAAAAAATCAGCAAAAATTTTAAATTTTGACCCTAAAAATTTAGCCAAAAAGCCCTTGAACAACTTCCAAATTGTTAGGAAATTGTGCTAATTGGTCCCCCACTTTTTGCCTATAAATTGGCATGAAAAATTCATGTGGAAAAATTAGAAAATGTGGCCCAACTCTTGACCTAAAATCCGTGAGCCATCCTTTCCCCTTAAGCCAAATTTTGATAAAAATTTTGCACCAAACTAGCCTCCAATCCTAGTTCAAGTTGCAAGGGATCGAATTTTTAAGGTAAGCCATCATTTTGAAGCAAATTTTGGTGATTTTTCATCAAAAATCCATGGCTTCATCGATGTTGAAAAATGATAAAAAGTTTGATGATTGGCTTGGTGTTTATGTTCATTTGGTGATATATTGATTTAAAACATGAATTGGAATCTTGAAACACGCAAAATTGTGCATGTTTCTTAGGTAAATCCGTGGGTTATGAACACGGGATTATGAAAACTTTTGTGATGAAAAATGATAAGGAAATGAGTAACAAGAACCCTAGGAATGAGGAAAAATTTTCCTATGAAATTGAGCATGAAAATGGTGGCATTTAAAGGCTAGGGTTGAATGAAATTTCTTAGGTTTTTGATGTTAATAAGTGCATTAGAAATCTTAAGAATGAATGGGAATAAATAAGACTTGTGATGAAAAATGTTTGGTGTTTAATTCCAAATGAAAACCGTGGGATATGATGAAGAAAATGATTGAATGATGGCTAATGTGGAAAATTTTTATACGAAGTTTGGTAACTTTGTATAAAATGGGCCTCTGGTATAGTACGTGGCAGGTATAAAGGTTCTAAGATGTACCTAACGCCGGGGAAACCCAGAAATATAAGCAGAAATACTGTCGAAATTTCTAAAACGGCATAAGGGCATTTCAGGAAGCGAGAGATAAAAATATAGGATCGGAAATAAAACCGAGACCCCTCGATGGGTTAGGGTTAATAATGAAAACCGAACCCAAAAGGAGTAGTAAAATGATCCTTTAGTGTCTAAAATACCGAAAATGGAAAAAAAAAAAATTCACGTAGGGGTATTTTATGAAACAAGGGGGAAAAGTTGTGAATGGGATAGAAAACCCGATTCCCTCGGGTATGGGATTAGAAACATTTGAAAAGTAGTGAAATACCCATTTGAGACTCCGAAACGCTAGAAAAACGAGAAATAACCCTAGGTGTCGAATGAATAGTACTCGAGGGTCGAGTGATGAATAATTGTTGATTTTGTAGCAAATAAAGCTGTAAAAAGATACAAAAACCTAAGGAATATTATTTTACAATATATGGGCTTAGAAAATCCGGGAAAAATGATAGAACGAAATTGTTATGGTCCCGAGACCTGTTAGGGGCAAAATGGTCATTTTGACCAAAAATTCCCGAAAAGCTTAGAAAGAATCGTAAAGGACCTAGAATGTTTAAAATGAGATTCTAGAGGCCATAATAAAGATTTTAAGATTAAAATCTAAAAATTATAAAGTACACGGGTGTGTATTATGGAACACGACCGTGTAGTTTAAACCCGAGAGGTACACGGGCTTGAACACTGGCGCGTTGCAGGCCGTGTATCACATAAAGAGTTGAAATGTGTTGTAAAATTCATAATAAAACAAATAAATCCAAAGTGATAATTAATTATGGGTATTAACAGATAATATTCTGTCTGTAGGAACCCAAATTAGAGAAGATATCAAAACTGTGGAGGATTTCCAAGGGTGGACACTGTCACAGTTGTGGTAAATTCAAGCATTTTCATGTCTGCAACATGAAATACTATGATATTTTATCATGTACTAATTGTACATTAGATGTTAAGTCCTACGGGCACCGGGAGAATAGTTAGAATAACACATCCCACATAATGAGAAAAAGAGAAGTGTACTGTATGTACACTATGGAAATAGTGTGACTGAATTTAAGACACACCCTTAAAAAGAGAATATGTAAGACCTACGGGCAACAGAGGTTATTGATCTAGAGATGACGATTAATGTCACTTAGTTAGAACTGTAAATAAAAGATGGTAATGAAACCACCTTTGGCGTACCACCCCTCCAATAATGTGGTGGAGGTTTACAGGTCCTTCGGGGATATAATGACCGCTTCGGGTGATGATAGGATTGGAGAGGAAGGAGCCTTAAGGTTGCTCCTAAAGCCCTCCCAGTTAGCGTGCATAAAATATCGGTACGGCCACTATGAGTTTAAAACCAAAATATAAATAAAGATAATAGATAAAAATGTTATGAAAGCCATAACTGAGTATAATTGAATATAACCGACACTAACACTAAGTGTAGTAGACTCAGTTAGGGTGACATAAATAGTAACCGGTTAGGATCAAAGTCAGTATTTATCAGTCAAAGGTCAAAGTTACTATTTATGATAAAAAGTAATATTCACGAATGAATAGTACTATTCATAGGAAATTGGATTTTTGATTTTTTGAATCTATGCGATTTATAGTTTGTATGTTTGAACTTACTGAGCCTGTTAGCTCACCCGTTTGTTCATGTTGCAGGTAAAAAACCTATCCAGTAGACTACTTGGATGGCGGCAGGAGACAAGCGTGTCAATGGGATAGGGAATCCACTGTGGATTTTGGTCCTGCTACCAGTCTTCCACTGAGCATCGAAATAGTGAATTGAAGAGAATGTATTTTTGAAACAAAGTTTACAAATAGTATCTCTGTAAATTATGTTGTATTGTACAAAAGACAACTAATTTTGTATTTTATATGGCTTTCATATAATGCTTTATGCAAGAAAAGTATTTTAAAAAAATATATATGGGCGAAACCTTTGGGCCCTGAAAATGAGAGATTCAAAGTAAGAAAGTGTTTTAAAATGATAACCCAATGAGGTACACAGGCTATCTCGATCGATGAAGGAGTCGGATCGCAATGGTTTCACATGGCTGAGGTCGAGGGCGTCACATTTAGTAAACTTAGTTTACCTAAGGTAATCTCTTGAAGTTTTTTGGTTCTGAAAAGCATCATCGTTTTTCCAAAAATGATGGAATTTCTCAAGAAACGCACCGGAGGACTTATCTAGCCATCCGTGCTGTGAGTTCGATCTAACTCAATCTCGAAACTCTTAAAAACCCTAAAACACTTATCTTTCTTACTTTTGCTTTGACTTGCCATTTATTTATATCTATACTTTTTGAATACCGAAAACACTCCATTTTGAGCATTTTGGTCCGAAATCACTTTCTCAATCATGAACTTTATTCTTTGATCACTTTTGGAGATTTTAAATCCTCCAAAACATTTATTTATTTCTATTTACACTATTATTTGTTTATTTACAAGTACAATGTTCTCATACATTCTTATTCACAAAAATTCTTAGAAAAACCCTAGTTTAACCTAGGTAACACTATTGAGATTCGTTGGTCCATGACAGCGAGTACAACATGTCATCCGCAAAACATGTTGAAAACATATGTCATACTTAAAACATATAAGCATGTCACATATACACAACATGTAACATGCACTAAAACATTCCATATACTAGATGCAAAACTAAAGCCTTACACATAGCTGAATACATATCTGAAACATCACATAGCTGAATGCATAATAGATAACATCATATAACTGAATGCATATCATCTATAGCTGGAATCATGCTGTAACTATGGCTAAGGCATATCGTGAACAATACAGAACCGATTATGCTCATATTACGCTTTATTATTTATTATCTTTCCTTTACCTAATTGAGAGCCCATGTGTCAGTACCGAATTACGCGCGGATCATCAGAAATGTCCGCGACCATAGTAAGCCTTATTCCTATGGGCCTTGTGCCCGTTATGTATTAAGAACCATTGGCGTAGGTTCGTCATACTTAAGCTGAATAACCTCTTCAAGCGGAAGAGGCCCGTACAACACGGTTCATAATTTACCCAATTGTTTATCTGATCAAGCCATATGCTCTACTAGACTATCCCCAAATCATACATGATAGGGGTGTATGGCATCTAACTCGTACTTTCATGAATCTACTCGATTATGAAGCTATATGCTCTTATAACATGCTATGCAACAATTATGCACGGTTTGTATATTTAACATAGTGTATAAACAACGCTTTAAACTCATTTTTGGTCATGCTATAGGTGGAGTTGTACTTACCTAATCTATAGGAAAAACTTATACTCTGGCCCTTGTCAAATTATAGGTATCTACCTGTCATCATAACGTGTTCCATCAATACTCATAGCTGAGTCACTAATACCGTTAGTGACTAAAGCAGCTATTAATATATGTTACCGATTACCATCGGTACTAACTTGCTCTTTTTTTGGTGAGTTTTGATTCTCTAATCGTGGTTAATTAATTCATTTACCTAATAAATTAATTAACGTCGCTCTTAAGTCACTACTATCGTTAGTGACTATAAACTTTATTGTTGTATGGTATCGATGCCCATTGGTACCTATTGTTCTACTTTGGGAATTTGGTATCTAATTCCTATCGTGCTTGATTAATTTGTCTACTTAACAAATTAATCACCACCGTTCCTCACTATCTCATTTAGACTCAGTCCTTGACTAGTTAACCGACTAGTCAATCGACCGGTTACCTCACTCATCATTGACTATGTAGTTTCTGGGTTACTTGCGTATTTGGTGTGGTAACCAATCGGGCTACCTCTACTGCTTTATTTATTTTTAAGAAAGTTGTTTTAGAATTTTTATGAAACTTTTGAGGAAAATACAAACTCTTCGAAACCATCCCCATACCACCCCATTGGAAGGTGGGGACATTTTATCAAAACGATTTTTCTTTTTTAAAAGGGGAAGAATTCATTTTGGTGTTCGTTTTTAAAAGTAGTTCTTGAACCATTTTACAGAAAACCGTTTAAACTTGTTTGAAACGACTTAAATTTACGAGTTTGGCGAACATAAAACTTTTAGTTCTTGATGAGATGAACAACCCGCATGTTCATCTCAAAGCTCAAATCAAACTTTAACGATTCCTAAACTTATCAAACCTGTGGCTAAACTTGTGTCCAGTTTTAGAAAAATTATAGGTTTATGCTTGTTTTAAAATTACTCAGTTTGGGGCCCGAAACGGCCAAATTTTTAAAACATGCATAGGTCATTTTAAAGGTTTCGACGAGATCTAAAAATTTCGTGTTGAGTCCAAGATCCAGTTCGGATTCTAAATTGGTCGTTTTTATAAAAATCCGAGACTATTCCTGTTGCTCAGGATTTCAGTCCCAATTTTGAACTCCAGTTGAAAACTGCTCAGAAAACCTATCTTAGTATCGTTTTTGGCCAAAAGCTATTTGATGTAAAAACGACCGTAACAAATTTCCTTAAAACTTCATGTTTTCCCAAATCCCAAAATCAGACCATAAGGTGGTCAAAAATGGGCAAAACCATGGCTTAAAAACTGGGGACAGGTTGGTTCCTAGCCAACCCTAAACGTCTATACACACACATCCATCCATAAAAATTTAAACCACAACCACACAACTACATAGACTTGAAAATAAAATATTAAGGGCTCAAAATAAACTTATTACAACTCATTGCTCAAATAAATACACATAAATTTCCCTGATCAAAACTTAAAAAATGGCTAAACCACAAAAAGATAGTTTTCGGTTTTACCTTGTGTGCTTGATCTAGCACAATCCGAACCAAGGGTGACCAAATCCGTGTAGTCCTAGGTGAACAAGAAGGGGTTGGCCTTTGGCTAGGAGAAAATACAAAATATTCTTCCCACTTATTAAGCTAATGAAAAATCATCAAAACCACAAAGATTGATTCTAGAACCTTACCGAAAAACAACCTTGAAATGCTCTTGAAAAATGTCTCCAACACAACTAGAATGTGACTGATTTTTGGTGTGTTTATCACTGTGTTTGGGGGGCTTTGGCTGGGTTTCTTGGCTAGGAAATGGTTGGTTTTTGGGTTGGAGGGGGTTCAAATTTTTCTGAAAAGAAAGGGAAAGAGAGTTATGTTCTCTTGGGTGAGCAAAAGAAGAAAATGATACCCTAAGCCAAGCACCTCCTTTTATAGACAAAACTAACCCAAAATTAATCAACTTAAGCTGACTTAATTAAGCCAATTTTCTTGCTAATCCAGGGACAAAACCCTGCTATTTTCTGCCCTTAAAAACTGAGGGAGGCCAGCGCACACAAAGGGGTCAAATTGCCTTAAATGCATGTTTGCTCATGTGACTAAACTATTGCATATTTTATTCAATGTGTCATAGCCTATCTCAATATTTTAATGCCAACTTTTGGGCTACTCTGTAGCTATTTTTTGTTGCCTTTTCAGCTGGAATACATGTTTTCTTAGCAGTCTAACTTTCCAAAGCGGTGTTCGGTCCTTTCTCGACGGTGTTTTGGATTTCGACCGAAATTGGATTTTCTAAATCCAATATTTATATTGATTATTCTTAGTTAGGTTGTTATGCCTATGAGCCCATTCTGAGTCTATTTTACTCTTCATTTCCTATACTGTGGTTGTGTCTATACTATGTTGTCCCTGTGCACGCATAACGAGACATTTTTGTGTGAAATTGAAAACACAGTCTATCCTGACTAATTTGGATGTGTTGATTTCATATTCATTAGTTTCACGTCCATCTGAGGTCATCTAGACCAGTTTTCAATATCTGTGTGACCTCACCTTGAGTCTAACGTGTTTTGTGCTCAATTGACTAATTTGAGCGTTTTGAGTCTAAATATATCAGTTTTACGTCAAATTAAGGCCTTCTTGGCCATTATCCTGACACTGCGTTTCTACTATTTACTATTCACTGCTTTCTGTTTAACTGACTAGTATGACCGTTCTGACTCCGATTTTGTTAGTTTCTAGGTGAGAAGAGGTCATCTGGATCATTTCTCTCGATATTATACCACTATCAGGGTCATTATTGATGCTGTGCTCAGAAAACCAGCCTGAGCATATTAATGAATTGCGTATTAGTTTTGTGTCAAGAATTGGTCATCTAAACCAGTTTCTTGATACTACACGTCTCACACGCACACATACAAATGTACTAAGGTGAACCGATTTCACTGTTGGTTTCCCCTTTCACTGCATGAATAGGAATTAAACATTTTTGTACCCGTTTAATTTATTCAAATTGGTAATTTATATTATATCGATTTAATTTAATTACTAATTATATAGTAATTAGGTTTTCGAGATCATGGGAGTATTTTATAACGGCCCTCTACTTTGAGTGACAAATTCTACCTTTTTTCTGATTCAAAATTTGCCTCCCAGCTTAGTACACGGCATTCTACAGGGCTCTTACACCGGCGTGGGCATTCCGGACACAGGCATGTACTAGTTGAGATTGCTCAACATGCCCACATCCTGAAAAACAGCCTTCCACATGTTCATCAACCTGAGCAGTACATGGCCACTTACACGGCCGTGTACCTGACCGTGTTACACTTACACGGCCATGTACACTTACACAGCTTCCCACGTGTACACAGTCTGAATAGTACACGACCACTTACACAGTCGTGTACTTGACCGTGTTCTTCAAATGGTCACCAAAAAGGCATCAAATTACTCCAAATTCATTCCTTAATTACTTATTACATTGTAATTAGGTTACATGAATAGGGTGGTCATTACAATCCTACCGTCACCCATACCATCCTACTCTTGGACAAGTTTCTTACCTGCGACATGAACATACTGGTGAGCTAACGACTCAGTAAGTTCAAACATACATACTAGGAATCATGTTGATTCAAAAACATAAATAATAAAATTTTCCATGAATAGTAATTTTAAATTTGACTAGTGAATAGTAATTTTGACTTTGACCTGATACTATTTATGTGAACTTTGATCGAGAATACTAAACGTATTGTTAGTACCTACCGTGTCCGATTATGCTCACTTATGGCATTTATCTCGATTTTAAGTCATTATCTCTTTTTTTTTAATTCTGGTTTTTTTTTAGGCCTTTATTAGTCGTATCATTATGCGCGCTGACTGAGAGGGACTCTAGAGAGCTACCCACTGGCCACTCCTCTGCAGTCTATTATCACCTGAAGCGGTTATCATATCCCCGAAGGGCCTGTAAACCCCCACCATACTGGAGGCTGGTACGTCAATAGTGGTTTTATTACCGTCTTTCTTATAGTTCCTACCAGATGACTTATCCTCATCTTATGGCTAGGAACCCTTTTACCGCTTGTAATACAATTATATTCTTTCATAATGTACGAACAACACATAATATAACTACGACAGTTAATTCACGTTGCAGAAAAATAAATGTCTGAACTTACCAGACTGCGCTAATGTCCACTTTCTGAAGTCCTTTGCAGTTCTTTCATCGCCTCTAGTTTGGGTCCCTATAGACAATATATTATCTATTAATTCCCATCATCATTTTTCACTTTGCATGTATTTGTTTTGTTCTTATTATCACAATACCTTTCATCTCTCTATATGATACACGGCCTGAAACACGCCCATGTTCCCAAAGTACACGCCCGTGTACTTCATAAAATTTGGATTTTAGCTATTAGAATCTTAGTTATGGCCTCTAGAATCTTATATAAATCATTCTAAGTCCTTAACGGTCCTTTCCGAGCCTTTTAGAAATTTTTTATCAAAATGACCATTTTGCCCCTGACGGGTCTCGGGACCGTAACGTTTTCACTATACCTTTTTATGGGATTTTCTGAGCCCAAATATCTTAAAATAATATTTATTAGACTTCGTTACATTTTTATAGCAGTCATTGCTGCAACACACGCAACTATTTGTTACCCGACCCTCGGGTGACACTATTCCGACACCTAAGGTCGTTTCTGGTTTTTCTGATATTTTGGAGCCTCAAATAGACATTTTACTACTCCTGAAATGCTTGTTATCCTATTTCTGAGCGTTGGTTCTCGAGGGACTCGGGTTTGCCATCATGACCATAAACTTACCCTGTGTTTCCTGAATTACCCCTAATGTCATTTTTCCCCTTTTTTCAATGTTTTAAAATTTTAGAGGGACAGTTTACTATTCTTAAAGAGGTCTGTTCTCCCAATCTCGAGTCTAATTTACCAAAAAGTCTCGGTCTCCATTTCTGAGGACATTTTTATTGTTAGGAAATGTCCTAAGCATTAGAGACATTTTTGATGTATTTATTTTGAACTGGATAATAAAATTATATATAGAGGTTATTCATTACGTTGCTATCTGTCCTCGTTTTATTTACATGTTAAAGTAAATGTAAGCAAATATGGCTCCCTGACTGCTTGTGTTAAACTGTTAGAACATTGCATGCAATGGACTTTTGTATGCGAGAAGACAATGTTCTAAAGTAAGCGGTCTAAATTATAGTTTGTAGTCTATGGGGTTAGACCGAGCATCTAACTCATGCTAAGACTATTATGTTGTCTAAAGCCTTAGCGGGGACAGTTTGTCTTGACTATCTGGAGCTGGACTCCCAAGTAGAGACATAGATATGTTGCTTGGTGGTGACATATTAGATCGGGACTAAAGTGTGATTGACCTACGAAGTCCGCTTTGAGTGGATCGATCTGCTTTTGACGTTCATTGTGGAGAAACCTTAATCCTGAGTAAAAGGACGCTTTATGTATATGACTTGTGTACTTTGATGTTCCAATGGCTAAAGTGTCTCAGAGGTAGTAAGCTTATAGACTAGTTCGTTGGGTGCATGACTTGTATACGATGAAGGGTTCGTTTACAGATATCAGAATCATAGCTCTAATGAGGAGTTAAGGGTATCCTCTTAAAGGCATTATACTGAATGTGAAAATGGACAAGGCCTTGGGTCGTCTACTGCGCGGATAACTTCTTATTCACATATGGTGAATAATCATTTTCTTTATTCGGTAGTATAATGGAACTTTAAGATAGCCTGATCAGTAGGATTAAACGGACTTTGGCCTAAGGCTGATCATGGATATCATATGAGGGTTCTACATACATGACAAGGTCATTGGACGATAGCTTTCACAGGCTTACGTAATACATTATATAATTGGGAGTTCAGTTTCAGGTTTATAGTGGTGTGACTCTGAAATTAGTGATCATATGATTGAGTTATTCGGTAAAGAATGATGATCATATGGATTTGTGGGAGCTTGATTATATATGTCCAATTAGTCCCTCTACTAGCTCTACATAATTCCTGAATGTTTGGCAAATTGATTTGTGTATGCTATTGGCTAGTTTATTATGCATGGATGGTGTTGACATAGGATAAGGATGGTCGACAAGATTCTCTCCGGTTGGATTCAGATTTTGTTTTGGATAATAGAGTACACAATTATTCGAACTCCAAATAAAGTTGCTATGATTTTATTTGAGATTGGATTAGAGTTGTAGAAAATTATCCATGAGAACAAAATTTGAAATACAACTTTTTTGTGGATTTTGAATTTTGAATTTTGAATTTTGAATTTTGAATTTTGAATTTTGAAATTTGAAATTTGAAATTTGAAATTTGAAATTTGAAATTCGAATTTGAAATTTGAATTTGAAATTTAAATTTGAAATTTGAAATTTGAAATTTGAAATTCAAATTTTGAATCACAGTCCAAGTGGGATTTGAATTTGTTATGGTAAATCCACGAGGAATGAAATTCGAATTTGAGTTGGATATGGAGAGGAAAATCTTGTTAGAATCCTACTTGAATTTTGAATCCAAATCCTAACCAAATATGGATGAAAAGTTTGAGGATTATCCTCAATGAATTTTTGGATTTTTATGTTAGGAAATGCCCTAAGTATTAGAGACATTTTGATGTATTCATTTTGAACTGGATAATAAAATTATACTTAGAGGTTATTCATTACATTGCTATCTGTCCTCGTCTTATTTACATGTTAAAGTAAATGTAAGCAAATATGGCTCACTGACTGCTTGTGTTAAAACTGTTAGAACGTTGCATGCAATGGACTTTTGTATGCGAGAAGACAATGTTCTAAAGTTAGCAGTCTAAACTATGGTCTGTAGTCTATGGGGTTAGACCGAGCATCTAACTCATGTTAAGACTATTATGTTGTCTAAAGCCTTAGAGGGGACGGTCTGTCTTGACTGTCTGGAGCTGGACTCCCAAGTAGAGACATGGATATGTTGCTTGGTGGTGACATATTAGACCAGGACTAAAGCGTGATTGATCTACGTAGTCCGCTATGAATGGATCAATCTGCTTTTGACGTTCATTATGCAATAACCTTAATCCTGAGTAAATGAACTACTTCATGTATATGACTTGTGTACTTTGATGTTCCAATGGCTAAAGCGTCTCAGAGGTAGTAAGCTTATAGACCGGTTCGTTGGGTGCATGACTTGTATACGATGAAGGGTTTGTTTGCAGATATCGGAATCATAGCTCTGAGGAGTTAAAGGTATCCTCTTAAAGGCATTATACTGAATGTGAAAATGGACAAGGCCTTGGGTCGTCTGCTGGGCGGATGACTTCTTATTCACATATGGTGAATAATCATTTTCTAGATTCGGTAGTATAATGGAACTTTAAGATAGCCTGATCAGTAGGATTAAACGGACTTTGACCTAAGGCTGATCATGGATATCATATGAGGGTTTTGCATATATGACAAGGTCATTGGATGGTAGCTCGTCACAGGCTTACGTAATACGGTATATAATTGGGAGTTCAGTTTCAGGTTTATAGTGGTGTGACTCTGAAATTAGTGATCATATGATTGAGTTGTTCGGTACAGAATGATGATCATATGGAATCACGGGAGCCCGATTATATATGTCCAATCAGTCCCTCTACTAGCTCCACATAATTCCTTAATGTTTGGCAAATTGATTTGTGTATGCTATTGGCTAGTTTATTATGCATGGATGGTGATGACACAGGATTAGGATGGTAGACAAGATTCTCTCCGGTTGGATTCAGATTTTGTTTTGGATAATAGAGTATACAATTATTCGAACTCCAAATAAAGTTGCCATGATTTTATTTGAGATTGGATTGGAGTTGTAGAAAATTATCCATGAGAACAAGAATATGAAATGCAACCGTTTTGTGGAATTTGAAATTTGAATTTTGAAATTTGAAATTTGAATTTTGAAATTTGAAATTTGAATTTTGAATTTGAAATTTGAATTTGAAATTTGAATTTGAAATTCAAATTTGAAATTTGAATTTGAAATTTAAATTTGAAATTTGAAATTTGAAATTTGAAATTTGAATTTGAAATTTGAATTTGAAATTTGAAATTCAAATTTTGAATCACAGTCCAAGTAGGATTCGAATTTGTTGTGGAAAATCCACAAGGTTTGAAATTCGAATTTGAGTTGGATTTGGAGAGGATAATCTTGTTAGAATCCTACTTGAATTTTGAATCCAAATCCAAACAAATAAGGGACGAAATTTTGAGGATAATCCTCATGAAAGATTTCGGATTTTGTGGATAAGATTCAAGGGAATATTCAAGCTTCAATCCTAGTTGAATTTGGTTTCTCTCTCCTCCCAAAAGTGGCCGAAATTTTGGATCCCTAATCCTAGGAAATTCGGTTATTTTTGGATAAGGTTAAGATGAGATTTTGCTTGAGAAATCCTAGTGGAATTTTGATTCTCCCTTATCCTAAAAGTGGCCGAAAATTTGGAGGATTTTCTCCTTGTGAATTTCGGATTTTTTGGTTGGAAAAGGGAGATAAAATTCTAGCTAAAATCTTGTTAAGATTTGGATTGGATTTATCTAGAAAAACCGAATTTAATTGTGGAGATTCTCCCTTGGAAAATTCGGATTTTTTGGGTTTGGATAAGGGAAAATATCTTTTCCTAGTCCAATTCAAATTCAGAGATTCACCTTATGCAGGTCTATAAATAGAGGTCCTGCCACTCCAGTTCTCTCAGACCACAGACTCTCAGGTGAGCAGGCTTATTGTAGCACAGCTCATCGTGACAATAAAGTTCTTTAGAGATCTGGGTGGTCGGAAGAAGACTAGCAGTGCTAGCATACCGATCGAGGTTCAGAGTGCCCACACACTCAGCCATTCGGGAATTGGAGAATAGTAGAGAAGGCTAGTTGGTTGAAGCCTCCGGTCACTCTCCTCCTGTTCATTGGCGTCCTTGAGGTATGAGTTTTAATTGTTGTTGATTTATTGTATATGGCATCATGAGATATTTAACGATCTAAAAATTTTTATTGTTCCGCTGCGCCACTCTGATACGTTTTTACCGGTTTATTTTCCTGCATTTTATGGATAAGGTTCAAGCAAAAATTCAAGTTTCAATCCCAGTTGAATTTGGATTCTCTCCTCCCTGATAATGGCTGAATTTTTGGAGTAAATCTCTTAAGAGATTTTCGATTATTTTGGATAAGGATGAGATAAGATTCAAGCTTGAAAATCCTAATGGAATTTTAATTCTCCCTTATCCAAAAGTGGCCAAAATTTTGGTAAGGATCTTCCCCTTGGATTTTCGGATTTTTTGGTTGAAAAAGGGAGATAAAATTCTAGTTAAAATCTTGTTTAGATTTAGATTGGAATTATCCTAAAGTGGCCGAATTTATTGTTGGGATTTTCCCCTTGGAAAATTCAGATTTTGTGCTTGTGGATAAGGGAGAATATCTTCTCCTAATCTAATTCAAATTTAGAGAATCACTCATGCAGGCCTATAAATAGAGGTCCTGCCACTCCAGTTCTCTCAGACCATAGACTCTCAAGTGAACAGGCTTATTGTTACACAACTCACCATGAGAATAAGTTCTTTAGAGATCTGGGTGGTCGGAATAAGACTAGCAGTGCTAGCATACCGATCGAGGTTCAAAGTGCCCACACACTCAGCCATTCAGGAACTGGAGAATAGTAGAGAAGGCTAGTTGGTTGAAGCCTTCCGGTCATTCTCCTCTTACAGATTGGTGTCCTTGAGGTATGAGTTTTAATTGTTGTTGGTTTATTGTATATGGCATCATGAGATATTTAACGATCTAAAAATTTTTTATTGTTCCGCTACGCCACTTTGATACGTTTTTACCGATTTATTTTCCTACATTTATCCCTCATTTCTTGAAATGCCCTTTATGCTGTTTTTTTCTTGTTAAATTTTAGCAGCATTTCTGCTTAAATTTTAGATTTTCTCGGTGTTAGGTATGCCTCAGAATCTTAGTACCTGCCACGTACTATACCAAAGGCCTATTTTATGCAAAGTCACCGAACCCTTACATAAAATTTTTCCACATTACCAATACACCATTCAACACAAAATTTCATCATTTTTCCTCATTATCAGCCATAGTTTTTTTTATTTAATTCAAGCACCAAAATTTTCACTCACCAAAACACAATTTCTTATAGTTAAAAGTCATGATTTTATTTTTAACACACAAATCTACATCAAACCTAACCAAATTTTATTCCATTTCCATATACAACCCATAGTTTCTATGCTTCAAACTTTTAACCCAATGTTTTGGTTTCCTCCTAGGGTTTTTCTCAAAATTTTCATCCAATTTTCCTCACAAAATTTTCCATAAAATTCTTTCATATAGGCCACGGATTTTCATAGCAAAATCCTAGCCAAAATTTTCATTTCAAAATTCCAATATCACAATCATACATTCCAACACAACCATAATTCATTCATAACCAAAACACAATTTAATTCTCAACAAAATTTCATGTCTCATCCCCTTGAAAACCATGAACTTTGCATGAACTCATGCATGGAAAAATGCTTGTTTCATGCTTCCAAAATGCTCTTGAACCAACATACAAACTAACCAATACCAAACAACAAAGTTCAACACCAAACTATCATAATTCTTTCCTACCCACCATAGCCACGGTTTTGAAGAACAAAATGGCAAGAAAAGGATGAAAAATGGAGACTCACCCTATTAGATTGAACCCTTGAAGCTTGGAAGGTGTTGGAAGCTAGTTTGGTGAAGGGTTTTGAAAATTTTCTTTGGTTTGGAGGGGGAGAAGGCTAGGGCTAGTATGGGGTAGCAAAGGGCAGATTTTTGGCTATGTTTTGGCTGAAAATTTCAGCCCATAGACTGGTTATAAAGGTAGCTAAAAAGGGAAGGGTTCCTTTGTAAACTTTTTGTGTAATTTGGTTTGTTTCTAGGGACTTTTTAGCAACTTTTTGGGGGATCAATTTGCAAAATTTTGGCTTATTTTTCAGCCTTCCCATTGCCTCAAAACAGCCCCATTTATCCCAAAAATTAGCCAAATTTTTCTTGTATTTTTGGCTTAATCCTAGCCTTCCATTCAAGATTACTTTAAACTATGGCCTTTGGATCCAACAACCACTTGTTCTCTTATTAATACTACATTTATTACATCATTTATTGATGTCATGAATGACATCGCCTAATTAACTCATGGTCAAAGTTTGACCAAAAGTCAAACCAAACGAAAATTTATTGATATTGCATAAGCGGGTTTTTGACGCCTCTTGTGTGATCGGTTTGCCTTATTTTGCTTCCGTTTAACCAAAAATCACCACTGTAAGTTTCTTATCTTTTAGTGCCTTCGGTGCACCCTCTAGGGCTTTTGGCTACAATTTGGGGTCGTTTCACTTGTTTTAGTTTGGGAAAATTTTTCATCTCCGAAATCACACCCTTTTTCACTGTTAGAACATTTTATCGCATTTTATATAATATGAAAACACAACTTTTTCATATTTCATACATAAAAATTATCATATACATACAATTTTATATTTCTTCCGAGAACTTGAGAAGTCATCGGTTATCACATTTACCCCTCCTTATAAAATTTTTGTGCTCGAAAATTTAGAACAAGTGGGGGTACAACTCCCTTATTTCTTCTTCACACTCCTACATAGCCTCTTCGACGTTGTGATTGTTCCACAAGACTTTGACTAGCAAAATTGCTTTGTTTCTCAACACTTTCTCTTCACGAGCTAAAATTTGAACAGCCTGTTCGTTATAGGTCAGATCTTGTTGAATCTGAATTGGTTTATGCCTTAATACATGGGATGGATCCGATATGTACTTCCGCAATATAGATACGTAGAACACGTTATGTACTGTCGACATTTCTGGAGCTAATGCCAACTTATAGGCAACCTTTCCAATGCGTTCGATGATTTCAAATTGTTCAATATATCTTGGACTCAATTTCCCTTTCTTATCGAAGCACATTATTCCCTTCATTGGCGAAACCTTTAGGAATACGAAATCCCCTTCATTCAACTTTAGGGATCTTCGTCATTTATCCGCATAACTCTTCTACTGGCTTTGTGTAATCTTCATTGGCCGCGTATCTTTGCAATGGCATCTGTTGTTTCTTGAACAAAATCCTTCTTGTGTAGCTGCTTTTCTTATAGATCATACTAGTGGATGGATGATCTACACTTCCTTCCACATAAAGCTTCATAGGATGCCATTCCTATAGAAGCTTGGTAGCTATTATTGTGCGAAAATTCTATCAAAGGAAGCTTTTCATTCCAATTTCCCAGAAAATCCATTATACAAGCGTGAAGCATGTCTTCTACTGTCTGGATAGTCCATTCAGATTGTTCGTCTGTCTGCAGATGAAAAGCCATACTAAAGACGCAATTTCGTTCCTATGGTTTTTTGCATGCATTTCGAAAAGGTCGAAGTAAATCGTGCATCTCGATCCGACATAATGGATTTATGGGCCACATAGAGGTTTACCAACTTTTTCATTGAAAAAGTCATTTTTACTGCTATGAATCCTGTTGTCTTTGTCAGTTTATCAACGATAACCCAAATGGTGTCATAGCCCTCTCGGGTCTTCAGTAATCCCACTATAAAGTCCATTGTAATATGTTCCCATTTCCATTCGGGAATTTCCAGCGGCTCCAATTTTTCACTTGGATGCTGATGCTCCACCTTGACTTTTTGACACGTCATGTATCGACTCACGAACTTTGCAACATCACTCTTTATTTCCTTCCACCAGAATTGTAATTTTAAATCTTGGGACATTTTGCTGGCTCTGGGATGCACTAAATATGGTGTCTCATGAGCTTCTGTCATAATTTGCTTTCTCAATTCTTCATCAGCAAAGACATGAATTCTTCCCTGATGTAAGATTAGTCCATCCTTGGAAACTTCTTTTGGATGACTTGCTAAACTGGTGTCTTGCTTATGAGCCATTTTAATATTTTCAATTAATGATGACTCTAGTTGTAGCAGTGCTAGCTTTCTAACTATCAATTCTAACTCTATCGAGTTTATCTCTTACTGTAACGGCTTTGGCATTTTCTCTATTGGCAATTGGTGCGAAACAGTAGACTTTCTACTCAAAGCATCTGCTACATAGTTGGCTTCTCTTGGGTAATATAGGATCTCACAATTGTAATCCTTCACTAATTCCAACCATCTTCTTTACTGCATATTTAGCTCCTCTTGTGTGAAGAAGTACTTCAGACTTTGATGATCGATGTAAATCTGACACTGAGCTCCACATAATAGTGTTGCCAAATTTTCAGTGCGAACACTATTACAGCAAGTTGTAATGACCTCCGTTTTCCTACTATATAATCAGTAATTAAGTTGATAAATACAATGTATTTTTCCCAATTGAATGAATTAAACAAGTATAGTGATGTTTAGTTACTATTCATGTAGTGAAAGAGGCAACCGATAGTGAAATCGGTTCACCTTAACATATATGTATGAGCGTATAAGACACGAAGTATCAAGAAACTAGTCCAGATGATTATTTCTTGACATAAAACTGATAAGTTAGTCATCAGTACGCTCAGATCAATTATCGGAGCACGGTAGCGATGATTACCTAAATGGAGGTACAATATCAAGAAATATGGTCCAGATGACCTCTTCTCGCCTAGAAACTGACAAAATCGAGCCAAAACACTCAGACTAGTCAGTTAAATAGAAAAAAATGAATAGTAAATAGTACGAACCCAGTGTCAGGTTAATGGCCAAGACGGCCTTAATTTGACCTAAAACTAATATATTTATAGTAAGTAGGCTCAATTTAGTCAATTGAGCATAAAACGAGAATTTTTGTTTGAGAGATATGCAGTATTAGGAAGAGGGTAAGACAACCTTTTCTCACCCCGAAACTCAGATATTTAGACTCAGAACGCTCAAATTAGTCAATTGAGCATAAGACATGTTTTTGGAGGTGGGGTCACACACATCCCAAAAATTGATCCAAATGACCTCAGATGGACATAAAACTGATAAATTTGAAATCAGCACATCCAAATTAGTTAGGAGAGACTGTGTTTGAAATTTCACACAAGAACACCTCGTTATGCGTGCACAAGGACAACACAATGTAGACACAACCACAGTATAGAAAACAAATAGTAAACTAGACTCAAAATGGGCTCATAGGCAGTACAACCCAACTAAGAATCATCAATATAAAAATCAAGTTCAGAAAATCCAATTCCAATTGAAAACTAGAACACTACCAAAAAATGGTCGAATATCGAAAGGTAGAAATTAGACTACAAAGAGAAACCAACACAGATAAAATTTCCCCTCAAAATTCGTGTACCCTAGCTAAAAAAGCAGCTGTAATTAGCTGCAAACAAGCCCAAAAGTTGACAATAAAATAATGCAAATAGGTATGACACATGGGAATAAAAATGCAAAAGGTGTACCAAGGGCACATGCAACTTTAAGCTCCCATTCAGTGCAACTTTTGCCCCTTTTTGTGCAGCAACCACCCATGGTTTTTCTACAGCCAAGAGGTAGAAAATTTATCCCCCTTTTAGCTTAGTTTTGGGCTTAATTAAGGTTGTTTAATGTTAATTAAGATTGCTTAGTTTTTCCTATCAATAGGTGTGTTCACCCTTGGGGTTCATTTTCTTCTTTTTGCTCCCAAGAAACCAAGCCTTTTCTCTCCCTTTCTCTTCAGAAATCCCCCCCCCGTTTAGCCCTAACATAGCCCATTTTCAAGCCAAGAAACCTAACCAAAAACTTGCCAAAAACTAGCCCCCATCTAGCTTGTGTTGAAGCTATTTTCTCAAGCCATCTCAAGGTCACTCAAGGGTAAGATTCTAGAACCAATCTTTGTGGTTTTTAGTTGTTATTTTGGTTTGATGATAAGAAAAAAATTTTAGTGTCCTTTCTAGCACAAGCCGACCCCAATCCCTCTTGGTTCATACATAAATTTTTGGGTTACCCAAGCCTAGGTTTGGTTGTGCTTGGTTTATAGCACGAAATGTAAAAACCGAAAACCCCCTTTTGTGGTTAGTCATTTTTAAGTATTGATCAAAAGAAATTTATGTGTATTTATTTGTGCAATGGGTTGTAATAAGCTTATTTTGAGCCCTTAGCTTTTTATTTTTAAGTTTATATGGCTGTGTGGTTGTGGTTTAAATTTTTATGGATGGATGTGTGTGTGTGTGTGTAGACGTTTAGGATGGCTAGACACACAAATCCGTCCCCAGTGTTAGGCCATGGGTTTGGCCATTTTTGACCCCATTAGGTTCTGAATTTAGGATTTGGTAAAACATGAAGTTTTAAAGAAATTTCGTTACGGTCATTTTTACGTCAAATAGCTTTTGGCCAAAAATGGCTCTAAGATAGATTGCTCGAGTAGTATTTGATCAGAGCTCAAAACTGGGACCAAAAATCCTAAGCACAGGAATAGTCTCAGATTTTTGTAAAAATGACCAACTTAGACTCTAACCTGGATCTCGGGCTCAACATAAAAGTTATATATCTCATCAAAACTTTAAGACTACCCATACGTGTTTTAAAATTTTGGCCATTTTGGGTCTCAAACCGAGCTGTATTTCAATGGACATAAAACTGGAATTTTTCCTAAAACCAGACATGAGATAGCCATGGGTTTGATAAGTTTAGGACCCATTAGAGTTTGATTTGAGCTTCGAGATGAACATGAGAATTGTTCATCTCATCGAGGACTAAAAGTTTGACGTTCACCACATATGCAAACTAACTCATTTCAAGCAAGTTTTAAAACAGTTTCAATAAATGGTTCAAAAACCACTTTCAAAATACAAACACCAAAATGTGTTCTACCCTTTTTAAAACGGAAACATGATTTGGATAAAACGCCCCCACCTTCTAATGGGGTGATATGGGAACGGTTTCAAAGAACATAAATTTTCCTAAAAATTTTATAAGTCATCCAAAACAATTTTCAAAATAAACAAAACAGTAGGGGTAGCCCGATAGGCTACCACACCCGAACAGGCTAAGTAACCTAGGTGGTTACTACACCAAACAGGCTAAGTAACCTAGTTGGTTACCCTACCAAATATACAAGGTAACCTGGTAGGATATATATAGTCAACGATGTGCCAGGTAACCGGTCAGTTGACTGGTCGGTAAACCGGTCAAGGACCGAGTTTGAACGAGATAGTGAGGAACGGTGATTAATTTGTCAAGTAGAAAAATTAATCAAACACGATAGAAATTAAATACCAAATTCCCAAAGTAGTACAATAGGGTACCGATGGGCCTCGATACCATACCACGATACACGTTACAATCACTAACAATAGTAGTGACCTAAGATTGATGTTAATTAATTTATTGGGTAATAAATTAATTAACCACACCTAGAAAATCAAACTTTGAAGAGAGAGTAAGTTAGTACCGACGACAATTAGTACCATATGTTAGTATCTACTTTAGTCACCAACTGTATTAGTGATTTAGCAAGAGTATTGATGGAATACTTTATGATGGTAGGTTGTCACCTGTAATTTGGCAAGGAGATGAGTACCAGTTTACTTGTAGATTAGGTAAGTACAACTCTACCTACAGCATGAGAAAAAATGAGTTTATAGTGTTATTTTACTCTATGTTAAGTATGCAAATCATGTATGGTTGGTGTATAGTATAATAGAAGAGTTTATAGGTTCACGATTGCATAGATTGATGACCAGTATAAGCTAGATGCCATTAAATCCTTATCACGTAAGATTAGGGGATAGCCTAGTAGAGCTTACAGCATGAGAATAAAAGATAACGAATAATGAGCCCTCAGCAAAGTGACCTCAGTAAATTAAAGAAAATGAATAATGAGCCCTCAGCAAATTGGCCTCAGCAAATTAAAGAAAGGATAATGAATAATGAGCCCTCAGCAAAGTGGTCTCAGCAAATTAAAGAAAAGATAATGAATAATGAGCCCTTAGCAAAGTGGTCTCAGCAAATTAAAGAAAGGAAAATGAATAATGAGCCCTCAACAAAGTGGTCTCAGCAAATTAAAGAAAAGATAATGAAGAATGAGCCCTCAGCAAAGTGGCCTTAACAAAAAAAAAAAAAAAGATAAGAATAATGAAGCATAATATGAGCATAATAGGCTCGTGCATTGTTCATGATATGCCTTAGTTATAGTTACAGCATGCTTCCAGCTATAGTCGATATGCATTCAGTACATGATGTTTTCTGCTCAGTGATGAGATGTTGTTGTTATGTTTTTAGTTTTGTGTGATGCTCTGGTTTTCCATCCAGTATATGGTATGATTCGATGAATAGTACATGACATGCTTATATGTTTTAAGTAAGTTTTATGATTTAAACATGTTTTGTGGATGATATGTTGTACTTACTAGGTATAAAGCTCACAATGTATGTGTTCAGGCTATAAGTAAGCGACCTGTGGCTTAGACCACAATGGGCGGTGATGGCGGCAGAGGCAAATGTGAGGGCAAGGTTGTGGATACCACCGCAAGTTTTGACTTCTGCACAGTATTAAGTAAAAATTATAATTTTGAGTAGTAATATGCAGTTAAATGATTTTATAAGCATGTATATATGAGTGAGACTCCCGATGGTTTAGACTAGTATTTGTAAAGCATATGTACAAGAATAGTAATTACGTATGCGCTCAAAAAAAAATCTCTAAAATTATGGCATCAAATTAAGTAAGTTTAAGTAATAGTTTTTAAGCAAGTTAAGTTGTAGTAGCTTTTAAGTGACGGTCCGGGCCACTTAGGGCACGGGACGTCACAGTTAGTATCAGAGTGGTATCCTGCCACCCTACCTCACATCGTCGCATGCCTACCTCATCTGTCCAAGTAAGTTAGTTTTTATTTTACAGTATTAGTATGTAAGTTAACGTAAGTTATAATGTGTAACCATGGTTGCACCAGTAGAGGTTATGCCAGTGGAGCCCCATTACAGGAAACCCTTGTTCCAAAGGACAACATGGTTCAAACACGTATACAAACCAACCAAGCATCCCGAGAGGATGATTTAATGGATCAACTCGCAGCTATGCGAGAAATAATGGAAAACTAGCAACGCGACCAAGACTGGCTTAGGATGCAGCTAGGCTGACAAAACCAGGCACCACAGACAGCTAAGGTGCCAGCCCAAGAGACCCCAACAGCCCGGAAATTCCAAGAGAGCAAGCAACTCCCCCAGCCCAGATGGTATCAGCACCCCCAACAGCGATTGCTCCTGCAGCGGCCAATGTTCTTTTGCCAACCCCTAGAGAAGGTGATTTGTATGAGCAATTTCGACGCATGAAAGTGCTAGAATTCGAAGGAATCACAAATCCCATTGAGGCCAACGACTGGCTAACTGACATCCAAGTGATCTTGGACCTTGTGGGATTGACTGAGAAGGAGAAAGTGTTGTGTGCATCCCTTTCCCTATGCAAGGGGGCACGACAATGATGAAAGAACAAGTTAGATGCTATACTTCCCTATCGCGTAAGATTATGTACAACTTAGCAGAGCATATGGCCAGATCAGTTAAATAAGTCAGAAATTAATAACTGTTTCGTACCGCCCTTTTTCGTTGAAGAGGTTTTTAAAGTTTAAGTAAGATGAGCCTTGATTGACGACTCTTGAGTTAGTGATCACGGATGTTTCTGATGATCTGCCCATACTCGGTACTAACACACGGGCCCTCGGCTAGACATAGGAAAGAAAAAAGTATTAAAGCATAAATGAGCATAACCGGATCGTGCATTATTCACAGTATGCATTAGTTATAGTTCATTATGCTTTCAGTTATAATAGATATGCATTCAGCACTCGATGTTTTCTGTTATGCATACAGTATGTGATGTTCTGCATTCAGTGATATGTGTTGTTCTGGTATGTGGAATGTTTCAGTGAGATGTGTTGGTTTATGACATGCTTATATGGCTTTAAGTATGTATTATGATTTAAATATGTTTTGCGGATGACATATTGTACTTACTAGGTGTGACGTCCCACCCTACGTAGGGTTAAACAGTACTATTACAGCCAGCTACTGTTGGCAAGTGCAATAGATTATAACCACTTGGGTCGTCGGTAACTTACTTTTAACTTGGTTTTAACTTATTCTGATACCATCTATGACAACTGGTATCTTACTTTCAACATATTTTCTTTAACATGCTTACTCTAACTTCCCATTTGAACGTGAAAATAGGGAATAAATTTTTTTTAAAACTGTATCATCGTGAAACATTTACTATAATAAACATTTTACATTGCCTTAACTTCATTTACATTATAAAACATCATTTCAATACTCTTTTAAACAACTCAGCGGAAGACTCATAGCAGTACCATAACCCCTCACCCAATCCCTTGGCACGTGCAGATCTCATCCGTCGTCCATCATTTGTCTTATCTTCGTGCAGGATGCTTACCTGCAACATAAACAAACTTGTGAGCGACAAGCTCAATAAGTTCAAACATACATTCATGACAAAATACTAACTCATACCTTTTGGACAGAGCATATCTGATACCAACTGTGGCATCAAAATATGAACATATATCATACATTATTTTCAACTTCATACATAACATATTCTAATATTAAGAGAACAATCTCAACGTTCTTTAGCATAACATAATTTAAACATAACATACAGAATGTATGTTGAACATCTTAAGCATAACATACTCAACATTATACAAAACATTGTATACACATATCAATTTAAACATAGTATACTTAATGTATGCTTAAACATCACAAACATACTTAAAATTATAAGACTGACTTATGCATATCAATCTATTTATAACATAACATATGCACACATGTTAGTTGCATTATGCTTGTTTATTTTCAGTCTTTCTTCTTCGTTGTATTCTTTTGTTCTTTCTTTCTTTCATGTCATGCTTTTCTTTTTCTTTTCTTTTCTTGCTTAACTTTCATTTTCATTATTCTTTTTTTTTTTTTCATATTATGTTGTTCTTCTTGTTTTATAGATCATATCCTATTCCATCATTCTATTTCCCTCATTTCTTTTCTTTCCTTACTGGCTTCCTTTCTTTCTTTTCTTTCTTTTTACTTTCACTGGTGGATCATATCCTAATCTGTTGTTCTATCTTCCTCTTTTCTTTTCTTTCTTTATTTGTCTCTTTTCTTTTTTTTTCTTTTCTTTTCTTTTACTGGTGGATCATATCTTAATCTGTCGTTCTATCTCCTTCCTCTCTTTTCTTTCTTTATTTGTCTCTTTTCTTTTCTTTTCCTATTTCGTCATTCTATTTCCCTTATTTCTTTTCTTTCCTTACTTCCTTCTTTTCTTTTCTTTTCTTTCCTGTTACTACTGGATCATATCCTAATCTGTCGATCTATCTCCTTCCTTTCTTTTCTTTCTTTATTTGTCTCTTTTCTTTTCTTCCCCTATTTCGTCATTCTATTTCCCTCATTTCTTTTCTTTCCTTACTTGCTTCTTTTCTTTTCTTTTCTTTTCTTTTACTGGTGGATCATCATATCCTAATCTGTCGTTCTATCTCCTTCCTTTCTTTTCTTTCTTTTTTTGTCTCTTTTCTTTTCTTTTCTTAGCTTCTCTTAACTTTTCTTTGCTTTACTTTCTTTTCTTTTCTTTTCTTTTCTTAGCTTTTCTTAATTTTACTTTCTTTTCTTTTCTTTCTTTACTTGTCTTTTCTTTTCTTTACTTTTCTTATCTTTCACTTTCTCTTGTGGGCCCATGGTTGGACGTACCTAGCAGACCAATGGGGAAAAAAGGGGGAGCGATCCACCAATCAACCTCACGGTCATCTTAATCCAGCGTATTTTATAGATGGATTGTAGCTACCATGCCTTTTGGGGTAGGGTCAGCCAACTACCTCTCTTTTGGGGTAGCACCACATTCCATGTGGGGGCTATAGACCTGGAAACCTCCCTTGTAAATCTTGTGGAGGCCGATACGCCAACCTTAACTTTTCAGTCTTATTATCTTACTTATCTTTCTCTTTCTTTACTTTATTTTTTTGTTCGTTTATTCATTCATTCTTTCTTTCATTTTCTTTCCTTTATTTCTTTCATTCATTTCTTTTCTTTCTTTCTTTCATTTATGCTCTTTCATAAGCTTGTCACCAATCAATTCTTTCTTTTGCTCATTTCTTTTCTTTCATTTACATTTCATAAATCATTTCTTTCTTAACGTAATTTTTATAGTGTGTATTATGTTAATTACACTTTAGTGCATATAGCACTCACATACATGAATTTCATATAACACCTAAACATAATCCTAACATAACATGTCAGTTCATGTTACAGACAAATAAATGCTCGAACTTACTACACATGTCATATAGGCATAATAAAATAACATGTTAGTTCATGTTGCAGACAAATCACATGTTTGAACTTATAAATACTTGCTAGCATCTCTTTTCTTGCTTCCTTGGTCCGCAGACGTCTCTTCATCTCGTCTGGCGCGGATCCCTATAACCGAAATAATAACGGTTATTTTCCATGCTTCTTTCATATATAAAACTTAATAAAACCTAAAAATTATATGTTTCATTTCTCGATCATAAACTTAAGGTTCTAATATCCCATTTATAACTTTTCTGCTAACTTTTGACAAAATTCGTATTTTACCCTGAACTTTTGGTAAAATTATCTTATTGCCCCTAATGGGATTTTTCATCATAACATTACATTTCTTTGATTCACAACTTAGTTTTGGCCCTTAGAATCTTAATTAAACCATTCTAAGTCCATTAGGGGCCTTTTCTATCATTCTTGAAATTTTCTGGTCAAAATTACCGTTTTGCCCCTAATAGGTCTTTGAGTCCTATCATTCTCATTTTATTGCTTAGACAGGATTTTCTAAGCCCAAAAATCATAAAATAGTTCTTCTTAGGCTTTACTAAATTTTTATGGCCTTATTTGCCACAATTTCTTGGTTACTATTTACCGACCCTCGGGTGGTACTATTCTGACTCTCAGGCGTTAATGCTCTTTTTCGGGCCTAGGTCACCAAAAGGGCTCGGGTTTCCATCCCGACCATATTTTAGCCCTTCGGTTCCTAAAATACTCTTCTGTGCCATTTTCAAAATTTCGGCAGCATTTCCGCTTAATTTTTGGGTTCTCGGCGTTTAGGAAACGCCTCGAAACCGTCTAACCTAATTCTATTCTACCACATACTATACCAGAGCCTATATTTTTACATAAGAATGTAACTTTTTACGTAAAAATCTTTACATTTTATACATTTTCTCATTTGACTATTTTTCATACACATAGTCCATTTTTAACATTTAATCATCTCAATTAATAATTTGAGGAATTTAAAATAATTGAGATCACTACCGGAGTTGTTCAATGATGTCCATCGGGTAGGTTGACTTCAATCGGCGATCGACGGAGCCGTTCGATCTCACCCGTACAAACTTTGAATCACCATTCTTTACATTTGAAATTTCGTCTTGAAATTCTGACGCCGCGGATGTGTCCAGAACGTTGAAAATAGGTCAATGGGCCATTCCTCAATTTTTGGTCATCGATCACCGTTGGTCGGCATTGACCGTCATTGACTGGTGTTGACCGACCATTGACCGGCATTGATCGGCGGTAGCGTGGAGAAAGGCGACCACCATCTCATAGATCTCGATGTGAGAAACTCATTGGTGGTGTCAATTTCACCAATTGAAGCTCCTGTTACTAGAAATCAACCCCCGAAAATCGGCGATAGTGGTGACGCTTGAATCTCCGATTTCTTGATGTTTTTGCCCAAAATTGATTTGGGGCTTTTGATCTACATGTTGTTCTGAGCATTTTGATACCCACCTTGCAACTCAACTCTGCCGGAATAGTGAGATTCCACGGCGGCAATTGCGACGGCGACGGCGAACCTTGGGTAGTCTGATACGGCAACTATTGACGTGAAAGGAGGCCTGGGTTTTGTTCTACTCTTCACCACGAATCCATTGGGACCAGAATCATGGCATTTGGACGTTGGACGATGGAGAAATGGGCATTTGAAAATTCCAGCCAACGTGACCTTCGGGCGGCACGTGCGGCGTTTTCCGGCGTCTACTCCATCGTGTCGACACACCGTTGGACTCAGCTCGGCGAGAGCTTTCCAACGAGACCAGCAGTGTCGAAAACGGACACCGTTTCTGATGGTCGGTTACTGTTCATTTTCACGTAAGGGGAGGAAAGAGAAAGTGAGAAAATTATGGGTTTGTTTTTAAAATTTCTGATTTTTTGCCTTTTAAATACTTTTTCACCCAAAATTTCAACATAGGCTATCCTGACTAATTTGGGTGTCCTGAATCCAAATATATCAGTTTTATTTTCATCTGAGGTTATCTTGACTAGTTTCCGGTACTGCGAATTCTCGGTCAAAAATTACTTTTATGCTCAATTAACTAATTTGAGCAAACTGATAGGCTATACTCACTAATTTGGATGTGTTGAATCCAAATTTATCAGTTTCAACTTCATTCGAGGTCATCTCAACCAATTTTCGATACTGCGGTTAGGCCTACACTGTGTTGACACTGTGCACGCATAACGAGGTGTTTTCGCACGAAATTTCAAACGCAGTGTCTCTTGACTAATTTGGACGTGCTGATTTCAAATTTATCAGTTTTATGTCCATCCGAGGTCGTCTGGACCAGTTTCAGGATCTGTGACCACGTCTCGAAAAACGTGTCAGGTGCCCAATTGACTAATTTGGGCATCCTGAGTCTAAATATATCAGTTTTGGACCGAGAAAAAGTCGTCTTGACCCTCATCCCGATACTGCATACCTCTCAACAAAATCTACATTTTGTGCTCAAATGACTAATTTGAGCATTCTGATTCTAAATATATCAGTTTTATATCAAGAAAAGGTCATCTTGACCAATTTCTTGATACTGCATATCTGTCGGTCAAAAATTGCATTTCATGCTCAATTGACTATTTTTAGCATGCTAATCCTAAATATATCAATTTTATATCAAGAAATGGTCATTTTGACTAGTTTCTTAATACTGTGTATGACACACACGCATACATACATAAAATCACTACATTTCCTATTTTTTAAACATAAAATTCATCATGTACATTCCATGTACCAATTTTTCGAGAACAATGGAATTTCCCAGTCATCATACTAGGCATAAAGCTCATAGTGTATATTCATGCTGTAGGTAAGTGACCTATAGCTTAGAGCTCAATGGGCAATGACGGTGGCGGAGGCGGATGTGAAGGCGAGGTTTTGGATACACCGCGAGTTTACTTTCACACAGTAAAAGGTATTTTTGAATAGTATATTTTTAATAATAATTAGTTAAAGAATTTTATATGTATGTATGACTGAACTCCTTATGGTTAGACTTTGTATTTTCAAAAGTATATATACATGAATAGTAAATACGTACACATTAAAAAAAATCCCCTAAAATTATGGTATCTACTTAAGTAAGTTTAAGTAATAGTTTTTAAGCAAGATAAGTAGTAGTTTTAAGTGACGGTCTAGGCCACTCAGGGCACAGGACGTCACAAGTTCCAAGTCGTGTGTAGGATAATTTTTCTCATTATCCTTCAACTAACGCAAAGCATACAATCACCTTACCATCTTGCATCAGAACCGCTCCTAATCCCATTTTTGATGCATCGCTATATATCACAAACGTCTCCCCTTCAGTAGGAAGCGTAAGGATTGGTGAACTCGTTAATCGCTTCTTCAGCTCTTAAAAGCTCCTTTCGCACTCCTCTGTCCACTCGTACTTCCTTTCCTTGCGCATAAAGGCCGTGAAAGGCACAGCTAATTGTGCGAACCCTTCTACAAATATCCTATAGTAGCTAGCCAAGCCTAAGAAATTTCATATTTCTGTTACGTTCTTAGGTGCAGGCCATTCGTTGATCGCCTCCATTTTAGCAGGATTCATAGCGATTCCTTCTTTAGAGACTACGTACCCGAGAAAACGCACTTTATTTAGCCAAAATTCACATTTAGAGAATTTTGCATGGAGTTGGTGCTCCCTTATTATATGAAATCCAATCCTTAAATATTCCTCATGCTCCTCACAAGTCTCTGAATATATAAGTATGCCATTAATAAATACAATGACAAACTTATCAAAGAATTCTTTAAAGACTCAATTCATCAAATCCATAAATATAGCTGGAGCATTCGTCAATCCAAATGGCATCACAAGGAATTTGTAATGACCGTAACAGGTCGTAAATGCTGTTTTTAGGATATCAATCTCCTTAATCTACAATTGATGATATCCTGATCGCAGATCGATCTTGGAGAATACTGCTAAGCCTTTGAGTTGATCAAATAAGTCATCAATTCTAGGTAACGGATACCTATTCTTGACAGTGATCTTATTCAATTCCTAATAATCGATGTACATATAGAAAGTTCTATCCTTTCTTTTGACAAACAACACTAGAGCACCCTATGGGTAATAACTTGTACGTATGAACCCTTTGTCGAGTAGCTCCTTCAGTTGCACTTGTGGCTCTTTCAGTTCCGCCGGTGCCATCGGTACAGTGCTTTAGAAATGGGTGCCGTTCTTGGAAGTAGCTCAATCTCGAAAGAAATTTCTCGTTTAGGCGGCAATCCAGGTAACTCTTCGGGAAAAACATCAATAAAGTCATTGACAACGGGAATATCTTTTGGTTAAAGATTCTGTTCCTCTGTCACGTCTACTACATATGCTAAATATCTAACACAGCCACTAGACATTAGCTTACTTGCTTTCATCGAGTTAATCATCATCTTTCTCGATTTGTGTGACGAATCCACGTATTCGAAACTATCTTCCTATAGGAAATAAATCGGTAAAAACGTATCAGAGTGGCGCAGCGGAACAATAAAAATTTTTCAAGGTCGTTAAATATCTCATGATGCCGTATACAATAAACCAGCAACAATTTCAACTCATACCTCAAGCATGCTAATCTGCAGGAGGAGAATGATCAGAGGGCTTCAACCAACTAGCCTTCTCTACTATTCTCCAATTCCCAAATGGTTGAGTGTGTGGGCACTCTGAACCTCGATCGGTATGCCCACTACTAGTCTTCTTCCGACCACCCAGATCTCTAAAGAACTTATTGTCACAATGAGTTGTGCAACAATAAGCTTGCTCACCTAAGAGTCGTGGTCTAAGAAAACTGGAGTGGCAGAACCTCCATTTATAGACTTGCAGGAGGTGATCCTCTGAATTCGAATTGGATTAGGAGAAGATTTTCTCCCTTATCCACTAATAAAAAATCTGAATTTTCTAGAGGAAAATCCCAACCAAAAATTCGGCCATCTTAGAGATTATCCAATTCAAATTTAAACAGGGATTTAACTAGAATTTTATCCCCTCATTCCCTCATAAAAACCGATTCCCCTTTGTGCCAAAAACATGACTAGATTTGGTCATTAAAGTCTGAATAGAATCAAAATCCAAATAGGATTGTCTAGCTTGAATTTTATCTCATCCTTATCCAAAATAAAACTGAAAATCTCTTTGAGATTTGCCCTCAAAATTTTGGTCACTTTTAGGGAGGAGAGAATCCAAATTCAATTGGGATTGAAACTTGAATTTTTTCCCTGTATCCTTATCCATAAAAACTGAAATTATCTTGGAGGATTTTCCTCAACAAAATTCGACCAAGTTAGTTAGGATTGGGATTCAAAATTCAAGTAGGATTCAAACAAGATTTTCCTCTTCATAATCCAACTCAAATTCGAATTCTAGCCTTGTGGAATTATCCGCAAAGAATTCGAATTCCACTTGGATTGTGATTCAAAATTTGAATTTCAAATTTCAAAATTCAAAATTCAAATTCAAAATTCAAAATTCAAAATTCAAAATTCAAATTTAAATTTCAAATTCTAAATTCAAATTCAAATTTCAAATTCAAATTTCAAATTTAAATTTCAAATTCAAATTTCAAATTTCAAAATCCCCAAACAGTTGTATTTCAAATTCTTGTTCTCATGGATAATTTTCTACAACTCCAATCCAATCTCAAATAAAATCATGGCAACTTTATTTGAAGTTTGAATAATTGTGTACTCTATTATCCAAAACAAAATCTGAATTCAACCGAAGAGAATCTTGTCCACCATCCTAATCCTATGTCAATACCATCCATGCATAATGAACTAACCAATAGCATACTCAAATCAATTTGCCAATCATTAAGGAATTATGTGGAGCTAGTAGAAGGACCAATTGGACATATATAATCGGGCTCCCGCGAATCCATATGATCATCATTCTTTACCGAACAACTCAATTATATGATCACTAATTTCAGAGTCACACCACTATAAATCTGAAACTGGACTCCCAATTATATACCATATTATGTAAGCCTGTGACAAGCTATCGTCTAATGACCTTGTCATGCATGCAAAACCCTCATATGATAACCATGATCAGCCTTAGGTCAAAGTCTGTTTAATCCTACTGATCAGACTATCTTAAAGTTCCATTATACTACCGAATAAGAAAATGATTATTCACCATATGTGAATAAGAAGTCATCCGCCCAACAGACGAACCAAGGCCTTGTCCATTTTCACATCCAATATAATGCCTTTAAGAGGATACCCTTAACACCTTATTAGAGCTATGATTCTGATATCTGTAAACAAACCCCTCACCGTATACAAGTCATGCACCCAACGAACCAGTCTATAAGCTTACTACTTCTGAGATGCTTTAGCCATTGGAACATCAAAGTACACAAGTCATATACATCAAGTAGTTCATTCACTCAGGATTAAGGTTACTGCACAATGAACGTCAAAAGCAGATTGATCTACTCATAGCAGACTACATAGATCAATCACGCTTTAGTCCCGGTCTAATTTGTCACCACCAAGCAACATATCTATGTCTCTACTTGGGAGTTTATGCTCCAGACAATCAAGACAAACTGTCCCCAGCATGGCTTTAGACAACATAATAGTCTTAACATGAGTTAGATACTCGGTCTAACACCATAGACTACAGACCTTAATTTAGACCGCTTACTTTAGAACATTGTCTTCTTACATACAAAAGTCCATTGCATGCAACGTTCTAACGGTTATAACACAAGCAGTTAAGGAGCCATATTTGCTTACATTTACTTTAACATGTAAATAAATTGAGGACAAATAGCAATATAATGAATAACCTCTATATATATATAATTTTATTATCCAGTTCAAAATAAATACATCAAAATATCTCTAATGCTTAGGTCATTTCCTAACACTTCCTGATCGAGTCGAAATATAATCTTCCGGTCCTGGCAATCAATCATGGCTTGATATTTTCCTAGAAAATCTATTCCTAGAATTATATCATAATCAGCCAGTTTCATCACGATTAGTTCCGTGTACAACTCCTTATTTACCACAATTATTAGTACATGAGGTAACCAGTAGTTGGATAGTAAAATTTTGCCTGAGGCTAGGGCCATTCTAAACATCTTACCCATGCTATCCTTAAGGTATCCTATCTTATCATCAAATTCGCATGAAACGAAAGAATGCGTAGGTCCAGAATCAAATAAAATAGATGCCAAATGATTAGCGATAGAAAACTGACCTGTCACTACATTCGACATTCCCGCTTCCGCATCCTCTTTTGTGTATGCCATTACATGCGCATCTGTACAAGGCCTGTGTTCCTGTCTTTCTTGCACTATCAGTGACCTTTCATTTTTGGCTTGTATTGCATGCACTTGAGAACATTGTTACTGAGGTTGAAATATTCCTTGCATAATTCGCTGATTTTCTGGGCAATTCTTGGCAAAATGACCATCCTTTCTGCACTAGAAACAGGCATTTGGGGCGTATCGACATTGGCCTGGATGTCTTTTTGTTAGGAAATGCCTTATACATGAAAGACATTTTGATGTATTTATTTTGAACTGGATAATGAAATTATATATAGAGGTTATTCATTACATCACTGCTTGTCCTTATTCTATTTACATGTTAAAGTAAACATAAGCAAATGTGGCTCACTGACTGCTTGTGTTAAAACTAATAGAATGTTGCATGTAATGGACTTTTTGTATACAAGAAGATAATGTTCTAAAGTAAGCAGTCTAAACTAAGGTCTGTAGTCTATGGGGTTAGACCGAGCATCTAACTCATGTTAAGACTATTATGTTGTTTAAAGCCATGGTGGGGACGGTTTGTCTTGACTGTCCAGAGCATAGACTCCCGAGTAGAAACATAGATATGTTGCCTGGTGGTGACATATTAGACCAGGGCTAAAGTGTGATTGATCTACATAGTCCGTGATGAGTAGATCAATCTGGTTTTGATGTTCATTATGCATAACCTTAATCCTAAGTAAGTGAACTACTTCATATATATGACTTGTGTACTTTGATGTTCCAATGGCTAAAGCATATCAAAGATAGTAAGCTTATAGACTGGTTTGTTGGGTGCATGACTTGTATATGATGGAGGGTTTATTTGCAGATAATGGAATCATAGCTCTAATAAGGAGTTAAGGGTATTTTCTTAAAGGCAATATACTGGATGTGAAAATGGACAAGGCCTTGGGTCATCTGCTAGGTGATAAGTGCTAAACTGTACATATTTTTAGTCTATATTTAGGCCATTATTGTTTGGTTTAGGGATACTTTTAGGGACTTTTGCACTTGATCAGTTTATATGTTGTTTTTAGGTCCTAACTAAAGCAATGGGAGCATAAGGAGGAGATTCAGAGCAGTTTGAAGCCTTTTGACCGAAGTTGAGTAGAACATGGTTTGGTACATAGCCGTGTATCTCTCGAACTGACCAACGTGTGGAAAGCCGTGTTTCGAGAAAACGGGCGTGTTCAGCTGTATCAGACATAAAACAAGGTCTAGTACATGGCCGTGTAAGTGGCTGTGTACAGATCTGACCATGAATCGTGTAAGTGGCCGTGTACAGTAGTAACGAGCATGTTCAGCGATTTAACAAGTACACGCCGTGTCAAGGGAGAACACACGTCGTGTTGGTTAATACACGCCTATGTAAAATCTACCAGAGACTGTGTCGAAGCCCGTGTTCTACCCAGGAAGTCGAATTTTGTACTATAAAAAGGGCAGGATCTATCAATTGGATAGGAGAGCCGCTAAACTGTAAAAGAAAACCCTAGAGCAGCAGAGAGGAGGTAGAATAGAGAGAGAAACACTCCAATAAGCAACCATCTATCAATTCAGTTGGATTGCATTAGAATCAAGGGGATTTGTCATGGATTCAATTATTCTTTGTATTCTATTGAATTATAGTGCAGTTATTCTATTGATTATGAACTGATTTCTTTGATACCTAGATAGGAGGAACCCTAGAATGAATATTGTTATTTGATCTTTATTTAATTCAATTTATTCTTCAAGTTCATTGAGATTCAATTATGTATTCTTTATTATCATTGAATTGATATTTACTAGTATATTGATTCATGTTTGATATCATACAATTGCGATTGAGAAATCCTATGTATGATTTGATCTTGCATAATTGAAAGGAGTTGCACGTGATTCTAGAGATAGGACAACGTAAATCTTCCGGATTAGGGTCAAACCTAATAGAGAGTTTCATTGAACGATTAATGCAATTCTAGGGGTTTTAATTAGGAAGAGATTTCAGTTAATTAACCTGGGGTTAGTTGTTAATATGCTTGAGAAACATATTAACATAATTAAGGAGTTTCCACGGTCCAATGATTGGTAGATAAATTGATATATTAAGGACTAGATACAATAGACATTTTAGGAGGATTCCTTATCTAGGTATTGTTGGTTTGAACTGATTTCAACTTGATTTTCTACTGTTTGGAGTTAATTTTGTGTTGGGTTAGTTTAATTTAATACTTATTTAATTATTTCAATATAAATCGACTGTTTGTAGGATAGATAATAAGAAAAGAGTAAGTACTAGTACTCGTTAGTCTCTGTGGGATCGACACTCGATATTGTTATCCACTGTACTATAGAAACTGATAGGCGCACTTACCTAGAAGGTCTATAGGGTAGGAGATTGACCGTATCAAGTTTTTGACGCCGTTACCGGGGACTAGGATATTAGGGACACTTAATTCCTGTTAGCCTATCCATTCTTTTGTTTTATTTTGTTTTATTCTATTTTAACTGTTATTTCATTCTATTTTAACTGTTATTTCATTCTTATATTTTTCTTTTTATTTGTAAGTTTCTATTTTATTATATTTTATATTTTGTCTTTCGTGTTGCTATTTCAGGCACTTGGATCAGTGTATGACCCGCAACAATCCATCTGAGTTCTTTGAAGAAGATCCTGAGATTAAAAGAACAACTCTTCGAGTTCTTAGAATCAGGCATTCACAGAGACAAGAAGAGTTAGCGCAGGAACTAGTCATGGCTGAACCGGAGCAACAAAGGACTATGTCCGACTATGCAAGACCATCATTGATGGGGACAGAATCCAGCATTGTTAGACCAGCTATGGCGACTAGTAATTTTGAGATCAAGCCCAATATTATTCAAACGGTGCAACAATATGTACAATTTGATGGGCTCCAGGATGAGGATCCTAATACACATATAGCAAATTTCCTGGAGATCTACGATACTTTCAAGATCAATGGCACCACTGATGATGCGATAAGGCTGAGGCTGTTTCCTTTTTCTTTAAGGAATAGGGCCAAGCAGTGGGTGAATTCTCTACTGAGAGGTTCTATTACTACATGGGACCAAATGACAGAGAAGTTTCTGTTGAAGTACTTTCCACTTGCAAAGACTGCCAAACTAAGGAATGATATCTCTTCCTATGCCCAGATTGACTCTGAGACACTTTATGAGACATGGGATGTAGGAAAATAAATCGGTAAAAACATATCAGAGTAGCGCAGCGGAACAATAAAAATTTTTAGATCGTTAAATATCTCATGATGCCATATACAATAAACCAACAACAATTAAAACTCATACCTCAAGGACGCCAATCTTGCAGGAGGAGAATGACCGGAGGCTTCAACCAACTAGCCTTCTCTACTATTCTCCAATTCTCGAATAGCTGAGTGTGTGGGCACTCTGAACCTCGATCGGGATACTAGCACTGCTAGTCTTCTTCTGACCACCCAGATCTCTAAAGAACTTTATTGTCACAATGAGTTGTGCAACAATAAGCCTACTCACCTGAAAGTCTGTGGTCTGAGAGAACTGGAGTGGCAGGACCTCTATTTATAGACCTGCATGAGGTGATTCTCTGAATTCGAATTGGATTAGGAAAAGATATTCTCCCTTATCCATATCCATAAAATCTGAATTTTCCATGGGAAAATCCCAACAATAAAATTCGGTTTATTTAGGATAAATCCAATCCAAATCTAAACAAGATTTTAACTAGAATTTTATCTCCCTTTTTCAACCAAAAAATCCGAAATTTCCTAGGAGATTTTCCCTCCAAAAATTCGGCCACATTTAGGATAACGGAGAATCAAAATTCCACTAGGATTTTCAAGCTTGAATCTTATCTCAACCTTATCCAAAATAACCGAATTTTCCTAGGAGATTTCCTCCATAATTTCGGCCACTTTTCAGGGAAGGAGAGAATCCAAATTCAACTAGGATTGAAACTTGAATTTTTCCCTTGAACCTTATCCACAAAAACTGAAATTCCATTGAGGATTATCCTCAAAATTTCATCCATAATTTGTTAGGATTTGGATTCAAAATTCAATTAGGATTCTAACAAGATTATCCTCTCCAAATCCAACTCAAATTCGAATTTCAAACCTTGTGGATTTTCCACAACAAATTCGAATCCCACTTGGACTGTGATTCAAAATTTGAATTTCAACTTTCAAATTCGAATTTCAAATTCAAATTTCAAATTTCAAATTTCAAATTTCAAATTTAAATTTCAAATTCAAATTTCAAATTTCAAATTTCAAATTTCAAATTTAAATTTCAAATTCAAATTTCAAATTCGAATTTCAAATTCAAATTTCAAATTCAAATTTCAAATTCAAATTTCAAATTTCAGATTTCAAAATTCAAAATTCAAATTTTAAAATTCAAATTTCAAAATCCATAAAACGGTTGTGTTTCAAATTCTTGTTCTCATGGATAATTTTCTACAACTTCAATCCAATATCAAATAAAATCATGGCAACTTTATTTGGAGTTCGAATAATTGTGTACTCTATTATCCAAAACAAAATCTGAATCCAACCGGAGAGAATCTTGTCTGCCATCCTAATCCTGTGTCATCACCATCCATGCATAATAAACTAGCCAATAGCATACACAAATGAATTTGCCAAACGTTAAGGAATTATGTGGAGCTAGTAGAGGGACTGATTGGACATATATAATCGGGCTCCCGCAAATCCATATGATCATCATTCTTTACCGAACAACTCAATCATATGATCACTAGTTTCAGAGTCACACCACTATAAACCTGAAACTGAACTCCCAATTATATACCGTATTACGTAAGCCTGTGACGAGCTACTATCCAATGACCTTGTCATATATGCAAAACCCTCATATGATATCCATGATCAGCCTTAGGTCAAAGTCCGTTTAATCCTACTGATTAGGCTATCTTAAAGTTCCATTATACTACCGACTTAAGAAAATGAATATTCACCATATGTGAATAAGAAGTCATCCGCCCAGCAGACGACTCAAGGCCTTGTCCATTTTCACATTCAGTATAATGCCTTTAAGAGGATACCTTTAACTCCTTTAGAGCTATGGAGTTAAAGGATACCTTTGCAGATATCGGAATCATAGCTCTAAGGAGTTAAAGGTATCCTCTTAAAGGCATTATACTGAATGTGAAAATGGACAAGGCCTTGGGTCGTCTGCTGGGCGGATGACTTCTTATTCACATATGGTGAATAATCATTTTCTTAATTCGGTAGTATAATGAAACTTTAAGATAGCCTGATCAGTAGGATTAAACGGACTTTGACCTAAGGCTGATCATGGATATCATATGAGGGTTTTGCATATATGACAAGGTCATTGGATAGTAGCTCGTCACAGGCTTACGTAATACGATATATAATTGGAAGTTCAGTTTCAGGTTTATAGTGGTGTGACTCTGAAACTAGTGATCATATGATTGAGTTGTTCGGTAAAGAATGATGATCATATGGATTTGCGTGAGCCAGATTATATATGTCCAATCAGTCCCTCTACTAGCTCCACATAATTCCTTAACGTTTGGCAAATTGATTTGTGTATGCTGTTGGCTAGGTTATTATGCATGGATGGTGATGACATAGGATTAGGATGGTAGACAAGATTCTCTCCGGTTGGATTCAGATTTTGTTTTGGATAATAGAGTACACAATTATTCGAACTCCAAATAAAGTTGCCATGATATTATTTGAGATTGGATTGGAGTTGTAGAAAATTATCCATGAGAACAAGAATTTGAAACACAACCGTTTTGTGGATTTTGAAATTTGAATTTTGAAATTTGAATTTTGAATTTTGAATTTGAAATTTGAATTTGATATTCCAATTTGAAATTTAAATTTGAAATTTGAAATTTGAAATTTCAAATTTGAATTTCAAATTTGAAATTCAAATTTTAAATCACAGTCCAAGTGGGATTCGAATTTGTTGTGGAAAATCCACAAGGTTTGAAATTTGAATTTGAGTTGGATTTGGAGAGGATAATCTTGTTAGAATCCTACTTGAATTTTGAATCTAAATCCTAACAAAAAGGTGGACGAAATTTTTGAGGATAATCCTCAATGGAATTTCGGTTTTTGTGGATAAGGTTCAAGGGAAAAATTCAAGTTTCAATCCTAGTTGAATTTGGATTCTCTCCTTCCCTGAAAAGTGGCCGAAATTATGGAGGAAATCTCCTATGAAAATTCGGTTATTTTGGATAAGGTTGAGATAAGATTCAAGCTTGAAAAACCTAGTGGAATTTTGATTCTCCCTTATCCTAAATGTGGCAAAATTTTTGGAGGAAAAATCTCCTAGGAAATTTTGGATTTTTTGGTTGAAAAAGGGAGATAAAATTCTAGTTAAAATCTTGTTTTGATTTGGATTGGATTTATCCTTAAAAAACCGAATTTTATTGTTGGGATTTTCCCATGGAAAAATTCAGATTTTATGATTATGGATAAGGGAGAATATCTTATCCTAATCCAATTCGAATTCAGAGAATCACCTCATGTAGGTCTATAAATAAAGGTCCTGCCACTCCAGTTCTCTCAGACCACAGACTCTCAGGTGAGCAGGCTTATTCTTGCACAGCTCATCGTGACAATAAAGTTCTTTAGAGATTTGGGTGGTCAGAAGAAGACTAGCAGTGCTAGCATACCGATCGAGGTTCAGAGTGCCCACACACTCAGCCATTCGAGAATTGGAGAATAGTAGAGAAGGATAGTTTGTTGAAGCCTCCGGTCATTCTTCTCCTGCAGATTGGCGTCCTTGAGGTATGAGTTTTAATTGTTGTTGATTTATTGTATATGGCATCATGAGATATTTAACGATCTTAAAATTTTTTTATTGTTCCGCTGCGCCACTCTGATACGTTTTTTACCGATTTATTTTCCTACACTATCCGGCTATTTCCAGATTCCTATAGCACCAGAGGACCAAGAGAAGACAACTTTCATATGTCCCTATGGCACATTTGCATTTAGAAGGATGCCTTTTGGGTTGTGCAATGCACCTGCCACCTTTCAAAAGTGTATGATGGCAATTTTTGATGATTTAATAGAAGACATCATGGAGGTGTTTATAGATGACTTCTCTGTGTTTGGTGATTCCTTCGATGCATGCCTCCACAACCTTGAATGAGTGCTGAAAAGGTGTGAAGAAACTAATCTGTTTTGAATTGGGAAAAGTGCCATTTTATGGAACAAGAGGGCATAGTTTTGGGCCATAAAATCTCGAGCAGGGGAATAGAGGTAGATAGAGCTAAGATTGAGACAATTGAAAAGCTACCACCCCTAACTGTAGTTAAAGCTACGAGGAGTTTTCTGGGACATGCAGATTTTTATAGGAGATTCATCAAGGACTTCTCTAAGATTGCCAGACCCTTAACTCAGTTACTCGAGAAAGATGCACCATTTGTTTTTACTCAAGAGTGTTTGGAAGCATTTAACACTCTTAAGGAGAAATTAACTAATGCCTTGATTATGGTCGCACCAGATTGGAACCTTCCATTTGAACTGATGTGTGATGCTAGTGACTTCGCAGTAGGTACAGTACTTGGACAGTAGAGAGACAAGCATTTTCAGCCCATATACTATGCTAGCAAGACTTTGACGAACGCTCAAGAGAATTACACAACCACCGAAAAAGAATTGCTAGCTGTCATTTCGCATTTGATAAATTCAGATCTTATTTAATTTTATCCAAAGTCATTGTTTATACTGAACATTCTGCATTGCTTTACTTGTTAAATAAGGCAGATGCTAAACCCAGATTGATCAGGTGGATTCTGTCGTTACAGGAATTCGAGTTGGAAATTAGAGATAAGAAGGGGGCTGAAAACCTAGTAGCAGACCATCTTTTGTGGTTTGAGAACCGAATCTAGAAAAGCTGGCAGAAGAGGACATCGATGATGCATTCCCTAAAGAATGTCTATACCATCTGACAGAGGTAAGTGCAGGTGAAGTCCCTTGGTTTGTCGATTTTGCTAATTACTTGGCTGCTGAAGTCCTTCCTAAAGGGCTTTCTCATCAGTAAAAGAAGAAATTCTTTTTTGATTTGAAGAATTACTTTTGGGAGGGACCCTACTTGTTTAAGATCTATGCAGACCAAATCATTAGGCGATGTGTTTTGTAATTGGAGGGATGGAAGATTTTGCAACGCTGTCATGCCGGCCTAGCAGGAGGACATTACCACGCGAATAGGACAACGCAGAAGGTGCTCGAGTCAGGTTTTTATTGGCCTACTTTATTCAGAGACGCCCAAAGGTATGTAGCGTTGTGTGGCAACTGTCAGTGATCAGGTAACATCTCTCGACGGGATGAAATGCTCCAAAATTTCATTCTTATTTGTGAAGTTTTTGATGTTTAGGCATTGACTTTATGGGTCCTTTTCCAGTCTCTTTATTGAACAAGTACATCCTAATTGCAGTGGATTATGTGTCCAAGTGGGTTAAAGCTAAAGCTTTACCAACAAATGATGCTAAGACAGTAGTTAAGTTCCTAAAAAGGTTATTCTCTAAATTTAGCATACCTAGAGCAATCATCAGTGATAGGGGCACACACTTTTGTAATGCACAGTTCATCAATGCACTAAAAAAATATGGTGTTACACATAAAGTTGCAACCCCTTTCCATCCATAGACTAGTGGCCAAGTTTAGGTGACCAATAGGGATTTGAAAAGAATCCTAAAGGGAACTGTAGAGCATCATAGGAGAGATTGGTCCATCAAATTAGATGATGCTCTTTGGGCCTATAGGACAGCATACAAGACACCAATAGGGACTACACCATATAGGCTAGTTTATGGAAAAGCATGTCACCCACCAGTGGAATTTGAGCACCAAGCATATTGGGTAATTAAGTTCCTTAACTTTAACTTGGATGTTGCAGGAGAAAAGAGGAAAATCCAGGTGAACGAGTTAGAGGAATGGCGCTTGATGGCCTATGAGAGCGCGAGGATATACAAGGAACGAAGCAAGCTATATCATGACAGGAGGATCAAATAATGGAAAGAATTCAGCGAAGGAGATCAAGTGTTTCTGTATAATTCTTGGCTGAAACTATTCACAGGAAAACTCAAGTCCAGATGGTCAGGTCCCTTTACGGTCAAGCAAGTTTTCCCCTATGGTACCGTTGAAGTAACACATCTAAAGAAAGGCACGTTCAAGGTGAATGGACATCGCCTAAAGTTGTTCCTTGGAGGAGAGTTTGATAACTCTCAAAGGGAGGAGTTTAACCTCCACACCAACTAGTGGATGAAAGTGAATGCGTCGAGCTAAATACGTTAACCAAGCGCTTCTTGGGAGGCAACCCAAGGGTTTTCTTTCTCATTTTCCTTTTTTCATTTTTTTTTAATCTTAATTTAATTTTCGTTAGGTTTTGATTTCTCTTAGGATTTTTACTTTTTGTTTTTATTCAATTTCGAAAAAAAAAACTGACTGACATGAACAATTTCTCGAGAAGCACACGTACTAGAACACGCCCGTGTTAATGGGCGTGTCTGGGGCCCTGTGTAGTTTTGTTTGTCAGGTACACAGCCATGTTTGTGAGAGGAATAAGAGGAGTCAATGTATCGAGGAGTACACGGGCGTAGACAAGGCCGTGTTTATAGCCGGGTAAATTTAACTTGGACATGCCCGTGTCTTTGCCATGTTAACACTCGTGTCCAGAAGAAGGAGATTGAACAATTTTGTACAGAGGAGTACACGGCCTTAAACACACCCGTGTTAGAGGCCGTGTTCATCAGCAGGTAAGTAACACACCTATGTCTTGGCCGTGTAACCAGCTCGTGTTCTTTTATTTTTCTCGACACGGCCTGATACATGGCTGTATATCTGGCTGTGTTGAGGCACTATTTATACGAATGGTTGCAGGAAACATGACCGTTTCATTCACGCACGCCCCCTTTCTCTGAAAATCCCAATTTCCACCGAAGAATCACGCCGATCTGTGCACGAAAAGCCGGGTAAGCCTAATCCTAACCAATCATTCGATAAATACTCTTTAGGAATTATATTTTTTTTTTGAAGAATTTTTGGGTATTTCGGGCGAAATTTCATTGTTTTTTCTTCTTCAACTCACGAACACGACGGTATGTATTCCTTCCTTTTTCTTCCTCATTTGCTTTCGTGATTTCTGGGTTATTTGATGGATCGATAGCATGATTTGATAGAAGTGCTCTATGCTGCAACTTTTGTTTAATTGTTCTCGTGCGAACATTATGGAAGGAAGTGCACATTTTTTGTCGAATGTGGTGCTCTGACGTTCTCACCATTGTGCTTAAATTTTCCTAACCTTTTGCATGCGTCGAATGTGGTTCAATTTTGTCAGCGGTTGAATATCATCTTGTGAATCTCAGAATAAGGCTTGAATTATGCATACTTTCAGTTTATCTTTGTTATTCATTATGAAATTCTTTCGCAGGACCCCAATTGCCACCATGACAAGACGTACTGAAGAAATCCAGCGGCAACAAAAGGAAGTTCCACGGAAAAGGTAGAGGGGAGAGGCCTCCTCTCATGCGCAGCAACACCTACCACAACAACATGGATTACGCCCACTACTGCAATTTTAGGCTCCAGTATTCCTTACGAGACTTGAGAGGCTATTGGAGAAACCTTTTGAGCATAGCCAGTTTATAGATTGGCCAGTGTTGCAGCAGATTAATTTAGATCAACAAGTGAGGGAATTGGTCTCTTTTGGGAGTTGGGACTGATTCTTCGACACTGAGGAATCAGCTTATCAAGAGTTAACTTTGGAATTCCTCACCACATTCACCCTCAACAAGAGATCACTAAGCTGGTCCATGCCCAACATTGAGTTCCAGATTGGCGGGGAAAGATTTCACAGAAGCTATACGCAGTTCTCAATGGACTACGGTTTCTAGACTAGAAGAGTTTACCCAAACCGATGCCTATTGAGAACTGCAGGTGGACTGGCCCTCCAAATTTAATGACCAGCAGTATTAGAGGTCCATTAGTAGAGAGATGGAGTACGTACCAACGAGATCCAAAGCCTCCTATCTTTGTCACCCAGAACTTCAATACGTGCACAAGTTATTAGTGCACCCCATTAGTGGACGGAGTGAAAGCACCGGTGTAGTCCCTCGACATGACCTTTTCTACATTTACAGTATGAGGGAGAAGGTGGCCATTCATTTGGGACATGCTTGGGCATGGTATTTGGATAGCCAGGCAAGCAGGCCATGAGCGGGTGCAGTGTGTTGCGGGTCTTACATCACACGATTGGCTCGCAACCTAAGGCTGTTTAATCATCTACCTCCCATGACCATTGCATCCTAGATGATATCGATTGACATGGATACTTTAAGATCCATGGGGATGGTCGAGAGACGACAGGGGCCAGGTGGTCCAACCTATGTTCTAATTGGTACCCCGCTACTTGCAACTGAGGCCTAATCCGAGAAGGATTGCTCCCCTACACCACCACCACAGGACCAACACCCGGCCACCCCTTCCCACTCACCAGACAGTCCCAATGCTCATGCAGGATCATCCTACCGCCATCCTGGGTCATCCACCTAAAATGTCGGGAGATTGAGCAGTCAAATGCTATCCATGCTAAGAAGGACAGTGGCTTTGCAGCAAGGTCATTCATCTCGATTGATACGACTAGAACGACAGTTAACCTGGATTGAAGATACATTGACTCGCTTATGTGCTCACCTCGAGGTCCCGACCTTACCCAACGTTCGGGTAGTTAACCCCACCACCAGTGGCCCTGACGAGCCATCGAGACCTGGACTGATTCCCGAAGAACCCAGTACAGAGCCCAGGCCACCTCACCTATGGATCCCAAGCCCCCAGTAGCCAATGAGTAGGTTATGGAGTCGGCCTCGATTTCAATTTTTCTATCTGGCTGGGAGAACCAGGACTGTTGATTGCCACTACATTGCTGTTGACTATACCGACCTCTTTATTATATACATATATTCTGGGAAGTACAAGTTAACTTGTTCTTTTACCATTTTGTTTACATTTTACCTGTTTGTTTCTCACTGTTTTAATTGTGTCCATTGAGGACAATGTACGTCTCTAAGTGTGGGGAAGGGATTTTGGTTTTAGTGGAATTTATTTGTTGGGAATCGAGCATATTATAGTCCTCTTGCATAAAGTAGTCCCCTTTCATTGATTCTTCTGCTTGGAAATCTTAATCTTGTTAAAATGCATTTCAATATGGTCTTAATGACTGTGGTTCCTTGAATTGGATTAATATACAAGCAGAAAAGGACACGAATAGCTAGATTTTTATGAGCTTCATTATAGGCAATTGTTGAGACAGTTAATCTGGATGAGAATTGCATGGGATTCACGCACATGAGCCTACAAATTATGAGTATTTGAGCCTATGAGCATTCATCATTATATGCTCTAATTATTTTCTTTGTGGTGTGTTTATCATGCATAGTGGGAAGATTCTAGAACTTGCTTTGTTATGCACGTCACTGTTTTAGATGAATTGGAAAGAAGGGTTTTGTCTTAGCCTTTCCTGTTGACCAAACTATAAGCCAAATACCCCTTTTTTTTTTTTTGGCCAACACCATAACCATTGTTCTACACCTAAGGGCTTCGTCAACTGAATTGCATGAAAATTTGATCAAAAGAAGTATTGAACCAAGGGCTTGTCTGATTAAAGGTACATGGTATATGTTTGAATTTCATCTTCTGTTGTGATCAATTCCACTTGGATGCTCGAATATTTTTAAGTTCAACATTTCGTAAAGTGAGCATCTTTGAGATTAAAAAAAAAAGTAAATAAGTAAGAACAGAAGATGATTGTGGTTAATAATGTTTTATGCGCCTTACTTGAGCTTTGATTGAAGGTTCTATGTACAAGAGAGTCAGGTTTTTGTGTGATTTGGTATAGGCATGTCCTTTATCTTTTTTTTTTCTTGATTAACCTGTGATCCATTCTTTCCATTCTTTCTATACCGCCACCCAAACCTTATCGCAGTCCTGACAAGGATCCTTTAATTCATGCATCTAATTATAGTAATGTGATATATTAGCAAGCTTATGGTTTAGATTCTTGCTATGCATTGTTTTGAGTGTTATGATATATTCTCTACCCTAAACACTTTGAGCATTTTATAAGTGAATCCTGTGTTAGGGTATGAGTCCTATGCTTTTGATTTCGGAAAGACTGTCAACATGATTGCTTATGGATGATAGTTTATAGAAGTTTAGTCTAGGACTGTTGGATTTTACTTGTATTTTAATTTGGTTCAGAAGCTATAGTAGGAAGGAGTATGGAGAGATGCGTTGAGATAAGAGAGAGAGGGATATTTAGAAGGGTTTATGAATTAGAACTATTATTTGCTTGAGGACAAGCAAATGCTTAAGTGTAGGGAGATTTGATAAGTGCTAAACTATACATATTTTTAGTCTATATTTAGGCCATTATTGTTTGGTTTAGGGATACTTTCATGGACTTTTGCACTTGATCGGTTTATATGTTGTTTTCAGATCCTAAATAAAGCAATGGGAGCATAAGGAAGAGATTCAGGGCAGTTTGAAGCCTTTTAACCGAAGTTGAGCAGAACACGGTTTGGTAGACGGCCGTGTACGTGGTCATGTACCTCTCGGATAGACCAACGTGTGGAAAGCTGTGTTTCAGGAAAATGGGAATGTTCGGCAATATCAGACATAAAACACGGTCTAGTACACGATCATGTACAGATCTGACCATGAACCGTGTAAGTAGCCGTGTATAGTAGTAACGGGCATGTTCAGCAATTTAACAAGTACACGCCCGTGTCGAGGGAGAACATGCCCATGTTGGTTAATACACGCTCATGTAAAATCTGCCAGAGACCATGTCGAAGCTCGTGTTCTACCCAGGAAGTCGAATTTTATGCCATAAAAAGGGCAGGATCTATCAATTGGAGGGGAGAGCCGCCAAACTACAAAAGAAAACCGTAGAGCAGCAGAGAGGAGGTAGAATAGGGAAAGAAAAACTCCAACAAGCAACCATCTATCAATTCAAGTTGGATTGCATTAGAATCAAGGGGATTTGTCACGGATTCAATTATTCTTTGTATTCTATTGAATTGTAGTGCAGTTATTCCATTGATTATGGACTGATTTCTTTAATACCTAGATAGGAGGAACCCCAGAATGAATATTGTTATTTGATCTTTATTTAATTCAATTTATTCTTCAAGTTCATTGAGATTCAATTATGTGTTCTTTATTATCATTGAATTGATATTTACTGATGTATTGATTCATGTTTGATATCATACAATTGCGATTGAGAAATCTTATGTATGATTTGATCTTGCATAATTGAAGGGAGTTACACGTGATTCTAGAGATAGGACAACGTAAATCTTCCAGATTAGGGTCAAACCTAATAGAGAGATTCATTGATTGATTAATGCAATTCTAGGGGTTTTAATTAGGAAGAGATTTCAATTAATCAACCTGGGGTTAGTTGTTAATAAGCTTGAGAAAGATATTAACATAATTAAGGAGTTTCCACGATCTAATGATTGGTAGATAAATTGATATATTAAGTATTAGATGCAATATACATTTTAGGGGGATTCATTATCTAGGTATTGTTGGTTTGAATTGATTTCATCTTGATTTTCTGCTGTTTGGAGTTAATTTTGTGTTGGGTTGGTTTAATTTAATTCTTATTTAATTATTTCATTATAAATCGACTATTTGTAGGATAGATAATAAGAAAAGAGTAAGTACTAGTACTTGTTAGTCTCTGTGGGATCGACACTCGATATTGTTATCCACTGTACTATAGAAACTGATAGATGCACTTGCCTAGAAGGTCTATAGGGTAGGAGATTGACCGTATCAAGTTTTTGACACCGTTGCCGGGGACTAAGATATTAGGAACACTTAATTCCTATTAATCTTTCCATTCTTTTATTTTATTTTATTTTATTCTATTTTAACTGTTATTTCATTCTTATATTTTTCTTTTTATTTGTAATTTTCTATTTTATTATATTTTATGTTTTTTCTTTCGTGTTGCTATTTCAGGCACTTGGATCAGTTTATGACCTGCAACAATCCATCTGAGTTCTTTGAAGAAGATCCTGAGATTGAAAGAACAACTCTTCGAGTTCTTAGAATCAGGCGTTCACAGAGATAGGAAGAGTTAGCGCAGGAACCAGTCATGGCTGAACCGAAGCAACAAAGGACTGTGTCCGACTATGCAAGAACATCCTTGCTGGGGATAGAATCCGGCATTGTTAGACCAGTTGTGGCGGCCAATAATTTTGAGATCAAGCCCAATATTATTCAAATGGTGCAACAATATGTACAATTTGATGGGCTCCAGGATGAGGATCCTAATTCATATAAAGCAAATTTCCTAGAGATCTGCGATACTTTCAAGATCAATGGCGCCACTGATGATGTGATAAGGCTGAGGCTATTTCCTTTTTCTTTAAGGAACAGGGCCAAGCAGTGGCTGAATTCTCTACCGAGAGGTTCTATTACTACATGGGACCAAATGACAGAGAAGTTTCTGTTGAAGTACTTTCCACCTGCAATGTAATAACCGGGAAATTTTACTATTCTCGAAATATTGTAAATTGCATGTACATGATGAATTTCATGTTTAAAATGTAAAATGTATGATTAATATTGTGTAGAACGAGATAAAATGTTCTAACGATATTACAGATTAAGAATTCGGTGATGTAAAAGCATGCCGAATTGAGCTAGGGAAAAACAGTGAACTGTAAACCCTAGTAGGTGACTCAGGGTAAGCTGAGTGCACAAAAAGATAAAATACTGATAGTAGTGATTTTAGACGTGAGTGCGTGTGTGTGTGTTGCACATAGTATTGAGAAGTTGGTCTAGATGACCTCTTCTTGACCTAAAATTGATATATTTAGATTCAGCATGCTCAAATTAGTCAATTGAGCATGAAAAGTAATATTTGATCCGGAGATATGCAGTATCAAGAAATCAGTTAAGATGACATTTTCTTGATATAAAACTGATATATTTGGAATCAGAATGCTCTAATTAGTCAATTAAGCACAAAATGGAAATTTTGACTGGGAAATGTACAGTATCGGAAACTGGTCGAGATGACCTCGAATGACGATGAAACTGATATATTTGGATTCAGGACGTCCAAATTAGTCAGTATAGCCTATTAGAATGCTCAAATTAGTTAATTGAGCACAAAGGTAATTTTTGACCGGGAATTCGCAGTATCGAAAACTGGTCGAAATGATCTCGGATGGAAATAAAACTGATATATTTGGGTTCAGCAAGCCCAAATTAGTCAGGATAGCTCATGTTGAAATTTTGGACAAAAAGGGTATAAAAGGCCGAAATTGCAGAACAGGCCACATAATTTCCATTTTTTAAGATTTTCTCCCCCACACCTCCACCGTCGGTGAATAGTAACCGACCACCAGAAACGGTGTCCGTTTTCGACACCGCCGGTCTCGTTGGAAAGCTCTCGACGAGCTGAGTCCAACGGTGTGCTGAATCGACGGAACCGACGCCGGAGAACGCCGCACGCGCCGCCCGAAGCCGCCGCTAGCCGAAAATTTCAAACGGCCGTATCTCCACCGTCCGACCTCCGATTGACACGATTCTGGTCCCAAAAGACTCGTGGTGAAGAGTAGAACAAAACCCAAGCTTCATTTCGGCTCAACAATCACCGGATCGCGCCGCCCGAAGCCGCGCCGTCGCCACCGTGAAGCCACCGTGGAATCTATCATTTCCGGCCGAGTCGAGGAACACCATGGGTGTCAAAATACTCAAAAGATGATGGGGAACAAAAGCCCTCAAACAATTTCAGGCAACAACCCTGGCACGGTGGAGATTCAACGCCGCCGCCGTGGGCTGAGTTTTCGAGGAAGATTGCCGGCGATCGGAGCCTCCAATGGTGAAATTGACACCACCAATGGACTCCTCTCGTCGAGATCTTCAAGGTGGGCACCTCCGTTGTTCGCGCCGCCGCCGGTCAACGGCGACCCGGGGGCGGGAAAATGAAGAATGGTCCGTTGGCCTATTTTCGACATTCTGGACACATCCGCGGCGTCAAAATTGCCAACCGGGATTCCAAACGTGAAGAACGGAGACAAAAAGTTTGCGCGGTCAAGACTGAACGGTTCGTCCGATCACCGACGGGACGATTTCGGTAGCGATTTTGTTTCCCTTCATTCCTTATGTATATAGTGGAATGATTTGTATGTAATTTGTATTCAAATTGTAAAAAGAAAAGAAAAAAAAAAGAGTAAAATGAATGAAACTTCAGAAAAAGAAAATGTATGGGAAATGTAAATATTTTTACGTAAAAGTTGAGTTTTATGTAAAAATTAGGCCTCTGGTATAGTACGTGGTAGAATAAAATAGGTTAGATGGTTTTGAGGCGTTTCCTAAATGCCGAAAACCTAGAAATTTAGCGGAAATGCTGCCGAAATTTTGAAAACGGCACTATAGGAATTTTGGTGAAAAACAAGAGGCAAATTGTGTTTGGTAATGGAAACCGAGACCCTTCGATGAGTTAGGCTCAGAAAATGGGAAAATGAACCTTTAAGGAATAGTAAACCATCCCTCCGAGATTGTGAAAATGTAAGAGAACGGGAAAACCAATGGCAAGGGTATTTTAGGAAACGAAAGGTAAATTTGAGGTCAGGATGAAAACCCAAGCCCACGCGATGTCTAAGGCTCGGGATTAGCATAATAAAGGTTTCAGGAGTAGTGAAATACCTATTTAAGGCTCCGAAACGTGAGAAAAACGAGAAACGACCCTAGGTGTCAGAATAGTATCACCCGAGAGTCGGATGACCAATAGTCGTCTATGGAAAAGCAATGGATGCTGTAAAAGTGTGTAAAAGCTTAAGAAATATTATTTTATGATATTTGGGCTTAGAAAATCCTGTTAAAAATCACAGTAAGCATATAACGGTCCCAAGACCCGTCAGGGGCAAAATGGTCATTTTGACCAAAAATTTCTGAAAGGCTCGGAAAGGACCGTGAATGCCTAAGGATAGTTAAAATGAAATTATAAAAGTTAAATTGGGTCTTAAACCAACAAAAAATAGGTTTATGATGAGAGATCAAATCAGGGGCAAAATGGTAATTTTGCCAAGAGTTAGTGTAAAAATGGAAAATAGGATTTTAGATTCCTAAGACCATTTACGGGAGATAAAACGTAGAATTTTTACGTTTTACAAAATTTTGAATATGAAATGAAGATTTAGAATAACCGTGGTTATTCCGGTTATAGGAACCCGATTCAGAAGCGGCAAAGGAACGTCTGCGGAGCCAGGGAAGGAAATGCTAGCGAAAGTATCAGTAAGTTCGAACATTTAATTGACTGCAACATGAATAGACTATTATGTCTAAGTGTGATATGTGTAAGTTCCAGCATTCATTTGTCTGCTCATGAACATTCTGATGTTGTTCATTATATGAATGAATTGATCTGTTATGTCTAGGTTTATGTGCTATATGAATGTTTCATAGCGCGATGCTATGATAAATGTTTGGAAAGCTCAGATATTTACATGTCTGCAGCATGAATTACTATTTGATTGATTTAAGTACTTTTCGTACAAACTTGTAAAGTACTACGGGCAATAGGGGTGTAGTTAAACTAACTCACCTAATGAAATGAGAAATTAAAAAGTGTATAAATAATACACTATGGAGAAGTGTTAGGGCACTATAGTGTGGTTAATTAAAAACACACATAAAGAAATAAATGTAAAGACCTACGGGCAATAAGGGTTCCACCGTGGGATGATTCATATGAATGTCGCCGGTGGGGAACTATAAGAAAGATGGTAATGAAACCACTAAGGCGTACCGCCCCTCCAACATAGTGGTGGAGGTTTTTCTCAGATCCTACAAGGATATCAGGGCTGTGGAGGCCGATGTTCTAAGGTCGCTCCTTAGACCCTCCCAGTCAGCGCGCTAATAATCATCGGTACTGTCATAAACAAAGCTCTAAACTAGAAATCCAATAGAGAATAAACAATCAATAAAATGATAAAAATCATAATTGAGCATAACCGAAGCCTACGCCAGAATAATGTAAATTCGGTTAGGGTATGTGAATAGTTACCCGTTAGGGTAAAATGAATAGTAACCAGTTAGGGTAACTGTTACTACTCATCGGTCAAAGGTCAAAATTACTATTCATGATAAATAGTACTATTCATAAAAAATTGAGTTTTAGTGTTTTTGAATCAATATGATTCTTACTATGTATGTTTGAACTTACTGAGCCTGTTAGCTCATCAGTTTGTTCATGTTGTAGGTAAGAAACCTGTTCAGTAGATTTCTGAATGGCGACAGGATGCGAGCATGTCAAAGGGATAGGGAATCCACTGTGGATATGGTCCTGCTACAAGTTTTCCGTTGAGCGTTAAAAAAAAGAGACATATATTGCAAAAAGATTTGAATTATGTATTGTGTATAAACTATGTTTATACTTTTAAAAAGTGACAAACATAATTCAGTTTAATTACGTTATGTTTACAAACAAGAAAAAGTATTTAAAAAAAAATGATTCTAAATTTCACAAAGGGTTTAAAGGAAATAAAAGAATTTAGGCGACCAGACGAAGTTCACGAGCTATTTCAGTCGGCTAAGGAGCTTGATTGTAATAGTTTCGGTGGACCGAGGTCGGGGGCGCCACATGCAAAGACTGCCAAACTAAGGAATGATATCTCTTTCTATGCCCAGATTGACTCTAAGACACTTTATGAGACATGGGAGAGGTTTAAAGATCTTCTGAGGAAGTGTCCACATCACGGATTGCCAACATGGTTGCAAGTGCAAACCTTTTACAATGGGTTGAATCTGGCAACCAGGCAGATGATAGATGCAGTGGCTGGAGGAACATTGAACAACAAAATACCAGAGGCAACCCAGGAGTTGATAGAGGACATGGCCATGAACAATTACCAATGGCACTTAAACCAAGCGAAGCCTAGCAAATCTACTGGAATCTATAAGGTTGATGTAGCCACAGCCTTGGCTAAGCAAGTCGAAACTTTGAGTAAGAAGATTGATGGATTATCTGTAGGCAATCAACCAGTTCAAGTCCTGCAGTGTGACATGTGTTGGGGAGGACATGTAACTGATGAGTGTCAAGATTTATCAGCTATGGCTAGACAGACACCAGGGCATGTTGACTATATGGGTAATGCACCACGACCCCAAAACAATCCCTATAGTAACACATAGAACCCAGGCTGGAGGAACCCACCCAATTTCTCTTGGGGAAATCAAGGACAACAAAGAAATAATCCCCCTCTGGGTTTTCAACAACAACATCCACCACAAGAGAAGAAGCCTAGCATGGAGGAATTGATGGCTAAATTTATTCAAACATCGGAAAGCCAATTCCAAGCCACTGAAACATCATTGAGGAACCAAGAGGCTTTTATTCATAACCTCGAGAACCAGATTGGTCAGTTGGCAAAGCTTGTGTTAGAGAGACAACAAGGAAGCTTGCCTAGTAACACCGAGAATAATCCAAAAGAGCAGGTCAAGGCAGTTACCTTGAAGAGTGGTAAAGACCTACAAGTTGAGAAAGAACTGCATGGTAAGGAAGAGAATGGCAAGCAATCCAAGGATAAAGAGAAGGGGGATGGAAATCCTAAACCTGTGCAGGGTTTCCAACCCACTATCCCATACCCAGCCAAGCTAAAGAAGGATAAGATGGATGAGCAATTTGGTAAATTTCTTGAACTGTTTAAACAACTTCACATTAACTTGCCTTTTGTTGAAGCTCTTTCGCAGGTGCCAAAGTACGCAAAATTCTTGAAGGAATTGCTTTCAAATAAGAGGGAGTTGGATGAGCTATCAATAGTAACATTAAGTGAGGAGTGCTCAGCCATTTTACAAAACAAACTGCCCAATAAATTAAAAGATCCAGGAAGTTTTACTATTCCTTGTCTCGTTGGTAGTTTGTTGGTTGATAAGGCATTAGCAAATTTGGGAGCTAGCATTAATTTGATGCCTTACAAGATGTTTAAGAAACTGATGTTGGGAGAGCCTAAACCAATTAGGATAAGCATACAATTAGCCGATAGGTCAGTTAAATACCCTAAAGGCATCATTGAGGATGTGTTGGTTAAGGTAGATAAGTTCATATTCCCTGTGGATTTTGTTATTCTTGAAATGGATGAGGACATTGAGGTACCCCTTATTCTAGGTCGACCCTTTTTAGCTAATGCCTGAGCCATTATAGATGTGAGTGAGGGTAAGTTAGTCCTTAGGGTTGGGGATGAGGAGGTAACTTTTAAAATACATAATGCCATGAGACATTCCCTTAAGTAGGATGATACTTGTTACTTTCTTGACTCTACTGATATTGTCGTTTCTGATTGTTTACAGGAATTGGTCCATGATGACCCTTTAGAGCTGTGCCTTGTACAAGGAAGGGAGGAAAACGATGATGATCCTTGCATTAAGGAACAAGTAGCACATTTGGAAGCTAGTGAGCTCATGGTGAGAAAGAAAGAGTTTGAAAAGATCGAACAAAGTGGAGAGAAGAGGTTGAAACCCTCTACCGAGGAGCCACAAGTTCTGGTACTGAAAGCGCTACTGGGCCATCTCGAGTATGCCTTTTTGGAGAAAGATTCAAAGCTACCGGTTATTATCGCCTCCGGATTGAGGGCAGATCAGAAAGAAAAGCTGCTGGTAGCACTTAAGAAGCATAAAAGGGCTATCACTTGGAAGATTTCTGACATTAGGGGAATTAGCCCTTCATTTTGCACCCATAAAATCCTAATGGAGGATGAATTCAAGTCATCGGTGCAACCACAGAGGTGACTCAATCCCAAGATGAAGGAAGTAGTCAAAGCAGAGGTGATTAAGCTCCTCGACGTAGGTATGATCTATCTAATCTCTAACAGCGCTTGGGTAAGTCCTGTGCAGGTAGTTCCAAAAAAGGGTGGAATGACGGTGGTACCTAATGAGAAGAATGAGCTAATTCCCATGAGAACCGTCACTGGTGGAGGGTGTGCATCGACTATAGAAAGCTTAATGATGCCACTCGAAAAGACCACTTCCCACTGCCCTTTGTGGACCAAATGCTAGAGAGATTAGCAGGTCACATGTATTATTGCTTCTTGGATGGTCTATCTGGCTATTTCCAGATTCCTATAGCACCAGAGGACTAAGAGAAGACAACTTTCACATGTCTCTATAGCATATTTGCGTATAGAAGGATGCCTTTTGGGTTGTGTAATGCACCTGCCACCTTTCAAAGGTATATGATGGCAATTTTTGATGATTTAATAGAAGACATCATGGAGGTGTTTATGGATGACTTCTCTGTGTTTGGTGATTCCTATGATGCATGCCTCCACAACCTTGAACGAGTGCTGAAAAGATGTGAAGAAACTAATCTGGTTTTGAACTAGGAAAAGTGTCATTTTATGGTACAAGAGGGCATTGTTTTGGGCCATAAAATCTCGAGCAGGGGAATAGAGGTAGATAGAGCTAAGATTGAGATAATTGAAAAGCTACCATCCCCAATTGTAGTTAAGGCTGTGAGGAGTTTTCTGGGACATGCAGGTTTTTACAGGAGATTCATCAAGGACTTCTCTAAGATTGCAGACCCTTAACTCAGTTACTCGAGAAAAATGCACCATTCGTTTTTACTCAAGAGTGTTTGGAAGCATTTAACACTCTTAAGGAGAAATTAACTAATGCCCCAATTATGGTCGCACCAGATTGGAACCTTCCGTTTGAACTGATGTGTGATGCCAGTGACTTCGCAGTAAGTGCAGTACTTGGACAGCGGAGAGACAAGCATTTTCAGCCCATATACTATGCTAGCGAGACTTTGACGGACGCTCAAGAGAATTACACAACCACCGAAAAAGAATTGCTAGCTGTCATTTTTGCACTTGATAAATTCAGATCTTATTTAATCTTATCCAAAATCATTGTTTATACTGATCATTCTGCATTGTGTTACTTGTTAAATAAGGCAGATGCTAAACCCAGATTGATCAGGTGGATTCTGTTGTTACAGGAATTCGACTTGGAAATTAGAGATAAGAAGGGGGCTGAAAACCTAGTAGCAAACCATCTTTCGCGGTTTGAGAACCGAATCTAGAAAAGCTGGCAGAAGAAGACATCGATGATGCATTCTCTAAAGAACGTCTATACCATCTGATAGTGGTAAGTGCAGGTGAAGTCCCTTGGTTTGTCGATTTTGCTAATTACTTGGTTGCTGAAGTCCTTCCTAAAGGGCTTTCTCATCAGCAAAAGAAGAAATTCTTTTTTGATTTGAAGAATTACTTTTGGGAGGGACCTTACTTGCTTAAGATCTATGCAGACCAAATCATTAGGCGATGTGTTTCACAATTGGAGGGATGGAAGATTTTGCAACACTGTCATGCCGGCCCGGCAGGAGGACATTACCACGCGAATAGGACAACGCAGAAGGTGCTCGAGTCAGGTTTTTATTGGCCTACTTTATTCAGAGACGCCCAAAGGTATGTAGCGTTGTGTGGCAATTGTCAGCAATCAGGTAACATCTCTCGACGGGATGAAATGCCCCAAAATTTCATTCTTATTTGTGAAGTTTTCGATGTTTGGGCATTAACTTTATGGGTCCTTTTCCAGTCTCTTTTGGGAACAACTACATCCTAGTTGTAGTGGATTATGTGTCTAAGTGGGTTGAAGCTCAAGCTTTACCAATAAATGATTCTGAGGTAGTAGTTAAGTTCCTAAAAAGGTTATTCTCTCGATTTGGCACACCTAGAGCTATCATTAGTGACAAGGACACACACTTTCGTAATGCACAGTTCATCAATGCACTAAAAAAATATGGTGTTACGCATAGAGTTACAACCCCTTACCATCCACAGACTAGTGGCCAAGTTGAGGTGACCAATAGGGATTTGAAAGGAATCCTAGAAATAACTGTAGAGCATCATAGGAGAGATTGGTCCATCAAATTAGATGATGCTCTTTGGGCCTACAGGACGGCATACAAGACACCAATAGGGACTACACCATATAGGCTAGTTTATGGAAAAGCATGTCACCTACCAGTGGAATTTGAGCACCAAGCATATTGGGCAATTAAGTTCCTTAACTTTAACTTGGATGTTGCAGGAGAAAAGAGGAAAATCCAGGTGAACGAGTTAGAGGAATGGCAGTTGATGTCCTATGAGAATGCGAGAATATACAAGGAGCGAAGCAAGCTATATCATGACAGGAGGATCAAACAAGGGAAAGAATTCAGCAAAGGAGATCAAGTGTTATTGTATAATTCTTGACTGAAACTATTTCCAGGAAAGCTCAAGTCCAGATGGTCAGTTCCCTTTACGGTCAAGCATGTTTTCCCCTGCGGTACCATTAAAGTAACACATCCAGAGAAAGGCACGTTCAAGGTGAATGGGCATCACCTAAAGTTGTTCCTTGGAGGAGAGTTTGATAACTCTCAAAGGGAGGAGTTCAACCTCTACATTGACTAGTGGATGAAAGTGAATGCGTCAAGCTAAAGACGTTAACCGAGCACTTCTTGGAGGCAACCAAACGGTTTTCTTTCTTATTTTCCCTTTTTCATGTTTTCTTTAATCTTAATTTAATTTTCATTAGGTTTTGATTTCTCTTAGGTTTTTTACTTTTTGTTTTTATTCAATTTTGAAAAAAAAAACTGACTGACATGAACAATTTCCAGAGAAGCACACGCCTTGGAACATGCCCATGTCAATGGGCATGTCTGGGGCTGTGTGTAGTTTTGTTTGTCAGGTACATGGCCATGTTTATGAGAGGAATAAGAGGAGTCAATGTACCAAGGAGTACACGGGCATAGACACGGCCTTGTTTATAGCCGGGTAAATTTAACTTGGACACGCCCATGTCTTTGCCGTGTTAATGTTTGTACAGAGGAGTACACGGCCTTAAACACGCCCGTGTTAGAGGCCATGTTCATCGGCAGGTAAGTAACACGCCCATGTCTTGGCCGTGTAACCAGCTCGTGTTCTTTTATTTTTCTCGACAAGGCCCGATACCTGGCCGTGTATCTGGTTGTGTCAAGGCACTATTTATACGGATGGTTGCTGGAAACACTACCGTTTCATTCACGCACGATCCCTTTCTCTGAAAATCCCAATTTCCATTGAAGAATCACGCTGATCTGTTCACGAAAAGCCGGGTAAGCCTAATCCTAACCAATCATTCAATAAATACCCTTTAGGAATTAGATTTTTTTTTTTTGAAGAATTTTTGGGTATTTCGAGCGAAATTTCGTTCTTCTTTCTTCTTCAACTCACGAACATGATGGTATGTATTCCTTCGTTTTTCTTCCTTGTTTACTTTCATGATTTTTGGGTCATTTGATGGATTGATAGCATGATTTGATAGAATTCCTCTATGTTGTAACTTTTGTTTGATTGTTCTCGTGCAAACATTGTGGAAGGAAGTACACATTTTTTGTCGAATGTGGTGCTCTAACGTTCTCACCATTGTGCTTAAATTTTCCTAACCTTTTGCATGCGTCAAATGTGGTTCAATTTTGTATGCGGTTGAATATCATCTTGTGAATCTCAGAATAAGGCTTGAATTATGCATACTTTCAGTTTATCTTTGTTAGTCATTATGAAATTCTTTTGTAGGGCCCCAATTGCCACCATGACAAGATGTAATGAAGAAATCCAGTGGTGACAAAAGGAAGTTCCATGGAAAAGGCGGAGGGGAAAGGCCTCCTCTCATGCGCAGCAACACCCACCCCAACAACATGGATTACACCCACAGCTGCAATTTCAGGCTCCAGTATTCCTTACGAGACTTGAGAGGCTATTAGAGAAACCTTTTGAGCACAGCCAGTTTATAGATTGGCCAGTGTTGCAGCAGATTGGTTTAGATCAACAAGTGAGGGAATTGGTCACTTTTGGGAGTTGGGACCGATTCTTTGACATTGAGGAACCGGCTTATCAAGAGTTAACTTTGGAATTCCTCACCACATTCACCCTCAATAAGAGATCACTAAGTTGGTCCATGCCCAACATTGAGGTCCAGATTGGTGGGGAAAGATTTAACAGAAGCTATACGCAGTTCTCAATGGACTACGGTTTCTATACCGAAGAGTTTACCCAAACCGACACCTATCGAGAACTACAGGTGGTCTGGCCCTCTAAATTTAATGACCAACAGTATTGGAGGTCCATTAGTAGAGAGATGGAGTACGCACCAATGAGATCCAAAGCCTCCCATCTTTGTCACCCGAAACTTCGATACGTGCACAAGTTATTAGTGCACACCATTAGTGGATAGAGAGAAAGCATAGGTGTAGTCTCTCGACGTGACCTTTTCTACATTTACAGTATGAGGGAGAAGGTGGCCATTCATTTGGGACATGCCTGGGCATGTTATTTGGATGGCCAGGCAAGCAGGCCATAAGCAGGTGTAGTGTGTTGCGGGCCTTACATCACGCGATTGGTTGGCAACCTAGGGCTGTTTAATCGTCTACCTCCCATGACCATTGCATCCTAGATGATACCGATTGACGCGGATACTTTAAGATCCATGGGGATGGTCGAGAGACGACAAGGGCCAAGTGGTCCAACCTATGTTCTAATTGGTACCTCACCACCTGTAACTGAGGCCGAATCCGAGAGGGATCGCTCCCTTGCACCACCACTGCAGGACCAACACCCGGCCACCCCTTCCCACTCACCAGATAGTCCCAATGCTCATGCAGGACCATCCTACTGCCATCCCAAGTCATTCGCCTCAAACGTCGGGAGATTAAGCAGTCAAATGTTGCCTATGCTAAGAAGGATAGTGGCTTTGCAGCAACGTCATTCATCTCGATTGATATGACTAGAGCGACAGTCGGCATGGATTAAAGATACGTTGACTCGCCTGTGTGCTCACCTCGGGGTCCATACCTTACCCAACGTTCGAGGAGTTGACCCCACCACTACTGGCCCTGACGAGCCATCGAGACCTGGACCTATTCCCGAAGAACCTAGTATAGAGCCCTAGTCCACCCCACCTGTGGATCTCGAGCCCCCAGTAGCCGATGAGCAGGTTATGGAGTCAGCCTCGATTTTAATTTTTTCGTCTGGCCAGGAGAACCAGGACTGTTGATTTCCACTGTGTTTCTGTTGACTGTACCGACCTCTTCATTATATACATATATTCAGGGAAGTACAAGTTGACTTGTTCTTTTACCATTTTGTTTACATTTTACCTGTTTGTTTCTCACTATTTTAATTGTGTCCGTTGAGGACAATGTACATCTCTAAGTGTGAGGTAGTGATTTTGGTTTTAGTGGAATTTATTTGTTAGGAATCGAGCATATTGTAGTCCTCTTGCATAAAGTAGTCCCCTTTCATTGATTCTTCTGCTTGGAAATCTTAATCTTGTTAAAATGCGTTTCAACATGCTCTTAATGACTGTGTTTCCTTGCATTGGATTAAGATACAAGCAGAAAATGACACGAATAGCTAGATTTTTATGAGCTTCATTATAGGTAGTTGTTGAGACAGTTAATCTGGATGAGAATTGCATGGGATTCACACACATGAGCCTACAAATTGTGAGTATTTGAGCCTATGAGCATTCATCATTATATGCTCTAGTTATTTTCTTTGTGGTGTGTTTATCATGCACAGTGGGAAGATTCTAGAACTTGCATTGTTGTGCACGTCACTGTTTTAGATGCATTGGAAAGAAGGGTTTTGTCTTAGCCTTTCCTGTTGACCAAACTATAAGCCAAATACCCCTTTTTTTTTGGCCAACACCATAACCATTGTTCTACACCGAAGGGCTTTGTCAACTGAATTGCATAAAAATCTGATCAAAAGAAGTATAGAACCAAGGGCTTGTCTGATTAAAGGTGCACGGTATATGTTTGAATTTCATCTTCTGTTGTGATCAATTCCACTTGGATGCTCGAATATTTTCAAGTTCAACATTTCGTAAAGCGATCATTATTGAGATTCAAAAAAAAAGTAAATAAGTAAGAACAAAAGATGATTGTGGTTAATAATGTTTTATGCGCCTTACTTGAGCTTTGATTGAAGGTTCTATGTACAAGAAAGTCAGGTTTTTGTGTGATTTGGTACAGACATGTCCTTTATCTTTTTTTTTTCTTGGTTAACCTGTGATCCATTCTTTCCATTCTTTCTATACCGCCACCCAAACCTTATCGCAGCCCTAACAAGTATCCTTTAATTCATGCATCTAATTATAGTAATGTGATATATTAGCAAGCTTATGGTTAAGATTCCTGCTATGCGTTGATTTGAGTGTTATGATATATTCTCTACCCTAAACACTTTGAGCGTTTTATGTGTGAATCCTATGTGAGGGTATGAGTCCTATGCTTTTGATTTCAGAAAGACTATCAACATGATTGCTTATGGATGATAGTTTATAGAAGTTTAGTCTAGGATTATTGGGTTTTACTTATATTTTAATTCGGTTCAAAAGTCATAGTAGGAAGTAGTATGGAGAGATGCATTGAGATAAGAGAGATAGGGATATTTAGAAGGGTTTATGAATTGGAACTATTATTTGCTTGAGGACAAGCAAATGCTTAAGTGTGGGGAGATTTGATAAGTGCTAAACTGTACATATTTTTAGTATATATTTAGGCCATTATTGTTTGGTTTAGGGATACTTTCATGGACTTTTGCACTTGATCGGTTTATATGTTGTTTTCAGGTCCTAACTAAAGCAATGGGAGCATAAGGAGGAGAGTTGGAGTAGTTTGAAGCCTTTTGACAAAGTTGAGCAGAACATGGTTTGGTACATGGCCGTGTACCTCTCGGACTGACCAATGTGTGGAAAGCTGTGTTTTGGGAAAACGAGTATGTTCAGCGATATCAGACATAAAACACGGTCTAGTACACGGTCGTGTAAGTGGCCGTGTACAGATCTGACCATGAACCATGTAAGTGGCCGTGTACAATAGTAACGGGCATGTTCAACGATTTAACAAGTACACGCCTGTGTCGAGGGAGAACACAGGCCCGTGTTGGTTAATACATGCCCATGTAAAATCTGCCAGAGACCGTGTCAAAGCCTGTGTTCTACCCAAGAAGTCAAATTTTGTATTATAAAAAGGGCAGGATCTGTCAATTGGAGGGGAGAGCTACCAAACTGCAAAAGAAAACCCTAGAGCAGCAGAGAGGAGGTAGAATAGAGAGAGAAACACTTCCACAAGCAACCATCTATCAATTCAAGTTGGATTGCATTAGAATCAAGGGGATTTGTCATGGATTCAATTATTCTTTGTATTCTATTGAATTGTAGTGCATTTATTCCATTGATTATGAACTGATTTCTTTGATACCTAGATAGGAGGAACCCTAGAATGAATATTGTTATTTGATCTTTATTTAATTCATTTTATTCTTCAAGTTCATTGAGATTCAGTTATGTGTTCTTTATTATCGTTGAATTGATATTTACTGGTGTATTGATTCATGTTTGATATCATAAAATTGCGATTGAGAAATCCTATATATGATTTGATCTTGCATAATTGAAGAGAGTTGCACGTGATTCTAGAGATAGGACAACGTAAATCTTCCAGATTAGGGTCAAACCTAATAGAGAGATTCATTGATTGATTAATGCAATTCTGGGGGTTTTAATTAGGAAGAGATTTCAATTAATCAACCTGGGGTTAGTTGTTAATAAGCTTGAGAAAGATATTAACATAATTAAGGAGTTTCCACGGTCCGATGATTGGTCGATAAATTGATATATTAAGGATTAGATGCAATAGACATTTTAGGGGGATTCATTATCTAGGTATTGTTGGTTTGAATTGATTTCATCTTGATTTTCTGCCATTTGGAGTTAATTTTGTGTTGGGTTGGTTTAATTTAATTCTTATTTAATTATTTCAGTATAAATCGACTGTTTGTAGGATAGATAATAAGAAAAGAGTAAGTACTAGTACTCGTTAGTCTCTGTGGGATCGACACTCGATATTGTTATACACTGTACTATAGAAACCAATAGGTGCACTTGCCTAGAAGGTCTATAGGGTAGGAGATTAACCGTATCACTAGGCAGATGACTTCTTATTCACGTATAGTGAATAATCATTTTCTTATTCGATAGTATAATGGAACTTTAAGATAGCTTGATCAGTAGGTTGAACGGACTTTGACCTAAGACTGATCGTGGATATAGTATGAGGGTTTTGCATACATGACAAGGTCATTGGACAAAAGCTTGTCACAAGCTTTCGTAATACGGTATATAATTAGGAGTTCAGTTTTAGGTTTATAGTGGTGTGATTCTGAAATTAGTGATCATATGATTGAGTTGTTCGGTATAGAATAATGATTATATGGATTCATGAGAGCTCGATTATATATGTCCGATTGGTCTCTCTACTAGTTCCACATAATTCCTTAATAAATGGCAAATTGATTGAGGTATGCTTATTGGCTAGTTGACTATGCATGGATGGTATACACATAGGATAGGAATGGAAGGCAAGATTCTCTCTGATTAAATTCAAATTTTGTTTTGGATAAAAGAGTACACAATTATTTGAATTCCAAATAAATTCTATGATTTTATTTGAGTTTGAATTGGAGTTATGGAAAATGATCCATGAGAACAAAATTTGAAATACAACTTTTTGTGGAGTCTGAAATTTGAATTTTGAAATTTGAATTTGAAATTTAAATTTGAAATTTGAAATTTGAAATTGAAATTTAAATTTGAAATTTGAAATTTGAAATTTGAATTTGAAATTTTGAATTCGAAATTTAAATTTGAAATTTAAATTTGAAGTTTGAATTTTGAAATTTGAACTTTGAAATTTGAATTCAAATTTTGAATCACAATCCAAGTGAAATTTGAATTTTTTATGGATAATTCCACATGCAAGAATTGGTTATTATATGAGTGAAAAATTCAAGTTTCAATCCTATTTGAATTTTGATTCTCTCCCTCACAAAAGTGGCCGAAAATTCTATAAACCTAAGGAAATTTCATATATTTTTTGGATAAGGGTGAGATAAAATTCAGGGTAGAAAATCCTATTTGAATTTTGATTCTCCTCACAGTTGGATGGCCGAATCTGGCCTTGTTCTTGGGATAAGGGAAATTTTGGTTATAATGGATAATGATGAGATTAAATTCAAGTTAAAATCCTGTTTGAATTTGGATTGCAAAATCCCCTAGGGTGGCCGAATCTTCCCTTGATTATGGCCTATAAGAAATTCAGATTTTGTGAAGAAAGGAAGGGAGAAAATCTTCTCCTAGTCCCATTCAAATTCAAGGGATCACCTCATGCCAGTCTATAAATAGGGGTCCTACCACTCCAGTTCTCTCAGACCATAGACTCTCAAGTAAGCAGACTTATTGTTGCACAACTCACTGTGACAATAAGTTCTTTAGAGATCTAGGTGGTCGAAAGAAGACTAGCAGTGCTAGCATACTGATCAAGGATCTGAGTGCCCACACACTTTGCCATCCGAGAATTGGAGAATAGTAGAGAAGGCTAGTTGGTTAAAGCCCTCCAATCATTCTCCTCCTGCAGTTTGGCGTCCTCTGAGGTATGAGTTTGTATTGTTGTTAGTTTATTGTAAATGGCATCATGAGATATTTAACGATCTTTGAAAAATTTTTGTAATTCCGTTATGCCACTCTGATGCATTTTTTACCGATTTATCCTACACTTTTCCCACATACTATGCAATCACGAACGATAAGTCCGGCATTATTATTTAGCCTCCACTGTTAGTTCTGACTGTTCTGGTTTTGATTCCCAAAAAAATTACCTTTCCTTTTTCCCTGTTGATGTGAGCTTGAAGTATTGGACTGTCCTGGCTTGGATTCTGGTTCGGTTTATTATTCTGGCTAGTCTGGGTTCCAATCTGAGAAGCTTTAACCAAGACTTTTTTCTTTTTCTTGGCCTCCCAGATTTTCTCCCTCTCTTCTTTCTGTTGAGCCAAGTGGAACTCTACTCTTAAGGCTCTACTTACATAATCTGCTACAGAAGTTGATGGCATTGGTTCACTATCAACTAGAGCAGCTATGTTTGGTCAAAACATCCCGAGCACTTTCCATATCTTCTCCCTCTCAATAGGGACTGCGTATGGGCATAGTCGAGATAGTTGGTCAAACTTTCTGCAAACCTCACTAACTGACATGTTTCCCTACTTTAATTCGGTTAATTCCTTTGCTGTGGTCTTAGTAATGCAAGGTCATAATACTTTTGGCTAAATTCTTCTAAAAATTCGTTCCATGTCATCGTTGCCATATTCCTTCTCATTCTAATGGTATCCTACCAGAACCTTGCATCCTTTCTTAGAACAAAAGATGCACATAGGACCTTTTCCTGTTCCGTTAAATCTACAAAATCAAGGATCATCTACAATGAGGAAAGCCACGCCTCTGCTTCCAGAGGGTCCGTAGAGCCCTCAAACTCTCGCAGTTTCATTCGTCAGAAACACTCATATAATGGCTCTTGATTTATTCGAGGTTGAAGTTGGGGTTCAGGTACCACTTCAGGCATAACCTGAGGTGCTACTTGTTCCACTGCAGGTGCTGGCTATGACAACTGGGAATTTCTGGCATTCTCAGAAGAAAATGTACAATTGTATATGTGTGACAACTTGTACTATTTAAAGAGTAAAATAAATAAATTTATATTGTTTAGAATGTACTAAAATGTTCTGACAATGCTGACGGATAAAAATTCGGTGTTGAGAAATTTTGCTGAAGCAAAACGGGAGAAACGGTGTCAAAATGACATTGAAAAACCCTAACCGATGCCTATGGTGCACTAAAAGATGAAAAACTTCCGGGATTGATTTTGATCAAACGGAAGCAGTATAAATTGATCCGACTGCACCGGAGACCTCAGGAACCCCCCGGGGCGATTTTGGGAAAATTTCACTCGGGTCAAAATTCGGTCAAAAAGCGACGTGAATAGTAATATCAAAAAGTAAGCTAATGACTCATCATGGATGATGTCATTAAAAAGGTTTAATAAATGGTTAATTAAAGTGGTAGGTTAGGTGGATGGCTCGGATTTAATTCACCTTTAATCTAATGGCCAAGATTAGGCCAAAATGCCATCTTTTGATTTAAAAAAAAGGTGGAAAGAAATGCATGAATGGTGTCAAATTTTCATTGGTTGATTAAGGATGACTCATGCCAATTAGCCAAGTTAATATGGCTTTCTTGAAAACAAGATTCGGCCATTTTGGGAGGAAGAAGCCGTATCCAGCAAAACCAAAAGAAAAAATTTTTTTTCTAAGTGTTGGCAAGAGAGAAAACGTGAGCCACCTTGGAGAATCAAAGGATTTCTTCAAAATTTTTGAAGCAAGAACTCAACTTTGGCAAGCTAGCATCCAACTAACCAAGGTGAGCTTCAAAACTTGTAAAATTTCCCTATTTTTGGCCAAGAAATCCGTGGGAATAATGAGAAGAAAATGATGAAATTTTATTGTGGATTTGATGAAATTATGTGTTGGTTTTGTGATATGTTGAATTAGGTTATTCATGTATTGGATTTGCATGAAAAAAATGTGATTTTTGGCTTGTTTTCTCCATGAAATCCGTGGGTTCAAAGGGGAGATTTTGGTGATGAAATTTTGATGAGAAATGTTGTTATGTGGTGTGGAAATATGTTTTGGATGTTTAGAAACAATAAACTTCATATTGAATTTCCAAAAAAAGAAATTTGACAAAAGTTAGTGTGAAAACCGATTGTGGTTTAGGGTTTTAATGAAAAAATTTTGTTGATTAAGGGTTGTTTTGGAATAAAAATTATGTTATGGTTTAAGTATAAAACCGAGCATAATGTGAAGAAAATGAAGAAAAAAATTTTGATAGGGTTTGTTAAGTCAAAACTGTGGCTTAATTAAGGGGGGAAATTGAAAGAAATTTTGAACATTGTGGTTCTTTTGTAAATTGGTGATTGTACAAATTTTTATGTAAAAGTTTGGGAAACTTTTACATAAAATAGGACTTTGGTATAGTACGTGGCAGGTACACATGGTTTGAGGCGTACCTAACGCCAGTAGCCTTAAACTTACGCCGAAATGCTGCCGAAATTTCGAAAAACGGCATTAAGGACAAAAAGGGAATCGAGAGTAAAAGTTTAAGGTCGAGTCAAAAACCCGAGTCCTTAAAGGAAAATTGAATAAGAGAAACCTAATGGGTGGTTTGTGAATAGTAACCCATCCCCTTAAAAATATAAAACGCGAGTGAAACTGAAAAACCGACCCCAAAGGGGAGGGGGCGTTTTCTGGAAACGAAGTAAAGGTCTGAGCCAGGTACGGAAAATCCGAGCCTTTTAGACTTAAATCGGAAAAGTCTAGATGAACGTTTTAAATATTAGTAAAACGCTCATTTGAGACTCCAAAATGATAGAAAAACGCGAAACTGACGTAAGGGTCAGAATGGTACTTTCTGAGGGTCGGAAAGTGAAAATTTGGGATAATGAAAGAAAATTTTTCGGAAAAGAACTAGTAAAATTTTAAAAGATGATTTGAGGATTTTTGGGCTTAGAAAATTAGGTCTAAAAATCTAAAATGAGAATTTAGGGTAAAATGACCTAATAGGGGCAAAATGGTCATTTTGACCAGAATTTTTCAAAAAGTGGGAAAAGAGCCCTAAAGACCCCGGAATGGTAGAATAAGGTTCCTGAGCGTCAAAAGTAAATTTTTAAGTCGAGAAAATCCCACCAGGGGTATAATTGCAATTTTTCTAAAATTTAGGGGTAAAATTGTAATTTTAAAAAAATTGTGGAAAAATGTGAAAATGGTTAATAAAGCTTAGAAAGCTGTCATAAAGCTTAATTAAAGGTTTTAAGACCAAATTTGAGCTTTTTATTTTAAAATAAAAGCTACAAATAAAAAAGGAAATTAATAGACTAGGTCTTGTCTGTAGGGTCTCAAAACCAGCCAAGACAAGGGACGTTGAAGGATCCCCAGAAGCACACGTACTGTAAGTTTAGACATTTACTTGTTTGCAACATGTAGCGTTATTATTGCTAACTTTGATGTACTAACTATAAGTTAGGTACATACGTGCTACGGGCACTATTATAGAATAGAGAGAGAGACGAAATGTGCTACGGGTACTATTGAAAATGGGACACATAATAAATTGTGCTTCAGGCACTAGAGTGAGGTTAATGAAACTCACTCACATGAAATTAAAATGTGAACCATTCCTAACTACGGGGCAATACGAAGTCACCGGGTTAGAACTTTAAAAAGTCGGTAATGAAACCACTTTTGGCGTACTAGCCTTCCGTACGGGGAAGGTATACTTTGCCTTCGGGGCTATGATGATGACATTAAGGCTGTGGAGGTTAGCACTAATGTACCGCCCCCAGTCATGTACACTAAAATGGTACGGCCAACATAAGCTCGAAACCAGAACATAAATAAAGATAGTTACCTAGAACTGAAACTATGCCATAATTGAGCATAAGACAGTTTCGTGAGAGTACTAACATTGTGGTTGATGTACTGCTGATATACTGTGTTGTGGTCAAAATTACTATTCATGATGAATAGTAGTCAAAGTTACTATTTATGATGAATAGTAGTCAAAGTTACTATTTATGATGAAGAGTACTATTCATAGAAATTCTATTTCTTGCATGTTTGAACTTACTGAGCCTGTAGCTCACCATTTTTGCTCATGTTGCAGGTAAACAACCAGCTCACTAGTTTTGTATGGCTGGATGGCGGAAGGATAGCGAGTATCAAATGGGATGGGAAGCCAGGGATATGGTTTTGCTAGAGTTTTTCCGTTGAGCGTTAACAAAAGAAGGAAAATAGAACAGTTCTTTTGTAATAATATGTATTTTACGAAAGTACTGTATTATGTAAATTACTTTGTACTTGTAAACAAAGTGATTAGTGGATAATGTTTTGCATTATGTAAAAAAAAAATCCCCCAAAAATACCATGTTTTAAAGAGAGATAGATTAGCCGGCGACCCATGAGAGTACAATCTATCGCAGTTACCTATGAAACTTAATTGTAATAGTATTGTATGATCTCTACGAAGGGCGGGCCACCACAGTTGGTATCAGAGCAGTTTTGACCATATCCTAATTTGACACTTAGCGCATCCTGCACCGCAATCCAAGTAAGTAGTTTACTTAAGCTTAGTCAATTATTTTCTTATATGAAAATAATTATCTTATAGGTAGCAAGATGACTAGACCTCCTTATGCGAGACCGTTGCTACCATGACCAAGAGGATTGTTGCGGGTATGGACGAGACCTATTATGAGGCTGTCTATTTCCCAACGTCCAGCACTTAGACCCCCGGTGCCAGAGAGACCTGCAGTACCAGCAGTAGCACCAGCCCCTGTAGATGTAGTACATCCTCGACCAGTACTTCATCCACCTGTAGTAGTAGACATTCCAGTTGTTGGCGGACGCCAACATATTGGCGTGAGAGTTTCGGCTCGAGCGGTACAGACATTTAGAGCTAGTAGTCCCCCTGTGTTTGATGGTGGACGACAGTCAATGGAGACAAAGAATAGGCTCCATGCAATAGAGAGGATTACGTTGATGTGTGATATTGATCAAGAGATGTGGATCCAGTTGGCAGTAAGTATGTTTCAGAGAGATGCTCGATTATTCTGGGATTATTATGATCAAGAGATTCTATTGGGATTCAGTTGGTTGAGTTTCGATAGCGGATGGTTGAGTAGTTTCCACCTAAGGATCCAACACCTGTTCCAGCACCTTCTGAGAGTCGAGAGGTAATTCCACCTGCGTATCCTAGATTTGATGAGGTCAGGGATTATATTCTTCAGACTGAGAGGATTTTGATGTTACTCGGTGAGACGGTGATAACCTATGCCGCACGTTTTGAGGATCATATTAGGAGGAGATGCCCGTTGCCTAACCTTACAGAGGAGGATTGTTGTGGTCTCTTCTGGAAGGGACTACCTACGGAGCTGAGGTAGAGGGTGAGTCAGTTGTATCCTCTCACGCTTTGTGAATTTATAGTTACAGTGATGAAGATGGAGAAGGAATTCATAGTGGAACACTTGTCACAAAGCCGACGTGAGGCAGAGTTTCAGGATGTGATGTTGGCACGTATCTTTGGACTGAGGCAAATGATGAATGATCATGAGGCTAGTCCTTTTAGACCACGAAATGAGGATAACGTTGGTCAAGGAGCATCGCCTAGAAATGGTGGTGGCTCTGAAGATGACAAAGAGGATCTTGAAGAGTTTGCTCTAGTCTTAGATTAGGGAGATGTGTGATAGGAAAATTGTACACATGTATATATGTAGTTTTTTTTATGTAAGCTGTCTTGTATAGACTTGTGACCAAGATGTATATAATGACCGATGTATATATGACTAGGGATGGTTATGTATGATATATAAACGTTTTGCTATGAATGAAATATCAAAATGATTATATGTTATACGATGATGTGTTACGATGATGTGGCTTTACATTACCCTGAACTTTGTAAATTTATATGATTTTACAAATGTGGTCATGGAAAAGCTAATGGTGAATTGTTGTGCCATAATAGGATATTAGGCAAGATGGTGGATTTGCGAAATCAACTAGAGAGACGAGAACGACATCTTAATCGCATGGAAAGAGTAGAGCAATTACAAGCTTTACTAGAAGCTCAGATGCAAGAAAATGCTAATTTAAGACAACGAGTAGAGGATTTAGAACAGAGGCAAGGATCTGAAGGCACCCAAGTAGAATAGGAAGCTGAGGTAGATCCGATTATTCCTTTAGCTGCTGTACATGAGAGAGTTCCTGAACCGCCACCGGTAGTAAATTTGGAACCCCTCTATGAAAGATTCAGGCATATGAGACCACCAGAATTTGAAGGTTCTACTAATCCTCTAGAGGCTGAAGACTGGTTGTCATCATTGTAAGTGATCCTAAAGTTTATGAAATCTCCAAAAATAGTTAAAGAATAAAGTTCATAACTGAGAAAGTGATTTCGGATCAAAACGCTCAGAATAGAGTGGTTTAGGTATTCGAAAAAGATAGATATAAGAAATGGCAAGTCAAAGCAAAGATAAGTCAAGATAAGTATTTTAGGGTTTTTAAGAGTTTTGAGATTTAATTAGATCAAACTGATCGCACAGGAGGCGCCAGAAACCTGCCTATGCGATTTCGGTGAGAGTTCCGATCAATTTGACTTTTAGACAAACTTTGACTCTGGATTAATATGATGAGGACAAAGTAGATGATGTCACCATCGATTTATTTCTTTTAAAGAAATGTGATAGTTGGATTCAATGATTATGGTTTAAAGTAATTTTTATCAGAAAATATGCAGTATCAAGAAATTAGTCAAGATGACATTTTCTTGAAATAAAACTGATATATTTGGAATCAGAATGCTCAAATTAGCTATTTGAGCACAAAAAGTAATTTTTGATCAGGAGACATGTAGTATCGAGAAATTGGTCAAGATGACCTTTTCTTGATATAAAACTGATATATTTGGATTCAAAATGCTCAAATTAGCCATTTGAGCACACAAAGTAAATTTTGACCAGGAAATATGTAGTACCGAAAAACTGGTCAAGATGATCTCGGATGAAAATAAAACTGATATATTTGGGTTCAGCACGCTCAAATTAGTCAATATAGCCTACCAGCATACTCAAATTAGTTAATTGAGCACAAAAGGTAATTTTTGATTGGGAATTCGCAATACCGGAAACTGGTAGAGATGACCTCGGATGAGAATAAAACTGATATATTTGGGTTTAGCACGCCCAAATTAGTCAGGATAGCTCATGTTGAAATTTTAGATAAAAAAAGTATAAATAAGGGCGAAAAATAAAAAATTTCAAAAAGGGCCCATAATTTCCTCTCACTTTCTCTTTCCTCCCCTACACGAAAATGAACATTAACCAACCACTGAAAATGGTGTCCGTTTTCGACACTGTCATTCCAGTTGGAAAGCTCTCGCCAAGCTGAGTCTAACGGTGGTTCGACGCGACGAAACGATCACTAGAGGAGCCTGCATACGCCGCTCGAAGCTGCCAACCGTCGGAAAATTCAAACGGTCGTTTCTCCGCCGTCCGACCTTCGATCAAGGTGATTCCGGTCCCAAAAGTTTCGTGGTGAAGTGGAGAATAAAATCCATAGCTCATTTCACTTCAACAGCCACTAGATCACGTCGCCCGAAGCTTCGCCATCGCCGTCGTGTTGCCGCCGTGAAACTCGCCATTTCCGGCAGAGTTGAGCTAGACCACCGGTACCAAAATGCTTAGAATTTCATGGGGAACAAAAGCCCCAAATTAATTTTGGGCAAAACATCAGGAAAACGGAGATTCAAGCTCGCTGCTGCTGTCCATTTTTCGTGGGTTAATTTCTGGCAATAGGAGCTTCAATTGGTGAAATTGACACCACCAATGAGTTCCTTACATCGAGATCTATGAGATGGTGGTCGCCTTTCTCTATGCCACCATCGGTCAATGGTGAGTCAACACTAATCAATGTCGGTCAATGGCGACCGGTGACCAAAAATTGAAGAATGGACCGTTGGCTTATTTTCGACATTCCGGACACATCCGTAGTGTCAGAATTTCAAGACAAAATTTCAAACATAAAGAACGATGAATCAAAGTTTTTACACGCGAGATCAAACGGCCCCATCGATCATCGATTGAAGTCAATCTACCCAATGGACGTCGTTGAACAACTCCGGTAGTGATTTCAACTATTTTAATTCCCTAATTTGTTAATTGAGATGATTAAATGTTAATTATGGACTATTTGTATGAAAAATGATCGAACAAGAAAATGTGTAAAATGTAAAGATTTTTACGTAAAAGTTGAGTTTTACGTAAAAATATAGGCTTCTGGTATAGTACGTGGTAGAATAGAATTAAGTTAGATGATTTTGAGGCGTTTTCTAAACGCCGGGAACCCAAAAATTAAGCAGAAATGCTGCCAAAATTTCAGAAATGGCACAAAGGGATATTTCAGGAACCGAAGGGTAAAAATATAGTCGGGATGGAAACCCGAGCCCCCTCGGTGATTAGGCCTAAAAAAGAGAATTAACGACCTAGGGTTGGAATAGTACCACCCGATGGTCGATGAATACTGACCCAAGCATTTCAGCAATTAATGTCGAAAAAGCTCGAAAAGGCTTAAAAAAAATGATTTCATGATTTTTGGGTTTAGAAAATCCAGTCTAAGCATTAAAATGAAAATGATACGGCTCAAAGACCCATCAGAGGCAAAACGGTCATTTTAATCGAAAATTTCAGGAATGATAGAAAAGGGCCCTAATGGACTTAGAATGGCTTAATTAAGATTCTAAGGGTCAAAATTAAGCTATAAATAAAAAAAAAGTAAGGTTATGATCACATTAGGGGTAAAATGGTAATTTTATCAAAAGTTAGTAGAAAAGTGGAAAATAGGATATTAGACCTCTAAGTTTATGATCGAGAAATGAAACGTAGAATTTTTACATTTTATTAAGTTTTACGTATGAAATAAGTATAGGAAATAACCATGATTATTTTGGTTATAGGGATCCGATACAGAAGCGATGAAGAGACGTCTGCGGACCAAGGAAGCAAGAAAAGACATGCTAGCAAAGTATTTGTAAGTTCAAGCATTTATTTGTCTGCAGCATGAACTGACATGTTATGTTAGGTCTATGTTTAAGTGTTATATGAAGTTTATGTATGTGAGCACTATATGCACTAAAGTGTGACTAACATAACGCACACTATAAAAACTATGTTAAGAAAGAAAGGAAAAGAAATGAAAGAAATGATATGAATGAAAGAAAGAAATGAAATGAACGAAAGAAAGAAAGGAAAAGAAATGAAAGAAATGAAAGAAAGAAAGAAAAGAAATGAATGAAGGAAAGAAAGGAAAAGAAATGAATGAGAGAAAGAAATGAAATGAACGAAAGAAAGAAAGGAAAAGAAATGAAAGAAAGAAAGAAAAGAAATGAACGAAGGAAAGAAAGGAAAAGAAATGAAAGAAAGAAAGAAAAGAAATGAATGAGAAAAAGAAATGAATGAGAGAAAGAAAGAAAGAAAGAAAGGAAAGAAAAAGAAAGAAAGAATGAATAAAAAAAACGAAAAGATAAAGTAAAGAAAGAGAAAGATAAGCAAGATAATAAGATTGAAAAGTTAAGGTTAGTGTACCGGCCTCCACAAGGGAGGTTTTGAGGTCTATAGCCTCCTCCACACAGAATGTGGTGCTACCCAAAGGGCGGTAGTCAACTGACCCTACCCCAAAAGGCATGGTAGTTATAATCCATCCATAAAACACGGTGGATTAAGATGATCGTGAGGTTGATTGGTGGGTAGCTCCCCTATTCCCTCATTGGTCTGTGTGCACTAGGTACGTCCAATCACAGACCCATAAGATAAAGTAAAAGAAAGAAAATGAAAGAAAAGACAAGTAAAGATCAGCAAAAGAAAAGAAAAGAAAAGAAAGTAAAGTAAAGAAAAGTTAAGAAAAGTTAAGAAAAGAAAAGAACAGAACGATATGATATGAAAGAAAGAGTGAACAATAAAAATGAGAGTTAAGTGAAAAAGAAAAGAAAAGAATGACAAAGTTAAAACTAGTAAGTTTAAAGATATAAGAAGTCAGTAAGTTAAAGTAAGTTTTTCCTAAAGTAAGATAAAGAAGAGCAAAGTTAAGAAGAGTTAAAGTTTTAAGTGGATTGCTTGAGTGAGTCGGGTCACCCACAAGATGTGGCATCAGAGCTCAAGTTAAGGTACCTACATTGGTACCAGAGTAAGTTTAAAAGTAAATTAAGAAAAGCAAGTTTAAGTAGAGTAAAGTTCAGAGAAGTATGATCAAGTATGTTTAAAGTTTAAAAGTAAGTTTAAAGTTTAAAGTTAAGGCAATTAGGGCAAGTCTCTAACAGTTGTGATGCCCGGAGCCCTTGTAGCCCGAACCGTCACTGAAAACTACTTCTTCTTTAAATGATACTTATACTTTCTTGCAATTGATACTACAAATTTTAGGGGATTTTTTTTTATACGTCGTACATATTCACTATTCACGTACGTATACTTTAACTATTTACTATTCTAAAATACTGCTTAACGATTACTATTCAAATATACTATTTAACGATTACTATTCAAAAATACCATTTAACAGTTACTATTTAAAAATACTATATAACGGTTACAATTCAAAAATACTGTATAACTGTTACTATTCAAAAATACCATTTAATAGTTACTATTCAAAAATACTATTTACTGTTCCAAAACATACTATTACTCAAACTACGCGGAGATTAACTTGTGGTGGTATCCGTAACCGCACTCTCACACCCGCCTCCGCCACAGTCATTGCCCATTAGAGTTTATATCATAGGACGCTTACCTACAGCATGAACATACTCTGTGAGCTTTACACCCAGTAAGTACAACATGTTTACCGCAAAACATGTTTAAAACATAGTACAAACTTGAAAACATATATACATGACATATCCAACACGTACCACATATCACATATCACATATCACAACATCACATCTCATCACATAACATTGAATATAAAACTTTACTTACTATATGCATAGCAGATACCATCGTGTACAGAATGAATCTCAGTGTAACTAGAAGCATAGTGAACTAATGCGTATGCATCATCCGGTTATGTTCATTTATGCTTCAATGCTCTCTTTTCTTTCTCTTGTCTATTTAGGGCCCATGTGTCAGTAACGTGTGCGTGCAGACCAACGGTAACGCCCGAGGTCACTAAAAAGCTGGAGAGCCATTAACAGATGCTCAACTTTCTGCTTTAAATTACTTTACCTTGAAAACCTCTTCAACTGAAAATGCCGATATGACACACCTATTTAATTCCATCTTGTTTATCTGTTCTAGTCATATGCTTCTCTAAGCTGTCCCAAAATCCTACACGATAGGGACGTATGGCATTTAACTTGTTCTTTCATCAATCTACTTGATTGTGAAACTACATGCTCTTATACATGCTTTGCAATAACATGTGCATGGCATACATACTTAACATACTGTAAAAACATCGTTTTAAAAGCATTTTATGCATGTTGTAGGTGGAGTTGTACTTACCTAGATTGCAAGCAATTGCATACTCACGCCTTTACCAAATAACAGGTAACTACCTGTCATCAATAACACATCTTATCAGTATCTTCGCTGAGTCACTAATACTGTTAGTGACTATTACTTGTGTTTCTTTGGGTACCGAGGCCAATCGGTACCCTATTCGCCTACTTTGGGGATTTGGCATCTACTTCTATCACTGTTTAATTAATTGTATTCTTGATAGATTAATCATCATTCCTCATAGTGTTGTTTAGAACACGGTCCTTGATTGGTTGTCGACCAGTTAACTGACCGATTGCCTCGGGCGTTGATAATAGGTAACTTCTCGGGTTACTATGCATGAACTTAGTGTAGTAACCGACCAGGTTACTTCATTTGTTTGGGTGTGGTAGCCTACCGGCTACTAAGGCTTATTCTACCAGGCTACTATGACTTGTCTATTGTGGTAGCCCACCGGGCTACTAAGGCTTGTTTGGTGTGGTAGCCTACCAGGCTATACACACTGTTTTGGGTTATTTTAGAAAAATGGCTTTGGTTGCCTCACAAAATCCATTGAAAATTTACATGTTTTGAAACCATCCCTTATCACCCCGTTGGAAGGTAGGGATGTTTTTATAAAAACCATGTTTATATTATAAAGTGTTAAAACACATTTTTGGTGTTATATTTTAAGGGTGGTTTTTGAACCACTTTTGAAAACTATTTTGAAACTTAATCGAAACGACTTTGTTTGTGAATTTAGCAAACATGAAATTTTTCATCCTCGTCGAGATGAACAATTCTCGTGTTCATCTTGAAGCCTAAATCTAAATCTAATGGCTCCTAAAATCATTAAACCTATGGTCTATGTGCCCGGTTTTTTGTAAAAGTTCCAGGTTTACATCACTTTAAATACGGCTCTATTTGAGAACCGAAACGGCCAAATTTTTAAAACATGCATAGGTTGTCTTAAAGGCTTGGATGTGTTCTACAACTTTCGTATTGAGACCGAAGTTTGGTTTGAATTCTAAGGGGTCCATTTTTTACAAAACCCGAGACTAATTTCTGGGTTTGGATTTTGTTCCCAGTTTTGGGCATGGAGTGAAAATCACTCAAAAAACCTATCGTAGTGTTATTTTTGGTCGAGGGCACACAAAAACGACCATATCGAAATTTCCTTAAAATATTGTGTTTTACCAAATTCCAAATTCAGATCCTAAGGGGGTCGAAATGGCCAAAATCCATGGCCTTTCCTAGGGAAAGATTTATGTCCAGCCATATTCCTAAACTATAAGGACCCCCATACTCATGTAACCTAAATTCTAAATAATGATAAATTAAGAAATGAATTTGGGTTAAATTGATGTCTTTTAATACAATATTAATTACACAGTCAGAAACACACCAGTGTAAGAGCCCGTGTAGAGGGTCGTGTAATGACCAGAGAGTCGGTATACAGACTCTTAAAATGTATGAAACCTAATTGCTACGTAATGAGTAATTAAGTTTGGAAAATATAGTATATTTTCTAGTCGAATAGATTAAACAAGTACGATATTGGTTAAGTGCTATTCACATAGTGAAAGGGGCGACCAACAGTGAACCCAGTCCACCCTATTATGTAGATGAGTGTAGGAGACACGTAATGTTAAGAAATTGGTCTGGACGATAATTTCTTGACACTAGACTGGTGAACAGATCACTAGAATGCTGGGACCACTCGTCTGAGCACAACAACGATGAAAATCCCTAACAAGGGTACGATATTGAGAAAAGGGTCCGAATGACCTCTTCTCACCTAGAGACTGACAAAATCAAAGTCAGAGCACTCAGACTAGTCAATTAAGTTGAAAACGGTGAATAATGAATAGTGAAGAATGTAGTGTCAAGTTATTGGCCAAGACGGCCTTAATTTGACTTAGAACTGATATATTAACGATCAATAGGCTCAATCTGATCGATTGAGTATAAAATGAGAATTTTAGTTTGAAAGATATGCAGTGTCAAGATAAGGGTCAAAACGACCTTTACTCGCCCCGAAACTGATATATTTAGACTCAGGATGCCCAAATTAGTCAAACAAGCACCTGATACGTTTTTCGAGGTGGGATCACATAGATCCTAAAAACTAGTCCAGATGACCTCCGATGGATGCAATATTGTTAAAAATGGAATTAGCACCTCCAAATTTCACCCGGGAACGCCTTGGTTTAAGTGCGAAAGGACAACATAGTGTAGACACAACCACAGTATAGGAAATGAATAGTAAAATAGACTGATAATGGGTTCTTAGACAGTATAAAACGACTAGGAATTGACAGTGTCAAAATCGGATTTAGAAACCCAATTTTCAGATGGAAATTAGAACACTGTCGAAAAAGGATCGAACACCACAGTAGAAAATTAGACTGCAAAGAGAAGCCAACACAGATGAATTTTGGCCTTAAAATTTCATGCCCCCTAGCTGCAAAAGCAGTTGAAAATGGCTGCTTACATAACCCAAAAGTGGGATTAAAATAACGCAAAAGTTATGACAACTTTTGTATAAAATATTCAAGGGTTTTCAAGCACTTGCCAAATAAATTGTTATTTATTCCCCACCCTTTCATGCAGTAGCCCACGCCCATTTATGGACTGAAAAAGGAAAAAATTTGTCGCTTGATTAGGCTAAAATAGTGGACAATTAATTAAGCTTAGGCTTAAGCAAGTTTGATTAAGTTTGCCTATAAAAGGCACACTTTGCACAAGGGTTTTGTTCTTTCATTTGGCACCCTAAAACACAACACTCCTTCTCCCTTTCTTTCTTGCTGCAGCCGACCCTCCCCATCAACCAAAAGCCTCCATTTTCAACCCTTAAATCATACCAAAAACTTACCAAAAATCAAGCCTGACAAGCTTATGTTAGGAGGATTCGAATCCAAGTTGTTCTAAGGCACCAAGGGTAAGTTTTCAAAATCAATCTTCACAGTTTTTAGTTTTTGTTTTGGTTTGATTTTTAAGAGAAAAATTTTGGTATTGTTTCAAGCAAAACCCAACCACATTCTCTTTGGGATCCCAAAACCATTTTGGTTCCTGAAGCCCTAGTTCAAAATCATGCTTGGTTCAAAGCACAAAAGTAAAAAACCGAAACCTTCCCTTTTGTGATTTAGTGATTTTAAGTTTTTGATCAAGGCCATTTATGTGTATTTGTTTATGGAAATGGTTTGTAATACTTTTATTTTGAGCCCTTAACTTTCCATTTTTAAGTTTATGTAGTTGTGGTTTTGTTTACAATTTTTACGAATGGTTGTTAGTATGTGTGATACGATGAACGTATAGGGATATAGCTGGACACAAATCTGTCCCCAGGAAAGGCCACGAATTTTGGCCATTTTGACCCATTTAGGTCTGAATTTGGGGTTTGGTAAAAATGGACCACTTAGAGTCTAAATCGGACTTTGGGCTCAACACAAAAGTTGTAGAACACGTTGAAACCTTTAAGATGACCTACATGTGTTTTAAAAATTCGGTCGATTTGTGTCTCAAACAGAGTCATTTTCAAAGCGATGCAAAACCGGGACATTTACAAAAAACTGGGCACATAGGCCACGGGTTTGATAGGATTAAGACCCGTTCGAGTTAGATTTGAGCTCTGATGTGAACACAAAAATTGTTCATCTCATTGAGGACGAAAATTTTCGTGTTCACAAAATTCATAAATAAAGTCGTTTCGACCAACTTTCAAAATAGTTTTCATAAGTGGTTCAAAAACCACCTTTTTAAACAAGCATAAAAAATGTGCTTTATATGTTTCAAAATAAAAATGTGTTTTAACACTTTGAAATCTAAACATGATTTTCATAAAAACTTCCATCACCTTCCAACGGGTGATAAGGGTACGTGTTTCAAAACATAATATTTTTTTAAGAATTTTTATAAGTAAACCCAAACAATTTTTTTTTCAAAGTGAAATAGCACGGGTAGCTGGATAGGCTACCACACCAAACAAGCCTTAGTAATTGTAGGAAAATAAATCGGTAAAAACGTATCAGAGTGGTACAACAGAACAATAAAAATTTTTAGATCGTTAAATATTTCATGATGCCATATACAATAAACCAACAACAATTAAAACTCATACCTCAAGGATGCCAATCTGCAGGAGGAGAATGACCGGAGGGCTTCAACCAACTAGCCTTCTCTACTATTCTCCAATTCCCGAATGGCTGAGTGTGTGGGTACTCTGAACCTCGATCGGTATGCTAGCACTGCTAGTCTTCTTCTGACCACCCAAATCTCTAAAGAACTTATTGTCACGGTGGGCTGTGCAATAATAAGCCTGCTAACCTGAGAGTCTGTGGTCTGAAAGAACTGGAGTGGCAGGACCTCTATTTATAGCCTTGCATGAGGTGATTCTCTGAATTCGAATTAGATTAGGAGAAAATATTCTCCCTTATCCACAAGCACAAAATCTGAATTTTCCAAGGGGAAAATCCCAACAATAAATTCGGCCACTTTAGGATAATTCCAATCCAAATCTAAACAAGATTTTAACTAGAATTTTATCTCCCTTTTTTCAACCAAAAAATCTGAAAATCCGAGGGGAAAATCTCCACCAAAATTTCGGCCACTTTTGGATAAGGGAGAATCAAAATTCCACTAGGATTTTCAAGCTTGAATCTTATCTCATCCTTATCCAAAATAACCGAAAATCTCCTAGGAGATTTACTCCAAAAATTCGGCCATTATCAGGGAGGAGAGAATCCAAATTCAACTGAGATTGAAACTTGAAGTGTTTCTTGAACCTTATCCACAAAAATCTGAAAATTCATTAAGGATAATCCTCAAAATTTACATCCATATTTGGTTAGGATTTGGATTCAAAATTCAAGTAGGATTCAAACAAGATTTTCCTCTTCATATCCAACTCAAATTCGAATTTCATTCCTTGTGGATTTACCACAACAAATTCGAATCCCACTTGGACTGTGATTCAAAATTTCAATTTCAAATTTCAAATTTCAAATTTCAAATTTCAAATTCAATTTCAAATTCAAATTTCAAATTCAAAATTCAAAATTCAAATTTCAAAATTTAAATTTCAAAATCCACAAAACAGTTGTATTTGTAATTCTTGTTCTCATGGATAATTTTCTACAACTCCAATCCAATCTTAAATAAAATCGTAGCAGCTTTATTTGGAGTTCAAATAATTGTGTACTTTATTATCCAAAACAAAATCAGAATTCAACCGGAGAGAATCTTGTCGGCCATCCTAATCCTATGTCAACACCATCCATGCATAATAAACTAGCCAATAGCATACACAAATCAATTTGCCAAACATTAAGGAATTATGTGGAGCTAGTAGAGGGACTAATTGGGCATATATAATCGGGCTCCTGCAAATCCATATGATCATCATTCTTTACCAAACAACTCAATCATATGATCACTACCTTCAGCGTCACACCACTATAAACCTGAAACTGAACTCCCAATTATATATCGTATTACGTAAGCCTATGACAAGCTATCATCCAATGACCTTGTCAAGTATGCAGAACCCTCATATGATATCCATGATCAACCTTAGGCCAAAGTCTATTTAATCCTACTGATCAGGCTATCTTAAAGTTCTATTGTACTACCGAATAAAGAAAATGATTATTCACCATATGTGAATAAGAAGTCATCCGCCCGGCAGACAACCCAAGGCCTTGTCCATTTTCAGATTCAGTATAATGCCTTCAAGAGGATACCCTTAACTCCTCATTAGAGTTATGATTCCAATATCTGTAGACGTACCCTTCATCGTATACAAGTCATGTACCCAACGAACCGGTCTATAAGCTTACTATCTCTGAGATGCTTTAGCCATTGGAACATCAAAGTACACAAGTCATATACATGAAGCTATCCATTTACTCAGGATTAAGGTTACTGCACAATGAATGTCAAAAGCAGATCGATCCACTCAAAGCCGACTTCATAGATCAATCACGCTTTAGTCCCGGTCTAATATGTCACTACCAAGAAACATATCTATGTCTCTACTTGAGAGTCTATGCTCCAGACAGTCAAGACAAACCGTCCCCTCTAAGGCTTTAGACAACATAATAGTCTTAACATGAGTTAGACGCTTAATCTAACCCCATAGACTACAGACTATAGTTTAGATCGCTTACTTTAGAACATTGTCTTCTCGCATACAAAAGTCCATTGCATGCAACGTTCTAACAATTTAACATAAGCAGTCAGGGAGCCATATTTGCTTACATTTACTTTAACATGTAAATAAAACGAGGACAGATAGCAATGTAATGAATAATCTCTATATATAATTTTATTATCCAGTTCAAAATAAATACATCAAAATGTATCTAATGCTTAGGGCATTTCCTAACAATATCCCACTTGCCCTAAGCCAGCAGATGTGCCATGTTACATGTCCCCATCGCCTCTACGTGCCTCTCAAAGCTTCTAGCCACCAAAGTCTTAGTAAAGGGATCGACAATGTTGTGCTCAGACACGATCTTACATACATCTACTTGTCCTGTCTACATGTTCCCTCTAATAATATGATATCTCCGATCTATGTGCTTGGTCCTCTTGTGGTGCTGAGATTCCCTTGTGTTGACAATAGCCCCAGTGTTATCACAGTAAAGTGTGATAGGCTTGTCAACACCTAGAATGACCTCAAGGTCTCTAAAGAACATGCAGAGCCAACCCGCTTCTTTAGATGCCTCAGCCACAGCCACATACTCAGCCTCTGTTACAACCAGATGATCCTTAAGCCGGGCCTGCGCGTGAGTGTGCAAGCCCGCATAGGCCATGCCTTGGGCAGGGCATGGCCAAGCCTCTGATGAGCGGCAGAGGTAGTGCATGGCATGGGCGAGAGACCAGCATGCACGTACGGCCAGAGTGGCTAAGACAAGGGGTGAGAAAATCGGGCTTAGGCGGCTAAGTTCAACCAGACGGTTCTGAGAAGTGCGGGCATGTGCAATGGCTATGTGGCTAGCTGGCAGGCTACGTGAGCATGACCAGCCACGATCTACGTGGGGCGCAGGCACCAACGGTTAGTCAGTCGAACGTGGGCGTTCCAGACGATTGGTGGCCGTGAGATACGCGGGATGGTTGGCTAGTGGCGATTCCAGTGAGCAGAGCACATTGGCCATGATCAGCGACCACGAAGACGTGTTTGAGCGGCACGTCGGCCACGTCCGAGATAAGCGGCTGTTAACCAAGACGTGCGGCAGTTGGGCGCAGCGGACGTGGGAGCAGTGGGCTAAGCATGCACGAGATAGTTCCATTAGTGACCCTAGTGGCTCGGGGGTGTCGGCCATGATTGTTCCTTATACGTTGTATATAAATAGCTTGAGACACCGACTCGCAAGCCATATTGAGAGGCAAGCAGTAAGTGTTCGAGTACGCTAGCTGTAGCGAGTGTTGTGGTAATCCAAGTGTGAGGCAAACCGATTGTATTCCTTTTTATCGAGTTAATAAAAAGGTTAGGAGCGAGTTCCTGTATTTTGGTGTGTGCTTACATTTATCAGATCATTGTGGGAATCAAACACTTTGGGTAGGCTGACTAGGTTTGAGTGACTTAGTGCCACACAAGGCTATCGTTTTTGGGTGCTAAACTTTGGCTATGTGACAGTTGGTATTAGATCCTCAGTTTGTGAAAACTTGTGGATATGAACGAGATTCAGGAACGGCTTACTCGAATCGAGGATTTCCTCGGAGCTCCTTAGACAAATGGTGCGGTGACTCTTGCTGTTCAGGTGGAACGGCTAGCCACCGAAGTTGAGAACTTAAGTTCGGCGTGGGTTGATATGGCTCGAGACATTGAGGAAAAGTTCTCGGCTATGACGCAGGACTTCATCACGTTGGTGGACTCAGTGAAGGAAAGGTCCAAGATTCTGGAGGATGAGATAAGCCTCCTTAAGAGGGCTGTGGCAGGCACCTCTACTAGCAATGATGGTGGGGCTAGTTCATCCAAACTCAAGGTCCCTGAACCGAAGTCATTTAATGGCAATCGGAATGCGAAGGAATTAGAGAATTTCTTGTGGGATATGGAGTAGTATTTCAAGGCTGCACGAGTGGCGGAAAATGAACAAGTAACCATCACCAGTATGTATCTCGCGGGTGATGCCAAGCTATGGTGGCGAACACACTTGGACGATGATGCAAGTGCTGGAAGACCCCGAATTGAGACGTTTGACGCATTGAAGAAGGAATTGAAGGATCAGTTCCTGCCCTTGAACTCGGTGTGGGTGGCAAGGGATGCTTTGAAAAAGCTTAAACACATGAGTTCCGTGAGGGAATACGTTAAAGAATTTAGTTCTCTGATGTTGGACATCAAGAACATGTCCGAGGAGGATAAGCTGTTTAATTTCTTCTCTGGACTTCAGCCTTGGGTTCAGGCTGAATTGAGGCGGCAGAATGTGAAGGACCTGCCTACGGCTATCGTAGCTGCGGATAGTTTGATCGATTACAAGCTCGGTGCGTCTTCATCAAACTCGGACAAGAAGAAGTCCAAGGAAGACGGCAAGGCCAAGAAATATGGCAAAAAGGGGAAGAAAGACAAGCAAAATAAGCAGGATGGCTCGAAGTCTAAGGACCAATCGCAAGGCAATAAGACTTCAGGTGGCTGCTTTCTTTGTGATGGCCCTCATCGGGCGAGAGACTACCCGAAGAAGGAAAAACTTTCAGCCCTTATTGCTCAGGAAGGGTTTGACAGCGAGACGGATGGGGGAAATCTGAGGGTGAACCCGCTGCAGTTGCTGAACGCGATTACAGGAGACAAGCAGAGCTCGTATAAAGGACTGATGTACCTGAACATGCTGGTGAATGGACACATGGTGCGAGCCATGTTGGACACAGGAGCGACCAACAACTTTGTCTCGGAACGGAAGGTGGGTGAGCTTGGATTGACCGTCTCCAAGAGCTCGAGTAAGATCAAGGCTGTAAACTCGGGTGCACAGCCGATCCAAGGTATGGCTACTTCGTCCCTAAAGATTGGTAATTGGGAACAGGATTGTTGCTTCATGGCAGTTCCTTTGAATGATTTCGATCCAATCCTTGTGATTGAGTTTTCTATCAAAGCAAAGGCCACAGTCGTGCCACACTTGTATGGATTATTTATACAGGATGAAGCCCAGCCATGCTTCATCAGGGCAGAATTCGGTGGGTCCAAAGAAAGCCGGTGTTGCAGTCGACTAACCAGCTAAAGTCAGGTCTAAAGCGGGGTGAGACAACCATGCTTGCTGCCTTGGTCGAGATCAAGCCAGATCATGCGGTGGAAGTTCCTGACGATGTTGCTACAGTCCTGAAAGAATTCAGCAACGTGATGCCACCAGAGTTGCCCAAAGTGTTACCTCCGCGTAGGAATATAGATCATCGGATTGATCTTGAACCAGGTGCAAAACCCCCTGCTAGAGCCCTTTATCGAATGTCGCCATTGAAGTTGACGGAGCTGCGGAGGCAGCTAGATGAACTAATTGAGGCAGGATACTTGCAACCCTCGAAGGCCCCGTACAGTGCACCTGTTTTATTCCAGAAGAAGCAGGACGGATCCCTTCGAATGTGCGTGGACTATCGGGCACTAAATAAGGTTACGGTGAAGAACAAATACCCCGTTCCAAATGTAGCTGATCTGTTTGATCGATTGTCAAAGGTAACCTACTTCACCAAGCTGGACTTGTGCTCGGGTTATTGGTAGGTCCGCATTGCCGAGGGAGATGAGGCAAAAACGACAATGGTAACTAGGTATGGTTCGTTTGAATTCCTAGTAATGCCTTTCGGTCTTACTTACGCCCCTGCTACATTTTGTAACCTTATGAATGATGTATTATATGAGTTTCTGGATAGCTTTGTGGTGGTATACTTGGACGACATCGTGGGGTACAGTAAGTCCCTTGGGCAGCATGTGGACCACCTAAGGCAGGTGTTCTCGAAGCTGAGGGAAAACTCGTTGTATGTCAAGAAAGAAAAATGTGAATTCTGTATGCAGGAAATTCTATTTCTGGGGCACAAGATCTGTGGAGGGCAGATCAAGATGGATCGAAGGAAGATTCAGGCTATCATGGAGTGGCCTGCCCCATCGAAGGTAACCGAGTTGCGATCGTTTCTAGGATTGGCTAACTACTACAGGCGGTTTATCGAGGGATATTCGAAGAAAGTGAGCCCTTTCACTGACTTGCTGAAGAAGGATAAGCCGTGGGTCTGCACAGTAGACTGCCAGGAAGCGTTCGAAAGAGTCAAGGCTGCTGTGACCTCGGAACAGGTGTTGCGGCTGCCTGTGTTCGAATTACCTTTTGAGGTGCATACTGATGCATCCGACAGAGCTATTGGTGGGGTGCTGGTGCAGGAGGGACACCCTATCGCCTATGAGAGCCGTAAACTGAAAGATGCAGAGCAGCGGTATTCTGCCCACGAGAAAGAGATGGTGGCTGTGGTGCATTGCTTGAAGGTCTGGAAGCATTACTTGCTCGGGACCAAGTTCGTTGTGGTAACGGAGAATGTGGCTAATACATACTTCAAGTCGCAGAAGAAACTCTCACCCAAGCAGGCCCGTTGGCAAGAATTTCTCGCGGAGTTCGACTTTACGTGGCTGCATAGACCCAGTCGGGAAAACCAAGTAGCGGACGTACTTAGTCGTAAAGAGGTACTATCTTTTGTGGCTTCTCTAACAATTGTACAATCTGATTTTGTTGAGAAAATCAGGCTGGCAGTGGAGACGGACTCTACTTACTGTCAGTTGAGGGAACAAGTTCAGAAGGGACTAGTTCGGAAATACTGGGTCAAAGATGGTCTGTTGTTTGCTCGAGGAGGCAGGCTATTTGTCCTTAAGGGCAGGGGACTCAGACGTGATCTATTGAGAGAGACCCATGATCCACAGTGGGCTGGCCATCCAGGAGTGGAGTGTATGCTAGCCTTGGTGTCGAGACACTACTTCTGGCCAAAAATAGAGGAGGACATTGAGCTGTATGTCCGCACATGTCTAGTATGTCAATTGGACAAGACCGAGAAGAAGAAGCAAGCTGGTCTTCTTCAGCCCCTACCTATCCCGGAGAGACCATGGGTGTCGGTTTCCATGGACTTCATTGGCGGATTGCCGGAGGTGAATGGGGTGAGTTCCATCATCGTGGTGGTAGATCGCTTGTCAAAGTATGCGGCGTTCATGGCTGCACCTCATGCATGCTCTGCAAGCACGGCTGCCGAGCTATTCTTCAAACATGTGGTGAAGGTGTTTGGCATCCCGATGGACATAGTGAGTGATTGAGATGCTCGGTTTACTGGTAAATTCTGGACCATTCTGTTCAAGCTAATGGGTTCTGAATTAAAGTTTTCTACAGCCAATCATCCGCAAATCGATGGTCAAACGGAGCGGATAAATGCACTATTGGAGGAATACTTGCGACACTATGTGACAGCAAGTCAGCGCAATTGGGCGGATTTACTTGATGTAGCCCAGTTTTGTTATAATCTTCACAAGTCCTCTACAAAAGGTTTAAGCCCTTCGGAGCTAGCATTGGGGCACCAACCTTTGACGCCTTTGGAGGTGGCCAAGCAGAAATCTCAAGGGGAATGTCCGGCCGCATATCGCTTTGCTCGTGATAAACATGAGTTGATTGAGCAGGCACGAGATAGTTTGGCAAAGGCGCAGAGATGAATGAAGAAATATGCTGATCAGCATAGGCGATCATTAGAGTTCCAAGAAGGGGACAGGGTGCTGTTGAAGCTGACCCCACAGATTTGGAAGAAGGTGACTGACCGGCGCTATCACAAGGGCCTGGTCCAGAGGTATGATGGACCTTTTCGTGTTTTGTAGCGTGTAGGTAACGTGGCGTACTGGCTGCAGCTACCCGAGAGAATGAAGATACATCCAACTATCCATGTGAGTTTCTTGAAGCCGTATCATGAGGATGAGACGTGGCAACAAGGAAAGAGGGCACCTCCTGTTGTGAGAACGGAGTTCGATAAGAAGATGGTGAAAATCCTAGACCATCGAACCTAAGGTGCAAGTAGGAAGAATCGACGGACCAATTACTTGGTGCAATGGGAAGACGACCCTGAGGCTACATGGGAAAGAGATGTACCTTTGTGGCAGTTCGAGGATCAGGTGAAGAAATATTTGGAAACCCTCCCGACGAGGATGTCGGCTTCATCCGGCGGGGGTGGGTTTGTTACAACCAGATGATCCCTAAGCCGGCCTGCGCGCGAGTGTGCAGGCCTGCATAGGCCATGCCTTGGGTGGGGCATGGCCAAGCCTCTGATGAGTGGCAGAGGTAGTGCATGGCATGGGCGAGAGACCAGCATGCACGTGCGGCCAGAGTGTCTAAGACAAGGGGTGAGAAATCGGGCTTAGGTGGCTAAGTTCAACCAGACGGTTCCGAAAAGTGCGGGCATGTGCAACGGTTGTGTGGCTAGCTGGCAGGCTACGCGAGCAAGACCAGCCACGATCTGGGTGGGGCGCAGGCACCAACGGTTAGTCACTCGAACGTGGGCGTTCCAGACCGTTGGTGGCCGCGAGATACGCGGGATTGTTGGCTAGTGGCGGTTCCAGCGAGCAGAGCACGTTGGCCATGATCAGCGACCACGAAGACGTGTTTGAGGGGCACGTCAACCACGTTCGAGATAAGTGGCGTCCAGATAACCAGGTGGCAGCATGAGCGGCTGTTAACCAAGACGTGCGGTAGTTGGGCGCAGCGGACGTGCGAGCAGTGGGCTGAGCACGCACGAGATAGTTCCGTTAGTGACCCTAGTGGCTCGGGGGTGTCGGCCACGATTGTCCCTTGTACGTTGTATATAAATAGCTTGAGACACCGACTCGTAAGCCATATTGAGAGGCAAGCGGTAAGTGTTCGAGTACGCTAGCTGTAGCGAGTGTTGTGGTGATCTAAGTGTGAGGCAAACTGATTGTACTCCTTTTTATCGAGTTAATAAAAAGGTTAGGAGCGGGTTCCTGTATTTTGGTGTGTGCTTACGTTTATCAGATCATCGTGGGAATTAAACACTTTGGGTAGGCTGACTAGGTTTGAGTGACTTAGTGCCGCACAAGGCTATCGTTTTTGGCTGCTAAACTTTGGCCGTGTGACAGCCTCCATAGTAGAGTTAGCTGTGCAGCCCTACTTCATGCTTCTCCACACAATGGCGCCTCCTCCGAGCAAAAACACTGATCCAGATGTCAATTTCCTTGAATCCTTACAAGTCTAGAAGTCTGAGTCCATGTATCCTACAGGTGTTAGGTCCCCTCTAGAATACACTAGCATATAATCCCTCGTTCTCTTAAGATACTTGAGTATATACTTTATTGTTTGCCAGTGCTTGGTTCCAGGATTCGCTTGATATCGACTCACCATACCTACTACAAAACATATGTCTAGGTGAGTGCAAAGCATAGCATACATATGGCTACCCACAGCGGATGCATAAGGGACCTTACTCATACGCTCTCTTTCTTTTGATGTCTTGGGACAGTCCTCCAATGAAAGAGTTAGACCAGCAATAGAAGGTTGTGTACCTTTCGTTGCCTCTTGCATTACATATTTGTCAATTATTTTATCTATGTATGAAGCTTGGGATAATACTATCATTTTGTTCTTTCGATCTCTGAAGAGACGAATGCCTAGAACATAATTAGCTTCTCCCAAGTCCTTCATGTCAAACTCTTGGTGTAACCAAAGCTTGACCGATGATAAGTTCCCTACATCATTCCCAATGAGTAGTATATCATCGACATAGAGTATCAGAAAGACCACTTTTCCATCCTTAATACGTTTATACACACAGGGTTCATCAACATGATGCTTAAAACCAAATGTCTTAATCGCTTGATCAAACCTCTGGTTCCATGAGCAGGATGCTTGCTTTAATCCATAAATGGATCTAAGCAACTTGCGGACTTTCCTTTCTTGGCCTTTCACTACGAACCCTTCGAGCTGTATCATATAGATACACTTTTCAAGATGGCCATTCAAGAATGCCGTCTTGACATCCATTTGCCAGATCTCGTAATTGAGAGCCACAACAATGGACAGAAGAATACGGATAGACTTCAGCATAGTAACAGGTGAAAAGGTTTCATCGTCATCGATTACAGCCTTTTGTATGTACCCCTTGCAACTAGTCTAGCTTTGAAAGTTTCCACTCTCCTTTCCGCATCCTTCTTTCTTTTGTAGACCCATTTGCATCTAATGGGTTTTATCCCATCTGGCAAATCTACAAGTTCCCAAACAGAGTTGGATTTCATAGAATCCATCTCATTGTTCATAGCCTGTTTCCAAGATTTAGAATCAACATCATTTATAGCTTCATCATAGGTGACCGGATCATTCTCATGCTCATGAGCCTCGGCCTGGTATACCTCAGCATCATACATGAAGAAATTAAGGTTTCTTCAAAACCCTCCCACTACAACGAGGCACCCAAAATTGTTGATCGTCTACAGGCCCTTCACCGGAACTCAGACTTGCGTCCAAGACCGAAATCTATGGAGCAGTTCTTTCACCCGATAACTCCTCTAGCACCACTTTACTTCGAGGCTTAAAGTCATTCATATGACTTTCCTTTAAGAATGTCGCATGGGTTGAAACAATGACTTTTTGTTCCTTCGGGTTATAGAACAGACTTCCTTTAGTTCCTTTTGGATACCCTACAAATATGCATAATTCTGATCTTAGTTCCAACTTCTTCGCATCCCCATCCAGTACATGCACCGGGCAGCCCCGTATTCTCATATGTCCAAGGGAGGGCTTCCTGCCACGCCAAAATTCATACGGAGTTCTGGGAATTGATTTGCTTGGAACCTGGTTCAGAATATAGTATGCCATTTTTAAAGCATATCCCCAAAATGATAATGGCAGTGTTGAATAACTCATCATGGACCGTACCATATCCAACAAGGTCCTGTTTCTCCTTTCGGCTACACCATTCTGTTGTGGAGTACCAGGTGCAGTCAATTGGGATAATATCCCATTTTCTACAAGATGTCCTAGAAATTCATCGGAGAGGTATTCGCCACCTCGATCAGATCGAAGTGTTTTATCCAATTGCTTTTCCACTTCCACACGATACTCCTTGAACTTGTCAAAGGTTTCACTCTTGCGGTGCATCAAATACACATATCCATACCTCGAGTAATCATCTATAAAAGGGACATAATACTCGAACCCTCCTCGTGCTGTGACATTCATGGGGCCACATACGTCAGTGTGCACAATTTCTAAGAGCTCCTGAGCCCTTGTACCCTTAGCTCCAAAAGACCTCTTAGTCATTTTACCCTCTAGACAAGACTCACATTAAGGAAGACGTACCTCCTCCAGAGATTCCAGAGGACCGTCTTTCACCAATCTTTGAATCCTATCCTGATTAATATGACCAAGTCTTAAATGCCAAAGATACGCCTTGTTAGAGTGAGAAACTTTCAACCTTTTAAAGTTATCTATTAATTCGGTGCCGTGCAGTGAGTACATCTTTGGTTTGATCAAATATAGGTTTCCATCCATCCATCCAGAACAGATAAAAGACTTATTTCTACGAATATCAACTCTTTTACTAAAAGAAACTGAATAAGAATCCTTTATTAAACAAGCTACTGATATAAGGTTCCTAATAAAATTAGGGACATAAAAACAGTCTTTCAATAAAATAAAACTAAATTGATCAAAGTAAAGGTAAATATCTCCCACTGCCTCAGCCACCACCAAGCTACCATCACTAGTCTGCAACGAGAGGCTCCTATCATGTAGACTTCTCGTTTCCACGAACCCCTACATAGAAACACAAACATGATTAGTGGCACCTGAATCAATGACCCAAATGGCTTTCGATTCTTCCACCAAACACGCTTCTAAGTAGTGAAGTTCCTTACCTTCCTTGCCCTTGGCGGCTAGGATTTCCCGGCAAGCCTTCTTAAAGTGACCTACCTTCCCACAACGAAAGCATTTGGACTTTTTAGGGTGCTTGGGCTTCTTGTTCTTCTTCTTCTTCTTCCCATCTGAGACAGGAGGATTAGAAGAACTAGAAGCTGCTAGCTTTTGGTTTGGCCTCTTCCTCTTCCGAGAGGGTTTGGAAGATTCCGCCAAATTGGTCTTACCATTGGGTTGGATCACATCTCCATCCCTGATCATCCGCTCATAAGCTTGGAGTTGCTTCATGAGCTCGGTGAGTCCTAACTCCCTTGTCGCCAGATTGTATGTGGCCTTAAACCCCACAAAATCTTTAGACAGAGTTTTGAACACCATCTCGATCTGGGTGTTGTAGTCCAACTCAGCACCGTTCTCTACAGCCTCAGCGAAGAATCCCATTAGAGTAATCATATGGTCCTTCACCAGAGTACCTGCCTTTTGCTTAGAGTTCATAATGATTGTGATAGCGGACTGTCGAGCTAATTTTTCTTGGCCTTCGAACATGTTCTCCAGTTTGTCCATGATCTCCCTAGCAACCTGGTAAGTCTCATGCTGCTTGTGTAAAGCACTCATCATGCTAGCAAGCATGTAACATCGAGCTATATCATCGGATTCTCTCCAACGAGTCTAGGCAACCGGGACCTCCTCAAGCCGTGTGTCAGGTTTTGGCCCTGGTGGACATGGTTCATCCAGTACGAACTTGTGTCTCTCGCAGCTGAGAACTATTAACAGATTTCTTTTCCAATCCTTATAATTATCGCCATTCAGTTTATCTCAGTAAGTATTGAAATTAGGGGTGTCGATGACATTTTGAACTAAAATAAAATTATACTAGACATCATTACAAAGCCCAAGCAAATATACAGATAATTTAGCAAATAAAATATACAAGTATATTCCTACATGAAACTTGAAAGACATGTAGCATTGCAACGGTAATTCTCAGCACCTACTGCCCCAAGCCACCGAGGGGTAGTCATGAAAACAAATAGCCGGAACATGGACCCCGTCCAATTAATATATGTTGCCTTAAATCCTCTAAGGTTAAGACATATATTAATAACCGCTTATATGGCCACCAGTTTAGTTAACAGAGCTTCTAGGGAAGGTTAATAACTAAACGAGTCTTGAATGTATAACCATTGTTTACGTAGCTCGATCCACGTCCTACCAAGCCACCGAGGGGTGGTCATGAATAGGATCATACCCGAACACATTTTCCACATAGGAGATCCAATCTAGTATACCGACGGTGGTAAACACCTACCGAGGGGTGTGGTCAGAGCAGAACTGGCGCAAGGCGTTACCATGCTTCCACATATGGATCAACAATGGAGGCCGTGGGTTTTGTTTGAAACCCTCTCCCGCTCAATATTTTGAAAAACATGCAAGTTTTGATAAATTATGTATGATCAATATAGTATAAGCGGCACTCACCTATCCTATATGACATGTTATCAAATATGCATATAAAACATCCATCAATACATATTTATATATCCATGACATATCACAGAAAAAATAATTGACAGAATAACCAAGTCATGGTTCTATCCTTGAACAAAGAAAATAAAGATTACAAAATTTCTTCCAAAGCATTCTTTGGGTCTTGAATTTTGTTCTGTCTTCTTGCATACATCTTTATGTAGCCTCTCCATTTATTTATCATCCCATGAATCATTTAAAATTTAAATTCCAAAAATTTAAATTTCAAATTCAAATTCCAAATTCGAATTTCCAATTTAAATTTCAAATTCAAATTTTAAACAATTTTAAACATCATGTATAATAATATGTAATTTCAAAAATTTCAAATTTTCAATTACATATTTTTAAACATGATTTAAAATTAAATCTCAAATTTAAAAATCAAAATTTTTTTTCGAATTTTTTTGAATCGTCGCACCATCGCCCCCGGAGGCGACAGCCGCCGTGGGCAGCCCCCAGCCCCCGGGGGGGCTGGTAGCCCACAGCCACCCATGTGCAGCCCTGTCGGGCTGCAGGCTAAGCTTGCAGTGCCAGGCTGCACGACCAGGCTGGGTGCAGCAGCCGGCAGGCTGCAGGGAGCTCCTGCAGCCACAGACTTCACGCCCAGACTGGGCGCAGCAGCCGGCAGGCTGCAGGCAGCGTCTGCAGCCACAAGCTGCACACCCAGGCTGCGGCCAGCCTTGGGGAGGCCACGGCTACCCTCGATTGTAGGCCAAGCCTGTGGCCATGGGTGGTTATGGCTTGCACAAGGGCTGCTGCAGCCCATCCTGCTTGAGGGTAGAGGCTGTAGCCCCACCAAGGCCCGACGGTCTATCCCGAGGGGTCGTGTCTCGATTTTCATGCCATATTACAATTTATCTATTAGGATCTCCAAAAAATAAATTTGAATCCCAATTAAATTGAAATTTTCCACACAATCAAAATTTCAGCCTTTAAATCAAATTTAACTTTTGGGAAAAATAAATTACGGTCTTCAATCTTCAATCTCCTCCAAGAATAATTACATAAAATTTCCTAAACCATTTTCGGTGTACAAAAATTCTAACCATAATAATTCTATGAGACAAAATTTAAATCCATGGGAAAATTACAGTATTAAAAAACTGCTCCCATGGTTACATAAAAAATCCTAGATACAATTTTTCTAAATTCTAAGGAACCATAACCGGCATAAACAAGCATGCCTATAATAATTCAAAAAATTAAAATAACCATATACTTTATACATAATACATGATAATAACATAAACGAATCCTAGAATGCCACTCTCTAAATATCAAATCCATACATAAATAAAAAGACAAAGTAATTGTCTAATTTATGTACATGGCATAGTCATGAGATGGCTCCGATACCAATTGTAGGAAAATAAATCGGTAAAAACGTATCAGAGTGGCGCAGCGGAACAATAAAAATTTTTTTAGATCGTTAAATATCTCAGGATGCCATATACAATAAACCAACAACAATTAAAACTCATACCTTAAGGATGCCAATCTTGCAGGAGGAGAATGACCGGAGGGCTTCAACCAACTAGCCTTCTCTACTATTGTCCAATTCTCGAATGGCTGAGTGTGTGGGCACTCTGAATCTCGATCGGTATGCTAGCACTGCTAGTCTTCTGCTGACCACCCAGATCTCTAAAGAACTTATTGTCATGGTGGGCTGTGCAACAATAAGCCTGCTCACCTAAGAGTCTGTGGTCTGAGAGAACTGGAGTGGCAGGACCTCTATTTATAGACCTTCATGAGGTAATTCTCTGAATTCGAATCGGATTAGGAGAAGATATTCTCCTTTATCCACCAGCACAAAATCCAAATTTTCCAAGGGGAAAATCCCAACAATAAATTCGGCCACTTTAGGATAATTCCAATCCAAATCTAAATAAGATTTTAACTAGAATTTTATCTCCCTTCTTTCAACCAAAAAATTTGAAAATTCAAGGGGAAAATCCCCACAAAAAATTCAGCCACTTTTGTATAAGGGAGAATCAAAATTTCACTAGGATTTTCAGGCTTGAATCTTATCTCATCCTTATCCAAAATAACCGAAAATCTCCTAGGAGATTTACTCCAAAAATTCGGCCATTATCAGGGAGGAGAGAATCCAAATTCAACTAGGATTGAAACTTAAATTTTTTCTGGAACCTTATCCACAAAAATCTGAAAATCCGTTGAGGATAATCCTCAAAATTTTTGTCCATATTTGGTTAGGATTTGGATTCAAAATTCAAGTAGGATTCTAACAAGATTTTCCTCTCTATATCCAACTCAAATTCGAATTTCATTCCTTGTGGATTTACCACAACAAATTTGAATCCCACTTGGACTGTGATTCAAAATTTGAATTTCAAATTTCAAATTCAAATTTCAAGTTCAAATTTCAAATTCAAATTTCAAATTCGAATTTCAAATTCAAATTTCAAATTTCAAAATCCACAAAACAGTTGTATTTCAAACTCTTGTTCTCATGGATAATTTTCTACGCTCTCTTTCTTCTGATGTCTTGGGACAGTCATCCAATGAAAGAGTTAGACCAGCAATAGAAGGTTGTGTACCTTTCTTTGCCTCTTGCATTGCATATTTGTCAATTATTTTATCTATGTATGAAGCTTGGGATAACGCTATCATTTTGTTCTTTCGATCTTTGAAGAGACGAATGCCTAGAACATAATTAGCTTCTCCTAAGTCCTTCATGTCAAACTGTTGGTGTAATCAAAGCTTGACCGATGATAAGTTCCCTACATCATTCCCAATGAGTAGTATATCATCGACATAGAGTATCAAAAAGACCACTTTTCTATCCTTAATACGTTTATAAATACAGGGTTCATTAACGTTCTGCTCAAAACCAAATGTCTTAATCACTTGATCAAACCCCTAGTTCCATGAGTGGGATGTTTGCTTTAATCCACAAAGGGATCTAAGTAACTTGCAGACTTTCCTTTCTTGGCCTTTCGCTACAAACCCTTCGGGCTATATTATATAGATACACTCTTTAAGATGACCATTCAAGAATGCTGTCTTGACATCCATTTGCCAGATCTCGTAATCGAGAGCCACAACAATGGACAGAAGAATACGGATAGACTTCAGCATAGCAACAAGCGAAAAGGTTTCATCGTAATCGATTCTAGCCTTTTGCGTGTACCACTTTGCAACCAGTCTAGCTTTGAAAGTTTCCACTCTCCCTTCCGCATCCTTCTTTCTTTTGTAGACCCATTTGCATCCAATGGGTTTTATCCCATCCGACAAATCTACAAGTTCCCAAACAGAGTTGGATTTCATAGAATCCATCTCATTGTTCATAGCCTGTTTCCAAGATTTAGAATCGACATCATTTATAGCTTCATCATAGGTGATCGGATCATCCTCAGGCTCGTGAGCCTCGGCCTGGTATACCTCAGCATCATACATGAAGAAATTAAGGTTTCTTCAAAACCCTCCCACTACAACGAGGCACCCAAAATTGTTGATCGTCTGCAGGCCCTTCACCGGAACTCAGACTTGCGTCCAAGACCGAAATCTGTGGAGCAGTTCTTTCACTCGATAACTCCTCTAGTACCACTTTGCTTCGAGGCTTAAAGTCATTCATGTGACTTTCCTCCAAGAATGTCGCATGGGTTGAAACAATGACTTTTTGTTCCTTCGGGTTATAGAACAGACCTCCTTTAGTTCCTTTTGGTTACCCTACAAACATGCATAATTCTGATCTTGGTTCCAACTTCTTCGCATCCCCATCCAGTACATGCACCAGGCAGCCCCATATTCTCATATGTCCAAGGGAGGGCTTCCTGCCATGCCACAATTCATACGGGGTTCTGGGAATTGATTTGCTTGGAACCTGGCTCAGAATATAGTACGCCGTTTGTAAAGCATATCCCCAAAATGATAATGGCAGTGTTGAATAACTCATCATGGATCGTACCATATCCAACAAGGTCCTATTTCTCCTTTCGGCTACACCATTCTGTTGTGGAGTACCAGGTGCAGTCAATTGGGATAATATCCCGTTTTCTACAAGATGTCCTAGAAATTCATCAGAGAGGTATTCGCCACCTCGATCAGATTGAAGTGTCTTTATGGATTTAACCAATTCCTTTTCCACTTCCGCACGATACTCTTTGAACTTGTCAAAGGTTTCGCTCTTGTGGTGCATCAAATACACATATCCACACCTCGAGTAATCATCTATAAAAGAGACATAATACTCGAACCCTCCTCGTGCTGTGACGTTCGTGGGGCCACATACGTCAGTGTGCACAATTTCTAAGAGCTCCTGAGCCCTTGTACCCTTAGCTCCAAAAGACCTCTTAGTCATTTTACCCTCTAGGCAAGACTCACATTGAGGAAGACATATCTCCTCCAGAGATTCCAGAGGACCGTCTTTCACCAATCTTTGAATCCTATCCTGATTAATATGACCAAGTCTTAAATGCCAAAGATACGCCTTGTTAGAGTGAGAAACTTTCAACCTTTTAGGGTTATCAATTAATTCAGTGTCAAGCAGTGTGTACATCTTTGGTTTGATCAAATATAGGTTTCCATCCATCCATCCAGAACAGATAAAAGACTTATTTCTATGAATATCAACTCTTTTACTAAAAGAAACTGAATAAGAATCATTTATTAAACAAGCTACCGATATAAGGTTCCTCCTAAAATTAGGAACATAAAAACAGTCTTTCAATAAAATAAAACTAAATTGATCAAAGTAAAGGTAAATATCTCCCACTCCCTCAGCCACCACCAAGCTACCATCTCCAGTCCGCAACGAGAGGCTCCTATCATGTAGACTTCTCGTTTCCACGAACCCCTACATAGAAACACAAACATGATTAGTGGCACCTGAATCAATGACCCAAGTGTCTTTCGATTCTTCCACTAAACACGCTTCTAAGTAGTGAAGTTCCTTACCTTCTTTGCCCTTGGCGGCTAGGATTTCCTGGCAAGCCTTCTTAAAGTGACCTACCTTCCCACAACGAAAGCATTTGGACTTTTTAGGGTCCTTGGGCTTCTTGTTCTTCTTCTTCTTCTTCCCATCCAAGACAGGAGGATTAGAAGAACTAGAAGCCGTTTGCTTCTGATTTGGCCTCTTCCTCTTCCGTAAGGGTTTGGAAGATTCCGCCAAATTGGCCACTCCTTTGGGTTGGAACGCATCCCCATCCCTGATCATCCGCTCATAAGCTTGGAGTTGCTTCATGAGCTCGGTTAGTCCTAACTCCCTTGTCACCAAATTATATGCGGCCTTAAACCCCACAAAATCTTTAGACAAAGTTTTGAACACCATCTCGATCTGGGTGTTGTAGTCCAACTCAGCACCGTTCTCGGCAGCCTCAGCGAAAGAATCCCATTAGAGTGATCATATGGTCCTTTATTGGAGTACCTGCCTTTTGCTTAGAGTTCATAATGTTGGTGATAGCGGACTATCGAGCCAATTTTTCTTGGCCTCCGAACATGTCCTCTAGATTGTCCATGATCTCCTTAGCAACATGATAAGTCTCATGCTGCATTCGTAAAGCACTCGTCATGCTAGCAAGCATGTAGCATCGAGCTATATCATTGGATTCTCTCCAATGAGTATAGGCAACTGGGACCTCCTCAAGCCATGTGTCAGGTTTTGGCCCTGGTGGGCATAGTTCATCCAATACAAACTTGTGTCTCACACAGCTGAGAATTATCAACAGATTTCTTTTCCAATCCTTATAATTATCACCATTCAGTTTGTTCTCAGTAAGTATTGAAATGAGGGGTGTCGGTGACATTTTGAACTGAAATAAAATTATACTAGACATCATTACATAGCCCAAGCAAATATACAGGTAATTTAGCATATAAAACATACATGTATGTTCCTACATGGAAATTGAAAAACATGTAGCATTGCAACGGTAATTCTTAGCACCTATTACCCCAAGCCACCGAGGGGTGGTCATGAAACAAATAGCTGGAACATGGACCCCGTCCAATTAATATATGCTACCTTAAATCCTCCAAGGTTAAGACATATATTAATAACCGCTTATTTGGCCACCAGTTTAGTTAACAGAGCTTTTTGGGAAGGTTAATAACTAAACGAGTCTTGAGTGTATAACCATTGTTTACGTAGCCCGATCCATGTCCTACCAAGCCACCGAGGGGTGGTCATGAATAGGATCATACCCGAACATGTTTTCCACATAGGAGATCCAATCTAGTATACCGGCGATAGTAAACACCTACCGAGGGGTGTGGTCAGGGCAGAACTGGCGCAAGACGTTACCATGCTTCCATATATGGATAAACAATGGAGGCCGTGGGTTTTGTTTGAAACCCTCTCCCACTCAATATTTTGAAAAAACATGCAAGTTTTGATAAATTATGTACGATCAATATAGTATGAGCGGCACTCACTTATCCTATATAACATGCTATCAAATATGCATACAAAACATCCATCAATTCAAATTTATACATCTATGACATATCACAGAAAAAATAATTGATAGAATAACCAAGCCATAGTTCCATCCTAGAACAAAGAAAATAAAGATTACAAAATTCCATCCAAAGCATTCTTTGGATCTTGAATTTTGTTCCGTCTTCTTATATCCATCTTTATGTAGCCTCTCCATTTATTTCTCATCCCATGAATCATTTAAAATTTAAATTCCAAAAATTTAAATTTCAAATTCAAATTTTAAATTTGAATTTCAAATTTAAATTTCAAATTCAAATTTTTAAACAATTTTAAACATCATGTATAATAATATGTAATTTCAAAATTTTCAAATTTTCAATTGCATATTTTTAAACATGATTTAAAATTAAATCTCAAATTTAAAAATCAAAACTTTTTCGATTTTTTTTTTTGAACCGTCGCACCACCGCCCCCGGAGGTGACAGCCGCCGTGGGCAGCCCCCAGCCCCGGGGGGGGGGGCGCTGGCAGCCCACGGCCACCCATGTGCAGCCCTGCCAAGCTGCAGGCCAAGCCTGCAGCAGCCGGCAGGCTGCAGGCGCCACAAGCTGCATGCCCAGGCTGTGGCCAGCCTTGGGGAGGCCACAACCCAAGGGGCTGCCACAGCCCATCCTGCCCGAGGGCAAAGGCTGCAGCCCCACCAAGGCCCGACAGCCTATCCCGAGGGGTCGTGTCTCGATTTTTGTGCCATATTCCAATTTACCCATTAGGATCTCTAAAAATTAATTTGAATCCCCATTAAATTGAAAGTTTCTACACATTCAAAATTTCAACCTTTAAATCAAATTTAACTTTTGGGAAAAATAAATTACAGTCCTCAATCTTCAATCTCTTCCAAGAATAATTACATAAAATTTCCTAAACCGTTTCCGGTGTACGAAAATTCTAACCAGAATAATTCTAAGGGACAAAAATTAAAATCCATGGAAAATTACAGTGCCAATAAACTACGCCCATGGTTACATAAAAAATTCCTAGATACAATTTTTCTAAATTCTGAGGAACCATAACCGGCAAAAACAAGCATGCTTATAATAATTCAAAAAATTAAAATAACCACATACTTTATACATAATACATAATAACAACATAAAGGAAACCTAGAATGGCACTCTCTAAATATCAAATCCATACATAAATAAAAAGACAAAGTAATTGTCTAATTTATGTACATGGCATAGTCATGAGATGGCTCTGATACCAATTGTAGGAAAATAAATCGGTAAAAATGTATCAGAGTGGCGCAACGGAACAATAAAAATTTTTTAGATCGTTAAATATCTCGTGACGCCATATACAATAAACCAACAACAATTAAAACTCGTAGCTCAAGGATGCCAATCTAAAGGAGGAGAATCACTGAAGGGCTTCAACCAACTAGCCTTCTCTGCTATTCTCCAATTCCCGAATGGCTGAGTGTGTGGGCACTCTGAACCTCGATCGTTATGTTAGCACTGCTAGTCTTCTTCCGACCACCCAGATCTCTTAAGAACTTATTGTCACGGTGGGCTGTGCAACAACAAGCCTGCTCACCTGAGAGTCTGTGGTCTGAGAGAACTGGAGTGGCAGGACCTCTATTTGTAGACCTGCATGAGGTGATTCTCTGAATTCGAAATGGATTAGGAGAAGATATTCTCCCTTATCCACAAGCACAAAATCTGAATTTTCCAAGGGGAAAATCCCAATAATAAATTCGGCCACTTTAGGATAATTCCAATCCAAATCTAAACAAGATTTTAACTAGAATTTTATCTCCCTTTTTCAACCAAAAAATTCGAAAATCCAAGGGGAAAATCTCCACCAAAATTTCGGCCACCTTTGGATAAGGGAGAATCAAAATTCCACTAAGATTTTCAAGCTTGAATCTTATCTCATCCTTATGCAAAATAATCAAAAATCTCCTAGGAGATTTACTCCAAAAATTCAGCCATTATCAGGGAGGAGAGAATCCAAATTCAACTGGAATTGAAACTTGAATTTTTCCTTGAACCTTATCCACAAAAATCCAAAAATTCATTGAGGATAATCCTCAAAATTTTCGTCCATATTTGGTTAGGATTTGGATTCAAAATTCAAGTAGGATTCAAACAAGATTTTCGTCTGCATATCCAACTCAAATTCGAATTTCATTCCTTGTGGATTTACCACAACAAATTCGAATCCCACTTGGACTGTGATTCAAAATTTGAATTTCAAATTCAAATTTCAAATTTCAAATTTCAAATTTCAAATTTAAATTTCAAATTTCAAATTTCAAATTCAAATTTCAAATTCAAATTTCAAAATTCAAATTTCAAATCCACAAAACAGTTGTATTTCTAATTCTTGTTCTCATGGATAATTTTCTACAACTCCAATCCAATCTCAAATAAAATCATGGCAACTTTGTTTGGAGTTCAAATAATTGTGTACTCTATTATCCAAAACAGAATCAGAATTCAATCGGAGAGAATCTTGTCCACCATCCTAATCCTATGTTAACACCATCCACGCATAATAAACTAGCCAATAGCATACACAAATCAATTTGCCAAATGTTAAGGAATTATGTGGAGCTACTAGAGGGACTAATTGGACATATATAATCGACTCTCGCAAATCCATATGAACATCATTCTTTACCGAACAACTCAATCATATGATCACTAATTTCAAAGTCACACCACAATAAACCTGAAACTGAACTCCCAATTATATACCGTATTATGTAAGCCTGTGACAAGCTATCGTCCAATGACCTTGTCATGAGTGTAGAACCCTCATATGATATCCATGATCAGCCTTAGGCCAAAGTTCGTTTAATCATATTGATCAGGCTATCTTAAAGTTCCATTATACTATCGAATAAAGAAAATGATTATTCACCATATATGAATAAGAAGTCATCCGCCTAGCAGACGACCCAAGGCCTTGTCCATTTTCACATTCAATATAATGCCTTTAAGAGGATACCCTTAACTCCTCATTAGAGTTATGATTCCGATATCTATAGACGAACCCTTCATCGTATACAAGTCATGCACCCAACGAACCGGTCTATAAGCTTACTACCTCTGAGACGCTTTAGCCATTGGAACATCAAAGTACACAAGTCATATACATGAAGTAGTTCATTTACTGAGGATTAAGGTTACTGTACAATGAACGTCAAAAGCAGATTGATCCACTCATAGCGGACTACATAGATCAATCACGCTTTTGTCCCAGTCTAATATGTCACCACCAAGCAATATATCTATGTCTCTACTTGGGAGTCAATGCTCCATACAGTCAAGACAAATCATCCCCTCCAAGGCTTTAGATAACATAATAGTCTTAACATGAGTTAAATGCTCGGTCTAACCCCATAGACTACAGACCATAGTTTAGATCACTTACTTTAGAACATTGTCTTCTCGCATACAAAAGTCCATTACATGCAACGTTCTAACAGTTTAACACAAGCAGTCAGGAAGCCATATTTGCTTACATTTACTTTAACATGTAAATAAAACGAGGACAGATAGCAATGTAATGAATAACCTCTATATATAATTTTATTATCCAATTCAAAATAAATACGTTAAAATGTCTCTAATGCTTAGGAAATTTCCTAATAATAACCCAGTAGGCTACTACCCTGAACAAGCCATAGTGGCCTGGTGGGCCATTACACCAAACAAGGAATAGTATCCTAGTAGACTACCATACCCCAACAAGCGAAGTAAACCAATCGGTTATTACGCTAAGTTCGCGCATAGTAACCCGATAGGCTACCTAGTTACCAAAGCTTGAGGTAACCGGTCAGTTGACTGGTCAGCAACCAGTCAAGGACCTTGTTCTGAATGACACTGTGAGGAACGATGATTAGTCCATCAAGAAGATAATTAATCAAACAATGATAGAAGTTGATACCAAATCCCAAAAGTAGGCCATTGGGGTACCGAGGGGCCTCAGTACCACGTAGAAACACAAGTAATAGTCACTAATAGTAATGATGACTCAACGAGAGTACTAATGAGAAACGTTAATAATGACAGGTGGTTACCTGTAATTTGATAAAGGCACGAGTACGCAATTGCTTGTAACACAAGGTAAGTACAACTCCGCCTACGGCATGAATAAAATAAATTTAAAGTAATGGTTTTTACAGTATGTTAAGTATGCACATCATGCACATGTTGATGCATAGCATATTTAAGAACATATAATTTCACAATCAAGTAAATTGGCAAAAGATCATGTTAGATGCTATAAGTCCCTACCACGTAGGGTTAGGGCCAGCTTAGAGAAGCATGTGGCTAGAAAATATAAACAAGATGAGAATAAGGGTGTCAGTGTAACGGGCCAAGGCCCGCAAAATTTAACGAGCAGAGGCTTATAATGTATAACAGGCCAAGGATCACAAAATCTAACGAGCTGAGGCTCATAATGTATAACAGGCCAAGGCCATAAAATATATCCATAACGGGCCCTAAGTAGACATAAGAAAGAAAAGAAAATAAGGAAACATAAATGAGCATAACCGGACCATGCATTGTACACGGTATGCAATAGTTATAGTTCACTATGCTTCCATTCATAGTAAAATGCATTCAGTACTCGTTGTCTCTGCTATGCATATAATATATGAAGTTTTGAGATGTGATGCTATAATATATGATATGTGATATACGGTATGTGATGATATCTGGTACGACATGTTTGTATGGTTTTCAAGTATGTACTGTGCTTTTAAACATGTTTTGCGGTAAACATATTATACTTATTGGGCATAAAGCTCACAGAGTGTGTTCATGCTATAGGTAAGCTTCCTATGGCCTGATCACTAATGGATGATGACGACAGCAGAGGCGGATGTGAGGCGAGGTTATGGATACACTGCGAGTATCCTTCTGTATAATTTGAGATAAACAATATTTTTGAATAGTGACAGTTGAATAGTATTTTTGAACAGTATTTTTGAATAATAATCGTTAAATAGTATTTTTAAATAGTAACCGTTAAACAATATTTTTGAATAGTATCGATAAATAGTATTTTCAAATAGTAATCGTTAAACAATATTTTTTAATAGTGACTGTTAAGTAGTATTTTTGAATAGTAACTGTTAAATAGTACACGTATGTGAATAGTAAATATGTACGCAATTAAAAAAAGTTTTTTTTCCTAAAATTACGGTATAGATTCTAAGTAAGTAGTAATGGTTTGCAAGAAAGTATAAGTATCAGTTAAAGAAAGTAAGTTTTAGTGACGGTACGGGCCACTGAGGGCACGGGGCATCACAGTTGGTATCAGAGCGGTTTCCTGCCACCCTACCTCATATCGCCGTATGCCTGCCTCATCTATTCAAGTACGTTAGTTCTTGTTTTTCAGTATTAGTATATAAGTTGACGCTCGATTTATAGTAGGCAGCCATGGTCGTACCAATGGAGCTTGTACCGGCAGAAACTATTCCAGCAGAACCTACACAAGTAGAATCTATACCAATAGAATCAACACTGGTGGGACCCACTCCGGTAGACCCTCGCCAAATATATGAGGATCGCCAAGTGAGTTTGGCTTTTGCTGCCACGCATCCAGATAGATACGACGGTCGCTGCCGACCCTACAAACTCATGACATGGATTCACGATATGGAGATCATATTTCATGCCTGCCACATCCTACCTCACCTATGGGTGGTTTTGGTGAGTGGTAGGCTGGATGAGCCAATAAAAGTGTGGTGGTTAGATCGACGTAGGGGTAGAAACCCGATTATACGTTGGGAGGACTTTTGTCGAGACCTTTTCAGCAACTATAGGCCGTCGCCCATGGAGGAAAGAACTCAAGCTAAACGGACTCAAGGGAAACGGAACCCCAAGCTGCAGCATCGAGTATGGAATGTGGGAACCAGCCGAGACTGCAGGCAATCCTACAGCAACAAAAAAAAAAGGAAGAGAAACGACAGGGAAGGGGACAACAACAAACACCCGTCGTGCCCAAAATGCAGAAAGGGACACCTGGGAGAGTGCAAGCAGGAATCAAGTGGCTGTTACACATGTGGCAAAGAAGGTCACCTCGCCAAAAATTGCTATTTCAACCCACATAAACAACAAAACCAAGCTCGCACCACCAATAACCAACTACATGCTACCCAAACCAGAATTGAAGGCCCTTTAATCGCACAAGGCAGACTGGAAGCCCCAGACAACTAAGACAAAATCTTTTCTTAGGCATGTATATATGTATAATGGGAAGCAGTAGCTTAACTCGCTAGATCTAACCTAGTATTTCCTTTTGAGACGATGTACTGGGAAGTGTTTACCACTCCCAATAGACTAAAGTTATGTACTTTTTTTTATGATATAAAAAGCAGTGCAGATTTGCCCAAAGGCATAGATATAACATTTTCACACGTGATTAGAGTGCGACTGAAAGAATAGCTTAGAGTAGGAACATGGATTGCTACCCGAGTTGCACCGATCTTCAAGGCTAGTTGTCCACTAAGTTTTGAGTGGCAAACAGTACTCTTGCACTCCATGGGAATGTCAGAACTGGTTTCGTGCTATCAAGATGATTCCCTGGTTATACGCCACTGATCAGGATAACTGAGTCCTGTTAGCTATGGATATATCTCAGGAAGATACCCTCATGTGTATTGGAATTCTCATGACTAGGATAAGCTCTTAACTGGGTCGATTTTCGCCATACCACGATCGAGCAAATCTCTAAAAGGAGTCCAACATCAGCCCCATTTTTTCTTTATGGGCAAGCAGGGAAGTGAAACCGCCTAAGTTCCCTAGAGTAGCGGACATACGAGGATGTGCTCATTGGATTGAGAAACTACAGTCGATGTCCAGTGATGCAAATCTAAAGTATGTTGTGCGCCACGAGGAAACTGATATGGACTTCTACAACACATGTTAAAGGAGGCTCATGACGAAACCAAGGCTGAGCACCAGCCAGAAGCGCTTAAGGACATCAAGGGAACCCATGGAAGAACCCGAGCCATATTGATACTAAAGGGTAACGTGGTCACGTACGCTTCACGACAACTCAAGGACCACGAGAAGAACTACCCTACACATGATCTGGAGCTAACAGTGGTAATTTTTGCACCAAAAACATGGAGGTACTACATATACAGAATCAAGTGCGAGATTTACACCGAGCACCAGAGCCTCAAGCACATCTCCACGTAGGAGGAGCTTAACATGAGGTAACAAAGATGGCTAGAAGTGGCAAAGGATTGTGATTGCAAGATCCTGTACTATCTAGGAAGAGCCAGCAAGGTGGCCGATGCATGAGTCAGAAGCATTCTTCATTACTTATGACTAATAGTGCCTTGTCAGAAGCGCCATCAAAGGAGCCATGCAGCAGTGAGGTCGAGATTTTGATAGGGAGGTCGTCTAAAATGACCATTTAATTGACACTCCTAGAGAAAATTAATGTGACGTCCCGCCCTACGTAGGGTTAAATAGTACTATTACAGTCAGCTATTGTCGCGATAGGCTATAACCACTTGGTTCGTCTGTAACTTACTTTTAACTTGCTTTTAACTTATTCTGATACCACCTATGACGACTGGTATCTTACTTTTAACCTACTTCGTTTAACATGCTTATTTTAACTTCCTATTTGAACGTGAAAATTAGGGATAATTTTTTTTTCTTTTTTAAAACTTTAAACTTGCAAATCATATCGTGGTAAAATATTTACTAAAGTAAATACATTATCATAACTTGATATACATCATAAAACATCATTTTAACATTCTTTTCATTACTCTTTTAAACAGCTCAGCGGAAGACTCATAACAATACCATAACCTTCACCCAGTCCCTTGGCACATGCAGATCTCGTTCGTTATCCATCACTTGTCTTATCGTCATGCAAGATGCTTACTTGCAACATAAACAACTTGTGAGCGACAGGCTTAGTAAGTTCAAATATACATTCATGACATATAACAATGCATACCATATAGTACAAGGTAATTCTGATACCTATTATAGCCTCGAAACATTGTATATCATATACCGTATATTGCTTAACATTCATATTTATCACACATAACCTTATAAACATACTTGTACATATCTGAACACACTTTACAACATAATCCTACTTTCACACATAGCATCGCAAACATACTTAATGTACTTTATGCGTACTTAACATCATAAACATACTTTTGTACTTATTATGCTTTAATCTCATGAACATGCTTTCATACTTGAACCTAGTGAACTTACTATAACGTCGTGAACATACTTAACATACTTGACATCATGAACATATTTTTATACTTAACATACTTGAAACATCATAGTCATATTTGTGTATACTTGAACATCATAAACATAGCATACTTAACGTATGCTACACATCGTAAACATAACATATATATCATACTTATAATCGTGAAAATACTTTCACATTTAACATAATAAATATACTTGTCATGCTGAAATACATAAAACATCGTAAATGTACTTAAACATCGTAAATTATACTTACGTATACTTAAATATCCTTAACATCATAAACATACTTTCATACATACAAACATTGCATACACATATCGTTTATTACTTAAATATTCATATTTAAATATAACATGCATATTTATCATCATATAGAGCATACTTAACATAGTATGATTAACTTACGTTTATTAACTTATGCATAATAGTTATAATATATCATATTTTTAACATGAACGTTAGTCATGTTATACTTGCTTATTACCATGAATAATACTATTCATTATAAATAGTAATTTTATAACGTTATGTCTGCTTAACATTAATACTTAAACGTATTTAACATCCTTCATACCATATCTGATAGAACATATATGATACCAACTATGGCACCAAAACATTAACACAACATATATCATACATTACTTTAGATTTCATACTTAACGTATATAATATTTAAAACATACTTATACATACTTTTCATTATAACCATACTTGACATATTGCACACCGTTAGTACACTTTCATACTTAACATGCTTTAAACATACTTAATATCCTAAACGTACTTACATTCTTGACATGCTTTAAACATATTTAATATCTTGAACATACTTGCATTCTTGACATGCTTTAAAAGTACTTAGTATCTTGAACATACTTTCATGCTATCCTCTACAATTTACATAAATTATACTTCCAAATTTGGGACGTACCACCATTGGTTTGGGAGCCCTATAATAACTGAACAGATCTTCATGCTTATCATTGTAAACATATCATGATTTAAACATAGCATATTGAACATAAGCTTAACATCATAAATATAACATACTTGACACACTTGTTATTGTGAAAATACTTTCACATTTAACATCATGAATATACTTATCATACGTAAATAAGTAAAACTTTGTAAATATACTTAAGTATCGTAAATACACTTACGTATGCTTAAATATCCTTAATATCAAACATAACATGGATCATTAACATAATAAATAACATGCATTGCTTTTGTAGTACTATTCACTATGAATAGTAACTCTGACCATGAACAGTCTATCGACTATGAACAGTACCATTGATTGCGAACAGTGACTTTGATTGCATCGGCATTCATAGTGTTAGTATATCTTATGCTCGTTTATGGACTGTATATTTTTATTTTTATTTTTATTTTTATTTTTATTTTATTGATTCTTTATCTTTCATTACGTTCTGGTTTTTGGGCCTCATGATTGGTCGTACTGTAATACGCGCATAACTGAAAGGGACTCTGGGGAGCGACCCACTGGCCAATCCTCTACAGTCTACATAACATTAGACTTCTAAACCCGGGACATATCCGTGGTAGTTTGGAGTCCTAACAATACTGAATCTGAAAAACCTCCACCTGTGTAGGAGGTCGATACGCTAATACTAATTTAGTTACTGATTTTCTTATGGTTCCTGACCGGTGGCATTTATGCTGCCTCTTAGGTCTGGAATTCTTTAAATTATTCTGTAGTTTATTCTGTAGTTTTCTTAAGATTTTATCTCTTATGTTAGTATGTATACAGCACTTGATTACTAAATTTCTGTCATCTATATCACATAAGCATACTGAGTAAATTCATGCTGCAAACAAATAAATGTCTGAACTTATAAAATATAACACATAAACATAAATATGTTAAGTCAATTGACATTTGACTTAGACATAATGCATGGTTCATAACATGACTTTCGTAACATTCAAATCATAGTATCTTGGTGTAGGAAATAAATCGGTAAAAACATATCAGAGTGGCGCAGCGGAACAATAAAAATTTTTCAAGATCGTTAAATATCTCATGATGCCATATATAATAAACCAACAACAATTTAAACTCGTACCTCAAGGACGCCAATCTTGCAGGAGGAGAATGACTGGAGGGCTTCAACCAACTAGTCTTCTCTACTATTCTCCAATTCCCGAATGGCTGAGTGTGTGGGCACTCTGAACCTGGATCGGTATGCTAGCACTGCTTCTTCCAACCACCTAGATCTCTAAAGAACTTATTGTCACGGTGAGTTGTGCAACAATAAGCCTGCTCACCTGAGAGTCTATGGTCTAAGAGAACTGGAGTGGCAGGACCTCTATTTATAGACTTGCATGAGGTGATTCTCTGAATACGAATTGGATTAGGAGAAGATATTCTCCCTTATCCAGAACCAAAAAATCCAAATTTATCAAGGCCAAATCCTAACAAGAAAATTCGGCCACTTTAGGATTTTTCCATTCAAAATTCAAACAAGATTTTAACTAGAATTTTATCTCCCCTTTTTCAACCAAAAAATCTGAAAATCCTTAAGGATATTCACCAAATAATTTCCACCACAAAAGGATAAAGGAAGAATCAAAATTCCACTAGGATTTTCAAGCTTGAATCTTATCTCATCCTTATCCAAAATAACTGAAAATCTTCTACGAGATTCACTCAAAAAATTCGGCCATAATCAAGGAGGAGAGAATCCAAATTCAACTGGGATTGAAACTTGAATTTTTCCTTGAACCTTATCCACAAAAAATCTGAAAATTCAATGAGGATAATCCTCAAAATTTTCGTCTATTATTGTTAGGATTTGGATTCAAAATTCAAGTAGGATTCTAACAAGATTTTCCTCTCCATATCTAACTCAAATTCGAATTTCATTCCTTGTGGATTTACCGCAAGAAATTCGAATCCTACTTGGACTGTGATTCAAAATTGAATTTCAAATTTCAAATTCAAATTTCAAATTTCAAATTTCATATTTCAAATTTCAAATTTCAAATTTCAAATTTCAAATTTAAATTTCAAATTCAAAATTTCAAATTCAAATTTCAAATTTCAAAATTCAAAATTCAAATTTCAAAATTCAAATTTGAAAATCCATAAAATAGTTGTATTTCAAATTCTTGTTCTCATGGATAATTTTCTATAACTCCAATCCAATCTCAAATAAAATCATGGCAACTTTATTTGGAGTTCGAATAATTGTGTACTCTATTGTCCAAAACAAAATCTGAATTCAACCGGAGAGAATCTTGTCCGCTATCCTAATCCTATGTCAACACATCCATGCATAATCCACTAGCCAATAGCATACATAAATCAATTTTGCCAAACGTTAAGGAATTATGTGAAGCTAGTAGCAGGACCAATTGGACATATATAATCGGGCTCCCGCAAATCCATATGATCATCATTCTTTACCGAACAACTCAATCATATGATCACTAATTTCAGAGTCACACCACTATAAACCTGAAATTGAACTCCCAATTATATATCGTATTACGTAAGCCTATGACAAGCTATCGTCCAATGACTTTGTCATGTATGTAGAACCCTCATATGATATCCATGATCAGCCTTAGGTCAAAGTCTGTTTAATCCTACTGATCAGGCTATCTTAAAGTTCCATTATACTACTGAATAAAGAAAATGATTATTCACCATATGTGAATAAGAAGTCATCCGCCCAGCAGGTGACCTAAGGACTTGTCCATTTTCACGTTCAGTATAATGTATTTAAGAGGATACCCTTAACTCCTCATTAGAGTTATGATTCCGATATCCTTAAACAAACCCTTCATCGTATACAAGTCATGCAACCAACGAACCGGTCTATAAGCTTACTACCTCTGAGACGCTTTAGCCATTGGAACATCAAAGTACACAAGTCATATACATGAAGCTGTCCATCTACTCAGGATTAAGGTTACTACACAATGAACGTCAAAAACAGATCGATCCACTCAAAGCGAACTTCATAGATCAATTATGCTTTAGTCCCGGTCTAATATGTCACCACCAAGCAACATATCTAGGTCTCTACTTGGGAGTCTATGCTCCAGACAATCAAGACAAACCATCCCCTCCAAGGCTTTAAACAACATAATAGTCTTAACATGAGTTAGATGCTCAGTCTAACCCCATAGACTACAGACCATAGTTTAGACCGCTTACTTTAGAACATTGTGTTTTCACATACAAAAGAACATTGCATGCAATGTTCTAACAGTTTTAACACAAGCAGTCAAGAAGCCATATTTGCTTACATTTACTTTAACATGCAAATAAAATGAGAACAGATAGATATGTAATGAATAATCTCTATATATAATTTTATTATTCAGTTCAAAATAAATACATCAAAATGTCTCTAACGCTCAGGGCATTTCCTAACAATCTCCCACTTGCCTTAAACCAGTAGATGTGCCATGTTACATGTCCCCATTACCTCTACGTGCCTCTCAAAGCTTCTAGCCACCAAAGTCTTAGCAAAGGGATCGGTAATGTTGTCCTCGGATGCGATCTTACATACATCTACTTGTCCTGTCTCCACGTGCCCTCTAATAATATGATATCTCTGATCTATGTACTTGGTCCTCTTGTGGTGCTGAGATTCCCTTGTGTTGGCAATAGCCCTAGTGTTATCACAGTAAAGTGTGATAGGCTTGTCAACACCCGGAATGATCTCAAGGTCTTTAAAGAACTTGCGGAGCCAAACCGCTTCTTTAGATGCCTCAGCCGCAGCCCCGTACTCATCGTCCATAGTAGAGTTAGCTGTGCAGCCCTACTTCACGTTCCTCCACACAATGGCGGCTCCTCCGAGCAAAAACACTGATCCAGATGTTGATTTCCTCGAATCCTTGCAAGTCTGAAAGTTTGAGTCCGTGTATCCTACAGGTGTTAGGTCCCCTCCAGAATACACTAGCATATAATCTCTCGTTCTCTTAAGATACTTAAGTATATGCTTCACTGCTTGCCAGTGCTTGGTTCCAAGATTCGCTTGATATCGACCCACCATACCTACTGCAAAACATATGTCTGGGCGAGTGCAAAGCATAGCGTACATAAGGCTACCCACAGCAGATGTATAAGGGACCTTACTCATATGCTCTCTTTCTTCCGATGTCTTTGGACAGTCATCCAATGAAAGAGTTAGACCAGCAATAGAAGGTTGTGTACCTTTCTTTGCCTCTTGCATTGCATATTTGTCAATTATTTTATCTATGTATAAAGCTTGGGATAACGTTATCATTTTGTTCTTTTGATCTCTGAAGAGACGAATGCCTAGAACATAATTAGCTTCTCCCAAGTCCTTCATGTCAAACTGTTGGTGTAACCAAAGCTTGACCGATGATAAGTTCCCTACATCATTCCGAATGAGCAGTATATCATCGACATAGAGTATCAGAAAGACCATTTTTCCATCCTTAATATGTTTATAAACACAGGGTTCATCAACGTTCTGCTCAAAACTAAAAGTCTTGATCGCTTGATCAAATCTCTGGTTCCATGAGCAGGATGCTTGCTTTAATCCATAAATGGATCTAAGCAACTTGTAGACTTTCCTTTCTTGGCCTTTCGCTACGAACCCTTCAGGCTGTATCATGTAGATACTTTCCTCAAGATGGGCATTCAAGAATGCCGTGTTGATGTCTATTTGCCAGATCTCGTAATCGAGAGCTGCAGCAATGGATAGAAGAATACGGATAGACTTTAGCATAGCAACAGGCGAAAAGGTTTCATCGTAATCAATTCCAGCCTTTTGCATGTACCCCTTTGCAACCAGTCTAGCTTTGAAAGTTTCCACTCTCCCTTCCGCATCCTTCTTTCTTTTATAGACCCATTTGCATCCAATGAGTTTTATCCCATCTAGCAAATCTACAAGTTCCCAAACAGAGTTGGATTTCATAGAATCCATCTCATTGTTCATAGCCTGTTTCCAAGATTTAGAATCGACATCATTTATAGCTTCATCATAGGTGACCAGATCATCCTCATGCTCATGAGCCTCGTCCTAGTATACCTCAGCATCATACATGAAGAAATTAGGTTTCTTCAAAACCCTCCCACTACGACGAGGCACCCTAAATTGTTGATCGTCTGCAGGTCTTTCACCGGAACTCGGACTTGCATCCAAGACCAAAACCTGTGGAGCAGTTCTTTCACCCGATAACTCCTCTAGTACCACCTTGCTTCGAGGCTTAAAGTCATTCATGTGACTTTCCTCCAAGAATGGCGCATGGGTTGAAACAATGACTTTTTGTTCCTTCGGGTTATAGAACAGACCTCCTTTAGTTCCCTTTGGATACCCTACAAACATGCATAGTTCTGATCTTGGTTCCAACTTCTTCGCATCCCCATCCAGTACATGTGCCGAGCAGCCCTATATTCTCATATGTCCAAGGGAGGGCTTCCTGCCACGCCACAATTCATACGGAGTTGTCCATTTTCACATTCAGTATAATGCCTTTAAGAGGATACCCTTAACTCCTTATTAGAGCTATGATTCCGATATCCATAAATGAACCCTTCATCGTATACAAGTCATGCACCTAACGAACTAGTCTATAAGCTTACTACCTTTGAGACGCTTTAGCCATTGGAACATCAAAGTACACAAGTCATATACATGAAGCTATCCATCTACTCAGGATTAAGGTTACTGCATAATGAATGTCAAAAGCAGATCGATCCACTCAAAGCGGACTTCGTAGATCTATCACGCTTCGTAGATCCAATCTTTGTAGTTTTTACTTTTTGTTTTGGTTTGATTTTTAAGAGAAAAATTTTGGTATTGTTTCTAGCAAAACCCAACCTCATTCTCTTTAGGATCCCACAACCATTTTGGTTCCTCAAGCAGTAGTTCAAAATCGTGCTTGGATCAAAGTGCAAAGGTAAAAAACTGAAACCTTCCGTTTTGTGATTTAGTGATTTTAAGTTTTTGATCAAGGCCATTTATGTGTATTTGTTTATGCAAATGGTTTGTAATAATTTTATTTTGAGCCCTTAGCTTTCCATTTTTAAGTTTATGTGGTTATGGTTATGTTTACAATTTTTATAAATGGTTGTTAGTATGTATGAAGCAATGAACGTATAGGGATGTGGCTGGACACAAATCTGTCCCCAAGAAAGTTCATGGATTTTGGCCATTTTGACCCATTTAGGCTCTGAATTTAGGATTTAGTAAAACAAAACATTTTAAGAAAATTTCGATACGGTCGTTTTTGCATCAAATAGCCCTCAGCCAGAAACAACACCAAGATAGGCTTTTAGAGTGGTATTCCCTTGGTGCCCAAAACTGGGACCAAAAATCTGAACCCAGTAATTGGCCTCGGGTTTTATTAAAAACGGACTACTTAGAGTCTGAACCGGACTTCAGGCTCAACATGAAAGTTGTAGAACACATCAAACCTTTAAGACGACCTACATGTGTTTTAAAAATTCAGCCGTTTCAGGTCTCAAACAGAGCCATTTTCAAAGTGATATAAAACTAGGACTTTTACAAAAAAACTGGGCACATAGGCCACGGGTTTAATAGGATTAGGATCCGTTCGAGTTAGATTTGAGCTCTGAGGTACTAATGATGACTCAACAAGAGTACTAATGAGGAACATTAATAATGACAAATGGTTACCTGTAATTTGATAAAGGCGCAAGTACGCAATTGCTTGCAACACAAGGTAAGTACAACTCCACCTACGGCGTGAATAAAATGAATTTAAAATAATGGTTTTTACAGTATGTTAAGTATGCACACTATGCACACATTGATGCGCAGCATATTTAAGAACATATATTTTCACAATCAAGTAGATTGGCGAAAGATCATGTTAGATGCTATAAGTCCCTACAGCGTAAGATTAGGGCCAGCTTAGAGAAGCGTGTGGCTAGAAAATATAAACAAGATGAGAATAAGGGTGTCAGTGTAACGGGCCAAGGCCCACAAAATTTAATGAGCCAAGGCCCACAAAATCTAACGAGCTGAGGTTCATAATGTATAACAGGCCAAGGCCCACAAAATCTAACGAGCCAAGGCTCATAATGTATAACAGGCCAAGGCCATAAAATATATCCATAATGGGCCCTAAGTAGATATAAGAAAGAAAAGAAAATAACGAAGTATAAATGAGCATAATCGGACCATGCATTGTACATGGTATGCAATAGTTATAGTTCACTATGCTTCCATTGATAGTAAAATGCATTCAGTACTCGTTGTCTCTGCTATGCATATAATATATGAAGTTTTGAGATGTGATACTGCGATATATGATATGTGATATACGGTATGTGATGATATCTGATACTACATGTTTGTATAGTTTTCAAGTATGTACTATGCTTTTAAACATGTTTTGCGGTAAACATGTACTTACTGGGCGTAAAGCTCACGGAGTGTGTTTATGCTGTAGGTAAGCTTTCTATGGCCTGATCACTAATGGGCGATGACGGTAGCGGAGGCGGATGTAAGACGAGGTTATGGATACACCGCGAGTATCCTTTCGCACAATTTGAGATAAACAGTTTTTTTGAATAGTGACAGTTAAACAGTATCTTTGAATAGTAATCATTAAACAGTATTTTTGAATAGCAACTAATAAATAGTATTTTGAATAGTAATCGTTAAACAGTGTTTTTAAATAGTAACCGTTAAACAGTATTTTTAAATAGTAACTGTTAAATAGTATTTTTGAATAGTAACTGTTAAATAGTACACGTACGTGAATAGTAAATATGCACGTAATCAAAAAAAAATTTCGTAAAATTACGGTATAGATTCTAAGTAAGTAGTAACGGTTTGCAAGAAAGTGTAAGTATCAGTTAAAAAAAGTAAGTTTTTAGTGATGATCCTGACCACTGACAGCACGGGGCGTCATATAAATGTTCATCGCATCACACATACTCATAATCCTTCGTGAAAATGTAAACATAATCACAACCAGACAAACTTAAAAATAGAAACTTAAGGGCTCAAAATAAACTTATTACAACCTATGTGCATAAACAAATACATATAAATTTCTTGATCAAAATCTTAAAATCACTAAATCACTAAAGGTAGGGTTTTTGGTTATTACCTTTGTGCTTCGAACCAAGCACAATTTTGAACAAAGGCTTGATACCAAAATGGCCTTGTGGATTTAAGAAGATAGGGGTCGGTTTTTGTACTAGCAAAACATCAAAATAATTTCTCTTAAGATCAAACCAAAACAAAAACTAAAACCACAAAGATTGGATTACAAAACTTACCCTTGATCACTTTGGAAAAGGCTTGGAAATGAAATCACCTACACCAACTTGAAGAGGCTAGATTTTTTGTAAGCTTTTGGTATGATTTTGGCTTGAAAATTAGAGGCCTTTGGTGACTTAGAGGGGTCGGCTACAGTTAGAAGAAAGAGAGAGAATGAAATGTGTTTTGGGGTGCCAAAGCAAGGAAAGCAAAACCTTTGTGTAAAGTGTGCCTTTTATAGGCAAACTTAATCAAACTTGCTTAAGCTTAAACCTAATTAATTGTCTACTATTTTGGCCTAATCAAGGGAAAAATTTGCTACCCTTTTTCAGTCCACAAAACCAAGGGGCTGCTGCTTTAAATGGAGGGGGATTAAAAAATTTCCCTTTGACCATGTGCTCAAAAAATCCCATGAATATTTTATTCAATGTGTCATAGCTTTTGCATTTTTTGTTGGTCACCTTTTGGGCTATGTAGCAGCCAATTTCAGCTACTTTTACAGCTAAGGGGGCATGGATTTTGTGGCCAAATTTTACCTGTGTTGGCTTCTCTTCGCAGTCAAATTTTCTACTGTAGTGTTCGGTCCTTTCTCGGTAGTGTTCCAATTTTCACCCGAAAATTAGATTTCTGAATCTGATTTTTATATTATCAATTCCTGGTTGTTTTATACTATCTAAGAGCCCATTATTAGTCTATTTTACTATTCATTTCCTATATTGTGGTTGTGTCTATACTATGTTGTCCTTTCGCATACAAACCGAGGCGTTCCCGGGTGAAATTTCAGACATAGTCTCTCTTAACTAATTTGGATACGCTGATTCCATTTTTATCAGTTCTATGTCCATCGAAAGTCGTTTGGGCCAGTTTTCGGGATCTATGTGACACCACCTCAAAAAACATGTCAGGTGCCCAATTGACTAATTTGGGCGTTCTGAGCCTAAATATATCAATTTCGAGGCAAGTAAAGGTCATTTTGACCCTCTTCCCAATATTACGTATCTCTCAAACTAAAATTCTTGTTTTGTACTCAATCAACCAGATTGAGTCTGCTGACTACTAATATATCAGTTTTATGTCAAATTAGGGCCGTCTTGGCCAATAACTTGACACTCCATTTTTCCAATATTACTATTCATTGTCTTTCACTTAACTGACCAGTCTGAGTGCTCTGAGTCCGATTTTGTCAGTCTCTAGGTGAAAAGAGGTCATCCAGACCATTTTCTCGATGTCGTACCCTTACTAGGGCTTATCTCTTGCTATTGCACTCAGATGTTCGGTCCGAGCATTTTGGTGATCTGTTCACCAATCTTGTGTCAAGAAATGGTCGTTCAGACCAGTTTCCTGATATTGCACATCTCATATATTCATACACATAATAGGGGAGACCGAGTTCACTGTCGATCACCCCTTTCATTGTATAAATAGTACTTAAACAGTACCGTATCTGTTTAATCTATTCAACTGGAGAATATACTATATTTTCCAACTTAATTACTCATTACATAGTAATTAGGTTTCATGCATTTTGAGAGTCTGTGTAACGGCTTTCTACCCATTACACACCCTTCAACACAGCCTCTTACACGGGCGTGTATAAGGCAACTAGGCGTGTACACCCCGGACACAGGCGTGTATTAGTTGAAATTCTTCAACACAGTCCTGTTTCGAAACATGGCCTTTTACACATTCATTATGTGGTGGCCCGCCCTTCATAGAGATCATACAATACTATTACAGTCAAGCTTTATCGCTAACTGCGATAGATTGTACTCTCATGGGTCGCCGACTAATCTATCTCTATTAAAAACATGATATTTTTGGGGGATTTTTTTTTTAAACATCATGTAAAACATTATCCACTAATCACTTTGTTTACAAGTACAGAGTAATTTACATAGTACAGTACTTTCACAAAATATATATTATTACAAAAGAACTATTTTTTTTCTCTCCTTGTTAATGCTCAGCGGAATACTCTGGCAGAATCATATCCCTTGGCTTCCTATCTCGTCCACCATCCAGCCATACAAAGCTAGTGAGCTGGTTGCTTACTTGCAACATAAGCAAAAATGGTGAGTTACAGGCTCAGTAAGTTCAAACATGCAAGAAATAGAATTTCTATGAATAGTACTATTCATCATGAATAGTAATTTTGATCACTATTCACTATGAATAGTAAATTTGATTACAACACAGTATGTCAACAGTACATCAACTACGGTGTTAGTACTCTCACGAAATTATCTTATGCTCAATTATGGCATAGTTTCAGTTTTAGGTAATTATCTTTATTTATGTTCTGGTTTTGAGCTCACGTTGGCAGTACCATTTTAGTGCGCATGACTGGGAGCGGTACATTAGTGCTGACCTCCACAGCCTTAATCTCATCATCATAGCCCCGAAGGTAAAGTTTACCTCCCTGTACGGAAGGCTGGTACGCTAAAAGTGGTTTCATTACCGACTTTTTAAGTTCTAACCCAGTGACTTCATATTTCCCCGTGGTTAGGAATGGTTCACATTTTAATTTCACGTGAGTGAGTTTCATTAACCTCGCTCTAGTGCCTGAAGCACAATTTATTATGTGTCCCATTTTCAATAGTGCCCGTAGCACATTTCGTCTCTCTCTATTCTACCGTAGCACATATGTACCTAACTTGTAGTTAGTATATCAAAGTTAGCAATAATAATGCTACATGTTGCAGACAAGCAAATGTCTAAACTTACCTTATCCATTTCTTCTCCTTTTCCTTCCTGGATTTTTAATCGCTCTCCTTATGGGTCGATTTTGGGATTTTACAGACAAAACCTTGTCTGTTAATTTCATTTCCATTTATAGCTTTTATTTTTTATTAAAAAGCTTAAATAAAACCTATTTATAACTTTTTAGGCTTTATTTATCATTTTTCCCATTTTTCTCAACTTTTGAAAAATTATGATTTTGCCCCTGTATTTTGGCAACATTGCAATTATGCCTCTGATGGGATTTTCTCGATCTAGACTGCGCTTTTGGCTCTCAGGAACTTTTCTAACTCTTTTGTATTCATTACCGGGTTCGTTTCTATTTTATTTCCATCTTTCACCTTCCCGACCCTCGAGAAGTATTATTCCGACCCTTATGTCGGTTTTAGTGATTTTCTATCGTTTTGAAGCCTCAAATGGACGTTTTACTAGTATTTAAAATGTTCATCTAGACTTTCCCGATTTAAGTCTCCGAGGCTCGGATTTTCCGTACCTGACTCGAACCTTTACTACGTTTCCCAAAAACGCCCCCCCCCCCCCTCAGGATCTGTTTTTCAGTTTCACTCTCGTTTTACATTTTTAAGAGGATGGGTTACTATTTATAAACCACCCCTTAGGTTTCCCTTATTCAATTTTCCTTTAGGGACTTGGGTTTCCGACCCGACCCTAAACTTTTACTCTCGATCCCCTTTTTACCCTAATTACCGTTTTTCGAAATTTCGGCAGCATTTCAGCGTAAATTTAAGGCTACCGGTGTTAGGTACGCCTCGAACCATGTGTACCTGCCACGTACTATACCAAAGTCCTATTTTATGTAAAAGTTTCCCAAACTTTTACATAAAAGCTCACACATTTAACAATTCACATTTTGAACCATAATTAACAAAATTCTTTCAATTTTGCCCTTAGTTTTAGTCACAGTTTTCCTATCCAAAACCTAGCCAAAAATTTTCAATCTTTCAACCAAATTTTAGGCTATTCAAAGGCTATTACCTAGCACATTTTCAAGCCATTTTCCATGCATTTTACAACACAATTCTTAGGGTTTTTCAACACACATAACCCACGGCCATTTTAGGTAAAAACATGCATAATATTTTGTTTCATGCTTTCAACCTCATAACCAACATTTCCATAATTCAATACATGATTTAAACTATCTAAACATCAAGTTAATCATGCAAAAATGCTCGCCAAACCCTAACTACACCACACGGTCATCTTAGGGAATTTAGATACCAAAATTTTTCCAAGCTTTCTAACCATGCAAATCATGTTGTCCATATAACCAAAACATGATTTAAAGCATTACAACACTTAACCAACAATGAATCCATGATCAAACAATAAGGTAACCCACAGATTTTCCATAAAAAAACCAACCAAAACTTTGTTTTTCTTAAAACAAAATGCATGGTTTTTCTTCTAATCAAACCATTAACAAAACCCAAGCACCAAATCAATCAAATAAATCACAAATTTTCTCATCCTTCAAGCCAACAAACCCACGGATTTTTCAATGAAAAAGCAAGAGAAAATACAAACCAAAGATAGCTACCTTGATTTCTTGCTTCCCTTGACTTCAATGAAGAGTTTGCTGCCACTTTTGTGAAGAAAATTTGAAAGTTTGGCTTGGTTCCTCTTGGTTGCTCACGGGTTCACTCTAGGAATCACTTAGAAAATTTTTTTGCTTGTTTTCCTTTGAATTAGCTACGGGTGCTTATGTTTCAAAGTGGCCGACTCAATTAGCTTAGGAAACCAATTAATTTGGCTTCCAACCAATGAAATTTCAACATATTTCATGCCATTTCTTTCCATATTTTCACAAAAATAATTTGGCTTCTTTTGGCAAAATCTAGGCCTTTAGATCAAAAGCAAATTCAATCTTGGCCATTAATGCCACCAACCACCATTTTTAATCCATTTAATAAATGGCTTTAATGATGTCATTAATACAAAGTAAAAATTTGACTTTGACTTCACTATTCATATTAATTCGACTACTTTTTGACTGGTGTCGGATTGAGCCAAAATTTTCCTAGAATCATCCCGATGGGTTCCTGAGGTCTCCTGTGCAGTCGGATCAATTTATACTGCTTCCGTTTGATGAAAATCAATCCCAAAAATTTTTCATCTTTTCAGTGCACCATAATGCCCCGATTAGGTTTTCAATGCCGTTTTTGGCACCGTTCCACCCGTTTCGATTCAGTGAATTTTATCAACACTGAATTCTTACTCGTCAGTATTGTTATAAATACATTCATTTCACTATTTAAATAGTATAAATTGTTATATACATACATTTGTACATTTTCTTCCGAGAATGCTAGAATTTCCTGGTTGTCACACATTAAACTGAGCAGTACACGGCTACCTACATGGCTATGTACCTGACCGTGTTACACTACATAGCCATGTTTACTCACACAGCCTTTTTCACATGTGCAGTCTGATCGGTACATGGCCCCTTACACGACCATGTACCTGATCGTGTTCTGTAAATTTGCACTAAATGGCACCAAATTAACCCAAATTCATTGTTCAATTTCTCATTAATTGAAATTCAAGTTACAGGAATGGGGCGGTCCTTACAACGTACCCCCTTACAAAATTTTCGTACTCAAAAATTAGAATAAATCCAGGAAATCTCTTTTCATATCCTCTTCTCGTTCCCATGTGGCTTCTTCTATGTTGTGGCGGATGTTGTGGTTTCGCCACAACACTTTTACAAGTAGGATCACTCTATTCCTGAGAACTTTATTTTCCCTAGCCAAAATCTACACGGGTTTCTCTTCATATGTTAGATCTGCATGGGTACTAGTTCTTGGCTTAAGATATGGGAGCTGTCCGGCACATACTTGTTCAACATTGAGACGTGAAAGACGTTATGCACCGAAGCTAATTTGAGAGGAAGGGCTAACCTGTAAGTCACTTTCCCAACTCATTCAATGATCCTGAAGGATCCTATATAACTAGGACTCAGCTTTCCTTTCTTCCTAAAGCACATCACCCCTTTCATGGGTGCCACTTTGAGAAAAACAGAGTCTCCTTCTTGGAACTCGAGGGGTCTGCGGCATTTGTTAGTGTAGCTCTTTTGGCGATTGTGCACCGTCTTCAGCCTTTCTCTTATGATCTTTACATCTACCGTCGTATCCTTGATGAAGTCAGTGTTAGTAAGCTATTTCTCTCCAGTTTCATGCCAGTGCACCAGAGATCGGCATTTCGTTCCATAGAGTGCCTCATACGGTGCCATCCCAATCAAGGAATGGTAACTATTATCGTACGAGAACTCTATCAAAGGCAGCTTCTGGTCTGAATTCCCTTTGAAGTCTAGGACACAAGCTCTCAACATATCTTCTAGTGTCTGAATAGTTCTCTCAGACTGGCTGTTAGTCTGAGGATGAAAAGTTGTGCTGAACTTTAGTTTAGTTCCCATTAAAGCTTGAATGCTCTACCAAAACCTGGAAGTGAAGCGTCCGTCGTGATCTAAGATGATCGATTTCGGTACACCGTACAGCCTTACTATTTCAGCTACATACGTTTCGACTAACCTTTCCACCGAGTAGCTCAGCTTCATCACTAAAAATCAAGCCAATTTCATCAATCGGTCCATGATTACCCAGATTACATCGTTACCGCTTGATGTTCTGGATAATCTGACCATGAAATCCATTGTAATTTGCTCCCATTTCCACTCTGGTAGCTCGATCTTCTGCAGTTCTCCTCCCGGTCGATGATGATCTACTTTGATTTTCTGGCATATAAGGCACTTTGCTACAAACTCGGTAACGTCGTTTTTCATTCCTGGCCACCAAAAGCTCTCTTTTAAGTCCTAATACATCTTATTTGCCCCTAGATGTATCGAGTACGACGTGTCGTGGGCTTCCGAAAGGATCCTTCTTTGGAGTTCTTCATCCTTTGGAATACACACTCTATCTCTGAAATAGAGTATGCCATCCTTAGAGACTTGAAACTCTGAACTTTGGTCTTCCGTTGCCTCCCTTTTTAACTTGATTAAGGTTGAATCCAGGTCTTGGTCGGCTTTAATTTCTTCTAGGAGTGTTGACTGGAGGGTCATTTCGGGCAACCTCCCTGTCAAAATTTTAATCTCGTTGCTCCGTAGTTCCTATTGTAGTGCTTCTGGCAAGACATGGATAGTCATAAGTGATGAGGTATGCTTCCTACTCAGTGCATCAGCCACCTTATTGGCTTTCCCTGGATGATAAAGGATTTCACAGTCGTAATCCTTAACCAGTTCCAACCATCTTTATTGCCTCATGTTGAGCTCCTTCTACATGAAGATGTATTTGAGGCTCTAGTGGTCTATGTAGATCTCACACTTGATGCCATATAAGTAGTGCCTCCATATTTTGAGTACAAAGACGACCGTGGCTAGCTCTAGGTCGTGTGTCGGGTAGTTTCTTTCGTGGTTCTTAAGCTATCGTAAAGCATAAGCGACAACTTTACTACTCTGCATCAGTATTGCTCCTAACCCAGTCTTGGACATGTCGCTGTAAATCATAAAATTTCCTTGTCTAGCATCTATGATGGTCAAAATCGGTACACTTGTGAGTCTTTGTTTTAGCTCCTGGAAGCTTTTCTTGCACTTGTCAGCCCACTCATACTTCTTTTCTTTCTTGGTGAGTACGGTGAGTAGGGCGGCTAACTTTGAGAAACCTTTAACAAAGTGTCGATAATTGCCTGCTAGCCCTAAGAAGCTACGGATTTCTGTTATGCTCTTCGGAGTCAGTCAATCACTAACTGCTTCTACTTTCGCTGGGTCCATGGATACTCCTTCTTTAGAGACCACATGACCAAGAAAATAGATCTTCTCCAGCCAAAATTCACACTTGAAAAATTTGACATATAGCTGATGGTCTTGTAGCTTGTGCAAGATAGCCCATAAGTGCTCCTCATGCTCCTCTTTCATCTTGGAGTATACAAGTATGTCATCGATAAACACAATGACAAACTTATCTAAGAATTCCTTGAAGACACAGCTCATCAGGTCCATGAAAGCTGCGGGGGCGTTCGTCAATCTGAATGACATGACTAGGAACTCATAATTCCCATATCATGTTTGGAAAGCCATCTTGGGTATGTCTTCATCTCAACTTCATAGCTGATGATATCCGGAACATAGGCCGATCTTTGAAAACACGATAGCACCTCGAAACTGGTCGAACAGATCGTCGATCCGTGGCAACGGATACTTATTATTGATTATGATCTTGTTCAGCTCCTGGTAATCTATGCACATCCTCAGTGTTCTGTCCTTCTTCTTTACGAACAAAATTGGTGCTCCCCACAGTAAGCAGCTTTGTTGGATGAAGCCTTTGTCCATCAAGTCCTTCAACTGCATCTGAAGTTCTTTTAACTCTGCTAGGGCCATTCTGTAGGGGGCCTTGGTGATGGGTGGCTGATCCTGGTAATAGCTCGATCTCGAAGGATATTTCTCACTCGAGTGGAAGACCTGGAAGATCCTCTGGGAATACTTCGGCAAACTCTCAAACTATTGGTACCCCCTCTGGTCTTATCTCAGCCTCCTGAGTCTTGTCTGTTATGTGCGCTAAGAAGCTGCTGTATCCACTGGATAGAAGCTTCTGGGCCTTCATAGCCAATATCATCATCTTGGGTTGCTTCGATGATAAGCCCTTGTAGACAAACTTCTCGTGCCCAATCGGTTCGAATGTGACTTCCCGTCTTCAGCAGTCTATGACGGCGTGGTACTTGGTGAGGAAATCCATCCCTATAATCACATCGTAGTCACATATGTTGATGATGATTTGGTCCATGCTCAACTCATGCCCACTAATAACTATTGGCACGTGACGTATCCAATAACTAGATAACAAAACTTCCCCGGAGGGAAGGGCAGTTCAAAAAGTTTGATTCATCTTAGCTAGGTTTTTGTCTAACTTCCTAGCAAATTTTGAGGATGCAAATGAGTGCGTAGCTCCATAATCAAACAACACTAATGCAGGGGAGTTGGCGATAGAAAGTTGACCTATCACCATCGTCAAGGTTCTGGCCTCTGCATCCTCTCTAGTGAAGGCGTAGATCCTCCCTTGCATCTCGGGAGCTTCCAATCTGCTATGTGCGATTGATGGACTCTCTATCCTAGTCTGGGTGGCATGTAGTCCACTGGTGGCATGGGCTTGGCAAAGTGGCCTTCCTTACCACAGATGTAACAACCACTAGTCCCTAGGCGGCATTCTCCTGGACGATTCTTCTCGTACTTTGGACAAGGCGGAGTTGATTGCGATTTCCTCCCATGGTTGTTCTTTTTCTAAGGAAAACTCCTCTGCTACCCCTGGTTACTTGGGTTCCCTTTCCTTTTGTTTTTGTTGTGGTTGGACTGTCTGTGGTGTTGGCTAGGACCTATGTTCTGCCCCTTGTGCTGTGAGCCGGCATTCGGTCTCCCTTTGATCTGCTTTGGCTGGTTCTTCTCTTCTCTCTTTTCCTTGAAGATCTGGGCTCTCCTCTCTTTGTCTTGGGCTGGCCAATACTTGGACCGGATGGCCCTGCTGACATATTCGGCCACGGTTGCGGGTCCATGGCTGCCGCTACAGACTTGGATGACTATGTCCGTCCGAAACATTTTCAGTGTCCTCCTTACTTTCTCCTTTTCCATCGGCACTAAGTCAGGACATAGTCATGCTAGTTGTTCGAACTTTCTTATGGCCTCCATGACCGTCATGCTGTCCTGGTGCAGATTATTGAATTCGTCCTACTGGACTACTAGGGCTTCATCATTGAAGTACATTTCCTTGAACTCGGTGACGAAGTCTACCTAGTTCATTTCATTAATGTTCCTCCTAATAGTCACGGTCTTCCACCACTGGCGTGCCCCTTTGCGTAGGGTGAGGGAGGCACATAGTACTTTCTCCCTTTCTAACAGCCCTACGAGGTCTAGGATGACCTGGACGTCAGTCAACTAGTCATCTGCTTCAATAGGGTTCGTCATCCCCATTCGGGTACCTTCATATGCCTAAACCGTTCGTATAGGTCACCTTCTCTGTGAGCTGGCACAAGGACGTTGGCTGCTGTGGGAGCAGCCACAGCCAGTAATGCTGGCATTGTCTGGACTGGTGGGGTCGCTTATTCCCTAGGGGCATTGGGGGCTACTGGAGCTGCTTGAGCTGGCACCTCTACTGGTTGTGGTGCTTATTGTTGTCGGTTCATTTGCTTCCTAAGCTGAGCGAGCTCTTGTTGTTGATTCAACATCATTTCTTGCATCGTCGCGAGCCATGCCATTAGCTCATCCTCTCTAGTAGCTTGATTAGTCTACACCCTTGTTCTCACCATCGTTCCTATGTAACCCTATCACATAGCGGGAAAAGAGAACATAAGTCCTTTAAACTTTGTACTTGGGATTCGTATTACATATATTTTCTCTCTTACTTAACAATTTCATTTAAATATTATAGATATAAATATACATATTATATCTTCCTTTCCTTCTCTCATTCTATGATGTTCAATACAATTGTCGTATTGTGTTGGAACACCCTTCGAGTGCTAGGAACTGTCCTGCACTTATCTTATACTTTAATCATACTTGTGAACAAAAAGTCATCCTTAGACTCTCAGGGCAAATTGATACTGTGACAATTGGAAAAATTTATCATTCTCGGAAAATTAGTACATGGAATGTACATGATGAATTTTATTTTAAAAATAGGAAATGTAGTGATTTTATGTGTCTTTATGTGTGTGTGTCATACACAGTATCAAGAAATTGGTCAAGATGACCTTTTCTTGATATAAAACTGATATATTTGAAATCAGAATGCTCAAATTAGTCATTTGAGTGCAAAAAGTAATTTTTGATCGGGAAACATACAGTACCAAAAAACTAGTCGAGATGACCTCGAATGAAGTTGAAACTGATAAATTTAGGTTCAGCACGCCCAAATTAGTTAGTATAGCTTATCAACATGCTCAAATTAGTTAATTGAGTACAAAGGTAATTTTTGACCGGAAATTCACAGTATCGGAAACTAGTCAAGATGACCTTGGATGAAAACGAAACTGATATATTTGGGTTCAGTACGCCCAAATTAGTTAGGATAGCTTATGTTGAAATTTTGAAGAAAAAAAAGTATAAAAGGCTGAGAAAGTGGGGAAAAAGTCAGAAATTTCAAAATAAACCCACATTTTTTCCTCTCCTTTTCTTTCCTCCCACACCCCTACGAACGAACAGTAACCAACTACCGAAAATGGTGTCCGTTTTTTACACCGCCGACACCGTTGGAAAGCTCTCATCGAGCTGAGTCCAACGGTGGGTCGGTGCGACGGAACGGCTGCCGGAGGAGCCCGCATGCACCGCCTGAAGCCACCGACCGCCAGAAAAATCAAACGGTCGTTTCTCCGCTGTCCGACCTCCGATCAAGGTGATTCTGTGACAACCGGGAAATTCTGGCATTCTCGGAACAAAATGTACAAATGTATGTATATAACAATTTGTACTATTTAAATAGTGAAATGAATGTATTTATATTGTTTAGAATGTATTAAAATGTTCTAACAATACTGACAAGTAAGAATTCAGTGTTGATAAAATTCACTGAATTGAAACGGGTGGAACGCCAAAAATGGCATTGAAAACCCTAACCGGTGCATTATGGTACACTAAAAGATGAAAAACTTCCGGGATTGATTTTGATCAAATGGAAGCAGTATAAATTGATCCGACTGCACTAGAAACCTCATGAACCCGCGGGACGATTTCAGGAAAATTTCGGCTCGAACCGACATCGATCAAAAAGTGGTCGAATTAATATGAATAGTAAAGTCAAAGTCAAAGTTTTACTTTGCATTTATGACATCATAAAGCCATTTATTAAATGTGAAAAATTTCGTGGTTGGTGGCATTAATGGCCAAGATTGATTTGCTTTTTGATCTAAAGGCCAAGATTTGGCCAAAATTCCACCCATTTTATTTTTGAAAAATGGTGGAAAGAATTAGCAAGTGTGGTGTCAAACTCTCATTGGTTAATTAAGGGTGATTCATGCCAAATTAGCCAAATTAATATGGCTTCCTTAACCAAAAAGGTTCGGCCATTTTGAAGCAAAAAATCGTAGCTTATTCAAAGCCAAAACAAAGAAGAAAAAAATTTTTTCTAAGTGTCCAAGAGAGCAAGTCGTGAGCAACCAAGAGGAACCAAGCCAAATATTCAAGTTTTCTTCACAAAAGTGGTATCAAACTCTTCATTGAAGTTAAGGGAAGCAAGAAAGCAAGGTAACCATTTTTGGTTTGAAAATTTTCTTGCTTTTTCATTGAAAAATCCGTGGGTTAAATAGTGTGAAGGATGAGAAATTTTGTGGTTTGTTTTGGTTGATTTGGTGCTTGGGTTTTGTTAATGGTTTGATTAGAAGAAAAACCATGCATTTTGTTTAAAGAAAAACAAATTTTTGGTTGGTTTTTCAAGAGTAAAACCGTGGGTTACCTTGTGTGTTTGATGATGAATTGTTGTTGGTTAAGTGTATTAATGCTTTAAATCATGTTTTGGTTAAATGGAAAGCATGATTTGCATGGTTATAAAGCTTAGAAAAATTTTGGTATCAAATTTCCCTAATATGGCCGTGGGGTATAATTAGGGTTTGGTGAACATTTTTGCATGATTAACTTGATGTTTGGATAGTTTAAATCATGCATTTAATTATGAAAATGATGGTTATGAGGTTGAAAGCATGAAACAAAAATTTGGTGCATGTTTTACCTAAAATGGCCGTGGGCTATGTGTGTTGAAAAACCCTAAGAATTATGTTGTAAAATGCATGGAAATTGGCTTGAAAATGTGCTAGGTAATGACATTTGAATAGCCTAAAATTTGGTTGAAAGATTGAAAATTTTTGGCTAGGTTTTGGATAGGAAACCCGTGGCTAAAACCTAAGGGGTAAAATTGAAAGAATTTTGTGGAATGTGGTTCAAAATGTGAATTGGAAATTGTGTGAGCTTTTATGTAAAATTTTGGGAAACTTTTACATAAAATAGGACTTTGGTATAGTACGTGGCAGGTACATATGGTTCGAGGCGTACCTAACACCGGTAGCCTTAAATTTACGCCGAAATGCTGCCGAAATTTCAAAAACGGCATTTGAGAGAAAAAGAGAATTAAAAATAAAAGTTTAGGGTTGGTCGGAAACCCGAGTCCTTAAAGGAAAATTGAATAAGGAAAACCTAAGGGGTGGTTCGTAAATAGTAACCCATCCCCTTAAAAATGTAAAACGAGAGTGAAACTGAAAAACGGACCCCGAGGGGGGGTGTTTTTGGAAAACATAGTAAAGGTCTGAGTCGGGTACGGAAAATCCGAGTCTCGGAGATCTATATTGGGAACGTCTAGATGAACGTTTTAAATACTAGTAAAACGTCCATTTGAGGCTCCGAAACGATAGAAAATCACTAAACCGACGTAAGGGTCGGAATAGTGCTTCCCGAGGGTCGGGAAAGTGAAAAATGAAAATAAAATAAAAACGAACCCGATAATGAATAGATAAGAGTCAGAAAAGTTCCTGAGAGCCAAAAGTGCGGTCTGGATCAAGAAGATTCCGTCAGGGGCAAAATTGTAATTTTACCAAAATATAGGGGCAAAATCGTAATTTTACAAAAGTTAAGAAAACTGGGGAAAATGATAAATAAAGCCTAAAAAGTTATAAATAGGTTTTATTTAAACTTTTTAATGAAAAAATAATAGCTATAAATGGAAATAAAATTAACAGACAAGATTTTGTCTGTAGAATCCCAAAATCGACCCACAAGGAGAGCGATTAAAGATCCAGGAAAGGAAAAGGGAAAGAAACGAATAAGATAAGTTTAGACATTTACTTTTCTGTAACATGTAGCATTATTATTGCTAACTTTGATGTACTAACTATAAGTTAGGTACATATGTGCCACAGGCACTATTATAGAATAGAGAGAGAGACGAAATGTGCTACGGGCACTATTGAAATGGGACACATAATAAATTATGCCTCAGGCACTAGAGCGAGGTTAATAAAACTCACTCACGTAAAATTAAAATGTGAACCATTCCTAACCACGGGGCAATATGAAGTCACCGGGTTAGAACTTTAAAAAGTCGGTAATGAAACCACTTTTGGCGTACCAGCCTTCCGTACAGGGAGGTAAACTTTACCTTCGGGGCTATGATGATGAGATTAAGGCTGTGGAGATCAGCACTAATGTACCGCTCCTAGTCATGTACAACTTTGCCTTCGGGGCTATGATGATGAGATTCAGGCTGTAGAGGTCAGCACTAATGTACCACTCCCAGTCATGTGCACTAAAATGGTACTACCAACATGATCTTAAAACCAGAACATAATTAAAGATAATTACCTAAAACTGAAACTATTCCATAATTGAGCATAAGACAGTTCGTGAGGGTACTAACATTGCGGTTGATGTACTGTTGATATACTGTGTTGTAGTCAAAGTGACTATTTATGATAAATAGTAGTCAATGTTACTATTTATGATAAATAGTACTATTCATAGAAATTCTATTTCTTGCATGTTTGAACTTACTGAGCCTGTAGCTCACCATTTTTGCTTATTTCGTAAGTAAGCAACTAGCTCAGTAGCTTTGTATGGCTGGATGGCAGACGGGATAGCGAGTTTCAAATGGAATAGGAGGCCAAGGGATATGGTCCTGCCAGAGTCTTTTCGCTGAGCGTTAAACAAAGAAAGGAAAAAGAAATAGTTCTTTTGTAATATTATATATTTTGTGAAAGTACTGTATTATGTAAATTACTTTGTACTTGTAAACAAAGTGATTAGTGGATAATGTTTTACATGATGTTTTTTAAAAAAAATTCCCCAAAAACGTCATGTTTTAAAGAGAGATAGATTAGCCGGCGACCCATGAGAGTACAATCTATCACAGTTAGCTATGAAGTTTAATTGTAATAGTATTGTATGATCTCTATGAAGGGCGGGCTGCCACAGATTCTGGTCCCAAAAGTTTCATGGTGAAGAGGAGAACAAAACCCATAGCTCATTTCACCTCAATAGCTGTCGAATCACGCCGCCCAAGCCCTCACCATCGCCGTCGTGTCGCCGCCTTGGAAGTCACTATTTTCGACGGAGGTGAGCGACACTGCCCAGCCAGAAAGGTTCAGACTAGGCCGAAATGTCAAAGTGCTAAGTCAATTTCATGAATTGACACCAGCATGGTGGAGAACAGACATCGTCGTCGTCGTTGCCCTTTCGAGGCACGATTTCTGATGATAGTAGGCTTGATTGGTGAAATTGACACCACCAATGGGTTCCTCTCGTCGAGACCTACATTTTGGTACCAAGCTTGGCCCAAACCGCCGTCGATCAACACTGGTCAATGATGGTCAACGCCAGTCAACGGCGACCCGAACCCCAAAAATTGAATAATGGCCCATTGGCCTATTATTGATGTTCCAGAATCATCCGTGGCATCGAAATTGCAAGACAAAATTTCAAAAACGAAGAATGGAGAAAAAAAGTTTGTACATGCAAGACCGAACGGTTCGTTCGATCGCCGATGGGACGATTTCGGTAGTGATTTCGGTCCTTCATTCCTAAATTTATGTTTTGGAATGATTATATATTAATTATGTACTTTTACATGTGAAATTGTAAGAAAAATAGACTATGTGTATGAAAAATAGTCAAATAAGAAAATGTGAAAAATGTAAAGATTTTTACGTAAAAGTTGAATTTTACATAAAAATATAGGCCTCTGGTATATTACGTGGTAGAATAGAATGAGGTTAAATGGTTTCGAGGCGTTTCCTAAACGCTAGGAACCCAAAAATTAAGCGAAAATGCTGCCAAAACTTCAAAAATGACACAAAGGGGTATTTTAGGAACCGAAGGGTAAATATATGGTCGGGATGGAAACCGAGCCACCTCGGTGATTTAGGCTTCAAAAAGAGGATTAACGACCTAGGGTCGGAATAGTGCCACTCGAGGGTCGGTGAATAGTGATCCGAGTATTTCGGTGTTTAATGCTGAAAAAAAAAACTCAAAAAGGCTTAAGAAAAATGATTTTATGATTTTTGGGTTTAGAAAATCCAGTCGAAGCCATAAAATGAAAATGATATGGTCCAAAGACCTATCAGGGGCAAAACGGTTATTTAGATCAAAAATTTCAGGGATGATAGAAAAGGGCCCTAATAGACTTAAAATGGTTTAATTAAGATTCTAAGAGCCAAAACTAAGTCGTAAATCAAAGAAAAGTAAGGTTATGATAAAAAAATCCCGTTAGGGGCAAAATGATAATTTTGCCATAAGTTTGGAACAAAATGGCAGTTTTTCCAAGAGTAGACAGAAAAGTTATAAATGGGATAATAAACCCCTAAATTCATGATTATGAAATGAAATGTAGAATTTTTACGTTTTATTAAGTTTTATGTATGATTTAAGTAACGAAAATAACCATAAATATTTTGGTTATAGGAATCCGATACAGACGTAATAAAGGGACGTCTGTAGACCAAGGAAGTACGAAAGGAGATACGAGCAGAAGTATCAGTAAGTTCGAATATTTAATTGACTGTAACATGAACAGACTATTATGTCTAAGTGTCGTATGTGGTAAGCTTTAAATATTTCTATGTCTGCAATATGTACGGACTTTTATGTGTTATATGTTGCAAGTTCAAGCATTTAGTTGACTGTAACATAAATTGACATGTTTATATCTTCGTGTTATATGTAGTAAGTTCAGACATTTTATTGTCTGTTACATGAAATTATGTAATATGGTTCTATGTTATGTATGAAATGTAAAGTATATATGTAAGGTGTTATATGCACAAAGGTGTATTTAATAAAATACACACAATGAAAGAAAGACATGAGAAGTGTTCTAGACCATGGAGACAAATGATAATACCCCCTGGTCGGAACCATATGAAAGACAGTAAGAAAAGACAAGAATCAGCAAAATAATAAGACTAAAGCTTTAAACATTGGATGTTTATGTGTTAGGTCTAAGTCAACCATGAATTGACTTTTATGTTTCAGTGTTATTTACAGTAAGTTCGGGCACTTAATTGTCTGCAACATGAACTTACTTGACATGTTTATGTGTTATGTGTTCTATATGCAGCATCTAAGTTTAAATATTTCCATGTCTGTCACATAAATGGACTGGTCATGTTTATGTGTTTTATGTGTAGTTTTAGTGCCAAGATACTATGATTTGAATGTTACGAAAGTCATGTTATGAACCATGCGTTATATCTAAGTCAAATGAAAATTGACTTAACATGTTTATGTTTATATGTTATATTTTGTAGGTTCAGACATTTATCTGTCTGCAGCATGAATTTACTCAATATGCTTATGTCATATAGATGACAGAAATTTAGTAGTCAGGTGCTGGATGCACACTAACATAAGAGATAAAATCTTAAGAAAACTACAGAATAAACTACAAAATAATTTAAAGAGTTCCAGACCCAGGAGGCAACATAAATGCCACCGGTCAGGAACCACAAGAAAATCAGTAACTAAATTAGTATTGGCGTACTGGCATCCCACACAGTTGGAGGTTTTTCAGATTCAGTATTGTTAGGACTCCAAACTACCGGTGACATGTCCCGGGTTTGGAAGTCTGATGTTATGTAGACTGTAGAGGATTGGCTAGTGGATCGTTCCCCAGAGTCCCTCTCAGTTATGCGCGCATTACGATACGACCAATCATAGAGCCCAAAAACCAAAACGTATTGAAAGATAAAGACTCAAGAAAAAAAATATGCAGTCCATAAACGAGCATAAGATATATTAACACTACAAATACCGATGCAATCAAAGTTACTATTCACGATCAACGGTACTGTTCACAGTCGATAGTACTGTTCATGGTCAAAGTTACTATTCATAATGAATAGTGATACAAAAGCAATGCATGTTATTTATTATGTTAATGATCCATGTTATATTTGATGTTAAGGATATTTAAGCATACGTAAGTGTATTTATGATGCTTAAGTATATTTACAAAGTTTTACGTATTTAAGTATGATAAGTATATTTATGATGTTAAATGTGAAAGTATTTTCACAATAACAAGTGTATCAAGTATGTTATATTTATGATGTTAAGCTTATGTTCAATATGCTATGTTTAAATCATGATATGTTTACAATGATAAGCATGAAATTCTGTTCAGTTATTATAGGGCTCCCAAACCGATGGTGGTACGTCCCGGATTTGGAAGTCTAATGTTATGTAAATTGTAGGGGATAGCACGAAAGTATGTTCAAGATATTAAGTACGTTTAAAGCATGTCAAGGATGCAAGTATGTTCAAGATATTAAGTATGTTTAAAGCATGTCAAGAATGCAAGTACGTTCAGGATATTAAGTATGTTTAAAGTATGTCAAGTATGAAAGTGTACTCACGGTGTGCAATATGTCAAGTATGGTTATGATGAAAAGTACGTATAAGTATGTTTTAAATATTATATACATTAAGTATGAAACCTAAAGTAATGTATGATATATGTTGTGTTAATGTTCTGCTGCTATAGTTGGTATCATATATGTTCTGTCAGATATGGTATGAAGGATGTTAAATACGTTTAAATATTAATGTTAAGCAAACATAACGTTATAAAGTTACTATTTATAAAGAATAGTACTATTTATGGTAATAAGCAAGTATAACATGACTAACGTTCATGTTAAAAATATAATATGTTATAACAATTACGCATAAGTTAATAAACGTAAGTTAATCATACTATGTTAAGTTTGCTTTATATGATATTAAATATGTATGTTATGTTTAAATATGAATGTTTAAGTAATGAATAACATGTGTATGTAACGTTTTGTATGTATGAAAGTATGCTTATGAAGTTAAAGATATTTAAGTATACATAAGTATGTTTACGATACTTGAGTATATGTACGAAGTTTTACGTATTTAGGTATAATAAATATACTCTTTATGTTAAAGGCGAAAGTAATTTCATGATAATAGGTATGATAAATATGCTATGTTTATGATGTGTAAACATATGTTAAGTATGTTATGTTTACGACGGTTAGCATACTTTAAGTATGCTATGTTTACGATGTTCAAGTATACATAAGTATGACTACGATATTTCAAGTATGTTAAGTATAAAAGCATGTTCATGATGCCAAGTATGTTAAGTATGTTCACGATGTTACAGTAAGTTCACGAGGTTCAAGTATGAAAGCATGTTCGTGAGATTAAAGCATGATAAGTACAGAAGTATATTTATGATGTTAAGTACATATAAAGTACATTAAGTATGTTTACGATGCTAAGTGTGAAAGTAGGATTATGATGTGAAGTATGTTCAGATATGTACAAGTATGTTTATAAGGTTATGTATGATAAGTATGAATGTTAAGCAATATACAATATACATTATGTAATGTTTCGAGGCTATAGTAGGTATCAGAATTACCTTGTACTATATGGTATGAATTGTTATATATCATGAATGTATGTTTGAACTTACTGAGCCTGTCGCTCACAAGTTGTTTATGTTGCAGGCAAGCATCCTGCATGAAGATAAGACAAGTGATGGATAATGAACGAGATCTGCATGTGCTAAGGAACTGGGCGAGGGTTATGGTACTGCTATGAGTCTTCCGCTAAGCTGTTTAAAAGATTAATGAAAAGAATATTGAAATGATGTTTTATGATGTATATCAAGTTATGATAATGTATTTACTTTAGTAAATGTTTTACTACGATACGATTTGCTAGTTTAAAGTTAAAAAAAAAAATTATCCCCAATTTTCACGTTCAAATAAGAAGTTAAAATAAGCATGTTAAGCGAAGTAAGTTAAAAGTAAGATACCAGCCATCATAAGTGGTATCAGAATAAGTTAAAAGCAAGTTAAAAGTAAGTTGCCGACGACCCAAGTGGTTACAGACTATCGCAGTTGGCGACAGTAGCTGACTGTAATAATACTGTTTAATCCTACATAGGACGGGCCGTCATAGATGCTACTTTTCATAAAATATATATACTCAAAAATATGTACAAACTTCTAGTTTGGTAAAAGTGATACACACTTCCCAAAATACGATCCCATTAAGAACATTTAACTAAGTTTGGTGGGGAAAGCTACTGTTTCCCCTTATTTATATACAAACCAAAATTCCCGCAAATAGGGTTACTATTACTTGGAAGAAAATCCTACTCGGTGTCAAACATCTCTTCATCCTCATTATCATTGAGTGGGAATTCCTCGGGGTCTTCATCTTCGTCTCCCCAGATAATACTGCCTTCATCGTCACTGGCAATGATAACCTAGGGCTCATACATTTCTACTCATTCATCGTCACTAATGTGATTGGGGATCTCATCGTCCTCGTGATCTGGTTAGGCATCAGGAAGAGCCTCATCACCGTCTCCCTCCAATAGGTGTTTGGGAGACTGGCTCGGGAGCCTTCATCGGGTCCCCATGGTCTTTGGGTACTGCTGGTTGTAGTTCAAACATGAACTCTTCGTCGACCGGTTGTGGTGCTACCTCTGCCAGTTCAGGGTTGAGTGCTATTCACTCAACTTCCACTATTTCTCAGACAAGTCACCTCAGGTTCTCATGTGGCGGAGGGTAGTGGACGGGGTCCCTCACGTACTATGGGATCCCTCTCCAAAGCAGGTTGGTTACCCCTGGAATGGCTTGTCTAAGGGGATGCACGGTAACATAGCGTCTAAAAAGCACTGACAATAGTGTACCATGGTTTCTCCCTCATACACGTCCCAAATGTCGGAGAGGACCTGATATCGACTCTCTTCCATGTCATCCCAAATAGCTGCATCCTTAGCTGGGCCATCGGAGTTGTGGAGGTCTTGGCAGAAATCAGCCCACTGCATCGCTAGATCTCTAATCCTGCATCGTTCGTTCCACCATATCATTGCTGGTCCTCGCAGTCAGCTACTGGCCATTACCACCAGTAGGCGGGGTGGAATGTGGCACGCTTTGAAGATCACCTCCATATGATGAATCTAATAAGGGAGTTCGTGTGGGTTGCTGTCGTCATATGTGTGTGGTCGCATGGCGGCGAAACCTATACTCGTTTCTTGGTCCTCTTGCACTTGGTGGGAGTCTATTGGTGCAGCTATAACCTCCTATTATAAATTAATGTTAACTTATGTACTAAACTTTGAAAAACAAAACTAACTTACTTGGACAGATGAGGTAGGCGTTCGGTGATGTAAGGTAGGGTGGCAGGATACAGCTCTGATACCAACTGTGATGCCCCGAGCCCTTGTAGCCCGAACTGTCACTGAAAACTACTTCTTCTTTAAATGATACTTATACTTTCTTGCAATTGATACTACAAATTTTAGGGGATTTTTTTTATACGTCGTACGTATTCACTATTCACGTACGTATACTTTAACTATTTACTATTCTAAAATACTGCTTAACGGTTACTATTCAAATATACTATTTAATAATTACTATTCATAAATATTATTTAATGGTTACTATTTAAAAATACCATTTAATAGTTACTATTTAAAAATACTATTTAATAGTTACTATTCAAAAATACTGTGTACTATTCCAAAGCATACTGTTACTCAAACTATGCGGAAGATTAACTTATGGTGGTATCCGTAACCGCGCCCTCACACCCACCTCCGTCGCAGTCATTGCCCATTAGAGTTTACGCCATAGGACGCTTACCTACAGCATGAACACAATCCGTGAGCTTTACGCCTAGTAAATGCAACATGTTTACTACAAAACATGTTTAAAACACAGTACATACTTGAAAACATATATACATGACATATCCAACACGTATCACATATCACAGCATCACATCTCATCACATAACATTGAATATAAAACTTTACTTACTATATGCATAGCAGATACCAACTAGAAGTATAGTGAACTAATGCGTATGCATGATCCGGTTATGTTCATTTATGCTTCAATACTCTCTCTTCTTTCTCTTGTCTATTTAGGGCCCATGTATCAGTACTATGTGCATGCAGACCAACGGTAATGACTGAGGTCACTAAAAAGCCAGAGAGCCATCAACAGATGCTCAACTTTCTACTTTAAATTACTTTAACTTGGAAACCTCGTCAACTGAAAAGGCCGGTACGAAACACCTATTTAATTCCATCTTGTTTATCTGTTCTAGCCATATGCTTCTCTAAGTTGTCCCAAATCCTACGTGGTAGGGACGTATGGCATCTAACTTATTCTTTCATCAATCTACTTGATTGTGAAACTACAGGCTCTTATACATGCTGTACAACAACGTGTGTATGGCATACATACTTAACATACTATAAAAGCATTGTTTTAAAAGCATTTTATTCATGCCGTAGGCGGAGTTGTACTCAACTAGATTGCAAGCAATTGCGTACTTACACTGTTTCCAAATTACAAGTAACTACCTGTCATCAATAACGCATCTTATCAGCATCTTCGCTGAGTCACTAATATTGTTAGTGACTATTACTTGTGTTTCTATGTGGTACCGAGGTCCATCAGTACCCTGTTGGCTTACTTTGGGGATTTGGCATCTACTTTTATCGTTGTTTGATTAATTGTCTTCTTGACAAATTAATCATCGTTCCTCACAGTGTTGTTCAGAACATGGTCCTTGACTGGTTGCCGACCAGTCAACTGACCAGTTACCTCGCGCATTGATAACTAGGTAGCCTATCAGGTTAGTATGCGTGAACTTAGTATAGTAACCGACCAGGTTACTTCATTTGTTTGGGTGTGGTAGCTTACCAGCTACTAAGGCTTATTCTATTGAGCTACTACAGCTTGTTTGGTGTGGTAGCCCACCGGGCTACTAAGGCTTATTTGGTGTGGTAGCGTACTAGGCTACACACACTGTTTCGGGTTATTTTAGAAAATTGGTTTTGGTTGCCTCATAAAATCCTTGGAAAGTTTACATGTTTTGAAACCGTCCCTTATCACCCCGTTGGAATGTGGGGACGTTTTTATGAAAACCATGTTTATATTATAAAGTGTTAAAACACATTTTTGGTGTTATATTTTAAGGGTGGTTTTTGAACCATTTTCGAAAACCATGTTTTTATTATAAAGTGTTAAAACACATTTTTAGTGTTATATTTTAAGGGTGGTTTTTGAACCACTTTCGAAAACTAATTTGAAACTCGATCAAAACGACTTTGTTTGTGAATTTGGCGAACATGAAATTTTTCATGCTCGATGAGATGAACAATCCTCGTGTTCATCTCAGAGCCTAAATCTTACTCTAATGGCTCCTAAACTTATTAGACCCATGGCCTATGTGCCCAGTTTTTTGTAAAAGTCCCAGTTTTACATCACTTTGAAAACGGCTCTGTTTAAGGTCCGAAACGGCCAAATTTTTAAAACACACATAAGTCATCTTAAAGGTTTCGACGTGTTCTACAACTATTGTGTTGAGTCCGAAGTCCGGTCGGAATCTAAGGGGTCTGTTTTTTACAAAATCTGAGACTAATTTATAGGTTCGGATTTTGGTCCTAGTTTTGTTCTCAGTTTTGGGTACCGAGTGAAAATCATTCGAAAAACCTATCGTAATGTCATTTTTGACCGAAGACTTTTGACGCAAAAACTACCGTATCAAAAATTCCTTAAAACCCTATGATTTACTAAATCCTAAATTCAAACCCTAAGGTCAAAATGGCCAAAATCCGTGGCCTTTCCTAGGGATAGATTTATGTCCAACCATATTCCTAAACGTTCATCACATCACACATACTCATAAACCTTCGTAAAAATGTAAACACAACCACAACCATACAAACTTAAAAATGGAAACTTAAAGGCTCAAAATAAACTTATTATAATCCATGTACATAAACAAATACAGATAAATTTCTTGATCAAAATCTTAAAATCACTAAATCACCAAAGGTAGGGTTTTCAATTATTACTTTTATGCTTCGAACCAAGCACAATTTTGAACCAAGGCTTGATGACCAAAATGGCCATGTGGATTCAAGAGGATAGGGGTCATTTTTTTTGCTAGCAAAACATCAAAATAATTTCTCTTAAGATCAAAACAAAACAAAAACTAAAACCATAAAGATTAGATTACAAAACTTACCCTTGATCACTTTGGAAAAGGCTTGGAAATGAAATCACCTACACAAACTTAAAGAGGCTAGAATTTTGGTAAACTTTTGGTATGATTTTGGCTTGAAAATTGGAGGCTTTTGGTGACTTAGAGTGGTCGATTGCAGCTAGAAGAAAGGGAGAGAATGAAATGTATTTTGAGGTGCCAAAGTAAGGAAAGCAAAACCCTTATGTAAAGTGTGCCTTTTATAGGCAAACTTAATCAAACTTGCTTAAACTTAAACCTAATTAATTGTCTACTATTTTAGCTTAATTAAGGAACAAATTTGCTGCCCTTTTCCAGTCCATAAAACCGAGGGGCTACTGCCTTATTTGGAGGGGGATTAAAAAATTTCCCTTTGACCATGTGCTTAAAAAATCCCTTGAATATTTTATTCAATGTGTCATAACTTTTTCATTTTTTATTGGTCACCTTTTGGGCTATGTACTGCTTTTACAGCTAAGGGGGCATGGATTTTGTGGCCAATCTTATCTGTGTTGGCTTCTCTTCGCAATCAAATTTTCTACTATGGTGTTCGGTCCTTTCTCGACAGTGTTCCAATTCTCACCCGAAAATTAGATTTTTGAATCTGATTTTTGTACTATCAATTCCTGGTTGTTTTATACTATCTAAGAGCTCATTATCAGTTTATTTTACTATTCATTTCCTATACTGTGGTTGTGTCTATACTGTGTTGTCCTTTCGCACGCAAACTGAGGCATTCTCGAATGAAATTTTAGGCACAGTCTCTCTTGACTAATTTGGACGTGCTGATTCCATTTTTATCAGTTTTACGTCCATCAGAAGTTGTATAGACCAGTTTTTGGAATCTGTGTGACCCCACCTCAAAAAACGTGTCAGGTGCTCAATTGACTAATTTTGGCGTTTTGAGCCTAAATATATCAGTTTTGGGGCGAATAAAGGTCGTTTTGACCCTCTTTCCAATACTGCGTATCTCCTAAATTAAAATTCTCACTTTGTGCTCAATCAACCAGATTGAGTCTACTGACTACTAATATATCAGTTTTATGTCAAATTAGGGCCGTCTTGGCCAGTAACTTGACACTGCATTTTTCCACTATTTACTATTCACTGTCTTTCACTTAACTGACTAGTCTGAGTGCTCTGACTTCGATTTTGTCAATCTCTAGGTGAAAAGAGGTCATCCAGACCATTTTCTTGATGTCGTACACTTACTAGGGTTTATCTCTTGTTATTGCGTTCAGATGTTCGATCCGAGTGTGTTGTTGATTTGTTCACCAGTCTTATGTCAAGAAATGGTCGTCCGGGCCAGTTTCTTGATACTGCGCATCTCATACATTCATACACATGATAGAGTAGACCGGGTTCACTATCGGTCACCCCTTTCGTTGTATGAATAGTACTTAAACAGTACCGTATCTGTTTAATCTATTCAATTGGAAAATATACTGTATTTTCCAACTTAATTACTCATTACATAGTAATTAGGTTTCATGTATTTTGAGGGTCTGTGTAACGGCTTTCTGCCCATTACACGGCCTTCAACATGGCCTCTTACACGGGCATGTACACCCCGGACATGGGCGTGTACTAGTTAAAATTCTTCAACACGGCCCTGTTTCGAAACACGGCCTTTTATGCGTTCATTAACCCGAGCAGTACACGGCCACCTACACGACCGTGTACCTGACCATGTTACACTACACGGCCATGTTTACTCACACGACCTTTTTCACATGTGCAGTCTGATCGGTACACAGCTCCTTACACAGCTGTATACTTGACCGCGTTCTGTAAATTTGCACTAAATGGTACCAAATTAACCCAAATTCATTGCTCAATTTCTCATTAATTGAAATTTAAGTTACAGAAATGAGGCAATCTTTACAACAGTACCCTAGCCCGTGGCGCTGACGGCTCAGGCATCGGTGGTTGATGCACAGGATGTTGAGATATGGATGGCCTAATCACGGACCATGTCCATACTCTTAGTGGTTCCCCATCTCTATATGGCCACTGCTACAGACGAGGTCTCACATAAGGCGGTCTCGTCATCGTATATCCTACACAAAATATATATATCATTGTGTAAACAAATAGCTAACTATCTTAAAGAAAAACTAACTTACTTGGATTGACAAGCAGGCTGTGTTTTGTGCCAGAAAGGATATGGTCAACTGCTCTGATACCAACTTGTGGTGCCTCCAACATTGGTTAGACGAAACTATTACAATTGAGCTCTCTAGCCGACTGAAATAGCTTGTGAACCTCATTGGGTCACCAAAATTCCTTTGTTTACTTTAAACTCTCATCGTTTTGGAGCCTTTTTTTTTCTTACTTTTCTTTGTGTAGTTAAACCATAATGTGTGTAATCACTTTATGAGTACAAAATATAATTTACATAAATACATTATTTTAACTTTGTATCACAAAATATGTATTTTCTTTTCTTCAAATCTCTTCTTTAAAAGCTCAGCGGAAGACTAGTAGCAGGACTATATCCACAGTAGAATTCCCTACCCCATTGGCATCGTATATCCTACCGTCACCCATAGCATCATACTACTTGATAAGTTTCTTACCTGTAACATGAACATACTGGTGAGCTAACAGGCTCAGTAAGTTCAAATATACATACTAGGAATCATGTAAATTCAAAAACATAAATTATAAAATTATCCATGAATAGTACAATTCATATGTGAATAGTAACTTTAACTTTATCAGTAAATAGTGACTTTGACTTTGACCTAATACTATTTACGTCAACTTTAACCGAGAATACTAAATGTATTGTTAGTACCTACCTCATCCGATTATGCTCACTTATGGCATTTATTTCAATTTTAAGGCATTATCTCTATTTTTTTTTTAAATTCTGGCTTCTTTTTTTTTCCCTTATTGGTCGTACCATTATGCGCGTTGACTGGGAGGGACTATAGGGAGCTACTCACTGGCCACTCCTCTGCAGTCTATCATCGCCCGAAGCTGTTATCATATCCCCAGAGGACCTATAAACCCTCACCATACTGGAGGCTGGTTCGCCAATAGTGGTTTTATTACTGTCTTTCTTATAGTTCTTACCGTATGACTTATCCTCATCTTATGGCTAGGAATCCTTTTAGTGCTTGTAACACAATTATATTCTTTCATAATGTACGAACAGCCCATAATATAACTATGATAGTTAATTCACGTTGCAGACAAATAAAGGTCTGAACTTACCATAACTGTGCTAACGTCCACTTTCTGAAGCCTTTTGTAGTTCTTTTATTGCCTCTAGTTTAGGTCCTTACAGACAAAATATTGTCTATTAACTCCCATCATCATTTATCACTTTGCATATATTCATTTTGTTCTTATCATCACAATATCTTTCATCTTTCTATATGATACACGGCAGTGTTCCCAAAGTACATGCTTTTACACTTCATAAATTTTAGATTTTAGCCTTAAGAATCTTAGTTATGGCCTCTAGAATCTTATTTAAATCATTCTAAGTCCTTAACAGTCCTTTTTGAGCCTTTTGAAAATTTTTGATCAAAATGATCATTTTTCCCCTGACGAGTCTCGGGACCGTAACATTTCCACTCTACTGTTTTTATGGGATTTTCTAAACCCAAATATCTTAAAATAATATTTTTTAGACTTCGTTACATTTTTGTAGCAGCCATTGGTGTAACACACGCAACTATTTATTGACCCTCGAGTAGTACTATTCTAATACCTAGGGTCGTTTCTCACTTTTCTGACGTTTCGAAGCCTCAAATGAGCAGTTCACTGCTCCTGAAATGTTTGTTATCCTATTTCCAAGCCTTGGTTCTTGAAGGGCTCAGGTTTTCCATCCCGACCATAAACTTACCCCGCGTTTCCTAAATTACCCCTAACCTTATTTTTCCCTTTCTTTCAATGTTTTAAAATTTTAGAGGGACGGTTTACTATTCCTAAAAAGGTTTGTCCTCCCAATCCTGAGTCTAATTTACCGAGAGGTCTCGGTCTTCATTTCCAAGGACATTTTTATCCCTCGTTTCTTGAAATGCCCTTTATGCCCATTTTTTTTTTAATTTCGACAGCATTTCTGCTTAAATTTTAGATTTTTCCAGCGTTAGGTACACCTCAGAACCTTAGTACCTACCACGCACTACACTAAAGGCCTATTTTATGCAAAGTCACCAAACCTTTACGTAAAATTTTTTCACATTACCAATACACCATTCAACACAAAATTTCATCATTTTTCTTCATTATTAGCCACAGTTTTTTTATGTAATTCAAGCACCAAAATTTTCACTCACTAAAACACAATTTCTTACACTTAAAAGTCATGATATTTAATGCATAAACCTACATCAATCCTAACCAAATTTTATTCCATTTCCATATACAACCCACGGTTTCTATGCTCCAAACTTTAAACCCAATGTTTTGGTTTCCTCCTAGGGTTTTTCTCAAACTTTTCATCCAATTTTCCTCACAAAATTTTCCATAAAATTCTTTCATATAGACCACGGATTTTCATAGCAAAATCCTTGCCAAATTTTTCACTTCAAAGTTCCAATATCACAATCATTCATTCCAACACAACCATAATTTATTCATAACCAAAACACAATCTAATTCTCAACAAAATTTCATGTCTCATCCCCTTAAAAACCACGAACTTTGCATGAACTCATGCATGGAAAAATACTTGTTTCATGCTTTCAAAATGCTCTTGAACCAACATACAAACTAACCAATACCAAACAACAAAGTTTAACATCAACTTTCACAATTCTTTCCTACCCACCATAGCCACAGTTTTGAAGAACAAAATGGCAAGAAAATGATGAAAAACGGAGACTCACCTTATTAGATTGAACCCTTGAAGCTTGGAAGGTGTTTGGAAGCTAGTTTGGTGAAGGGTTTTGAAAATTTTCTTTGGTTTGGAGGGCGAGAAGGCCACGGCTGGTATGGGGCAGCAAAGGGCAGATTTTTGGCTATGTTTTGGCTGAAAATTTCAGCCCATAAACTGGTTATAAAGGCTGCCAAAAAGGGAAGGGTTCCTTTGTAAACTTTTTGTGCAATTTGGTTTGTTTCTAGGGACTTTTTAGCAACTCTTTAGGGGATCAATTTGCAAAATTTTGACTGATTTTTCAGCCTTCCCACCGCCTCTAAACAGCCCCATTGATCCCAAAAATTGGCCAAATTTTTCTTGCATTTTTGGCTTAATCCTAGCCTTTCATTCAACATTACTTTAAACTATGGCCTTTGAATCCAACAACCACTTGTTCTCTTATTAATACTACATTTATTACATCATTTATTGATGTCATGAATGACATCACCCAATTAATTCCTCATATTAACTCGTGGTTAAAGTTTAACCAAAAGTCAAACCGAACAAAAATTTATCGAAATCGCGTAGGTGGGTTTCTGACACCTCCTATGCGAACGGTTTGCCTTATTTTGCTTCCGTTTAACCAAAAATCACTACCGTAAGTTTTTTGTCTTTTAGTGCTTTTGGTGCACCCTCTAAGGCTTTTGGCTCCGATTTGGGGCTATTTCACCTGTTTCGGTTCGGGAAATTTTTCATCTCTGAAATCACACTCTTTTTCACTGTTAGAACATTTTATCATGTTCTATATAATATTAAAACACAACTTTTTCATATTTCATACATTAAAATTGTCATATACATACAATTTCATATTTCTTCTGAGAACTTGAGAAGTCCTCGGTTATCACAACTACTATCGTTAGTTAACAATAAAATTCTATCGTTGTAGGGTACAGATCCTTATCAGTGCTCAACTACTCTCTTTTTGAGAGTCTAACCTCTAATCGTGGGTAATTAATTTGTCTCCTCAATAAATTTATTAATGTTTCCCTCTCTCTTTTATCTCGATTTTGGTTGGTTAACCAGCTAGTCAACTAATCGGTTACCTCACGTATTGACTGTTTAGCCTATCGGGTTACCTTTACCGATTTAAACTTATTACTGAAAAATGTCCTTCATTTTTGTGAAAATCCTTTCCTTAGGTTTTGAACACGATTTCCCTTGCACACCATTGGAAGGTGAGGGTGTTTTTCTTAAAACGATTTTCTTGTTTAAAAAGAACACATTTTGGTGTTCATTTGATAAGGGGGTTTTTGAACCCTTTTTCAAAAAACTGTTTATAACTTGTTTTAAACAATTGAATTTAGGAACTTGACGAACACGATACTTTTGGTCCTCTGCTTCGTGTTTATCTCGTAAGCTTGATTCAAACTCTAATGGGTCCAAAACCTTACAAACCCATGGCTAAAACTAGTCCCGATTTTACAAACTACCAGTTTTTTGGTTAATTAAAAACTGCTCTATTTGGGGCTTTAAACGGTCGAATTTTTAAAACTCACGTAAGCCATTTTTTAGTTTTCGACGTAATTTAAAACTTTCGTGTTGAGCCCGAGATCCAGTTTGGACTCTAAGTTGCTCATTTTTATAAAAACCCGAGACTATCCCCTTTCCCCAGGTTTCAATCATAGTTTTGAACTCCAGTTATAAAATGCCCCGAAAACCTATCTTGCTATCAGTTTTGGCCAAAGACTGTTTGACGCAAAAATGACCGTAACAAAATTTTCTAAAACTTTTATGTTTTATAAAATCTCAAAATTGGTCTATAACAAGCTCAAAAATCCACAAATCTATGGCTAAAATCTGGGACAGATTTGGTTTCTAGCCAAACCCTAAAATTTCCATACAATCAACCATTCACAAAAACTTAAATCACAACCACACAAGCACAAAAACATAAATACAAAATGCTAAGGGCTCAAAATAAACTTATTACAACCCATTGCTTGAAATACACAATAAATCTCTTTGATCTCAAAACTTAAAAAGAAATTAAACCACAAAAAGGAGGGGTTTTTCAGATATTTACCTTAGTGTGCTTTGAACCCAGCACAACCGAACCAAGTGGTGGCCAAACTTTCGTGTAGACTAAGGGGGAAAATGGAGTCGACTAGGACTAGAAAGAAACACAAAATTTTCCCTCTTATTATCAAGCTAAATGAACAACTAAAATCACCAAGGGAGGATTCTAAAACATTACCTTGAAATGACCTTGAGGTGGCTTAAGTGAAAGACTCCAACCCAAGCTAGAGTTTGGCTGATTTTTTTGTGAAATTTTTGATGAAATTTTGGGTGTTTGGGAGGGCTAAGGGCATCGGTTTTGGTTAAAGAGAAGGGAGAGAAAGTGTTTGGTTTTTGGAGCTTTTTGGTGAGTCAAAAGAAAGAAAATGAGGCATAAGGCCTCTTACACTTATTTATAGACAAACCTAAGCATAATTAACCTCACCTAACCAACCTAAATCAAGCCAAAATTAACCAAGCTTAAGGGGACAAATTGGGCTGCTGCTGCCCTCCCCAAAACCGATGGGGGCTACTTTAAAAAAAAAAGGTAAAAGTGCATTTATGGAGTTGTAAAAGTCACTAGTAACTTGTCTCCAACTTTTACATTTTTTAATCAAAAGCTTACAAGGCATGTTTCCTTGTTTCAAGGGAAACTTTTCCTTGTTTCTAGGGTTGCATTTGGGGCTGCATATACATGGTTTTTGATGAGGGAAATTCATCTGGAAAAATCTTCTCTTAGTAGTCCAATTTCCTCTAACGGTGTTCGGCCCTTTTTCGATTGTGTTTTAGATTTTGACTGAAATTGGATCTTCTTGATCCGTTTCTTATTCTATTCATTCCTGATTGGGTTGTAATGCCTATGAGCTCATTCTGTGCCTGTTTACTATTTATTTACTGTACTATAGTTATGTCTTAGACTGCGTTGACATTGCGCATGCATAACGTAACTTTTTCGTGCGAAATTTCAAGCACAGTTTATCCTGACTAATTTGGACATGCTGATTTCAAATTTATCAGTTTTATGTCCATCTGAGGTCATCTGGACTAGTTTTCTGTATCTGTGTTACTCCTACCTGGAAATCACCTTTTGTGTTCACTTGACCAGTTTGAGCGTTCTGAGTCTAAATATATCAGTTTCGGACTGATAAAATATTGTCTTGACCCCTTTCCAGATACTGCATATCTCTCAAACATAATTTCACGTTTTGTGCTCAATTGACTAAATTGAGCATGCTGACTATAAATATATCAGTTTTATGTCAAGAAAACGTCATCTCGACCATTTTCTCAACACTGTATATTTATCAGGCAAAATTTCACTGTTGTGCTCAGATAACCAGTCTGAGCGTACTGATGACTAACTCATCAGTTTTGTGTCAAGAAATGGTCATCTTGACCTGTTTCTTGATACTTTGTGCCGCACATGCGCACTTACACTTAATAAGGTGAACTGATTTCACTCTCGGTTGCCCTTTCCACTTCATGAATAGTAATTAAACATTTCTTTACTTGTTTAATTCATTCAAACTGAAAAATTATACTGTATTCATAAACTTAATTACTTATTACATAATAATTAGGTTCCATGAACATAAGGGTCATTATATCATGATTAAATGGAGTTATCTATGGCATTTTGCAAAAAACACTCCTTACATCGTAGAACAAGTATATGGAAATGTAACTTCAAGGCTAGATCCTTGAAAAAAAAATAACTTTGGTCTAAAGCAACAAGCTAGCTACTCTGGAGCATCAGCCATATTAGCCCTTTCAAAGGACCTTCATTACTCCAGTTGGATGGTTGTATGTGTAAGAAAAATAATAAGAGTGCACAGCAAAATTTTAAAAAATTTTCAAGACCATTAAAAGCTTGTGTTGTCATATGTAATAAATTATTCAACAATCAATATAGCTTTGGAGGAGATCGCGAAAAACGCCAGAAAATGTGACCAAGAGGCTTCAACCAACTTGCTTTCATTGCTATTTTCTAATTCCCGGACGGTGGAGTGTATGAGCACTCGGTTTCTTGATCGGTATTCTAACGCGGCTTATCTCCTTCCAACCATCCAGATCTCTAAAAATTTATTATTATTAGTGAGATGCATAATAATAAATTTGCTCACATGAGAGTTTGTGGTCTAATAAAAATAAGAGTTCCAATGGTCCTATTTATAAAATTGCATTAGATAGCTATCATAATTTGAATACGACTTAATAAAAGATTTTTCTCTCTCTCCAAAAACCCCAAGGCTGAATTCTCCCAAGGGAAAAAAACCTAAAAAAATTCAGTCACACTAGATTTGGTTTATTTAAAATTCAAATAGGATTCAAATAAGATTTTTCTCTCTCCTCCCTCACATAAAATCTGAACTTTTTATAGGGGATAAGCCCTCAAATTTTCGACCATAGTGAGGATTTGTGATTGAAAATTTGATTCATATTTCAAACTCTACAAATCTTGTGATTTTATCTATATGGATAATTTTCCACAACTCCAATTTAAATTCAAATAAAATCATGACAATTTTATTTTAAATTCAAATAAAAAATCAAACTAAAAGGAAATCATGTCTTCCAAATCTTAAAGAAAATCCATTCCCTACTTTAGTGCTTAGATGAGATTTTGTTCAACTCAAATTCAAATAGGATAACTATTTAAATTTCAAATATTTATTCAAACAAGATTTTTAAAATTCAAATCAATTTCATATTTATCTTTTAAAAGACAAATAAAATTAATTTAAATTGCAAAGCTTATCTTCCAAAATAAATTTTCAGCTAAATTAAATATCTATCCTATTTATTAAATAATAAAAATTACAATTTTGCCCTTGACTCCTAGAGAAAAATGCCCACACCCAAAATAAGTGATCTAGATTTTTTCTCTTCACTAAATGCAAGAATACAAGCAATAAAGAATATCTCAATTAATTATCATTCATTAAAGAATTATGCGGAGCTAGTAAAGAGACCGATTAGACATATATAATGTGGGCCCTAATAATTCATGTAACTATTATTCTGTACCGAATAAATTTATTACATAATTAATAATTTCAAAGTTACACCATTATAAACTTGAAACTATACTCCCAGTTATATACCGTATTACATAAGCTAATGACAAGCTATCGTCCAACGATCTTGTCATGTATACAATACCCTCATATGATCATGCTATTTTAAAGATTCGTTATACACCCGATTAAGAAATGATTATTCACTATATATGAAAAAAAAAATCATCTACTAAGCAAACGACCCAAGACTTTGTTCATTTTCACATCTAGTATAATTCCTTTTAGAAGATAACATTTACTCTGCATTAGAGTTATGATTCCAATATCTGTAAACAAACCCTCCATTTATACAAGCCATGCACCCAATGAACCAGTCTATAAACTTACTACTACCGAGACACTTTAGTTATTAGAATATCAAAGTACACAAGTCATACACATGAAGTGATTCACCTACTTAAGATTAAGGTTATTGCATAATGAACATCAAAAGTGAATTGATCCAGTTAAGCGTACTACGTAGATTAATTGTACTTTGATGCTAGTCCAATATGTCACCACCAAGCAACATATCTATATCTTTACTTTGGAGTCAAAGCTCCAGACAGTCAATACGAACTATCTCTCCAATTGGCTTTAGTCAATATAATAGTCTTAACATGAGTTAGATGTTCAGTCTAACACCATAGACTACGGATTATAGATTTAGACTGCTTACTTTAAAATGTTGTCTTCTCACATATAAAAGTCTATTGTATGCAATATTTTAACAGTTTAATAACAAGCAGTTAATAAGCTATATTTGCTTACATTTAGTTTAACATGTAAATAAGATGAGGACATATGACAACGTTATGAATAACCTTTATGATATTATTAATCAGTTCAAAATTAAATGAAATACATAAAAATGTCTTTCCCACTTAGTGCATTCCTAACAGTATGATGGCAACATCTATTCTGGCCAGCTACAAAACATAGCCGAAGGCCATGAAAAACATGCATAACTTCACCCATGCTAGAGAGTTATAGACAGAAAAACAAGCATTCAAGAGGATTGATCACCTAAACTATCTCATTTCACTACATAGCTTGTGTGATCAACGAGGCTAATGTTAATACCCATGTTGGCACAAGGCTCATTCTCATGAGGTCTAAGTCCACTTCAGTAGTGGACCCCATCCGTGGACCCAAGCCACGATTGGGGAACCATTGTGGGTCATGTAATGACCGCCATTTTCATGACACCTACTTACCATGTAATCAGTCATTAAGGAATAAAATGGACATAATTTAATGTCTTTTAGTACAATTTAAGTAGCACGGTCAGGTACACAGCCGTGTGAGTGACCGTGTGCCATTCGAACTGTGTATCTATTAATAGCCGTGTGAGTGTACATAGTCATGTAGTGTAACACGGTCAAGTACACGATCGTGTAAGAGGCTGTGTACCGCTCAGATAGATGAATGTATTTCAAAGACATGGTCGTGTTGAGTAGTCTCAACTAGTACATGTCTGTGTCTGAAATGTACACGCCCGTGTTGCGTTGCACACGCACGCGTAAGAGTCTGTGTAGAAGGCTGTGTAATGAGCTGAGAGCCACTGTAATGACTCTCATGAATCATGAAACTTAATTACTATGTAATAATATAATTAAGTTAATAAACACAGTGTGCTTTTCAGTTGAATGAATTAAATGTGAATAGTAACGTTTAATTACTATTCATGCAGTGAAATGGGCAACCGATAATGAAATCAGTCCACCCTATTATGTGCGTATGTGTTGAGACACGCAATATCAAGAAACCGGTCTAGACGACCATTTCATGATACAGAACTGATGAGCTAGTCATCAGTACGCTCAGACTGGTCATCTGAGCGCAGCAGTGATAATTGCCCTAATAGATGTATAGTATCGAGAAAAGCGGTCTAGATGACCTCTTCTCGCCCATAGACTGACAAAATCAAAGTCAGAACGCTCAGATTAGTCAGTCAGATAGTAAAAAGTGAACAGTGAATAGTGATTAGTGAGAAACGCAGTATCAGGTTAGTGGCCAAGACGGCCTTAATCTGGCATAAAATTGACATATTAATAGTCAGCAGGTTCAATCTGGTCAAGTGAGCACAAAATGTAGATTTTGTTTAAAAGATACGCAGTATCGGGATAAGGGTCAAGACGACCTTTTCTCCCCCCCGAAACTGATATATTTAGACTCAGGACGCCCAAATTAGTCAATCGGGTACCTGACACGTTTTTCGAGACGGGGTCATGCAGATCCCGAAAGCTGGTCCAGAAGACCTCAGATGGACGTAAAACTGATAAATTTGAAATCAGCACATCCAAATTAGTCAGGAGAGATTGTGTTTGAAATTTCGTGCAAAAACGTCTCGTTATGCGTGCATAGTGTCAACACAGTGTAGGCCTAACCACAGTATCAAGAAATTGGTCAAGATGACCTTTTCTTGATATAAAACTGATATATTTGGATTCCGAATGCTCAAATTAGTCATTTGAGCACAAAAAGTAATTTTTGACCGGGAACCATGCAGTATCGGGAAACTGGTCGAGACGACCTCGGATGAAGATAAAACTGATATATTTGGGTTCAGCACGCCCAAATTAGTCAGTATAGCCTATCTTAAAATTTTTCAAAAAATTAGTATAAAAGGACGAAATTTTTGGGACTATTGAAAAATAGCCCCCATAATTTTTCCAAATCCCATTTCCTCCCCCAACACCACACGAAGATGAACAGTGACCGACCATCGAATCCGGCCTCCGTTTTCGACACCGCCGGCACCATTGGAAAGCTCTCGACGAGCTGATTCCAACGGTGGGCCAAGTTGACCGAACCGACGCCGGAGCATGCCGCCCAAAGCCGCCGATGGTCGAATTTTTCAAACCGCCGTATCTTCACCGTTCGACGTCCAAATGCCACGATTCCGGTCCCAATGGATTCGTGGTGAAGAGTAGAACAAAACCCAGGCTTCATTTCACGTCAACAGCCGCCGGATCCCGCCGCCCAAGGTTCGCCGTCACTGTCGCCATCGCCGCCGTCGAATCTCGCTATTCCGGCGGAGTTGAGTTGCAAGGTCGGTGTCAAAATGCTCAGAACAACACATAGATCAAAAGCCCCAAATCAATTTTGGGCAACAACGCCGGAAAATGAAGATCCAACACCGCCGCCGTCGCCGACTTTTCGAGGGCCGATTTCCGGTGATAGGAGCCTCGATTGGTGAAATTGACACCACCAATGGGTTCCTCTCGCCGAGCTCTTCAAGATGGTGGTCACCACTCCCATCGCCGCCGTGGTCAACGCTGGTCAACGGTTGGTCAATGTCGGTCAACGGCGACCCGGAGACCGAAAATTGAAGAATGGCCCGTTGGCCTATTTTTGACGTTCCGGACACATCCGCGGCATCGGATTTGCAAACCGGAGTTTCAAAAGTGGAGAACGATGATTCAAATATTGTGCGATCGAGATTGAACGGTTCACCCAACCGCCGACGGGAACGATTTCGGTAGTGGTTTTGATCCCTTGATTCCTCAATTTATTATTAGAAATAATTATGTATTAATTATGGTTTACTGACTTGAGGAATTGTAAGAAAAAGGGATGAAATGTCGAAAAAGAGAATGTGAGAAAATGTGAATATTTTTACGTAAAAAGCGGAGCTTTTACGTAAAAATTAGGCCTCTGGTTTAGTACGTGGCAGGTTAGAATAGGTTAGATGGTTTTGAGGCGTTTCCTAAACGCCGGAAACCCAAAAATTAAGCGGAAATGCTACCGAAATTTCTAAAACGGCACAAAGGGGTATTTTAGGAAACGAGGGCTGAAAATGTGATCGGAATGGAAACCTGAGCCCCCTCGATGACCCAGGTCCAGGAAAGAAGGACGGAAGTTTACAGGATTAGTGAACCGCCCAATTAGAAATTTCGTAATGTAAGAAAACGACCCCTATGTCAGAATAGTACCACCCGAGGGACGGGTGCGATCGAAGTATAAAATTTGGGGCGATTACATCGGTAACGGTAACCCGACAGGCTAAATGGTCATACGGGAGGTATTCAGTCAGTTGACTGGTCGGTTAGCCAGTCAAGGACTGAGTCTGAACGGGAGAGTGATTAATTTGTCAAGTAGACAAATTAATTAAGAGCGATTAGAAATTAGATATCAAAATTCCCAAAGTAGAGCAGTTGGGTACCGATAGGCATCGGTACCACACAACGATAAGTTTATTAGTTCCTAATGATAGAGTGACCTAAAAGCGATGTTAATTAATTTATTAGGTAAATAAATTAATTAACAATGATTAGAAAATCAAATTCTTAAGAGAAGGGCAATTAGTACCGATAAGGATTGGTACCACATAACAAGAATTTTTATTAGTCACTAATGACCACAGTGACCTAAGAGTGAATGTTAATGAAATGCATTATGAATACAGGGAGGTACCTGTATTGTGACGAAGGCGAGAGTATAAACTGTCTGCTGACAGGTAAGTACAACTCCGCCTACAGCATGGATAAAATGAATTTAAAATGATGCTTTTCCAGTACTTTAAGTATGTATTTTGCACACGATGCTGCACAGCATACATAAGAGCATATAGTTTCACAATCAAGTAGATTGATGAAAGAACAAGTTAGAAGCCATAGATCCCTACCGCGTAGGATTGGGGACAGCTTAGAGAAGCGTATGGCTAGAACAGTTAAACAAGATGGAAATAAATAGGTGTGTCGTACCGGCTCCTTTAGTTGAAGGGGTTTCCAGTTAAAGAAAGTTAAGGCCAAAAGTTGAGCATCAGTTAATGGCTCTTCGGCATTAGTTGACCTCGAGAGTTACTATTGGTCTACGCACACACGGTACTGACACATGGGCCCTAAATAGACAAGAAAAGAAAAGAGAAGTTTGAAGCATAAATGAACATAACCAGACCATGCATTAGTTATAGTTCACTATGCTTTCTTTTTCAGTAGAGTGCATACAGTACACGATGCTCCTGTTATGCATAAAGTATGTAAAGTTTTATATTCAGTGTTATGACATGTTATGTGATGACATGATATGTGAGCTGATATGTGATATGCTTAAATGGTATGTGATTTATTAAGTGATATATGTCATGCTTAGGATTTTAAGTATGTGCTATATTTTTAAACATGTTTTGCGGTTAACATGTTGTACTTACTGGGCGTAAAGCTCACGGAGTGTGTTCATGCTGTAGGTAAGCTTCCTATAGCGCAAACACCAAGGGGCGATGATGGCGGCGGAGGTGGATGTGAGGATGAGGTTATGGATACACCGCGAGTATTCTTCCGCACAATATGAGTAAATAATATTTTGAATGGTGACAGTTAAATAGTATTTTGAATAGTAAAGGTTAAACAGTATTTTGGAACAGTAAACAGTATATGTATGAATAGTATATTTAAATAGTATCTGGTGAATAGTAATTAGATAAACAAGTAGATAAATGTGTATGTATAATTGAAATCCTTATGTTTTTCAAATTCCGCATTTCAATAGTATACATACGTGAATAGTAAATACGTACGCGTATATAATAATAAGGAAAAAAAATCCCTCTAAATTTATGGTATTAAATTCAGCAAGTATCGGTTTTAAAGAGAAAGTATAAGTAAAAGCTAAAGAAGTAAGTAATAGAGTTTACAGTGACGGTCCGGGCCGCTGAGGGCACGGGGCGCCACAGGTCATGACTTGGTGGGTCATGAAAAGATAAATAGAATCATTTAATTATTGGTCCAAAATTGACCTTGGCCCTACTTGGGGCTCCCAAGGGTATTTTGGTAGTATATAAGTGGGTGTTAGATAAATAACCCTAAAAATAGCTTTCCCTACCTTTAGTATTTAAGAACCCAAATTTATTATTTTAAAGCCAAAGTTTTATAGGAAATGACTTATTAACCTACTCTTGTTAACCCAATATACCAAACCCGTACTTCTAAAAGGCCCAAATAAAAGCACACATCTTTAAGGGAGGCTGGGTCCCACAAGTAAAACCCTAAATTTTACCAGGTCATTATGTAATTCCAGTGTCTGAAGGAAACTTTGGCCGATTGGAGGAAGTTGCTTTTGCCCTCTAGACAATAGGATATGCTTCTTCCTCCTACAGCATCTTTGAAAATGCCTCCTGACACATGTTAAACTTCAACCCCAAAATAGGTTGCCATTATTACCCACCAGAGAGATTTCAAACCCTTAATTGAAAATATGACAATATAAGCATCTTTTAGTACCAAGCATCTTTTAGACCAACCATACTCCTAGGGAACTTGCTTCGACCGACTGGAATGATTAGGTGTCCATCTTATCCCACCTTTTTTGGTGTCTTTTAAAGACCAAAATGAGATTCCAATCCCATCTTAAACAAAAAAATTGCATAACTTATAGCAGCAGCCATTGCTAGAGCATGGGATAGTGTGCTCTAACACTGCCTCTATAGATGCCTTTCACCTCCAACCTATTTTTTCGCCAGATGCTATTTTCCTCTAACTCAGTCGACCTAAAGCACTTTTACCTTCTATAAATACTCCTTATTTTCACTCTAAAGCATCATCCATCAATTTTTTTACAAAACCTCCATCAAAATCCCTATAGGAATATCATAACACCCAAAATTTATCATTATCTTCGTCATCTTCATTCTCACCACTTAGGTTTCATTCCTCATGTATTCTTACTTATAAAAACACCTTAGGAGCACATTCTGGGCTAAGGCCAGAGGAAGCCTTTACCTCCCCATCTTTTCCACCATTATTCATCTTCTCCTCCACTATCTCACATCAATTTGTGGTTTCCTTCCTATTGTGATTTTTCTTCATTATTACAAGTTTAAAAATGGGCCTTGGCGGTTCATACAAGGAGGTCCCTAGGAATCTCCTTCCTTTGGGTCTCTTAGCATCTAGCCAACCCCAATTTTATGTTAGAAGCCCTGTCGAAGCACCACTTCATCATCCATCCAACAGCATCTCTAGACACATCAACCTCACCATCAACCTCTTGCAGAACGCCACATTTTTCACCCTCGCCACCTCATATCCTTGGATCTACCAGGCTCCAACAATTTCTGAATAATGAAAAAAATGTGTTCGGATTTAGATGAATAATATAGATTTTAATTTGTTCTCCTCATTATTGTAAGCATTTAATTGGAGTAGGTGATTTTGGAAACAAACCTCAAAAATAAAGGTTGGAGACGGATGTCCAAATGATCTAAGTATTTGATAATTCATATTTTTCCCCTATAATCCTCGATTACTTCATTGAGTGTCTCAATCTTATATGTATAGTGTTAACATACCCTGCCCTAAGAAAAATTGTTATTTGAACAAAACTAGAACAACACTGTGTAATTACATATTATTTATAATAACTAAAAGCGGGGACGGGATTCACTGTTCCTTGTACAGTGCCGTCCCCGCTTTGCCCCTTGAGTTGGGTTTTAGACAGCGGCATTTTTGGGGCGTTTTTGTCATTCCACCGTGGCAACCTAGAGCCTTCCCATTTATTCTCCATGCTTCTTCTTCTTTGGGTGATAGGCTACACTACTCCGAAGCTCTCAGCCTTTCGCCACCTTCCACCGTGAAATCCCGTCGTCCGAAATCCTCCGACAACGCCTCCACCATTGCCGTTTTCTCCTTCTCGAGCGCTTCACCCTACTCCTTCTTCTCGCCATCGTCTGGTCAGTCGTCTTCTCCTTCTTTTTCTTCTTCTAGAAATTTTATCGAAAATATTAGGGATTTCTTCAACTTCGCCGACTCTGTGATCATCGATAACATCTTCTCTGCGATCTTTACCTTCTTCTTTGTTTAGGTTCTTTTTTTTTTTTTATCTCTCTCTTTTCTTTTAATGATTTTTTGAACTTTTTGGGGTTTTTTTTTTCTTTTTCGATCTGTTTTCTGAATTAGGTTTCTGGCTTTTGGTTCAAAAATGTTTTCTTGCCATAAGAAATTAGCATAGGAAATGAATTGAATTTATTAAAAGTCAAGACTTTGACATGTGTTTTAACAAGTTGATCAAAATTTAGAGAAAAGGTTATTTTTGATTATTGTCCATTTGCCAATAAATCACTATTTTTTGAGGGAGAATTAACTTATTTGAGGAAAATGGTATGTGGATAAGCCATTGTTTTGTTGATTTCCGATTGTTGGCGAAAGTTAGTGAAAATCAAGACTTTTTCAAGGGAAAACTGTGTTTGTTGAGGAAAATTAGTATGTGGGTGTGCAATTGTTTGTATTAGTGCTTAAGTGTTAATAATTATTTGGAGTTTTGCTCCCCTTTCTTCTTTGTTTTGGTTGATTTGGCCTTTGATTCTAACTAGAGTTACAGGTTTGTTGTTGGAATTCTGTTGTGACAGAACGGTGAGCATTGTATGATTCGGTTCACGTATTGGTTGGTTTTGGTATTTGCTTTTATTATAGGTGTTGATTGTGCTAGGAATGTTTATGCTGAGTTTAGATATTTTATATTTTACATTTATGATTTTTGTGATGAGTTGTGTTTTCTATAGTGATAACATGCTTTCTTACATTTATTATCTACTTTTGGTGTTTGCAGATATAATTAATAGTGTTTATCTTATAATACATGGCTTAGACCAAGCATTTACACTTACTTTTGTTGTTTTTCATTCTGGAATCATCTATGCATGGCTACGTGGCTGTATGTGATTGTTAATGCGTTAAAATGTTTTAATGTGCACTTTTGTGCTTATATATGTTATAAAAGTACATAATACAGCTTTCATTCTTAGTATTGCATTACTTCATTAGTATGAGATTGCTTGATGTTTCCTCTCTTTATGTGAGTATATTAATTTTTCTAAGTTTGGCTTCTTTCCCTTTCACGGCTGTGTTTGCTTAAGTTCACAAAGCTGATTTTCGTATATTCCAGGTATTATTAATCAGTTCCTATGTTTTTAAACCTGTCTCTGTTCTTTTATGATGTAATGCTGAGTTAATGTGTCTGTATGTCTTTTTGTGTGTGTGTGTGTACGTGCGCGCGCGTGCATCATATGGATTTATTTATCAATTGTCAACAATGATTTTAAAATATTATTATCTTTGCTTCTTTTTTTCTCTTTGTTTTGTAGAAATTTAATTCTATGTTTTGCATTATCTCTTTACTGTCTTGGATTTGTACTACTATGCTTATTTTGTTTAGGAAAATAATGGGATTGTTTTTTTTTCTTTACTTTATTTTTTCTTATGGTTTCATCTGATCTTGGTTTTTTGTTTTCTTATTTGTGGTTACATTTTTTGCATTTTTCACTGGTTGGCAATGACGAGTGCATGTTGTATAACGTATTAAGCTTGATATAGGTCGTCCAAGAGTTACTGTGAAGGTAATTTAATGCTCATAAATATTTTCCAAATAATTTTGGTAATGAATCCGTAATTTTCTACTTTGCTTCATGCTTTTTGCGTACTTCTCCGTTTCGTCCTTTACCTAACAACCAAATTTTTGTACCTTGGTTTTGCTATTATATGTCTTTTCAAAATATTTTCTCAACTCACATTTGTTGGCTGGTTGATTGTGTGTGATATTTAAATAAGTGGATTAATTTCTTATATTAAGTTTATTACTCATTTCATAATCCATTTTTGAATCAGCCTACATTATCTTGGTTCATCCTATTTTTTATTCACTCCATATTTTTATTAAACTAATTTTGTAAATTTGTTCTGCTATTGAGTCATAGGAAAAACATTAAATTGAGAATTTTAACTTTTGTCTACTCTTTATGTTGTATTAGTTTTTTTCAGCCTTTAATTTTTGAATTTTTGAAGTACTTATATCTTATTTACTCACCAGGAAGCTTTTGGACAGCTAGACGATAAACTCCATTTATACACTATAACATAAACATGGCATGATGTGTATGACAAGCTTTATATTTTACGGCATGTTATTTAATTTATTCAGTTGCCACTAATATCTGTCAATTAATGGGTATTTTGTTAGGCAGCTATTAAGTGGTTTGTGATGTGTGTGAAAAAAAAATGTTTGTCATACATTGCTGATATTGGCAAGCTCCTGAGCCAACTCTTTCCCCCGCCCCTACACACACATATGTGTATGCGTGTAATTATAATTTTTAGATAGAAAAGTTAAAGGTAGAAAATCTGAATATTGCTTTGGTGGGTTGCTTTCCTGCTTTGCCTTTTTACCTGTCAATGGGTGCCGGTTGTTATTTTGTGGGTTATTTTGGATTTTTTTGGTTGCCAAAACCATATTCAATCATTCCCTTTCTCATTTCTCTCTCCCTGCTCTGTGTCTTCCGCCTTTTCTCCTTTGAACCCGTTTCATTATCTTGCCTTGCCCTTTCTCTTTTTCCCTGTGTTCGTTTTGCACTTGCCATCCCTCTCTCATTTTTTTTTCCTTAGTTTTTTTGGCCCTTTCTCTGTTTGTCTCTTTGATCATTTTTAATTTTCCTCGTCATTCTTTTTTCCTTGCCTAAATCTTGCTTCTCATTGCCAATGCTTTGGGTTTCCCTCTTTCGTTGCTTGGCTATGTTTTTATCTCTTTTTTTTTTTTTTTTGAGCTTTACTGCTTTTCCCTTATTTTTACCTTTTTATTAATTTTTCCAGTTGTGGTTTTATTAGGTGATCTTCTAAAAAAAAAATTGGGGTTTGTTGCTGAAACTTTAATTTTTTCTTTTTGGTTTTTTCATTATTACTCTGTCTGTTTGAGCTTTTTTTTTTTTTTTTTTACTGTTTCCTCACTTTTGCCATTTGACTGATTCTCGGATGGTGGATTTTTTGGGTGACCTGTTAACAGGTTTCTAGGGTTTGAGTTTTGTTTTTTGTATTTAGTTGGTTCCTTTTTTGGATTAATGGTAGGCTTTTCTTTTTTTTTCTTACTGTATTTTAATTCATTGTCGATTGTTTGTTAGGTTCGGTTTTTCAATTTAATTTTAGCTGTAGTTAGTTATTTGTGGGTTTGGAGTTTATTGTGTTTAACTATTTTATTTTCTCTATTGTAGTGTTTTTGTTCTTTGGCGAATGTTCAAGAGATTTGGTTTTTCAATTTATTTTTTAACGTAATTTGTTATTGTGGGTTTGGAACTTTTTGTATTTAACGTTTTTTTTATATGATGTTGTGATAAGTTAACTGTTATCTTGAAAAATCTCATTATTTCTTTATTTTCTTAAGTTTTTGAACATTTGCAGGTTCGACCTTTGTTATTTGTTGTTTATTCAATTTATTTGTTAATGAACTTAGATTTTTTTTGTTGATTGGCTTTTTTAATTAGCTTTGCACTGATTCTATTATTTTCGGTTATTGTTCCTACTTTTTTTCATTGATACGCGTTTAGATCAATATATAACCCATTGTACATTGCTGTATAAATGGATTTATATGTTTTTCACTTTTGTACATATTTTATTGTTATTGAAAATGAAAATGTTTCTAAAATTGTCTGTACCGGATATTGACTTTCAGATTTGGTAATAATTAGAATGCTAATACATGGTATATAGAGGTGGTGAGCTGTGCATTGTACAGTGGCAATGTGTTGGGCATGGATAATGATCAATCCTAGATTTTTCCAACTGCATTTAATGTTCTATTTACAATCATTTTTGACTTCTTTTTTTGTTTGTAATTTTTTTACTTGATTAATTATTTGAAGGCTGATTTACTGCTTATAATAACATTTGTCTTGATGCTTTTATTCCATTGCTTTTCCTACATTAATTTACGGCCTTTCTTGACAGAGAATTGAGAGAATATGCCAATCTATCTTAACTTTTTCTGCTTAATTTATTTTGTTATCTGTTTTTCATTACTTTGGGATCAAAAAAAAAATTTTTTTGAGTGGGAAAAAAAACTGAGGCAATAAGAGAATATGAAAAATAGAGAATAAGAATTAAAAAGAGGGGGGCTAATAATATCTGTTTTTAGATTTGTCCATGCTTAATTATGCGTCTTTATATGACTGTTGATGTGCTAATTTGGTTTACCATTTACTTTACAGTTATTAATATTAATTATATATTTAAGGTAGTCCTAACATCTTTTACACTATTTTTTTCTCTTTGTCTGGGTTTGTTTGCTACTCTTTCTCCATCTATGTAACCTCATTTACTGCATTGATGTTGTTGTTTTCTTTGTCTTTATGGTGGTGTTTAGCAAGGCTTTGAAAGCTGCTTCTAATATATTTCATATACCATTAATTGCTTTTCATGTTTATGTCTCTGTCAATGTGTTTTTTTTTTTTTGGCATTAAAATGTTATGTTTGTAAGCTTTTAACTAGGTTTTGTAGTGTTTTGATGTTATTAATTATATGAAAACCGTTTTTCCATGGTTTGTTATTAGTTTATCACTATTTTTATATTGTTTTCAGCTATTTCTATCCATAGATGGTATTTTTAGTGTTATTGATATTGTTTTCCTTGCTTAATTTTTTATGTCATTCCAGAATTAAAGTACAACCCTTAAGTTTTTACATTGCTTTTTTTTTTTTTAACAATAATGTTTATTTACTATTAACAAGTGTTTTCTTATAAGCAAATGTGACAATTTTGTATTAGTATTTTAATGTTATTATGGCAATTTTAATGTTGTTGTTCCTGTCTCTCCTATGGACTTTTTCTATAGTTGTGAACTAGAACTCTAGCACTTCTTCTTTTTTTCTTTTTTCTTTTTTTAATTAGTAGGTTAGCGATGATGGATATGTGTTTTTTGATATATTGAGCAAGTTATACTTTGTCCAAAAATTGCTATTAGTATGTTTATATTGATGTTTAGAATATATTATTAACTATGTTCAAAGTTTGAAAACTCTTTGCCCTTTTGCTTTCTATGGATGCCTGGTTGTTTTTCCCAGGTTATTTTGGACTTTTCGGTGAGACAAAACCCTATTCACTCTCTCCCTTTCACATTCCTCTCAGCCTACTTTGTGTCTCTGACTAAGCTCTTTTAAACCTATTTCATTATTTTGTCCTGCCCATTCTCTTTTTTTCTTTATTCATTTTGCCTTTATAGTCCCCATCTCTCATTTTGTTTCTTGGTTTTTGGCCCTTTCTCTATTCATCGGTATGGCCATTTGTAATTTTTCCCTGCTTTTACCCCTGTTCATGTCTGTTGTTTCTCATTTTGTAAGTTATTTTGTTATCTTACTGATTCAGTAGCAATTGGACAACCACTTATATAACTCTATTTATTTAATTTAGGACATAACATATGTGGTAAATGTTATATTAAAAAATGTTACTTCCATTTATTCGGTTACTACTAATATTTTTATAAAAAAGTATTTTGCTCGGTAGCTAAAAAATGATTTGCAATGTTTAATATGATAAATTTGTCGCACGTTATTGACATTAATTAAAAAAAAAACTGAGCCAACCCACTTTTTTTTCAAAAAAAAAAAGGGGGTGGCGGGGGGGAAATTTTTCTTTGAGAAGCTTTATTTATTTGTTTCTTTTTTTGGCTAGATTAATTTAAACTGTACATTTTATTATCAATAGTATTTGATTTGTTTATTCATGTTTAAAGGAACAAAGATATATTAGCAATGGGGAAATTACTTTGAATTATAATTTAATGTATTATATATTTTTCATTGATTGTTTTGTATAGTTTGATTCATTTACGCTGTAATTATGATCAATATTTATTATATTTCAATTTTGTTATTGCACGTGTAATTAATTCAAATATGATTGGATGATTTTGTTTCTTATATGATATATATTATATAATTTATATTTTATACACCTTAAACTACATAGCATTTATTATTGTTTTATAACATCTATTATTATATAATATTTTTTCATTATATAATTATATTATATTATATATAATATAATGCAGATAACATAATTTAAAAAATATATATCTTTAACTACATAACATAACAAATTAAAAAATCCCGCAGCATGCGCGGGGACTTTTGCTCGTGATAACTACTACAGGAACCACACTGTGGAATCAGAAAACACAACTATGTTCTAGGTTCCAAAGTGCCGATCTATGAGCTTGAGAGAACCTTCGATAGAGTGCTTTGCACGGAAGCAATTGAATCTATGGCAGTCTTGGTGAGCCAGCTGATCCCAACTTTAAGCCTATGTTCATCTGTCGGTAATCTAATCAGGTATGCCATTTTCCTTGCTGCCAAAAGGAAGATCAATGGATTGGCTGTTATGAAAATTCTGAAAAAATAGAGAAAAGGTATTGGCTGTCATGCAAGTTCAAAATTGGCCATTTTGACGTTACCAGTATGACCAATTGGACCATCTATGGTAAGCCCCTCGATGAAAGTTGGAGAAAGTGCAGCATCATTCCTCCCTAAAGTCATCATTTCACCTAAATTCTGAAACCTGGGAGCCACAAAGGAAGATTCAATTCAAGTATCTGTCTAAAAGAGTTCTGAAAGCTATATTAAGTTTATAATTATAAGTGGCAGAAGAATCAAACATTTATGCGACATCGAGATTAATCATTAAGTCCTAAAGTAATCCTCAATTAGTCTTGATGCCTAACAATGGTGCGGGATACTTATCATATAGAATTTTATAGATTGGTTAAAAAGAACACAGAACCGAAAAAAAATGACGGCACCCAAAACTGAAGTTCAAGTACCTAAACGGCAAAAGAGGACGGTCATTGATGGCAGCCCAAAGATTCCAACCGGTAAAGTCTGCTTGCTGAAAAGCAACCTGGCAATAATATTCAGACTAGTTTAGATAACATCTTTTTGTCTTGAAACGACAGGCAAAACAAAAGAGGAGCAGTATTTTTATTTTTTTAAAGAGATGTCGGGAACATTTCCCAAATAAATTTATATTCTGATTAATCCTAATAAATAGGCATTGGAATACCTGTGCGGTGGCAGGAAGAGCCCTTCCGTTTGAGTCCCTTAAAGTAGATGAGTCGCCAAGTGCGAATATTCGTGGATGGCCCTTAACACGAAGAGTTTCGTCTGTTTCTGCTTGACCTCGGGCATTTTGGGGAAGCTCATGGGTCCTGTCACAAGGCCCCAACTGCAGAAGAAGAGGTTTAGAGCCAACAGTCCATAACACTAGATCGGCTTCCACAGTTTGACTCTTCAATCCCCTCTCAGCAGGCTGAAGTTCCAATATGTATTTCTCTGAATCACTTTTGGTAGACACTTCCTGGACCATGCCACCCTCAACTGGCATCTCTAAAGATTCCACATTTCCCGCCCTTCTTATTGAGCAGACAAGATAACCCAGTAGAAGTTGAACTTTCCTCCTTGAAAGAACCTATGACCCAATATAAAAGCAATCTAAGCTCAAGACAGAATCTGGGCTTGCATGATCGTCATGAAGGACATTAGAAAATTAGGGGGAAAAAACATTAAAAACATGTGCTTGTGAATTTTAATTAATTCAACTGTCACATGTACAAACCAAGTTAGCAAACCACAAAAACTCTAAAAATTAGAAAACAGACATCTGAACATTTTATTGGCCGAGCATATTAAACTCCATGACTTACTTTCAGCGCAGCTTCTCTGTTACCAGGTGGCGCCTGTGGGCAAATTGTCTTTTCTACATTGATTGCCTGTACCATTCCTTTATCTTGCAGTCTCTCAGATATCGTGGCCGCCAACTCCACTCCAGAGTAACCACAACCGACAATAGCAACACGAATCTGAGAGTTCTGACCAAAATTTCTTCTCTCCAGTGTCCTTAACTTGTTGTCAACCCTCTTCATCACAAGAATATACAGAGATATAAAAGGGAAAAAGGAAAAGGAAAAATACAATATGCTGTCTCAGCAACAAAAATGTTGACACAAACAAATGATAGAAAATATTTTTGGCCGAGTCACTCACGCAAGCATCTTCTAGGGTGGAGAATGGTAATGCAAAGTCTGCTGCACCCGATACAAGATCAATTTTAGTTTCAGCTCCCAGAGCAAGAACAAGCCTGGCTGTCCATGGCACAACAAGATAAAAAGTGAAAACTAAACTGCCAAGCCGACACCAAAAATCCATTTTCAAGAAAACCAAAAACTGTTCAACACGCTAAAAGCTATTAAAGAAAGTAGAGTCTCAGAGTTGTCCGACTCGGAATTAACAAATTTCTTAAAATCTTCCTATCACTATGTCACACCAAATCCTACCTCTACACTAATAGATCAAACTTCATGCTGACATGTTCTTGATTTTTGTGACAAGACAGTTATTAAACAAATAATGTTTGTAACTCCCCTCACCCTTAATGCAACACCAAACAAAGGAGATTACCAAAAACTAACTGTAGGGGGGCAAAATTGTTACAAATTCAATTTTGAGGGGAAACGGATATTACATTTTGAAATTCGGGGGATAAAGCATTACAAGGGCTGTAATACGGCCACGGGGAGTAAGTTTTTGTAATAAATCCTATCTCTATTTTCTTTCAATACCAATTCACCAAACAACTTTAAGGAGAAGCAACTCCCTTTCTGTCTATCATTTTCTATCTTACACAAATTATCTTTCCGTTCCTTTTTCAATCAACACTATCAAACAGAGTTTTAAACAGCAAAATGTATTATTCCAAGAAGAAAGAAAGCAATATTTCTCACTCTAGGCTTAAGATAAATCTTCACTTTTAAGATATAGAGATTTTTTTAGGCATTTGAGGAAGGTTAAAGATATACCAGTCGTATTCAATAAGAAGACCACTTTCAAGATGTACTGTCCCTCCACAAGTAGGACTTGCAGGTCCATTCCTTCCCAAATGATCAGTTGGATGCAAAGATTTAACCTTATCTTGGAAAAACAAAACACTGGTGCTCGACAGCAAATCGGTGAACCGAGGAGCTATTTCCCATTCTTCTACTTCTGTAAACATTAGGCAGGTGTGTTTGAGAAACAAAGACAAAAATATGTAATTATTCAAAGAAAAAGAGAGCAATGGAATGTTACTTAATGCAAAACAACATACCTCCAGATAGAAGCTCATACAACATCGGCTTAAAAACAAAATGTTCAGACTGGTCAACAAGAAGCACCTGGAAACAAATACAAAGTGAACGCACACGAGGGAAGAAAACCAGAAAAGAAACACTGCTGAAAGAAATTTATTCCCCTTGATTCATCTTGCACGGATACAGCCAGCCATTAAGTAGGCTAGAAAATACACAAAACAAGAAAGAATAAACTAAATCAAGAAAGTATACAACTAGAATAATACTTGGTAATAAACTAAATCGAGAAAGTATAAAACTAGAATAATACTTGGTAGATTCCTTCGACTTAAGAAATTACCATAAAATTTAAATGCCTAAAATAGACCATAATTACATAAAATTCATCCACACTCCCCCTCAAGTTGGGAGGTATAAGTTGTACATGCCCAGCTTGTCTGCTAACTTTTCAAATAAGGATCTAGGCAATCCTTTAGTCAACACATCAGCGGCTTGCTCAATTGTAGGAATATATGACATGCAGACAATTCCTTCTTTGATCTTTTCTTTAATAAAGTGTCGATCTATCTCTACATGTTTAGTCCTGTGATGATGTATAGGATTATGCGGGATGTTTATAGCTGCCTTGTTATCACTGTAGACATGCAACGGAAGTGTAATTCCAATTTTGAGTTCATCTAACAGCATTCTCAACCACAAAATTTCACAAATATTATGAGCTACTGATCTCAGCTCCGCTTCGGCACTGTTCCTTGCAACAACGGATTGTTTCTTGCTTCTCCAAGTTACCAGATTACCCCATACAAGTGTGCAATACCCTGAAATGGATCTCATATCCTCAATAGCTCCAACCCAATCAGCATCTGAGTATACTTCTACACCTCTTTCTTCATTCTTCTTAAAGAACAAACATTGTCCAGGTGTTGCTTTCAGATATCTCAGAATTCAAAACACTGCCTCCATATGTTCTTCACAGGTGCATGCATGTATTGGCTAACACGACTAATAGCGAAAGCTATGTCAGGTTTAGTATGAGACAAGTAAATGAGCCTCCCAACTAACCGCTGAAAGCGACCCTTGTCTACTGAATCATTGTCTTCTACTCCTCCTTTTCTAGCAACTTGGCTCCATACGAGTTTCTGCAGGCTTGCAACTCATCATCCCTGTTTCTCTCAGAAGATCCAACACATACTTCCTTTGTGAAACTGAGAACCCAATCTTATTTCTCGCAATCTCCATACCAAGAAAGTACCTAAGACTTCCCAAATCCTTGATCTCAAATTCTTTTGCCAGTTTTTTCTTTAGTCTCTCCCCTTCTTCAAGATCATCTCCAATCAAGATAATATCATCAATATATACACTAAGGATAGTGATCTTATTATTCTTGTGCTGGTAGAACAAGGTGTGGTCTCCTTCGGCTTGCCTGTATCCCAATTCCTTAACCACCTTAGTGAAACAATCAAACCACGCTTGTGGTGATTGCTTTAGTCCGTATAGCAACTTTTTTAACTTGCAGACTCAATCACTCTTGCCATCAAAACCTGGTGGCATCTCCATATAAACTTCTTCTTCCAAGACACCATTAAGAAAAGCATTTTTCACGTCTAGTTGTTGCAAAGGCCAATCCAAATTGACAGCAAGAAATAACAGTACACAAAATGTATTGGTCTTGGCGACTGGAACAAAAGTTTCTTAATAATCTATTCCATAAATCTAAATATAGCCCTTAGCCACCAACCAAGGTTTGTATCTCTCAATAGATCCATCTACCTTATATTTGACTGTGAAGACTCACTTACATCCAACAAGAACTTTTTCTTTCGGTCTTTGTACCATATCCCACGTGTTGTTCCTTTTAAGGGCCCCTATTTCTTCTAAAAATGCCTACCTCCATTCAGACTTCTTCACAGCTTTTTGAATATCTCTAGGGATTTCCACACTAGCCAAGTTAACCACAAAAGCTCTCATGGAGTCTATCCGGTGATCATATCCAACATAATGGGACATATAGATATTTAGGACAAGATCTCACCCCTTTTCTTAATGCAATTGGGATCTCTAAGCCACTAGCTTCCATTTCAAGGCCATTCATTGGTTCAGATTCTTGGTGACGAGGAACTTCCTCGCTTTCTACATCTTTTTGTTTCTTCTTGAATACATAAGTTTGATCAAAAAATTGCAAGCCACTCTCTTTGGTTTTATTATGTTCTTGAACTTAAGGTATAGGACTTTTGGGATCAAGAGAGGGTTTTGGTTGGGTAGAAGCATCAAGAGGTTGGTCTGTGATTTGATTTGGTGGGTTGATTTGAGTGAAAATAGATTGAGAGTCAATAGGATTTTCAGCGGGAATATTTGGAGTTATTGCACGGGAAATATTTCAGGGTTATTACATGAGGTAAAAAACCAAAAGGGAAAACACTACTGAAGGAAACTTATTCCCCTTGATTCATCTTGCATGGTTACAGCCAGCTATTAAGTAGGCAAGGAAATACACAAAACAAGAAAGAATAAACTAAATCTGGAAAGTATAAAACTGAAATAATACTTGGCAGATTCCTTTGACTTAAGGAATTACCATAAAACTTAAATGCCTAAAATAGACCCTAATGACATAAAATTTGTCCACACAAAGTCACTATGAAGAACAATACGGGAATGAACAACCATACTTAAAAGAAATTAGTCAGGGCTATAATCAATTTAATAGGTGTTACAAAGGACATTCTAAAGACGTAGAAACAAATTTCATTCGATCACCAATAACTTCCAGTCTAATACTGCATTGATTTGAAAAGTTCTGGTACTTATAACATAAATTCATAGATTCTGAGTTCATGCAACGAGGACAATGCAAAATGCCACGGAATTCATTAAAAAGGAGTTCATGTTGAGGCCTCTATGTCAACAATATGCAATTTCGGTATACAAACACACATGTCTGAAACATTTAGGTCAAAAGATTTAAGGATATTGAAATACTAGGTAAGCAACTGTGACACTGTCTATGGCAAAAAGAATCAAATGTATATGAAGATACAATTATGAATCATAACATACCTGAGGCTTTTTTTGATCAGGCCACACAAGCGATTCCAGTCTTAAAGCAGTATAAAGACCACCAAATCCACCACCAAGTATACATACCCTTGGTTTCTACATGAAAATATTTATTTAAAAAATAAATATATAAACAAACAAACAAACTGCTGCTGAACATATATATCGACTCAAGCTACGACATTCTCATGATTACATGAGTAGAGCAACTAACTAAACCAAGTTCTTTCATAGAATGAGTCACGCAGAACAAATATGGCCTACTTCAAAGTAACCACCAACCAGAAACTCCATTTAACAAATGCTTTGTTAAAAATAAATAAATAAATAAACTAGAAACTTCCTATTAATGAAATTGAAATCAATACAAAGGAACGAGACAAGAGGTCCTCACGAGATAAAAATTAGCAAAATGGCCGTTTGATTAATCAATATTAATATGAACCGACTACTGATTAACTATGATAATTACTACTGACGATCATTTTTCTAAATAATAAATATAATAATTTGGCCATTTACTCAAATGATTTAAAAACTAACTATTTACCTAATTTTTTCATACTTTAATTTTACCACCCAAGTCCATTAAATGTCGTGAAATATTATTATTGATTACATATAAACACCAAAAATTCAAGAATTAAACTCTATAAATAAAAAGGAGAAGATTTTAATGAAAATTAGATGGACCTTGTAAGCGGGCCAAGAGTAGAAGCGGGGTGACGCTTGAGCTTCAGAGATGTCTGCAACACGTCCATTGACTCCCATGGCAGATGAAGCAAATTTCAATGCCCCAACTCCATTTCTTGTCCTATTATTATTGTTATTAATTGGAAACGAGAAACGGATGGCCCCATTTCTTCTCGAAAACCCAGAAAACAATTTGCTCCATCCACCTGAAAATTAACCACCACCCAAAATATATATTTTAATTGTCATTTCAATTTTTGAACATCAAAAAATAAATCGAGAGAGAAGAAAGAGAGAGCGTACGATTGAAAGGTGCGAGCGTAGCTGAAGCAGTTAACACAAACCGTGCCATTTTATAGAGAGAGAGAGAGAAGAGCGAGAGAGAGAGTTAATGTGTTTGGAAAGAGACGAGGCGGTGAGGCTGCTTTTTGGTTCCACGCTTGCGGTGCTTCCAGCAAAACCAAAACTAGAAAAATGACATCTGACTATATATATATATATAAAAGAGTAGATAAAAAGCCACCATTCATTTTGGTAGTATATTACGCGCCGTTTTGATGCCTTTCTCTCCCTCTCTCTTTTTTTTTTTTTTTTTTTTGCTCCTCTTCTTCTTCTTCTTTTTCTTTGACTCTTTTTGATGACAGAGTAACGATGTTTATAGCTTTAATTCCTATATCTTTTACGAAAGTGGGATACACGATTATTTAAGGAGAGAAACCACTCACTCCCTTCTCTTGATTTCCTTCCTTCACCTATTATCACACGCTATACATTTTTTATTTCTAGATATATGTTAAAAAAAATATGACATCAAATAATCAATTGCAGTTAACGACAACATTTATTTCTATTTTCGTCGAATGATATACATGTGATAATTTCAGTTCCTAATAATTGACATTTTATTAATATATATATGTTAGCCCTTTGTATTTTGGCATAAAAGATCAATAAGTATTACTCAAATAATTTAATTAATAATTGATAATGATGAGTATGTGGTTATTTTTGATTACTTATATTCAACATAATGATATAAATTAGTTTATAATAAGAAAGCAACAGTTGCGAATTTAATAAAAGAATGAAATAAATTATGTTTTGCTTATAATATTTCACATATTAAATATTATATCACTGTAGATAATTAAATATGATTTCCGTATTATTGTTTATATTTTGCGTTATTTAAATTTAAATTGCAATTCATTGCGTGCATTTGTACTATTTAAACTAGTTCTTCCAAAAAACGGCAAACATATAAATTACTATGGGTGCTCATCAGATAAGGTCTATCTTACATCCAATCTAATTAAAATTTAATTTTTAAAAATTTTATCTTATCCAATTTATTAGTTATATAACATCTAATCTAATTTAATCTATTTAAAAACAATTTAAATTAAATTAGATTGATTAGTTGTACTTGGACCTTTTTTATTAGATTTTTTTATTTTGAAAGAAAGACACAAATAATATTATATTGATACTCTCCGACATTTTTAACATGCCATTGAACACTTTCTTTCTTTGCCATCCAAAAGTACTACTCAAAAGTCAAAAAATATTGGTCAAAGGTCCGCATAATATATTTTATCTAAAATACCCTTATTAATAAAATAAAGTAAACAAAACACCAAATTATTAATATTATATATATTTTATTAGAAAATTTCATGTTTTCAACATAGATGGCCGAATATCTCTAGTACTGGTCGGTAGTGCGAATCATCGAAATATTCTAGTAGAATATTTTGAGTATTCTGCTAAAATATTTTCAGTTTTTAACATAGGTGGTTGGATATCTTTGGTTCTGGTTGTCGGTGTCGATCGTTGAAATATTTTAATAGAATACATTTCATACTCTATTAGAGTATTTTGGATATAATACTAAAAAATTTTCAATTTTCAATATAAATGGCCGGATTGTCACATTGTGAAATTTTTAATTTAAAATTCACATATGAGTGTAAAAAATTCAATTATTAATGTACAAATTAATTTTTACTCTGGGAAAAGAGGTGAAATAGCATTCTAGACTAATAGGAATGAAAATAATAATAGAAATTAAAATAATAGAAGCAAATAGCATAATTAAACAAAAAAAACTAACCCAAAATATTGAAAATACCCTTGACTCAAGCCCTAAAGAAACGTCCAATCTAGTATGAATTCTCAAACCCTACCCTCCGAAAACAATATCCACCGAAAACTCAGCCCCCCAAAATCTTGCGATTTTCTTCTTCTACAAAAATATCAGATTTGTGCAAAATAGGTTAGATTTTCAGATTTCTAACAAATTTGCGATCAAAACCTCCTATTTCCAGAAGTTTTTTCAACTTCAAGAAACGACCAATTGGAAAAGAAATTTTAAAGAACAAACTCAGGTATGATTTTTTCTATGTATTCACAAATCGCAAAATCTGATAATGTTCAATTAAAGCTTTTTGGCTTTGGATTTCCAACATATATTCTTACAACTAGTAAATGATAGTTCCACATATTTATGATTTTCTCTGTTTGTGGTTACTTTAATTTTTTCTGTTTATGGCTGCCAAGATTTTCTCTATTTGTGTTCACCTTATATTTGATTTGCATAACTTTTTTTGGCTTCAAAAACTTTGGATTCGAAGAAAATCCGTTGATTTTGAGAGAACCACGAAATTTTTAGAAGGAATAGACAAATTTTGAAACAAATGAACTATGGCGTAATGTTTTCATTCAATTTTCGCATTTTGAAGATCCGTGACTGTACATTTAGAGCTTTTTTACTTTGCATTTTGGATTTCTAACTTCTTTCTTTGAGACTAGTTAATGATATGTCAAAATAAACAAATGGCTTATACATGAAACTTTTTTTGGCTTCAAAAACTTTAGATTCGAAGAAAATCCATAGATTTTAGGAGAACCACGACATTTTTGGAAAGGAACAAACAAATTTTGAAAAAATTTAACTATGCCATGGTGTTTTCATTTAATTTTTACATTTTAAAATCTGAGACTGTACACTTGGAGGTTTTTTGCTTTGCATTTAGAATTCTAACTTCTTCCCTTGAGACTTGTTAATAGTATGTTGAAAGAAACAAATGGCTTGTATATGGTGCTTTTTTTGGCTTCAAAAATTTTGGATTCAAAGAAATTGTTAGGAAATGCCCTAAGCATGAAAGACATTTTGATATATTTCATTTATTTTGAACTGGATAATAAAATTAATAATAGAGATTATTCATTACATTGCTGTTTGTCCTCATTCTATTTGTATGTTAAAGTAGATATAAGTAAATATGGCTCACTGACTACTTGTGTTAAAACTATTAGAACGTTGCATGCAATAGACTTTTGTATACGAGAAGACAATATTCTAAAGTAAGCTGTCTAAACTAAGGTCTGTAGTCTATGGGGTTAGATCAAGCATCTAACTCATATTAAGACTATTATGTTGTCTAAAGACATAGTGGGGACGGTTTGTCTTGACTATCCGGGGCATAGACTCCCAAGTAGAGACATAGATATATTACTTGGTGGTGACATATTGGACCGGGACTAAAGCATGATTGAACTACGTAGTCCGCTATGAGTAGATAAATCTGCTTTTGACATTCATTATGCAATAACCTTAATCTTGAGTAAATAAACTACTTCATGTATATGACTTGTATACTTTGATGTTCTAATAGCTAAAGCATCTCAGAGGTAGTAAACTTATAGACCGGTTCATTGGGTGCATAACTTGTATACGATGAAGTGTTTGTTTATAGATATCGGAATCATAGCTCTAATAAGGAGTTAAGGGTATCCTCCTAAAAGCATTATACTGGATGTGAAAATGGACAAGGCGTTGGGTTGTCTGCTAGGCGGCTGACTTCTTATTCACATATGGTGAATACTCATTTTTCTTATTCGATAGTAAAATGGAACTTTAAGATAGCCTGATCAGTAGGTTGAACGGACTTTGACCTAAGGCTGATCATGGATATCATATGAGGGTTTTGTATAATGACAAGGTCATTGGACAATAGCTTGTCACAGGCTTTCGTAATAGGTATATAATTAGGAGTTCAGTTTCAGGTTTATAGTGGTGTGACTCTGAAATTAGTGATCATATGATTGAGTTATTCGGTACAGAATGATGATCATATGGATTCACATGAGCCCGATTATATATGTCCAATTGGTCCCTCTACTAACTCCACATAATTCCTTAACGAATGGCAAATTGATCTGTGTATGCTTATTGGCTAGTTGACTTTACATGGATGGTGTTGACATAGGGTCAGGATGGTGGACTAGATTCTCTCCGATTGAATTTAGATTTTATTTTGGATAATAGAGTACACAATTATTCGAACTCCAAATAAAGTTGCCATGATTTTATTTAAGATTGGATTGGAGTTGTAGAAAATTATCCATGAGAACAAAATTTGAAATACAACTTTTTGTGGAATTTGAAATTTGAATTTTGAAATTTGAAATTTGAAATTTAAATTTTGAATTTGAAATTTGAATTTGAAATTGAAATTTGAAATTCGAATTTGACATTTGAATTTGAAATTTAAATTTAAAATTTGAAATTTGAATTCGAAATTTAAATTTGAAATTTGAATTTGAAGTTTGAATTTTAAAATTTAAACTTTGAAATTCAAATTCAAATTTTGAATCACAATCTATGTAGGATTTGAATTTAATGTGGATAATCCACAGGATGAAATTCGGTTTTGGTTTGGATAAAGGAGAGGAAATTCTTGTTTGAATCATACTTGAATTTTGAATCCTAATCCTAACTAAAAGTGGCTGAAATTTTGTAGAGAAAAATCTTCCTAGATATTTTGGTTTTTGTGGATAAGGTTTAAGGGAAATTCAAATGAGAAAATCCTAGTTGAATTTCGATTCTCGCCTTCCCTAGTGTGGCTGAAAATTTTGTGGATAAACCAAGGGAGATTTTCGGTTTTTGGATGGATAAGGGTGAGATAAAATTCAAGCTAGAAAATCATATTTGAATTTTGATTCTCCTCACACTAAAGTGGCCGAATCTAGAATTGTTTATGGCCTTAGGGAAATTCGGTTTTATTGGATGAGTGAAGAGATAAAATTTAAGTTAAAATCTTGTTTGAATTTGGATTCCAAAAATCCCTAAAGTGGCCAAAAATTATCCCTAAAATTTGGCCTAGAATTTTTTGGATTTTTGTGAGTGGATAAGGGAGAAAATCTTCTCGTAATCCAATTCGAATTCAAAGGATCACCTCATGCCAGTCTATAAATAGAGGTCCTACCACTCCAGTTCTCTCAGACTACAGACTCTCAGGTGAACAGGCTTATTGTTGCATAACTCACCATGACAATAAGTTCTTTAGAGATCTAGGTGGTCAAAAGAGGACTAGCAGTACAACCATACCGATCGAGGAACCGAGTGCCCACACACTCTGCCATCCGGGAATTGGAGAACAGTAGAGAAGGTTAGTTAGTTGAAGCCCTCCAGTCATTCTCCTTCTACAGTTGGTGTCCTCTGGGGTATGAATTTATATTGTTATTCGTTTATTGTATATGGTATCATGAGATATTTAACAATCTTGGAAAATTTTTGTAATTCTGCTTTTTTATCGATTTTTTCTTACAATTGGTATCAGAGCCATCTCGTGACTATGCCATGTGCATAAATTAGACAATTAGTTAGTTTTTTTTATTTATGTATAGATTTGATATTTAGAGAGTGACATTCTAGGTTTCATTTATGTTGTTATCATGAATTATGTATGTAGTATGTGGTTATTATAATTTTTTAAATTATTATAAGCATGCATGTTTATGCTGGTTATGGTTCCTTAGAATTTAGAAAAATTGTACCTAGGAATTTTTATGTAACCATGGGAGTGGTTTATCATCACCGTAATTTTCCCATGGACTTTAATTTTTAGTCTCTTAGAATTATTATGATTAGAATTTTGTACACCAGAAACGGTTTAGGAAATTTTATGTAATTATTCTTGGAGGAGATTGAAGTTTGAAGACCGTAGTTTATTTTTCTCAAAAGTTAAATTTAATTTAAAAAATTAAAATTTTGTTCGTGTGGAAAAATTCCAATTTAATTAGATTCAAATTAATTTTTGGAGATCCTAATGGGAAGATTGGAATATGACACGGAAATTGAGGACCAACCCCTCAGGATAGGCCACTGGCCTTGGTGAGGCTGCAACACTTACCCTCGGGCAGGATAGGGCTGCGCCAGCCCCTATCCAAGCCAACACCACCCACGGCCGCAGGCTTTGCCTGTAGCCAAGGGTGGCCGTGGCCCACCCAGGAGCTGCCCAGGCCTTGGTTTACAGGCGTTGCCTGCAAACTGGCGGGCTACTGCGTCTACCTGGGCATGCAACCTGTGGCTATAGGCAGGGCTGCACCCGGCCTGTGGCCATGGGCTACCAACACAACCCCCCCCCCCCCCGAGGGGCTGGGGGTTGCACACGGCGGCTGTGGGCCTTCGAGCCCTGTGGGCAGACGGGCCCAAGAAAACAAAAATTTTGATTTTTAAATTTGAGATTTAATTTTAATTCATGTTTAAAAATATGTAATTGAAAATTTGAAATTTTTGAAATTACATATTATTACAAATGAAATTTAAATTGTTTAAAATTTGAATTTGAAATTTAAATTTGAAATTCGAATTTGAAATTCAAATTTCTTGGAATTTAAATTTTAAATGATTCTTAGGATGAGAAATAAATGGAGAGACTACATAAAGATGGATACAAGAAGACAGAACAAAATTCAAGACCTAAAGAATGTTTTGGATGGAATTTTTTAATCTTTATTTTCTTTATTCTAGGATGGGACCATGACTCGGTTATTTAGTCCGTCAATTATTTTTTCCTGTGATATGTCATGGATGGATGAATATTTATTGATGGATGTCTTGTATGCATATTTGATAACATATCATATAGGATAGGCGAATGCTGCTCAGACTATATTGATCATACATATTTTTCAAAATTTGCATGTTTTTCAAAATATTGAGTGGGAGAGGGTTTCAAACAAAACCCATGGCCTCTATTGTTGATCCATATGTAAAAGCATATGTTCGGGCATAATTCTATTCATGACCTCCCCTCGGTGGCTTGATAGGATGTGGATTGGGCTACGTAAACAATGGTTATACACTCAAGATTCGTTTAGTTATTAACCTTCCCTAGAAGCTCTATTAACTAAACCGGTGGCCAAAATAAGCGATTGTTAATATATGTCTTAACCTTGGAGGATTTAAAGCAACATATATTAATTGGACGGGGTCCATGTTCTGGCTATTTGTTTCATGATCGCCCCTCGGTGGCTTGGGGTAATAGGTGCTGACAATTACCGTTACAATGCTACACGTTTTTTAAGTTTCATATAGGAACATACTTGTATGTTTTATTTGCTAAATTATCTATATATTTGCTTGGGCTTTGTAATGATGTCTAGTATAATTTTATTTCAGTCTAAAATGTCATTGACACCCCTCATTTCAATACTTACTGAAAATAAGCTGAATGGCGATAATTATAAAGACTGGAAAAGTAATATGCTAATAGTTATTAGCTGCGAGAGACACAAGTTCGTACTGGACAAACCATGCCCACCTGGGACTAAACCTGACACACCGCTTGAGGAGATCCCAGTTACCTATACTTATTGGAGAGAATCCAATGAGATAGCTCGGTGCTACATTCTTGCTAGCATGACGAGTGCTTTACAAAAGCAGCATGAAACTTATCAAGTTGCTATGGAGATCATGGAAAATCTAGAGGACATGTTCAGAAGCCAAGAAAAATTGGCTCAACAGTCTGCTATCACCAGTATTATGAGCTCTAAGCAGAAGGCAGGTACTCCGATAAAGGACCATATGATCATTCTAATGGGATTCTTTGCTGAGGCTGCCGAAAATGGTGTTGAGCTGGACTACAACATCCAGATTGAAATGGTGTTTAAAACTCTGCCTAAGGATTTTGTGGGGTTTAAGGTCGCATATAATTTGACGACAAGGGAGTTAGGATTCACCGAGCTCATGAAGCAACTCCAAGCTTACGAGCCGATGATCAAGGACGGGGATGCGGTCCAGCCAAAAGGAGAGGCCAATTGGGCAGAATCTTCCAAACCCTCACGGAAGAGGAAGAGGCTAAATAAGAAGCAAGTAACTTCTAGTTCTTCTAATCCTCCTGTCTCAGATGGGAAGAAGAAGAAGAAGAACAAGAAGCCCAAGGACCCTAAAAAGTCCAAGTGCTTCTTCTGTGGGAAGGTAGGTCACTTCAAGAAGGCTTGCCGGAATTTCCTAGCCGCCAAGGGCAAGGAAGGTAAGGAACTTCTATATCTAGAAGCGTGTTTGGTGGAAGAATCTAAAGACACTTGGGTTGTTGATTCGGGTGCTACTAACCATGTGTGTGTTTCTATGCAGGGGTTCACGGAAATGAGAAGTCTACATGACAGGAGCCTCTCGTTATGGACCAGAGACGATAGCTTGGTGGTGGCTAAGATAATGGGAGACGTATATCTATATTTTGATAAATTTAGGTTTATATTATTGAAAGACTGTTTTTATATTCCTAATTTTAGGAGGAACCTTATATCGGAAGCTTGTTTAATAAAGGATTCTTATTCAGTTTCTTTTAATAAAAGAGTTGATATTCGTAAAAATAAGTCTTTTATTTGTTCTGGATGGATGAATGGAAACTTGTATTTAATCAAACCAAAGATATACTCACTGCTTAACACTGAATTGATAGATAACTCTAAAAGGATGAAAGTTTCTCACTCTAACAAGGCGTATCTTTGGCATTTAAGACTTGGTCATATTAATCAGGATAGGATTCAAAAGTTAGTGAAAGACGGTCCTCTAGAATTTTTGGAGAAGGTACGTCTTCCTCAATGTGAGTCTTGTCTTGAGGGTAAGATGACTAAAAAGTCTTTTAGAACTAAGGGAATTAGGGCCAAGGAACTCTTAGAAATTGTGCACACCGACGTATGTGGCCCCATGAACATCGCAGTACGAGGAGGGTACGAGTGTTATGTCTCCTTTATAAATGATTACTCATGGTATGGATATGTGTACTTGATGTACCGCAAGAGCAAAACCTTTGACAAGTTCAAAGAGTGTCGTGCGAAGGTGGAAAAGCAATTGGGTAAATCCATAAAGACACTTCGATCTGATCGAGGTGGCGAATACATCTCCGATGAATTTCTAGGGTATCTCGTAGAGAATGGGATATTATCTCAATTGACTGTACTTGGTACTCCACAACAGAATAGTGTAGCCGAAAGGAGAAACAGGACCTTGATGGATATGGTACTGTCCATGATGAGTTATTCTATGCTATCGTTATCATTCTGGGGATATGCACTATAAACGGTGTGCTATATTCTGAACCAAGTTCCAAGCAAGTCAATCCCCAAGACTCTGTATGAATTGTGCCATAGCATGAAGCCCTCCCTTGGACATATGAGAATATGGGGCTGCCCGGCACATATGTTGGATGGGGATGCGAAGAAGTTGGAACCAAGATCAGAATTGTGTGTGTTTGTAGGGTATCCTAAGGGAACTAAGGGAGGTCTGTTCTATAACCTGAAGGAACAAAAAGTCATGTATCAACCCATGCGACATTCTTGGAAGAAAGTCACATGAATGACTTTAAGCCTTAAAGCAAAGTGATGCTAGAGGAGTTATCAGGTGAAAGAACTACTCCACAGGTTTCGGTCTTGGGCACAATTCTGAGTTCCAGTGAAAGACCTGCAGACGATCAACAGATTAGGGTGCTTCGTCGTAGTGGGAGGGTTTCAACGAAGCCTGATTTCTTCATGTATGATGCTGAGGTATACCAGGCCGAGGCTTATGAGCATGAGAAGGATCCAGTCACTTATAATGAAGCTATAAATGATGTTGATTCTAAATCTTGGAAACAGGCCATGAATAACGAGATAGATTCCATGAAATCCAACTCTGTTTGAAAACTTGTAGATCTGCCGGATGGGATAAAACCCATTGGCTGCAAGTAGGTCTACAAAAGAAAGAAGGATGTGGAAGGGAGAGTGGAAAATTTCAAGGCTAGACTGGTTGCAAAAGAGTACATGCAAAAGACTGGAATCGATTACGATGAAACCTTTTTGCCTGTTGCTATGCTAAAGTCTATCCGTATTCTTTTGTCCATTGCTACGGCTCTCGAATACGAGATCTGGCAAATGGACGTCAAGACGGCATTCTTGAATGGCCATCTTGAGGAAAGTATCTACATGATACAGCCCGAAGGGTTCGTGGTAAAAGGTCAAGAAAGAAAAGTCTGTAAGTTGCTTAGATCTATATATGGATTAAAGCAAGCAACCCGCTCATGGAATCAAAGGTTTGATCATGCGATAAAAATATTTAGTTTTGAGCAGAACATTGATGAACCCTGTGTTTATAAACGTATTAAGGATGGTAAAGTAGTCTTTCTGGTACTCTATGTAGATGATATACTGCTCATTGGGAATGATGTAGGGAATTTATCGTCGGTCAAGCTTTGGTTGAACCAATAGTTTGACATGAAGGACTTGGGAGAAGTTGATTATATTTTAGGCATTCGTCTTTTTAGAGATTGAAAGAATAAAATGATAGCATTATCCCAGACTTCATAAATAGATAAAATAATTGACAAGTTTGCAGTGCAAGAGGCAAAGAAAGGTTCACAACCTTCTATTGCCGGTCTAACTCTTTCATTGGATGACTGTCCCAACACATCAGAAGAAAGAGAGCATATGAGTAAGGTCCCTTATGCATCCGCTGTGGGTAGCCTTATGTACGCTATGCTTTACACTTGTCCAGATATATGTTTTGCAGTAGGTATGGTGAGTCGATATCAAGCGAATCCTGGAATCAAGCACTGGCAAGGAGTAAAGCATATACTCAAGTATCTTAAGAGAACGATAGATTATATGCTAGTATATTCTGGAGGGGACCTAACACCCATAGGATGCACGGACTTAGACTTCCAGACTTGCAAAGATTTGAGGAAATCAACATCAGGATCAGTGTTCTTACTCGGAGGAGGTGCCATTGTGTGGAGGAGCATGAAACAAGGTTGCACAGCTGACTCTACGATGGAGGCTCAGTATGTGACTACAGCTGAGGCATCTAAAGAAGCAGTTTGGCTCTGCAAGTTCTTTAGAGGCGTTGAGGTCATTTCAGGTGTTGACAAGTCTATCACACTTTACTGTGATAACACGGGGGCTATTGTTAGGAAATGCCCTAAGCATTAGAGATATTTTGATGTATTTATTTTAAACTGGATAATAAAATTATATATAGAGATTATTCATTATATTGCTGTTTGTCCTCATTTAATTTACATGTTAAAGTAAATGTAAGCAAATATGGCTCCCTGACTGCTTGTGTTAAAACTGTTAGAACGTTGCATGCAATGGACTTTTTGTGTGCGAGAAGACAATGTTCTAAAATAAGCGGTCTAAACTAAGGTCTGTAGTCTATGGGGTTAAACCGAGTATCTAACTCATGTTAAGACTATTATGTTGTCTAAAGCCATGGTGGGGAGAGTTTGTCTTGACTGTCTGGAGTATAGACTCCCAAGTAGAGACATAAATATATTGCTTGGTGGTGACATATTAGACTGAGACTAAAGCGTGATTGATCTACATAGTCCGCTATGAGTGGATCAATCTGCTTTTGACGTTCATTGTGCAGTAACCTTAATCCTGAGTAAATGAACTACTTCATGTGTATGACTTGTGTACTTTGATGTTCCAATGGCTAAAGCATCTCAAAGGTAGTAAGCTTATAGACCGATTCGTTGGGTGCATGACTTGTATACGATGAAGGGTTTGTTTACAGATATCGGAATCATAGCTTTAATAAGGAGTTAGGGGTATCCTCTTAAAGGCATTATGCTGGATGTGAAAATGGACAAGGCCTTGAGTCGTCTGCTGGGCGGATAACTTCTTATTCACATATGGTGAATAATCGTTTTCTTATTCGGTAGTATAATGGAACTTTAAGATAGCCTAATCAGTAGGATTGAATAGACTTTGACCTAAGGCTGATCATGGATATCATATGAGGGTTCTGCATATATGACAAGGTCATTGGACAATAGCTTGTCATAGGCTTACGTAATACGGTATATAATTGAGAGTTCAGTTTCAGGTTTATAGTGGTGTGACTTTGAAATTAGTGATCATATGATTGAATTATTCGGTACAGAATGATAATAATATGGATTCATGGGAGCCCGATTATATATGTCCAATTGGTTCCTCTACTAGCTCCACATAATTCCTTAACGATTGACAAATTGATTTGTGTATGCTATTGGCTAGTTGATTATGTATGGATGGTGTTGACATAGGATTAGGATGATGAACAAGATTCTCTCCGGTTGAATTCAGATTTTGTTTTGGATAATAGAGTACACAATTATTCGAACTCCAAATAAAGTTTCCATGATTTTATTTGAAGTTGGATTGGAGTTGTAGAAAATTATCCATGAGAATAAAGTTTGAAAAAACAACCTTTTTGCAGTGTTTGAAATTTGAAATTTGAATTTTGAATTTTGAAATTTGAAATTTAAATTCTGAATTTGAAATTTGAATTTGAAACTTAAATTTGAAATTTGAATTTGAAATTGGAATTTGAAATTTGAAATTTGAAATTTGAAATTTGAATTCGAAATTTAAATTTGAAATTTGAATTTGAAGTTTGAATTTTGAAATTTAAACTTTGAAATTTGAAATTCAAATTTTTAACCACAGTCCATGTAGGATTCGAATTTTTTGTGGATAATCCACATGGAGAAATTCAAATTTGATTTGGATTTTGGAAATGAAGATCTTGTTTGAATCCTACTTGAATTTTGAATCCCAATCTTAACTAACTTGATCGAAAATTTTGATGAATATCTTCATGGAATTTTTGAAATTTTTGTGGATAAGATTCAGGGAAAAATTCAAGTTTCAATCCGAGTTGAATTTGGATTCTCTCCTCCCTATATTGGCCGAAATTTATTGAGTGAATCTCAAGGGAGATTTTGGGTTATTTGTGGATAAGGATGAGATAAAATTCAAGCATGAAAATCTTATTTGAATTTTGATTCTTTTCATTACAACATGGCCGAAAATTTTATGGAATAATCCTAATAGATTTTCGGATTTTTTGGTTGGTTAATGGTGAGATAAAATTCAAGTTAAAATCCTGTTTGAATTTTGAAAACAAAATCCTAAAGTTGGCCGAATTTTTTAGTTGGGATAAGGCCTAGAAAATTCAGAATTTGTGGATGGATAAGGGAGAAAATTTTCTCCTAATCCAATTCGAATTCAGAGGATCACCTCATGTAAGTCTATAAATAGAGGTCCTGCCACTCCAGTTCTCTCAGACCACAGACTCTCAGGTGAGCAGGCTTATTGTTGCATAACTTACCGTGACAATAAGTTCTTTAGAGATCTGGGTGGTTAGAAGAAGACTAGCAGTGCTAGCATACCGATCAAGGTTCAGAGTGCCTACACACTCAGCCATTCAGGAATAGGAGAATAGTAGATAAGGCTAGCTGGTTGAAGTCCTCCAATCATTCTCCTCCTGCAGATTGGCGTCCTTTGAGGTATGAGTTTCAATTGTTGTTGGTTTATTGTATATGGCATCATGAGATATTTAATGATCTTGAAAAATTTTTATTGTTCCGCTGCGCCACTCTGGTACGTTTTTACCGATTTATTTCCTATAATTGGTATCAGAGCCATCTCATGACTATGCCATGTACATAAATTAGACAATTAATTAGTCTTTTTATTTATGTATGGATTTGTTATTTAGAGAGTGGCATTCTAGGATTCCTTTATGTTGTTAGCATGTATTATGTATGTAGTATGTAGTTATTTTAATTTTTTAAATTATTATAAGCATGCTTGTTTATTGCCGGTTATGGTTCCTTAGAATTTAGAAAATTGTATCTAGGATTTTTTATGTAACCATGGGAGCAGTTTATTATCACTGTAATTTTCCCACGGATTTTAATTTTTTGTCTCTTAGAATTATTATGATTAGAATTTTTTGTACACCGAAAACGGTTTACGAAATTTTATGTAATTATTTTTGGAGGAGATTGAAGTTTGAAGACCGTAATTTATTTTTCCCAAAAGTTAAATTTGATTTAAAGGTTGAAATTTTAATTGTGTGAAAAATTTCAATTTAATTAGGATTCAAATTAATTTTTAGAGATCCTAATGGGTAAATTGGAATACAGCACGGAAATCGAGGACCGACCACTAGGGACAGACCACCAGCTGTGGTTTGGCTGCAGCCCCTGCCCTCGGGGAGGATGGGGCTGTGGCAGATCCTGCCCATGGGTGCACCACCCACGGCTGTAGGCTCTGCTTGCAACCGAGGGTGGCCGTGGCCCCCAAAGGGTTGGCCGCAGCCCTGGTGTGTAGCCTGTGGCTGCAGGCTTGGCCTGCAGCCCAGCTTGGCTACACATGGCCTGCAGGCGTGGGCTGCCAGCCCCCCCGGGGGCTAGGGCCTGCCCACGGCGGCTGTCGGCCTTCGGGGCCAATGGACCGAAAATCAAAAAAATTTTGATTTTTAAATTTGAGATTTAATTTTTAGATCATGTTTAAAAATATGTAATTGAAAATTTAAAATTTTTGAAATTACATATTATTACACATGATATTTAAAATTGTTTAAAATTTGAATTTGAAATTTAAATTTGAAATTCAAATTTGAAATTTGAATTTAAAATTTAAATTTTTAGGATTTAAATTTTAAATGATTAATGGGATGAGAAATAGATGGAGAGTCTACATAAAGATGGATACAAGAAAACGGAACAAAATTCAAGACCCAAAGAATGTTTTGGATGGAATTTTGTAATCTTTATTTTCTTTGTTCTAGGATGGAACCATGACTTGGTTATTTATCTATCAATTATTTTTTCTGTGATATGTCATGGATGTATAAATATGTATTGATGGATGTTTTATATGCATATTTGATAATATGTCATATAGGATAGGTGAATATCGCTCATACTATATTGATCATACATATTTATCAAAACTTGCATGTTTTTCAAAATACTGAGTGGGAGAGGGTTTCAAACAAGACCCAGGACCTCCATTGTTGATCCATATGTGAAAGCATGGTAACGCCTTGCATCAGTTCTGCCGTGACCGCACCCCTCGGTAGGTGTTTACCGCCGCCGGTATACTAGGTTGGATCTCCTATGTGGAAAATGTGTTCGGATATGATTCTATTTATGACCATCTCTCGGTGGCTTGGTAGGACGTGGGTCAGGCTACGTAAATAATGGTTACACACTCAAGACTCGTTTAGTTATTAACCTTCCATAGAAGCTCTGTTAACTAAACTGGTAGTCAAAATAAGCGTTTATTAATATATGTCTTAACCTTGGAGGATTTAAGGCAACATATATTAATTAGACGGGCTATTTGTCTCATGACCACCCCTCGATGGCTTGGGGCAATAGGTGCTGAGAATTACTGTTGTAATGCTACATGTTTTTTTTCAAGTTTCATATAGGAACATAATTGTATGTTTTATTTGCTAAATTCTCTCTATATTTGCTTGGGCTTTGTAATGATGTCTAGTATAATTTTATTTCAGTTCAAAATGTCACCGACACCCCTCATTTCACTACTTACTGAAAATAAGCTGAATGGCGATAATTATAAAGACTGGAAAAGAAACCTATTGATAGTTCTCAGCTGCGAGAGACACAAGTTCGTGTTGGATGAACCATGCCCACTTGGGACTAAACCTGACACACCGCTAGAGGAGGTTCCGGTTGCCTATACTCGTTGGAGAGAATATATTGAGATAGCTCGGTGCTACATACTTGCTAGCATGACGATGTTTTACAAAAGCAGCATGAAACTTATTAAGTTGCTAGGGAGATCAAGGAAAATCTAGAGGACATGTTTGGAGGCCAAGAAAACTTGGCTCGACAGTCTGCTATAACCAAAATTATGAACTCCAAGCAAAAAGCAAGTACTCCAGTAAAGGACCATATGATCACTCTAATGGGATTCTTTACTGAAGCTGCCAAAAACGGTGCAGAGTTGGACTACAATACTTAGATCGAGATGGTGTTCAAAACTCTATCAAAAGATTTTATGGGGTTTAAGGCCGCATACAATCTGGCGACAAGGGAGTTAGGACTCACTGAGCTCATAAAGCAACTTCAAGCTTATGAGCGGATGATCAGGGGTGAGGATGCGGTCCAAACAAAAGGAGAGGCCAATTTGGCGGAATCTTCCAAACCCTCAAGGAAGAGGAAGAGGCCAAATCAGAAGCAAGCGGCTTCCAATTCTTCTAATCCTCCTGTCTCAGATGGGAAGAAGAAGAAGAACAACAAGAAGCCCAAGGACCCTAAAAAGTCAAAGTGCTTCCACTATGGAAAGGTAGGTCACTTCAAGAAGACTTGTCGGGAATTTCTAGCCACCAAGGGCCAGGAAGGTAAGGAACTTCACTATTTAAAAGCGTGTTTGGTGGAAGAATCGAAAGACACTTAGGTCATTGATTTGGGCGCCACTAATCATGTTTGTGTTTCTATGTAGGGGTTCGTGGAAACGAGAAGTCTACATGATAGGAGCCTCTCGTTGTGGACTGGAGATGGTAGCTTGCTGGTGGCTGAGGCAGTGGGAGATGTTTACCTTTACTTTGATGAATTCAGGTTTATTTTATTAAAAGACTGTTTTTAGATTCCTAATTTTAGAATGAACCTTATATTGGTAGCTTGTTTAATAAAGGATTCTTATTCAGTTTCTTTTAATAAAAGAGTTGATATTCGTAAAAATAAATCTTTTATTTGTTCTGGATGGATGAATGGAAACTTGTATTTAATCAAACCAAAGATGTACTCACTGCTTAACACTGAATTGACAGATAACTCTAAAAGGATGAAAGTTTCTCACTCTAACAAGGCGTATCTTTGGCATTTAAGACTTGGTCATATTAATCAGGATAGGATTCAAAAGTTAGTGAAAGACGGTCCTCTAGAATTTTTGGAGAAGGTACGTCTTCCTCAATGTGAGTCTTGTCTTGAGGGTAAGATGACTAAAAAGTCTTTTAGAACTAAGGGAATTAGGGCTCAGGAACTCTTAGAAATTGTGCACACCGACGTATGTGGCCCTATGAACATCGCAGCATGAGGAGGGTACGAGTATTATGTCTCCTTTATAGATGATTACTCAAGGTATGGATATGTGTACTTGATGTACCGCAAGAGCAAAACCTTTGACAAGTTCAAAGAGTATCGTGCGGAGGTGGAAAAGCAATTGGGTAAATCCATAAAGACACTTTGATTTGATCGAGGTGGCGAATACCTCTCTGATGAATTTCTAGGATATCTCGTAGAGAATGGGATATTATCTCAATTGACTGTACTTGGTACTCCACAACAGAATAGTGTAGCCGAAAGGAGAAACAGGACCTTGATGGATATGGTACTGTCCATGATGAGTTATTCTATGCTATCATTATCATTCTGGGGATATGCACTATAAACGGTGTGCTATATTCTGAACCAAGTTCCAAGCAAGTCAATCCCTAAGACTCTGTATGAATTGTACCGTAGCACGAAGCCCTCCCTTGGACATATGAGAATATGGGGCTGCTCGGCACATATGTTGGATGGGGATGCGAAGAAGTTGAAACCAAGATCAGAATTGTGTGTGTTTGTAGGTATCTTAAGGGAACTAAGGGAGGTCTGTTCTATAACCTGAAGGAACAAAAAGTCATTGTTTCAACCCATGCGACATTCTTGAAGGAAAGTCATATGAATGACTTTAAGTCTCGAAGCAAAGTGGTGTTAGAGGAGTTATCAGGTGAAAAAACTACTCCACAGGTTTTGGTCTTGGACGCAAGTCCGAGTTTCGGTGAAAGACCTCCAGACGATCAACAATTTAGGATGCCTCATCGTAGTAGGAGGGTTTTGAAGAAGCCTAATTTCTTCATGTATGATGCTAAGGTATACCAGGCTGAACCTCATGAGCATGAGGATGATTCGGTCACCTATGATGAAGCTATAAATGATGTTGATTCTAAATCTTGGAAATAGGCCATGAACAATGAGATGGATTCTATGAAATCCAACTCTATTTGGGAACTTATAGATCTGCCAGACGGGATAAAACCCATTGGATGCAAGTGGGTCTACAAAAGAAAGAAGGATGCGGAAGGAAGAGTGGAAACTTTTAAAGCTAGACTGGTTGTAAAAGGGTACACACAAAAGGTTAGAATCGATTACGATGAAACCTTTTCGCCTGTTGCTATGCTGAAGTCTATCCATATTCTTTTGTCCACTGCTGCAGCTCTTGATTACGAGATCTGGCAAATGGACGTCAAGACAGCATTCTTGAATGGCCATCTTAAGGAATGTATATACATGATACAGCCTTAAGGGTTTGTAGTAAAAGGCCAAGAAAGAAAAGTCTACAAGTTGCTTAGATCTATTTATAGATTAAAGCAAGCATCTCGCTCATGGAACCAGAGATTTGATCAAGTGATCAAGACATTTGGTTTTGAGCAGAACGTTGATGAACCCTGTGTTTATAAACATATTAAGGATGGAAAAGTGGTCTTTCTGATACTCTATGTCGATGATATACTACAGATTAAGAATGATGTAGGGAACTTATCATCGGTTAACCTTTGGTTACACCAACAGTTTGACATGAAGGACTTGGGAGAAGTTAATTATGTTCTAGGCATTCGTCTCTTCAGAGATCGAAAGAACAAAATGATAGCGTTATCCCAAGCTTCATACATCGATAAAATAATTGACAAATATGTAATGTAAAAGGCAAAGAAAGGTTCACAACCTTCCATTGCCGGTTTAACTCTTTCATTGGATGACTGTCCCAAGACATCGGAAAAAAGAGAGCGTATGAATAAGGTCCCTTATGCATCTGCTGTGGGTAGCCTTATGTACGCTATGCTTTGCACTCGCCCGGACATATACTTTGCAGTAGGTATGGTGAGTCGATATCAAGCGAATCCTGGAACCAAGCACTGGTAAGCAGTAAAGCATATACTCAAGTATCTTAAGAGAATGAGGGATTATATGCTAGTATATTCTAGAGGGGACCTAACACCCGTAGGATACACGGACTCAGACTTCCAGACTTGTAAGGATTCAAGGAAATCGACATCAGGATCAGTGTTCTTACTCGGAGGAGGCGCTATTGTATGGAGGAGCGTGAAGCAGGGTTGCACAGCTGACTCTACTATGGAGGCTGAGTATGTGGCTGCGGCTGAAGCATCTAAAGAAGTGGTTTGGCTCCACAAGTTCTTTAGAGACCTTGAGGTCATTCCGGGTGTTGACAAGCCTATCACATTTTACTGCGATAACACTGGGGCTATTGCCAACACAAGGGAATCTCAGCACCACAAGAGGACCAAGCACATAGATTAGAGGTATGACATTATTAGAGTGCACGTGGAGACAGGACAAGTAGATGTATATAAGATCGCGTCTGAGGACAGCATTACCGAATCCTTTACTAAGACTTTGGTGGCTAGAAGCTTTGAGAGGCATATAGTGGTGATGGGAATGCGTAACATGGCACATCTACTGGCTTAAGGCAAGTGGGAGATTGTTAGAAAATGCGCTAAGCATTAAAGACATTTTGATGTATTTATTTTAAACTGAATAATAAAATTATATATAGAGGTTATTCATTACATTGCTGTTTTTCCTCATTCAATTTACATGTTAAAGTAAATGTAAGCAAATATGGCTCCCTGACTACTTGTGTTAAAACTGTTAGAACGTTGCATGCAATGGACTTTTTGTGTGCGAGAAGACAATGTTCTAAAGTAAGTGGTCTAAACTAAGGTCTGTAGTCTATGGGGTTAGACCGAGCATCTAACTCATATTAAGACTATTATATTATCTAAAGCCATGGTGGAGACAGTTTGCCTTGACTGTCTGGAGCATAGACTCCCAAGTAGAGACATAGATATGTTGCTTGGTGGTGACATATTAGACCGGGACTAAAGCGTGATTTATCTACGTAGTCCGCTATGAGTGGATCAATCTGCTTTTGACGTTCATTGTGCAGTAATCTTAATCCTGAGTAAATGAATTACTTCATGTGCATGACTTGTATACGATGAAGGATTTGTTTACGGATATCAAAATCGTAGCTTCAATATGGAGTTAAGGGTATCCTCTTAAAGGCATTATACTAGATGTGAAAATAGACAAGGCCTTGGGTCGTCTGCTGGGCGGATAACTTCTTATTCACATATGGTGCATAATCATTTTCTTATTCGGTAGTATAATGGAACTTTAAGATAGCCTGATCAGTAGGATTGAACGGACTTTGACCTAAGGCTGATCATGGATATCATATGAGGGTTCTGCATACATGATAAGATCATTGGACAATAGCTTGTCACAGGCTTACATAATACGGTATATAATTGGAAGTTCAGTTTCAGGTTTATAGTGGTGTGACTCTGAAATTAGTGATCATATGATTGAGTTGTTCGGTAAAAGAATGATGATCATATGGATTTACGGGAGCCCAATTATATATGTCTAATCAGTCCCTCTACTAGCTCCACATAATTCCTTAACGTTTGGCAAATTGATTTGTGCATGCTATTGGCTGGTTTATTATGCATGGATGGTGATGACATAGGATTAGGATGGTAGATAAGATTCTCTCCGGTTGGATTGAGATTTTGTTTTGGATAATAGAGTACACAATTATTCGAACTCCAAATAAAGTTGCCATGATTTTATTTGAGATTGGATTGGAGTTGTAGAAAATTATCCATAAGAATAAAGTTTGAAAAAACAACCTTTTTGTGGAGTTTGAAATTTGAAATTTGAATTTTGAATTTTGAAATTGAAATTTAAAATTTAAATTTTGAATTTGAAATTTGAAATTCAAATTTTGATGTGAAATTTAAATTTGAAATTGAAGTTTGAATTTTGAAATTTAAACTGTGAAATTTGAAATTCAAATTTTGAATCACAGTCCATGTAAGATTCGAATTTTTTGTGGATAATCCACGTGGAGAAATTCGAATTTGATTTGGATTCTGGAGAGAAAGATCTTGTTTGAATCCTACTTGAATTTTGAATCCCAATCCTAACTAACTTGGTTGAAAATTTTGAGGAATATCCTCATGGAATTTTTGAAATTTTTGTGGATAAGATTCAGGGAGAAATTCAAGTTCCAATCCCAGTTGAATTTGGGTTCTCTCCTCCCTGTATTGGCCAAAATTTATTGAGTGAATCTCAAGGGAGATTTTTGATTATTTGTGGATAAGGCTGAGATAAAATTCAAGCATGAAAATCCTATTTGAATTTTGATTCTTTTCATTACAACATGGCCAAAAATTTTATGGAATAATCCCAATAGATTTTCAGATTTTTTGGTTGGTTAATGGTGAGATAAAATTCAAGTTAAATCCTGTTTAAATTTTGAATCTAAAATCCTAAAGTGTTAGGAAATGCCTTAAGCATTAGAGACATTTTGATATATTTATTTTGAACTGGATAATAAAATTATATATAGAGGTTATTCATTACATTACTATCTGTCCTCGTTTTACTTACATGTTAAAGTAAATGTAAGCAAATATGGCTCCTTGACTGCTTATGTTAAACTGTTAGAACGTTGCATGCAATGGACTTTTGAATGCGAGAAGACAATGTTCTAAAGTTAGCAGTCTAAACTATGGTCTGTAGTCTATGGGGTTAGACCGAACATCTAACTCATGTTAAGACTATTATGTTATCTAAAGCCTTGGAGGGGATGGTTTGTCTTGACTGTCTGGAGTTGGACTCCCAAGTAGAGACATAGATATGTTGCTTGGTGGTGACATATTAGACCGGGACTAAAGCGTGATTGATCTACGAAGTGAGCTTTAAGTGGATCGATCAGCTTTTGACGTTCATTGTGCAGTAACCTTAATCCTGAGTAAAAGGACAGCTTCATGTATATGACTTGTGTACTTTGACATTCCAATGGCTAAAGCGTCTCATAGGTAGTAAGCTTATAGACAGGTTCGTTGGGTACATTACTTGTATACGATGAAGGGTTCACTTATAGATATCGAAATTATAGCTCTAATGAGGAGTTAAGGATATCCTCTTAAAGGCATTATACTGAATGTGAAAATAGACAAGGCCTTGGGTCGTCTACAGGGTGGATGACTTCTTATTCACATATGGTGAATAATCATTTTCTTAATTCGGTAGTATAATGGAACTTTAAGATAGCCTGATCAGTAGGATTAAACAGACTTTGGCCTAAGGCTGATCATGGATATCATATGCGGGTTCTGCATATATGACAAGGTCATTGGACGATAACTTGTCACAGGCTTACGTAATACGGTATATAATTGGGAGTTCAGTTTCAAGTTTATAGTGGTGTGACTCTGAAATTAGTGATTATATGATTGAGTTGTTCGGTAAAGAATGATGATCATATGGATTTACGGGAGCCCGATTATATATGTCCAATTAGTCCCCCTACTAGCTCCACATAATTCCTTAACGTTTGGCAAATTGATTTGTGTATGCTATTGGCTAGTTTATTATGCATGGACGGTGTTGACATAAGATTAGGATGGTAGACAAGATTCTCTCTGGTTGGATTCAGATTTTGTTTTGGATAATAGAGTACACAATTATTCGAACTCCAAATAAAGTTGCCATGATTTTATTTGAGATTGGATTGGAGTTGTAGAAAATTATCCATGAGAACAAGAGTTTGAAATACAACTGTTTTGTGGATTTTGAAATTTGAATTTTGAAATTTGAAATTTAAATTTGAAATTTGAAATTTGAAATTTGAATTTGAAATTCGAATTTGAAATTTGAAATTCAAATTTTGAATCACAGTCTAAGTGGGATTTGAATTTGTTGTGGTAAATCTACAAGGAATGAAATTTGAATTTAAGTTGGATATGGAGAGGAAAATCTTGTTAGAATCCTACTTGAATTTTGAATCCAAATCCTAACTAAGGAAAAATTTGAATTTTGAATTTTGAGGATTACCCTCAATAAATTTTTGGATTTTTGTGGATAAGGTTCAAGGAAAAATTCAAATTTCAATCCCAGTTGAATTTGGATTCTCTCCTCCCTGATAATGGCCAAATTTTTGGAGTAAATCTCCTAGGAGATTTTCGGTTATTTTGGATAAGGATGAGATACGATTTAAGCTTGAAAATCCTAGTGGAATTTTGATTCTTCCTTATCCAAAAGTGGCCGAAATCTTGGTGGAGTTTTCTCCTTTGAATTTTCAAATTTTTTGGTTGAAAAAGGGAGATAAAATTCTAGTTAAAATCTTGTTTTGATTTGGATTGGAATTATCCTATAATGGCCGAAATTTGTTGGGATTTTCCCTTGGATAATTTCAGATTTTATGGTTATGGATAAGGGAGAATATCTTCTCCTAATCCAATTCGAATTCGGAGAATCACCTCATGCAGGTCTATAAATAGAGGTCCTGCCACTCCCGTTCTCTTAGACCACAGACTCTCAGGTGAGCAGGCTTATTGTTGCATAACTCACCGTGACAATAAGTTCTTTAGAGATCTGGGTGGTTGGAAGAAGACTAGCAGTGCTAGCATACCGATCGAGGTTCAGAGTGCCCACACGCTCAGCCATTCGGGAATTGGAGAATAGTAGAGAAGGCTAGTTGGTTGAAGCCCTTCGGTCATTCTCTTCCTGCAGATTGGCGTCCTTGAGGTATGAGTTTTAATTGTTGTTCGTTTATTGTATATGGCATCATGAGATATTTAACGATCTAAAAATTTTTATTGTTCCGCTACGCCACTCTGATACGGTTTTACCAATTTATTTTCCTACAATCGGTATCAGAGCTATCTCATGACTATTCCATGTACATAAATTAGACAATTACTTAGTCTTTTTATTTATGTATGGATTTGATATTTAGAGAGTGGCATTCTAGGTTTCCTTTATGTTGTTATGTGTATTATGTATAAAGTATGTGGTTATTTTAATTTTTTGAATTATTATAAGCATGCTTGTTTTTGCCAGTTATGGTTCCTTAGAATTTAGAAAAATTGTATCTAGGAATATTTTATGTAACCATGGGAACAGTTTATTAGCACTATAATTTTCCCATGGATTTTTAATTTTTGTCTCTTAGAATTATTATGGTTAGAATTTTTTGTACACCGGAAACGGTTTAGAAAATTTTATGTAATTATTCTTGGAGGAGATTGAAGATTGAAGACTGTAATTTATTTTTCCCAAAAGTTAAATTTGATTTAAAGGTTGAAATTTTGATTGTGTGGAAAATTTCAATTTAATTGGGATTCAAATAAATTTTTAGAGATCCTAATAGGCAAATTGGAATATGGCATGAAAATCGAGACACGACCCCTCGGGATAGGCCGTCGGGCCTTGGTGGGGCAGCAGCCTCTGCCCTCGGGTAGGATGGGCTGCGGCAGCCCCTGTGCAGGCCATAACCACCCACGGTCGCAGGCTTGGCCTGCAGCCGAGGGTGGCCGTGGCCTCCCCAAGGCTTGCCGCAGCCTAGGCGTGTAGCCTGTGGCTGCAGGTGTTGCCTGCAGCCTGCCGGTTGCTGCGCCCAGCCTGGGCGTGCAACCTGGCGCTGCAGGCTTAGCCTGCAGCCAGGCCGGGGGCTGCCAGATGCCCGGGGCTGGGGGCTACCCACGGCGGCTGTCGCCTCTAGAGGCGGTGGGGCGATGGTTCTAAAATCGAAAAATTTTAATTTTTAAATTTGAGATTTAATTTTAAATCATATTTAAAAATATGTAATTGAAAATTGAAAATTTTTGAAATTACATATTATTACACATGATGTTTAAAATTGTTTAAAATTTGAATTTGAAATTTAAATTTTTGGAGATTTAAATTTTAAATGATTCTTGGGATGAGAAATAAATGGAGAGGCTATATAAAGATGGATACAAGAAGATGGAATAAAATTCAAGACCCAAAGAATGTTTTGGATGGAATTTTGTAATCTTTATTTTCTTTGTTCTAGGATGGAATCATGACTTGGTTATTCTATCAATTATTTTTTCTGTGATATGTCATGGATGTATAAATATGTATTGATGGATGTTTTGTATGTATATTTGATAACGTGTCACATAGGATAGGTGAGTGCCGCTCATACTATATTGATCATACATATTTGTCAAAACTTGCATGTTTTTCAAAATATTGAGTAGGAGAAGGGTTTCAAACAAAACCGATGGCCTCCATTGTTGATCCATATGTGAAAGCATGGTAACGCCTCACGTCAGTTCTGCCCTGACCATACCCCTCGGTAGGTGTTTACCGCCACCAGTATACTAGATTGGATCTCCTATGTGGAAAACATGTTCGGGTACGATCCTATTCATGACCACCCCTCGGTGGCTTGGTAGGACGTGGATCGGGCTACGTAAACAATGGTTATACATTCAAGACTCGTTTAGTTATTAACCTTCCCTAGGAGCTCTGTTAACTAAACTGGTGGCCAAATAAGAGGTTATTAATAAATGTCTTAACCTTGGAGGATTTAAGGCAACATATATTAATTCGACGGGGTCCATGTTCCGGCTATTTGTTTTTGTGACCACCCCTCGGTGGCTTTGGGCAATAGGTGCTGAGAATTACCGTTGCAATGCTACATGTTTTTCAAGTTTCATGTAGGAACATACTTGTATGTTTTATTTGTTAAATTATCTGTATATTTGCTTGGACTTTGTAATGATGTCTAGTATAATTTTATTTCAGTTCAAAATGTCACCGACACCCCTCATTTCAATACTTACTGAGAATAAACTAAATGGCAATAATTATAAGGATTGGAAAAGAAATCTGTTAATAGTTCTCAGCTGCGAGAGACACAAGTTCGTACTGGACGAACCATGCCCACCTAGGCCAAAACCTGACACACCGCTTGAGTTAGACTACAATACCCAGATTGAGATGGTGTTCAAAACTCTGCCTAAAGATTTTGTGGGGTTTAAGGCTGCATACAATCTGGCGACAAGGGAGTTAGGACTAACCGAGCTCATGAAGCAACTTCAAGCTTATGAGCGGATGATCAGGGATGGGGATGCGGTCCAACCCAAAGGAGAGGCCAATTTGGCGGAATCTTCCAAACCCTCTCAGAAGAGGAAGAGGCCAAACCAGAAGCAAGTGGCTTCCAGTTCTTCTAATCCTCCTGTCTCGGATGGGAAGAAGAAGAAGAAGAACAAGAAGACCAAGACCCTAAAAAGTCCAAGTGCTTCCGCTGTGGGAAGGTAGGTCACTTTAAGAAGGCTTGTCGGGAATTCCTAACCGCCAAGGGCAAGGAAGGTAAGGAACTTCACTACTTAAAAGTGTGTTTGGTGGAAGAATCGAAAGACACGTAGGTCATTGATTCGGGCGCCACTAATCATGTTTGTGTTTCTATGCAGGGGTTCATGGAAACGAGAAGTCTACATGATAGGAGCCTCTTATTACGGACTGGAGATGGCAGCTTGGTGGTGGCTGAGGCAGTGGGAGATATTTATCTTTACTTTGATGAATTTAGGTTTATTTTATTGAAAGATTGTTTTTATGTTCCTAATTTTAGGAGGAACCTTATATCGGTAGCTTGTTTAATAAAGGATTCTTATTCAGTTTCTTTTAGTAAAAGAGTTGATATTCGTAGAAATAAGTCTTTTATCTGTTCTGGATGGATGGATGGAAACCTATATTTGATCAAACCAAAGATGTACTCACTGCTTGACATCGAATTAATAGATAACTCTAAAAGGTTGAAAGTTTCTCACTCTAACAAGGCATATCTTTGGCATTTAAGACTTGGTCATATTAATCAGGATAGGATTCAAAGATTGGTGAAAGACGGTCCCCTAGAATCTCTAGAGGAGGTACGTCTTCCTCAATGTGAGTCTTGTCTAGAGGGTAAGATGACTAAGAGGTCTTTTGGGGCTAAGGGTACTAGGGTCAGGAGCTCTTAGGAATTGTGCACACTGACGTATGTGGCCCCATGAACGTCACAGTATGAGGAGGGTTCGAGTATTATGTCTCCTTTATAGATGATTACTCAAGGTATGGATATATGTATCTGATGCACTGCAAGAGCGAAACCTTTGACAAGTTCAAATGGTATCGTGCCGAAGTGAAAAAGCAATTAGGTAAATCCATAAAGACACTTCGATCTGATCGAGGTGGTGAATACCTTTCTGACGAATTTCTAGGACATCTTGTAGAGAATGATATTATCCCAATTGACTGCACGTGGTACTCCACAACAGAATGGTGTAGCCGAAAGGGGAAACAAGACCTTGTTGGATATGGTACGGTCCATGATGAGTTATTCAATGCTGCCATCATCATTTTGGGGATATGCTTTGCAAACGGCATGCTATATTATGAACCAGGTTCTAAGCAAATCAATTCCCAGAATTCCGTATGAATTGTGCCGTGGCAGGAAGCTCTCCCTTGGACATATAAGAATATGGGGCTGCCCGGCACATGTACTGGATGGGGATGCGAATAAATTGGAACCAAGATCAGAATTGTGCATGTTTGTAGGGTATCCAAAGGGAACTAAAGGAGGTCTGTTCTATAACCTGAAGGAACAAAAAGTCATTGTCTCAACCCATGCGACATTCTTAGAGGAAAGTCACATGAATGATTTTAAGCCTCGAAGTAAAGTAGGGCTAGAGGAGTTATCGGGTGAAAGAACTGCTTCATAGATTTCGGTCTTGGACACAAGTCCGAGTTCCGGTGAAAGACCTGCAGACGATCAATAATTTACGGTGCCTCATCGTAGTGGGAGGGTTTCGAAGAAACCTAATTCTTCATGTATGATACTGAGGTATACCAGGCCGAGGCTCATGAGCATGAGGATGATCCGGTCACCTATGATGAAGCTATAAATGATGTTGATTGTAAATCTTGGAAACAGGTTATGAACAATGAGATGGATTCTATGAAATCCAACTCTGTTTGGGAACTTGTAGATTTACCGGATGGGATAAAACCCATTGGATGCAAATGGGTCTACAAAAGAAAGAAGGATGCGGAAGGGAGAGTGGAAACTTTCAAAGCTAGACTGGTTGTAAAGGGGTACACACAAAAGGCTTGAATCGATTACGATGAAACCTTTTCACCTGTTGCTATACTGAAGTCTATCTGTATTCTTCTATCCGTTGCTGTGGCTCTCGATTACGAGATCTGACAAATAGATGTCAAGACGGCATTCTTGAATGACCATCTTGAAGAGTGTATCTATATGATACAGCCTGAAGGGTTAGTAGCGAAAGGCCAAGAAAGGAAAGTTTACAAGTTGCTTAGATCCATTTATGGATTAAAGCAAGCATCCCGCTCATGGAACCAGAGGTTTGATCAAGCGATTAGGATATTTGGTTTTGAGCAGAACGTTGATGAACCCTATGTTTATAAACGTATTAAGGATGGAAAAGTGGTCTTTTTGATACTCTATGTCGGTGATATGCTACTCATTGGGAATGATGTAGGGAACTTATCATCGGTCAAGCTTTGGTTACACCAACAGTTTGACATGAAGGACTTGGGAGAAGCTAATTATGTTCTAGGCATTCGTCTCTTCAGAAATCGAAAGAACAAAATGATAGCGTTATCCTAAGCTTCATACATAGATAAAATAATTGACAAATATGCAATACAAGAGACAAAGAAAGGTATACAACCTTCTATTGCTGGTCTAACTCTTTCATTGGATGACTGCCCCAAGACATCGGAAGAAAGAGAGCGTATGAATAAGGTCCCTTATGCATCCGCTGTGGGTAGCCTTATGTATGCTATGTTTTGCACTCGCCTGGACATATGTTTTGCAGTAAGTATGGTGAGTCGATATTAAGCGAATCCTGGAACCAAGCACTGGCAAGCAGTAAAGCATATACTCAAGTATCTTAAGAGAACGAGGGATTATATGCTGGTGTATTCTGGAGGGGACCTAACACCCGTAGGATACACAGACTCAGACTTCCAGACTTGTAAAGACTCGAGGAAATCGACATTTGGATCAGTGTTTTTGCTCGGAGGAGGCGCTATTGTGTAGAGGAGCATGAAGCAGGGCTGCACAGCTGACTCTACTATAGAGGCCGAGTATGTGGCTGCGGCTGAGGCATCTAAAGAAGCGGTTTGACTCCGCAACTTCTTTAGAGACCTTGAGGTCATTCCGGGTGTTGACAAGCCTATCACACTTTACTGTGATAACACTGGGGCTATTGCCAACACAAGAAAATCTCGGCACCACAAGAGGACCAAGCACATAGATCGGAGATATCATATTATTAGAAGGCACGTGGAGACAGGATAAGTAGATGTATATAAGATCGCATCTGATGACAACATTACCGATCCCTTTACTAAGACTTTAGTGGCTAGTAGCTTTGAGAGGCACGTAGAGGCAATGGGGATGCGTAACATGGCACATCTGCTAGCTTAGGGCAAGTAGGAGATTGTTATGAAATGCCCTTAGCATTAGAGACATTTTGATGTATTTATTTTGAACTGGATAATAAAATTATATATAGAGGTTATTCATTACATTACTATCTGTCCTTATTTTATTTACATGTTAAAGTAAATGTAAGCAAATATGACTCCCTGACTGCTTCTGTTAAACTGTTAGAACGTTACATGCAATGGACTTTTGTGTGCGAGAAGACAATGTTCTAAAGTTAGCGGTCTAAACTATGGTCTGTAGTCTATGGGGTTAGACCGAGCATCTAACTCATGTTAAGACTATTATGTTGTCTAAAGCCTTGGAGGGGATAGTTTGTCTTGACTATCTGGAGCTGGACTCTCAAGTAGAGACATAGATATGTTGCTTGGTGGTGCATATTAGACCGGGACTAAAGCGTGATTGATCTACGATGTCCGCTTTGAGTGGATCGATCTTCTTTTGACGTTCATTGTGCAGTAACCTTAATCCTGAGTAAAAGGGCAGCTTTATGTATATGACTTGTGTACTTTGATGTTCCAATGGCTAAAGCGTCTCAGAGGTAGTAAGCTTATAGACCGGTTCGTTGGGTGCATGACTTGTATACGATGAAGGGTTCATTTACAGATATCGGAATCATAGCTCTAATAAGGAGTTAAGGATATCCTCTTAAAGGCATTATACTGAATGTGAAAATGGATAAGGCCTTGGGTCGTCTACAGGGTGGATGACTTCTTATTCAAATATGGTGAATAATCATTTTCTTAATTCGGTAGTATAATGGAACTTTAAGATAGTCTGATCAGTAGGATTAAACAGACTTTGGCCTAAGGCTGATCATGGATATCATATGAGGGTTCTGCATACATGACAAGGTCATTGGACGATAGCTTGTCACAGGCTTACGTAATACGGTATATAATTGGGAGTTTAGTTTCAAGTTTATAGCGGTGTGACTCTGAAATTAGTGATCATATGATTGAGTTGTTCGATAAAGAATGATGATCATATGGATTTACGGGAGCCTGATTATATATGTCCAATTAGTCCCTCTACTAGCTCCACATAATTCCTTAACGTTTGGCAAATTGATTTGTGTATGCTATTGGCAAGTTTATTATACATGGATGGTGTTGACATAGGATTAGGATGGTAGACAAAATTCTCTCCGGTTGGATTCAGATTTTGTTTTGGATAATAGAGTACACAATTATTCAAACTCCAAATAAAGTTGCCATGATTTTATTTAAGATTGGATTGGAGTTATAGAAAATTATCCATGAGAGCAAGAGTTTGAAATACAACTATTTTGTGGATTTTGAAATTTAAAATTTGAAATTTGAATTTGAATTTGAAATTTAAATTTGATATTTGAAATTTGAAATTTGAAATTTGAAATTTGAAATTCAAATTTTGAATCACAGTCCAAGTGGGATTCGAATTTGTTGTGGTAAATCTACAAGGAATGAAATTCGAATTTGAGTTGGATATGGAGAGGAAAATCTTGTTAGAATCCTACTTGAATTTTGAATCCAAATCCTAACTAAGGAAAAATTTGAATTTTGAATTTTGAGGATTATCCTCAATAAATTTTTGGATTTTTGTGGATAAGGTTCAAGGAAAAATTCAAATTTCAATCCCAGTTGAATTTGGATTCTCTCCTCCCTGATAATGGCCGAATTTTTGGAGTAAATCTCCTAGGAGATTTTCGGTTATTTTGGATAAGGATGAGATAAGATTCAAGCTTGAAAATTCTAGTGGAATTTTGATTCTTCCTTATCCAAAAGTGGCCAAAATCTTGGTGGAGATTTCTCCTTTGAATTTTCAGATTTTTTGGTTGAAAAAGGGAGATAGGATTCATGTGAAAATCTTGTTTAGATTTGGACTGGAATTATCCTATAATAGCCGAAATTTGTTGGGATTTTCCCTTGGATAATTTCAGATTTTATGGTTGTGGATAAGGGAGAATATCTTTTCCTAATCCAATTCGAATTTAGAGAATCACCTCATGCAGGTCTATAAATAGAGGTCTTGCCACTTCAGTTCTCTTAGACCACAGACTCTAAGGTGAGCAGGCTTATTGTTGCATAACTCACCGTGACAATAAGTTCTTTAGAGATCTGGGTGGTCGGAAGAAGACTAGCAGTGCTAGCATACCGATCGAGGTTCAGAGTGCCCACACACTCAACCATTCAAGAATTGGAGAATAGTAAAGAAGGCTAGTTGGTTGAAGCCCTCCGGTCATTCTCCTCCTACAGATTGGCGTCCTTGAGGTATGAGTTTTACTTGTTGTTGGTTTATTGTATATGGCATCATGAGATATTTAACGATCTAAAAATTTTTATTGTTCCGCTGCGCCACTCTGATACGTTTTTACTAATTTATTTTCATACATAAAGTTGGTCGAATTTTTTAGTTGGGATAAGGCCTAGAAAATTCAGATTTTGTGGATGGATAAGGGAGAAAATCTTCTCCTAATCCAATTCGAATTCAAAGGATCACCTCATGCAAGTCTATACATAGTGGTCCTGCCACTCCAGTTCTCTCAGACCACAGACTCTCAGGTGAGCAGGCTTATTGTTGCATAACTCGCCGTGACAATAAGTACTTTAGAGATTTGGGTGGTCGGAAGAAGACTAGCAGTGCTAGCATACCGATCAAGGTTCAGAGTATCCACACACTCAGCCATTCGGGAATTGGAGAATAGTAGAGAAGGCTAGTTGGTTGAAGCCCTCTGATCATTCTCCTCCTGCAGATTGGCATCCTTTGAGGTGTGAGTTTAAATTGTTGTTGATTTATTGTATATGGCATCATGAGATATTTAACGATGTTGAAAAATTTTTATTGTTCCGTTGCGCCACTCTGATACTTTTTTACCGATTTATTTCCTATAGCTATTACCAACACAAAGGAATCTCGGCACAATAAGAGGACCAAGCACATAGATTAGAGGTACCACATCATTAGAGGGCACGTGGAGACTGGACAAGTGGATGCATGTAAATGTTAGGAAATGCCCTAAGCATTAGAGACATTTTGATGTATTTATTTTGAACTGGATAATAAAATTATATATAGAGGTTATTCATTACATTGCTATCTGTCCTCATCTTATTTACATGTTAAAGTAAATGTAAGCAAATATGGCTCCCTGACTACTTGTGTTAAACTGTTAGAACGTTGCATGCAATGGACTTTTGTATGCAAGAAGACAATGTTCTAAAGTTAGCGGTCTAAACTATGGTCTGTAGTCTATGGGGTTAGACCAAGCATCTAACTCATGTTAAGACTATTATGTTGTCTAAAGCCTTGGAGGGGACGGTTTGTCTTGACTGTCTGAAGTTGGACTCCCAAGTAGAGACATAGATATGTTGCTTGGTGGTGACATATTAGACCGAGACTAAAGCGTGATTGATCTACGAAGTCCGCTTTGAGTGGATCGATCAGCTTTTGACGTTCATTATGCAGTAACCTTAATCCTGAGTAAAAGGACAACTTCATGTATATGACTTGTGTACTTTGATGTTCCAATGGCTAAAGCGTCTCAGAGGTAGTAAGCTTATAGACCGGTTCGTTGGGTGCATGACTTGTATACGATGAAGGGTTCGTTTACAGATATCGGAATCATAGCTCTAATGAGGAGTTAAGGGTATCCTCTTAAAGGCATTATACTGAATGTGAAAATGGACAAGGCCTTGGGTCGTCTACTGGGCGGATGACTTCTTATTCACATGTGATGACCAGAGAATTCTAGCAGTGTAACTTAGTTTAATCTAGGGTTTTCTATAAGTTCTGTAAGCAGGAATGTAAAGAAACACTATATTTGTAATTAGACAAATTATAGTGTTGATAGTAATAAATAGATGTTTTGGAGGAATTAAAATCTCCAAAAATAAGTAGAGAATAAAGTATATGAGTAAGAAAGTGATTTCAGGCCAAAACGCTCAAAAAGGAGTAGTTTCGGTATCTGAACAGTGTAAAGATAAGAATATGGCAAGTTACAGTAAGAGCACAGTAAGAAAAGTAATTTAGGGTTTTTAAGAGTTTTAAGACAGTATTAGAATAATTTGACAGTACGGATGGCTAGACAAGTCCTCCGGTATGTCATCCCAGAAATTTCATCATCTTCGGTAAAATGATGAAGCATTTTGGGGCCAAAGAAACCAAGAGATTACCCTATGTAAAACCTAAGGTTACTAAAGGATGAAAAACTTCGTCATCGATTTTTAGCCCAACGACAGTAGAATAAGGTAAACTGATCGCACAGGAGGCGTCAGAAACCCGCCTACATGATTTCGGTAAAGTTTGGTCCGGTTTGACTTTTGGTCAAACTTTGACCTATGGATTAATTAGATGACATCATGGATGATGTCATAATCAGGAATAAGAAATTAAAAGAAAAAGGGTGGTAGGTAGGATGAATGGCTAAGATTAAAGGTAGGTAAGATCAATGGCTAAGATTATGCCAAAAATGCAAAGTTGAAATTTTTTTTAAATTTCGTGGATAAGGGCTACATAGGTCGGTTTTACAGCTGGAAAGACAACCAAAATAATTATGTTTTGACCCCAAAAAGTTTGCAAATAAACCCTTAAAAAGTTGCTAAAAAGTCCCTAAAGAAAATTGCTAAAAAGCCCTCCTTTTTGGCCTCCCTTTATAAAAATGTTTTTGGCTTCATAAAATCAGAATTTTTTTTTTTCTGAAATTACAGCCCCTTTGCTGCCCTTTGAAGCCAAGACTCTTCCCCTCCATTGAGCTTGAGTTTCTTCAAAGTTTGGTTCAAAATCTTAAGCAAAGTTCTTCTTAAGCAAGTATTGACTAACATAGCAAGGTAAGCTTCAAATTTCAAGCTTTTCTTTGGTATTTTGAAGCAAAAATCCGTGGCTATGTTGAGTAGAAAGGAATGAGAAAAGTTTAGTTCAAATCTTGTTGTTTAAGGTTAATTAGTTTGCATAATAGTTAAAGAGTAATTTAGAAGCTTAAAACAAGAATTTTTCATGTTAGTTTTGTGAGGAACCCATGGCTAAGTGTATGGGTTCAAAGAATTTCAAGTTTGATTTAATTAAATTGTTGTTTTAAAGTGTGTTTTGATATGTAAAACAACTAGAAAGAAAATTTGAAAGCTTAAAACCAAAGTAGGATTCGGTTTGTTTCAAGAAAAACCGTGTATGTTACTAGGGTTTGGAAAGAATTCTGAGTTGGTTTTGGTTGATTTAAACATGTGTTTTAATGTGTAAAATGTTTAGAAAGAAAAGTTAAAAAGTTTGAAACAAAATTTTGTAAAAGTTTTTTAAAAATAAACCTTGTATACCTAGTGTGAAGAACATGTAAAAATCATGTGATTTTAGTGTTGTGGTAAGTTAGAATGATGTAGAATATAAGCTTGTTTAAGTGGTTGAATTGAAAACCAAAGTTCGGTTAGGATTTAGTATAAAACCTGAGGCATCCAAGTGAGATTTTAATAAGAATTTTATTTGGTTTTGGTGTTGAATATGCCTTAAAAACCAAGAAGAAAAGTAAGAGAAAGAATGTTGAAAGAAAGAAAGTTTTGGTGTTGGAAACCTAAACTAAAACTGTGGTTAATGTGAGTGAAAAATAAAGACCTTGTGTGTGATTTGTACATTGAGAATGTGGAAGGTTTTTACGTAAAAGTTTAGAAACTTTTGAGTAAAATAGGCCTCTGGTATAGTACGTGGCAGGTTTAGATTAGGATAGATGGTTTTAAGGCGTTTCCTAAATGCTGGAAACCTAAAATTTAAGCAGAAATGCTGCCGAAATTTTTAAAGCGGCATTAAGGGCATTTCAGGAAACGAGCGATAGAAATATGCTCGAAATGAAAACCGAGATCCCTCGGTACCTTAGAGTTTGAAGTATGAAAGCGGGTCTAACAGAGTAGTAAACTGACTCCAAAAATCTAAAATGCTGAGAGGACGGAAAAAAAAAAAAACATCAAGGGCGTTTTAGGTAACAAGGGTAAAGTTTAGGGTCAGGATAGAAAAACCCGAGCCCCTCGAAGACTTAGGTCAGGAAGAGAATAAGAAACATTTTTAAGATTAGTAAAAAGCTCGTTTGAAGCTCCGAAACTCTAGAAAAATGAGCCACGACCCCAAGGGTCAGAATAGTACCACCCAAGGGACGGGTGATAAGTAAATAATGTAATCGCAACAATTAAGTTGTAAAAATTTACCGAGAGCTAGAAAAGATTGTTTTAAGATTTTAGGGACTCAGAAAATCCCGTTTAAGCACCAAAATGAGAATGACCCCAAGACCCATTAGGGGCAAAACGGTTATTTTGACCAAAAATCTAGAAGAGTCAAGAAAGGGGCGTTAAACCTTCCAGTTAGCTATTTTATGGTTCTCGAACTTAGGGAACCCAGTCTAAGCAGAAAAATAGAAACGTCCCCTGGCCCAATTACTATTCACGTGCATGGCACTATTCACGTGAATAGTACTAGTCACCTAGTTTATCAAAATTTCTGAAATTCTCGGAAATGGTTGCTAGAGCACTAGAAAAGTCGAAACAGAATCATTAGGACTTTAAATGTCGTTATAAGACTTTAATTAAGATTTTAAAAGCCAAAGTTCAGATTTCAGTATAATAAAGTCAGTTAATGAAAATATATTAACTGATGATATTATGTCTTTAGGAAATTCAACTAGAGACGGGCAAAGGAGCTCGACGGACCATAGAAGTTTACACTAGCACAAGTGCTGTAATTACAGACATTTAATTGTCTACTCACGAATTGACTTGCCATAGAGTTGTATTATATATATATACGCATTTAAGTTATTCAGTTTGTGACATGATACTAACATGTTCACGAGAATAGTTAAGCAAGATCAGAAAAAGAAAAGAGGAATAAGATAAGTCAAATAATAAGACTTAAAAGTTAAGGTTGGCGTACCGACCTCTCCAGTTTTGAGGTTCAAAGATAGCCTCCACCCCAGTGGTGTGGCGCTGCCTCGTTAATAATGAGGTAGTTGATGGCTTGACTTGCTGCCTATAGGTAGTAGTCCAGAAATGACCTTAGGGTTGATTAGTGGGTCGCTCCCCTGATCCTCTATTGGTCTGCGCGCACTAGGTACGTCCAACCACGGGCCCACAAGTGAAAGATTAAGCAAGATAAAGTAAAGCAAAGAAAAGAAAGAAATAGAATAGAAAGAATAAGTAAAGCATAGGAGTAAGAAAATAATTGGTCATAAGTTGACTAAACCTAAGTGTGGTGTATTCAGCTTATTTACTTGTATGTTTGTACTTACTGAGCTTTAGCTCATTAGTCTATTCGTGGTGTAGGTAATAAAGGTAAGCAACCAGCAATATGAAACAAGAGTAGCGGACTGGCAGGCAGATCCCAGCAATGTCATGGACGGGTTATGGTTCCGTTTTGCAGAGTTCCGCTGTAATTAAAGTGAAAAAGAAAGAAAGTGTAATAGTGACATATATGTATAAAGATAAGACAAGAGTATAGTATGGAAAATAGTGAAACAGCTTAAAAGTATGTTTTTATTTTTACGTACTTTAAAGTAACGAGACCGCAAAATATATTTCGGGAAAAAATTATTAAGTAGTACGTATATATTTATGTATACACGATTTCAAAGAATTAATAGTTTCATTCAGTCAAGTTTAAAAAAAAAAATTCCTAGTTTTTCAAGAACAAATCTTTTAAACCCCCAAGAAGAAGAAAGTTATAAAGACAAGCAAGCTAAGTAAGAATAAGCAAAGAATAAAGAAAGCAAGCAAGATAAGGTGGACGACCTAAGCTAGAAGGGTCGCCCACATCATATATGGTGAATAATCATTTTCTTTATTCGGTAGTATAATGGAACTTTAAGATAGCCTGATCAGTAGGATTAAAACGGACTTTGGCCTAAGGCTGATCATGGATATCATATGAGGGTTCTGCATATATGACAAGGTCATTGGACGATAGCTTGTCACAGGCTTACGTAATACGGTATATAATTGGGAGTTCAGTTTCAAGTTTATAGTGGTGTGACTCTGAAATTAGTGATCATATGATTGAGTTGTTCGGTAAAAGAATGATGATCATATGGATTTGCAGGAGCCCGATTATATATGTCCAATCAGTCCCTCTACTAGCTCCACATAATTCCTTAACGTTTGGCAAATTGATTTGTGTATGCTATTGGTTGGTTTATTATGCATGGATGGTGATGACACAGGATTAGGATGGTAGACAAGATTCTCTTCGGTTGGATTCAGATTTTGTTTTGGATAATAGAGTACACAATTATTCGAACTCCAAATAAAGTTGCCATGATTTTATTTGAGATTGGATTGGAGTTGTACAAAATTATCCATGAGAACAAGAATTTGAAACACAACTATTTTGTGGATTTTGAAATTGGAATTTTGAAATTTAAAATTTGAATTTTGAATTTGAAATTTGAATTTGAAATTCGAATTTGAAATTTAAATTTGAAATTTAAATTTGAAATTCGAATTTGAAATTTGAATTTGAAATTTAAATTTGAAATTCGAATTTGAAATTTGAAATTCGAATTTGAAATTTGAAATTCAAATTTTGAATCATAGTCCAAGTGGGATTCGAATTTGTTGTGGAAAATCCACAAGGTTTGAAATTCGAATTTGAGTTGGATTTGGAGAGGATAATCTTGTTAGAATCCTACTTGAACTTTGAATCTAAATCCTAACAAATAGTGGACGAAATTTTGAGGATTATCGTCAATGGAATTTCGGTTTTTTGTGGATAAGGTTCAAGGGAAAAATTCAAGTTTCAATCCCAGTTGAATTTGGATTCTCTCCTCCCCAGAAAGTGGTCGAAATTTTGGAGAATATCTCCTAGGAAAATTCGGTTATTTTGGATAAGGATGAGATAAATTTCAAGCTTGAAAATCCTAGTGGAATTTTGATTCTCCCTTATCCTAAATGTGGCCGAATTTTTTGAGGAGATTTTCTCCTAGGAAATTTTGGATTTTTTGGTTGAAAAAGGAAGATAAAATTCTAGTTAAAATCTTGTTTAGATTTGGATTGGATTTATCCCATAATGGCCTAATTTTATTGTTGGGATTCTCTCTTGGAAAATTCAGATTTTATGGTTATGGATAAGGGAGAATATCTTCTCCTAATCCAATTCAAATTCAGAGAATCACCTCACGCAGGTCTATAAATAGTGGTCCTGCCACTCCAGTTCTCTTAGACCACAGACTCTCAGGTGAGCAGGCTTATTGTTGCACAGCCCACCGTGACAATAAAGTTCTTTAGAGATCTTGGTGGTCATTAGAAGACTAGCAGTGCTAGCATACCGATCGAGGTTCAGAGTGCCCACACACTCAGCCATTCAGGAATTGGAGAATAGTAGAGAAGGTTAGCTGGTTGAAGCCTCCGGTCATTCTCCTCCGGCAAGATTGGCGTCCTTGAGGTATGAGTTTTAATTGTTGTTGGTTTATTGTACATGACATCATGAGAAATTTAACGATCTAAAAATTTTTATTGTTCCGCTGCGCCACTGTGATACGTTTTTACCGATTTATTTTCCTACAATTGGTATCAGAGCCATCTCATGACTATGCCATGTACATAAATTAGACAATTACTTAGTCTTTTTATTTATGTATGGATTTGATATTTAGAGAGTGGCATTCTAGGGTTCATTTATGTTGTTGTCATGGATTATGTATAAAGTATGTGGTTATTTTAATTTTATGAATCATTATAAGCATGCTTGTTTATGCCGGTTATGGTTCCTTAGAATTTAGAAAAATTGTATCTAGGAATTTTTATGTAACCATGGGAGCAGTTTATTAACACTGTAATTTTCCCATGGATTTTAATTTTTTGTCTCTTAGAATTTTTATGGTCAGAATTTTTGTACATCGGAAATGGTTTAGGAATTTTTTATGTAATTATTCTTGGAGGAGATTGAAGATTGAAGACCGTAATTTATTTTTCCCAAAAAGGTAAATTTGATTTAAAGATTGAAATTTTGATTGTGTGGAAAATTTCAATTTAATTGGGATTTAAATTAATTTTTGGAGATCCTAATAGGTAAATTGGAATATGGCACGAAAATTGAGACACGGCCCCTCGGGATAGGCCGACGGGCCTTGGTGGGGCTGTAGCCCCTGCCCTCGGGCAGGATGGGGCTGCGGCAGCCCCTGTGCAGGCCATAACCACCCATGGCCGCAGGCTTGTCCTACAACTGAGGGTGGCCGTGGCCTACCCAAGGTTGGCCGCAGCCTTAGCGTGCAGCCTGCCGGCTGCTGCACCCAGCCTGGGTGTGCAGCCTGGCGCTGCAGGCTTGGCCTGCAGCCCGGCAAGGCTGCACATAAGGGGCGGCCGTGGGCTGCTAGCCCCTCTGGGGCTGATGGCTGCCCACGGCGGTTACCGCCTTCGGGGGCGGCGGTGCGACGGCCTAAAAATCAGAAAATTTTGATTTTTAAATTCGAGATTTAATTTTAAATCATGTTTAAAAATATGTAATTGAAAATTTGAAATTTTTAAAATTACATATTATTACACATGATGTTTAAAATTGTTTAAAATTTGAATTTGAAATTTAAATTTGAAATTCGAATTTGGAATTTGAATTTGAAATTTGAATTTTTTGGAGATTTAATTTTTAAATGATTCTTGGGATGAGAAATAAATGGAGAGGCTGCATAAAGATGGATACAAGAAGACGGAACAAAATTCAAGACCCAAAGAATGCTTTGGATGAAATTTTGTAATCTTTATTTTCTTTGTTCTAGGATGGAACTATGGCTTGGTTATTCTGTCAATTATTTTTTCTGTGATATGTCATGGATGTATAAATATGTATTGATGGATGTCTTATATGCATATTTGATAACATGTCATATAGGATAGGTGAGTGCCGCTCATACTATATTGATCATACATAATTTGTCAAAACTTGCATGTTTTTCAAAATATTGAGTGGGAGAGGGTTTCAAATAAAACCCACGGCCTCCATTATTGATCCATATGTGAAAGCATGGTAACGCCTTGCATCAGTTCTGCCCTGACCACACCCCTCGGTAGGTGTTTATCACTACCGGTATACTAGATTGGATCTCCTATGTGGAAAACGTGTTCGGGTACGATCCTATTCATGACCACCCCTCGGTGGCTTGGTAGGACGTGGATCGAGCTACGTAAACAATGGTTATATACTCAAGACTCGTTTAGTTATTAACCTTCCCTAGAAGCTCTGTTAACTAAACTGGTGGCCAAATAAGCGGTTATTAATATATGTCTTAACCTAAGAGGATTTAAGGCAACATATATTAATTGGACGGGGTCCATGTTCCGGCTATTTGTTTTCATGACCACCCCTCGGTGGCTTGGGGCAATGGGTGCTGAGAATTACTGTTGCAATGCTACATGTTTTTCAAGTTTCATGTAGGAACATACTTGTATGTTTTATTTGCTAAATTATCTGTATATTTGCTTGGGCTTTGTAATGATGTCTAGTATAATTTTATTTCAGTTCAAAATGTCACCGACACCCCTCATTTCAATACTTACTGAAAATAAGCTGAATGGCGATAATTATAAAGATTGGAAAAGAAATCTATTAATAGTTCTCAGCTGCGAGAGACACAAGTTCGTATTGGACGAACCATGTCCACCTGGGCCCAAACCTGACACACCACTTAAGGAGGTCCCGATTGCCTATAATCATTGGAGAGAATCCAATGAGATAGCTCGATGCTATATCCTTGCTAGCATGATGAGTGCTTTACAAAAGCAGCATGAGACTTATCAAGTTGCTAGGGAGATCATAGACAATCTGGAGGACATGTTCGGAGGCCAAGAAAAATTGGCTCGACAGTCCGCTATCACCAGCATTATGAACTCTAAGCAAAAGGCGGGTACTCCGGTGAAGGACCATATGATCACTCTAATGGGATTCTTCACTGAGGCTACCGAGAATGGTGCTGAGTTGGATTACAACACCCAGATCGAGATGGTGTTCAAGACTCTATCTAAAGATTTTGTGAGGTGTAAGGCCGCATACAATCTGGCGACAAAGGAGTTAGGACTAACCGAGCTCATGAAGCAACTACAGGCTTATGAGCGGATGATCAGGGATGAGGATGCGGTCCGACCTAAAGGGGAGGCCAATTTGGTGGAATCTTCCAATCCCTCACGGAAGAGGAAGAGGCCAAATAAGAAGCAAGTAGCTTCTAGTTCTTCTAATCCTCCTGTCTCGGACGGGAAGAAGAAGAAGAAGAACAAAAAGCCAAAGGACCCTAAAAAGTCCAAATGCTTCCATTGTGGGAAGGTAGGTCACTTTAAGAAGGCTTGCCGGGAATTCCTAGCCGCCAAGGGCAAGGAAGGTAAGGAACTTCATTACTTGAAAGCGTGTTTGGTGGAAGAATCGAAAGACACTTGGGTCATTGATTCTGGCGCCACTAATCATGTTTGTGTTTCTACGCAGGGGTTCATGGAAACGAGAAGTCTACATGATAGGAGCCTCTTGTTGCGGACTAGAGATGGTAGCTTTGTGGTGGCTGATGCAGTGGGAGATGTTTACCTTTATTTTGATCAATTTAGGTTTATTTTATTGAAAGAATGTTTTTATGTTCCTAACTTTAGGAGGAACCTTATATCGGTAGCTTATTTAATAAAGGATTCTTATTCAGTTTCTTTTAGTAAAAGAGTTGATATTCGTAGAAATAAATCTTTTATCTATTCTGGATGGATGGATGGAAACCTATATTTGATCAAACCAAAGATGTACTCACTGCTTAACATTGAATTAATAGATAACTCTAAGAGGTTGAAAGTTTCTCACTCTAACAAGGCGTATCTTTGGCATTTAAGACTTGGTCATATTAATCAGGATAGGATTCAAAGATTGGTGAAAGACGGTCCTCTGTAATCTCTGGAGGAGGTACGTCTTCCCCAATGTGAGTCTTGTCTAGAGGGTAAGATGACTAAGAGGTCTTTTGGAGCTAAGGGTACAAGGGCTCAGGAGCTCTTAGAAATTGTGCACACTAACGTATGTGGCCCCATGAACGTCACAGCACGAGGAGGGTTCGAGTATTATGTCTCTTTTATAGATGATTACTCGAGGTATGGATATGTGTATCGATGTACCGCAAGAGTGAAACCTTTGACAAGTTCAAAGAGTATCGTGCGGAAGTGGAAAAGCAATTGGATAAATCCATAAAGACACTTCGATCTGATCGAGGTGGCGAATACCTCTCCGACGAATTTCTGGGACATCTTGTAGAGAACGGGATATTATCCCAATTGACTGCACCTGGTACTCCACAACAAAATGGTGTAGCCGAAAGGAGAAACAGGACCTTGTTGGATATGGTACGATCCATGATGAGTTATTCAACGCTGCCATTATCATTTTGGGGATATGCTTTACAAACGGCATGCTATATTCTGAACCAGGTTCCAAGCAAATCAATTCCTAGAACTCCTATGAATTGTGGCATGGCAAGAAGCCCTCCCTTGGACATATGAGAATATGGGGCTACCCGGCGCATGTACTGGATGGAGATGCGAAGAAGTTGGAACCAAGATCAGAATTGTGCATGTTTGTAGGGTATCTAAAAGGAACTAAAGGAGGTCTGTTCTATAACCCGAAGGAACAAAAGGTCATTGTCTCAACCCATGCGACATACTTGGAGGAAAGTCACATGGATGACTTTAAGCCTTGAAGCAAAGTGGTGCAAGAGGAATTATCGGGTGAAAGAACTGCTCCACAGATTTTGGTCTTGGACGCAAGTCTGAGTTCCGGTGAAAGATCTGCAGACGATCAACAATTTAGGGTGCCTCGTTGTAGTAGGAGGATTTCGAAGAAACCTAACTTCTTCATGTATGATGCTGAGGTATACCAGGACGAAGCTCATGAACATGAGGAGGATCCGGTCACCTATGATGAAGCTATAAATGATGTTGATTCTAAATCATGGAAACAGGCTATGAACAATGAGATGGATTCTATGAAATCTAACTCTGTTTAGGAACTTGTAGATTTGCCGGATGGGATAAAACCCATTGGATGCAAATGGATCTACAAAAGAAAGAAGGATGCAGAAGGGAGAGTGGAAACTTTCAAAGCTAGACTGGTTGCAAAGGGATACACACAAAAGGCTGGAATCGATTACGATAAAACCTTTTCGCCTGTTGCTATGCTGAAGTCTATCCGTATTCTTCTGTCCGTTGCTGCGGCTCTCGATTACGAGATCTGGCAAATGGATGTCAAGACGGCATTCTTGAATAGCCATCTTGAAGAGTGTATCCATATGATACAGCCCAAAGGGTTCGTAGCGAAAGGCCAAGAAAGGAAAGTCTGCAAGTTGCTTAGATCCATTTATGGATTAAAGCAAGTATCCTACTCATGGAACCAGAGGTTTGATCAAGCGATTAAGACATTTGGTTTTGAGCAGAATGTTGATGAACCTTGTGTTTAAAAACATATTAAGGATGGAAAAGTGGTCATTCTGATACTCTATGTCGATGATATACTACTAATTGGGAATGATGTCGGGAACTTATCATCGGTCAAGCTTTGGTTACACCAACAGTTTGACATGAAGGACTTAGGAGAAGCTAATTATGTTCTAGGCATTCGTCTCTTCAGAGATCGAAAGAACAAAATGATAGCGTTATCCCAAGCTTCGTACATAGATAAAATAATTGACAAATATGCAATGCAAGAGGCAAAGAAAGGTTCACAACCTTCTATTGCCGGTCTAACTCTTTCATTAGATGACTGTCCCAAGACATCGGAAGAAAGAGAGCGTATGAATAAGGTCCCTTATGCATCCGCTGTGGATAGCCTTATGTACGCTATGCTTTGCACTCGCCTGGATATACGTTTTGCATATGTATGGTGAGTCGATATCAAGCAAATCCTGGAACCAAGCACTGGTAAGCAGTAAAGCATATACTCAAGTATCTTAAGAGAAGGAAGGATTATATGCTGGTGTATTCTGGAGGGGACCTAACACTCGTAGGATACATGGACTCAGACTTCCAGACTTATAAGGATTTGAGGAAGTCGACATTAGAGGGCATATGGAGACAGGATAAGTAGATGTATGTAAGATCGCGTCCAGGGACAACATCGCTGATCCCTTTACTAAGACTTTGGTGGCTAGAAGCTTTGAGAGGCACGTAGAGGCGATGGGGATGCGTAACATGGCACATCTGCTGGCTTAGGGCAAGTGGGAGATTGTTAGGAAATGCCCTAAGCATTAGAGACATTTTGATATATTTATTTTGAACTGGATAATAAAATTATATATAGAGGTTATTCATTACATTACTATCTGTCCTCATCTTATTTACATGTTAAAGTAAATGTAGGCAAATATGGCTCCCTGACTGCTTGTGTTAAACTGTTAGAACGTTGCATGCAATGGACTTTTGTATGCGAGAAGAGAATGTTCTAAAGTTAGCGCTCTAAACTATGGTCTGTAGTCTATGGGGTTAGACCGAGCATCTAACTCATGTTAAGACTATTATGTTGTCTAAAGCCTTGGAGGGGACGGTTTGTCTTGACTGTCTGGAGCTGGACTCTCAAGTAGAGACATAGATATGTTGCTTGGTGGTGACATATTAGACCGGGACTAAAGCGTGATTGATCTACGAAGTCTGCTTTGAGTGGATCGATCTGCTTTTGACGTTCATTATGCAGTAACCTTAATCCTGAGTAAAAGGACAGCTTCATGTATATGACTTGTGTACTTTGATGTTCCAATGGCTAAAGCGTCTCAGAGGTAGTAAGCCTATAGACCGGTTCGTTGGGTGTTTGACTTGTATACGATGAAGGGTTCGTTTACAGATATCAGAATCATAGCTCTAATGAGGAGTTAAGGGTATCCTCTTAAAGGCATTATATTGAATATGAAAATGGACAAGGCCTTGGGTTGTCTACTGGGCGGATGAATTCTTATTCACATATGGTGAATAATCATTTTCTTTATTCGGTAGTATAATGGAACTTTAAGATAGCCTGATCAGTAGGATTAAAATGAACTTTGGCCTAAGGCTGATCATGGATATCATATGAGGGTTCTGCATACATGACAAGGTCATTGGACGATAGCTTGTCACAGGCTTACGTAATACGGTATATAATTGGGAGTTCAGTTTCAGGTTTATAGTGGTGTGACTCTGAAATTAGTGATCATATGATTGAGTTGTTCGGTAAAAAAATGATGATTATATGGATTTGCGGGAGCCCGATTATATATGTCCAATCAGTCCCTCTACTAGCTCTACATAATTCCTTAACGTTTGGCAAATTGATTTGTGTATGCTATTGGCTGGTTTATTATGCATGGATGGGGATGACACAGCATTAGGATGGTAGACAAGATTCTCTCCAGTTAGATTCAGATTTTGTTTTGGATAATGGAGTACACAATTATTCGAACTCCAAATAAAGTTGCCATTATTTTATTTGAGATTGGATTGGAGTTGTAGAAAATTATCCATGAGAACAAGAATTTGAAACACAACTATTTTGTGGATTTTGAAATTTGAATTTTGAAATTTGAAATTTGAATTTTGAATTTGAAATTTGAATTTGAAATTTGAATTTGAAATTCGATTTTGAAATTTGAATTTGAAATTTAAATTTGAAATTTGAAATTTGAATTTGAAATTTGAATTTGAAATTCGAATTTGAAATTTGAAATTCAAATTTTGAATCACAGTCCAAGTGGGATTCGAATTTGTTGTGGAAAATCCACAAGGTTGAAATTCGAATTTGAGTTGGATTTGGAGAGGATAATCTTGTTAGCATCCTACTTGAATTTTGAATCCAAATCCTAACAAATAGTGGACGAAATTTTGAGGATTATCCTCAATGGAATTTCGATTTTTTGTGGATAAGGTTCAAGGGAAAAATTCAAGTTTCAATCCCAGTTGAATTTGGATTCTCTCCTTCCTTGAAAAGTGGCCGAAATTTGGAGAATATCTCCTAGGAAAATTCGATTATTTTGGATAAGGATGAGATAAGATTCAAGCTTGAAAATCCTAGTGGAATTTTGATTCTCCTTTATCCTAAATGTGGCCGAATTTTTTGAGGAGATTTTCTCCTAGGAAATTTTATATTTTTTGGTTGAAAAAGGGAGATAAAATTCTAGTTAAAATCTTGTTTAGATTTGGATTGGATTTATCCCATAATGGCCGAATTTTATTGTTGGGATTCTCCCTTGGAAAATTCAGATTTTATGGTTATGGATAAGGGAGAATATTTTCTCCTAATCCAATTCAAATTCAGAGAATCACCTCATGCAGGTCTATAAATAGAGGTCCTGCCACTCCAGTTCTCTTAGACCACAGACTCTCAAGTGAGCAGGCTTATTGTTGCACAGCCCAACGTGACAATAAAGTTTTTTAGAGTTCTTGGTGGTCATTAGAAGACTAGCAGTGCTAGCATACCAATCGAGGTTCAGAGTGCCCACACACTCAGCCATTCGGGAATTGAAGAATAGTAGAGAAGGCTAGTTGGTTGAAGCCTCCGGTCATTCTCCTCCTGTAAGATTGGCATCCTTGAGGTATAAGTTTTAATTGTTATTGGTTTATTGTATATGGCATCATGAGATATTTAACGATCTAAAAATTTTTATTGTTCCGCTACGCCACTCTGATATGTTTTTATCGATTTATTTTCCTACAGTAAAATCGCGTCCAAGGACAACATTGCTGATCCCTTTATTAAGACTTTGGCGGCCAGAAGCTTTGAGAGGCATGTCGAGGCGATAATGATGCGTAACATGGCACATCTACTAGCTTAGGGCAAGTGGGAGATTGTTAGGAAATACCCTAAGCATGAAAGACATTTTGATGTAATTCATTTATTTTAAACTGGATGATAAAATTAATAATAGAGGTTTTTCATTACATTGCTATTTCTCCTCATTCTATTTACATGTTAAAGTAGATGTAAGTAAATATGGCTCACTGACTGCTTGTGTTAAAATTGTTAGAACGTTGCATGCAATGGACTTTTGTATGCGAGAAGACAATGTTCTAAAGTAAGCGATCTAAACTATGGTCTGTAGTCTATGGGGTTAGACCGAGCATCTAACTCATGTTACGACTATTATGTTCTCTAAATCCTTGGAGGGGACGGTTTGTCTTGACTGTCTGGAGCTGGACTCTCAAGTAGAGACATAGATATGTTGCTTGGTGGTGACATATTAGATCGGGACTAAAGCGTGATTGATCTACGAAGTCCGCTTTGAGTGGATCGATCTTCTTTTGACGTTCATTGTGCAGTAACCTTAATCCTGAGTAAAAGGACAGTTTCATGTATATGACTTGTATACTTTGATGTTCCAATGGCTAAAGCATCTCAGAGGTAGTAAGCTTATAGACCGGTTCGTTGGGTGCATGACATGTATACGATGAAGGGTTCTTTTACAGATATCGGAATCATAGCTCTAATGAGGAGTTAAGCATATCCTCTTAAAGGCATTATACTGGATGTGAAAATGGACAAGGCGTTGGGTTGTCTGCTAGGCGGATGACTTCTTATTCATATATGGTGAATAATCATTTTCTTATTTGGTAGTATAATGGAACTTTTAGATAGCTTGATCAGTAGGTTGAACAGACTTTGACCTAAGGCTGATCATGGATATCATATGAGGGTTTTGCATATATAACAAGGTCATTGGACAACAGCTTATCCCTGGCTTTTGTAATACGGTATATAATTGGGAGTTCAGTTTCAGGTTTATAGTGGTGTGACTCTGAAATTAGTGATCATATGATTGAGTTATTCGGTATAGAATGATGATCATATGGATTTACGGGAGCCCGATTATATATGTTTAATTGGTCCCTCTACTAGCTCCACATAATTCCTTAACGAATGACAAATTGATCTGTGTATGCTTATTGGCTAGTTGACTTTATATGGATGGTGTTGACATAGGATTAGGATGGTGGACAAGATTCTCTTTGGTTGAATTTAGATTTTATTTTGGGCAATAGAGTACACAATTATTCGAATTCTAAATAAAGTTGCCATGATTTTATTTAAGATTGGATTGGAGTTGTAGAAAATTATCCATGAGAACAAAAATTGAAATACAACTTTTTGTGGAGTTTGAAATTTGAAATTTGAATTTTGAATTTTGAAATTTGAAATTTGAAATTTAAACTTTGAATTTGAAATTTGAATTTGAAATTGAAATTTGAAATTTGAATTCAAAATTTAAATTTGAAATTTGAATTTGAAGTTTGAATTTTGAAATTTGAACTTTGAAATTCAAATTCAAATTTTGAATCACAATCCATGTAGGATTCGAATTTCATGTGGATAATCCACAGGATAAAATTCAGTTTTAGTTTGGATAAAGGAGAGGAAAATCTTGTTTGAATCCTACTTGAATTTTGAATCCTAATCCTAACTAAAAGTGACCGAAATTTTGTTGAGGAAAATCTTCCTAGATATTTTGGTTTTTGTGGATAAGATTCAAGGGAAATTCAAGTTAGAAAATCCTAGTTGAATTTTGATTCTCATCCTCCCTAGTGTGGCTAAAAATTTTGTGGATTAACTAAGGGAGATTTTTGGTATTTTAATGGATAAGGATGAGATAAAATCCAAGCTAGAAAATTCTATTTGAATTTTGATTCTCCTCACACTAAAGTGGCCAAATTTGGACAGGTTTATGGCCTTAGGGAAATTCGGTTTTATTGGATGAGTGAGGAGATAAAATTCAAGTTAAAATTCTGTTTGAATTTGGATTCCAAAAATCCCTAAAGTAGCCGAAAATTATCCCTAAAATTTGACCTATAATTTTCGGATTTTTGTGAGTGGATAAGGGAGAGAATCTTCTCCTAATCCAATTCAAGGGATCACCTTATGCCAGTCTATAAATAGGGGTCCTACCACTCCAGTTCTCTTAGACCACAGACTCTCAGGTGAGCAGGTTTATTATTGCATAACTCATCGTGACAATAAGTTCTTTAGAAATCTGGGTGGTTGGAAGAAGACTAGCAGTGCTAGCATACCGATCGAGAAACCGAGTGCCCACATACTCTGCCATCTGGGAATTGGAGAATAGTAGATAAGGGTAGTTGGTTGAAACCCTCCAGTCATTCTCCTTTTACGGTTGGCATCCTCTGAGGTATGAATTTATATTGTTGTTAGTTTATTGTATATGGCATTACGAGATATTTAACAATCTTGAAAAATTTTTGTAATTCCACTGTGCCGCTCTGATGCGTTTTTACTGATTTTTTCCTACAGAAAATCCATAGATTTTGGGAAAACTACTAAATTTTTGGAATGAACAAACAAATTAAAAAGAAAAAGAACTATAGCATGGTGTTCTCATTCAATTTTCACATTTTGAAAATCTGACTACACATTTAGAGCTTTTTTGCTTTGCATTTTGGATTTCCAACTTCTTCCATTGAGACTAGTTAATAATATTTTGAAATAAATAAATAATATTTTGAAATAAATAAATAATATTTCCGACTTCTTCTATGAAATCAAGTTATTGAATTTTGGATGTTACAGAGTGTAATGCTATTTTTAAAAATCTATGTATTATCATGTTAATATTGTTATTTCTTTGGAAGAAACATACAACAGTCTTTGTTTTGTTTCTATTGTACCAACATAACTGAAAATATAATAACTGCACTACTTCTAATTCTAGAAATATATATATTTCCATGTTAGAAAAGTTATTTCCTTATAAAGAAACATACATCAGTCTTTGTTTTGTTTATAATGTATCAATCAAACTGTTCCTATTTCTGAAAATCCATATATTTTTATCGTAATATTGTTACTTCCTTAGTAAAAACATACAATAGTTTTTGTTTGATTTTTAGTGCATAAACAGTTAGGTTTATGTTTCTAAAAATCCATATATTTTCATGTTAATATTATTATTTGTTTGCAGGAAATCAAAATACTAAAAAGAAAAATAGAAGCTACAATAGAATGGAATTAAAGGGAAAAGAACCTGCAATAGAAACACATAAAAAAAAAATATAACTACATCAACAAGATAACAATAGAGAAATGATCAACTAGCAAATCAGCAACAAAAAAACTATAACCTTCTCCATGCAAATAGATAAACAGAAAAAAAAAAAAAAGAAATACAGAAAATATATTAATTCACTTGTAAAAATTACAAAAAAGTTTATTAACAAAAATTTATTGACAATGAAATGCAGGAATTGAAATTTGAAAAACCAATGATAGAATGAGATCCCTTAAGAAAGATTGTGAATAACTGCATATTAAAAGTAGTAGGAGATATTTAGAAGAGATTGTCTCCAACACAATTGAAACTTTTCAAACAAGGACCATTTGAGAAGTTCCTACACTTGAAATTCAATGACAAATTGTAATGACCCCCATGTAGGAAATAAATCGGTAAAAACGTATCAGAGTGGCGTAGCGGAACAATAAAAATTTTTCAAGATCATTAAATATCTCATGATGCCATATACAATAAACCAACAACAATTTAAACTCATATCTCAAGGACGACAATCTTGCAGGAGGAGAATGACCGGAAGGCTTCAACCAACTAGCCTTCTCTACTATTCTCCAATTCTTGAATGGCTGAGTGTGTGGGCACTCTGAACCTAGATCGGTATGCTAGCACTGCTAGTCTTCTTCCGACCACCCATATCTCTAAAGAACTTATTGTCACGGTGACTTATGCAACAATAAGCCTGCTCACCTGAGAGTCTGTGGTCTGAGAGAACTGGAGTGGTAGGACCTCTATTTATAGACTTGCATGAGGTGATTCTCTGAATTTGAATTGGATTAGGATAAGATTTTCTTCCTTATCCACAACATAAAATCCGAAATTATCCAAGGGAAAATCCCAACAAATTTCGGCCAACATTAGGATTATCCAATTCAAATCTAAACAAGATTTTCACATGAATCTTATCTCCCTTTTTCAACCAAAAAATCCGAAAATCCAAGGGGAAAATCCCAAAAAAAATTTCGGCCACTTTTGATAAGGAAGAATCAAAATTCCATTAGGATTTTCAAGCTTGAATCTTATCTCATCCTTATCCAAAATAACCGAAAATCTCCTAGGAGATATCCTCAAATTTTCGGCCATAATCAGGGAGGAGAGAATCCAAATTCAACTGGGATTGAAACTTGAATTTTTCGTTGAACCTTATCCACAAAAAATCCAAAAATTCCATGAGGATAATCCTCAAAATTTTCGTCCATTATTGTTAGGATTTGGATTCAAAATTCAAGTAGGATTCTAACAAGATTTTCCTCTACATATCCAACTCAAATTCGAATTTCATTCCTTGTAGATTTACCACAAGAAATTCGAATCCCACTTGGACTGTGATTCAAAATTTGAATTTCAAATTTCAAATTCAAATTTCAAATTTCAAATTTCAAATTTAAATTTCAAATTCAAATTTTAAATTCGAATTTCAAATTCAAATTTCAAATTTCAAAATTCAAATTTCAAAATCCACAAAACAGTTGTATTTCAAATTCTTGTTCTCATGGATAATTTTCTACAACTCCAATCCAATCTCAAATAAAATCATGGCAACTTTATTTGGAGTTCGAATAATTGTGTACTCTATTATCCAAAACAAAATCTAAATCCAACCGGAGAGAATCCTGTCGACCATCCTAATCCTATGTCAACACCATCCATGCATAATAAACTAGCCAATAGCATACATAAATCAATTTTGCCAAATGTTAAGGAATTATGTGGAGTTAGTAGAGGGACTAATCGAACATATATAATTGGGCTCCTGCAAATCCATATGATCATCATTCTTTACCGAACAACTCAATCATATGATCACTAATTTCAGAGTCACACCACTATAAACCTGAAACTGAACTTCCAATTATATACCGTATTATGTAAGCCCGTATGAAGCTATCGTCCAATGACCTTGTCATGTATGTAGAACCCTCATATGATATCCATGATCAGCCTTAGGCCAAAGTCTGTTTAATCCTACTGATCAGGCTATTTTAAAGTTCCATTATACTACCGAATAAAGAAAATGATTATTCACCATATGTGAATAAGAAGTCATCCGCCCAGCAGACGACCCAAGGCCTTATCCATTTTCACATTTAGTATAATGCTTTTAAGAGGATACCCTTAACTCCTCATTAGAGTTATGATTCCGATATCTGTAAACGAACCCTTTATTATATACAAGTCATGCACCCAACGAACCAGTCTACAAGCTTACTACCTCTGAGATGCTTTAGCCATTGGAACATCAAAGTATACAAGTCATATACATGAAGCTGTCCATCTGCTCAGGATTAAGGTTACTACCCAATGAACGTTAAAAGCAGATCGATGCACTCAAAGCAGACTTCATAGACCAATCATGCTTTAGTCCCGGTGTAATATGTCACTTCCAAGCAACATATCTATATCTCTGCTTAGGAGTCCAGCTCCAGACAGTCAAGACAAACCGTCCCCTCCAAGGCTTTAGACAACATAATAGTCTTAACATGAGTTAGATGCTCGGTCTAACCCCATAGACTACAGACCATAGTTTAGACTGCTTACTTTAGAACATTGTCTACTTGCATACAAAAGTCCATTGCATGCAATGTTCTAATAGTTTAACACAAGCAGTCAGGGAGTTATATTTGCTTACATTTACTTTAACATGTAAATAAAACGAGGACAGATAGCAATGTAATGAATAATCTCTATATATAATTTTATTATCCATTTCAAAGCTTTCCCTAAGCGAGTAGATGTGCCATGTTACGCATCCCCATCGCCTCTACGTGCCTCTCAAAGCTTTTAGCCACCAAAGTCTTAGTAAAGGGATCAGCAATGTTGTCCTCGGATGCGATCTTACATACATCTACTTGGCCTGTCTCCACGTGCCCTCTAATAATATGATATCTCCGATCTATGTGCTTAGTCCTCTTGTGGTGCCGAGATTCCCTTGTGTTGGTGACAGCCCCAGTGTTATCACAGTAAAGTGTGATAGGCTTGTCAGCACCCGGAATGACCTCAAGGTCTCTAAAGAACTTGCGGAGCTAAACCGCTTCTTTAGATGCCTCAGCCGCAGCCACATACTCAGCCTCCATAGTAGAGTCAGCTATGCAGTCCTGCTTCACGCTCCTCCACACAATGGCGCCTCTTCTGAGCAAAAACACTAATTCAGATGTCGATTTCCTTGAATCCTTACAAGTCTGGAAGTCGGAGTCTGTGTATCCTACGGGTGTTAGGTCCCCTCCAGAATACACCAGCATATAATCCCTCGTTCTCTTAAGATACTTAAGTATATGCTTTACTGCTTGCCAATGCTTGGTTCCAGGATTCGCTTGATATCGACTCACCATACCTACTGCAAAACATATGTCCGAGCGAGTGCAAAGCATAGCGTACATAAGGCTACCCACAGCGGATGCATAAGGGACCTTACTCATACGCTCTCTTTCTTCCGATGTCTTTGGACAGTCATCCAATGAAAGAGTTAGACCGGCAATAGAAGGTTGTGTACCTTTCTTTGCCTCTTGCATTGCATATTTGTCAATTATTTTATCTATGTATGAAACTTGGGATAACACTATCATTTTGTTTTTTCGATCTCTGAAGAGACGAATGCCTAGAACATAATTAGCTTTTCCCAAGTCATTCATGTCAAACTGTTGGTGTAACCAAAGCTTGGCCGATGATAAGTTCCCTACATCATTTCTAATGAGTAGTATATCATCGACATAGAGTATCAGAAAGACCACTTTTCCATCCTTAATATGTTTATAAACACAGGGTTCATCAAAGTTCTGCTCAAAACCAAATGTCTTAATCGCTTGATCAAACCTCTGGTTCCATGAATGGGATGCTTACTTTAATCCATAAATGGATCTAAGTAATTTGCAGACTTTCCTTTCTTGGCCTTTTGCTACGAACCGTTCGGGCTGTATCATATAGATACACTCTTCAAGATAGCCATTCAAGAATGCCGTCTTGACATCCATTTGCCAGATCTCGTAATCGAGAGCTGCAGCAACGGATAGACTTCAGCATAGCAACAGGCGAAAAGGTTTCATCGTAATCGATTCCAGCCTTTTACGTGTACCCTTTTGCAACTAGTCTAGCTTTGAAAGTTTCCACTCTCCCTTCCGCATCCTTCTTTCTTTTGTAAACCTATTTGCATCCAATGGGTTTTGTCCCATCTGGCAAATCTACAAGTTCCCAAACAGCGCTGGATTTCATAGAATTCATCTCATTGTTCATAGCCTGTTTCCAAGATTTAGAATCAACATCATTTATAGCTTCATCATAGGTGACTGGATCATCCTCATGTTCATGAGCCTCGGCCTGGTATACTTCAACATCATACATGAAAAAATTAGGTTTCTTCGAAACCCTCCCACTACGACGAGGCATCCTAAATTGTTGATCGTCTGCAAGTCTTTCATCGGAACTCGGACTTGCATCCAAGACTGAAATCTGTGGAGTAGTTCTTTCACCCAATGACTCCTCTAGCACCACTTTGCTTCGAGGCTTAATGTCATTCATGTGACTTTCCTCCAAGAATGTCACATGGGCTGAGACAATGACTTTTTGTTCTTTCGGGTTATAGAACAGACCTCCTTTAGTTCCCTTTGGATACCCCACAAACATGTACAATTCTGATCTTGGTTTCAACTTCTTCGCATCCCCATCCAGTACATGTGTCGGGCAGCCCCATATTCTCATATGTCCAAGGGAGGCCTTCTTTCCATGCCATAATTCATACGGAGTCTTGGAATTGACTTGCTTGGAACCTGATTCAGAATATAGCACGCCGTTTGTAAAGCATATCCCCAAAATGATAGCGGCAGCGTTGAATAACTCATCATGGACCGTACCCTATCCAACAAGGTCCTGTTTCTCCTTTCGGCTACACCATTCTGTTGTGGAGTACCAGGTGTAGTCAATTAGGATAATATCCCATTCTCTATAAGATGTCCTAGAAATTCGTCAGAGAGGTATTCACCACCTCGATCAGATCGAAGTGTCTTTATGGATTTATCCAATTGCTTTTCCACTTCCACACGATACTCTTTGAACTTTTCAAAGGTTTCGCTCTTGCGGTGCATCAGATACACATATCCATACCTCGAGTAATCATCTATAAAGGAGACATAATACTCGAACCCTCCTCGTGTTGTGACATTCATGGGGCCACATACATCAGTGTGCATAATTTCTAAGAGCTCCTGAGCCCTAGTACCCTTAGCTCCAAAAGACCTCTTAGTCATTTTTCCCTTTAGATAAGACTCACATTGAGGAAGACGTACCTCTTCCAGAGATTCCAGAGGACTGTCTTTCACCAATCTTTGAATCCTATCCTGATTAATATGACCAAGTCTTAAATGCCAAAGATACGCCTTGTTAGAGTGAGAAACTTTCAACCTTTTAGAGTTATCTATTAATTCGGTGTCAAGCAGTGAGTATATCTTTGATTTGATCAAATATAGGTTTCCATCTATCCATCCAAAACAGATAAAGGACTTATTTATACAAATATCAACTCTTTTACTAAAAGAAACTAAATAGGAATCCTTTATTAAACAAGCTACCGATATAAGGTTCCTCCTAAAATTAGGAACATAAAAACAGTCTTTCAATAAAATAAACCTAAATTCATTAAAACAAAGATAAATATCTCCCACTGCCTCAGCCACCACCAAGCTACCATCTCCAGTCCGCAACAAGAGGCTCCTATCATGTAGACTTCTCATTTCCACGAACCCCTGCATAGAAACACAAACATGATTAGTGACGCCCGAATAAATGACCCAAGTGTCTTTCGATTCTTCCACTAAACACGCTTCCAAGTAGTGAAGTTCCTTACCTTCCTTGCCCTTGGCAGCTAAGATTTCCCAGCAAGCCTCCTTGAAGTGACCTACCTTCCCACAGCGGAAGCACTTGGACTTTTTAGGGTCCCTGTGCTTCTTGTTCTTCTTCTTCTTCTTCCCATCCGAGACAAGAGGATTAGAAGAACTAGAAGCCGCTTGCTTCTGATTTGGCCTCTTCCTCTTCCATGAGGGTTTGGAAGATTATGCCAAATTGGCCTCTCCTTTGGGTTGGACCGCATCCCCATCCTTGATCATCCACTCATAAGCTTGGAGTTGTTTCATGAGCTCGGTAAGTCCTAACTCCCTTGTCGCCAGATTGTATGCGACCTTAAACCCCACAAAATCTTTAGACAGAGTTTTGAACACCATCTCGATCTAGGTGTTGTAGTCCAACTCAGCACCGTTCTCGGCAGCCTCAGCAAAGAATCCCATTAGAGTGATCATATGGTCCTTCACTGGAGTACCTGCCTTTTGCTTAGAGTTCATAATGCTGGTGATAGCAGACTGTAGAGCCAATTTTTCTTGGCCTCCGAACATGTCTTCCAGATTGTCCCTGATCTCCCTAGCAACCTGATAAGTCTTATGCTACTTTTGTAAAGCACTCGTCATGCTAGCAAGCATGTAGCATCGAGCTATATCATTGGATTCTCTCCAACGAGTATAGGCAACCGGGACCTCCTCAAGCGGTGTGTCAGGTTTGGGCCCTGGTGGGCATGGTTCGTACAGTACGAACTTGTATCTGTCACAGCTGAGAACTATCAGCAGATTTCTTCTCCAATCTTTATAATTATCACCATTCAGTTTATTCTCAGTAAGTATTGAAATGAGGGGTGTTGGTGATAGTTTGAACTGAAATAAAATTATACTAGACATCATTACAAAGCCCAAGCAAATATACAGATAATTTAGCAAATAAAACATACAAGTATGTTCCTACATGAAACTTGAAAAACATATAGTATTGCAACGGTAATTCTCAGCACCTATTGCCCCAAGCCACCGAGGGGTGGTCATGAAAACAAATAACCGAAACATGGACCCCGTCCAATTAATATATATTGCCTTAAATTCTCCAAGGTTAAGACATATATTAATAACTGCTTATTTGGCCACCAGTTTAGTTAACAAAGCTTCTAGGGAAGGTTAATAACTAAACGAGTCTTGCATGTATAACCATTGTTTACGTAGCCCGATCCATGTCCTACCAAGCCACCGAGGGGTGGTCATGAACAGGATCGTACTCGAACACGTTTTCCACATAGGAGATCCAATCTAGTATACCGGCAACAGTAAACACCTACCGAGGGGTGTGGTCAGGGCAGAACTGACGCGAAGCATTACCATGCTTTCACATATGGATCAACAATGGAGGCCATGGGTTTTGTTTGAAATCCTCTCCCACTCAATATTTTGAAAAACATGCAAGTTTTGACAAATTATATATGATCAACATAGTATGAGCGGCACTTACCTATCTTATATGACATATTATCAAATATGCATATAAAACATCCATCAATACATATTTATACATCCATGACATATTACAGAAAAAATAATTGACAGAATTATGAAGCCATGGTTCCATCCTAGAACAATGAAAATAAAGATTATAAAATTCCATCCAAAGCATTCTTTGGGTCTTGAATTTTGTTCCATCTTCTTGTATCCATCTTTATGTAGCCTCTCCATTTATTTCTCATCCCAAGAATCATTTAAAATTTAAATTCCAAAAATTTAAATTTCAAATTCAAATTTTAAACAATTTTAAACATCGTGTGTAATAATATGTAATTTCAAAATTTTCAAATTTTCAATTACATATTTTTAAACATGATTTAAAATTAAATCTCAAATTTAAAAATCAAAATTTTTTGATTTTTGAATCGTCGCACCACTGCCCCCGGAGGAGACAGCTGCCGTGGGCAGCCCCGAGCCACCAGGGGGCTGGCAGCCCACGGCCGTCACATGTGCAGCCCTGCTGGGCTGTGGGCCAAGCTTGTAGCGCTAGGCTGCACGCCTAGGTTGGGCGCAGCAACCGGCAGGCTGCAGGTAGCGCCTGCAGCCATAGGCTGCGGCCAGCCTTGTGAGGGGCACAGCCACCCTCAGCTGCAGGCTAAGCCTGCGGTCGTGGGTGGTCATGGCCTGTATAGGGGTTGCCGTAGCCCCATCCTGCCCAAGGGCAGGGGCTGCAGCCCCACCAAGGCCCGATGGCCTATCCCGAGGGGTCGTGTCTCGATTTTCGTGTCATATTCCAATTTACCCATTAGGATCTCCAAAAATTAATTTGAATCCCAATTAAATTGAAATTTTCCACACAATCAAAATTTCAACCTTTAAATTAAATTTAACTTTTGGAAAAAAAATAAATTACGATCTTCAATCTTCAATCTCCTTCAAGAATAACTACATAAAATTTCGTAAACCGTTTCCGGTGTACAAAAACTCTAAACGTAATAATTTTAAGAGACAAAATTGAAATCCATGGGAAAATTATAGTGTTAATAAACTGCTCCTATGGTTACATGAAAATCCTAGATACAATTTTTCTAAATTCTAAGGAATCATAACTGGCAAAAAACAAATATGCTTATAATAATTCAAAAAAAAAAATTAAAATACCACATTTTTTATACATAATGCGTGATAACAACATAAAGGAATCCTAGAATGCCACTCTCTAAATATCAAATCCATACATAAATAAAAAGACTAAGTAATTATCTAATTTATGTACATGGCATAATCATGAGATGGCTCTGATACCAATTGTAGGAAATAAATCGGTAAAAACGTATCAGAGTGGCGCAGCGGAACAATAAAAATTTTTCATGATCGTTAAATATCTCATGATGCCATATACAATAAACCAACAAAAATTTAAACTCATACCCCAAGGACGCCAATCTTGCAGGAGGAGAATGACCGGAAGACTTCAACCAACTAGCCTTCTCTACTATTCTCCAATTCCTGAATGGCTGAGTGTGTGGGCACTCTGAACCTCGATCGGTATGCTAGCACTACTAGTCTTCTTCCGACCACCCATATCTCTAAAGAACTTATTGTCACGGTGACTTATATAACAATAAGCCTGCTCACCTGAGAGTCTGTGGTCTGAGAGAACTGGAGTGGCAGAACCTCTATTTATAGACTTGTATGAGGTGATTCTCTGAATTCGAATTGGATTAGGAGAAGATATTCTCCCTTATCCACAAGCACAAAATCTGAATTTTCCAAGGGGAAAATCCCAACAATAAATTTGGCCACTTTAGGATAAATCCAATCCAAATCTAAATAAGATTTTAACTAGAATTTTATCTCCCTTTTTCAACCAAAAAATCTGAAAAATCCAAGGGGAAAATCCCCACAAAAATTCGGCCACTTTTGGATAAGGGAGAATCAAAATTCCACTAGGATTTTCAAGCTTGAATCTTATCTCATTCTTATCCAAAATAACCGAAAATCTCTTAGGAGATTTACTCCAAAAATTCGGCCATTATCTGGGAGGAGAGAATCCAAATTCAACTGGGATTAAAACTTAAATTTTTTTCTTGAACCTTATCCACAAAAAAAAACCGAAAAAACATTGAGGATAATCCTCAAAATTTTCATCCATATTTGGTTAGGATTTAGATTCAAAATTCAAGTAGGATTCTAACAAGATTTTCCTCTCTATAACCAACTCAAATTCGAATTTCATTCCTTGTGGATTTACCACAACAAATTCAAATCCCACTTGGACTATGATTCAAAATTTGAATTTCAAGTTTCAAATTCAAATTTCAAATTTCAAATTTCAAATTTAAATTTCAAATTCAAATTTCAAATTTACATTTCAAATTCAAATTTCAAATTCAAATTTAAAATTCAAAATTCAAAATTCAAAATTCAAAATTCAAATTTCAAATTTCAAATTTCAAAGTCCACAAAAAAGTTGTATTCAAATTCTTGTTCTCATGGATAATTTTCTGCAATTGTAATCCAATCTCAAATAAAATCATGGCAACTTTATTTGGAGTTCGAAAAATTGTGTACTTGATTATCCAAAACAAAATCTGAATCCAACGGGAGAGAATCCTGTCGACCATCTTAATCCTATGTCAACACCATCCATGCATAATAAACTAGCCAATAGCATACATAAATCAGTTTTGCCAAACGTTAAGGAATTATGTGGAGCTAATAGAGGGACTAATTGGACATATACAATCGGGCTCCCGTAAATCCATATGATCATCATTCTTTACCGAACAACTCAATCGTATAATCACTAATTTCAGAGTCACACCACTATAAACCTGAAACTGAACTCCTAATTATATATCGTATTATGTAAGCCTGTGCGAAGCTATCATCCAATGACCTTGTCATGTATGCAGAACCCTCATATGATATCCATGATCAGCCTTAGGCTAAAGTCCGTTTAATCCTACTGATCAGGCTATCTTAAAGTTCCATTATATTACCGAATAAAGAAAATGATTATTCACCATATGTGAATAAAAAGTCATCCGCCCAACAGACGAACCAAGGCCTTGTCCATTTTCGCATTCAGTATAATGCCTTTAAGAGGATACCTTTAACTCCTCATTAGAGCTATGATTTTGATATCTGTAAACGAACCCTTCATCGTATACAAGTCGTGCACCCAACGAACCGGTCTATAAGCTTACTACCTCTGAGACACTTTAGCCATTGAAACATCAAAGTACACAAGTCATATACATGAAGCTATCCATCTACTCAGGATTAAGGTTACTGCATAATAAACATCAAAAGCAGATCGATCCACTTACAGCGAACTTCGTAGACCAATCATGCTTTAGTCCCGTTCTAACATGTCACCACTAAGTAACATATCTATGTCTCTACTTGGGAGTCCAGCTCTAGACAGTCAAGACAAACCGTCCCCTCCAAGGCTTTAGACAACATAATAGTCTTAACATGAGTTAGATGCTCGGTCTAACCTCGTAAACTACAGACCATAGTTTAGACCGCTTACTTTAGAACATTGTCTTCTCGCATACAAAAGTCCATTGCATGTAATATTCTAACAGTTTAACACAAACAGTCAGGGAGTCATATTTGCTTACATTTACTTTAACATGTAAATAAAACAAGGACAGATAACAAGTAATGAATAACCTCTATATATAATTTTATTGTCCAGTTCAAAATAAATACATCAAAATGTCTCTAATGCTTAGGGCATTTCCTAACACCCCATGTTCCTGAAACCTAATTACTATGTAATCAGTAATTATGTTGATAAATACAATATATTTTTCCCAGTTGAATGAATTAAACGGGTACAGTGACGTTTAATTATTATTCATGCAGTGAAAGGGGCAACAGACAGTGAAATCGGTTCACCTTAGTATATATATGTGTGTGCGTATAAGACACGCAGTATCAAGAAACCGGTCTAGATGACCATTTCTTAACACAAAACTGGTGAGCAAGTCATCAGTATCCTCAGGCCATTCATCTGAGCACAACTGCGATAATTACCCTAATAAATGCACCGTATCAAGAAAAGTGGTCCAGATGACCTCTTCTCACCGAGAAACTGACAAAATCAGAGTCAGAATGCTCAGACTAGTCAATTAAACAGAAAACAATGAATAGTGAATTGTAGAAACGCAGTGACAGGTTAATGGCCAAGACAGCTTAAATTTGACCTAAAACTGATATATTAACAGTCAGTAGGCTCAATCTAGTCAATTGGGCATAAAACGAGAATTTTTGTTTAAGAAATACGCAGTATCAGGATGATAGTCAAGATAACCTTTCTCGCTACAAAACTGATATATTTAGACTTAGAACACCCAAATTAGTCAATCGAGCACCTAACACGTTTTTGGAGGTAGGGTCACACAAATCCCAAAAACTAGTCCATACGACCTCAGATGGATGTAAAACTGATAAATTTGAAATCAGCACATCCAAATTAGTCAAGAGAGATTGTATTTGAAATTTCTCACGGGAACGCCTCGTTTTACGCGCACAAGGACAACACAGTGTAGACACAATCACAGTATAAGAAATGAATAGTGAAATAGACACAGAATGGGCTCGTAGGCAGTACAACCCAACTAGGAATAATCAGTATAAAAATCAAATTTAGAAAATCCAATTCCGGGTGAAAACTAGAACACTGCCGAGAAAGGACCAAACACCGTGATAGAAAACTAGACTGCAAAGAGAAGCCAACACAGATAAAATCCACCCTTAAAATCTGTGTATCCTAACTGCAAAAGCAGCTAAAATTGGCTGCAATAGTAGCCCAAAAGTGTGATTAAAATAATACAAAAGCTATGACACCTTTTGAATAAAAAATTCAAGATTTCAAGCACATGGCCAACAACAAATTTTTTTATTTGGTCCTCCTTCAATGCGCATAGCCCCTTGGTTTTTGAGGGCTGGAATTGCTATAAATTTGTCCCAAAATTAGCATAAGATTGGCTTGATTAATTGAGCTTAAAGTTGGTTAATTTTGCTTAGGTTTTGTCTATAAAAAGGTGGGCATAGCTTTAGGTTTTGTTCTTTCTTTTTTTGCACACCCCAAAGACACAAACTTTTCCCCTCTCTATTAGCCAAAAATCTGACCCCTCCCTTGAGCCAAAACTGTCCATTTGCAAGCCAAAAACACAGCCAAAAGTTTACCAAAATTTAGCCCCTTCAAGCTTGTGTTAGGAGAATTCAATCCAAGCCATTCCAAGCTCATTCAAGGGTAAGTTTCTAGTATCAATCTTGGTGATTTTTAGTTATTATTTTGGGTTGATGTTAAGAGAATTTTTGGTGTCATTTCTAGCACAAGCCGACCCCAGACTCCCTTGGTTCACATGGCCATTTTAGTCATTCAAGCTTTGATTCGATGTGCTTGGTTCATAGCACGTGAGGTAAAACCGAAAACCCTCCCTTTTTTGTGGTTAGTTATTTTTAAGCTTTGGATCAAGGAATTTATGTGTATTTGTTTATACCATAGGTTGTAATAAGTTTATTTTGAGCCCTTAGTATTTCATTTTTAAGTTATGTGATTGTGTTGTTGTGGTTTATATTTTTACAAATGGATGTGTGTATGTGTGAACATGGACGTTTAAAAATGGCTGGACACACAATCTGTCCCCATAATAGGCCACGGGTTTTGGCCATTTTGACCATTTTAGAGTCTGATTTGGGATTTCGTAAAATATAGAGTTTTTAAGAAAATTTCATTACAGTTGTTTTTGCTTCAAATAGGTTTTGGCCAAAAACGAAACTAATATAGGTTTCTCGAGTGGTTTTCATTCACTGTCCAAAACTAGGACTAAATATTCGAGCCGAGGAACAGTATCGCGTTTTGTTAAAAATGACCTATTTAAAGTCCGAATCGGATCTCAGGCTCAACATGAAAGTTGTAGATCTCATCAAAATCTTTAAGATGACTCACATATGTTTTAAAATTTTGGCCGTTTTAGGCCTTAAATAAAGCCGTTTTCAAAATAGCATAAAACTAGAAACTTTTTAAAAACTGGGCATAAGTAGCCAGGGGTTTAGTGAGTTTAGGATCTGTTAGTGTTTGATTTGAGCTCCGAGGTGAACATGAGAGTTGTTCATCTCATTGAGGATGAAAAGTTTTATGTTCGCCAAATTTACAAACTAAGTCGTTTCAAACTCATTTTTAAAACAGTTTTGGTAAGTGGTACAAAGACCACCTTTAAAATGCAAACACCAAAAATGTGTTCTAACCTTGTTTAAAATAAAAATATGGTTTCAATAAAATGCCCCCACCTACCAACGGGGTGATAAGGGGATGGTTTCAAAGCACATAATTTTCCCAAATTTTTATAAGGCAACCAAGACAATTTTCAAAATAGAACAGCAGAGGTAGCCAGGCAGGCTACCACATCCAAACAAGCTTAGTAACCCGGTAGGCTACCAAGTCAACAACGCGTGAGGTAACCGGTCAGTTGACTGGTTGGTCAACCAATCAAGGATCGAGTTTAAATGATATAGTGAGGAACGATGATTAATTTGTCAAGAAGACAACTTAATCAAACACGATACAAGTTAGATACCAAATTCCCAAAGTAGAACAATTGGGTACCGATAGACCTCGATATTCTACAACGATACAAGTTACGATCACTAACAATAGTAGTAATCTAAGAACGATGATAATTAATTTATTGGGTAATAAATTAATTAACCAAGTATAAGGAATTAAACTCACCAAAAGAGAGCAAGTTAGTACCAACGGCTATCGGTACCATACGCAGTATCTGCTTTAGTCACTGACAGTATTAGTGACTCAGCAAAATTATTGATGAGATATGTTATTGATGACAGGTAGTTACCTATAAGTTGACTAAGGCGGGAGTACAAGTTTATTGAAAACTAGGTAAGTACAACTCCATCTACAGCATGAGCAAAATGAATTTGAAGTATTAATTTTTTTTACAGTATGTTAAGTATGCAATTCATGCACTGTTGATGCATCACATGTTAAGAAAGCATATAGTTTCATAATCACATAGCTTAATGATAGCCTGAGTTAAATGCCATACATCCTTATCATGCAAGATTAGGGGATGGTTTAGTAGAGCATATGGCCTAATCAAATAAAGAATTGGGTAATTAAATTAAGGTGTTGTTATAACAGGCACAAGGCCCACATTTTGTAAATAAATATAATGGGTACAAAGCCCACATTATGTGTATGAATATAACAGGTACAAGGCCCACATTATATATAGAAATATAACGGGCACAAGGCCCACATTATGTATAGAAATATAATGGGTACAATGCCCACATTTTGTATATAAATATAATGGGCACAAGGCCCAATATAATGGGCACAAGGCCCACATTTTGTATATAAATATCACAGCACAAGGCCTACACCATGTATATAAATACAATGGATGTAAGGGCCACAAGCGCAGAGCTCACTATGCCCATCAGATAAGAAAAGACAATAGAAAATGAAGCATAAAATGAGCATAATCGGTTCACACCTTGTTCACGATATGCCTTAGTTATAGTTATAGCATGCTTCTAGCTACAGTAGATATGCATTTCAGTCACGATGTTTTCTGTGATGCATTCAGTATATGATGTTCAGTTATGCATTCAATGATGTGTGATGTTCTGATATGTTGAATGTTTCAGTAGTATATGTTGATACCTGACATGCTTATAGGATTTTAAGTATGTATTATGATTTAAACATGTTTTGCAGACGACATGTTATATTTACTGGGCATAAAGCTCGCAGTGTGTGTTCATGCTGTACGTAAGCGACCTATGGCTTAGAGCTCAATGGGCGATGACAGTGATAGAGGCGGATGTGAGGGCGAGATTATAGATACACCGCGAGTTTAACTTCCGCACAGTAAATAGTATTTTTGAATAGTATATTTTGAATAGAAGTTAGTTAAAGAACCTTTATAAGTATGTATGCATGACCGAACTCCTTATGATTTAGACTTTGCATTTTCAAAAGTATACGTATGAGAATAGTAAATACGTACGCATTCAAAAAAAAATCCCCTAAAATTATGGTATCTAAGTTAAAAAGTTTAAGTAAGTATTAATGGTTTGCAAGTAAGTATAAGTATCAGTACAAGTAGTAGTTTTTAAGTGATGGTCCAGGGCACTCAGGGCTACGGGACGTCACAGTTGATATCAGAGCGGTATCCTGTCATCCTACCTCACATCGTCGCATGCCTGCCACATCTGTCCAAGTAAGCTAGTTTTTATTTTACAGTAATAATATGTAAGTTAATGTAAGTTATAACATGTAACCATGGCTGCACCAGTACAGGTTACGCTAGTGGAGCCCCACCAGAGGACGAAGGTTCCAAAGTACAACATGGTTTGAACATGTACACAGACAAACCAAGCATCCTGAGAAGACGAAATAATGGCGCAACTCATAGTTATGCAAGAAATTATCGAAAATCAATAGCGTGATCTAGACCGGCTTAGGGAACAATTAGTCCAATAGAACCAAGCACCGCAGATAGCTCAGGTGCCAGTGCAGGAGGCTCCAGTAGCTTCGATACTCCGACAGAGCAAGTAGCTCCTCCAGCCCAAACAGCATCAGCACCCTCAGCAGCGACTATCCCTTCAGTAGCCAACATTCTTCTGCTGACCCCTAGGGAAGGCGACTTATACGAGAAATTTTAAAGCATGAAAGTGCCAGAATTCGAAGCCACCACTAATCTTATAGAGGCTGACGATTGGCTGACCGACATCCAAGTGATCTTGGAACTCGTGGGATTGATTGAGAGGGAGAAAATATTGTGTGCATCCCTAGCCCTACGCAAGGGGGCACACCAATGGTGGAAGACAGTAGCGATCTGGAGGAATGTCAATGAAATGAGCTGGATTGATTTCATTAACGAATTCAAGGAAGTATACTTTAATAACGAGGCCCTAACAGCCCAACAGGATGAGTTCAATAACTTATGCCAAGGTAGCATTACCGTAATGGAGGTAGTGATGAAGTTTGAGCAGCTGGTCCGACTCTAGCCCAATTTGGTGCCGATAGAGAAGGAAAAGGTTAGGAGGATGCTGAAGATGTTCTGAACGAACATCGCCGTCCAAGTATGTAGCGGTAGCCACGGACTAGTGACAGTGGCAGAGTGCATCAGTAGAGCTATCCGAGCTAAATACTAGTTGGCTCAAGATAAGGAACGTCGGGCTCAGATCTTCAAAGCCTGAAGGGAGGAAAAGACCCAAGTTAAACAAGATAAGGGAAAGCAGAACCTCGAGCCATAGCACAGAGGACAGAAAGTGGGGACTGACCAACATAGCAGGCAGTCCCACAACAACAACAAGAGGAAGGGGGATCAAGGCAACCAGGGTTCACAGAAGGACTTCCCTCAGAAGAAAAACGACTAGGGAGGAGACGGCAACAAACACCTGACGTACCTAAAATGCGAAAAGAGGCACCTAGGAGAATGCAGACATGGAACAAGTGGCTGTTTCATCTACAGTAAGGAAGGCCACTACGCTAAAGATTGTTATTCCAACCCACAGAATCAACGAACCATACTCGCACCGTAAATAACAAACTCCACGCCATGCAGACCAGAATTGAAGGCCTTTTAATTGCACAAGGCAGACTGGAAGCCCCAGACCACTAAAGCAAAATCTTTTCTTAGGCTACGTATATAGGCATGATGGGAAGTAGTGGCTTACTCACACTAACCTATCCTAGTATATGCCTTTGAGTCTATGTACCAGGAAGTGTTTACCACTCCTAATATACTAAAGTTCTGTACTTTTAAAACAATATAAAAGGCAGTGTAATTTTGCCTAAGGGCTTAGATATAATATTTTCACACGTGACTAGAGTGCAACTGAAAAAGAAAGAGTTAGAAGAGATGTTAAGATCAATGTACATAAAATCACGATCGTGTAATGTTAAAGAACTACTTAGAGTAGGAGCATGGATTACTGCTCGAGTTGTACCGATCTTCAGGGCTAGTTGTCCACTAAGTTTCGAGTAGCAAGTAGTACTCCTACACTCCATGAGAACGTCAGGACTTGTTTCACGCTATCAAAGAGACTCCTCGATTTTACTCTATTGATCAGGATAACCAAGTCCTGTAGGCTATTAATATCTCTCAGGAAGATACTCTCATGTGTATTGGGATTCTTGTGACCAGGATAAGCTCTTAACTAGGTCGAGTTTCACCATGCCATGATTGAGCAAATCTCCGAGAGGAGTCCAGCATCAGCTCTAGTTATTCTTTTTGGGCAAGCAAGGAAGTGAAACTGCCTAAATTCTCTAGAGTTGCGGATATACGAGAATTTGGTCATCGAACCGAGAGACTGCAGTCGATGTCCAGTGACACAATTCTAACATATGCTATGTGCTACGAGGAACTAATATAGACTTCTAAAACACATGTTGAGGAAGGCTTATGACGAAACCAAGACCGAGGCAAAAGTGGATCGAGGTAGGAGCAGACCGAAGAGAGAAATAGACCTTGCCAAAAAGAATTAAAAGAGTAATCGAGCAGAAAGAGTAGCAGGCCACCCATTTGTTGTGACATCAGACTTTGCTAGAAAGATAGATAGAGGCTTAGATAGGATGAAATGGACTTGTAGAATAGCACTTTCCTCAGGGGGAGTTTTAATGTCTAATTGATGGATAAATTACGTACCAGTAATTATTTGTGGTAAAAAGTTGAGCGTTAATCTGATCATCATTAACATGATCGATCAGGATGTAATCTTAGGAATAGAATCCCTCGTAAAATACAACACCGTCGTAGACTGTCAAAGGCGGAAAGTTGGTTATTGGACCAATCAGGTGTGAAAAGTTCATCTATAAGGGTTTGTTGACCGAGCAACCAAAGACGACGACCTCAGTAGTAAAGGCTCGCAATATGCTATCTAGTCGATGTGCAGGCTTCTTAGCACACGTAATAGATAAGACTCGAGGAATAGAGATAGGACCCGAGAACGTGTTGATAGTCAGAGAATTCATGGAGGTATTCCCAGAAGATCTTCCAGGACTCCCACTAGAGCATAAGATATCGTTCGAGACTGAACATCTACCAGGCTCAACTCCCCCTATCTCTAAGGCCCCATATAGAATGGGCCCTGCAGAGCTAAAGGAGCTCCAAACCCAGCAAGGGTTGAGACAGTTAGCGCATGACCAGCTCCAAGGAACGTGACGAAAACACGTAGTTTCCTAGGCCTAGCAGGATATTACCAGTGCTTGGTCAAGGATTTTTCAAAGCTAGCCACTGCACGTATAGTGCTTACCAAGAAAGGAAAGAGGTATGAGTGGACAGATAAGTGTGAGGAGAGCTTTCAAGAGCTGAAACTATGACTCACGAGCATTCCAGTGATGACTATTCTAGAAGCCAGTTAAGGAAACTTTGTGATTTATAGTGATGCATCCAAGATCGGATTAGGAGCTGTTTGATGCAAAATAGTAGAGTGGTCACGTACACTTCACGACAACTGAAGGACCATGAGAAGAACTACCCTATGCATGACCTGGAGCTAACAGTGGTAGTTTTCATGCTCAAAATATGGAGGCACTACCTGTATAGAGTCAAGTGCGAAATCTACACATACTACCAGAGCCTTAAGTACATCTTCATGCAGAAGGAGCTTAACATGAGGCAACAAAGATGGCCAGAATATGGTAAGGGATTACGATTGCAAGATCCTGTACCATCCAGGAAAAGCCAATAAGGTAGCGATGTGCTGAGTCAGAAGCATTTCTCGTCGCTTATGGCTATCAGTACCTTGTCGGAAGCACCACAAAAGGAGCTATGCAGCAGTGAGATCGAGATTTTGATGAGAAGGTTATCTGAAATGACCCTCCAATTGACGTTTTAGAAGAAATCAAGACCGGTCAGGACCTCGATTTGTCCCTGAATAAACTCAGAAAGGAAAGCTCAGTCCTAGGTGCATAAGACCCTTCGAAATAATAGAGAAAGTCGAGAAGGTGGCTTATATACTAGCACCCCCTCCTGAGTTAGCTACAGTACACAACGTCTTCCACGTGTTGATGCTGAAGAAGTACGCGCTAGACAGCTCCCATGTTCTGAGCCACGAATAGGTCGGGGTGCATGCCAATCTGACATATGAGGAGAAACTGTGCGAATCCTAGTCAGAGAGGGGAGAGTATGTAGGGATAAAGTATTACCACTGGTAAAAGTGACATGGTGGAATCATAACGTAGAGGAAGCCATATGGGAACGTGAAGAAGATATGAGAAAAGGCTTCTCGGGATTGTTCTAATTTTCGAGGACGAAAATTTTGTAAGGAGGGTAGGTTGTAATGCCCTCTATGTTCCTGAAACCTAATTACTATGTAACCAGTAATTATGTTGATAAATACAGTATATTTTTCCCAGTTGAATGAATTAAACGAGTACAGTGACGTTTAATTACTATTTATACAATGAAAGGGGCAACCAACAGCGAAATCGGTTCACCTTAGTATATGTATGTGTGTGCGTATAAGACACGCAATATTAAGAAACCGGTCCAAATGACTATTTCTTGATATAGAACTGGTGAGCAAGTCATCAGTATGCTCGGACCGGTCATCTGAGTACAACCACGATAATTACCCTAATAGATGTACCGTATTGAGAAAAGTGGTCTAGATGACCTCTTTTCACCTAGAAACTGACAAAATCAAAGCCAGAACGCTTAGACTAGTTAGTTAAATAGAAAGCAATGAATAGTAAATAGTAAAAACGTAGTGACAGATAGGTTAATGGTCAAGACGGCTTAAATTTGACCTAAAATTTATATATTAACAGTCAGTAGGCTCAATCTGGTCAATTGGGTATAAAAGGAGAATTTTTGTTTGAGAAATATGCAGTATCAAGATGAGGGTTAAGATGACCTTTTCTCGCCCCAAAACTGATATATTTAGACTCAGAACGTCCAAATTAGTCAATCTGGCACCTGGCATCTTTTTCGAGACAGGGTCACACAGATCCCCAAAACTGGTCCAGACGACCTCAGATAGACGTAAAACTGATAAATTTGAAATCAGCATGTCCAAATTAGTCAAGAAAGCCTGTGTTTGAAATTTCGCACGGGAACGCCTCGTTTTGCGTGTGCAAGGGCAAAACAGTGTAGACACAACCACAGTATAGGAAATAAATAGTGAAATAGACGCAGAATGGGCTCATAGGTAGTACAACCCAACTAGGAATGATCAGTATAAAAATCAGATTCAAAAAATCCAATTCCGGGTGAAAACTAGAACACTGCCGAGAAAGGACCGAACACCGTGATAGAAAACTAGACTACAAAGAAAAGCCAACATAGATATAATTCACCCTTAAAATCCATGTATCCTAGCTGCAAAAGTAGCTGAAATTGGCTGCAAGAGTAGCCCAAAAGTGTGATTAAAATAATACAAAATCTATAACACCTTTTGAATAAAAAATTCAAGATTTCAAGCACATGGTCAACAACAAATTTTTTTATTTGGCCGTCCTTCAATGCGCGCAGCCCCACAGTTTTTGAGGGCTGGAATTGTAGCAAATTTGTCCCCAAATTGGCATAAGATTGGCTTAATTAATTGAGCTTAAGGTTGGTTAATTTTACTTAGGTGTCTATAAAAGGGTGGGCATAGCTTTAGGCTTTGTTCTTTCTTTTTTTGCACACCCCAAAGACACAAACTTTTACCCACTCTATTAGCCAAAAATCTGACCCCTCCATTCAGCTAAAATCATCCATTTGCAAGCCAAAAACCTGACCAAAAGTTTACCAAAATTTAGTCCCTTCAAGGTTGTGTTAGGAGAATTCAATCCAAGCCATTCTAAGCTCATTCAAGGGTAAGTTTCTAGAATCAATCTTGGTGATTTTTAGTTATTATTTTGGGTTGATGTTAAGAGAAAATTTTTGGTGTCATTTTTAGCACAAGCCGACCCTAAACTATCTTAGTTCACACGGCCATTTTAGTCACTCAAGCTTTGATTCGGTGTGCTTGGTTTATAGCACGTGAGGTAAAACCGAAAACCCTCCATTTTTATGGTTAGTTATTTTTAAGTTTTAGATCAAGGAATTTATATGTATTTGTTTATGCCATGGGTTGTAATAAGTTCATTTTGAGCACTTAGCATTTCATTTTTAAGTTATGTGGTTGTGGTTTACATTTTTACGAATGGATGTGTGTATGTATGAACGTGGACATTTAAAAATGGCTGGACACACAATCTGTCCCCAGAAATAGCCCATGGGTTTTGGCCATTTTGACCATGTTAGATTTCGAATTTGGGATTTGGTAAAACACAAAGTTTTAAGAAAATGTCATTATGGTCATTTTTACGTCAAATAGGTTTTGGCCAAAAACGAAACTAAGATAGGTTTTTCGAGTGGTTTTCATTTGATGTCCAAAACAAGAACTAAAAATTCGAGCTCAGGAACAGTCTCGGGTTTTGTTAAAAATGACCCACTTAGAGTCCAAACCAGATCTCGGGCTCAATATAAAAGTTGTAGATCTCGTAAAACCTTTAAGACGACTCACACATATTTTAAAAATTTGGCCGGTTCGGGCCTCAAATAGAGCCATTTTCAAAATAGCGTAAAACTGGAAACTTTTCAAAAACTGGGCATAAGTGGCCACGGGTTTAGTGAGTTTAGGAGCCGTTAGATTTTGTTTTAAGCTCCGAGGTGAACATGAGAGTTGTTCATCTCGTCGAGGATGAAAAGTTTTATGTTTGCCAAATTTACAAACTAAGTCGTTTCAAACTCGTTTTTAAAATAGTTTCGATAAGTGGTACAAAGACCACCTTTACATAAAAACACCAAAATGTGTTTCAATAAAATAAAAATATGGTTTCAATAAAATGCCCCCACCTTCCAACGAGGTGATAAGGGGATGGTTTCAAAGCACATAATTTTCCCAAATTTTTATAAGACAACCAAGACAATTTTCAAAATAGAACAGTAGAGGTAGCTCGACAGGCTACCAAACCCAAATAAGCTTAGTGACCCGGTAGGCTACCAAGTCAATAATGCGCGAGATAACTGGTCAGTTGACTGGTCCGTCAACCAGTCAGGGACTGAGTTTGAATGATATAGTAAAGAACGATGATTAATTTGTCAAGAAGACAACTTAATCAAACACGATACAAGTTAGATACCAACTTCTCAAAGCAGAATAATTGGGTAGTGATGGACCTCCGTATCCTACAACGATACAAGTTACAGTCACTAACTGTGACATCCCGTACGTTACCATACCATTCAGTCGAGCTCTGATGCCGATTGTGATAGCTGGCAATCTCGTGAGTCGTCGTTCTCTTACTTAACATACTTAACTTTCCATTTTTTTATGTTCTCTTTTTAAAGCGGAAACAATTTCTATAGCAAATTTTTTTTAACTTACATATTATACCTACATCTCTATCATACTCTTATAACAGATAATTCATAAATTTCTTTCTTTCAACTTCCTTTTTAAACGCTCAGTGAAAGACTCATAGTAGTACCATACCCTCGCCCAGTCCCTTGGCACGTGCAGATTCGTCCGTTGTCCATCATATTACTTTAAACTAACAGGATTACTTACCTGCAACATATGAACAACTAATGAGCTAGATGCTCAATAAGTTCAAACATACATTCATTAACTTATAAATACTAGTAATATATATTATTACTAGAATATATGACATCACGTATAGACACATCATCAAAACATAACATCGAAACATAACATAATATGTTAGCCTCTTCATGCTCATTTATCTCTTCGCTCATTGTTCTCATCATTCTATCGATCATCTCTTATCATTCTATTCTAATCTCTTCATTTCTTTTCTTTCATTCCTATCATTTCTTAACTTTTCGTTCTAAACCTTCTTATCTTTTCTATCGTTTTATCATCATTTCTTAACCTTTCGTATCTTAAAAGCCAGTAACATATACACTAGCATAACATCACGTAAAAACGTGTCATTCACATCATACACATAACATCAAATATATCACATCACATATATTAATTCTATTATGTTCTTTTAAACATTGTTTTATTATTTATTTATTTTTCATCGATTTCATTATGTCATTCTTTCATGTCGTTCGTTTCTTTTAATGTCGTTCGTTTCTTTTCTTATCATTCTTTACTTTTCTTTTTTTTTTCGTATCATTTCTTTTCTTTTCTTTTCACTTTCCTTTGGTGGGCCCGTTGCTAGTCGCACCTTAAAGATTACCGCTTCCTTCTCTGACGGGGTGATCTTTAACTACCACACCTTCGGGGTAGTGTCCAACCTATAAACTACCGCACCTTCGGGGTAGCACCACATCTGTATGGAGGATATAGACATTAACCTCACCTACGGGAGGCCAGTACGCCAACAACTTAAGTTTTCAGTCTTATTATCTTGTATGCTTTTATTTTTCTTATATTAATTTTTCGTTGTACATCTTTTTCATGACATTCATAATCTTTCCTTTCTCATTTTTCATAGAACATTTCATGGGACATTTGTTCTTTTGTTGTTCTATCTTTCTTTCGTAATTCTTTCTCATTGACATCTTATTCTTTCATTCTCATTTCGTAAGACATATATATATCGTTGTTTCGTTTTGTTGTTTTTCTTTTCTTAATTCTTTACCTTACTCGTGTGAATTATGTTAGTCACACTTTAGCATATATAGCACATATTACTTATATATCATCACATCACATCATAACAAATAAAAATACGTTTAGTTATGTGCAGACAATTATTCTCTGTTTATCATTTGCATCGTTCTATCTATTGTATCTTATCATCATACTCCTATCGATCATAGCCTATCGTTCTATTCTATCAATCACATCTTATCGTTATATTCTAATCCTTTCATCATAACCTATCATTGCTTCTCTTTCTTATCTAACTCTTTGCTTTCATATCATTTTTCATAAAACAAATATCATTTCGTTCTCATAAAACACACCCTTTCTTAATTCCTTTCATTACTGATCATCGTTGCTCTATCAATCATAACTTAACTTCCATAAAACTTTTCATAACACATCTATTCTTTCCTTTCATATCTCATCTCTTTCTTATGCATTCTATCATAATATTCTCATTCTTACTCTTTCCATTTTTCTATCTCTCTTTCTCACATCTTTACTCTCATAAAGCTTTTATAATACATTTCCTTCGTAATTCAATATATATACATTTATATATTTTTTATAAATTATTTATTAAAACCTATCTTTTAACATTATCATAGTATTGTTATAGCGTTACTATAGCATCATCATAAATCACATCATGACATTTGCATACAAAACATATAAATACAATAAGCTTGTTCATAGTTACAGACGGGTAAATGTCTGAACTTACTCATAGCGTGCTTATCCTCTTCTTACAATCCATCGACGTCCTTTGTCGCGTCTGGATCGGGTTCCTACAGACAAACTTTGTCCTTTAATCACATTTTCATTTATAGTTTTTATTTTATTAAAAAGCTTGATTATGATCTTATAACCCTTAATTATAGCCTTAGGACAGCTTTTTAAACCTTAATGGCCATTTTCGAATTTTTCTCCAATTTTTTGAAAAATTACGATTTTACCCCTAACTTTTGATAAAATTACAATTTTACCCTTAGCGTGATTTTTCATAACTTAAACCTCAATTTTGGCTTTTATAAACTTCATTACCTTATTCCGGGGTCATTGGGGCTCTTTTCCTATATTTTGAGAATCGTTGGGAAAAATGACCATTTTGCCCTTGGTGGGTCGTTTAACCATAACATTTTCATTTTCATACTTAGGCTGGATTTTCTAAACCCAAAATCATCTAATTAACTTTTTAAATCTTATCGGACCTTTTCTAGATCAATTCTTATCATTTTGCTAATTTTCACATTCCCGGCCCTCAGGAAGTATTATTCCGACCTAAGAGTCGATTTACTAATCGTAACTTGCCCATTCCTTTTTCCATACCCTAATTCCTCGAGGGGGCTCGGGTTACCTTCCCGATCATATTTTACCCCTCGTTTTCCATATTACCCCCAGTGCCATTTTTAGAAATTTCGACAGAGTTTCCTCTTAATTTTTGAGGTTGCAGCGTTTAAGAAACGCCTGAAAATCATCTATCCTGATCTAATTCTATTATGTACTATACCAGAGGCCTAGATTTTACGTAAAACTCATACTGTTTATGTAAAATCATTACATTATCACATATTTTTCTTTTCCTCCATTATAGCCATTTTCTTCTTTTTACATACATTCTTTTCCATAATTTTTATACCAATAATTATAAAACCATATAATAGTCCCAAACAATTAAATTGCGGAATGTAAAGAGGTCGAGATATATACCGAATTGCAGTCCAATCTCGACGGCATAAACCCTAATTCTTTGTTCTTCATATCTGAGGTCCCGTCTTGCAAATCCGACTCCGCAGATGTGTCCGGAACGTCGAAAATAGGCCAACAGGCCAAACTTCCAAAATTGGTCAACGTTCGCCGTTGACCGGTGTTGACCGACAGCGGCATGGAGAAAGGAGGCCACCATCTCGTAGATCTCGATGTGAGGAACTCATTGGTGGTGTCAATTTCACCAATTGAAGCTCCTATCACCGGAATCGAGTCCCCGAAAACCGACGGCAGCGGCGAGCTTCGATTCACCGTCTTGTCGGCTTCTTTACTTGAAATTAGTTTGGGGCTGTTGTTCCCAATGAAATTCTGAGCATTTTGGTACCAACCTTGCAACTCAACTCTGCCGGAATAGTGAGATTCCATGGCGGCAATTGCGACGGCGACGGTGAACCTTGGGCGGCGCAATCCGGCGGTCGTTGAGCTGAAACAACACCTGGGTTTTGTTCTACTCTTCACCACGAAACTTTTGAGACCGGAATCACCTTTATCGGACGGTGGACGGCGGAGAAATCAGCGTTTGAAAATTTCAGCCACCGTAGCTTTGGGTGGCGCGTGCGGGTTGCTCCGGTGTCCAATTCGTCGACTCGACCCACCGTTAGACTCAGCTCGGCGAGAGCTTTCCGCTGACACCGACGGTGTCAAAAATGGAGGCCGGAATCGGAAGTTGGCTACTGTTCATCCATGGGGGTCGTGAGAGAGGAGAGAGAATTTCTCTGGGTTGTTTTTACAGTTTTTCCAAAATTATTCAATTTTCGCCCTTTATATACTTTTTCGCCCAAAAATTTCAACATGGGCTATCCTGACTAATTTGGGTGTCTTGAATCCAAATATATCAGTTTTATTTTCATCTGAGGTCATTTCGACCAGTTTCCGATACTGCGAATTCCTGATCAAAAATTACCTTTGTACTCAATTATCTAATTTGAGCATGCTGATAGGCTATCCTGACTAATTTGGGTGTGCTGAGCCCAAATTTATCAGTTTTAATTTCATTCAAGGTCATCTAGACCAGTTTCTGATATTGCCTCTTTCTCAGTCAAAATTCACATTTTGTGCTCAATTGACTAAATTGAGCATACTGATTCTAAATATATCAGTTTTATATCAAGAAAAGGCCATCTTGACCAATTTCTTGATACTATGTGTTACACACACACATACACACATAAAATCACTACAATTTACATTTTAAACATGAAATTCATTATGTACATTTCATGTACCGATTTTTTCTGAGAATAATAAAATTTCCCGGTTATCACACTAATAGTAGTAGTGACCTAAGAATGAAGATAATTAATTTATTGGGTAATAAATTAATTAACCAAGTATAAGGAATTAAACTCACCAAAAGGGAGCAAGTTAGTACCGACGGCTATCGGTACCATAGGCAGTATCTACTTAAGTCACTGATAGTATTAGTGACTCAGCAAGATTATTGATGAGATATGTTATTGATGACAGGTAGTTACCTATAAGTTAACTAAGGCAGGAGTATAAGTTTATTGCAGACTAGGTAAGTACAACTCCAACTACAGCATGAGCAAAATGAATTTAAAGTATTGATTTTTTTTTTTACAGCATGAGCAAAATAAATTAAGTATGCAATTCATACACTGTTTATGCATGAAAGACAAGTAAAATATGATAATACATCACAGCTTGTGTTAAAATTTGGGACAAAAAAAATGGTCATGGGGTGTTAGGAAATGCCCAAAGCATGAAAGACGTTTTAATGTATTTCATTTATTTTGAACTGAATAATAAAATTATATTTAGAGGTTATTTATTATATTGCTATTTGTTCTCATACTATTTACATATTAAAGTAAATATAAGCAGAAGATAATATTCTAAAGTAAGCAGTCTAAATTATAGTCTATAGTCTATGGGGTTAGACTGAGTATCTTGCTCATGTTAGGACTATTATGTTGTCTAAAACCTTGTTGGGGACGATTTGTCTTGACTCTCCAAAGCAAAGACTCCCGACTAGAGACATAGATATGTTGTCTGGTAGTGACATATTAGACCGAGATTAAAGCGTGATTGATCTTGAATGGATCAATCTACTTTTGATGTTCATTATGTAATAACCTTAATCCTGAGTAAATGAACTACTTCACGTATATGACTTGTGTACATTGATGTTCCAATGGCTAAAGCATCTCAAAGCTAGTAAGTTTATAGATCGGTTTGTTGGGTACATGACTTGTATATGATGGAGGGTTTGTTTAAAGATATTGGAATCATAACTCTAATAAGGAGTTAAGGGTATCCTCTTAAAGGTATTATACTGGATGTGAAATGGACAAGGCCTTAGGTCGTCTGCTAGGTGGATGACTTCTTATTCACATAGTGAATAATCATTTTCTTATTCGGTAGTGGAACTTTAAGATAGCGTGATCAGTAGGTTGAACGGACTTTGACCTAAGGCTAATCATGGATATCATATGAAGGTTTTACATACATAACAAGGTCATAGGACAATAGCTTGTCACAGGCTATTTTAATACGGTATATAATGGGGAGTTTAGTTTCAGGTTTATAGTGGTCTGACTCTGAAATTAGTGATTATATGACTAAGTTGTTCGGTACAGAATAATGATCATATGGATTCACGGGAGCCAGATTATATATGTCCAATTAGTCCTTCTCCTAGTTCCACATAATTCCTAAATGGATAGCAAATTGATTAGGGTATATTGGCTGGCTGGTTGTCTTGCATGGATATAGGTGGTGTACCCATAGGATAAGGATGGTAGACAAGATTTTCTCCTGTTGAATTCAAATTTTGTTTTGGATAAGAGATTACACAATTATTTGAATTCCAAATAAAGTTACCATAATTTTATTTGAGTTTAAATTGGAGTTGTGGAAAATTATCCGCGAGGACAAAAAATTTGAAATACAAGTTTTTTGTAGAGTTTGAAATTTGAGATTTGAAATTTAAATTTTGAATTTGAAATTTGAATTTGAAATTTAAATCTGAATTTTGAATTTGAAATTTGAATTTGAAATTTAAATTTAAAATTTTAATTCGAAATTTTAATTCAAAATTTAAATTTGAAAATTGAATTTAAAGTTTGAATTTTTTGAAATTTGAACTTTGAAATTTGAATTCAAATTTTGAATCACAAAATCTTGTTGTAATCGAATTTTTGTGGATAATGCCATAAGGGAATTCGGTTTTAATGTGGATAAGGGAGAGGAAGATCTTATTTAAATCCTACTTGAATTTTGAATCCCAATCCCTCAAAGGTGGCCAAATTTATTAAAGGGATTTATCCCTAGGAGAATTCGGATTTTGTTTGGATAAGGATAAATGAAAAATTCAAGTTTCAATCCTATTTGAATTTTGATTCTCTCCTTAACAAAATGGCCGAAAATCTTTGTGGATAAGTGTGACATCCTAGAAATTTCACTGTTCTCGGAAGCCATGTATTGTGATAGACTAGAGAATTTCTACAGGGTTACCTAGGTTAAGCTAAGTTATAAATAGACAGATAATAAAGTTAACAGTAATAAATAAATGTTTTGGAGGATTTAAAATCTCCAAAAGTGATTAAAGAATAAAGTTTAAGAATGAGAAAGTGATTTCAGACCAAAATGCTCAAAAAGGAGTGGTTTCGGTATCAGAAAAATATAGATATAAGAAGATGGCAAGTCAGAGCAAAGATAATGTAAGAAAAATGTTTCAGGGTTTTTAAGAGTTTCAAGACTTAATTAGATCAAACAGATAGCACGGATGGCTAGATAAGTCCTCTAGTGCACTTCCTGAGAAATTCCGTCAAATTCGGAAAAATAGATATGCCATTAAGAGACCGAAAGCCCAAGAGGTTACCTTAGGTAAACCAAGATCGGGGAAAAAGACGAAAAACTGTGGGATTGATTTTTAGCCAAACGACAGTAGAATAAGGCAAACCGATCACACAGGAGGCGCTAGAAACCCGCCTATGCGATTTCGGTAAATTTCTGTTTGGTCTTACTTTTGGTCAAACTTTGACCCAAATTAATCAAGTGAAGACAAAATAGATGATGTCAAAATTAATTTTTTTTTCTTTAAAGAAAAAGGGGTAGTTAGATCTAATGGCCATGATTTAAAGGGGTTTTGATCTAATGGCCAAGGAAGTGACAAAATTCCTTGATTTTCCTTTTTTTTTTAAAAAGAAATTTTGGAATTAATATGGCAAAAAGTGGAATCTGGATTTGGTGTGGAAGATTGAATTAATTGGATGGTTAGGTAGATCCAAAGGTGGACAATTAAGGGAGGCTTGATCCAAGGGCCAAAAGCTTACCAAAATTTCAAGCTAAAATTTAATGAAAAATTAAAACAAAATGGGGAATTAATTCCCTTAAGTTGACCAGATGTGGTGGATAGCCAAAACCGTGTGGAAAGGTTGGTAGATCCAAGGGTGAGAAGTCAAAGAGAGCATGATCCAAGGGCTAGGATGTAGGAAAATAAATCGGTAAAAACGTATCAGAGTAGCGCAGTGGAACAATAAAAATTTTTAGATCATTAAATATCTCATGATGTCATATACAATAAACCAACAACAATTAAAATTCATACCTCAAGGACGCCAATCTGCAGGAGGAGAATGACCGGAGGGCTTCAACCAACTAGCCTTCTCTACTATTCTCCAATTCCTGAATGGCTGAGTGTGTGGGCACTCTGAACCTCGATCGGTATGCTAGCACTACTAGTCTTCTTCTGACCACCCAGATCTCTAAAGAACTTATTGTCACGGTGGGCTGTGCAATAATAAGCCTGCTCACCTGAGAGTCTGTGGTCTAATCGAACTAGAGTGGCAAGACCTCTATTTATAGACTTGCATGAGGTGATTCTCTGAATTCGAATTGGATTAGGAGAAGATATTCTCCCTTATCCACAAGCACAAAATCTGAATTTTCCAAGGGGAAAATCCCAACAATAAATTTGGCCACTTTAGGATAAATCCAATCCAAATCTAAATAAGATTTTAACTAGAATTTTATCTCCCTTTTTCAACCAAAAAATCTGAAAAATCCAAGGGGAAAATCCCCACAAAAATTCGGCCACTTTTGGATAAGGGAGAATCAAAATTCCACTAGGATTTTCAAGCTTGAATCTTATCTCATTCTTATCCAAAATAAATGAAAATCTCTTAGGAGATTTACTCCAAAAATTCGGCCATTATCTGGGAGGAGAGAATCCAGATTCAACTGGGATTGAAACTTAAATTTTTTTCTTGAACCTTATCCACAAAAAAAAACCGAAAAAACATTGAGGATAATCCTCAAAATTTTCATCCATATTTGGTTAGGATTTGGATTCAAAATTCAAGTAGGATTCTAACAAGATTTTCCGCTCCATATCCAACTCAAATTCGAATTTCATTCCTTGTGGATTTACCACAACAAATTCGAATCCTACTTGGACTGTGATTCAAAATTTGAATTTCAAATTTCAAATTCAAATTTCAAATTTAAATTTTAAATTTCAAATTCAAATTTCAAATTCGAATTTCAAATTCAAATTTCAAATTCAAAATTCAAATTTCAAATTTCAAAATTCAAATTTCAAAATCCACAAAACAGTTGTATTTCAAACTCTTGTTCTCATGGATAATTTTCTTCAACTCCAATCCAATCTCAAATAAAATCATAGCAACTTTATTTGGAGTTCGAATAATTGTGTACTCTATTATCCAAAACAAAATCTGAATCCAACCAGAGAGAATCTTGTCTACCATCCTAATCCTATGTCAACACCATCCATGCATAATAAACTAGCCTATAGCATACATAGATCAATTTTGCCAAACGTTAAGAAATTATGTGGAGCTAGTAGAGGGACTAATTAGACATATATAATCGACCTCCCGCAAATCCATATGATCATCATTCTTTACCGAACAACTCAATCATATGATCACTAATTTCAGAGTCACACCACTATAAACCTGAAACTGAATTCCCAATTATATACCATATTACATAAGCATGTGACAAGCTATCGTCCAATGGCCTTGTCATGTATGTAGAACCCTCATATGCTATCCATGATCAGCCTTAGGCCAAAGTCCGTTTAATCCTACTGATCAGGCTATCTTAAAGTTCCATTATACTACCGAATTAAGAAAATGATTATTCACCACATGTGAATAAGAAGTCATCCGGCCAGCAGACGACCCAAGGCCTTGTCCATTTCCACATTCAGCATAATGCCTTTGAGAGGATACCCTTAACTCCTTATTAGAGCTATGATTCCGATATCTGTAAACGAACCCTTCATCGTATACAAGTCATGCACCCAACGAACCGGTCTATAAGCTTACTACCTCTGAGATGCTTTAGCCATTGGAACATCAAAGTACACAAGTCATATACATGAAGCTGTCCTTTTACTCAGGATTAAGGTTACTGCACAATGAACGTCAAAAGCATATCGATCCACTCAAAGCGGACTTCGTAGATCAATCACACTTTCGTCCTGGTCTAATATGTCACCACTAAGCAACATATCTATGTCTCTACTTGGGAGATGCTCCAAACAGTCAAGACAAACCGTACCCTCCAAGGCTTTAGACAACATAATAGTCTTAACATGAGTTAGATGCTCGGTCTAACCCCATAGACTACAGACCATAGATTAGACAGCTAACTTTAGAACATTGTCTTCTCACATACAAAAGTCCATTGCATGCAACGTTCTAACAATTTAACACAAGCAGTCAGGGAGCCATATTTGCTTACATTTACTTTAACATGTAAATAAAATGAGGACAGATAGCAATGTAATGAATAACCTCTATGTATAATTTTATTATCCATTTCAAAATAAATACATCAAAATGTCTCTAATGCTTAGGGCGTTTCCCAACATAGGAGCTTGCCAAAATTTCAAGCTAAAATTTCATGAAAAATCAAAAGAAAATGGGGAATTAATTGGTGCAAAACACCGGAAGTCTTTAGGCAAATTAAGCCTTCTTCACACACAGCTTTAAGCCTTCAAAAATTGTAGTCAAAACTTAGAGGTTATTCATCAACCGTCCCCTCACGGCACCGTCCCCTAATGTGCCGTGAGCTAACTCCCTCCAAGTGAAGAAAATGCTGCAATTTTCTTCACCAAATTTCAAGTCAAGCTCAAGTTATTCAACATAGTGAGGTAAGCTTCAATTTCCAAGCTTTTTCTTAGTTTTTGGAAGTGAAAAACTGTGGGTTCATGGTGGTTGGATGGTGAAAATTTTCAAGCTTTGTTTTGCTTAGTTTGAGCTTTGTTTATGCTTGTGTTTCAATATGGAAACCGTGTGCTAGCATGTGGAATTGGGAGATGAATTTTAAGCTTCAGTCATGTAATTTGTTGATCAAAGAAAGGTGTAATGGCATGAAAGCTAACTAAGAAAGCATTTAGGCCCATTGAATACAAATTTTTTATGTGTGGTTTTCAATGAAAAACCGTGCTCCCATTGAATACAAATTTTTAACCCCTAAGATTTCCTATTTATACCCCCCCCCAAAAAAAATTTTTTTTTTAACTTGGGCTATCCTAACTAATTTAGACGTGCTGAATCCAAATTTATCAGTTTTATCTTAATCCGAGGTCATCTCGACCAGTTTCCGGTACTGCGTATTTTTCACATTCCTGGTAGAAATTTCCGTTTTGTACTCCATTGACTAATTTGAGGGTCCTGATCCCAAATATATCAATTTCGGGTTGAAAAAATATCATTTTGATCTTTTTCCCGATACTGTATATTTCCGAGTCAAAATTCCTTTTTTGTGCTTCATAGCCTAATTTGAGCATACCGATTCCAAATATATAAGTTTTATATCAAGATAATATCATCTTGACCTACTTCTTGATACTGTGAGTGGCACACACGTGCTCACACCTAAAATCACTGTCAATCATTTTTCATCCTTTAACATTGTTAGAACATTTTATTTAGTTTTAAGCAATATTAAATCACTTAATTTCACATTTTAATGCTTAAATTCATTGTGTATTTATTCTCTGAGAAATATAAATTTTCCCGGGATATGCAGCCCACGGCTGCAGGCGCTGCCTATAGCCTAGCGAGCTGCTGCACCCACTCGGGGTGTGCAGCCCATGGCTGCAGGCTATGCCTGTAGCTCGGTAAGGCTGCACCTAGCCTGGGCGTGGGCTGCCAGCCCCCTGGTGGCTGCGGGCTTCCGGGCCCGTGGGTTGACTGGCCGAAAAACAAAAAATTTGAATTTTTGAATTTGAGATTTAATTTAAAATCATGTTTAAAAATATGTAATTGAAAATTGAAAATTTTTGAAATTACATATTATTACACATGAAATTTAAATTGTTTAAAATTTTGAATTTGAAATTCAAATTTGAAATTTAAATTTGAAATTTAAATTTTTGAAATTTGAATTTTAAATAATTCTTGGGATGATGATGGAATTTTGTAATATTTATTTTTCTTTATTCTAGGATGGGACTATAATTTGGTTGTTTAAATTTTTTCATCATTTATTTTTCCTGTGATATGTCATGGATGGATGAATATGTATTGATGGATGATTTGGATACATATTTGATAACATGTCATATAAGATAGGTGAATGCCGCTTAGACTATATTGATCATACATTTTTTTTCAAAACTTGCATGTTTTTAAAATATTGAATGGGAGAATGTTTCAAACAAAACCCACGGCCTCTATTGTTGATCCATATGTGAAAGCATGGTAACGCCTCGTGTCAGTTCTGTCTTGATCACACCTCTCGGTAGGTGTTTGCCGTTGCCAGTACACTAAGTTGGATCTCCTATATGGAAAATGTGTTCGGCCATGATTCTATTCATGACCACCCGTCGGTGGCTTGGTAGAACATGGATCGGACTATTTAAATAGTGGTTATACACTCAAGATTTGTTTAGTCATTAACCTTCCTTAGAAGCTCTGTTAACTAAACTTGGCACCAAAACAAGCGGTTATTAATATATGTCTTAACCTTGGAGGATTTAAGGCAACATGTATTAATTAGATGGGGTTCATGTTCTTGCTATTTGTCCCATGACCACCCTAGGTGGCTTGGGGCAATAGGTGCTGAGAATTACCATTACAATGCTATATTTTTTTTTTCAAGTTTCATGCAGGAACATACTTGTATGTTTTATTTGCTAAATTCTCTCTATATTTGCTTGGGCTTTATAATGATATTCTTGTATAATTTTATTTCAGTTCAAAATGTCACTGACATCCCTTATTTCAATACTTACTGAAAATAAACTTAATGGCGATAATTATAAAGATTGGAAAAGAAATCTACTGATAGTTCTCAGCTGCGAGAGACACAAGTTCGTACTGGATGAACCATGCCCACCCGGGCCCAAACCTGACACACCGCTTGAGGAGGTCCCGTTGCCTATACTCATTGGACAGAATTCGATGAGATAGCTTGATGCTACATTCTTACTAGCATGACGAGTGCTTTACAAAAGCAGTATGAGACTTATCAAGTTGCCAGGGAGATCATAGAAAACTTGGAGGACATGTTCGGAGGCCAAGAAAAATTGGCTCAATAGTTTGCCATTACCAGTATCATGAACTCTAAGCAGAAGGCAGGTACTTCAGTGAAAGACCATATGATCACTCTTATGGGATTCTTTGCGGAGGCTGCCAAAAACAGTGCTGAACTGGACTTCAACACCCAGATAGAAATGGTGTTTAAAACTATGTCAAAGGATTTTGTGGGGTTTAAGGTCGCATATAATCTGGCGACAAGGGAGTTAAGACTCATCAAGCTCATGAAGCAACTCCAAGCTTATGAGCGGATGATCAAGGACGGGGATGTAGTCTAACCTAAAGGAGGCGCCAACTTGGCGGAATCTTCCAAAGCCTCACGGAAAAGGAAGAAGCCAAATAAGAAGCAAGCGACTTCCAGTTCTTCTATTCCTCCGTCTCGGACGAGAAGAAGAAGAAGAATAACAAGAAGCTCAACGACCCTAAAAAGTCTAAGTACTTTCACTGTGGGTAGGTAGGTCACTTCAAGAAAGTTTGTCGAGAATTCCTAGCCACCAAGGGCAAAGAAGGTAAGGAATTTCATTATTTAGAAGCATGTTAAGTGAAAGAATCGAAAGACACTTGGGTCATTAATTCGAGCGCCACTGACCATGTTTGTGTTTCTTTGTAGGAGTTTGTGAAAACAAGAAGTCTACATGATAGGAGCCTCTCGTTGGGGACTGGAGACAGTAGCTTAGTGGTGGCTAAAGCAGTGGAAGACATTTATCTTTATTTTGATGAATTTAGTTTTATATTATTGAAAGACTGTTTTTATGTTCCTAGTTTTAGAAGGAACCTTATATCAGTAGCTTATTTAATAAGAGATTCTTATTCATTTTCTTTTACTAAAAAAGTTGATATTCGTAAAAATAAGTCTTTTATCTGTTCTGGATGGATTGATGGAAACCTGTATTTAATCAAACCAAAGATGTACTCACTGCTTGACACGAATTAACTAATAACTCTAAAAGGTTGAATGTTTCTCACTCTAACAAGGTGTATCTTTGGCATCTAAGACTTGGTCATATTAATCAGAAGGATTCAAAGATTAGTGAAAGACGGTCCTTTGGAATCTCTGGAGGAGATACGTCTTCCTCAATATGAGTATGTCTTGAGGGTAAGATGACTAAGAAGTCTTTTAGAGCTAAGTGTACTAGGGCTCAGGAACTCTTAGAAATTGTGCACACCGATGTATGTGGCTCCATGAATGTCGTAGCATGAGGAAGGTTCGAGTATTATGTCTCTTTTATATATGATTACTCGAGGTATGGATATGTGTACTTGATGCATCGCAAGAGCGAAACCTTTGATAAGTTCAAAGAGTATCGTGCAGAAGTGGAAAAGCAATTGGATAAATCCATAAAGACACTTCGATCTGATCGAGGTGGTGAATACCTCTCTGATAAATTTTTAGGACATCTTGTAGAGAATGGGAGACTATCCTAATTGACTACACCTAGTACTCCATAACAGAATTGTGTAGCTGAAAGGAGAAACAAGACATTATTAGATATGGTACGGTCCATGATGAATTATTCAACGCTATCGTCACCATTTTAGGGATATGTATTACAAACGGCATGCTACATTTTGAACCAAGTTCCAAGTAAATCAACTCCCAGGACTCTGTATGAATTGTGGCATGGCAGGAAGCCCTCCATTGGATATATGAGGATATGAGGCTACCCGGCATATGTACTGGATGGGGATGCAAAGAAGTTGAAACCAAGATCAGAATTGTGCATGCTTGTAAGGTATCCTAAGGGAACTGAGAAAGATTTGTTCTACAATCTGAAGGAATAAAAGGTCATTGTATCAACCCATGCGACATTCTTGGAGGAAAGTCACATGAATGACTTTAAGCCTCAAAGTAAAATGGTGCTAGAGGAGTTATCAGATGATAGAACTGCTCCACAGGTTTCGGTCTTAGATGCAAGTCCAAATTCCAGTGAATGACCTGTAGATGATCAACAATTTAAGGTGTTTCATCATATTGGGAGGGTGTCAAGGAAACCTAATTTCATCATGTATGATGCTGAAGTATACTAGGCCGAGACTCACAAGCATGAGGATGATCCAGTTACCTATGATGAAGCTATAAACGATGTTGATTCTAAATCTAGGAAACAGGCCATGAACAATGAGATGGATTCTATGAAATCTAACTTTGTTTAGGAACTTGTGGATCTACCAGATGGGATAAAATCCATTGGATGTAAGTAGGTCTACAAAAGAAAGAAGGATACAGAAGGAAGAGTTGAAAATTTCAAGGCCAGACTTGTGGCAAAGGGATATACGCAAAAGGCTGGAATTGATTACAATAAAACATTTTCACTTGTTGCTATGCTAAAGTCTATCCGTATTCTTCTGTCCGTTGTTACAGCTCTCTGCTACAAGATCTGACAAATGGACATCAAGACGGCATTCTTGAATGGCCATCTTGAGGAAAGTATCTATGTAATATAGTTCAAAGGGTTCGTGGTAAAAGGTCAAGAAAGAAAAGTCTGTAAGTTACTTAGATCCATTTATGGATTAAAGCAAGCATCCCGCTAATGGAACCAAAGGTTTAATAAAGTGATCAAAGCATTCGGTTTTGAGTAGAACGTTAATAAACCTTGTGTTTATAAACATATTAAGGATGGAAAAGTGGTCTTTCTAGTACTCTATGTCGATAATATACTGTTCATTGGGAATGATGTAGGGAATTTATCATTAGTCAAAGTTTGGCTAAACCAACAATTTGACATGAAGGACTTGGGAGAAGCTAATTATATTTAAGAAATTCGTCTCTTTAGAGATCGAAAGAACAAAATGATAGCGTTATCCTAAGCTTCATACATAGACAAGATAATTAACAAGTATGCAGTGCAAGAGGCAAACAAAGGTTCACAACCTTCCATTGCTGGTCTAACTCTTTCATTGGATGACTATCCCAAGACATCAGAAGAAAGAGAGTGTATGAGTAAGGTCCCTTATGCATCTGTTGTGGGTAGTCTTATGTACACTATGCTTTGCACTCGCCCAGATATTTACTTTGTGGTAGGTATGGTGAGTTAATATCAAGCAAATCCTGGAATTAAGTACTGGCAAGCAGTAAATTATATACTCAAGTATCTTAAGAGAATGAAAGATTATATGCTAGTGTATTCTAGAGGGGACCTAACACCCGTAGAATACACAAATTCAGACTTCTAGACTTGCAAGAATTCAAAGAAGTCAACATCAGGATTAGTGTTCTTACTCGGAGGAGGTGCCATTGTGTGGAGGAGCATGAAACAAGGTTGCATGGCTGACTTTACAATGGAGGCTAAGTGTCTAGCTGCGGTTGAGACATCTAAAGAAGCAGTTTGGCTCTGCAAGTTCTTTAGAGACCTTGAGGTTGTTTCGAATGTTGACAATCCTATCACACTCTATTATGATAATAGCGGGGCTATTGCTAACACGAAGGAATCTCGATACCATAAGAGAACTAAGCACATAGATCGGAGGTACCACATAATTAGAGGGTACATGAAGATAGGACAAGTGGATGTATGTAAGGTCACATCCGAGGACAACATTGTCGACCCTTTTACTAAGCCTTTGGTGGCTAGAAGCTTTGAGAGGCATGTTGAGGCGATGAGGATGCAAAATATGGCACATCTACTGACTTAGGGCAAGTGGGAGATTTTTAGGAAATGCCTTAAGCATGAAAGACGTTTTAATGTATTTCATTTATTTTGAACTGAATAATAAAATTATATTTAGAGGTTATTCATTACATTGCTGTTTGTCCTCATACTATTTACATGTTAAAGTAAATATAAGCAAATATGGCTCACTGACTGCTTGTGTTGAACTGTTAGAATGTTGCATGCAATAGACTTTTTTATGCAAGAAGACAATGTTCTAAAGTAAGCAGTCTAAATTATGGTCTGTAGTCTATGGGGTTAGACCGAGCATCTAACTCATGTTAGGACTATTATGTTGTTTAAAGCCATGGTGGAGACAGTTTGTCTTGATTGTCCGGAGCAAAGACTCCCAAGTAAAGACATAGATATGTTGCTTGGTGGTGACATATTAGACCAGGACTAAAGCGTGATTGATCTACGTAGTCCACTATGAGTGGATCAATTTGCTTTTGATGTTCATTATGCAATAACCTTAAACTTGAGTAAATAAACTACTTCATGTATATGACTTGTATACTTTGATGTTCCAATGGCTAAAGTGTCTCAGAAGTAGTAAGCTTATACACCAGTTCGTTAGGTACATGATTTGTATACGATGGAGGGTTTGTTTACAAATATTAGAATCATAACTCTGATAAGAAGTTAAGGGTATCTTCTTAAAGACATTATACTGGATATGAAAATGGACAATGCCTTGGGTCGTCTGCTAGGTGGATGACTTCTTATTCACATGGTCAATAATCCTTTTCTTATTTGGTAGTATAATGGACCTTTAAGATAGTTTGATCAATAGGTTGAACGGACTTTGACCTAAGGCCGATCATGGATATCCTATAAGGGTTTTGCATACATGACATGGTCAGTAGGCAATAGCTTGTCACAGGCTTTCATAATACGGTATATAATTGGGAGTTCAGTTTCAAGTTTATAGTGGTGTGTGATAAGCGTGAGAATGTATGTATTTTTAGCACAATATTTAGGCCATTATCACTTAGTTTATTGATCTCTTCATGGATTTTTACACTTGATCGATTTATATTTTGTTTTCAGGTCCTAAATCAAGTAAAGGGAGTATAAGGAGCTAATTTGGAGCAGTTTGAAGCCTTTGTATACAAAGTATGGCGAACACAGTCTGGTACACAGCCGTGTATATGGCCGTGTACCTATCGGGTCTTCAAACGTGTACAAAGCCGTGTCTTTGGGAAGCTGGCCGTGTTAGACCATTTTGGATTGAACACGCCCATGTCTGAATTGCACATGCCCGTGTGATCATGTACACGACCGTGTAGGTGGACGTGTAGGTGGCCATGTACCTCTTGGGTCCTCAAACGTGTAAAAGGCCATGTTGTGGGAACATGGGCGTGTTAGACCATTCTGACTTGAACACGTACGTGTTTGAAGTTCACACGCCCATGTTGCATTAAACACGCCCATGTAAAGTCATGCTTTGACTGTGTTGAAGGCCATGTATGACGTAGGAATTAGGATTTTGAGCTATAAAAAGGGTAGGATCTGGTATTTTGAAGAATAGAGTGTCGAGCTGCAAAAGAAAACCCTAAAACAGCAGAGAGGAGGCAGATTAGAGAGAGAATCATTCCTACAAGCAATAATCTATCAATTCGAAGTGGATTTCATTAGAGTAAAAAGGGATTTTTCATAGTTTCATCTACTCTTTATATTCATTTGAATTATAGTACTGTTATTTCATTGATTATGAACTGATTTGTTTAATACCTAGATAGGATGAACCCTAGTATGAATATTGTGATTTGATCTTTTTCATTTCAATTTATCTACATATTTCATTGAGATTCAATTATGTGTTCCTCATTGTTTTGAATTAATATTTATCGGTATATTGATTCATGTTTGTTATCATGCATTTGTGATTGAGAAATCCTTTGTATGATTTAATCTAGTATAATTGAAAGGAGTTGAACGTAATTCTAGAGATAGAACAACGTAAATATTCCGGATTAGGGTCAAACCTAATAGATGAATTCATTGATTGATTAATGTAATTCTGGGGGTTTTAATTAGAAAGAGATTTCAATTAATCAACCTGGGATTAGTTGTTAATAATCTTGAGAAAGATATTAGCATAATTAAGGAATTTCCACGGTCTAATAAAGTGCAGATATTTTGGTGTTTTGATGGGTTAATCACAATAGACATTCTAGGGGGATTAATTATATAGGTATTGCTTGTTTGAACTGATTTCTTATTGATTTAATTGCTGTTTAGTTTTGATTTGCATTGTTGAGTTTTATCTTTATTTTATTTTATTTTTAGTTAACCTGTATCAACCAAAATTGAAAGGGTAGATAATAAGAAAAGAGTTAGTACTAGTAAGCAATAGTCCCTATGGGATCAACACTCGATATATTTATCCACTATGCTATAGAACTCGATAGGTGCACTTGCCTAAAAGATCTATAGGGTAGGAGATCGTTATCAAGTTTTTGGCACCGTTGCTGGGGACTACGATATTAGGAATGCTTAATTTTTATTCATTTATCCAATTGTTTTATTTTAATTTTCTATTTTATTTAATTTTATATTTTCTCCTTTGTGTTTTTATTTCAGGCACTTGGATTAGTTTATGACCCGAAACAATCCATCTGAATTTTTTGAAGAAGATCCTGAAATTGAAAGAACAACTCTTCAAAGTCTAAGATCCAAGCGTAGACAAAGAGAAGAAGAGTTAGCTCAACTCCAAGTCATGGCCGAACCTGAGCAACAAAGGATAATGTCTGATTATGGAAGACCATCATTGATGGGGGCAGAATCAAGCATTATCAGACCAGCTGTGGCAGACAACAATTTTGAGATCAAACCCAATATCATTCAAATGGTACAATAATATGTACAATTTGACAGGCTCCAAGATAAGGATCCTAATGCACATATAGCTAATTTCTTAGAGATTTGCGATACTTTCAAGATTAATGGTGCCGCTGATGATGTAATAAGACTGAGGCTATTCCCGTTTTCTTTAAGGAATCGGGCAAAGCAATGGTTAAACTCTCTGCCGAGAGGTTCTATCACTACATGGGACCAAATGGCAGAGAAGTTTATGTTTAAATACTTCCCACCTGCAAAGACGGCCAAATTGAGGAATGATATTTCTTCCTATGCTCAAATTGATTCTGAGACACTCTATGAGACACAGGAGAGATCTAAAGATCTATTGAGAAAGTGTCCGCATCACGGGTTACTAACATGGTTGCAAGTGCAAACTTTCTACAATGGGTTAAATCTGGTAACCAGGTAGATGATTGATATAGCATCTGGTGGTACATTGAACAACAAAACACCAGAGGCAGCCCAAGAGTTGATAGAGGACATGGCGATGAACAATTATCAGTGGCATTCAAATCGAACAAAGCCTAGCAGATCAGCGGGAGTTTATGAGATTGATGCAGTCTCAGCCCTGGTTAGTCAAGTTGAAAACTTGAGTAAGAAAATTGATGGATTATCTTTGGGCCATCAACCAGCTCAAGTCTTGTAATGTGAGATGTGTGGGGAAGGACATGTTACTGATGAGTGCCAAAGTTTGCAAGCCATGCCTAAATAGACGCCGGAGTATGTTGACTATATGGGTAATGCACCATGACCCCAAAACAATCCCTATAACAACACCTACAACCCAGGCTGGAGAAACCACCCAAATTTTTCTTAAGGAAATCAAGGGCAGCAGAGAAATAACCCTCCTCCAGGTTTTCAACAATAGCACCCACCACAAGAGAAGAAGCCCAGTTTGGAGGAATTGATGTCTAAATTCAATCAGACATCTGAAGTGTGATTCCAAGCTACTGAAACATCACGAAGGAATCAAGAGGCTTCTATTCACAAACTTGAGAATCAAATTGGTAAACTTGCAAAGCTAGTTTCAGAAAGACAACAAGGGAGCTTGCTTAGTAACACAGAGAAGAATCCTAAAAAACATGTCAAGGCAGTTACCTTAAGGAGTGGTAAGAAGCTACAAGCTGAGAAAGTGACACAAGGTGAAGAAGAGAAGAACAAGTGATCTGAGGTTAAAGAGAAGGGGAATGATCATCCTAAACTTGTGCTGGGTTTTCAACCCACTATCCCATATCTAGCCAAACTGAAGAAGGACAAAATGGATGAGCAATTCGGTAAGTTCCTTGAACTTTTTAAGCAACTCCATATCAACTTACCTTTTGTTGAAGCTCTTTCGTAGATGCCAAAGTATGCAAAATTTTTGAAGGAATTGCTTTCTAATAAGAGCAAGTTGGAGGAGCTATCGATGGTAACATTAAATGAAGAATTTTACGCCATCTTGCAAAATAAACTGCCCAAGAAATTAAAGGATCCAGGGAGTTTTACTATCCCTTGTCTTAATGGTAGTTTAACAGTTGATAAGGCATTAGCAGATTTTGGTGCTAGTATTAATTTGATGCCTTACAAGTTATTCAAGAAACTGGGGTTGGGAGAACCTAAACCAACTAGGATGAGTATACAATTAGCCGATAGGTCAGTTAACTACCCTAAAGGCATTATTGAGGATGTGTTGGTTAAGGTAGATAAGTTCATCTTTCCTATGGATTTTGTTATTCTTGACATGGATAAAGACATTGAGGTACTTATAATCTTAGGTCGACTCTTTTTAGCTACCGCCAAAGCCATTATAGATGTAAGTGACGGTAAGTTAATCCTTAGGGTTGGGGATGAAGAGGTAACCTTTAAAATACCTAATGCCATGAGACATTCCATTGAGCAGGATGATACTTGTTACTTTCTTGATTCTACTGACATTGTCATTTCTGATTTGTTGCAGGGATTATGTCATGATGACTGACTAGAGCTATGCCTTGTAAAAGGGGAGGAAGAGAACAAAAATGATCCTTACATTAAGGAACAAGTAGCTCAGTTGGAAGCAAATGAACCCATGGTACTGAAGAAAGAATTCGAGGAGATTCAACAAGAGAGAGAAAGGAGGTTGAAACCCTCCATCAAGGATCCGCTGGTTCTAGAATTGAAGGCATTACTGGATCACCTCGAATATGCCTTCTTGGAAGAGAATTCAAAGTTACCAGTCATAATTTCCTTGGGATTGACGGCTACCTAGAAAGAAAAGTTGTTGATAGCACTGAAAAAGCATAAAAGGGCCATCGCATGGAAAATTGCCTACATTCAGGGAATTAGCCCTTCATTTTACACCCATAAAATCCTAATGGAGGATGAGTTCAAATCGTCGGTGCAACCCCACAGGCGGCTTAATCTCAAAATGAAGGAAGTAGTCAAAATAGAGGTGATCAAGCTTCTTGATGCAGGTATGATTTACCCGATTTCTAATAGTGCTTGGGTGAGTCCTGTACAGGTAGTGCCAAAGAAAGGCAGAATGACGGTGGTGCCTAATGAGAAGAATGAGCTGATTCCTATGAGAACCGTCACCGGGTGGAGAGTGTGCATCGACTACAAAAAGCTCAATGATGCAACATGGAAAGATCACTTTCCATTAACTTTCGTGGAACAAATGCTAGAGAGATTGGCAGGGCACATGTATTATTGCTTCTTGGATGGTCTATCCGGCTACTTTCAGATTCCCGTAGCACCAGGGACCAAGAGAAGACAACTTTCACATGTCCTTATGGTACATTTGCATACAAGCTAATGCCTTTTGAATTATGCAATGCACCTGCCACTTTCCAAAGGTGTATGATGGCCATCTTTGATGAATTGATAAAAGATGTCATGGAGGTTTTTATGGATGATTTTTTTGTTTTTGGTGACTCCTTTGATTCATGCCTCCATAACCTTGAAAGAGTGCTTTAGAGATGTGAGGAAACCAATCTGGTGTTGAATTGGGAAAAATGCCATTTTATGGTACAAGAGGGCATAGTGTTGGGCCATAAAATCTCATATAGGGGAATAGAGGTAGATAGAGCCAAAATTGAGACAATTGAAAAACTACCACCCCCTACTGTAGTTAAGGCTATAAGGAGTTTTCTAGGGCATGCTGGTTTTTATCGGAGATTTATCAAAGATTTCTCTAAGATTGCTAAACCCTTAACCCAACTACTGGAAAAAGATGTGCCATTTATTTTTACTTAAAAGTGTTTAGAAGCCTTTAATACTCTTAAGGAAAAATTAACTAATGCGCCGATTATGGTTACACCTGATTGGAATCTTCCTTTTGAGCTAATGTGTGATGCCAGTGACTTTACAGTGGGTATAGTCCTTGGACAGCTGAGGGACAAGCATTTTCAGCCCATCTACTATGCTAGCAAGACCTTGACGGATGCTCAAGAGAATTACACAACCACGGAGAAAGAATTGCTAGCTGTCATCTTTGCTTTTGATAAATTTAGATCATATCTAATTTTATCTAAAGTCATTGTTTATACTGATCATTCTGCATTGCGTTATTTATTGAATAAGTCAGATGCTAAACCCAGATTGATCAGGTGGATTCGATTATTGCAGGAGTTTGACTTGGAAATAAGAGACAAGAAAGGAGTTGAAAACCTAGCGGCAGATCACCTTTCACGCTTGGAAACCCCAACCTTAGAGAAGCTAGCAGAAGATGACATTGACTATGCATTCCCTGAACCACGTCTATACAATCTTAGAGAGGTAAGTGACACTGAAGTTCCCTGGTTTGTTGATTTTGCTAATTTTTTAGCAGCTAACATTCTTCCTAAGGGACTTTCTTATCAAGAAAAGAAGAAATTCTTTTCTGATTTGAAAAATTATTTCTAGGAGGACCCCTACCTGTTTAAGATTTGTGCAGACTAAGTCATTAGGCGATGTGTTTCGCAATTAGAAGGATGGAAGATTCTGTAACACTGCCATGCCGAGCCAATAGGAGGACATTATCATGCAAATAGGACAGCCTAGAAGGTGCTTGAGGCACATTTTTATTGGCCCACTCTGTTTAAAGATGCCCAAAGATGTGTGGCATTGTGCGGTAATTGTCAGCGAGCTGGTAACATCTCCCGTCGGGATGAAATGCCTCAAAACTTCATCCTTGCTTGTGAAATCTTCGATGTGTGGGGTATTGATTTTATGGGGCTGTTTCCAATTTCGTTTGGGAACAAATACATCCTGGTTGCAGTGGACTATGTGTCTAAGCGGTGGAAGCTCAAGCCTTACCAATCGATGATGCTAGAGTGGTGGTAAAGTTCCTTAAGAAGCTATTTTCACAATTCGGCACACCTAGAGCAATCATTAGTGATAGGGGTACACACTTCTGTAATGCCCAGTTTAACACAGTCCTAAAAAAAAATGGTGTTACACATAGAACTGCAACCCCTTACCATCCGCAGACTAGTGGCCAAGTTGAAGTTTCCAATAGGGAACTAAAACTAATCCTGGTGAAAACTGTAGAGTACCATAGAAGGGATTGATCTGTCAAGCTAGATGATGCTCTTTGGGCTTATAGGACAGCGTACAAAACGCCGATACAAGTTAGTATATGGAAAAGCATGCCATTTACCTGTTGAACTTGAGCACAAAGCATATTGGGCCATAAAGTTCCTCAATTTTAACCTGGGCATTGTGGGAGAAAAGAGGAAACTTCAGTTGAATGAGTTAGAAGAATGGCACTTACTAGCCTACGAGAACTCGAAACTATACAAGGAGCGAACCAAGTTATATCAGGATAAGAGAATAAAACAAGTCAAGGAGTTCACAGAAGGAGATCAAGTGCTATTGTACAACTCTCAGCTCAAATTATTCCCAGGAAAGCTCAAGTCCAGATGGTCAGGACCCTTCACAGTTAAACAGGTTTTCCCATGCAACACCATCGAGGTAACGCATCCTGAGAAGGGTACATTCAAGGTGAACGGTCATCTGTTGAAGCTGTTTCATGGAGGAGAGTTTGATAACTCTCAAAATGAGGAATTCAGCCTCCACACCGAATCATGAATAGGAGTGAATTCGTCAAGCTAAGGACGTAAAACAAGCGCTTCTTGGGAGGTAACCCAAGCATTTATTTTCTTTGTTACTTTGATTTTTGTTAGTGTTCTTTTTCAAAAAAATATATATATATATACATATATAGATATTTATATGTTTGAGTGGTTGAATTATTTATTTTTGGTTCTGTATGTCAAGTTGAATCCAAGGAAATTCGAGTTTAAGGACTTGGCTGTTTGCCGAGTTTCTAAATAAGAGATGAATTAAATTCCAGAGGAGTACACGCCCTTAAACACGCCCGTGTTAATGGGCTTGTCTCTTACCGTGTCGGCAACATTCGTCCAACACGATCGTGTTCACTGGAGAGAACAAACGAAAAAGAGTTCCAGAGAGGTACACGGTCAGTAACACAATCGTGTACATAACCGTGTAAATGAACACGCCCATCTACACGATCGTGTTGAGGCCCATGTTTGATATAAAAAAAAAAAAAATCTTTTCTTTGCTCTTCTTTTATTTTTTTTTTGTGAGTTTATTCTCTGTTTTATTTCACATTTCTTTTTATTGTCTTAGTTATAATAAAAAAAAAGAGAAAAGATATGCTCCATCAAAGCTTGAGATACGTGAAGCTGAAAGGGAGTACTGCAGTCTTGGGAATCTGACGTGAAAAGACCCTGTTTGCCAGTTTATAAGAAAACTGGATGGGAAGCATATCCTTGACACATAGATGTCGTTTAAGCCATTACTAAACGTAAAATCAGAGGAAGATGTGAGCCATAATCACAACTATTGTATAAAATCTTGATTTCTTCTTTTTGTAAATTTTCTGTTTTGTTTCACCGTTCCCATTTTTAACTTTTTATTGCATCGAGTGTTTATTGTTGACTTTTTTTTTGCATCGAGTGTCTATTTTTGACTTTGGCATTTGTTTTTCTGACGAAAACTGATCTCTCCTCTGATACATGTAACTCAACATCCTACTTTTTCACCTTATAAATACACATGCATTCTCATGTTGTCGTAACACACATCTACATTTTTATTGAATGCTCATCTTATATTATTTGACCTTGGATGTTTTCGAGCATACAAAAATACCAGAAGATGAAGTTTGAACACATACTTTGCACCTCTAGTCGTATCTAAACAGGACAATTATAGTCTTGGGAATCTGACGTGAAAAGACCCTGTTTGCCAATTTATAAGAAAACTGGATGGGAAGCATATCCTCGACACATAGATGTCGTTTAAGCCGTTACTGAACGTAAAATCAGAGGAAGATGTGAGCCATAATCACAACTACTGTATAAAATATTGATTTCTTCTTTTTGCAGATTTTCTGTTTTGTTTCACCGTTCCCATTTTTTACTTTTTGTTGCATCGAGTGTTTATTGTTGACTTTTTGTTTTTGCATCGAGTGTCTATTTTTGACTTTGGCTTTTGTTTTTCTGATGAAAACTGATCTCTCCTCTGATACACGTAACTCAACATCCTACTTTTTCATCTTATAAATACACATGAATTCTCACGTTGTCATCACACACATCTCCATTTGTAAGGTTAAAAAAAAAAAGAAGTGAGTTGAGATGGAAGGTCCTTCAGTTTGTAAGTTTAAAACTATCTGTGTTTTCGGGGGATCTAGTTTGGGAAAAGATAAAGAGTTTTTGAAAGCAGCGAACAACCTTGGTAGGGTGTTAGCTGCTAGACAAATTAATCTAGTGTATGGGGAAGAAGTCTGGGGTTAATAGGTTGTGTGTCATCCAGTGCATTTATGGGGGGTAGCAAAGTCTTGGGTATCATTCCTAGTACTTTAGCTTGTTAGGAAATGCCCTAAGTATTAGAGACATTTTTGATGTATTCATTTTGAACTGGATAATAAAATTATATATAGAGGTTATTCATTACATTGCTATCTGTCCTCGTCTTATTTACATGTTAAAGTAAATGTAAGCAAATATGGCTCACTGACTGCTTGTGTTAAAACTGTTAGAACGTTGCATGCAATGGACTTTTGTATGCGAGAAGACAATGTTATAAAGTTAGCAGTCTAAACTATGGTCTGTAGTCTATGGGGTTAGACCGAGCATCTAACTCATGTTAAAACTATTATGTTGTCTAAAGCCTTGGAGGGGACGGTCTGTCTTGACTGTCTGGAGCTGGACTCCCAAGTAGAGACATGGATATGTTGCTCGGAGGTGACATATTAGACCGGGACTAAAGCGTGATTGATCTACGTAGTCCGCTATGAGTGGATCAATCTGCTTTTGACGTTCATTGTGCAATAACCTTAATCCTGAGTAAATGAACTACTTCATGTATATGACTTGTGTACTTTGATGTTCCAATGGCTAAAGCGTCTCAGAGGTAGTAAGCTTATAGACCGGTTCGTTGGGTGCATAACTTGTATACGATGAAGGGTTTGTTTGCAGATATCGGAATCATAGCTCTGAGGAGTTAAAGGTATCCTCTTAAAGGCATTATACTGAATGTGAAAATAGACAAGGCCTTAGGTCGTCTGCTGGGCGGATGACTTCTTATTCACATATGGTGAATAATCATTTTCTTGATTCAGTAGTATAATGGAACTTTAAGATAGCCTGATCAGTAGGATTAAACGGACTTTGACCTAAGACTGATCATGGATATCATATGAGGGTTTTGCATATATGACAAGGTCATTGGATGGTAGCTCGTCACAGGCTTACGTAATACGGTATATAATTGGGAGTTCAGTTTCAGGTTTATAGTGGTGTAACTCTGAAATTAGTGATCATATGATTGAGTTGTTCGGTACAGAATGATGATCATATGGAATCACGGGAGCCCGATTATATATGTCCAATCAGTCCCTCTACTAGCTCCACATAATTCCTTAACGTTTGGCAAATTGATTTGTGTATGCTATTGGCTAGTTTATTATGCATGGATGGTGATGACACAGGATTAGGATGGTAGACAAGATTCTCTCCGGTTGGATTCAGATTTTGTTTTGGATAATAGAGTACACAATTATTCGAACTCCAAATAAAGTTGCCATGATTTTATTTGAGATTGGATTGGAGTTGTAGAAAATTATCCATGAGAACAAGAGTATGAAATACAACCGTTTGTGGAATTTGAAATTTGAATTTGAAATTTGAATTTGAAATTTGAATTTGAAATTCGAATTTGAAATTTGAATTTGAAATTTAAATTTGAAATTTGAAATTTGAAATTTGAAATTTGAATTTGAAATTTGAATTTGAAATTTGAAATTCAAATTTTGAATCACAGTCCAAGTAGGATTCGAATTTGTTGTGGAAAATCCACAAGGTTTGAAATTCAAATTTTGAGTTGGATTTGGAGAGGATAATCTTGTTAGAATCCTACTTGAATTTTGAATCCAAATCCCAACAAATAAGGGACGAATTTTTTGAGGATAATCCTCATTAAAAATTCGGATTTTGTGGATAAGATTCAAGGGAATATTCAAGCTTCAATCCTAGTTGAATTTGGATTCTCTCTCCTCCCTAAAAGTGGCCGAAATTTTGGAGCCTTAATCCTAGGAAATTCGGTTATTTTTGGATAAGGTTGAGATGAGATTTAGCTTGAAAAATCCTAGTGGAATTTTGATTCTTCCTTATCCTAAAAGTGGTCGAAAATTTGGAGAAGATTTTCTCCTAAAGATTTCGGATTTTTTGGTTGAAAAAGGGAGATAAAATTCTAGTTAAAATCTTGTTTAGATTTGGATTGGATTTATCCTAGGAAAACCGAATTTAATTGTGGAGATTCTCCCTTGGAAAATTCAGATTTTTTGGTTTGGATAAGGGAAAAAATATCTTTTCCTAATCCAATTCAAATTCAGAGATTCACCTCATGCAGGTCTATAAATAGAGGTCCTGCCACTCCAGTTCTCTTAGACCACAGACTCTCAGGTGAGCAGGCTTATTGTTGCACAGCTCATCGTGACAATAAAGTTCTTTAGAGATCTGGGTGGTCAGAAGAAGACTAGCAGTGCTAGCATACCGATCGAGGTTTAGAGTGCCCACACACTCAGCCATTCGGGAATTGGAGAATAGTAGAGAAGGCTAGTTGGTTGAAGCCTCCAGTCATTCTCCTCCTGCAAGATTGGCGTCCTTGAGGTATGAGTTTTAATTGTTGTTGGTTTATTGTATATGGCATCATGAGATATTTAACGATCTAAAAATTTTTATTGTTCCGCTGCGCCACTCTGATACGTTTTTACCGGTTTATTTTCCAACAATTGGTATCAGAGCCATCTCATGACTATGCCATGCACATAAATTAGACAATTACTTAGTCTTTTTATTTATGTATGGATTTGATATTTAGAGAGTGGCATTCTAGGGTTCCTTTATGTTGTTATCATGTATTATGTATAAAGTATGTGGTTATTTTAATTTTTTGAATTATTATAAGCATGCTTGATTATACCGGTTATGGTTCCTTAGAATTTAGAAAAATTGTATCTAGGAATTTTTATGTAACCATGGGAGCAGTTTATTAACACTGTAATTTTCCCATGGATTTTAATTCTTATCTCTTAGATTTTTATGGTTAGAATTTTTGTACACCGGAAACGGTTTAGGAATTTTTTATGTAATTATTCTTGGAGGAGATTGAAGATTGAAGACCGTAATTTATTTTTCCCAAAAGTTAAATTTAATTTAAAGATTGAAATTTTGATTGTGTGGAAAATTTCAATTCAATTGGGATTCAAATTAATTTTTTGGAGATCCTAATAGGTATATTGGAATATGGCACGAAAATCGAGACACGACCCCTCGGAATAGGCCGACGGGCCTTGGTGGGACTGCAGCCCCTGCCCTCGGGCAGGATGGGGCTGCGGCAGCCCCTATGCAGGCAAACATCACCCACGGCCGCAGGCTTGGCCTGCAGCCGAGGGTGGCGCAGCCTGCCCAAGGCCGGCCGCAGCCTGGGCATGCAGCCACTGGCTGCAGGCGCTGCTTGCAGCCTGCCGGCTGCTGCGCCCAGCCTGGGCGTGCAGCCTGGCGCTGCAGGCTTGGCCTGCAGCCCGGCAGGCTGCACAAGGGGCAACCGTGGGCTGCCAGCCCCTCCGGGGTTGGCGGCTGCCCACGGCGGCTGCCGCCTTCACGGGCGGCGGTGCGGCAGTCCAAAATTTGAAAATTTTGATTTTTAAATTTGAGATTTAATTTTAAATCATGTTTAAAAATATGTAATTGAAAATTTGAAATTTTTGAAATTACATATTATTACACATGATTAAAATTGTTTAAAATTTGAATTAGAAATTTAAATTTGAAATTCGAATTTGGAGTTTGAATTTGAAATTTAAATTTTTGGAAGTTTAAATTTTAAATAATTCTTGGGATGAGAAATAAATGGAGAGGCTACATAAAGATGGATACAAGAAGACGGAACAAAATTCAAGACCCAAAGAATGCTTTGGATGGAATTTTGTAATCTTTATTTTCTTTGTTCTAGGATGGAACCATGGCTTGGTTATTCTGTCAATTATTTTTCTGTGATATGTCATGGATGTATAAATATGTATTGATGGATGTTTTGTATGCATATTTGACAACATGTCATATAGGATAGGTGAGTGTCGCTCATACTATATTGATCATACATAATTTGTCAAAACTTGCATGTTTTTCAAAATATTGAGTGGGAGAGGGTTTCAAACAAAACCCACGGCCTCCATTGTTGATCCATATGTGAAAACATGGTAACGCCTCGCGTCAGTTCTGACCTGACCACACCCCTCGGTAGGTGTTTACCGCCGCCAGTATACTAGATTGGATCTCCTATGTGGAAAACGTGTTCGGGTGCGATCCTATTCATGACCACCCCTCGGTGGCTTGGTAGGACGTGGATCGGGCTACGTAAACAATGGTTATACACTCAAGACTCGTTTAGTTATTAACCTTCCCTAGAAGCTCTGTTAACTAAACTGGTGGCCAAATAAGCGGTTATTAATATATGTCTTAACCTTAGAGGATTTAAGGTAACATATATTAATTGGACGGGGTCCATGTTCCGGCTATTTGTTCTCATGACCACCCCTCGGTGGCTTGGGCCAATAGGTGCTGAGAATTACCGTTGCAATGCTACATGTTTTTTCAAGTTTCATGTAGGAACATACTTGTATGTTTTTATTTGCTAAATTATATGTATATTTACTTGGGCTTTGTAATGATGTCTAGTATAATTTTATTTCAGTTCAAAATGTCACCGACACCCCTCATTTCAATACTTACTGAAAATAAGTTGAATGACGACAATTATAAAGATTGGAAAAGAAATCTATTAATAGTTCTCAGCTGCGAGAGACACAAGTTCGTACTGGACGAACCATGCCCACCTGGGCCCAAACCTGACACACCACTTGAGGAGGTCCCGGTTGCCTATAATCGTTGGAGAGAATCCAATGAAATAGCTCGATGCTACATCCTTGCTAGCATGACGAGTGCTTTACAAAAGCAGCATGAGACTTATCAAGTTGCTGGGGAGATCATGGATAATCTGGAGGACATGTTCGGAGGCCAAGAAAAATTGGCTCGACAGTCCGCTATCACCAGCATTATGAACTCCAAGCAAAAGGCAGGTACTCCGGTGAAGGACCATATGATCACTCTAATGGGATTCTTCGCTGAGGCTGCCGAGAATGGTGCTGAGTTGGACTATAACACCCAGATCGAGATGGTGTTCAAGACTCTGTCTAAAGATTTTGTGGGGTTTAAGGCCGTATGCAATCTGGCGACAAAGGAGTTAGGACTTACCGAGCTCATGAAGCAATTACAGGCTTATGAGCGGATGATCAGGGATGAGGATACGGTCCGACCTAAAGGAGAGGCCAATTTGGCGGAATCTTCCAATCCTTCACGGAAGAGGAAGAGGCCAAATAAGAAGCAAGTGGCTTCCAGTTCTTCTAATCCTCCTGTCTCGGACGGGAAGAAGAAGAAGAAGAACAAGAAGCCAAAGGACCCTAAAAAGTCCAAATGCTTCCATTGTGGGAAGGTAGGTCACTTCAAGAAGGCTTGCCGGGAATTCCTAGCCTCCAAGGGCAAGGAAGGGGTTCGTGGAAACGAGAAGTCTACATGATAGGAGCCTCTCGTTGCGGACTGGAGATGGTAGCTTTGTGGTGGCTGAGGCAGTGGGAAACGTTCATCTTTATTTTGATCAATTTAGGTTTATTTTATTGAAAGACTGTTTTTATGTTCCTAATTTTAGGAGGAACCTTATATCGGTAGCTTGTTTAATAAAGGATTCTTATTAAGTTTCTTTTAGTAAAAGAGTTGATATTCGTAGAAATAAGTCTTTTATCTGTTCTGGATGGATGGATGGAAACCTATATTTGATCAGACCAAAGATGTACTCACTGCTTGACACTGAATTAATTGATAACTCTAAAAGGTTGAAAGTTTCTCACTCTAACAAGGCGTATCTTTGGCATTTAAGACTTGGTCATATTAATCAGGATAGGATTCAAAGATTGGTGAAAGACGGTCCTCTGGAATCTCTGGAGGAGGTACGACTTCCCCAATGTGAGTCTTGTCTAGAGGGTAAGATGACTAAGAGGTCTTTTGGAGCTAAGGGTACAAGGACACAGGAGCTCTTATAAATTGTGCACACTGACGTATGTGGCCCCATGAACGTCACAGCACGAGGAGGGTTCGAGTACTATGTCTCTTTCATAAATGATTACTCGAGGTATGGATATGTGTATCTGATGCACCGCAAGAGCGAAACCTTTGACAAGTTCAAAGAGTATCGTGCGGAAGTGGAAAAGCAATTGGATAAATCCATAAAGACACTTTGATCTGATCGAGGTGGCGAATACCTCTCCGATGAATTTCTAGGACATCTTGTAGAGAATGGGATATTATCCCAATTGACTGCACCTGGTACTCCACAACAGAATGGTGTAGCCGAAAGGAGAAACAGGACCTTATTGGATATGGTACGGTCCATGATGAGTTACTCAACGCTGCCATTATCATTTTAGGGACATGCTTTACAAACGGCGTGCTATATTCTGAACCAGGTTCCGAGCAAATCAACTCCTAGAACTCCGTATGAATTGTGGCGTGGCAGGAAGCCCTCCCTTGGACATATGAGAATATGGGGCTGCCCGGCACATGTACTGGATGGGGATGCGAAGAAGTTGGAACCAAGATCAGAATTGTGCATGTTTGTAGGGTATCCAAAGGGAACTAAAGGAGGTCTGTTCTATAACCCGAAGGAACAAAAGGTCATTGTCTCAACCCATGCGACATTCCTGGAGGAAAGTCACATGAATGACTTTAAGCCTCGAAGCAAAGTGGTGCTAGAGGAGTTATCGGGTGAAAGAACTGCTCCACAGATTTCGGTCTTGGACGCAAGTCCGAGTTCCAGTGAAAGACCTGCAGACGATCAACAATTTAGGGTGCCTCGTCGTAGTGGGAGGGTTTCTAAGAAACCTAATTTCTTCATGTATGATGCTGAGGTATACCAGGCCGAGGCTCATGAGCATGAGGAAGATCCGGTCACATATGATGAAGCTATAAAGGATGTTGATTCTAGATCTTGGAAACATGCTATGAACAATGAGATGGATTCTATGAAATCCAACTCTGTTTGGGAACTTGTAGATTTGCCGGATGGGATAAAACCCATTGGATGCAAATGGGTCTACAAAAGAAAGAAGGATGCGGAAGGGAGAGTGGAAACTTTCAAAGCTAGACTGGTTGCAAAGGGATACACGCAAAAGGCTGGAATCGATTACGAGGAAACCTTTTCGCCTGTTGCTATGCTGAAGTCTATCCGTATTCTTCTGTCCATTGCTGCGGCTCTCGATTACGAGATCTGGCAAATGGATGTCAAGACGGCATTCTTGAATGGCCATCTTGAAGAGTGTATCTATATGATACAGCGCGAAGGGTTCGTAGCAAAAGGCCAAGAAAGGAAAGTCTGCAAGTTGCTTAGATCCATTTATGGATTAAAGCAGGCATCCCGCTCATGGAACCAGATGTTTGATCAAGCGATTAAGACATTTGGTTTTGAGCAGAACGTTGATGAACCTTGTGTTTATAAACGTATTAAGGATGGAAAAGTGGTCTTTCTGATACTCTATGTCGATGATATACTACTCATTGGGAATGATGTAGGGAATTTATCATCGGTCAAGCTTTGGTTACACCAACAGTTTGACATGAAGGACTTGGGAGAAGCTAATTATGTTCTAGGCATTCGTCTCTTCAGATATCGAAAGAACAAAATGATAGCATTATCCCAAGCTTCATACATAGATAAAATAATTGACAAATATGCAATGCTAGAGGCAAAGAAAGGCTCACAACCTTCTATTGCCGGTTTAACTCTTTCATTGGATGACTGTCCCAAGACATCGGAAGAAAGAGAGCGTATGAGTAAGGTCCCTTATGCATCCGCTGTGGGTAGCCTTATGTACGCTATGCTTTGCACTCGCCCGGACATATGTTTTGCAGTAGGTATGGTGAGTCGATATCAAGCGAATCCTGGAACCAAGCACTGGCAAGCAGTAAAGCATATACTCAAGTATCTTAAGAGAACGAGGGATTATATGCTAGTGTATTCTGGAGGGGACCTAACACCCGTAGGATACACGGACTCAGACTTCCAGACTTGTAAGGATTCGAGGAAATCGACATCTGGATCAGTGTTTTTACTCGGAGGAGGCGCCATTGTGTGGAGGAGCGTGAAGCAGGGCTGCACAGCTGACTCTACTATGGAGGCTGAGTATGTGGCTGCGGCTGAGGCATCTAAAGAAGCGGTTTGGCTCCGCAAGTTCTTTAGAGACCTTGAGGTCATTCCGGGTGTTGACAAGCCTATCACACTTTACTGTGATAATACAGGGGCTATTGCCAACACAAGGGAATCTCGGCACCACAAGAGGACCAAGCACATAGATCGGAGGTATCACATTATTAGAGGGCATGTGGAGACAGGACAAGTGGATGTATGTAAGATCGCGTCCGAGGACAACATCGCTGATCCCTTTACTAAGACTTTGGTAGCTAGAAGCTTTGAGAGGCATGTAGAGGCGATGGGGATGCGTAACATGGCACATCTACTGGCTTAGGGCAAGTGGGAGATTGTTAGGAAATGCCCTAAGTATTAGAGACATTTTTGATGTATTCATTTTGAACTGGATAATAAAATTATACATAGAGGTTATTCATTACATTGCTATCTGTCCTCGTCTTATTTACATGTTAAAGTAAATGTAAGCAAATATGGCTCACTGACTGCTTGTGTTAAAACTGTTAGAACGTTGCATGCAATGGACTTTTGTATGCGAGAAGACAATGTTCTAAAGTTAGCAGTCTAAACTATGGTCTGTAGTCTATGGGGTTAGACCGAGCATCTAACTCATGTTAAGACTATTATGTTGTCTAAAGCCTTGGAGGGGACGGTCTGTCTTGACTGTCTGGAGCTGGACTCCCAAGTAGAGACATGGATATGTTGCTCGGAGGTGACATATTAGACCGGGACTAAAGCGTGATTGATCTACGTAGTCTGCTATGAGTGGATCAATCTGCTTTTGACGTTCATTGTGCAATAACCTTAATCCTGAGTAAATGAACTACTTCATGTATATGACTTGTGTACTTTGATGTTCCAATGGCTAAAGCGTCTCAGAGGTAGTAAGCTTATAGACCGGTTCGTTGGGTGCATGACTTGTATACGATGAAGGGTTTGTTTGCAGATATCGGAATCATAGCTCTGAGGAGTTAAAGGTATCCTCTTAAAGGCATTATACTGAATGTGAAAATGGACAAGGCCTTGGGTCGTCTGCTGGGCGGATGACTTCTTATTCACATATGGTGAATAATCATTTTCTTGATTCGGTAGTATAATGGAACTTTAAGATAGCCTGATCAGTAGGATTAAACGGACTTTGACCTAAGACTGATCATGGATATCATATGAGGGTTTTGCATATATGACAAGGTCATTGGATGGTAGCTCGTCACAGGCTTACGTAATACGGTATATAATTGGGAGTTCAGTTTCAGGTTTATAGTGGTGTGACTCTGAAATTAGTGATCATATGATTGAGTTGTTCGGTACAGAATGATGATCATATGGAATCACGGGAGCCCGATTATATATGTCCAATCAGTCCCTCTACTAGCTCCACATAATTCCTTAACGTTTGGCAAATTGATTTGTGTATGCTATTGGCTAGTTTATTATGCATGGATGGTGATGACACAGGATTAGGGTGGTAGACAAGATTCTCTCCGGTTGGATTCAGATTTTGTTTTGGATAATAGAGTACACAATTATTCTAACTCCAAATAAAGTTGCCATGATTTTATTTGAGATTGGATTGGAGTTGTAGAAAATTGTCCATGAGAACAAGAATATGAAATACAACCGTTTTGTGGAATTTGAAATTTGAATTTTGAAATTTGAAATTTGAAATTTGAATTTGAAATTTGAATTTGAAATTTGAATTTGAAATTCGAATTTGAAATTTGAATTTGAAATTTAAATTTGAAATTTAAATTTGAAATTTGAAATTTGAAATTTGAAATTTGAATTTGAAATTTGAATTTGAAATTTGAAATTCAAATTTTGAATCACAGTCCAAGTAGGATTCGAATTTGTTGTGGAAAATCCACAAGGTTTGAAATTCGAATTTTGAGTTGGATTTGGAGAGGATAATCTTGTTAGAATCCTACTTGAATTTTGAATCCAAATCCCAACAAATAAGGGACGAATTTTTTGAGGATAATCCTCATGAAAAATTCGGATTTTGTGGATAAGATTCAAGGGAATATTCAAGCTTCAATCCTAGTTGAATTTGGATTCTCTCTCCTCCCTAAAAGTGGCCGAAATTTTGGAGCCTTAATCCTAGGAAATTCGGTTATTTTTGGATAAGGTTGAGATGAGATTTAGCTTGAAAAATCCTAGTGGAATTTTGATTCTTCCTTATCCTAAAAGTGGCCGAAAATTTGGAGAAGATTTTCTCCTAAAGATTTCGGATTTTTTGGTTGATAAAGGGAGATAAAATTCTAGTTAAAATCTTGTTTAGATTTAGATTGGATTTATCCTAGGAAAACCGAATTTAATTGTGGAGATTCTCCCTTGGAAAATTCAGATTTTTTGGTTTGGATAAGGGAAAAAATATCTTTTCCTAATCCAATTCAAATTCAGAGATTCACTTCATGCAGGTCTATAAATAGAGGTCCTGCCACTCCAGTTTTCTTAGACCACAGACTCTCAGGTGAGCAGGCTTATTGTTGCACAGCTCATCGTGACAATAAAGTTCTTTAGAGATCTGGGTGGTCAGAAGAAGACTAGCAGTGCTAGCATACCGATCGAGGTTCAGAGTGCCCACACACTCAGCCATTCAGGAATTGGAGAATAGTAGAGAAGGCTAGTTGGTTGAAGCCTCCAGTCATTCTCCTCCTGCAAGATTGGCGTCCTTGAGGTATGAGTTTTAATTGTTGTTGGTTTATTGTATATGGCATCATGAGATATTTAACGATCTAAAAATTTTTATTGTTCCGCTGCGCCACTCTGATACGTTTTTACCGGTTTATTTTCCAACATAGCTGACAACAAAATCACCAGTTGCACTCTGGGTAACGAGTTAAAGGTCTCATCCATGCATGAGAGAATGGGTAACATGATGTATAATGCAGATGCCTTTATCACTTTACCTGGTGGTTTAGGAACCCTGGAAGAAATTTCAACATTGCCTCTTGGGCCCAACTCAATCTTCATCAAAAGCCATTAGGATTGTTAAATGTTAATGGCTTTTATGATGGTTTGTTGCCTTTTCTTGATTATGCTGTGGAACAAGAATTCATTACCCTAGCATCTCGAAAAATCTTAATCTCCGCTCCAACAGCTGATCAGTTGATTGAGAAACTATAGATTTTTGTGCCTAAACCTAACCCATTAATGTCATAGATAGTATGGTCAACTAACGATAGCAAAAGCAGTAAGAAGCGGGGATTGGATTTGGCACTTCGGCTGAGACATTCCTTAACTCATTAATTTTATGTTTTTCTGTTTTTAGTTTCCGCTTATGAGATTTTACTTTTTGAATGTTAGTTCGGTTGGTTGCATTTTTATTTTATTTTATTTTATTTTTAGTAAAATTTCCAGTTTCGTTATTTATAAGATGGTTGAGTAAAGATATACTATTGTACTCTTGATGCATATCTTATAATAATGAATGTTTTTCTTGTGTCATTGTCTTTGTTTTGTGATTTGTTTAAAAAAATAAATAATAATAATAATAATAATAATAATAATAAAATAAAATTAAACAAAAAAAATTAAATATAAATATGTGTTGAAGTGAATATAACATGTGGTACACGCCCTTAAACACGCCCGTGTTAATGGGCATGTATAGGGTCGTGTGTATAATGTTTGGCAGGTACACGGCCATGTTTGTGAGTGAAAACTAAAGAGCCACGTTTCCAGAGGAGTACATGGGAACAAACACGGTCGTGTTTAAGGTCGTGTAATAAACACACACTTGGACATGCCTATGTTTGTGCCGTGTTTATGCCCGTGCTCAGAGAGGGCGATTTTAAATAAATTCAAACCAAGAGGTAAATGGTCAAAAACATGCCCGTGTTTAATACCTTGTTCTACAACAATTAAGCAACATGTCTGTCCATATGGCCAGGTAAGTTAACCGTGTTCTTTTACCAAAGGGTATGTGTCGAACATAGCCCGATACACGACCGTGTACAAGGCCGTGTCGACCCTAGTATTTAAAACATCGATTGAACACACGGCCGTTTCAATTTCACATGCTCTCCTCTCTTAAAACTCAGAGATTCAAAGGAAAATCATGCCATTTTACACCAAATCGACCGGGTAATCTTAATTTTATTCAATCAATTCACAAACATTCCCTAGAATCTAGGAATTTTTGGAAGTTTTTGAGCATTTTGAGCAGATTTCCTTCTCCTTTCCCTCTGGGTTCACAAACATTCAGGTATGCGGTTTTCTTCTGTTTTTCTCTTAATTATTCATGGGCATTTGAACTATAAGGGATTTTCGATTCTTGGTGAGTCTTGATAGATAGTTTTTCGCTGTTACACATGAATCCATCGTTTATAATCCATTGATTTATCACTTTTCACCATGAATGTAAGTTAAACTATGTACTTTTCATCATTCTACCATGAAAATCCACACTTTAACATGTCATTTCTGATTTTTAGATGATTTGTTGCTAGTCTAATGATTGTATTTCGGAAAAAAAATTTTCAGTGAAGTACACGGGAACACACACGCCCGTGTTTGTGACCGTGTTTTATCATAAAAAAAATTTTCTTTTGTCAATTATTCAGGTAGCATAGCTTACTCTGTTGTCAATTGTTCTGATTGCTTTGTTGTCAATTACTCCCATTCCACATTGTGCAAGGCTAGTGCTAGGGTTTTACAGTGTAAAAACAGAATTTCTCACGTTACTTGCATTTTTATTCTGTTGCAGGATCCCTACTACTATAATGACAAGACGTATAGAGGAATCTCAACGAAGACATAAAGAGGTCCTAAGGAAGAGGCATAGGGGAGAGAGTTCATCCCAAGCACAACCTCCTGAACAACCTGCTGCACACCCACTGCTACAATTTATGACTCTAGTGTTCATTTCGAGATTCGAGAGGCTACTGGAAAAGCCTTTCGAGTAAAGCTGGTACATAGATTGGCCGGTATTGGAGTAGCTGGGATTGGATCAACAAGTAAGGGAGCTGGTTTCATTTGGGGGCTGGGACCGATTCTTTGAAATTGAGGAACCTACATACAGAGAGTTAACCCTACAGTTCCTCACCATATTTTCCCTCAAAGAAGTCATTTAGCTGGTCCACACCTATCTTGGAATTCTAGATTGGAAACCATCGATTTCAGAAGAGCTACACGCAGTTCTCCATTGACTGCGGGTTCTATAATGAGGAGTTCACAAATACAGATGCCTATAAGGAATTACAGGCGGATTGGCCTGCCAACTTCAATGATCAGTAGTATTGGAGGTCAATTAGTAGGGAGAACGAATATGCACCGACGAGGTCTAAAGCCTCCCGTCTTTGCCAGCTTGAGCTACGGTATGTGCACAAACTACTAGTGCACACTATTAGTGGATGGAGAGACAGCACCGGTGTGGTCTCCTGACGGGACCTGTTCTACATTTACAGCATGAGGGAACAAGTGGCAATTCATCTGGGGCATGCCTGGGCTTGGTACTTAAATAGTCAGGTGAGTAGGCCAAGAGTAGGAGCAGTATGTTGTGGGCCATACATCACGGGATTGGCCCACAACTTGGGGTTATTCAATCAATTACCCCCCTTAACCATCGCCTGCCATATGATACCTATCGATATGGATATGCTGCGATCCATGGAAATGGTAGAAAAACGTCGAGGGGTAGGTGGCCCAACATAAACTCTTATTGGTGCTTCACCACAAGCAGCTGAACCTAGCGTTGAGAGGGATCAATCCCACGTATCACCACCACAGGAATAACAATCGAATATTCCCCCACGCTCCCCAGTCAGCCCAGACGCTCAAGTAGAATCATCTCATCGCCACTCTAGGCCATCTGTCGCAAACATTGGAAGACTCTACAACCAAATGCTACCCATACTAAAGAGAACTGTTGTTAGTCAGCATGATCAATCGATTCGATTACAGCGATTGGAGCAACAGTCTGAGAACATGGACAAAGGGTAGCATGGATAGAAGATACACTGTCTCGCCTATGTGTCCATCTAGGAGTGCCAACTTTACCCACTGGTCAGGCATCTGACCCTACTACTAACACTCCTAATGCACCATTGTGAGATGAGCCAATCCCTGAAGACCCCAGTGCTGAACCACAACGAACCCCACGTGTGGATCCCGACCCTCCAATGACTGATGAATAGAGCTTGTCGATTGTACCACACTTTTCACGATATATTTGTTTAAGGAAGAATACGTTGACTTGCTCTTTTACTATTTTGTTTCTGCTATTACTTGTTCGTTTCCCGCTGTTTTTCATTGTGTACATTTGGGACAATGTACATCTTTAAGTGTGGGGAAGGGGTAGTGTTAGTGGGATCAATGTGTTGGGAATCAAGCACAATAGTCAGTCCTTTTCATTAAGTAGTTCTTTTTCATTAATTCTTCTGTTTGGAATTCTCAATCTTGTTGAAATTAGCTTTAACATGCTCTTAATGACTAAGATTTTTTTAATTGAATTTTGATACAGGCAGAAAACGGCATGAATAGCTAGATTTTTATGAGCTTTATCATAGGCGGTTGTTGAGACAGTTGATTTGAATGAGAATTGTATAGGATTCACACACATGAGCCTACAAATTGTGAGCATTTGGGCCTATGAGCATTCATTCATATGTTATATGCTCTATGTAGTTTCTTTGTTGTGTATTTTCTGTCATGCATAGTTGGAGGATTCTAAAACTTGCTTTGTTATGCACATTGTTGTAGTAGATGCATTGAAATAAAAGGGTTTTTTTGTCTTAATTTGTTTTTTCCATTTCACCATAGCCATACTCTATCTTGTCCTTTCGGTGTAGTCAAACCGAATGCCTTGATTTTTACCATCACAGTAACTACTATTGTATTCTGAAGGGAAATGTTAACTAAAATGCATAAGAGTCTGATCAGAAGAAAAATAGAAGCAATGTCCTATTTAGATACGACTAGAGGTGCAAAGTATGTGTTCAAACTTCATCTTCTAGTATTTTTGTATGCTCGAAAAAGTCCAAGGTCAAACAATATAAAACAAGCATTCAATTAAAAAAAAAAGATATATATATATAATAGAAGATGATTGTTATTAGAATACTCTATGCACCTTACCCAAGCTTTGACTAAAGGTTCTGAGTTGCAGAAAAAGGTTAGACATTTGTGTAATTTGGTTTAAGCATGCCCTTTATCCTCTTTTCTTGGTTAACCTGTGATCGTTCTTTCATACCGCCACCTCAAACTTCATCACAATCATGATAAGAATCCTTTAACTCATGCATCTAGTTATAGTAATGTGATATATTAGCAAGCTTATGGTTAAGATTCCTACTATGCATTGATTTGAGTGTTATATATTCTCTACCCTAGACACCTTGAGCGTTTATGAGTGAATCCTTTGTGAGGGTATGATTCTTATGTTTTTGATTTCATAAAGACTATCAAAACGATTGCTTATGAATGATAGTTGTACGAGTTTAGTCTAGAATTGTTGAGCTTTGCCTGTATTTTAATTTGATTCAATAACCATAGTAGGAAGGAGTGTGGAGAGGCGAATTAAAGTGAGAGAGAGAGGGATATTCAGAGGGCTTTATGGATCGAAACTATTATTTACTTGAGGACAAGCAAATGCTTAAGTGTGGGGAGGTTTGATAAGCGTGAGAATGTATATATTTTTAGCACAATATTTAGGCCATTATCGCTTAGTTTAGGGATTTCTTCATGGATTTTTACACTTGATCAATTTATATTTTGTTTTCAGGTCCTAAATCAAGTAAAGGGAGTATAAGGAGCTAATTTGGAGTAGTTTGAAGCCTTTTTATACAAAGTATGGCGAACATGGTCTGGTACATGACCATGTATGTGGTCGTGTACCTATCGGGTCCTCACACGTGTACAAAGCTATGTCTTTAGGAAGCTGGGCATGTTAGACCATTTTGGATTGAACACGCCCATGTCTAAATTGCACACACCTGTGTGATCATGTACACGGCCGTGTAGGTGGACATGGAGGTGGCCGTGTACCTCTCGGGTCCTCAAATGTGTAAAAGGCCGTGTTGTGGGAACATGGGCGTTTTAGACCATTCTGACTTGAACACGCCCATGTTTGAAGTTCACACGCCTGTGTTGCATTAAACACGCCCGTGTAAAGTCATGCTTTGACCGTGTCGAAGGTTGTGTACGGCACAAGAATCAGGATTTTGAGCTATAAATAGGGCAGGATCTGGTATTTTGAAGAACAGAGCGCCGAGCTGCAAAAGAAATAAAATAGCAGAGAGGAGGCAGATTAGAGAGAAAATCATTCCTACAAGCAACAATCTATCAATTCGAAGTGGATTTCATTAGAGTAAAAGGGGATTTTTCATGGATTCATCTACTATTTGTATTCATTTGAATTATAGTACTGTTATTTCATTGATTATGAACTGATTTGTTTAATACCTAGATAGGATGAACCCTAGTATGAATATTGTGATTTGATCTTTTTCATTTCAATTTATCTGCATATTTCATTGAGATTTAATTATGTGTTCCTCATTGTTTTGAATTAATATTTACCAGTATGTTGATTCATGTTTGTTATCATGCATTTGTGATTGAGAAATCCTTTGTGTGATTTGATCTAGCATAATTGAAAGGAGTTGCACGTAATTTTAGAGATAGAACAACGTAAATCTTCCGGAGTAGGGTCAAACCTAATAGAGGAATTCATTGATTGATCAATGCAATTCTGGGGGTTTTAATTAGAAAGAGATTTCAATTAATCAACCTGGGATTAGTTGTTAATAATCTTGAGAAAGATATTAGCATAATTAAGGAATTTTCACGGCCCATTAAAGTGCAGATATTTTGGTGTTTTGATGGGTTAATCACAGTAGGTGTTCTAGGGGGATTCATTATCTAGGTATTGCTTGTTTGAACTGACTTCTTCTTGATTTAATTGCTGTTTAGTTTTGATTTGCATTGGTGAGTTTTATCTTTATTTTATTTTATTTTTTGTTAACCTGTATCAACTGAAATTAAAAGGGTAGATAATAAGAAAAGAGTTAGTACTAGTAATCAATAGTCCCTGTGGGATCGACACTCGATATATTTATCCACTATGCTATAGAACTCGATAGGTGCAATTGCCTAAAAGATCTATAGGGTAGGAGATCGTTATCAGTGTGACTCTGAAATTAGTGATCGTATAATTGAGTTGTTCGGTACAGAATAATGATCATATGGATTCATGAGAGCCCGATTATATATGTCCAATTAGTCCCTCTACTAGCTCCACATAATTTTGAAACGGATGCCAAATTGATCGGGGTATACTGGCTAGTTGTCTTACATGGATATAGGTGGTGTGCACATAGGATAAGGATGGTAGACAAGATTTTCTCCTGTTGAATTCGAATTTTATTTTGGATAAGAGATTACACAATTATTCGAATTCCAAATAAAGTTGTCATGATTTTTTTTGAGTTTGAATTGGAGTCGTGGAAAATTATCGATGAGGACAAAAAATTTGAAATATAAGTTATTTGTGGAGTTTGAAATTTGAAATTTGAAATTTAAATTTTGAATTTGAAATTTGAATTTGAAATTTGAATTCAAAATTTAAATTTGAAATTTGAATTTGAAATTTGAATTCAAAATTTAAATTTGAAATTTGAATTTGAAGTTTGAATTTTTTGAAATTTGAATGTTGAAATTTGAACTCAAATTTTGAATCACAAAATCTTGTTGTAACTGAATTTTTGTGGATAATGCCATAAGGGAATTCGGTTTTAATGTGTATAAGGAAGAGGAAGATCATGTTGAATCCTACTTGAATTTTGAATCCCCCTTGAATTTTGAATCCCAATCCCTCAAAGGAGGCTGAATTTATTAAAGAGATTTATCCTTAGGAGAATTTGGATTTTGTTTGGATAAGTGATTATGTCCAAATTATGACAAAACAAAGCGGTCAGTTATAGTACAATTAGGATGCTCGATCCCACGAGGAGGTGATAAAAACAAATAAAAGAGATTAGTGGAACAAAAGTGTTAGAGAGATACGTAATTTGTGAGGACCGCTATTTTCATGGCACCTACTTACCATGTAATGAGACATTAAGGAATAAAATTAGAGAATTTTGACAGCTTTCGGATACACATTGGAGAACACGGTCAGGTACACGGCCGTGTAAGTGGTTGTGTACCGTTCAAACTGTGTACACGTGAGAAAAGCCGTGTAATTGTACATGGTCGTGTGGTGTGACACGGTCAGGTACATGATCGTGTAAGTGGTCGTGTACCGCTCGGGTAAATGAATGTGTTCCAACACATGACCGTGTTGAGCAAGCTCAACTAATACACGCCCATGTTAGAACCTGTGTAGAAGGTCGTGTATTGAGCAGAGAGTCATTACATAGACTCTCAAAATGTATGAAACCTAATTGCTAAATAATGAGTGATAAGTTAGAAAATACAGAGTATTTTCTAGTTGAATAGATTAAACAGGTACGGTGCAATTTAAGTACTATTCGTACAGTGAAAGAGGCAACCGAAAGTGAACCTGGTGCACCCTATTATGTGTATGAGTGTATGAGACATGCAGTGTCAGGAAACCGGTCCGGACGACCGTTTCTTGACACAAGATTGGTGAGTAGATCACTAAAACGCTCGGACCGAATGTCTGAGCACAACAACGATGAAAAACACTAACAAGGGTGCGGTATCGAGAAAATGGTCCGGATGACCTCTTCTCACCTAGAGACTGACAAAATCAGAGTCAGAACACTCGGACTAGTCAGTTAAGTAAAAGATAATGAATAGTGAATAGTGGGAAACGCGGTGTCAAGTTATTGGCCAGGACGGCCTTAATTTAACCTAAAACTGATATATGAACGGTTAGTAGACTTAATCTGGTTGATTGAGCATAAAACAAGAATTTTAGTTTAGGAGATACGCAGTATCGAGAAGGGGTCCAGACAACCTTATCTCGCCCCAAAACTGATATTTTTAGACTCAAGGCACCCAAATTAGTCAAACAGGCACCTGACACGTTTTTTGAGGTGGGGTCACACAAATCCTGAAAACTGGTCCAGACGACCTCTGATGGATGTAAAACTGATAAAATGGAATCAGCACATCCAAATTAGTCAAGAGAAACTGTGTCTGAAATTTCGCCAAGGAACGCCTTGGTTTGCATGCGAAAGGACAACACAGTATAGACACACCACAGTATAGGAAATGAACAGTAAAATAGACTGATAATCGGCTCTTAGATAGTATAAAATAACCTAGAATTGACAGTACAAAAATCGGATTCAGAAATCTAATTTTCAGATGAAAATTGGGAAATCCAATTTTCAGATGAAAATTGGGACATTGCCGAGAAAAGATCGAATACTGCAGTATAAAATTAGACTGCATTGAGAAGCAAATGCAGATAAAATTTGGCCCTTAGAAACCATGCCCCTAGTTACAAAAGGCAGCTGAAAATGGCTGCTACATAGCCCTAAAGTGAGATTAAAAAATTGCAAAAGTTATGACAACTTTTGATTAAACAAATTCAAGGGGTTTTATAGCTTGGTCAACAAGTTTTGCTTTATCTCTTCTCCCTTTCATGTAGTAGCCCATGCCCATTTATGAGGCTGAAATGGCAACGAAATTTGTCCCTTGATTAGGCTAAAATGATGGACAATTAATCATAATTAAGCTTAAGCAAGTTGATTAGTTTTGCCTATAAAATGCACACATGACTTAGTGATACCATTTCTTCACTTTGGCACCCCAAAAACACAACACTCATTCTCTCCCTTTCAAGCTACAGCTGACCCCCTCTAAGTCACCAAAAGCCTCCATGTTCATGCCTTAAATCATACCAAAAATTAAACCTCACAAGCTTGTGTTAGGAGGATTCAAATCCGAGCCTTTTTCAAAGTGATCAAGGGTAAGTTTTGTAATCCAATCTTTATGGTTTTAGTTTTTATTTTGGTTTGATATTAAGAGAAATTATTTTGGTGTCTTGCTAGCACAAAACCAGCTTTCAAACCCTTGATTCCACATGGCTATTTTGGTCACTAAGCCTTGGTTCAAAATCGTGCTTGGTTCAAAGCACAAAGGTAATAACCGAAAACCCTACCTTTGGTGATTTAGTGATTTTAAGTTTTTAATCCAGGCCATTTATGTATATTTGTTTATGTAAATGGTTTTTAATAATTTTATTTTGAGCCCTTAGCTTTCCATTTTTCAAGTTTATGTGGTTGTGGTTGTGTTTATAATTTTTACAAATGGTTATTAGTATGTGTGATGCGATGAACATATAGGGATGTGGCTGGACAAGAATCTGTCCCCAAGAAAGGCCACGGATTTTGGCCATTTTGACCTACTTTACTTCTGAATTTTGGATTTGGTAAAACATGATATTTTAAGAAAATTTCGATATGGTCATTTTTGCATCAAATAGCCCTCGGCCAAAAACGACGATACAATAGGTTTTTAGAGTCGTTTTTACTCAGTGCCCAAAACTGGGAACAAATTCCGAACCCAGAAATTAGCCTCGGGTTTTATTAAAAATGGACCATTTAGAGTCCAAACCGGACTTCGAGCTCAACACAAATGTTGTAGAACATATCGAAGCCTTTAAAACGACCTATGCGTGTTTTAAAAATTAGGCCGTTTCGGGCCTCAAACAGAGCCGTTTTCAAAGTGAAGCAAAACTGGGACTTTTACAAAAAAACTGGGCACATAGGCCACGGGTTTGATAGGATTAGGTCCTATTCAATTTAGATTTGAGCTCCGAGGTGAACACAAAAATTGTTCATCTCGTCGAGAACGAAAATTTTTATGTTCACAAAATTCACAAACAAAGTTGTTTCGATTGAGTTTCAAAATAGTTTTTGAAAGTGGTTCAAAAACCACCCCTAAAATGTAACACCAAAAATGTGTTTTAAACTTGTTAAAATATAAAAATGGTTTTCATGAAAACGTCCCCACCTTCCAACAGGGTGATAAGGGGATGGATTCTAAACATATAATTTTACCAAGAATTTTATAAGGTAGCCAAAACGATTTTTCAGAAACAACTTAAACAGTGTAGGTAGCTCGGTAGGCTACCACACTAAACAAGCACTAGTAACCTGGTAGATTACTTAGCTTATGACGCACGAGGTAATTGGTCAATTGACTGGTCGGCAACTAATCAAAGACCATGTTTGGAATGACACTATAAGGAACGATGATTAATCTGTCAAGTAGACAATTAATCAAACACGATACAAGTTAGACACCAAATCCCCAAAGTAGGCTGATAAGGTACCGATGGGCCTCATTACCACATAAAAACACAAGTTATGGTCACTTACGGTAATAGTGACCTAGGAACGACAGTAATTAATTTATGAGCAATAAATTAATTTACCGAGTATAGGGAAGTAAACTCTATATAAAGAGCGAATTAGTACCGACGGCAATCGGTACCAAATGAATTATCTACTTTAGTCACTAATAGGGATGGTGACTCAATGAGAGTATTAATAACGAATGTTATTGATGACAGGTGGTCACCTGTAATTTGTTGAAGGCGCAAATATGAATTTTGCTTGCAATCTAGGTAAGTACAACTCCACCTACGGCATGAATAAAATGAATTTAAAGTAATGGTTTTTACAGTATATTAAGTATGCACACCATGCACACATTGATTCACAGCATATTTAAGAACATATAGTTTCACAATCGAGTAGATTAGCGAAAGATCATGTTAGATGCCATAAGTCCCTACCGCGTAGGATTAGGGCTAGCTTAGAGAAGTATGTGGCTAGAAAAGATAAACAAGATGAGAATAAGGGTGTCAGTGTAACAGACCAAGGCCTACAAAATTTAATGAGCCAAGGCTCGTAATATATAACAGGCCAAGGCCTGCAAAAATCTAATGAGCCGATACTCATAATGTATAACAGGCTAAGGCCCACAAAATCTAACGAGTCAAAGATCATAACGTATAATAGGCCAAGACCATAAAATATATCTATAACAGGCCTTAAGTAGACATAAGAAAGAAAAGAAAATAACGAAGCATAAATAAGCATAACCGGACCATGCACTGTACACGGTATCCAATAGTTATAGTTCACTATGCTTCCATTCATAGTAAAATACATTCAGTACTCATTGTCTCTGCAATGCATGTAGTATATGAAGTTTGAGATGTGATGCTGCAATATATGATATGTGATATATGGTGTGTGATGATATCTAGTATGACATGTTTGTATGGTTTTCAAGTATGTACTACGTTTTAAACATGTTTTGGGGTAAACATGTTGTACTTACTGGGCGAAAAGCTCACGGAGTGTGTTCATGCTGTAGGTAAGCATCCTATGGCCTGATCACTAATGGGCGATGACGATGGCAGAGGTGGATGTGAGGTGAGGTTATGGAGACACCATAAGATAATCTTCCACATAGTTTGAGTAACAGTATGTTTTGGAACAGTATACAGTATTTATGAATAGAAACCGTTAAATGGTATTTTTAAATAGTAACCATTATACAGTATTTATGAATAGTAATCATAAATAGTATTTTAAATAGTAACCGTTATACGATATTTTTGAATAGTAACCGTTAGATAATATTTATGAATAGTAATCATTAAATAGTAATTTTAAATAGTAACCATCAAGTAGTATTTTCGAATAGTAAATAGTTAAAGTATACATACGTGAATCATGAATACGTATGACGTGCATTAAAAAAATAAAAAAAAATCCCTAAAATTAGGGTATCTAAGTAAATAGATTTTAAGGAAGTATATATAGTTTGCAAGAATAGTAACCGTTAAATGGTATTTTTGAATAGTAACCGTTATACAGTATTTATGAATAGTAATCATAAATAGTATTTTGGATAGTAACCGTTGTACGGTATTTTTAAATAGTAACCATTATATAGTATTTATAAATAGTAACCGTTAAATAGTATTTTTGAATAGTAATCGTCAAGCAGTATTTTGAAATAGTAAATAGTTAAAGTATATGTATGTAAATAGTGAATCCGTACGACGTGTATAAAAAAAATATACCTAAAATTAGGGTATCTAAGTAAATAGATTTTAAGGAAGTATAAATGGTTTGCAAGAAAGTATAAGTATCATTTAAAGAAGCAGTTTTTAAGTGATGGTCCGGGTCACTAAGGGCACGGGGTGTCACATAATTAAACAAGAAAAGAAAGAAAGTGTTTTTGTAATTTTAGAGCAATTTGATTGAAAGATAATATAATTTAAAGTGGAGAAAATTCAATAGTTGAAAACGGTAAGACATCGAGAATCCCCTATATTGTGGGCCACCCGACTAGTGCGAGTTGTCCACTCTCTTTCTTTTTTTCTTTGCTCTTTATTTCCTCTTTCTTAACTTACTTTTCTCTTTGTGGTTTAGAAGATTGGTATTTGAAAAACCATAAAAAAAATTTTTTCTTTAACTTATTGAAAATATGAGTTCTTGGAATCGCATATATACGTATATTACTCTATTTCATTTTTCATAAAATACTTGCGATCTTATTTTCTTTAAAATACTTAGTAATATAAACGTACTTTATTACATAAGTATACTTTTTAAACTTGCTTCACTTTTATACATGATATACTTGTCTTGTCTTTATACATTTATACATACACTTTTCTACTATACTTTTTTCACAGCGGATAATTTGTGAAGCGGATCCACATCTCGTCCATGACACTATGAGAATCTGCCTACCAGTCTATTAGCCCTCTCTTCATAATGCAGGTTGCTTACCCTTCTTACCTACATTCCAAACAGACTTGTGAGCTAAAGTTCAGTAAGTACAAACATGCAGATAAAACATGATTTATGCATAACACTTAAGGTTAGTCTCTTATGCATGTCTATTTCCCGCTCTTATGATTTCTTTGTTCTTTCTATTCTATCATTTTCTTTTCTTTTCTTTTCTTTTTTTTCTTTCTTTATCTTTCACTTGTAAGCCCATGGTTGGACGTACTTAATGCACGTAAACCAATGGGGGAAGGGGGAGTGACCCACCAATTAACCCCAAGGTCAATCTTTGAACTACCACACTTGGGGTAGCACATTAAGCCATTAACTACCTTATTCTTGCGGTAGCACCACACTTCTGGGGTGGAGGCTATTCTTAAACCTCACTTCTGGGGAGGCTGGTATGTCAACCTTACATTTTCAGTCTTATTATCTTGTTTACATTTATCTTTCTCTACTCTAGCTTTTCATGCTTTTTTAACTTCGAGAACATGTTAGATTATCATGCCACAAAATATATAACATATATATAAACACAATTCTATGGTAAGTCAATTCGTGAGTAGACAATTATATGTCTGTACTTACAGCGTTGGTGCTAAAGTGAGCTTTCTCAGGTCCTTTGAATTCCTTTGCCCGTCTCTGGTCAGGTTTCTTATAGACAAAAATGTTGTCGGTTAATTACATTTTTATTAAATTGATGTTGTTTTACTAAATCTGAACTTTGGCTTTTAAAAACTTAATTAAAGCCTTATGATAGCATTTAAAGCCTGAACGATCCTATTTAGACCTTTTTGGAACCTTTTTGCACAATGACCATTTTGCCCATAACTTTTGGCAAAATGACCATTTTGCCCCTAGTGGGATTTTTCTCTGTTTGTTAGACTTAATTTTTGATTTTGACCTTTAAAATCCTATTTAAGCTCTTCTGGGGCTCTAACAATCTTTTCCGAATATTTCAAAAAGTTTTGGTCAAATTGATGAATAGAAACTTTGACTTTGGTTGTGAACATTTTATTTTACTGCTTAAACTAGCTTTTCTAAGCCCAAAAGTCATAAAATGACCATCTGAGGGGTTCAACACTACTCTTTTGACCTTTCTAAAATTTTCGATCGAAATGACCATATTGCCCCTGACGGGTCCTAGGGCCATAGTGTTTTCATTTTAACACTTTAGTAGGATTTTCTAAAATTAAAAATTATAAAATAATATTTTCTAGGCATTGAAAAATTTTTACAGCATTAATTGCTATAATTTCACTATTTATTTTCACCCGACCTTCGGGTAGCACTATTCTGACTCCTCAGATCGTTTCTCATTTTTCTTGCGTTTCGAGGCATCAAATGGACGTTTCACTAATCTTAAAAACGTCCGTCGTCTTTTCTTAGACCTAAGTCACCGAAGGGGCTTGGGTTTTCATCCCGATCCTAAATTTGCCCTTCGTTTCCCAAAATACCCTAATGGTCATTTTTCTTCTATTCTGTCGTTTAAAATTCTTGAAGGAACAGTTTATTACCCCTTAACACGTCCTTCCTTCTTTTTCGATCCTAAGTCATCGAGGGGTCTCAGTTTTAATTTCCAAGCACTTTTTTACCCCTCGTTTCCTAAAATGCCCTTAGTGCCATTTTACAAATTTTGGCAGCATTTATGCTTAATTTTTAGGTTTCCAACATTTAGAAAACGCCTCAAAACCATCTATCCTATTCTAACCTACCACGTACTATACCAGAGGCCTATTTTACGTAAAAAGTTTCAAACTTTTTACATAAAAATCTTTGTAAAAATCTAATCATTTCTAACCAAACTTTCATCCATTTCTTTCTCACTTTACCGTTGGTTCTTATACACAATTCCCATCATATTATGCTACATATTATTCTTTTACAAGAACACAATTTCCCACACCACTTCACACTTGATTTTTCTTTGGAAAACCTAACTAAACTTTTGTTTCAATGTTTCTAAAAATACAAACTTGCTTTCCATATTAATTTAATTCTTTTTAAATTCCCAAATACAATTTATTATCCATAAATTTTCCACTCCATCTCACTAATCTACACGGTTTTCTCACTTGAAAACCTAATCAAATTTTTTTTTTCGAACTTATGAGTTTTCTTCTAGTTTTCTTACATGCTAAAACACATATTCAAATTAACAACTAACCAAATCAAACTTTAAGTTTTTCACAATTCCCACACGGATTTTCTTGATTCAAAAACACCAAAAATTGTGTTTTCTAACTTCTAAACCATTCTCTAACTCAATCACATAGCAGTTCTTATTTTTGAATCAAAATCAACAAAGTTTAAACTTGAGAATTTCAACTTAATTCCTTCATGATAACCCATGGATTTTTTTCGATCAAAATACCATAGAAAGCCAAAGTTTTTCAAGCTTACCTTACTATGTTGTTCTCTTGGTGCCTAAGATGAATTTTACTCAAGAATTTGTCACCAAAACTTGAAAAATTTTAGGCATAGTAAAGGGGAGGGCCACGGCTTCAACAAGGCAGCAAGAAGGCTATGTTTTTGGCTGTCAAATTTCTGGTTTTTACAGTCCCAATACCCTATATATATGGTGGCCAAAAAGAGGGGCTTGTTGGCAATTTTCTTGGGGACAATTTAGCAAAATTTTAGGGGGGTTTTGGCAAACTTTTTGGGATAATTTTGCAATTATTTTTGGCTGTTTTTCCAGCTGCTTCTTCTGGCTCTAGAACAGCCCTAAATTCACAAATTTCCAATTTTTTTTCTTCATGCATTTTTGGTTTAATTCTAGCCTTTGATCAAAGCTTACTTTAAATTTTAGCCTTTGGATCCATTTGCCACTTGTCCACACAATTTTCTTTCTTGATTTATTACATCATGCATGGCTTAAGGCATGACATCACTTAAGAAATCCAAAAGTCAAAGTTTGACCAAAAGTCAAATAGAATGAAATTTCACCGAAATCGCGTAGGCGAGTTTCTGGGGCCTTCCGCGCGATTGGTTTGCCTTATTTCACTATGGTTTGGGTAAAAATCAAAACTGTAATTTTTCATCTTTTAGTGAAGTTAGTTTACCCAAGGTAAACTCTTGGGGTTTTTGGTTCAGAAACACATCATCATTTTTCCGAAAATGATGAAATTTCTCAGGAAATGCACCGGATGACTTTTTTTAATCATCCGTGCTGTCAGTTCGATCTAACTCAATCTTGAAACTCTTTAAAACCCTAAAATACTTATATTATTTTACTTTTCTTTGAATTGCCATTTCTTTATATCTATACTTTTCGGATACCGAAACCACTCCGTTTTTAGTGTTTTGGTCCGAAATTACTTTCTCAATCCTGAACTTTATTCTTTGATCATTTTTGGAGATTTTAAATCCTCCAAAACATTTATTTATTTCTATTTACACTATTGTTTGTTTATTTACAAATACAGTGTTCTCATACATTTTTATTCACAAAATTCTTAGAAAAACCCTAGTTTAACCTAGGTAACACTATTGAGATTCTTTGGTCCGTCACAATCATCCCTCCTTAAGAATGTTCGTCCTCAAAAATTAGAATAAGTAGGGGTACTTATCTCTCATTTCTTATTCTCTTTCCCAGGTGGCATCTTCTACACAATGATTTCTCCTAGGACTTTGACCAGTGGAATACTTCTGTTTCTCAACATCTTCGCTTCTCTAGCAAGTATTTATACAGGTTGCTACTTATAAGATAAGTCTTCTCAAACTTGAATCAGCTCATAGTCCAAACCATGTAAAGGATCTGATATGTACTTTCTCAACATTGATATGTGAAAGACATTATGTACTGAAGATAATTCTGGTGACAGTGCTATCTTATAGGCTACCTTTCCAATTCGGCTAATAATCGGAAAAGGTCCTATATATTTGGACTCAGCTTCCCTTTCTTTCCAAATCGCATAACACCTTTCATTGGTGCTATCTTTAGGAACACGAAGTCCCCTTCATTGAATTCCAGGAATCTTCGTCTTTTGTTTGCATAACTCTTCTGACGACTCTGCATAGTTTTCATCCCCTGTTGGATCTTTTCAACCGCATTAATCATCTCCTGAATGAACTTGGTCTTATGCAGTTTTTTCTCCTTCAGATCATACCAATGGATAGGAGATCTACATTTCTTTCCATATAATGCTTCGTAAGGAACCATTCCAATGGAGGCTTGATAACTATTATTGTAGGAGAATTCAATCAATGGTAGTTTCTTATTCCATACTCCTTTGAAATCTAGTACACATGCTCGAAGCATATCTTCAAGCGTTTGGATTGTTCGCTCAGATTGTCCATCAATCTGGGGATGAAATGCAGTGCTAAATCTTAATTCTGAACCCATCGCTTCTTGTACCCTTTTCCATAAATTAGATGTAAATCGACTGTCACGATCTGAAACTATCGTTGTTGGTATCCCATGTAATCTCACAATGTTGGCAATGTACAATTCTGCCAATTTCTCCAATGTATACGTAATCTTTACGGGTATAAAGTAAGCGGACTTGGTCAATCGATCCACCACTACCCATATCGCAACAAATCCTTCACTTGTCTTAGGAAATCCTTCCACGAAATCCATAGTCACGTACTCCTATTTCCATTCTAGGATCTCCAATGGCTATAACTCGTCTACTGGCCGTTGATGCTCAACTTTCATCCTCTGACATGTTAACCAACTACTGACATGTTTAACAATGTCATTCTTCATCTTTCTCTACCAAAAGTGTTGTTTTAGGTCTTGGTACATTTTTGTACTACCTAAATATACTGAATAAGGAGTATCATGTGCTTCTGTTAGAATTCTTTTCTTTCAATCCTCCTTGTTTGGTATGCAAATTTGTCCTTGAAAGAGTAATATTCCATCATCAAAGAGGTGGAATTCTGACTTTTCCTTCTTGGAAGCTTCTTCTCTAAGTTTTCTAAGAACACCTTCTAAATCTTGAGCTTTCTTAATTTCTTCCAAGATTGTTGGCTTCAATTGCATTGCCGCCGACTTTCCTGAAACTAGTTCCACTCCTAATGAGGAAATTTCGCACTGCAACGGCTTGGGTAGCTTGTTGACGGCTACTCATTTCGGCATTATCGACTTGTGACTCAACACCTCTGCTACTTTATTCGCCTTGCCGGGGTGATACAAAATTTCATAGTCATAGTCTTTTACTAGTTCTAGCCATCTCCTTTGTCTCATATTGAGCTACTTCTAGGTGAAGAATACTTTAAGCTCGGATGATCCTTAAGATCCTACATCGAGCTCTATATAAATAATGCCACCATATCTTGAGTGTAAACACTACGGTTGCTAACTCTAGATTGTGAGTTGGGTAGTTCTTCTCATGCTCTTTGAGTCGGCGAGATACATAAGCTATCACCTTTCCTTCTTGCATTAAGACAGCTCCTAGTCCCATCCTAGATGCATCGCTATAAATGTCAAACTCCCCCTTATCTTTAGGGATTGTAAGAATTAGAGGACTGGTCAATCAGTTTTTTAGTTCTTGAAAACTCTCTTCACACTTCTTTGTCCATTCAAATTTCTCTCCTTACAGGCGAGGACAGTGAGAATGGCAGCTAATCTTGCAAATCCCTCTATAAATCTGCGGTAGTATCTTGCCAATCTTAGGAAACTCTGGATCTCAGTCACATTCTTCGGAGGAGACCATTTGTTTACCGCTTTTATCTTTGCTGGGTTTACTGAAATCCCATCTTTGGAGATGACATGTCCTATGAAATGGACTTTATCTAGCCAGAATTCATACTTCAAAAACTTAGCATACAATTGGTGCTCCTTCAAAGTGCGTAATGCAGTCTGGAGATACTCTTCATGTTCCTTTTGATTCTTTGAGTAAATAAGGATGTCATCAATAAACACAATGACAAACTTGTCCAAATATTCCTTAAATACTTGATTAGTTAGATCCATAAAAGCAGCTGGGGCATTCATCAATCCAAAAAGCATAACGAGGAATTCGTAGTGCCCATACTGTGTTCGAAATGCGGTCTTTGGAATATCCCCTTCCTTGATCTTTAGTTGGTGATAACCAGATCGAAGGTTAATCTTTGAGAAGATCACGGCTCCTTTGAGTTGATCGAATAAGTCATCAATCCTTGGCAGTGGATACTTGCTCTTGATTGTAACTTTATTGAGCTCACGATAATTTATGCACATCCTTAAGGTGCCATCCTTTTTCTTTACATAGAGGACTGGAGCTCCCCATGGTGAGAAACTAGGTCGAATAAAACCTTTCTCGAATAATTCCTTCAGCTGAGCTTGTAATTCCTTAAGCTCTGTTGGGGCCACCTTGTATGGGACCTTAGAAATTGGAGACATTCCAGACAGTAACTCAATCTTGAAGGTGATTTCTCTATCAGTGGGAAGCCCCAGAAATTCTTCTGGAAACACCTCTATAAACTCATTGATCACAGGCACATCCTTAGGTTGAAGTTTCACTTCTTTAATTGTCTCAGTGACATAAGATAAATATCCAGTATAGCCACTAGATATTAGCTTTCTTGCCCTCATAGAACTGATCAACATATTCGACAATTTCTGAGAATGCCCTTTATACTTGAATTGATCTTCTCCTCCAGACTGGAATACCACTTTTCGCCATTGACAGTCAATTGTTGCACCATGCTTTCTGAGAAAATCCATTCCAAGGATAACATCATAGTCAACTGATTCTAGTATGATTAGATCGATGTATAATTCTCTATTAGTAATAAATACTGGTACTTGACGTAGCCAGTAATTGGACAGTAATACCTCACTAGATGGCAAGGTTGTCTTAAATACTTGTCCAATTTTAACCTTAGCATGACAATTCTTTCTACGAAGTTATAAAGGCAAATGAATGTGATGCACCCGAGTCAAATAAAACATGTGCAGGGCTTTGAGCGACAAGAAGTTGACTTGTCACTATGTTAGAAGTGCCTGCTTTTACGTCCTCTTTGGTGTAGGCTAAAAGGTGTGCCTCTGTCTTTGGTGTAATCTCTTGATGCCCTGTTGGAGTAGAGGGTCCTTGTACAGCATAGACTTGACTAGTTTGTCGAGGCGGGTAGGCCGGGATGATTCTGTCAGTTGGATGTACACGCCCTGGCATAATGACCTTCCTTGCCACATATGTAGCATACAGTAGCCCTAAATTTACACTCGACCCCATGCATCCTTCCACACTTTGAGCATGCTTGTCAATTTTACACAACTTTAGGGCCTTGTCTCTATTGAGTGTTTCGAGCATTTTGACTCCAATTTTCATTTGGGTTAGCCTTTCGCTTGTTGGGGTTTGTCTAATTTTGATTATTTTTCTGACTAGGCTTTATTCCTTGGTTAGGCCTGCTACTTTGGCATGCTTGGTTGCTCTTCTGAGTCTGCTTCACAAGATCTCTTTCCTTCTTTTTCTCTTCCCATGCTTTCTGTGATGCCTCGTGCCCTTAGTGGCCCGGACTACTTCTTTAAATGATACTTATACTTTCTTACAAACCATTTATACTTCCTTAAAATCTATTTACTTAGATACCCTAATTTTAGGGATATTTTTTTTATTTTTTATTTTATACACGTCGTACGTATTCACTATTCAGGTACGTATACTTTAACCATTTACTATTCTAAAATAGGGTTTGATGGTTACTATTTAAAAATACTATTTAATGGTTACTATTCATAAATACTGTATAATGGTTACTATTCAAAAATACCGTATAACAATTACTATTCAAAAATATCATTTAACGATTACTATCCATAAATACTGTATACTGTTCCAAAACATACTATTACTCAAACTGTGCGGAAGATTATCTTGCAGTGTCTCCATAACCTCGCTGCACATCCGCCTCTGCCTCCGCTGCGATCATCGCCCATTAGTGATCAGGCCATGGGATGCTTACCTACAGCATGAACACACTCCGTGAGTTTTTCACCCAGTAATGTGGTGGCCCGCCCTGGTGTCGAGGCTCTACACTGCTATTACAATTAACTCTGTAGTTAACCGCAATAGTATGTAGGCCTCTAGGGTCGCCGGCTCATGCTCAACTTGAAAACTGCTTGTAAATTTTACGGAATAATTTTTTTTTAACATAATAACTGTTCAAGAATGTGATAAGGAAATCATGTTAACAAAATAACTTCATGATTCCCCTATCACATAATCTTGACTGAAAAACGTGTTCTTGAAATTACATGCTTAAATCTTTTCAAAACTGTACAGCGGAAGACTAATGGTGACCACAATCCCTCGCCCAATCTCCCTGGCACGTACATACCCTGGCCGTCATCCACCGTATACTATTAGTGAACAGGTCTCTTACCTGCAACATGTGAACAAACTAGTGAGCTATGGGCTCAGTAAGTTCAAACATAAAAACATGAATCATGACATGCTGTACTGCTGTGCTCATGCATGAAACTTGACTCTGTAAAACATACTCTTGGCTGAAAGATTAGTCTTAGGACATTATCTAATATTAAGTTCTGGTTTTGGGTCCCTAATTGGTCGTACCGATGTGTTAGCATAACTGGGAGTGGTACTTTAGTGCTGACCTCCTCGGTCTTAACTGAAGCTAAACATAAAAACCTCCCGTGGGTCGAGAGGTCGATACGCCAATAATTGGTTTAATTACCATCTTATCTGGAGTTCCAACTAGGTAGCTTATTGGTTGGCCCCACAGTAGGAAACTGTTACATGATTTACTTGGGGTGTAAGTTTTATTAAACACACTAAGGTGCCTTGTACACCTTCCTGTTTTCGTGTACTTGGTACCTGTCTGACATGTGTACTAAAACATGAAATTCTACATGCATGACATGAAACTGACATGAGTATCATGATGCAGACAATCAATGTCTAACATACACGCCATACTATAAGAAATGACATCATAAACATAACAAGATTGTCCACGTTGCAGTCAGGACAATGCTTGAACTTATAGAAAATCTGCGAATGTGAGCCTTTGCTGGTCTGGAACTGCTATCTCAAGATGTTTGGCTTGAATTCCTATAAAAGAAATAATCGCTGATTATTTCCAATATTCATCTTATACTAGAAACATGGCAAAATATGTAAATTCACATTTCCAGACTCCTTTATTTTTTTTTTCCTACTTTGACTTTGAACATGCCATCCTACATGGGCGTGTTCATAGCCGTGTACTCCTCTGGACTTTACGTGCATGGCCGTGTAATTCGTGTATGCTTACATGGGTGGCTACATGACTGTGTTTCTAGTCGTGTTTTCCTACTGTCGAACATGGTCTGCTACACGCCCTTCCCATGACCGTGTGCCCCTTAACACGGCTCAATACATGGTCGTGTTCTTGGCTGTGTACCTCGCGGGTCTAAATTTTCTTGAAACATGGTCATGCATGTGGGCATGTTCGGGGTCGTGTTCTGAAGACACCCTTGTACACACCCGTGTTCATACCAAAATCAGGATTGTGGGTCCAAAATACTCTGCTCTAATTTTCTAAGGCTATTATGGCCTTTGTTCTACTTCTTACACTCAAAATCGATCTCAATAAGATCATTTCAAGGTATCAACAACATTTCTACTATCACAAATCCATGGTTTCTTAAGCAAAATCTCACATTTTGCTTTTATATATTTCTTAACTCAACATTTTGAAAAATCTGAACTTTCTTGAAGAAAACTCACTAAACTTGGTTTTCTAAACCATCAACTTATGGATTTATGTTTAAAAACAACTAGACTCGAATCATGTTTCGATTTAACCAAAAATCTCAACATGATTAACTAACATTCTCTTTTTCTACTCAAAACCCTAGATATTTCACCCAAGAAATTGTGAGAAAAACGAGGGTTTACCTTGCTTGAAGCTTGAGAACTTCTTGCTGTTGATTCTTGGCCAAAACACTCGATCGATCTGCTGCTTGAAGAGAAAAATCTGAACTTGGTTGGATTTCCCTTTCTGCTCTCTCTCTTTCTCGGTCTCTCTCTCTTTCCCGTTCTTTCTTTCTCTTTCTCTTTCTTTCTCTTTCTCTTTCTTTCTTTTTCTCTCTCTTCTCAGCTGCTTCTTTGTAGTTCAACTCAAGTGAATTAATTCACTTGGGTTGCTTAGGTTTGAGGTGCCTCATGTGCCTCACTCCCTCTCTCACTTTCTTTCATTTCTTTAATTTTCTTTAAGAAAATTGCAAGGGCTTGTTTGGTTAATCTTGGCCATTGATCAATGTGGCTTACTTGTGTGCCATTGATCTCTTAATATGCATTTTCCACATATTTTCCTATTAAATTAAAATATCATAAATTGAATTAATGATTAGCTTTTAAACTATATTCATTAATTCATTGTAAAATTTTGACTAAAACTCGGTTAATCAAAATTTTCATCTGCTATATATTCTGTAATATGTCTCATCATGAATGTACATATATTTATATATCTTGTATAAAATTTTTCGAGAACGATAGATTTCTCGGTTATCACAAGTAAGTACAACATGTTTACTGCAAAACATGTTTAAAAACATAGTACATACTTGAAAACCATACAAACATGTCATACCAGATATCATCACATAGCGCATGTCACATATCATATATCACAGCATCACATCTCAAAACTTCATATACTATATGCATAGCAGAGACAACGAGTACTAAATGCATTTTACTATGAATGGAAGCATAGTGAACTATAACTATTGCATACTGTATACAATTGCATGGTCTAGTTATGCTCATTTATGCTTCGTTATTTTCTTTTCTTTCTTATGTCTACTTAGGGCCATTATGGATATATTTTATGGCCTTCACCTATTATACATTATGAGCCTTAGCTTGTTAGATTTTGTGGGCCTTGGCCTGTTATACATTATGAGCCTCAGCTCATTAGATTTTGTGGGCTTTGACCTATTATACATTATGAGCCTTGGCTCATTAAATTTTGTGGGCCTTGGCCCGTTACATTGACACCTTTATTCTCATCTTCATTATCTTTTCTAGCCACATGCTTCTCTAAGCGGGCCCTAATCCTACGCGGTAGGGACTTATGGCATCTAACATGATCTTTCACCAATCTACTTAACATACTATAAAAACCATTATTTTAAATTTATTTTATTCATGCCATAGGCGGAGTTATACTTACCTAGATTGCAAGCAAAATTCATACTCGCGCCTTTAACAAATTACAAGTGACCATCTGTTATCAATAACGCTCCTTATCAATACTCTCGTTGAATCACCATCACTATTAGTGACTAAAGCAGATAATTCATTTGGTACCGATTGCCGTCGGTACTAATTCGCTCTTTATATAGAGTTTACTTCTCTATACTCGGTAAATTAATTTATTGCCCATAAATTAATTACTGTCGTTCCTAGATCACTATTACTGTAAGTGACCATAACTTGTTTTTTTATGTAGTACCGAGGCTCATCGATACCCTATCGGCCTACTTTGGGGATTTAGTATCTAACTTGTATCGTGTTTGATTAATTGTCTACTTGATAGATTAATCATCGTTCCTTGTAGTGTCATTCGAAACACGATCCTTGACTGATTGCCAACCAGTTAACTGACTGGTTACCTTACGCGTTATAAGCTAAGTAATCTATCGGGTTACTAGCGCTTGTTTGGTGTGGTAGCCTACCGGGCTACCCACACTATTTAAGTTATTTCTGAAAAATCGTTTTGCTTACCTTATAAATTTCTTAGTAAAATTATATGTTTGGAACCCGTCCCCTTATCACCCCGTTGGAAGGTAGGGGACGTTTTTATGAAAACCATTTTTATATTTTAACAAGTTTAAAACACATTTTTGGTGTTACATTTTAAGGGTGGTTTTTGAACCACTTTCGAAAACTATTTTGAAACTAGATCGAAACAACTTTGTTTGTGAATTTTACGAGCGGGAAAATTTTTGTGCTCGACAAGATGAACAATTTTCATGTTCACCTCAGAGCTCAAATCTAATTGGAATGGGTCCTAATCCTATCAGACCCGTGGCCTATATGCTCAGTTTTTTTGTAAAAGTCCCAGTTTTGCATCACTTTGAAAACGGCTCTGTTTGAAGCCCGAAACGACCGAATTTTTAAAACACGTAGAGGTTGTCTTAAAGGTTTTGATGTGTTCTACAACTTTTGTGTTGAGCCCGAAGTCCGGTTCGAATTCTAAATGGTCCATTTTTAATAAAACCCAAGGCTAATTTCTAGGTTCAGATTTTGTTCCCAGTTTTGGGCACCGAGTGAAAACCACTCTAAAAACCTATCATATCATCGTTTTTGTTCGAGGGCTATTTGATGCAAAAACGATCGTATCAAAATTTTCTTAAAACGTTATGTTTTACAAATCCCAAATTCAGAACCTAAGTGGGTCAAAATAGCCAAAATCCGTGGCCTATCCTGGGGACAGATTCGTGTCCAGCCACATCCCTATACATTTATCACATCATGCATTCTAATAACCATTCGTAAAAATTATAAACACAACCACAATCACATAAACTTAAAAAATGGAAAGCTAAGGGCTCAAAATAAAATTATTACAAACTATTTGCAGAAACAAATACACATAAATGGCCTTGATCAAAAACTTAAAATCACTAAATCACCAAAGGTAGGGTTTTCGGTTAGTACTTTTGTACTTTGAACCAAGCACAATTTTGAACCAAGGCTTGATGGCCAAAATGGCCGTGTGGAATCAAGGGTTTGAAGGTTGGTTTTGTGCTAGCAAGACACCAAAATAAGTTCTCTTAATATCAATCCAAAACAAGAACTAAAACCACAAAGATTGGATTACAAAACTTACCCTTGATCACTTTGGAAAAGGCTCGGATTTGAATCCTCCGAACACAAGCTTATAAGGTTTAGTTTTGGGTAAGTTTTTGGTATGATTTAACGTAGGAAAAAATCGATAAAAATGCATCAGAACGGTGCAACGGAACAATAAAAATTTTTTCAAGATCGTTAAATATCTCGTGATACCATATACGATAATTAACAACAATAAAACTCATACCCTAAGAGGACACCAAACTGTAGGAGGAGAATGACTAGAGGGATTCAACCAACTAGCCTTCTTTACTATTCTCCAATTCCCAGATGGCAGAGTGTGTGACTCGACTGGTATGCTAGCACTGCTAGTCTCCTTCCGACCACCTAGATCTCTAAAGAACTTATTGTCACGGTGAGTTATGCAACAATAAGCCTGCTTACCTGAGAGTTTGTGGTCTAAGAGAATTGAAGTAGCAGGACCTCTATTTATAGACTTGCATGAGGTGATCCCTTGAATTCGAATTGGATTAGGAGAAGATTTTCTCCATTATCCATACGCAAAATCTAAAATTTTCAAGGCATTATCCAACCAAAAAATTTCGGCCATTTTAGGGATTATCCAATCCAAATTCAAACAGGATTTTTACTTGAATTTTATCTCCTCATTTATCCATAATAACCGAATTTCCCTAGGCCATAAACAAGGCTAGATTTGGCCACTTTATTGTGAGGAGAATCAAAATCCAAATAGGATTTTCTAGCTTGAATTTTATCTCACCCTAATCCATTAGAAAATCTGAAATTCCCTTTGGATTTATCCAATAAATTTCGACCAACTTAGGGAGAAAGAGAATCCAAATTCAATTGGAATTGAAACTTGAATTTTTCCCTAAATCTTATCCACAAAAACCAAAATATCTAGGAGGATTTTCCTCAACCAAATTTTGGCCATTTTTAGCTGGGACTAGGATTCAAAATTCAAGTAAGATTCAAACAAGATTTTCCTCTCTATAATCCAACTCAAATTTGAATTCTAACCCTATGGAATTATCCACAAAGAATTCGAATTCCACTTGGACTGTGATTCAAAATTTGAATTCAAATTTCAAAGTTCAAAATTCAAATTTCAAAATCCACAAAAAGTTGTATTTTGAATTTTGTCCTCATGGATAATTTTCTACAACTCCAATTCAATCTCAAATAAAATCATGGCAACTTTATTTGGAGTTTGAATAATTGTGTACTCTATTATCCAAAACAAAATCCAAATTCAACCAAAGAGAATCTTGTCCACCATCCTAATCCTATGTCAACACCATCCATGCAAAGTCAACTAGCCAATAAACATACACTGATTAATTTGCCAACAGTTAAGGAATTATGTGGAGCTAGTAGAAGGACCAATTGGACATATATAATCGGGCTCCCATGAATTCACATGATCATTATTCTATATAGAACAACTCAATCATATGATCACTAATTTCAGAGTCACACCACTATAAACCTGAAACTGAACTCCCAATTATATAACGTATTATGAAAGCCTGTGACAAGCTAATGTCCAATGATCCTGTCATGTATACAAAACCCTCATATGATCTCCATGATCAGCCTTAGGTCAAAGTCCGTTCAATCCTACTGATCGGGCTATCTTGAAGTTCCATTATACTACCGAATAAGAAAATGATTATTCACCATATGAGAATAAGAAGTCATCCGCCCAGCAGACAATCCAAGGCCTTATCCATTTTCACATTTAGTATGATGCCTTTAAGAGGATACCTTTAACTCCTTAGAGCTATGATTCAGATATCTATAAACAAACCCTTCGTCGTATACAAGTCATGCATCCAACGAACTAGTCTATAAGCTTACTACCTCTGAGACACTTTAACCGTTGGATTATCAAGGTACATAAGTCATATACATGAAGTAGTTCATTTACTCAGGATTAAGGTTATTACATAATGAACGTCAAAAGCAGATTAATCTACTCATAGCAGACTACGTAGATCAATCACATTTTAGTCCTAGTATAATATGTTACCACCAAGCAACATATCTATGTCTCTACTTTGGAGTCTATGCTCCAAACAGTCAAGACAAACCGTCCCCACTATGGCTTTAGATAACATAATAATCTTAACATGAGTTAGATGCTCGGTTAAACCCCATAGAGTACAGACCTTAGTTTAGACTGCTTACTTTAGAATATTGTCTCCTTGCATACAAAAGTCCATTGCATGCAACGTTCTAACAGTTTTAACACAAGCAGTCAATGAGCCATATTTGCTTACATTTACTTTAACATGTAAATAGAATAAGGACAAATAGCAATGTAATGAATAACCTCTATATTATAATTTTATTATCCAGTTTAAAATAAATACATCAAAATATCTCTCATGCTTAGGGCATTTCCTAATAATCTCCCACTTGCCCTAAGCTAGTAGATGTGCCATGTTACACATCTCCATCGCCTCAACATGCCTTTTAAAGCTTCTAGCCACCAAAGTCTTAGTAAAGGAATCGACAATGTTGTCCTTGGACGCGATCTTACATACATCCAGTTGTCTTGTCTCTATGTGCCCTCTAATAATGTGCTACCTCCAATCTATGTGCTTGGTCCTCTTGTGGTGTCGAGATTCCCTTGTGTTGGCAATAGCCCCAGTGTTATAGCTATAAAGTGTGATAGGCTTGTCAATACCTGGAATGACCTCAAGGTCTCTAAAGAACTTGTGGAGCCAAACCACTTCTTTAGATGCCTCAGCCGCAGCCACATACTTAGTCTCCATTGTAGAGTCAGTTGTGCATCCCTGCTTCACGCTTCTCCATACAATGGCACCTCCTTCGAGTAAGAACATTGATCCTGATGTCGATTTCCTCGAATCCTTACAAGTCTGGAAGTTTAAGTCCGTGTATCCTATGGGTGTTAGGTCCCCTCCAGAATACACTAGCATATAATCCCTCGTTCTTTTAAGATACTTGAGTATATGCTTTACTGCTTGCCAATGCTTGGTTCCAAGATTCGCTTGATATCGACTCACCATACATGCTGTAAAACATATGTCTGGTAAGTGCAAAGTATAGCGTACATAAGAGTACCCACAGCAGATGCATAAGGGACCTTACTCATATGCTCTCTTTCTTTCGATGTCTTGAAACAGTCATCCAATGAAAGAGTTAGACCGGCAATAGAAGGTTGTAAGCCTTTCATTGCCTCTTGCATTGCATACTTGTCAATTATTTTATCTATGTATGAAGCCTGGGATAATGCTATCATTTTGTTCTTTCGATCTCTAAAGAGACCAATACCTAGAATAAAATTAGCTTATCCTAAGTCCTTCATGTCAAACTGTTGGTGCAGCCAAAGCTTGACCGATGATAAATTCCCTACATCATTCCCAATGAGCAGTATATCATTGACATAGAGTACTAGAAAGACCACTTTGCCATCCTTAATACGTTTATAAACACAAGGTTCATCAATGTTCTGCTCAAAACTGAATGTTTTGATCGCTTAATCAAATCTCTGGTTCCATGAGCGGGATGCTTGCTTTAACCCATAAATAGATTTAAGCAACTTACAAACTTTTCTTTCTTGGCCTTTTTCCACGAACCCTTCGGGCTATATCATATAAATAGATTCCTCAAGATGGCCATTCAAGAATGCTGTCTTGATGTCCGTTTTCCAGATCTCGTAATCGAGAGCCACAGTAATAGACAGAAGAATACGGATAGACTTCAGCATAGCAACAGGCGAAAAGGTTTCATCGTAATCGATTCTAGACTTTTGTGTGTACTCCTTTGCAACTAGTCTAGCTTTGAAAGTTTCTACTCTCCCTTCCGCATCCTTCTTTCTTTTGTAGACCCACTTGCATCCAATGGGTTTTATCCCATCCAGCAGATCTACAAGTTCCCAAACAGAGTTAGATTTCATCGAATCCATCTTACTGTTCACAACTTGTTTCCAAGATTTAGAATCAACATCATTTATAGCTTCATCATAAGTGACCGGATCATCTTCATGCTCATGAGCCTCGGCCTGGTATACCTCAGCATCATACATGAAGAAATTAGGATTCTTTGAAACCCTCCCACTACAACGAGGCATCCTAAATTGTTGATTATCTGCAGGTCTTTCACTAGAACTCAGACTTGTATCCAAGACCGAAACCTGTGGAGTAGTTTTTTCACCCATAACTCCTTTGGCATTACTTTACTTTGAGGCTTAAAGTCATTCATGTGACTTTCCTCCAAGAATGTCGCATAGGTTGAAACAATGACCTTTTGTTCCTTCGGGTTCTAGAATAGACCTCCCTTAGTTCCCTTAGGATATCCTACAAATATGCACAATTCTGATCTTGGTTCCAACTTTTTCGCATCCCCATCTAATACATGTGCCGGGCAGCCCTATATTCTCATATGTCCAAGAGAGGGCTTCCTGCCACACCACAATTCATACGGAGTCCTGGGAATTGACTTGCTTGGAACTTGGTTCAGAATATAGCATGCTGTTTGTAATGCATATCCCCAAAATGATTACGGCAGTGTTGAATAACTCATCATGGACTGTACCATATCTAATAAGGCCTTGTTTTTCCTTTCAGCTACACCATTCTGTTGTGGAGTACTAGGTGCAGTTAATTGGGATAATATCCCATTCTCTATAAGATGTCCTAGAAAATCGTCAGAGAGATATTCACCGCCTCGATCAAATTGAAGTATCTTCATAGATTTACCCAATTGCTTTTCCACTTCCGCATAATACTCTTTGAACTTATCAAAGGTTTCACTCTTGCGGTGCATCAGGTATACATATCCATACCTCGAATAATTGTCTATAAAGGAGATATAATACTTGAACCCTCCTCGTGCTGTGATGTTCATGGGGCCACATACGTCAGTGTGTACAATTTCTAAGAGTTCCTGAACCTTAGTACCCTTAGCTATAAAAGACCTCTTAGTCATCTTACCCTCAAGACAAGACTCACATTGAGGAAGACATATCTCCTCCAGAGATTCTGGAGGACTGTCTTTCACCAATCTTTGAATTATATCCTAATTAATATGACCAAATCTTAAATGCTAAAGATACACCTTGTTAGAGTGAGAAACTTTCAACCTTTTAGAGTTATCTGTTAATTCGGTGTCAAGCAGTGAGTACATCTTTAGTTTGATTAAATATAGGTTTCCATCCATCCATCCAAAACAGATAAAAAACTTATTTTTATGAATATCAACTCTTTTACTAAAAGAAACTGAATAAGAATCCTTTATTAAACAAGCTACCGATATAAGGTTCCTCCTAAAATTAGGAACATAAAAATAGTCTTTCAATAGTATAAACCTAAATTCATCAAAATAAAGATAGATGTCTCCTATTGCCTCATCCACCACCAAGCTACCATCTCTGGTCTGCAATGAGAGGCTTCTATCAAGTAGACTTCTCGTTTCCATGAACCCCTGCATAGAAACACAAATGTGATTAGTGGTGCCTGAATCAATGACCCATGTGTCTTTCGATTCTTCCACCAAATATGCTTCTAAATAATGAAGTTCCTTACCTTCCTTGCCCTTGGCGGCTAGGAATTCCCAGCAAGCCTTCTTGAAGTGACCTACCTTCCCACAGTGGAAGCACTTGGACTTTTAGGGTCCTTGGGCTTCTTGTTGTTCTTCTTCTTCTTCCCATCTGAGACAGGAGGATTAGAAGAACCGGAAGCCACTTGCTTCTTATTTGGCCTCTTCCTCTTTTGTGAGGGTTTGGAAGATTCTGCTAAATTGGCCTCTCCTTTAGGTTAAACTACATCCCCATCCTTGATCATCCGCTCATAAGCTTGAAGTTGCTTCATGAGCTCAGTGAGTCCTAACTCCTTTGTCGCTAGATTATATGCAGCCTTAAACCCCACAAAATCCTTAGACAGAATTTCAAACACTATCTTGATCTGGGTGTTGTAGTCTAACTTAGCACCATTTTCGACAACCTTAGCAAAGAATCCCATTAGAGTGATCATACGGTCTTTCACCGGAGTACCTGCTTTTTGCTTAGAGTTCATAATGCTGGTAATAGCAGACTGTCGAGCCAATTTTTCTTGGCCTTCAAACATGTGCTCCAGATTTTCCATGATCTCCCTAGCAACTTGATAAGTCTCATGCTGCTTTTCTAAAGCACTCATCATGCTAGCAAGTATGTAGCACCAAGCTATCTCATTGGATTCTCTCCAACGAGTATAGGCAATTGGGACCTCCTCAAGCGGTGTGTCAGGTTTGAGCCCAGGTGGGCATGGTTCGTCCAGCACAAACTTGTGTCTCTCGCAGCAGAGAACTATCAATAGATTTCTTTTCCAGTCTTTATAATTATCGCCATTCAGCTTATTTTCAGTAAGTATTGAAATAAGGGGTGTCAGTGACATTTTGAACTGAAATAAAATTATACTAGACATCATTACAAAGCCCAAGCAAATATAGAGATAATTTAGCAAATAAAACATAAAAGTATGTTCCCTCATGAAACGTGAAAAAACATGTAGTATTACAATGGTAATTCTCAGCACCTATTACCCCAAGCCGCCGAGGGGTGGTCATGAGACAAATAGCCGGAACATGGACCCCGTCCAATTAATATATGTTGGTTTAAATCCTCCAAGGTTAAGACATATATTAATAACCGCTTATTTTGGCCACCAGTTTAGTTAACAGAGCTTCTAGGGAAGGTTAATAACTAAACGAGTCTTGAGTGTATAATCATTGTTTGCGTAGCCCGATCCACGTCCTACCAAGCCACTGAGGGGTGGTCATGAATAGAATCGTACCCGAATATGTTTTCTACATAGGAGATCCAACCTAGTATACCGGCGGCGATAAACACTTATCGAGGGGTGTGGTCAAGGCAGAACTGACGTGAGACGTTACCATGCTTTCACATATGGATCAACAATGGAGGCTGTGGGTTTTTGTTTGAAACCCTCTCCCTCTCAATATTTTGAAAAACATGCAAGTTTTGACAAATATGTATGATCAATATAGTTTGAATGGCATTCACCTATCCTATATGACATGTTATCAAATATGCATTCAAAACATCCATCAATACATATTTATACATCCATGACATATTATAGAAAAAATAATTGACGAAAAAATAACCAAGCCATGGTTCCATCTTAGAACAAAGAAAGATTACAAAATTCCATCCAAAGCATTCTTTGGGTCTTGAATTTTGTTCCGTCTTCTTGTATCCATCTTCATATAGCCTCTCCATTTATTTCTCATCGCAAGAATCATTTACAATTTAAATTCCAAAAATTTAAATTTCAAATTCGAATTTCAAATTTAAATTTCAAATTCAAATTTTAAACAATTTAAATTTCATGTGTAATAATATGTAATTTCAAAATTTTAAAATTTTTAATTACATATTTTTAAACATGATTTAAAATTAAATTCCAAATTTAAAGATCAAAATTTTTTGATTTTTTGGCTTATCGGCCCACGGGGCCTGGAGGCCCGTAGCCACCATGGGTAACCCCAGCCCCCTGGGTTGCTGGCAACCCAAGACCACAGGCCGGATGTAGCCCTCCGGTGGGCACAGCAGCCGCCAGGCTGTAGGCAGTGCCTACAGCCATGGGCTGCACACCCGGGTAGGCGCAACAGCCTGCCAGGCTACAGGTAGCGCCTGCAGCCATGGGCTGTATGCTCGGGCCTCAGCCAACCCCTAGGGGGGCCAGGGCCACCCTTGGTTGCAGGCAAAGCCTATGGCTGTGGGTGGTCTGGCCTAGACAAGGTTGCCGCAACCCCATCCTGCCCAAGGGTAGGGGCTGCAGCCCCACCAAGGTCAGTGGCCTATCCCGAGGGGGTCCATCCTCAATTTCCGTGCCATATTCCAATTTACCCATTAGGATCTCCAAAAATTAATTTGAATCCTAATTAAATTGGAATTTTCCACACAAACAAAATTTCAATCTTTAAATTAAATTTAACTTTTGGGAATAAATTACGGTCTTCAAACTTCAATCTCCTCCAAGAACAATTACATAAAATTTCCTAAACTATTTTCGGTATACAAAAATTCTAATCATAATAATTCTAAGAGATAAAAAATTAAAAATCCATGGGAAAATTATGGTGATTGTAAACCGCTCCCATGGTTACATAAAAATTCCTAAATACAATTTTCTAAATTCTAAGGAACCATAACCGGCATAAAACAAGCATGCTTATAATAATTCAAAAAATAAAATAACCACATACTTCATACATAATACACGATAAAAACATAAAGGAAACCTAGAATTCTACTCTCTAAATATCAAATCCATACATAAATAAAAAGATTAACTAATTGCCTAATTTATGTACATGGCATTGTCACGAGATGGCTCTGATACCAATTGTAGGAAAAAATCGGTAAAAACACATCAGAACGATGCAGCGGAATAATAAAAAATTTTTCAAGATAGTTAAATATCTCGTGATACCATATACAATAAACTAACAACAATAAAACTCATACCTCAAGAGGACGCCAAACTATAGGAGGAGAATGACTGGAGGGCTTCAACCAACTAGTCTTCTCTACTATTCTCTAATTCCCAGATGGCAGAGTGTGTGGTCACTCGGTTCCTCGACCAGTATGCTAGCACTACTAGTCTCCTTCCGACCACCCAGATCTCTAAAAAACTTATTGTCACGTTGAGTTATGCAACAATAAACCTGCTTATCTGAGAGTATGTGGTCTAAGAGAACTGGAGTGGCAGGACCTCTATTTATAGACTTACATGAGGTGATCCCTTGAATTTTAATTAGATTAGGAGAAGATTTTCTCTCTTATCCACACACAAAATCCAACATTTTCAAGGCATTATCCAACCAAAAAATTTTGGCCATTTTAGGGATTATCCAATCTAAATTCAAACATGATTTTTACTTGAATTTTATCTCTTCATTTATCCATAATAACCAAATTTCCTAGGCCATAAACAAGGCTAGATTCGGCTACTTTATTGTGAGGAGAATCAAAATCCAAATAGGATTTTCTAGCTTGAATTTTATCTCACCCTTATCCATTAGAAAATCAGAAATTCCCTTTGGATTTATCTAATAAATTTCGGCCAACTTAGGGAGGAAGAATGTGGTGGCCCGCCCTGAATTAAGGCTACAGTACTAGTATAGTAGAGCTTGAAGTCAACTATAATAGACTGTCACCTCAATGGGTCGCCGGCATGTTACTTGTAACTTGTTCTTATGAATTACTATTCGTAATTTAAAATTTTCTTTTGTTCTAAAAACTGGGGATTTTTTTTTCTTTTTTCTTTTAAACTATTTGGGATTATAAGCTGTAAAAACATAAGCATCATAAAAAATGAGATAAAGTATTGTCATGCTTGTCATACATAATTTACATCATGATACATTTTCAAAACATGATTCGAAATCTACTCTCAAAACATAACTCAAAATCTGCTTATTGGAAAACATCAGCAGGACCATTCCCCTCGCCTAGCCTTGGAGGTAGATGTAGATCCCGCCCCTCGTCCATCCACTAGCTACTGATGTACAGCCTTCTTACTTGCAACATGAATAAACTTGTGAGCGACAGGCTCAGTAAGTTTAAACATACAAACTAGAACATAAAACATAAAATCATAAAAAGTACTATTCACATAAATAGTAACTTTGACTTTTGATCATGAATAGTAAGGTTGACTTTGATCAATATTATTCATGTCAACTTGGGTCTAAGCTACTACATATACAGTTAATACATTTTATGCTCAATTATGATAGTTCTTAAGTCTTAAGTCTTTATCTGATACTGAATTCTGATATTGGGCCCCTGAATTGGTCGTACCGTAGTGTACACATAACTGAGAGGGACTCTAGAGAGCGACCCACTGGCCTATCCTCTATAGTCTAAATACATCAGCATTCCAAACTCGGGACATACCACCATCAGTTTGGAGTCCTATCATAACTGACTCTGAGAAACCTCCACCTGTGTGGGAGGTCGGTACGCCAATACTGATTTAGTTACTGATTTTCATGTGGTTCTTGACCGGTGGCATTTACGCTACCTCCAGGGTCTAGAACTCTTTACATCGTGTTTTTTAGTTGTGGTTATTTATTGTTCCACGTTAGTGTGCATATAGCACCTGAATATACTTTTACATATCATACATAGTATATAGACATATCAAGTAAATTCATGCTGCAAATAAGTAAATGTCTGAACTTATAGATATTTTGCTAGCGGTTCCTTTCCTGAGTCAACTGGCTTCCTTAAATCGACTTTTGGTTGATTTCCTATAACCGAAATAAATCACGGTTATTTTACTACTCAATTCATATTTAAAACATTATAAAAATATAAAATTTCTAATATGGATCCCCTAATTACACATTTTGGGATTCATATTTTTAATTCTGTAATTATTTTACTGCTTAGAATACTATTTCGGGTCTAAATATCACTTTTGTGAACTTTTTGACAAAATGACCATTTTACCCCTAACTTTTGGCAAAATGACCATTTCGTCCCTAGCTAGATTTTCCCTCATTTCTCTGACTTAAGGCTCTATTTTAGCCTTTAGAAATTTAATAAAATCATTCTGAGGCTTTTACGGCCTTTTTCTAACAATTTGGAAAATTTTGGTCAAAATGATCATTTTACCCCTAATGGGACCTTAGACCGTGAAATTTCTGTTTTAACGTTTTAACTGAGTTTTCTAACCCCAAATATCATACAACAATCTTTCTTAGGTCTCACCAAGCTTTTACGATGTTTCTCACCAAAACGCTCGGGTTACTATTCACCCGACTCTCGGGTGGTACTATTCCGACCCTCGGGCTCGTTTCTCATTTTTCTAGCCTTTCGGGACCTCAAATTGTGACATTCGAGAAAATTCACTGTTCTCGGAAGACATGTATTGTGATAGACCAAAGAATTTCTATAGTGTTACCTAGGTTAAGCTAAGGTTTTTATATGATTTTCTTTTGTAAATAAAAGATGTAAGAACACTGTATTTATAAATAGAAAGATAATAAAGTTAACAGTAATAAATAAATATTTTGGAGGATTTAAAATCTCCAAAAATGATTAAAGAATAAAGTTTAAGAACGAGAAAGTGATTTCGGACCAAAACACTAAAAAAAGAGTGGTTTCGGTATCAGAAAAATACAGATATAAGAAGATGGCAAGTCAGTGCAAAGATAAGGTAAGAAAAGTGTTTCAGGGTTTTTAAGAGTTTCAAGACTTAATTAGATCAAGCAGATAGCACGGAAGGCTAGATAAGTCCTCTAGTGCACTTCCTAAGAAATTTCGTCAAATTTGGAAAAATAGAGATGCCATTAAGAGACCGAAATCCTAAGAGGTTACCTTAGGTAAACCAAGATCGGGGAAAAAGATGAAAAACTGCGGGATTGATTTTTAGCCAAATGACAGTAGAATAAGGCAAACCGATCGCACAAGAGGTGCTAGAAACCCGCCTACGCGATTTCGGTAAATTTCTGTTCGGTTTGACTTTTAGTCAAACTTTGACCCGAATTAATCAAGTGAAGACAAAATAGATGATGTCAAAATTAATTTGTTTTTCTTTAAAGAAAAAGGGGTAGTTAGATCTAATGGCCATAATTTAAAGGGGTGTTGATCTAATGGCCAAGGAAGTGACAAAATTCTTTGATTTTCCTTTTCTTTTTAAAAGGAAATTTTGGAATTAATATGGCAAAAAGTGGAATCCGGATTTGGTGTGGAAGATTGAATTAATTGGATGGTTAGGTAGATCCAAGGGTGAACAATTAAGGGAGGCTTGATCCAAGGGCCAAAAGCTTGCCAAAATTTCAAGCTAAAATTTAATGAAAAATCAAAAGAAAATGGGGAATTAATTCCCTTAAGTTGACCGGATGTGGTGGACGGCCAAAACCGTGTGGAAAGGTTGGTAGATCCAAGGGTGAGAAGTCAAAGAGAGCATGATCCAAGGGCTAGGAGCTTGCCAAAATTTCAAGCTAAAATTTAATGAAAAATCAAAAGAAAATAAGGAATTAATTGGTGCAAAACCACCAGAAGTCTTTAGGCAAATTAAGCCTTCTTCATACACGGTTTTAAGCCTTCAAAAATTGTAGTCAAAACTTAGTTCATTTCAGCCCCCTAAAGTGCCATGAGCTAACTCCCTCCAAGTCAAGAAAATGTTGCAATTTTCTTCACCAAATTTCAAGTCAAGCTCAAGTTATTCAACATAGTGAGGTAAGCTTCAATTTCCAAGCTTTTTCTTAGTTTTTGGAAGTGAAAAATCGTGGGTTCATGGTGGTTGGATGGTGAAAATTTTCAAGCTTTATTTTGCTTAGTTTGGGCTTTAAAAGGTTAAGTTAGTATGTAAAGAGTAAGAAGACGAATTAGGAGCTAGAAAAGCATAATTTTATGCTTGTGTTTCAACATGGAAACCGTGTGCTAGCATGTGGAATTGTTAATGGATTTCCAAACCTAAGTTTTAATGTTTAATAAGTCAAGAGTATGAGAATTAGTTAGAAAAGAAATTGGAAACTTGAAACCGAAAATTTGACCTCAAGTTTCAAGAGAAAACCGAATTATATGGCTTAGGGTTTCAAAGAAAACCATGACTTATTATGAAGAAATCAATGAGATTGATTAAGTTTTAAGAGAAAAAGTTTATGTATATGTTTGAATGGAAAAAGAATTGAGATTTTAGTTTAGGTTTTTCATGAGAAAAACCGTGGGCTACAGTGAGATTGAATAAGTTTTGGTAAAGGAAAGTTTGTAAGTACATGTGTATGTAAGAATCAAGGGGTAAGAATGAAAAGATAAAATGTCGATAGAAAATGAATAAGTTTTATGAGAATTTGTACGTAAAAAGTTTAGACTTTTGCGTAAAAATTAGACCTCTGGTATAGTACGTGACAGGTTAGAATAGGATAGATGGTTTTGAGGCATTTTCTAAATGCCGGAAAACTAAAATTCAAGCAGAAATACTGTCGAAATTTTTAAAGCGGCATTAAGGGCATTTCAGGAAACAAACGATAAAAATATGCTCGGAAATGAAAACCGAGATCCCTCGGTACCTTAGAGTTTGAAGTAAGAAAGCAAGTCTAGCAGAATAGTAAACCGACCCCTAAAATCTAAAATGTCGAGAGGACCGGAAAAAAAATAACGTTAAGGGTGTTTTGGGTAACAAAGGTAAAGTTTAGGGTCGGGATGGAAAAACCCGAGCCCCTCGGAGACCTAGTTCGGGAAGAGAATAAGGAACGTTTTTAAGGTTAGTGAAAAGCTCGTTTGAAGTTTCGAAACGCTAGAAAAACAAATCACGATCCCAAGGGTCAGAATAGTATCACCCAAGGGACGGGTGATAAGTAAACAGTGTAATCGTAATAATTAAGTTGTAAAAATTTACCGAGACCTAGAAAAGATTGTTTTAAGATTTTAGGGACTCAGAAAATTCCATTTAAGCACCAAAATGAGAATGTTACGACCCTAAGACCCATTAGGGGTAAAATGGTCATTTTGATCAAAAAGTCTAGAAAAGTCAAAAAAGGGGCGTTAAATGCTCCAGTTAGCTATTTTATGGTTCTCGGATTTAGGGAACCTAGTCTAAGCAGAAAAATAGAAACGTCCCCGACCTAATTACTATTCACGTGCATGGTACTATTCACTCAAAATTTCTGAAATACTCAAAAATGACTGTTGGAGCCCTAAAATAGCTTAAATGAGATTTCAAGGGCCAGAATCGAGTTTTAAGTTGAAAAAAAAGTAAGAAAACCTCAATAAGGGCAAAACGGTAATTTTTACCAAAAATTTGAGAAATAGTGAAAATGAACCGTTAGAGTTTCAAAAGTGATTCAAAAGTTCTAATTAGACTTTTAAAGGTCAAAAGTAAGGTTTAAGTGAGAAAAATCCAGTTAGGGGCAAAATGGTAATTTTGTCAAAAGTTCGAGATACAACGGTCGTTTTTCCAAAAGTTAGTGGAAAATTGACAAATGAGATTAATTAAGATTTTTTAGGTCAAGATTAAGATTTAAGAAGGAGAGAAGTAAGAAAAGTCCGCTAGGGACGAAATTGTCATTTTGCCAAAAGTTAGGAGCAAAATGATAATTTTACCAAAATTTAACGGAAAAGTTAGAAATGGGATTTTAGATCCTTAAGTTCATAATTAAGAGATTAAACGTAGAATTATTATGTTTTATTAAGTTTTATGTATATAGTAAAGATTTTAAAATAACCGTAATTATTTTGGTTATAGGGATTCGACGTAGAGGCGAAGAAGGAGAGTTTACGGATCCAAAAGCAAAGAAGGAGATTCCAGCAAAGTATTAGTAAGTACAGACATTTATTTGTCTACTCACGAACTGCCTTGCCATAGGACTGTGTTATGATATGTTAAGAAGTAAAGTTAAGACACATTTCTTAAAAGAAATGTTTATAAGTAATAAAAAGTTTCTGATTAAGTTTCATACAAAGTTGTGCTTTGTGACATGCTAGCTTAACATATTTACGAAGTCAGAATAGAAAGATAAGTTAAAGTAAAGAAAGATAAAAAGATAAACAAGATAATAAGCTTGAAAATTTAAAAGGTTGGCGTACTGGCCTCTCCAGATGCGAGGTTCAAGAAAAGCCTCCAACCCAGTTGTGTGGTGCTACCTGCAAATGCGGTAGTTTATGGGCTTAAAGTTGACCGTGGGGTTGATTGGTGGGTAGCTCCCCCTTCCTCCATTGGTCTATGCACAGTAGGTACATCCAACCATGGCCTCACAAGTGAAAGATTAAGAAGGATAAGAAAAGAAAAGAAAAGAATAGAAAGCAAGAAAAGTGAAGAGAGAAGCATAAGCAAGCATAATGAAATTAGTATTTATTGTCATGCATATGCTGTGTTTGGCATATATATGTAAGTATGATATGCGTGTTAAGTTATGAATGTTTTATGTATGTTTGTACTTACTGAGCTCTAGCTCACTAGTTTGTTCGTGATGTAGGTAACGAGTAAGCTGCCTACGTTATGAGGAAATGATCAGATGGGCTGGCAGACAGATTCCCGGAGGTGTCATGGGGTGGGTTATGGTTTTCATTATGATTTTCCACTGCAATTAAAAGAAATGTATATGTAAAGTAAAGATAAGAGACAAGGTTTATTGTAAGTTTAGTTTATGAAGTATTTTAATATGCTTTCGAAAACTTACAAGTTTATTTTAAAGAAAAAAAAATATTTTAGTAGTTTTTCAAAACCGCTTTCGCAAGAAAGTTTAAAATGATCAAGTGTTAAAGTGAGAAAGTGCAAGAGTACAAGAACTGAGTATGATAAAGAAAATACTTCTTACAGTACTTTAAAGAAAGTTGAAGTTAAGTGAAAACTTCAATAAAAGTAAGAAAAGTATCAAATGAGTAAAGAAGAGTAAAGTTAAGTTTTAAGTAAGTGGATGGCTCGAGTGAGTCGAGTCGCTCACAATGGTGGTATCAGAGCAGAAGTAAGTAAGGCTAAAGTCAAGATAGTAGTTAGGATGGTCTCTACAGGGTGGTATCAGAGCAGAAGTAAGTATGGCTAAAGTAAATATAGTAGCTAGGACGGTCTCTACACAAATGGACAATTCTCTAGTTATGAAAGCGTCCGTCATCCTTTTCTCAAGCCTAGGTTCCCGAGGGGGCTCAGGTTTCCGGTTCTTGACCCTATTTTCTACCCCTCGTTTACCAAATTACCCTTCAGGCATTCTAAAAATTTCAGTAGCATTTCGACTGAAATTCTAGGTTCTCGATGTTTAGGAAACGCCTCGAAACCATCTATCCTATTCTACCCTGCCAAGTACTATACCACAAACCTAATTTTACGTAAAAGTTACAAACTTTTTATGTAAAATTACACAATAAAACTTACTTGTTTCTAATGGGATTTCAACCGGTTCTTTCTCATTTCAGGCCCGGTTTTATACATCATTTACATATACACATAGCTTTATCAAAACTTTTTCATTTTCATTAAACTCATACACGGTTTTCCTAAAAAAAGCTTAACAAAATTTTTGGTTTCATGGCTCCATTTTTCCTTATTTATTTCTTACATCAACACATTCACATTACATCACAAAACCCTAGCATAATTCATCAACATTTCATGCATTAACCCACTAGAGAGCTACGGATTTTCCTTGGAAAATCAACCTTAAAATTTTGTTTTCATTTCCATGTCTTTTTCTTGTTTTCTTCACCAAATAAAAACCACATTTACCATACATGTTCATCAACACAAAGTCTCATTTTTTTTCCCATTTCTTCCCCACGAGTTCTTCATGAGAAACAACCACAAAATTCATGTTTTTCACTTTCATTTCAACAATTTCTTTCTTCACATTCCCACATGAATTTCAACATCAAAAATCAAACAAAACAACATCAAAATTTCATCTTCATACACCATGAACAACCCATGGTTTTTAATGAGAAAAACACATAAACAACTTGATTTTTATGCTTATGATTCCACACTTGTTTTTGTAATGACCGCCATTTTCATGACACCTACTTACCATGTAATAAGTCACTAAGGAATAAAATGGACATAATTTAATGTCTTTTAGTACAATTTAAGAAACACGGTCAAGTACATGATCGTGTAAGAGGCTGTGTACCGCTCAGATAGATGAATGTATTTCAAAGACATGGTCGTGTTGAGTAGTCTCAACTAGTACATGTCCGTGTCTGAAATGTACACACCCGTGTTGCCTTGTACACACCCGTGTAAGAGTCCGTGTAGAAGGCTGTGTAATGAGCCGAGAGCCACTGTAATGACTCTCATGAATTATGAAACTTAATTACTATGTAATGATGTAATTAAGTTAATAAGCACAGTGTGCTTTTCAGTTGAATGAATTAAACAGGAATAGTAACGTTTAATTACTATTTATGCAGTGAAAGGGGCAACCGACAGTGAAATCGGTCCACCCTATTATGTGAGTATGCGTTAAGACACGCAATATCAAGAAACCGATCCAGGCGACTATTTCATGATACAGAACTGATGAGCTAGTCATCAGTACGCTCAGACTGGTCACCTGAGCGCAGTAGTGATAATTGCCCTAATAGATGTACAGTATGGAGAAAAGTGGTCTAGATGACCTCTTCTCGCCAATGAACTGATAAAATCAAAGTCAGAACGCTCAGATTAGTCAGTCAGATAGTGAATAGTGAATAGTGATTAGTGAATAGTGAGAAACGCAGTGTCAGGTTAGTGGCCAAGACGGCCTTAATCTGGCATAAAACTGATATATTAATAGTCAGCAGGCTCAATCTGGTCAATTGAGCACAAAATGTAGATTTTGTTTAAGAGATAAGCAGTATTGGGATGAGAGTCAAGATGACCTTTTCTCACCCCGAAACCGATATATTTAGACTCAGGACGCCCAAATTAGTCAATCGGGCACCTGACACGTTTTTCGAGACGGGGTCATGCAGATCCCGAAAACTGGTCTAGAAGACCTCAGATGGACGTAAAACTGATAAATTTGAAATCAGCACGTCCAAATTGGTAAAGGGAGACTGTGTTTGAAATTTCACGCAAAAACGCCTCGTTATGCGTGCACAGTGTCAACATAGTGTAGACCTAACCACAGTATCAAGAAATTGGTCAAGATGACATTTTCCTGATATAAAACTGATATATTTGGAATCAGAATGCTCAAATTAGTCATTTGAGCACAAAAAGTAATTTTTGACCGGGAACCATGCAGTATCGGGAAACTGGTCGAGACGACCTCGGATGAAGATAAAACTGATATATTTGGGTTCAGCACGCCCATATTAGTCAGTATAGCCTATCTTAAAATTTTTCAAAAAATTAGTATAAAAGGACGAAATTTTTGGGACAATTGAAAAATAGCCCCCATAATTTTTCCAAATCCCATTTCCTCCCCCAATACCACACGAGGATAAACAGTGACCGACCATTGAATCCGGCCTCCGTTTTCGACACCGCCGGCACCATTGGAAAGCTCTCGACGAGCTGATTCCAACGGTGGGCCGAGTTGACTGAACCGACGCCGGAGCACGCCGTACGCGCTGTCCAAAGCCGCTGGTGGCCGAATTTTTCAAACCGCCGTATCTTCACCGTCCGACCTCCAAATGCCACGATTCCGGTCCCAATGGATTCATGGTGAAGAGTAGAACAAAACCCAGGCTTCATTTCACGTCAACAGCTGCCGGATCACACCGCCCAAGGTTCACCGTCGCAGTCGCCATCGCCGCCGTCGAATCTCGCTATTCCGGCAGAGTTGAGTTGCAAGGTCGGTATCAAAATGCTCAGAACAACACGTAGATCAAAAGCCCCAAATCAATTTTGGGCAACAACGCCGGAAAACGAAGATCCAACACCGCCGCCGTCGCCGACTTTTCGAGGGCCGATTTCCGGTGATAGGAGCCTCGATTGGTGAAATTGACACCACCAATGGGTTCCTCTCGTCGAGCTCTTCAAGATGGTGGTCGCCACTCCCATCGCCGCCGTGGTCAACGCTGGTCAACGACCGATCAACGCCGGTCAACGGCGGTCAACGCCGGTCAACGGCGACCCGGAGACCGAAAATTGAAGAATGGCCCGTTGGCCTATTTTCGACGTTCCGGACACATCCGCGGCATCGGATTTGCAAACCGGAGTTTCAAAAGTGAAGAACGATGATTCAAAGATTGTGCGATCGAGATCGAACGGTTCACCCGACCGCCGACGGGAACGATTTTGGTAGTGGTTTTGATCCCTTGATTCCTCAATTTATTATTAGAAATAATTATGTATGAATTATGGTTTACTGACTTGAGGAATTGTAAGAAAAAGGGATGAAATGTCGAAAAAGAGAATGTGAGGAAATGTGAATATTTTTACGTAAACAGCGGAGCTTTTACGTAAAAATTAGGCCTCTGGTTTAGTACATGGCAGGTTAGAATAGGTTAGATGGTTTTGAGGCGTTTCCTAAACACCGGAAACCCAAAAATTAAGCGGAAATGCTGCCGAAATTTCTAAAACGGCGCAAAGGGGTATTTTAGGAAACGAGGGGTGAAAATGTGATCGAGATGGAAATCCGAGCCCCCTCGATGACCTAGGTCCGGGAAAGAAGGACGGACGTTGTAAGGATTAGTGAACCGCCCCATTAGAAATCTCGAAATGTAAGAAAATGACCCCTAGATCAGAATAGTGCCACCCGAGGGACGGGTGTGATCTAAGTATAAAATTTGGGGCGATTACATCGGTAACGGTAACCCGACAGGCTAAATGGTCATACAGGAGGTATTCAGTCAGTTGACTGGTCGGTTAGCCAGTCAAGGACCAAGTCGGAATGGGATAGTGAGAGACAGTGATTAATTTGTCAAGTAGACAAATTAATCAAGCACGATTAAAAATTAGATATCAAATTTCCCAAAGTAGAGCAGTTGGGTACCGATAGGCATCGGTACAACACAACGATAAGTTTATTAGTTCCTAACGATAGAGTGACCTAAGAGCGATGTTAATTAATTTATTGGGTAAATAAATTAATTAACAATGATTAGAAAATCAAATTTTTAAGAAGAGGGCAATTAGTACCGACAAGGATCGGTATCACTAACGATAGAGTTTTTATTAGTCACTAATGACCACAGTGACCTAAGAGTAAATGTTGACGAAATGTATTATGATTACAGGGAGGTACCTGTATTGTGACGAAGGCGAGAGTATAAACTGTCTGATGACAGGTAAGTACAACTCCGCCTACAACATGGATAAAATGAATTTAAAATGATGCTTTTCCAGTATTTTAAGTATGTATCTTGCACACGATGCTGCACAACGTACATAAGAGCACATAGTTTCACAATCAAGTAGATTGATGAAAGAACAAGTTAGAAGCCATAGATCCCTACCGCGTAGGATTGGGGACAGCTTAGAGAAGCGTATGGCTAGAACAGTTAAACAAGATGGAAATAAATAGGTGTGTCGTACCGGCTCCTTCAGTCGAAGGGGTTTCCAGTTAAAGAAAGTTAAGGCCAAAAGTTGAGCATCAGTTGATGGCTCTTTGGCATTAGTTGACCTCGGGCGTTACCGTTGGTCTGCATGCACACGGTACTGACACATGGGCCCTAAATAGACAAGAAAAGAAAAGAGAAGTTTGAAGCATAAATGAACATAATCGGATCATGCATTAGTTATAGTTCGCTATGCTTTCTTTTTCAGTAGAGTGCATACAGTACACGATGCTTCTGTCATGCATAAAGTATGTAAAGTTTTATATTCACTGTTATGACATGTTATGTGATGACATGATATGTGAGTTGATATGTGATATGCTTATATGGTATGTGATTTATTAAGTGATATATGTCATGCCTATGATTTTACGTATGTGCTATGTTTTAAACATGTTTTGAGGTTAACATGTTGTACTTACTGGGCGTAAAGCTCACGGAGTGTGTTCATGCTGTAGGTAAGCATCCTATAGTGTAAACATCAAGGGACGATGATGGTGGCAGAGGTGGATGTGAGGATGAGGTTATGGATACACCGCGAGTATTCTTCCGCACAGTATGAGTAAATAATATTTTGAATGGTGACAATTAAATAGTATTTTGAATAGTAAAGGTTAAACGGTATTTTGGAACAGTAAACAGTATATGTATGAGTAGTATATTTAAACAGTATCGGGTGAATAGTAATCAGATAAACAAGTATATAATTGTGTATGTATAATTGAAATCCTTATGTTTTTCAAATTCCGCATTTTAATAGTATGCGTACGTGAATAGTAAATACGTATGCGTATAAAAAAAAAATAATTTTCCCTCTAAATTTATGGTATTAAATTCAGCTAGTTTAAGTATCGGTTTTAAAGAAGAAGTATAAGTAAAAGCTAAAGAAGCAAGTAATAGAGTTTGCAGTGACGGTCCGGACCGCTGAGGGCACGGGGCGTCATAGTTTTAATCACTCATCATTAACACACTTTTAAGCACAAATCCATTAAACAAAAACTGATTTTTCTCAGATTAAAACAGCCCATATCACATGGATTTTCTTCATGAAAAACAAGAAGAAATCATGCCAAAATAGAAGTTTACCTTACTTGTTTGATTACTTGAACTTTGGGATGAATTTTTCACACTTTCTTACACAAAAATTGAAGAAATTTTTATGCTTTCAATGGGGGAGGTGCACAGCTGCATTGGAAGCTGAAAACCAGATTTTTTTTCTGGTTTCTAACTGCCCAAAACTGTGTATTTAAGCAGCCAAAAAGGAGGGACTAAGTTACAATTGATTTAAGGGCATTTTTGTAAGCTTTTTGTTTAATTTTTCCACTCTTTAGGGCCTGTTTTGTAATTAATCAATGTTGGGCAAATTGTTTTCTGATTTTGGCCCCAAAATTCGCCACCTAAGTGCTCTAAAAACCTCTTGAAATTTTGCTTAAGCTTCCTTTGACTTTCCTTGTTGACTTTGAATCCTAATTATTGAATTTTCTTGACTTTAAACCCTAGCCCTTGGATTTGAATGTATTCTTACATCCTTTCAAAGATTCACATCCAATCTTTTACTCCCCTCATTAATTCTAGGTTAGACTTTTGACCAAAAGTCAAACCGAAAAGTTTTGCACCGAAATCGAGTAAACGAGTTCCTGAGGCTATCCATGAGATTGGTTTTCCTTATTTCACTCCGGTTTGCCTAAGATTTCATCCGGCAAGTATTTTGTCTTTTAGTGGCTTACTGTATATTCTTAAAAATTTTGAAACCGAAAGGGCTTATTTTCTCTGATTTCGGTTCGGTAAAAATTTTCCGTCGCCAAACACTCTCTTGTCGGTACCGTCAGAACATTTCATTACATTCAAAATAATATTAAATTATATATTTTACAACTTTGCACATAAAAATCATTGAGTACTCAAGGTATACAAAATTTCTAGAAACAGTGAAATTTCTTGAATATGACAAAGAGAATCCAAATTCAACTGGGGATGAAACTTGAATTTTTCCCTTAATCTTATCCATAAAAACCAAAATATCTAGGAGGATTTTCCTCAACAAAATTTTGGCCATTTTTAGTTGGGATTAGGATTCAAAATTCAAGTAGAATTCAAACAAGATTTTCCTCTCCATAATCCAACTCAAATTTGAATTCTAACCTTATGGAATTATCCACAAAGAATTCAAATTCCACTTGGACCGTGATTCAAAATTTGAATTCAAATTTCAAAGTTCAAAATTCAAATTTCAAAATCCACAAAAAGTTGTATTTCAAATTTGGTCCTCATGGACAATTTTCTATAACTCCAATTCAATCTCAAACAAAATCATGGCAACTTTATTTCGAGTTCTAATAATTGTGTACTCTATTATCCAAAACAAAATCCAAATTCAACCAGAGAGAATCTTGTCCACATCCTAATCTATGTCAACACCATCCATGCAAAGTCAACTAGCCAATAAGCATACATTGATCAATTTGCCAATTGTTAAGGAATTATGTGGAGCTAGTAGAGGGACCAATTGGATATATATAATCGAGCTCCCTTGAATCCATATGATCATTATTCTGTACCGAACAACTCAATCATATGATCACTAATTTCAGAGTCACACTACTATAAACCTAAAACTGAACTCCCAATTGTATATCGTATTATGAAAGCCTATGACAAGCTAATATCCAATGACCTTGTCATGTATGCGAAACCCTCATATGATATCTATGATCAGCCTTATGTCAAAGTCCATTCAATCCTACTGATCAGGCTATCTTAAAGTTCCATTATACTACTGAATAAGAAAATGATTATTCACTATACGTGAATAAGAAGTCATCCGCCCAGCAGATGACCCAAGGCCATGTCCATTTTCACATCCAGTATAATGCCTTTAAGATGATACCTTTAACTCCTTAGAGCTATGATTCCGATATCTATAAACAAACCCTTCATCGTATACAAGTCATGCACCCAACGAACCAGTCTATAAGCGTACTACCTCTGAGACACTTTAGCCATTGGATCATCAAAGTACACAAGTCATATACATGAAGTAGTTCATTTACTCAGGATTAAGGTTATTGCATAATGAACGTCAAAAGCAGATTGATCCACTCATAGCGAACTACATAGATCAATCACGCTTTAGTCTCAGTCTAATATGTCACCACCAAGCGACATATCTATGTCTCTACTTTGGAGTCTATGCTCCAAACAGTCAAGACAAACTGTCCCCACCATGGCTTTAGACAACATAATAGTCTTAACATGAGTTAGATGCTCGGTTTAACCCCATAGACTACAGACCTTAGTTTAGACTACTTACTTTAAAACATTGTCTTCTCGCATACAAAAGTCCATTGCATGTAATGTTATAACAGTTTTAACACAAGCAGTCAGTGAGTCATATTTGCTTACATTTACTTTAACATGTAAATAGAATAAGGATAAACAACAATGTAATGAGTAACCTCTATATTATAATTTTATTATCCAGTTTAAAATAAATACATCAAAATGTCTCTCATGCTTAGGGCATTTCCTAACATTTAAGGTTCGAAAATGGAGGCTTTTGGTGACTTAGAGGGGTCGGCTGTAGCTTGAAAGGGAGAGAATGAGTGTTGTGTTTTTGGGGTGCCAAAGTGAACAGTTGGTATCACTAAGTCATGTGTGCTTTTTATAGGCAAAACTAATCAACTTGCTTAAGCTTAGTCCTAATTAATTGTCCACCATTTTAGCCTAATCAAGGGACAAATTTTGCAGCCATTTTAGCCCCATAAATGGGCATGTGCTGCTACATGAAAGGGAGAAGAGATAAATCAAAACTTGTTGACCAAGCTTTAAAACCCCTTGAATTTTTTAATCAAAAGTTGTCATAACTTTTGTAATTTTTTAATCTCACTTTAGGGCTATGTAGCAGCCATTTTCAGCTGCCTTTTGCAGCTAGGGGCATGGTTTCTAAGGGCCAAATTTTATCTGTATTTGCTTTTCAATGCAGTCTAATTTTATACTGTGGTGTTTGGTCCTCTCTAGGCAATGTTCCAATTTTTACCCGAAAATTAGATTTTTGAATCCGATTTTTATACTATCAATTCTTGGTCGTTTTATACTATCTAAGAGCCCATTATCAGTCTATTTTACTACTTATTTTCTATATTGTGATTGTGTCTACTCTGTGTTATCATTTTACACGTACAACGAGACGTTCCTGGGTAAAATTTCAGACACAGTCTTTCTTGACTAATTTGGACGTGCTGTTTCCATTTTAATTAGTTTTACGTCCATCGGAGGTCGTTGGGATCAGTTTTCAAGATCTGTGTGAGCCTTTTTGAAAAATGTGTCAAGTACCTGTTTGACTAATTTGGGTGTCCTGAGTTTAAATACAACAGTTTTAGGGCGAGATAAGGTCATCTTTGTGACTCCCCATGCCCTCAGTGGTCCAGACCATCACTTAAAGACCTGCTTACTTAAATGATACTTATAGTTTCTTGCAATACATTAATACTTACTTAGAATCTATGTACTTAGTTTCCCTAATTTTAAGGGATTTTTTTTTCGTATGTATTTACGGTTTATGTACGTATACCGTCATAATTCAAAAAGGCCATTTAATGAGTACTATTCAAAAATACTATTTAACGGTTATTATTTAAAAATACAGTTTAACAGTTACTATTTAAATATACTGTTTAATGATTACTATTCAAAAATACTGTTTGATGGTACTATTCAAAAATACTGTTTCACGGTTACTGTTCAAAAATACTATTTACTCAAATTGTGCGGAAGATTAACTTTCGGTGTCTCCATAACCTCTCCTCACATCTGCCTCCGCCGCCGTCATCGCCCATTGTGGTTTAAGCCATAAGTCGCTTACCTACAGCATGAACACACTCTGTGAGCTTTATGCCCAGTAAGTACAACATGTTAACCGCAAAACATGTTTAAAGCATAGTACATACTTCAAATCATATACAAAACTGGAAATCTTATCTCACATTCACACAGAACAGGGAAACAAATCCTGTAGCATCTCAGAATGCATATCGTGTGGGCATGTCCCATCATGCAACTAGGAAGCTTACTCTAACTGTATCTCGGGCATAACGTGTACACTACATGAACCGTTTATGCTCAGCTTATGTGTCATTATTCATTACCTTTCATTATGAACCTTGACTTGGGCTCGTTATAAAATCTGAACCTAGATTATTCTTTCTTTATGAGCCTCAACTTGGACTCGTTATGTGTTACTAGTCTCGACTTGGACTCGTTATGTATGTTGTGAGCCTCAGCTTGGACTCGTTATATGTTGTGAGCCTCGGCTTAGACTCATTACAGATTATGGGCCTCAACTTGGACCCGTCATACCGACACTTTAACTTTATTACCCAATTCTGTATTTGATTATGCCATATACTCTATTAGGCTTATCCTCAATCTTACGTGATAGGGATCTATGGCACCCCACTTATGTTTTCATAAATCTACGTGATTATGAAACTATATGCTCTTCTAACATGCTATGCAACAACATGTGTATGCTATGCATACTTAACATACTATAAAAATCACTTTAAACTCATTTTATTCATGTCGTTGGCGGAGTTGTACTTATCTAATTGCAAGAAAATTGCATACTCGCGCCTTTAACAAATTATGGGTGACCACCTGTCATCAATAACATTCCTCATTAATGTAGGAAAATAAACCGGTAAAAACGTATCAGAGTGGCGCAGCGGAACAAAAAAATTTTAGATCGTTAAATATCTCATGATGCCATATACAATAAATCAACAACAATTAAAATTCATACCTCAAGGACGCCAATGAACAGGAGGAGAGTGACCGGAGGCTTCAACCAACTAGCCTTCTCTACTATTCTCCAATTCCCGAATGGCTGAGTGTGTGGGCACTCTGAACCTTGATCGGTATGCTAGCACTGCTAGTCTTCTTCCGACCACCCAGATCCCTAAAGAACTTTATTGTCACGATGAGCTGTGCAACAATAAGCCTGCTCACCTGAGAGTCTGTGGTCTGAGAGAACTGGAGTGGCAGGACCTCTATTTATAGACCTGCATGAGGTGAATCTCTGAATTTGAATTGGATTAGGAAAAGATATTTTCCCTTATCCAAACCCATAAAATCTGAATTTTTCCAAGCGAGAATCTCCACTAAAAATTCGGTTTTCTTAGGATAGATCCAATCCAAATCTCAACAAGATTTTAACTAGAATTTTATCTCCCTTTTTCAACCAAAAAATCCGAAATCTTTAGGAGAAAATCTTCTCCAAATTTTCGGCCACTTTTAGGATAAGGAAGAATCAAAATTCCACTAGGATTTTTCAAGCTAAATCTCATCTCAACCTTATCCAAAAATAACCGAATTTCCTAGGATTTAGGCTCCAAAATTTCGGCCACTTTTAGGGAGTAAAGAGAATCCAAATTCAACTAGGATTGAAGCTTGAATTTACCCTTGAATCTTATCCACAAAAACCGAATTTTCCATTGAGGATTATCCTCAAAAATTCACCCACTTTTGTTGGGATTTGGATTTAAAATTCAAGTAGGATTCTAAAAAGATTATCCTCTCCAAATCCAACTCAAATTTGAATTTCAAACCTTGTGGATTTTCCACAAAAATTCGAATCCTACTTGGACTGTGATTCAAAATTTGAATTTCAAATTTCAAATTCAAATTTCAAATTCAAATTTCAAATTTCAAATTTCAAATTTCAAATTTAAATTTCAAATTCAAATTTCAAATTCGAATTTCAAATTCAAATTTCAAATTCAAATTTCAAATTCAAAATTCAAATTTCAAATTTCAAAATTCAAATTTCAAATTCCACAAAACGGTTGTGTTTCATATTCTTGTTCTCATGGATAATTTTCTACAACTCCAATCCAATCTCAAATAAAATCATGGCAACTTTATTTGGAGTTCGAATAATTGTGTACTCTTTTATCCAAAACAAAATCTGAATCTAACTGGAGAGAATCTTGTCTACCATCCTAATCCTGTGTCATCACCATCCATGCATAATAAACTAGCCTATAGCATACACAAATCAATTTGCCAAACGTTAAGGAATTATGTGGAGCTAGTAGAGGGACTGATTGGACATATATAATCGGGCTCCCGTGATTCCATATGATCATCATTCTGTACCGAACAACTCAATCATATGATCACTAATTTCAGAGTCACACCACTATAAACCTGAAACTGAACTCCCAATTATATACCGTATTACGTAAGCCTGTGACGAGCTACCATCCAATGACCTTGTCATATGTGCAAAACCCTCATATGATATCCATGATCAGCCTTAGGTCAAAGTCCGTTTAATCCTACTGATCAGGCTATCTTAAAGTTCCATTATACTACCGAATCAAGAAAATGATTATTCACCATATGTGAATAAGAAGTCATCCGCCCAGCAGACGACCCAAGGCCTTGTCCATTTTCACATTCAGTATAATGCCTTTAAGAGGATACCTTTAACTCCTCAGAGCTATGATTCCGATATCTGCAAACAAACCCTTCATCGTATACAAGTCATGCACCCAACGAACCGGTCTATAAGCTTACTACCTCTGAGACGCTTTAGCCATTGGAACATCAAAGTACACAAGTCATATACATGAAGTAGTTCATTTACTCAGGATTAAGGTTATTGCACAATGAACGTCAAAAGCAGATTGATCCACTCATAGCGGACTACGTAGATCAATCACGCTTTAGTCCCAGTCTAATATGTCACCTCCAAGCAACATATCCATGTCTCTACTTGGGAGTCCAGCTCCAGACAGTCAAGACAGACCGTCCCCTCCAAGGCTTTAGACAACATAATAGTCTTAACATGAGTTAGATGCTCGATCTAACCCCATAGACTACAGACCATAGTTTAGACTGCTAACTTTAGAACATTGTCTTCTCGCATACAAAAGTCCATTGCATGCAACGTTCTAACAGTTTTAACACAAGCAGTCAGTGAGCCATATTTGCTTACATTTACTTTAACATGTAAATAAGACGAGGACAGATAGCAATGTAATGAATAACCTCTAAGTATAATTTTATTATCCAGTTCAAAATGAATACATCAAAATGTCTCTAATACTTAGGGCATTTCCTAACAATCTCCCACTTGCCCTAAGCCAGTAGATGTGCCATGTTACGCATCCCCATCCCCTCTACATGCCTCTCAAAGCTTCTAGCTACCAAAGTCTTAGTAAAGGGATCAGCGATGTTGTCCTCGGACGCGATCTTACAAACATCCACTTGTCCTGTCTCCACATGCCCTCTAATAATGTGATACCTCCGATCGATGTGCTTGGTCCTCTTGTGGTGCCGAGATTCCCTTGTGTTGGCAATAGCCCCTGTATTATCACAGTAAAGTGTGATAGGCTTGTCAACACCCGGAATGACCTCAAGGTCTCTAAAGAACTTGCGGAGCCAAACCGCTTCTTTAGATGCCTCAGCCGCAGCCACATACTCAGCCTCCATAGTAGAGTCAGCTGTGCAGCCCTGCTTCACGCTCCTCCACACAATGGCGCCTCCTCCGAGCAAAAACACTGATCCAGATGTCGATTTCCTCGAATCCTTACAAGTCTGGAAGTCTGAGTCCGTGTATCCTACGGGTGTTAGGTCCCCTCCAGAATACACTAGCATATAATCCCTCGTTCTCTTAAGATACTTGAGTATATGCTTTACTGCTTGCCAGTGCTTGGTTCCAGGATTCGCTTGATATCGACTCACCATACCTACTGCAAAACATATGTCCGGGCGAGTACAAAGCATAGCGTACATAAGGCTACCCACAGCGGATGCATAAGGGACCTTACTCATACGCTCTCTTTCTTCCGATGTCTTGGGACAGTCATCCAATGAAAGAGTTAAACCGGCAATAGAAGGTTGTGAGCCTTTCTTTGCCTCTAGCATTGCATATTTGTCAATTATTTTATCTATGTATGAAGCTTGGGATAACGCTATCATTTTGTTCTTTCGATCTCTGAAGAGATGAATGCCTAGAACATAATTAGCTTCTCCCAAGTCCTTCATGTCAAACTGTTGGTGTAACCAAAGCTTGACCGATGATAAGTTCCCTACATCATTCCCAATGAGTAGTATATCATCGACATAGAGTATCAGAAAGACCACTTTTCCATCCTTAATACGTTTATAAACACAAGGTTCATCAACGTTCTCCTCAAAACCAAATGTCTTAATCGCTTGATCAAACCTCTGGTTCCATGAGCGGGATGCCTGCTTTAATCCATAAATGGATCTAAGCAACTTGCAGACTTTCTTATCTTGGCCTTTTGCTACGAACCCTTCGGGCTGTATCATATAGATACACTCTTCAAGATGGCCATTCAAGAATGCCGTCTTGACATCCATTTGCCAGATCTCGTAATCGAGAGCCGCAGCAATGGACAGAAGAATACGGATAGACTTCAGCATAGCAACAGGCGAAAAGGTTTCCTCGTAATCGATTCCAGCCTTTTGCGTGTATCCCTTTGCAACCAGTCTAGCTTTGAAAGTTTCCACTCTCCCTTCCGCATCCTTCTTTCTTTTGTAGACCCATTTGCATCCAATGGGTTTTATCCCATCCGGCAAATCTACAAGTTCCCAAACAGAGTTGGATTTCATAGAATCCATCTCATTGTTCATAGCCTGTTTCCAAGATTTAGAATCAACATCCTTTATAGCTTCATCATATGTGACCGAATCTTCCTCATGCTCATGAGCCTCGGCCTGGTATACCTCAGCATCATACATGAAGAAATTAGGTTTCTTAGAAACCCTCCCACTACGACGAGGCACCCTAAATTGTTGATCGTCTGCAGGTCTTTCACTGGAACTCGGACTTGCGTCCAAGACCGAAATCTGTGGAGCAGTTCTTTCACCCGATAACTCCTCTAGCACCACTTTGCTTCGAGGTTTAAAGTCATTCATGTGACTTTCCTCCAAGAATGTCACATGGGTTGAGACAATGACCTTTTGTTCCTTCGGGTTATAGAACAGACCTCCTTTAGTTCCCTTTGGATACCCTACAAACATGCACAATTCTGATCTTGGTTCCAACTTCTTCGCATCCCCATCCAGTACATGTGCCGGGCAGCCCCATATTCTCATATGTCCAAGGGAGGGCTTCCTGCCATGCCACAATTCATACGGAGTTCTAGGAATTGATTTGCTCGGAACCTGGTTCAGAATATAGCACGCCGTTTGTAAAGCATGTCCCCAAAATGATAATGGCAGCGTTGAGTAACTCATCATGGACCGTACCATATCCAATAAGGTCCTATTTCTCCTTTCGGCTACACCATTCTGTTGTGGAGTACCAGGTGCAGTCAATTGGGATAAAATCCCATTCTCTACAAGATGTCCTAGAAATTCATCAGAGAGGTATTCGCCACCTCGATCAGATCGAAGTGTCTTTATGGATTTATCCAATTGCTTTTCCACTTCCGCACGATACTCTTTGAACTTGTCAAAGGTTTCGCTCTTGCGGTGCATCAGATACACATATCCATACCTCGAGTAATCATCTATGAAAGAGACATAGTACTCGAACCCTCCTCGTGCTGTGAGGTTCATGGGGCCACATACGTCAGTGTGCACAATTTCTAAGAGCTCCTGTGCCCTTGTACCCTTAGCTCCAAAAGACCTCTTAGTCATCTTACCCTCTAGACAAGACTCACATTGGGGAAGTCGTACCTCCTCCAGAGATTCCAGAGGACCGTCTTTCACCAATCTTTGAATCCTATCCTGATTAATATGACCAAGTCTTAAATGCCAAAGATACGCCTTGTTAGAGTGAGAAACTTTCAACCTTTTAGAGTTATCAATTAATTCAGTGTCAAGCAGTGAGTACATCTTTGGTCTGATCAAATATAGGTTTCCATCCATCCATCCAGAACAGATAAAAGACTTATTTCTACGAATATCAACTCTTTTACTAAAAGAAACTGAATAAGAATCCTTTATTAAACAAGCTACCGATATAAGGTTCCTCCTAAAATTAGGAACATAAAAACAGTCTTTCAATAAAATAAACCTAAATTGATCAAAATAAAGATGAACGTCTCCCACTGCCTCAGCCACCACAAAGCTACCATCTCCAGTCCGCAACGAGAGGCTCCTATCATGTAGACTTCTCGTTTCCACGAACCCCTGCATAGAAACACAAACATGATTAGTGGCGCCCGAATCAATGACCCATGTGTCTTTCGATTCTTCCACCAAACACGCTTCTAAGTAATGAAGTTCCTTACCTTCCTTGCTCTTGGAGGCTAGGAATTCCCGGCAAGCCTTCTTGAAGTGACCTACCTTCCCACAGTGGAAGCATTTGGACTTTTTAGGGTCCTTCGGCTTCTTGTTCTTCTTCTTCTTCTTCCCGTCCGAGACAGGAGGATTAGAAGAACTGGAAGCCACTTGCTTCTTATTTGGCCTCTTCCTCTTCCGTGAGGGATTGGAAGATTCCGCCAAATTGGCCTCTCCTTTAGGTCGGACCGTATCCTCTGTTAGGAAATGCCCTAAGTATTAGAGACATTTTGATGTATTCATTTTGAACTGGATAATAAAATTATACTTAGAGGTTATTCATTACATTGCTATCTGTCCTCGTCTTATTTACATGTTAAAGTAAATGTAAGCAAATATGGCTCACTGACTGCTTGTGTTAAAACTGTTAGAACATTGCATGCAATGGACTTTTGTATGCAAGAAAACAATGTTCTAAAGTTAGCAGTCTAAACTATGGTCTGTAGTCTATGGGGTTGGACCGAGCATCTAACTCATGTTAAGACTATTATGTTGTCTAAAGCCTTAGAGGGGACGGTCTGTCTTGACTGTCTGGAGCTGGACTCCCAAGTAGAGACATGGATATGTTGCTTGGTGGTGACATATTAGACCGGGACTAAAGCGTGATTGATCTACGTAGTCCGCTATGTATGGATCAATCTGCTTTTGACGTTCATTGTGCAATAACCTTAATCCTGAGTAAATGAACTACTTCATGTATATGACTTGTGTACTTTGATGTTCCAATGGCTAAAGCGTCTCAGAAGTAGTAAGCTTATAGACCGGTTCGTTGGGTGCATGACTTGTATACGATGAAGGGTTTGTTTGCAGATATCGGAATCATAGCTCTGAGGAGTTAAAGGTATCCTCTTAAAGGCATTATACTGAATGTGAAAATGGACAAGGCCTTGGGTCGTCTGCTGGGCGGATGACTTCTTATTCACATATGGTGAATAATCATTTTCTAGATTCGGTAGTATAATGGAACTTTAAGATAGCCTGATCAGTAGGATTAAACGGACTTTGACCTAAGGCTGATCATGGATATCATATGAGGGTTTTGCATATATGACAAGGTCATTGGATGGTAGCTCGTCACAGGCTTACGTAATACGGTATATAATTGGGAGTTCAGTTTCAGGTTTATAGTGGTGTGACTCTGAAATTAGTGATCATATGATTGAGTTGTTCGGTACAGAATGATGATCATATGGAATCACGGGAGCCCGATTATATATGTCCAATCAGTCCCTCTACTAGCTCCACATAATTCCTTAACGTTTGGCAAATTGATTTGTGTATGCTATTGGCTAGTTTATTATGCATGGATGGTGATGACACAGGATTAGGATGGTAGACAAGATTCTCTCCGGTTGGATTCAGATTTTGTTTTGGATAATAGAGTACACAATTATTCGAACTCCAAATAAAGTTACCATGATTTTATTTGAGATTGGATTGGAGTTGTAGAAAATTATCCATGAGAACAAGAATATGAAACACAACCGTTTTGTGGAATTTGAAATTTGAATTTTGAAATTTGAAATTTGAATTTTGAAATTTGAAATTTGAATTTTGAATTTGAAATTTGAATTTGAAATTTGAATTTGAAATTCGAATTTGAAATTTGAATTTGAAATTTAAATTTGAAATTTGAAATTTGAAATTTGAAATTTGAATTTGAAATTTGAAATTCAAATTTTGAATCACAGTCCAAGTAGGATTCGAATTTGTTATGGAAAATCCACAAGGTTTGAAATTCGAATTTGAGTTGGATTTGGAGAGGATAATCTTGTTAGAATCCTACTTGAATTTTGAATCCAAATCCCAACAAATAAGGGACGAAATTTTGAGGATAATCCTCATGAAAGATTTCGGATTTTGTGGATAAGATTCAAGGGAATATTCAAGCTTCAATCCTAGTTGAATTTGGTTTCTCTCTCCTCCCAAAAGTGGCCGAAATTTTGGATCCCTAATCCTAGGAAATTCGGTTATTTTTGGATAAGGTTAAGATGAGATTTTGCTTGAGAAATCCTAGTGGAATTTTGATTCTCCCTTATCCTAAAAGTGGCCGAAAATTTGGAGGATTTTCTCCTTGTGAATTTCGGATTTTTTGGTTGGAAAAGGGAGATAAAATTCTAGCTAAAATCTTGTTAAGATTTGGATTGGATTTATCTAGAAAAAACGAATTTAATTGTGGAGATTCTCCCTTGGAAAATTCGGATTTTTTGGGTTTGGATAAGGGAAAATTCTTTTCCTAGTCCAATTCAAATTCAGAGATTCACCTCATGCAGGTCTATAAATAGAGGTCCTGCCACTCCAGTTCTCTCAGACCACAGACTCTCAGGTGAGCAGGCTTATTGTTGCACAGCTCATCGTGACAATAAAGTTCTTTAGAGATCTGGGTGGTCGGAAGAAGACTAGCAGTGCTAGCATACCGATCGAGGTTCAGAGTGCCCACACACTCAGCCATTCGGGAATTGGAGAATAGTAGAGAAGGCTAGTTGGTTGAAGCCTCCGGTCACTCTCCTCCTGTTCATTGGCGTCCTTGAGGTATGAGTTTTAATTGTTGTTGATTTATTGTATATGGCATCATGAGATATTTAACGATCTAAAAATTTTTATTGTTCCGCTGCGCCACTCTGATACGTTTTTACCGGTTTATTTTCCTACAATTGGTATCAGAGCCATCTCATGACTATGCCATGTATATAAATTAGACAATTACTTAGTCTTTTTATTTATGTATGGATTTGATATTTAGAGAGTGGCATTCTAGGGTTCCTTTATGTTGTTATCATGTATTATGTATAAAGTATGTGGTTATTTTAATTTTTTGAATTATTATAAGCATGCTTGTTTATACCGGTTATGGTTCCTTAGAATTTAGAAAAATTGTATCTAGGAATTTTTTATGTAACCATGGGAGCAGTTTATTAACACTGTGTTTTTCCCATGGATTTTAATTTTTGTCTCTTAGAATTTTTATGGATAGAATTTTGTACACCGGAAACGGTATAGGAATTTTTTATGTAATTATTCTTGGAGGAGATTGAAGATTGAAGACCGTAATTTATTTTTCCCAAAAGTTAAATTTAATTTAAAGGTTGAAATTTTGATTGTGTGGAAAATTTCAATTTAATTGGGATTCAAATTAATTTTTGGAGATCCTAAAAGATAAATTGGAATATGGCACGAAAATCGAGACACGACCCCTCGGAATAGGCCCACGGGCCTTGGTGGGGCTGCAGCCCCTGCCCTCGGGCAGGATGGGGCTGCGGCAGCCCCTGTGCAAGCCCACACCACCCACGGCCGCAGGCTCTGCCTGCAGCCAGGGATGGCCGTGGCCTGCCCAAGGCTGGCCGCAGCCTGGGCGTGCAGCCTCTGGCTGCAGGCGCTGCCTGCAGCCTGCCGGCTGCTGCGCCCAGTCTGGGCGTGCAGCCTGGTGCTGCAGGCTTAGCCTGCAGCCCGGCAGGCTGCACAAGGGGCGGCCGTGGGCTGCCAGCCCTTCCGGGGTTGATGGCTGCCCACGGCGGCTGCCGCCTACGGGGGCGGCGGTCCGACGGTCCAAAAATCAGAAAAATTTTGATTTTTAAATTTGAGATTTAATTTTAAATCATGTTTAAAAATATGTAATTTTGAAATTTTTTGAAATTACATATTATTACACATGATGTTTAAAATTGTTTAAAAATTTAAATTTGAAGTTTAAATTTGAAATTCGAATTTAGAATTTGAATTTGAAATTTAAATTTTTGGAGATTTGAATTTTAAATAATTCTTGGGATGAGAAATAAATGGAGAGGCTACATAAAGATGGATACAAGAAGACGGAACAAAATTCAAGACCCAAAGAATGTTTTGGATGGAATTTTGTAATCTTTATTTTCTTTGTTCTAGGATGGAACCATGGCTTGGTTAGTCTGTCAATTATTTTTTCTGTGATATGTCATGGATGTATAAATATATATTGATGGATGTTTTGTATGCATATTTGATAACATGTCATATAGGATAGGTGAGTGCCGCTCATACTATATTGATCATACATAATTTGTCAAAACTTGCATGTTTTTTCAAAATATTGAGTGGGAGAGGGTTTCAAACAAAACCCACGGCCTCCATTGTTGATCCATATGTGAAAGCATGGTAACGCCTCGCGTCAGTTCTGACCTGACCACACCCCTCGGTAGGTGTTTACCACCGCCGGTATACTAGATTGGATCTCCTATGTGGAAAACGTGTTCGGGTGCGATCCTATTCATGACCACCCCTCGGTGGCTTGGTAGGACGTGGATCGGGCTACGTAAACAATGGTTATACACTCAAGACTCGTTTAGTTATTAACCTTCCCTAGAAGCTCTGTTAACTAAACTGGTGGCCAAATAAGCGGTTATTAATATATGTCTTAACCTTGGAGGATTTAAGGCAACATATATTAATTGGACGGGGTCCATGTTCCGGCTATTTGTTCTCATGACCACCCCTCGGTGGCTTGGGGCAATAGGTGCTGAGAATTACCGTTGCAATGCTACATGTTTTTTCAAGTTCATGTAGGAACATACTTGTATGTTTTATTTGCTAAATTATCTGCATATTTGCTTGGGCTTTGTAATGATGTCTAGTATAATTTTATTTCAGTTCAAAATGTCACCGACACCCCTCATTTCGATACTTACTGAAAATAAGTTGAATGGCGACAATTATAAAGATTGGAAAAGAAATCTATTAATAGTTCTCAGCTGCGAGAGACACAAGTTCGTACTGGACGAACCATGCCCACCTGGGCCCAAACCTGACACACCACTTGAGGAGGTCCCGGTTGCCTATAATCGTTGGAGAGAATCCAATGAAATAGCTCGATGCTACATCCTTGCTAGCATGACGAGTGCTTTACAAAAGCAGCATGAGACTTATCAAGTTGCTGGGGAGATCATGGATAATCTGGAAGACATGTTCGGAGGCCAAGAAAAATTGGCTCGACAGTCCGCTATCACCAGCATTATGAACTCCAAGCAAAAGGCTGGTGCTCCGGTGAAGGACCATATGATCACTCTAATGGGATTCTTCGCTGAAGCTGCCGAGAATGGTATTGAGTTAGACTACAACACCCAGATCGAGATGGTGTTCAAGACTCTGTCTAAAGATTTTGTGGGGTTTAAGGCCGCATACAATCTGGCGACAAAGGAGTTAGGACTTACCGAGCTCATGAAGCAACTACAGGCTTATGAGCGGATGATCAGGGATGAAGATGTGGTCCGACCTAAAGGAGAGGCCAATTTGGCGGAATCTTCCAATCCCTCACGGAAGAGGAAGAGGCCAAATAAGAAGCAAGTGGCTTCCAGTTCTTCTAATCCTCCTGTCTCGGACGGGAAGAAGAAGAAGAAGAACAAGAAGCCAAAGGACCCTAAAAAGTCCAAATGCTTCCACTGTGGGAAGGTAGGTCACTTCAAGAAGGCTTGCCGGGAATTCCTAGCCTCCAAGGGCAAGGAAGGTAAGGAACTTCATTACTTAGAAGCGTGTTTGGTGGAAGAATCGAAAGACACATGGGTCATTGATTCGGGCGCCACTAATCATGTTTATGTTTCTATGCAGGGGTTCGTGGAAACGAGAAGTCTACATGATAGGAGCCTCTCGTTGCGGACTGGAGATGGTAGCTTTGTGGTGGCTGAGGCAGTGGGAGACGTTCATCTTTATTTTGATCAATTTAGGTTTATTTTATTGAAAGACTGTTTTTATGTTCCTAATTTTAGGAGGAACCTTATATCGGTAGCTTGTTTAATAAAGGATTCTTATTCAGTTTCTTTTAGTAAAAGAGTTGATATTCGTAGAAATAAGTCTTTTTTCTGTTCTGGATGGATGGATGGAAACCTATATTTGATCAGACCAAAGATGTACTCACTGCTTGACACTGAATTAATTGATAACTCTAAAAGGTTGAAAGTTTCTCACTCTAACAAGGCGTATCTTTGGCACTTAAGACTTGGTCATATTAATCAGGATAGGATTCAAAGATTGGTGAAAGACGGTCCTCTGGAATCTCTGGAGGAGGTACGACTTCCCCAATGTGAGTCTTGTCTAGAGGGTAAGATGACTAAGAGGTCTTTTGGAGCTAAGGATACAAGGGCACAGGAGCTCTTAGAAATTGTGCACACTGACGTATGTGGCCCCATGAACGTCACAGCACGAGGAGGGTTCGAGTACTATGTCTCTTTCATAGATGATTACTCGAGGTATGGATATGTGTATCTGATGCACCGCAAGAGCGAAACCTTTGACAAGTTCAAAGAGTATCGTGCGGAAGTGGAAAAGCAATTGGATAAATCCATAAAGACACTTCGATCTGATCGAGGTGGCGAATACCTCTCCGATGAATTTCTAGGACATCTTGTAGAGAATGGGATATTATCCCAATTGACTGCACCTGGTACTCCACAACAGAATGGTGTAGCCGAAAGGAGAAACAGGACCTTATTGGATATGGTACGGTCCATGATGAGTTACTCAACGCTGCCATTATCATTTTGGGGACATGCTTTACAAACGGCGTGCTATATTCTGAACCAGGTTCCGAGCAAATCAATTCCTAGAACTCCGTATGAATTGTGGCGTGGCAGGAAGCCCTCCCTTGGACATATGAGAATATGGGGCTGCCCGGCACATGTACTGGATGGGGATGCGAAGAAGTTGGAACCAAGATCAGAATTATGCATGTTTGTAGGGTATCCAAAGGGAACTAAAGGAGGTCTGTTCTATAACCCGAAGGAACAAAAGGTCATTGTCTCAACCCATGCGACATTCTTGGAGGAAAGTCACATGAATGACTTTAAGCCTCGAAGCAAAGTGGTGCTAGAGGAGTTATCGGGTGAAAGAACTGCTCCACAGATTTCGGTCTTGGACGCAAGTCTGAGTTCCAGTGAAAGACCTGCAGACGATCAACAATTTAGGGTGCCTCGTCGTAGTGGGAGGGTTTCTAAGAAACCTAATTTCTTTATGTATGATGCTGAGGTATACCAGGCCGAGGCTCATGAGCATGAGGAAGATCCGGTCACATATGATGAAGCTATAAAGGATGTTGATTCTAGATCTTGGAAACAGGCTATGAACAATGAGATGGATTCTATGAAATCCAACTCTGTTTGGGAACTTGTAGATTTGCCGGATGGGATAAAACCCATTGGATGCAAATGGGTCTACAAAAGAAAGAAGGATGCGGAAGGGAGAGTGGAAACTTTCAAAGCTAGACTGGTTGCAAAGGGATACACGCAAAAGGCTGGAATCGATTACGAGGAAACCTTTTCGCCTGTTGCTATGCTTAAGTCTATCCGTATTCTTCTATCCATTGCTGCGGCTCTCGATTACGAGATCTGGCAAATGGATGTCAAGACGGCATTCTTAAATGGCCATCTTGAAGAGTGTATCTATATGATACAGCCCGAAGGGTTCGTAGCAAAAGGCCAAGATAGGAAAGTCTGCAAGTTGCTTAGATCCATTTATGGATTAAAGCAGGCATCCCGCTCATGGAACCAGAGGTTTGATCAAGCGATTAAGACATTTGGTTTTGAGCAGAACGTTGATGAACCTTGTGTTTATAAACGTATTAAGGATGGAAAAGTGGTCTTTCTGATACTCTATGTCGATGATATACTACTCATTGCGAATGATGTAGGGAACTTATCATCGGTCAAGCTTTGGTTACACCAACAGTTTGACATGAAGGACTTGGGAGAAGCTAATTATGTTCTAGGCATTCGTCTCTTCAGAGATCGAAAGAACAAAATGATAGCGTTATCCCAAGCTTCATACATAGATAAAATAATTGACAAATATGCAATGCTAGAGGCAAAGAAAGGCTCACAACCTTCTATTGCCGGTTTAACTCTTTCATTGGATGACTGTCCCAAGACATCGGAAGAAAGAGAGCGTATGAGTAAGGTCCCTTATGCATCCGCTGTGGGTAGCCTTATGTACGCTATGCTTTGCACTCGCCCGGACATATGTTTTGCAGTAGGTATGGTGAGTCGATATCAAGCGAATCCTGGAACCAAGCACTGGCAAGCAGTAAAGCATATACTCAAGTATCTTAAGAGAACGAGGGATTATATGCTAGTGTATTCTGGAGGGGACCTAACACCCGTAGGATACACGGACTCAGACTTCCAGACTTGTAAGGATTCGAGGAAATCGACATCTGGATCAGTGTTTTTACTCGGAGGAGGCGCCATTGTGTGGAGGAGCGTGAAGCAGGGCTGCACAGCTGACTCTACTATGGAGGCTGAGTATGTAGCTGCGGCTGAGGCATCTAAAGAAGCGGTTTGGCTCCGCAAGTTCTTTAGAGACCTTGAGGTCATTCCGGGTGTTGACAAGCCTATCACACTTTACTGTGATAATACAGGGGCTATTGCCAACGCAAGGGAATCTCGGCACCACAAGAGGACCAAGCACATCGATCGGAGGTATCACATTATTAGAGGGCATGTGGAGACAGGACAAGTGGATGTTTGTAAGATCGCGTCCGAGGACAACATCGCTGATCCCTTTACTAAGACTTTGGTAGCTAGAAGCTTTGAGAGGCATGTAGAGGCGATGGGGATGCGTAACATGGCACATCTACTGGCTTAGGGCAAGTGGGAGATTGTTAGGAAATGCCCTAAGTATTAGAGACATTTTGATGTATTCATTTTGAACTGGATAATAAAATTATACTTAGAGGTTATTCATTACATTGCTATCTGTCCTCGTCTTATTTACATGTTAAAGTAAATGTAAGCAAATATGGCTCACTGACTGCTTGTGTTAAAACTGTTAGAACATTGCATGCAATGGACTTTTGTATGCGAGAAGACAATGTTCTAAAGTTAGCAGTCTAAACTATGGTCTGTAGTCTATGGGGTTAGACCGAGCATCTAACTCATGTTAAGACTATTATGTTGTCTAAAGCCTTAGAGGGGACGGTCTGTCTTGACTGTCTGGAGCTGGACTCCCAAGTAGAGACATGGATATGTTGCTTGGTGGTGACATATTAGACCGGGACTAAAGCGTGATTGATCTACGTAGTCCGCTATGAGTGGATCAATCTGCTTTTGACGTTCATTGTGCAATAACCTTAATCCTGAGTAAATGAACTACTTCATGTATATGACTTGTGTACTTTGATGTTCCAATGGCTAAAGCGTCTCAGAAGTAGTAAGCTTATAGACCGGTTCGTTGGGTGCATGACTTGTATACGATGAAGGGTTTGTTTGCAGATATCGGAATCATAGCTCTGAGGAGTTAAAGGTATCCTCTTAAAGGCATTATACTGAATGTGAAAATGGACAAGGCCTTGGGTCGTCTGCTGGGCGGATGACTTCTTATTCACATATGGTGAATAATCATTTTCTAGATTCGGTAGTATAATGGAACTTTAAGATAGCCTGATCAGTAGGATTAAACGGACTTTGACCTAAGGCTGATCATGGATATCATATGAGGGTTTTGCATATATGACAAGGTCATTGGATGGTAGCTCGTCACAGGCTTACGTAATACGGTATATAATTGGGAGTTCAGTTTCAGGTTTATAGTGGTGTGACTCTGAAATTAGTGATCATATGATTGAGTTGTTCGGTACAGAATGATGATCATATGGAATCACGGGAGCCCGATTATATATGTCCAATCAGTCCCTCTACTAGCTCCACATAATTCCTTAACGTTTGGCAAATTGATTTGTGTATGCTATTGGCTAGTTTATTATGCATGGATGGTGATGACACAGGATTAGGATGGTAGACAAGATTCTCTCCGGTTGGATTCAGATTTTGTTTTGGATAATAGAGTACACAATTATTCGAACTCCAAATAAAGTTGCCATGATTTTATTTGAGATTGGATTGGAGTTGTAGAAAATTATCCATGAGAACAAGAATATGAAACACATCCGTTTTGTGAAATTTGAAATTTGAATTTTGAAATTTGAAATTTGAATTTTGAAATTTGAATTTTGAATTTTGAATTTGAAATTTGAATTTGAAATTTGAATTTGAAATTCGAATTTGAAATTTGAATTTGAAATTTAAATTTGAAATTTGAAATTTGAAATTTGAAATTTGAATTTGAAATTTGAATTTGAAATTTGAAATTCAAATTTTGAATCACAGTCCAAGTAGGATTCGAATTTGTTGTGGAAAATCCACAAGGTTTGAAATTCGAATTTGAGTTGGATTTGGAGAGGATAATCTTGTTAGAATCCTACTTGAATTTTGAATCCAAATCCCAACAAATAAGGGACGAAATTTTGAGGATAATCCTCATGAAAGATTTCGGATTTTGTGGATAAGATTCAAGGGAATATTCAAGCTTCAATCCTAGTTGAATTTGGTTTCTCTCTCCTCCCAAAAGTGGCCGAAATTTTGGATCCCTAATCCTAGGAAATTCGGTTATTTTTGGATAAGGTTAAGATGAGATTTTGCTTGAGAAATCCTAGTGGAATTTTGATTCTCCCTTATCCTAAAAGTGGCCGAAAATTTGGAGGATTTTCTCCTTGTGAATTTCGGATTTTTTGGTTGGAAAAGGGAGATAAAATTCTAGCTAAAATCTTGTTAAGATTTGGATTGGATTTATCTAGAAAAAACGAATTTAATTGTGGAGATTCTCCCTTGGAAAATTCGGATTTTTTGGGTTTGGATAAGGGAAAATATCTTTTCCTAGTCCAATTCAAATTCAGAGATTCACCTCATGCAGGTCTATAAATAGAGGTCCTGCCACTCCAGTTCTCTCAGACCACAGACTCTCAGGTGAGCAGGCTTATTGTTGCACAGCTCATCGTGACAATAAAGTTCTTTAGAGATCTGGGTGGTCGGAAGAAGACTAGCAGTGCTAGCATACCGATCGAGGTTCAGAGTGCCCACACACTCAGCCATTCGGGAATTGGAGAATAGTAGAGAAGGCTAGTTGGTTGAAGCCTCCGGTCACTCTCCTCCTGTTCATTGGCGTCCTTGAGGTATGAGTTTTAATTGTTGTTGATTTATTGTATATGGCATCATGAGATATTTAACGATCTAAAAATTTTTATTGTTCCGCTGCGCCACTCTGATACGTTTTTACCGGTTTATTTTCCTACATCCTCATCCCTGATCATCCGCTCATAAGCCTGTAGTTGCTTCATGAGCTCGGTAAGTCCTAACTCCTTTGTCGCCAGATTGTATGCGGCCTTAAACCCCACAAAATCTTTAGACAGAGTCTTGAACACCATCTCGATCTGGGTGTTATAGTCCAACTCAGCACCATTCTCGGCAGCCTCAGCGAAGAATCCCATTAGAGTGATCATATGGTCCTTCACCGGAGCACCCGCCTTTTGCTTAGAGTTCATAATGCTGGTGATAGCGGACTGTCGAGCCAATTTTTCTTGGCCTCCGAACATGTCCTCCAGATTTTCCATGATCTCCCCAGCAACTTGATAAGTCTCATGCTGCTTTTGTAAAGCACTCGTCATGCTAGCAAGGATGTAGCATCGAGCTATCTCATTGGATTCTCTCCAACGATTATAGGCAACCGGAACCTCCTCAAGTGGTGTGTCAGGTTTAGGCCCAGGTGGGCATGGTTCGTCCAGTACGAACTTGTGTCTCTCGCAGCTGAGAACTATTAATAGATTTCTTTTCCAATCTTTATAATTGTCGCCATTCAACTTATTTTCAGTAAGTATCGAAATGAGGGGTGTCGGTGACATTTTGAACTGAAATAAAATTATACTAGACATCATTACAAAGCCCAAGCAAATATGCAGATAATTTAGCAAATAAAACATACAAGTATGTTCCTACATGAAACTTGAAAAAAATGTAGCATTGCAACGGTAATTCTCAGCACCTATTGCCCCAAGCCACCGAGGGGTGGTCATGAGAACAAATAGCCGGAACATGGACCCCGTCCAATTAATATATGTTACCTTAAATCCTCCAAGGTTAAGACATATATTAATAACCACTTATTTGGCCACCAGTTTAGTTAACAGAGCTTCTAGGGAAGGTTAATAACTAAACGAGTCTTGAGTGTGTAACCATTATTTACGTAGCCCGATCCACGTCCTACCAAGCCACCAAGGGGTGGTCATGAATAGGATCGCACCCGAACACGTTTTCCACATAGGAGATCCAATCTAGTATACCGGCGGCGGTAAACACCTACCGAGGGGTGTGGTCAGGTCAGAACTGACGCGAGGCGTTACCATGCTTTCACATATGGATCAACAATGGAGGCCGTGGGTTTTGTTTGAAACCCTCTCCCACTCAATATTTTGAAAAACATGCAAGTTTTGACAAATTATGTATGATCAATATAGTATGAGCGGCACTCACCTATCCTATATGACATGTTATCAAATATGCATACAAAACATCCATCAATACATATTTATACATCCACGACATATCACAGAAAAAAAAAATAATTGACAGACTAACCAAGCTATGGTTCCATCCTAGAACAAAGAAAATAAAGATTACAAAATTCCATCCAAAGCATTATTTGGGTCTTGAATTTTGTTCCGTCTTCTTGTATCCATCTTTATGTAGCCTCTCCATTTATTTCTCATCCCAAGAATTATTTAAAATTTAAATTTCCAAAAATTTAAATTTCAAATTCAAACTCCAAATTCGAATTTCAAATTTAAATTTCTAATTCAAATTTTAAACAATTTTAATCATCATGTGTAATAATATGTAATTTCAAAAATTTCAAATTTTTAATTACATATTTTTAAACATGATTTAAAATTAAATCTCAAATTTAAAAATCAAAATTTTCAAATTTTGGACCGCCGCACCGCCGCCCGTGAAGGCGGCAGCCGCCGTGGGCAGCCACCAACCCCGGAGGGGCTGGCAGCCCACGGCCGCCCCTTGTGCAGCCTGCCGGGCTGCAGCCCAAGCCTGCAGCACCAGGCTGCACGCCCAGACTGGGCGTAGCAGCCGGCAGGCTGCACGCCCAGGCTGCGGCCAGCCTTGGGCAGGCCACGGCCACCCCTGGCTGCAGGCAGAGCCTGCAGCCGTGGGTGGTGTGGGCCTGTACAGGGGCTGCCGCAGCCCCATCCTGCCCGAGGGCAGGGGCTGCAGCCCCACCAAGGTTTGTCGGCCTATCCCGAGGGGTCGTGTCTCGATTTTCGTGCCATATTCCAATTTATCTTTTAGGATCTCCAAAAATTAATTTGAATCCCAATTAAATTGAAATTTTCCACACAATCAAAATTTCAACCTTTAAATTAAATTTAACTTTTGGGAAAAATAAATTACGGTCTTCAATCTTCAATCTCCTCCAAGAATAATTACATAAAAAATTCCTATACCATTTCCGGTGTACAAAATTCTGTCCATAAAAATTCTAAGAGACAAAAATTAATATCCATGGGAAAATTACAGTGTTAATAAACTGCTCCCATGGTTACATAAAAAATTCCTAGATACAATTTTTCTAAATTCTAAGGAACCATAACCGGTATAAACAAGCATGCTTATAATAATTCAAAAAATTAAAATAACCACATACTTTATACATAATACATGATAACAACATAAAGGAACCCTAGAATGCCACTCTCTAAATATCAAATCCATACATAAATAAAAAGACTAAGTAATTGTCTAATTTATGTGCATGGCATAGTCATGAGATGGCTCTGATACCAATTGTAGGAAAATAAACCGGTAAAAACGTATCAGAGTGGCGCAGCGGAACAAAAAATTTTTAGATCGTTAAATATCTCATGATGCCATATACAATAAATCAACAACAATTAAAATTCATACCTCAAGGACGCCAATGAACAGGAGGAGAGTGACCGGAGGCTTCAACCAACTAGCCTTCTCTACTATTCTCCAATTCCCGAATGGCTAAGTGTGTGGGCACTTTGAACCTCGATCGGTATGCTAGCACTGCTAGTCTTCTTCCGACCACCCAGATCTCTAAAGAACTTTATTGTCACGATGAGCTGTGCAACAATAAGCCTGCTCACCTGAGAGTCTGTGGTCTGAGAGAACTGGAGTGGCATGACCTCTATTTATAGACCTGCATGAGGTGAATCTCTGAATTTGAATTGGACTAGGAAAAGATATTTTCCCTTATCCAAACCCATAAAATCTGAATTTTTCCAAGGGAGAATCTCCACTAAAAATTCGGTTTTCTTAAGATAGATCCAATCCAAATCTCAACAAGATTTTAACTAGAATTTTATCTCCCTTTTTCAACCAAAAAATCCGAAATCTTTAGGAGAAAATCTTCTCCAAATTTTCGGCCACTTTTAGGATAAGGAAGAATCAAAATTCCACTAGGATTTTTCAAGCTAAATCTCATCTCAACCTTATCCAAAAATAACCGAATTTCCTAGGATTTAGGCTCCAAAATTTCGGCCACTTTTAGGGAGTAAAGAGATTCCAAATTCAACTAGGATTGAAGCTTGAATTTACCCTTGAATCTTATCCACAAAAACCGAATTTTCCATTGAGGATTATCCTCAAAAAATTCGCCCACTTTTGTTGGGATTTGGATTCAAAATTCAAGTAGGATTCTAACAAGATTATCCTCTCCAAATCCAACTCAAATTCGAATTTCAAAATTTGTGGATTTTCCACAAAAATTCGAATCCTACTTGGACTGTGATTCAAAATTTGAATTTTAAATTTCAAATTCAAATTTCAAATTCAAATTTCAAATTTCAAATTTCAAATTTAAATTTCAAATTCAAATTTCAAATTCGAATTTCAAATTCAAATTTCAAATTCAAATTTCAAATTCAAAATTCAAAATTCAAATTTCAAAATTCAAATTTCAAATTCCACAAAACGGTTGTGTTTCATATTCTTGTTCTCATGGATAATTTTCTACAACTTCAATCCAATCTCAAATAAAATCATGGCAACTTTATTTGGAGTTCGAATAATTGTGTACTCTATTATCCAAAACAAAATCTGAATCCAACCGGAGAGAATCTTGTCTACCATCCTAATCCTGTGTCATCACCATCCATGCATAATAAACTAGCCTATAGCATACACAAATCAATTTGCCAAACGTTAAGGAATTATGTGGAGCTAGTAGAGGGACTGATTGGACATATATAATCGGGCTCCCGTGATTCCATATGATCATCATTCTGTACCGAACAACTCAATCATATGATCACTAATTTCAGAGTCACACCACTATAAACCTGAAACTGAACTCCCAATTATATACCGTATTACGTAAGCCTGTGACGAGCTACCATCCAATGACCTTGTCATATATGCAAAACCCTCATATGATATCCATGATCAGCCTTAGGTCAAAGTCCGTTTAATCCTACTGATCAGGCTATCTTAAAGTTCCATTATACTACCGAATCAAGAAAATGATTATTCACCATATCTGAATAAAAAGTCATCCGCCCAGCAGACGACCCAAGGCCTTGTCCATTTTCACATTCAGTATAATGCCTTTAAGAGGACACCTTTAACTCCTCAGAGCTATGATTCCGATATCTGCAAACAAACCCTTCATCGTATACAAGTCATGCACCCAACGAACCGACCTATAAGCTTACTACCTCTGAGACGCTTTAGCCATTGGAACCTCAAAGTACACAAGTCATATACATGAAGTAGTTCATTTACTCAGGATTAAGGTTATTGCACAATGAACGTCAAAAGCAGATTGATCCACTCATAGCGGACTACGTAGATCAATCACGCTTTAGTCCCGGTCTAATATGTCACCTCCAAGCAACATATCCATGTCTCTACTTGGAAATCCAGCTCCAGACAGTCAAGACAGACCGTCCCCTCCAAGGCTTTAGACAACATAATAGTCTTAACATGAGTTAGATGCTCGGTGTAACCCCATAGACTACAGACCATAGTTTAGACTGCTAACTTTAGAACATTGTCTTCTCGCATACAAAAGTCCATTGCATGCAACGTTCTAACAGTTTTAACACAAGCAGTTAGTGAGCCATATTTGCTTACATTTACTTTAACATGTAAATAAGACGAGGACAGATAGCAATGTAATGAATAACCTCTAAGTATAATTTTATTATCCAGTTCAAAATGAATACATCAAAATGTCTCTAATACTTAGGGCATTTCCTAACAATTAATACTCTCATTGAGTCACCATTAACGTTAGTGGCTATATCTTGCGTTTCTATGGGATACTGAGGCCCGTCGGTACCCTATTGGCCTATTATAGGGATTTGGTGTCTAACTTGTACTGTGTTTGATTAATTGTCTACTTGACAGATTAATCTTCGTTCCTCATAGTGTTGTTCGAAACACGGTCCTTGACAAGGTACCGGTCAGTCAACTGACTAGTTACCTCGCACGTTGGTAACTAAATAGCCTACCGGGTTACTACGCGTAAACTTGGTGTAGTAACCGGCCGGGATACTTCACTTGTTGGGGTGTGGTAGCCTACCAGGCTACTATTCCTCATTTGGTGTAATGGCCCACCAGGCCACTATGGCTTTTTTGGGGTAGTAGCCTACCAGGCTACGCACTATTTTACTTTGAAAAAATTGTATGGGTTGGCTTGTAAAAATTCTTAGGAAAATTCATTGTTTTGAAACCGTCCCCTAATCACCCAGTTGGAAGGTGGGGGACATTTTTATGAAAACCTTATTCATATTTTAAAGTGTTAAAAACACATTTTTATTTTGAAGAGTATAAATTACATTTTTTTATGCTTGCATTTTAATGGTGGTTTTGAACCATTTTTGAAAACAATTTTGAAACTTGGTAGAACCGACTTTGTTTACGATTTTGGTGAACATGAAAGTTTTCATCCTTGACAAGACGAACAAATCTTGTGTTTACCTCAGAGCTCAAATTTAACTCTAATGGCTCCTAAATTTATCAAACCCTTTGGCTATGTGCCTAGTTTTTTTGTAAAAGTCCCAGTTTTACATCACTTTAAAAATGGCTCTGTTTGAGGCCCGAAATGGCCAAATTTTTAAAATACGTGTGGGTCATCTTAAAGATTTCGATGAGATCTACAACTTTTGTGTTGAGCCTAAGAATTGGTTCGGAATTAATTTGGTCCATTTTTAATGAAATTTGAGACAAATTTCTGGGTTTGGATTTTGTTCCCAGTTTTGGACACTAAGTGAAAAATACTCTAAAAACCTATATTACTGTCGTTTTTGGTTGAGGGCTATTTGATGCAAAAATGACCATATCGAAATTTTCTTAAAACACTATGTTTTACCAAATCCCAAATTTGGAACCTAAGTAGGTCAAAATGGCCAAAATCCATGGCCTTTCCTAGGGACAGATTTATATCCAGCCATGTTCCTAAACGTTCGTAGCATTGCACATACAATAGCCATTCATAAAAATTGTAAACACAACCACAACCATATAAACTTAAAAATGGAAACTTAAGGGCTCAAATTGAAAAAATTATATACCATTTGCATAAACAAATACACATAAATGGTCTTGATCAAAAACTTAAAATCAACTAACACCAAAAGGGAAGGTTTCGGTTTTTACCTTTGTGCTTTGAACCAAGCACGTTTTTGAACCAAGGCTTGATAAACCAAATTGGCCATGGGAAACCAAGGGAAATGAGGTCGGTTTTTGCTAGACACAATGCTAAAAATTTTCTCTTAAAAATCAAACCAAAACAAAACTAAATACTACAAAGATTGGATTTTGAAAACTTACCCTTGGTGCCTTAGAACGACTTGGATTCGAATCCTCTTAACACAAGCTTGTGAGGTTTGGTTTTTGGTAAGCCTTTGGTGTGATTTAAGGCTTGAAAATGTGAGGGTTTGGAGGCTTAAAGAGGGGGTCGGCTGCAAACTAGAAGGGGTGAGAAAAATGTTGTGTTTTGGAAGCCAAAAGAAAGAAATAAACTCTTGTTGTCATGTGTGCATTTTACAGGCAAAATTAATCAAGCTTGCTTAGACTTAATCCTAATTAATTGTCTGCCATTTTAGCCTAATCAAGGGACAAAAATCTGCTATTTATCTACCCAAAAATTCGTGTGGTGGCTGCAGCCAAAAAGGGTCAAATGGCCTTAAATGCAATGTTAAACCACGTGATGAATGTTGAGTATTTTATTCAACAAATGGTCCAACACATCCCTATCTTTAGGAAAAAATTTTCCCACTTGTTAGGGGTGTGTTTGGGGGCCTTATAGCTGATGGCACATGGTTTTCTAGATGGAGAATTCATCTACAAAGTCTTCTCTTCGCAATCTAATTTCTACCGTTCGGTTTCCGATCATTTTTCAGTAGTTTTCCAATTTTCACCCGAAAATTGGATTTCTGAATCCGATTTTTGTACTATAAGTTCCTGGTTATTTTGTACTATCTAAGAGCCCATTATCAGTCTAATTTACTATTCATGTCCTATATTGTGGTTGTGCCTATACTGTGTTGTCCTTTCGCACGCAAACTGAGGCGTTCCCAGTGAAATTTCAGACATAGTCTCTCTTGACTAATTTGGACATGTTAATTCCATTTTTATTAGTTTTACGTCCATCAGAGGTTGTCTAGACCAATTTTCAGGATCTGTGTGACCCTACCTCAAAAAACATGTCAGATGCCCGATTGATTAATTTGGACGTTCTGAGCCCAAATATATCAGTTTCGGAGCGAGTAAAGGTCGTCTTGACCCTCATCCTGATACTGCGTATCTCCCAAACTAAAATTCTCGTTTTAAACTTAACTGACTAGTCTGAGTGCTCTGACTCTAATTTTGTCAGTCTCTAGGTGAGAAGAGGTTATCCGGACCATCGTTCTTGGTACTTTAACCCTGCTAGGGTTTCTCTCTCTATCGTGCTCAGATGTTCGGTTCAAGCATTCTGGACCAGTCTTGTGTCATGAAGTGGTTGTCTAGACTAGTTTCCTAGCACTGCACATCTCATACATTGATACGCATAATAGGGTGGACCAGGCTAACTATCGGTCACCCCTTTCACTGTATAAATAGTACTTAAATAGTACCGTACTTGTTTAATCTATTCAACTAGAAAATATATTGTATTTTCCAACTTAATTACTCATGACATAGTAATTAGGTTTCATACATTTTGAGAGTTTGTATACCGGCTGTCTGCTTATCACACGGGCTTCAACACGGGCGTGTATAAGGCAACACGGGGGTGTATTGTTCTGACACGGGCGTGTGTCAGTTGAGCTTGCTCAACATGGCCATGTGTTAGAACACGGTCACTTAACCCGAGCGGTACACAGCAACTTACACAGTCGTGTACCTGACCATGTCATACTACACGGTCATGTACACTTACACGGCTTCTCTCATGTAAACAATCCAATCGGTACACGGCTATTTACACGATCGTGTACCTAACCGTGTTCATCAATTTGAATCTGAAAGCTCTTAAAATACTCTAATTTTATTCCGTAATGTCTCATTGCATGGTAAGTAGGTGCCATGAAAATGGCGGTCCTTACAACCTACCCCCTTACAAAATTTTCGTCCTTGAAAATTAAAATAGTTCCGGCAAGTTTCTTTTCATATACTTTTCCGTTCCCATATGGCCTTTTTTATGTTGTGGTTCTGGCATAACACCTTTATAAGTGGAATAAGCTTATTCCTAAATGCTTTGTCTTATTTAGCTAGGATTTGCGTGGTTTATCCTCGTATGTCAGATCGACATGCACTCTGTGCAGTCTCCCTAGCTAGGCTTCATAATTTTTGCTAGTCTTCCTACTGAGTAGCCCCCTTTCGTAGCTAGAAATTGAGCTGATTTTGTCAATTCGTCCACAATTTCCCAAATTGTGTCGTTGTCGCTCGATGTTTTTGGTAATCCATCTACGAAATTCATTGTAATTTGGTCCCATTTCCATTTGGGTAGCCAAATTTCTTGTGATTCTCCTACTGGGTATTGGTGTTCTGCCTTAATCTTTTGGCATGTAAGATATCTAGCAACGAACTCGGTAATGTCATCCTTCATTACAAGCTACTAAAAACTTTCATTTAGATCCTTGTTCATCTTGTTCGCCCCTGAATGTACGGAATATAGCATCTCGTGAGCCTTTAAAACGATTCATTTCCTAGGTTCTTCGTTCTTCAGAACGCGCACTCTATCTCTGTGATAGAGTATGCCGCCCTTAAAGACTCGAAACTCTGAGCTCCGGTCCTTTATAGCTTTCTTTTTGAGCTTGTTCAGGGATGAATCGAGGTCCTAGCTGGTCTTAATTTCTCCTAGGAGCATCGATTGAAGGGTCATTTCAAATAACCTCCCCGCTAAAATCTTGATCTTGCTACTGTATAGCTCCTTTTGCAGGGTTTCTGGTAAGGCATGGATGGCCATAAGCGATGATAAGTACTTTTTGCTCAGTGCATCTGCCACCTTGTTGGCTTTTCCTAGGTGATATAGGATTTCACATACGTAATCCTTTCCAACTTTCTGTAATTAATACAGATTCTCAGTGTTCCATCTCTCTTCTTCACGAATAGTACAGGTACTCCCCAAGGTGAACAGCTCAGTCAAATGAATCCCTTGTCTAATAAATCCTTCAGCTAACTTGGAACTCCTTTAGTCCTATAGGGCCCATTCGGTATGGGGTCTTAGTGATGGGGGCTAATCCGGGTAGATGCTCCGTCTAGAATGAGATCTCGCACTCTGGCGGGAGTCCTAATAGATCTTCTAGAATACCTCCATGAATTCTTTGACTATCGACACGTTCTCGAATCCTGTCTCTATTCCTCAAGTCTTATCTACTACGTGTGCTAAGTAGTCCGTTTATCCACTGGATAGCATCTTGCAAGTCTTCATTGTTGTGATCAGCATCTTCGGTTGCTTTGGCGACAAGCCCCTTGTGGACAAACCCTTCGCACCCGATAGATCAAAAAGTGACTTTCCACATTTAACAGTCTATGACGGCATCGTACTCATGAGGAATCCCATTTCCAAGATTACGTCATAATCGATCATGTCCATGATGATCAAATTAATGCTCAGCTCTCTTACGTAGATAATTATCGATACATAATGTGTCCAATACTAGACAATAAAACTTCCCCTAAGGGAATCGTTGTTTTAAGAGTCTATTTCGTCCTATCTAAGCCCCTATCTAGCTTCCTAGCGAAGTCTGATGATGCAAATAAATGGGCGACTTGCTACTCTTTTCTGTTTGGCAAGGTCTCTTTCTTTCTTTCGGTCTTCTCCTAGCTTGATCCTCCTTTGACTCGGCCTTGGTTTTGTCATAAGCCTTCTTCAACATGTGTGGTAGAAGTCCATATCGATTTCTCATGGCGCACAGCATATGTTAGAGTTGTGTCACCGGACATCGGCTGCAGTCTCTCCGTTCGATGAACAATTCTCGTATATCCATAACTCTAGGGAACTTAAGTGGTTTCACTTCTCCGCTTGTCTATAAAGAAAAACTAGGGTTGATGCTGGACTCTTCTCGGTGATTTGCTCAATCATGGTATGGTGAAACTTGACCCAGTTAAGAGCTCATCCTGGTCATAAGAATCTCAATACACACGAGAGTATCTTCTTGAAAGATATCAATAGCCAACAGGACTCAGTTATCCTGATCAATGGAGTACAATCGAGGAGTCAACTTGACAGCGTGAAACTAGTCCTGACATTCTCATGGAGTGCAAGAGTACTGCTTGTCATTCGAAACTTAGTGGACAACTAGCCCTGAAGATCGGTGCAACTCGGGTAGCAATCCATGTTCTTACTCTAAGCCATTCTCTTAGTCGTACTCTATCCTGTGTGAAAATGTTATATCTAAGCCTTTAGACAAATCTATACTGCTTTTTATATCATCAAAAAAAAGTACATAACTTTAGTCTATTGGGAGTGGTAAACACTTCCCAGTACATCGTTTTAAAAGGACATGCTAGGTTAGATCTAGCGGGGTAAGCTACTACTTCCCATTATACATATATACATGCCTAAGAAAAGATTTTGTCTTAGTTGTTTAGGGCTTCCAGTCTACCTTTTGCGATTGAAAGGCCTTCAATTCTAGTCTGGGCAGCATGTAGTTGGTTACTGGTGGTGCGAGCTTGGTTTTGTTGTTTCTGTGGGTTGAAATAGCAGTTTTTGGCGAGGTGATCTTCCTCGCCACATACTAAACAACCATTCATCCCTTGCTTACATTCTCCTGGGTAAATATCAGTCTAATTTACTGTTCACGTCCTATACTGTGGTTATGTCTACATTGTGTTGTCCTTTCGCATGCAAACTGAGGAGTTCCCGAGTGAAATTTCAAACATACTCTCTCTTGACTAATTTGGATGTGCTGATTCCATTTTTATCAGTTTTATGTCCATCAAAAACCGAGGTGTTTGGACCAATTTTCGGGATCTGTGTGACCCCACCTCAAAAAATGTGTCAGGTGTCTGATTGACTAATTTGGACATTCTGAGTCCAAATATATCAGTTTCAAAGTGAGTAAAGGTAATCTTGACCCTCATCTTGATACTGCGTATCTCCCAAACTAAAATTCTCATTTTAAACTTAACTGACTAGTCTAAGTGCTTTGACTTCGATTTTGTCAGTCTCTAGGTGAAAAGAGGTTATCCGGACCGTCGTTCTCGGAACTTTACCCCTGCTAGGGTTTCTCTCTCTATCATGCTCAGATGTTTGGTCCAAGCATTCTGGTGATCTGTTCACCAGTCTTTTATCAAGAAGTAGTTATCCGGACCAGTTTCCTGGCACTGCACATCTCATACATTGATACACATAATAGGGTGGACCAGGTTCACTATCAGTCGCCCCTTTTATTGCATGAATAATATTTAAATAGTACCGTACCTGTTTAATCTATTCAACTGGAAAATATACTGTATTTTCCAACTTAATTACTCACGACATAGTAATTAGGTTTATACATTTTGAGAGTCTATATACCGGCTCTCTGTTTATCACACGGCCTTTAACACTAGCGAGTATAAGGTAACATGGACGTGTATTGTTTGGACACAGGCGTGTGTCAGTTGAGCTTGCTCAACATGGCCATGTCTTGGAACACGTTCACTTAACCCAAGCGGTACATAGCCATGTACCGTGTCATACTACAAGGCCATGTACACTTACACGGCTTCTCTCACGTAAATAGTCCGATCGATACATGGCTATTTACACGGCCGTGTACCTGACCGTGCTCATCAATTTGCATCCAAAAGCTCTTAAAATACTCTAATTTTATTCCTTAATGTCTCATTGCATGGTAAGTAGGTGCCATGAAAATGGCGGTCCTTACAGTCTTGACCTCCTTCCCGATATTGCGTATCTCCCAAACTAAAATTCTTGTTTTGTGCTTAATCAACCAAATTGAGTCTACTAACCGTTCATATATCAATTTTAGGACAAATTAAGGCCGTCTTGGCCAGTAACTTGACATCGCGTTTCCCACTATTCACTATTCAATGTCTTTTACTTAATTGACTAGTCCGAGTGTTCTGACTCTGATTTCGTCAGTCTCTAGGTGAGAAGAGGTCATTCAGACCATTTTCTTGATATTACACATTTGTTAGGGTTTTTCATCGTTGTTGTGCTCAGACGTTCAGTTCGAGCGTTTTAGTGATCTACTCATCAGTCTTGTGTCAAGAAATAGTCGTCTGGACCAGTTTCCTGACACTGCGTGTCTTATGTGCTCATACACATAATAGGGTGGACCGGCTTCACTTTCGGTCGCCCCTTTCACTGCATGAATAGTACTTAAACAGCACCATACCTGCTTAATTCATTCAACTAGAAAATACTTTGTATTTTCCAACTTAATCACTCATTACATGGCAATTAGGTTTCATACATTTTGAGAGTTTGTGTAATGACACTCTGCTCATTACACGGGTTCTAACACAGGCATGTATTGTTTGGACACGGGCATGTAATAGTTAAGCTTGCTCAACACGGCCATATCTTAGAACATGTTCATTTACTCGAGTGGTACACGGCCACTTACATGGCCGTGTACCTGACCATGTCACACCACATGGCCATGTACACTTACACGGCTTCTCTCACATGTACACAGTTCGAACGGTACACGACCACTTATACGACTGTGTACCTGACCATGTTCTCCAATGTGTATCTGAAAGCTCTCAAAATACTATAATTTTATTCCTTAATGTCTCATTACATGGTAAGTAGGTGCCATGAAAATGGCAGTCCTTACAACCTACCCTCCTTACAAAATTTTTTAAAAATTAGAATAGTTTCGGGAAGTTTCTTGTGAAGACTACCCCATTCATGTAACCTAAATTCCATATAATGAGAAATTGAGGAATAATGTGATGCATTTTAGTGCAAATTTAAGTAACACGGTCAGGTACACGGCCGTGTGAGTGACCGTGTACCATTCAGACTATGTATTTATAAGAAGCCGTGTGAGTGTATATGGTCGTGTAGTGTAACACGGTTAGGTACACGACCGTGTAAGAGGCCGTGTACCGCTCGAATAAATGAATGTGTTTTAAAGACATGGCCGTGTTGAGTAGTCTCAACTAGTACACGCCCGTGTTGCCTTGCACACGCCTGTGTAAGAGTCTATGTAGATGGTTGTGTAATGAGCCGAGAGCTGCTATAATAACTCTCATGAATTATGAACTTAATTACTATGTAATAAGTAATTAAGTTAATAAACACAATATACTTTCCAGTTGAAAAGAATTAAACGGGTACAGTAACGTTTAATTACTATTCATATAGTAAAAGGGGTAATCGATAGTGAAATCGGTCCACCCTATTATGTGAGTGTGCGTACGTGACATGTAGCATCAAGAAACCGATCCAGACAACCATTTCTTAACACAGAATTATGAGCTAGCCATCGGAATGCTCAGACTGGTCATCTGAGCACAGTAGGGATAATTGCCCTAATAGATGTACAGTATCGAGAAAAGTGGTCTAGATGACTTTTTCTTGCCCAGAAACTAACAAAATCGGAGTCAGAACGCTCGGACTAGTTAGTCAGATAGAAAATAGTGAATAGTAAATAGTAAATAGTAAATAGTGAATAATGAAAAACGCAGTGTCATGTTAATAACCAAGACAGCCTTAATCTGGCATAAAACTGATATATTAATAGTTAGCAGGCTCAATCTGGTCAATTGAGCACAAAATGTAGATTTTGTTTGAGAGATACGCAGTATCAGGATGAGGGTCAAGATGTCCTTTTCTCGCCCCGAAACTGATATATTTAGACTTAGGATGCCCAAATTAGTCAATCAAGCACTTGACACGTTTTTCAAGATGGGACACAAGTCCCGAAAACTGGTCCAGAAGACCTCAGATGGATGTAAAACTGATAAATTTGAAATCAACACGTCTAAATTAGTCAGGATAGACTATGTTTACAATTTCACACAAGAACGCCTTATTATATGTGCGTAGTATCAACACAGTGTAGGCACAACCATAGTATCAAGAAATTGGTCAAGATGTCCTTTTTTTGATATAAAACTGATATATTTGGAATCAGCATGCTCAAATTAGTCATTTGAGCACAAAATGAAATTTTTGACCGGGAAATCGCAGTATCAGAATATTGGTCGAGATGATCTCGGATGAAGATAAAACTTATACATTTGGGTTCAGCATGCCCAAATTAATTAGGATAGCCTATGTTAAAATATTTCAAAAAATTAGTATAAAGGGTTCGAAATTTTTGGATTTTTTGTAAGAAGGCCCCCCATTATTTTTTTTCCCATCTTTTTCTCCCCACACCACCCGCAGATGAACAGTAACCACTAGTTGAATCTGAACTCTGTTTTTGACACCGCCGGCACCATTGGAAAGCTCTCGACGAGCTAATTTTAACGGTGTACCGAGTTGACGGAACCGACACCCGAGGAAGGCGTACGCGCCGCCCAAAGTCGCCAGTAGCTGAAAATTTCAAGCGACCATACCTCCATTGTCCGATGTCCAAATGTCACGATTCTGGTCCCAATGGATTCATGGTGAAGAGTAGAACAAAACCTAGGCTTCATTTCAAGTTAACAGCCATCGGATCGCGCCACCCAACCTTCACCGTCGTTGCCACCATCACTACCGTGGAATCCGTCAATTCCAGCAGAGTTAAGTTGCAAGGTGGGTACCAAAATGCCCAGAACAACATGGGGAACAAAAGCCCCAAATCAATTTTGGGCAGCAATGCTAGGAAGATGGAGATCTAACCACCATCGCCGTCGCTGACTTTCGAGGGCTGATTTCCGGCAATAGGAGCCTCGATTGGTGAAATTGACACCACCAATGGATTCCTCTCATCAAGCTTTTCAAGATGGTGGCCACCTTTTCCATTGCCGCTGTAGTCAACTCCTGTCAACGATGATTAATGTCGGTTAACGGCGACCCGGTGACCAAAAATTGAAAAATGGCCCGTTGGCCTATTTTCGACGTTCCAGACACATCTGCGGCATCAGATTTGCAAACCAGAATTTCAAAAGTGAAGAATGACGATTCAAAGATTGTGTGGTCGAGATCGAATGACTCTTTCAATCACCAATGGAAATAATTTTGGTAGTGGTTTGATCCCCTGATTCCTCATTTTATTATTGTAATAATTGTGTATTAATTATGGATTACTGACTTGAAGAATTGTAAGAAAAAGGGATGGAATGTCGTAAAAGGGAATGTAAGGAAATGTGAATATTTTTACGTAAAAGGTTGAGCTTTACGTAAAAATTAGGCCTTTGGTTTAGTACATGGTAGATTAGAATAGGTTAGATGGTTTTGAGGTGTTTCTTAAACACCAAGAACCCAAAAATTAAGCAGAAATGTTGCCAAAATTTCTAAAACGGCACAAAGGAATCTTTTAGGAAATGAGGGGTAAAAATGTGATCGAGATGGAAATCCGAGCCCCCTCGGTGTCCTAGGCCCGGGAAAGAAGGATGGACATTTTGGAGGATTAGTAAACTGCTCATTCAAAATCTCGAAATGTAAGAAAACGACCCCTAGGTCAGAATAGTACGTGGCAGGTTAGAATAGGTTAGATGGTTTTGAGGCGTTTCTTAAACGCCAAGAACCTAAAAATTAAGTGAAAATGCTACCGAAATTTCTAAAACGGCACAAAGGAATATTTTAGGAAATAAGGGGTAAAAATGTGATCGGGATGAAAACCAGAGCCCCCTCGGTGACCTAGGCCCGGGAAAGAAGGATAGACATTTTGGAGGATTAGTAAACTGCACATTCAAAATCTCAAAATGTAAGAAAATGACCCCTAGGTCGGAATAGTACCACCTGAGGGATGGGTGTGATCTAAGTATAAAATTTAGGGCGATTAAATCGGTAAAGGTAAACTGATAGGCTAAACAGTCAATACACGAGGTATCTGGTCAATTGACTGGTCAGTTAACCGGTCAAGGACCGAGTCTGAATGGGATAGTGAGAGACAGTGATTAATTTGTCAAGTAGACAAATTAATCAAGCACGATTAGAAATTAGATGTCAAAATTCCCAAAGTAGAGCAGTTTGGTACCGATAGACATCGATACCAAACAACGATAGATTTATCAGTTACTAACGATAGAGTGACCTAAGAACGACGTTAATTAATTTATTGGATAAATAAATTAATTAATCACGATTAGAAAATCAAACTCTTAAGAGGAGGGCAATTAGTACCGATAAGGATCGGTACCATATAACGATAAAGTTTTTATTAGTCACTAATGACCATAGTGACCTAAGAGTGAATGTTAACGAAATGCATTATGATTACAAGGAGGTACCTGTATTGTGACGAAGGCGATAGTATAAATTGTCCGTTGACAGGTAAGTACAACTCCGCCTACAACATGAATAAAATGAATTTGAAATGATGATTTTTACAGTAAGTTAAGTATGCCTATCATGCACAAGTTACTGCATAGCATGCATAAGAGCATATAGTTTCACAGTCGAGTAGATTGATGATAGAGTAAGTTAGAGGCCATAATCCCTACCGCGTAGGATTAGTGATAGCTTAAGAGAAGCATATTGCTAGAAAAGATAAATAAGATGGAATTTAACAAGCGTGTCGTACCGGCCTTTTCAGTTGAAAGGGTTTTTAAGTTAAGAGAAAGCAGAAAGTTGAGCATCCATTGACGGCTCTCCGGCTTTTGACCACAGGCGTTACCGATGGTTTGCGCACACACGGTACTGACACATGGGCCCTCAGCAGAGTAAAGAAAAGATAATAAATAATGAAGCATAATATGAGCATAATTGGACCATGCATTGTTACGATATGCCTTAGCTACAGTTCAACATGCTTCTAGTTACAGTGGATACGCATTCAGTATACGATGGTTTCTGTTATGCATTCAATACATGTTGTTTTCAGTTTTGCATCCAGTGTCATGTGAAGTTTTGATATGTGAAATGTTTTAGTGCTATATGTTACTATTTGACATGCTTATGAAATTTTAAGTATGTACTATGTTTTAAACATGTTTTGCAGTTAACATGTTGTACTTACTGGGCGTAAAGCTCACGGAGTGTGTTCATACTATAGGTAAGCGTCCTACGGCTTAAACACCAATGGACGATGATAGTGGCGGAGGCACATGTGAAGGTGAGGTTATGGACGATACCGTGTGATGACCGCCCTGTACGTGTAAACTCCATTACCATGTAATGAGTAATTAAGTTAACAAATGTAGTGTGAATTGCCAATTGAATGAATTAGATGAGTACGGAATCGTTTAATCACTATTCATGTAGTGGAAAGGGGCTACCGACAAGTATAATCAGTCTGCCTCGTATTACATGAAAATACACGTGTGAGACACGCTGTAATAATTGGTCTGCCTCGTAATACATGAAAATACAAGTGTGAGACACGCAGTATTGAGAAAACAACCCAGACGGCCATATCTTGACACAAAACTGATGAATTAGTCATCAGCACACTCAAACCGGTCATCTGAGTGAAATAGTGAAATTCCATAAAATAAATATACCGTATCGAGGAAATAGTCGAGATGATGTTTCCTTGACTTAAAACGAGTACATTTATAGTTAGCAGGCCCACACTGGTTAATTGGGCACAGGATATGAGGTTTCATCAGAGAGATACGCAGTGTTGGGAAAGGGGTCAAGATGACCTATTCTTGACCCGAAATTGATATATTTAGATTCAGGACGCCAAAACTGGTCAGTCTAGCATAAAAGGTGATTTCTGGATCGAAATCACACAGATATAGAAAATTGGTCTAGATGACCTCAAATGGATATAAAACTGCTAAAAATGGATTTAGCACATCCAAATTAAGGAGGATAGCCTGTGTCTAACATTTCGGGCGAAAAAGTTATACTATGTGCTTGCAGTATCGGTACAGTGTAAGACACAATCACAGTGTAGGAAATGAATAGTGAATAGTGATCAAGTGGGCTCATAGGCATTTCAACCTAACCAAAAATGTTTAGAAAAGTCTAGAATAAAAATCAGAACCTGTAGACACAATTTCGGTGGAATTCTAGAAAACTGTCGAAAAACGGCTAATACAGAAAAGGAAAGATTTAGATTGCAACAAGAGGCTTTCACAGATGAATTTTGGGACTAGAAGACTATGCAAATGCAGCCAATTTCCAGCCAAACACAGCCCTTGAATCAAGCCACATGCTTATGACAAATGGAATTAAAATAAGCAAAAGTTATGACACAATACTATTCCTTTCTCATGCTATTTAATGCATCATTATTGTAACCTTGGCCAATCTTTTTTCTGATTTTCTAGCTGAAACCCACGGATTTTCCAGCCCCTAAATGCAGATAAAATTTGGTCCTAAGATAGTCAATGAAGGCTAGGGTAGGGTGAATAAAAAATTACCAAGAAAGGACCAAAGGACTAGTGCTTTATCAACTCATTTAATGCAACTTTTGGCTCCCTCTTCCCCATGGTGTTCAAACACTTGATGGGCTGAATAGACACAGATTTTTGTCCCCAATTTAGGCAAGTTTTGGGTTATTTAAGTTGGTTTAAAGCTAGTTAACCTTGCTTAGATTTTTCCTATAAATATGTGCACACACCCTTGCCTTCCACTTCTTCTTTTTTAGCACCAAAAAGCTCCCAACCAAAGCATTTCTTTTCCTCTTTCTTCAGCCAAAAATTTGGCACCTCTAGCCTCCCAAACGCAAAAATTTCTTCATCAAAAATACATACCAAGGCTTGCTTACAAAGGTGCTTAGGGTTACATATCTCAAGGCTCATTTTGGTAAGGTCCTATAACCAAAACTTTTGGTGATTTTAGTTTTGTTGTGACTTGATAATAAGAAAAGCTTTATGTTTTCCTTCCTAGCACAAGTCGTACCCTCCTCTTCTTGGTCCCTACAGGTTGGTCGTGATCATCAACTCCTCACTTGGCTCGGTTTGTGTTAGTTCCAAGCACACTAAGTTAGAAACCAAAAAACCTTACCTTTTTATGGTTAGTTATTTCTAATTTTTTGACCAAGAGATTTGCGTGTATTTGTTTATGCAAATGGGTTGTAATAAGTTTATTTGAGCCCTTAGTTTCCATTTTTGAGTTTGTGGTTATGTTTACGTATTTTTATGAATGGTTTGTGAATGTGAATGAGCTTAGACGTTTTTTAGGAGACTAGGCACCAAATCTATCCAGTTTTAGGGCCACGATTTTGGCTAGTTTTCGATAGGATACAATCTGTTTTTGAGGATTAGTAAAACATGGAACTTTAAGAAAATTTCGTTACGAGCATTTTTACATCAAATAGAGGTTGGCCAAAAATGATTCTAAGATAGGGTTTCAGAATGTTTTCCAGCCGTAGGTCAAAACTAGGGCCAAAATCCTGACTTACAAGGATGGCCTTGGGTTTTTGAAAAATTGACTCTTTTAGAGGCCAAACCGGACTTCGGTCAAAACACAAAAGTTTTAGATCACATCGAAACCTTGAGAATAACCCATGCAAGCTTTAAAATTTTGATACTTTTAGGCCTTAAACAGACACGTTTTTAAAAGTGCACAAACTGGGATTTTTTGTAAAAACTGGACATGAAAATTGGCCATAGGTTTTAGGGATTTAGGACCCCTTAGAGGGCAAACCAAGCTCCGAGATGTTCACGGAAGTTGTTCATCTTGTCAAGGAAAAAAAATTTTCATGTCACTAATTTCACAAATTAAATTGTTTCAGACAAGTTTTATATGGTTTTTCGAAAAAGGGTTCAAAAACCCCTTTAACAAATGAACACCAAAATGTGTTCTCCATTTTAAAAATGAAAAATGATTTTCGTAAAAACACCCTCACCTTCCAAGGGGGTGGTATGGGGATGATTTTAAATTATTGCCCTAAAATTTTACAAAGTTTTTAGAATGTTTTCTTAAAAAAATTGCAGTGGTAGGCCGATTGGCTACTACACCAATGTACCAAGTAACCGGATAGATGACTAGCCCAACTAGTCCAGAGGCCCAACGTGAGGTAATCGGTTAACGGATTAATCGGTTAACCAATTTGATATGCTAGGTAACCCGATAGGCAACACAAACCATACACAAGGTAACCTGATAGGTTACATAGACCAATACGTAATGTAACTCAGTAGGTTACATAGTTAACAGCACGCGAGGTAACCGGTTGGTAGACTAGTTAGTTAACCGGTCAAAGATCAAGTTTGAACGAGATGGTTAGGAATGGTGATTTATTTGTCAAATAGGCAAATTAATCAGACACGATTAGAATTGTGTCCCCAAATACCCAAGTAGAATAATTTGGTACTGATGGGGCATCGGTACTGTATGACGAATTATAGTCACTAATGACCACAGTGACTTAAGAGCAAATATTAACGGTAATGTATTATAGTTACAGGTCATCACCCGTAATTTGTAACGAGGCAAAGTGCGAACTGTTGGCAAATAAGTAAGTACAACTTCGCCTACAGTATGAACAAATATGAGTTTAAAATGGTTGTTTAATCTATGTTAAAGTATGCAGTACTACATGTTGGTTGCATGACAATAGGGGTTCATAATCACGTAGATTAATGAACATTGAAAGTCCGGTGCCGATACATTCCTATCAGGGCATGATGAGGGATAAGCCCAGCTGAGCATAGGGCACATGGTTATTAGTACTCATTATCCACAATTGGGTAATCAGATTAAGGGTGTCAGTCTAACGGGCCGTTGGGTCCACAAGGAAGACAAGTATAAAGATAACAGGCTAAGCCGAGCCCATGATCATGGTGAATCCGATGATCCACGCGTAACAGTACTGACACTAGGGCCCTTTAGATAAGACAAGATTAAGAGTAAATGAAGTATAATTTGAGCATAATCAGTTTATGCATTGATCACGTTATGCCTTAATCTCTGTATTGTATTTTTTTTATTGATGTTACGATACATGATGTGACTGAATGGGATGCTTTTTGTTACATGCTATATAATAAGTATTCTTGTGAGGTTTGTTAGGAAATGCCCTAAGCATTAGAGACATTTTGATGTATTTATTTCGAACTGGATAATAAAATTATATATAGAGGCTATTCATTATATTGCTGTTTGTCCTCATTTTATTTACATGTTAAAGTAAATGTAAGCAAATATGGCTCCCCGACTGCTTGTGTTAAAACTGTTAGAATGCTGCATGCAATGGACTTTTTGTATGCGAGAAGACAATGTTCTAAAGTAAGCGGTCTAAACTAAGGTCTGTAGTCTATGGGGTTAGACTGAGCATCTAACTCATATTAAGACTATTATGTTGTTTAAAGCTATGGTAGGGACGGTTTGTCTTGACTGTTTAGAGCATAGAGTCCCAAGTAGAGACATAGATATGTTGCTTGGAGGTGACATATTAGACCGAGACTAAAGCGTGATTGATCTACGTTGTCCGCTATGAGTGGATCAATCTGCTTTTGACGTTCATTGTGTAGTAACCTTAATCCTGAGTGAATGAACTACTTCATGTGTATGACTTGTGTACTTTTATATTCCAATGGCTAAAGCATCTCAGTGGTAGTAAGCTTATAGACCGGTTCGTTGGGTGCATGACTTGTATACGATGAAGGGTTTGTTTACAGATATCGGAATCATAGCTCTAATAAGGAGTTAAGGGTATCTTCTTAAAGGCATTATACTGGATGTGAAAATGGACAAGGCCTTGGGTCGTCTGCTGGGTGGATGACTTCTTATTCATATATGGTGAATAATCATTTTCTTATTCAGTAGTATAATGGAACTTTAAGATAGCCTGATGAGTAGGATTGAATGGACCTTGACCTAAGGCTGATCATGGATATCATATGAGGGTTCTGCATACATGACAGGTTCATTGGACGATAGCTCGTCACAGGCTTATGTTATACGGTATATAATTGGGAGTTTAGTTTCAGGTTTATAGTGGTGTGACTCTGAAATTAGTGATCATATGATTGAGTTGTTCGGTAAAGAATGATGATCATATGATTCACGGGAGCCCAATTATATATGTCCAATTGGTCCTCTACTAGCTCTACATAATTCCTTAACGATTGGTAAATTGATTTGAGTATGTTATTCGCTAGTTGATTATGCATGGATGGTGTTGACATAGGATTAGGATGGTGGACAAGATTCTCTCCGGTTGAGTTCAGATTTTGTTTTGGATAATAGAGTACACAATTATTCTAACTCCAAATAAAGTTGCCAAATAAAGTTACCATGATTTTATTCAGATTGATTGGAGTTGTAGAAAATTATCCATGAGAACAAGAATTTGAAATACAACTGTTTGTGGATTTTTGAAATTTGAATTTTGAAATTTGAATTTTGAAATTTGAATTTGAAATTTGAATTTGAAATTCGAATTTGAAATTTGAAATTTGAATTTGAAATTTGAATTTTGAAATTTGAAATTCTAATTTTGAATCACAATCCAAGTGGAATTCAAATTCTTTGTGGATAATTTCACAAGGCTAGAATTCAAATTTGAGTTGGATTATGAAGAGGAAAATCTTGTTTGAATCCTACTTGAATTTTGAATCACAATTCCATCAAAAGTGGCCGAATTTTTGTAGAGGAAAATCCGCCAGGAGATTTTTGGTTTTTGTGGATAAGGATGCAGGGAAAAATTCAAGTTTCAATCCCAGTTGAATTTGGACTCTCTCCTCCCTAAAGTGGACGAAATTTATTGGATAAATCCAAAGGGAATTTTGGATTTTTTAGTGGATAAGGGTGAGATAGGATTCAAGCTAGAAAACCCTATTTGGATTTTGATTCTCCTCACTTTTAATGGCTGAATCTAGTCATGATTTTGGCACTAGGGAAATTTGGTTATTATGGATAAATAAGGAGATAAAATTCAAGTTAAAATCTTCTTTAAATTTGGATTGGATAATCCCCAAGAGTGGCCAAATTTTTGGTTAGGATTTGCCCCTAGAAAATTTAGATTTTGTGAGTGGATAAGGGAGAAAATCTTCTCTTAATCCAATTTAAATTCAGAGGATCACCTCATGCAAGTCTATAAATAGAGGTCCTGCCACTCCAGTTCTCTCAGACCACAGACTCTCAGGTGAGCAGGCTTATTGTTGCATAACTCACCGTGACAATAAGTTCTTTAGAGATTTGGGTGGTCGGAAGAAGACTAGCAGTGCTAGCATACCGATTGAGGTTCACAGTGCCCACACACTCAGCCATTCAGGAATTGGAGAATAGTAGAGAAGGCTAGTTGGTTGAAGCCCTCCGATCATTCTCCTCTTGTAGATTGGCATCCTTGAGGTATGAGTTCAAATTGTTGTTGGTTTATTGTATATGGCATCATGAGATATTTAACGATCTTAAAATTTTTTTTTATTATTCCGCTGCACCACTCTGATACGTTTTTACCGATTTATTTCCTATAATTGGTATCAGAGCCATCTCATGACTATGCCATGTATATAAATTAGACAATTAATTAGTCTTTTTATTTATGTATGGATTTGATATTTAGAGAGTGGCATTCTAGGATTCCTTTATGTTGTTATCATGGATTATGTATATAGTATGTGGTTATTTTAATTTTTGAATTATTATAAGCATGCTTGTTTATTGCCGATTATTGTTCCTTAGAATTTAGAAAATTGTATCTAGGAATTTTTATGTAACCATGGGAGCAGTTTATTAACACTGTAATTTTCCCATGGATTTTAATTTTTTGTCTCTTAGAATTATTATGATTAGAATTTTCGTACACCGGAAACGGTTTAGGAAATTTTATGTAATTATTCTTGGAGGAGATTGAAGTTTAAAGACCATAATTATTTTTCCCAAAAGTTAAATTTAATTTAAAGGTTGAAATTTTGATTGTGTGGAAAATTTCAATTCAATTAGGATTCAAATTAATTTTTGGAGATCCTAATGGGTAAATTGGAATATGGAGGCACAACTACTCGGGAAAGGCCATCGGCCTTGGAGGGGTTGTAGCCCCTGCCCTTGGGCAGGATGTGGTTGCGACAGCCCCTGTCTAGGCCATGACCACCCACGGCCGCAGGCGTTGCCTACAGCCAAGGGTGGCCGTGGCCGACCCAAGGGCCGGCCATCACGTAGGCGTGCAACCTATGGCTGCAGGCGCAACCTGCAGCCTTATGGGCTACTGCGCCCACCTAGGTGTGCAGCCTAAGGCTGCTTACAGTCGGTTGGACTGCACCATGTCTGTAGCCTTAGGCTGCCAGCCCCCCCGGGGGCTGGGGGTTGCACATGGTAGTTTCGGGCCTCCGGGCCCCGTGGGCCGAAAAATAGAAAATTTTAATTTTTAAATTTGAGATTTAATTTTTTAAATCATGTTTAAAAATATGTAATTAAATTTTTAAAATTTTTGAAATTACATATTATTACACATGATACTTAAAATTGTTTAAAATTGGAATTTGAAATTTAAATTTTTGGGATTTAAATTTTAAATGATTCAAGGGATGAGAAATAAATGGAGAGACTACATAAGGATGGATACAAGAAGACGGAACAAAATTCAAGACCCAAAGAATACTTTAGATGGGATTTTGTAATCTTTATTTTCTTTATTCTAGGATGGAACCATGGCTTGGTTATTCTGTCAATTATTTTTCTGTGATATGTCATGGATGTATAAATATGTATTGATGGATGTTTTATATGCATATTTGATAACATATCATATAGGATAGGTGAATGTCGCTCATACTATATTGATCATACGTATTTGTCAAAACTTGCATGTTTTTCAAAATATTGAGTGGGAGAGGGTTTCAAACAAAACCCACGGCCTTCATTGTTGATCCATATGTGAAAGCATGGTAACGCCTCGCGTCAATTCTGCCCTGACCATACCCCTCGGTAGGTGTTTACCGTCGCCGGTATACTAGATTGGATCTCCTATGTGGAAAACGTGTTCGGGTGCGATCCTATTCATGACCACCCCTCGGTGGCTTGGTAGGACGTGGATCGGGCTACGTAAACAATGGTTATACACTCAAGACTCGTTTAGTTATTAACCTTCCCTAGAAGCTCTGTTAACTAAACTGGTGGCCAAATACGCGGTTATTAATATATGTCTTAAACTTGGAGGATTTAAGGCAACATATATTAATTGGACAGGGTCCGTCTTCCAGCTATTTGTTTCATGACCACCCCTTGTTGGCTTGGGGCAATAGGTGCTGAGAATTATGGTTGCAATGCTACATGTTTTTCAAGTTTCATGTAGGAACATACTTGTATGTTTTATTTGCTAAATTGTCTGTATATTTGCTTGGGCTTTGTAATGATGTCTAGTATAATTTTATTTCAGTTCAAAATATTACCGACACCCCTTATTTTAATACTTACTGAAAATAAGCTGAATGGCGATAATTATAAAGACTAGAAAAGAAATCTACTGATAGTTCTCAGCTACAAGAGACACAAGTTTGTACTGGACGAACCATACCCACCTGGGTCTAAACCTAACACACCGCTTGAGGAGGTCCTGGTTGCCCATACTCATTGGAGAGAATCTAATGAGATAGCTCGGTGCTACATTCTGGCTAGCATCACGAGTGCTTTGCAAAAGCAGCATGAGACTTATCAAGTTGTTGGGGAGATCATGGAAAATTTGGAGGACATGTTCGGAGGCCAAGAAAAATTAGCTCGACAGTCTGCTATGAACTCCAAGCAGAAGGTAGGTACTCCGGTGAAGGACCATATGATCACTCTAATGGGATTCTTTGTTGAGGCTGCCGAAAACGGTGCTGAACTAGACTACAACACCTAGATCGAGATGGTGTTCAAAACTCTGTCAAAAGATTTTGCGTGGTTTAAGGCCGCATACAATCCGGTGACAAGGGAGTTAGGACTAACCGAGCTCATGAAGTAACTCCAAGCTTATAAGCAGATGATCAGGGATGGGGATGCGGTCCAACCAAAGGAGAGGCCAATTTGGCATAATCTTCCAAACCCTCACGGAAGTGGAAGAGGCCAAATCAAAAGCAAGCGGCTTCCAGTTCTTCTAATCCTCCTGTCTCGGATGGGAAGAAGAAGAAGAACAAGAAGAACAAGAAGCCCAAGGACCCTAAAAAGTCCAGGTGCTTTCGCTGTGGCAAGGTAGGTCACTTCAAAAAGGCTTACCGGGAATTCGTAGCCGCCAAGGGCAATGAAGGTAAGGAACTTCACTATTTGGAAGCGTGTTTGGTGGAAGAATCGAAAGACACTTAGGTCATTGATTTGGGCGCCACTAATCATATTTGTGTTTCTATGCAGTGGTTCGTGGAAACGAGAAGTCTACATGATAGGAGCCTCTCGTTGCGGACTGGAGATGGTAGCTTGGTGGTGGCTGAGGCAGTGGGAGATGTTTACCTTTACTTTGATGTATTTAGGTTTATTTTATTAAAAGACTGTTTTTATGTTCCTAATTTTAGGAGGAACCTTATATCGGTAGCTTGTTTAATAAAGGATTCTTATTCGGTTTCTTTTAGTAAAAGAGTTGATGTTCGTAGAAATAAGTCTTTTATTTGTTCTAGATGGATGGATGGAAACCTATATTTTATCAAACCAAAGATGTACTCACTGCTTGACACCGAATTAATAGATAACTCTAAAAGGTTGAAAGTTTCTCACTCTAACAAGGCGTATCTTTGGCATTTAAGACTTGGTCATATTAATCAGGATAGGATTCAAAGGCTGGTGAAAGACGGTCCTCTAGAATCTCTGGAGGAGGTACATCTTCCTCAATGTGAGTCTTGTCTTGAGGGAAAGATGACTAAGAGGTCTTTTAGAGCTAAGGGTACTAGGGTTCAGGAACTCTTAGAAATTGTGCACACTGACGTATGTGGCCCCATGAACGTCACAACACGGGAAGGGTTTGAGTATTATGTCCCCTTTATAGATGATTACTCGAGGTATGGATATGTGTATCTGATGCACTGCAAGAGCGAAACCTTTGACAAGTTCAAAGAGTATTGTGCGGAAGTGGAAAAGCAATTGGATAAATCTATAAAGACACTTCGATCTAATCGAGGGGGCGAATACCTCTCAGACGAATTTCTAGGACATCTTGTAGAGAATGGGATATTATCCCAATTGACTGCACCTGGTACTCCACAACAGAATGGTGTAGCCGAAAAGAGAAACAGGATCTTGTTGGATATGGTACGGTCCATGATGAGTTATTCAACACTGCCGTTATCATTCTGGGGATATGCTTTACAAACGGTGAGCTATATTCCGAACCAGGCTCTAAGCAAATCAATTCCCAAAACTGCGTATGAATTGTGGCATGGCAGGAAGCCCTCCCTTGGACATATGAGAATATTGTAGGAAAATAAACCGGTAAAAACGTATCAGAGTGGCGCAGCGGAACAATAAAAATTTTTAGATCGTTAAATATCTCATGATGCCATATACAATAAACCAACAACAATTAAAACTCATACCTCAAGGACGCCAATCTTGCAGGAGGAGAATGACCGGAGGCTTCAACCAACTAGCCTTCTCTACTATTCTCCAATTCCCGAATGGCTGAGTGTGTGGGCACTCTGAACCTCGATCGGTATGCTAGCACTGCTAGTCTTCTTCCAACCACCCAGATCTCTAAAGAACTTTATTGTCACGATGAGCTGTGCAACAATAAGCCTGCTCACCTGAGAGTTTGTGGTCTGAGAGAACTGGAGTGGCAGGACCTCTATTTATAGACCTACATGAGGTGATTCTCTGAATTCGAATTGGACTAGGAAAAGATTTTCTCCCTTATCTTTAACCAAAAATCCGAATTTTTCATAGGATAATCCTAACAATTAAATTCGATTTTTCTTGGATAAATCCAATCCAAATCTAAACAAGATTTTAACTAGAATTTTATCTCCCTTTTTCAACCAAAAAATCCGAAATCTTTAGGAGAAAATCTTCTCCAAATTTTCGGCCACTTTTAGGATAAGGAAGAATCAAAATTCCACTAGGATTTTCAAGCTAAATCTCATCTCAACCTTATCCAAAAATAACCGAATTTCCTAGGATTAAGGCTCCAAAATTTTGGCCACTTTTAGGGAAGGAGAGAATCCAAATTCAACTAGGATTGAAACTTGAATTTTCCCTTGAATCTTATACACAAAAAACTGAATTTTCCATTGAGGATTATCCTCAAAAAATTCGCCCACTTTTGTTGGGATTTGGATTCAAAATTCAAGTAGGATTCTAACAAGATTATCCTCTCCAAATCCAACTCAAATTCGAATTTCAAACCTTGTGGATTTTCCATAACAAATTCGAATCCTACTTGGACTGTGATTCAAAATTTGAATTTCAAATTTCAAATTCAAATTTCAAATTCAAATTTCAAATTTCAAATTTCAAATTTAAATTTCAAATTCAAATTTCAAATTCGAATTTCAAATTCAAATTTCAAATTCAAATTTCAAATTCAAAATTCAAAATTCAAATTTCAAAATTCAAAATTCAAATTTCAAAATTCAAATTTCAAATTCCACAAAACGGTTGTGTTTCATATTCTTGTTCTCATGGATAATTTTCTACAACTCCAATCCAATCTCAAATAAAATCATGGCAACTTTATTTGGAGTTCGAATAATTGTGTACTCTATTATCCAAAACAAAATCTGAATCCAACCGGAGAGAATCTTGTCTACCATCCTAATCCTGTGTCATCACCATCCATGCATAATAAACTAGCCAATAGCATACACAAATCAATTTGCCAAACGTTAAGGAATTATGTGGAGCTAGTAGAGGGACTGATTGGACATATATAATCGGGCTCCCGTGATTCCATATGATCATCATTCTGTACCGAACAACTCAATCGTATGATCACTAATTTCAGAGTCACACCACTATAAACCTGAAACTGAACTCCCAATTATATACCATATTACGTAAGCCTGTGATGAGCTACCATCCAATGACCTTGTCATATATGCAAAACCCTCATATGATATCCATGATCAGCCTTAGGTCAAAGTCCGTTTAATCCTACTGATCAGGCTATCTTAAAGTTCCATTATACTACCGAATCAAGAAAATGATTATTCACCATATGTGAATAAGAAGTCATCCGCCCAGCAGACAACCCAAGGCCTTGTCCATTTTCACATTCAGTATAATGCCTTTAAGAGGATACCTTTAACTCCTCAGAGCTATGATTCCGATATCTGCAAACAAACCCTTCATCGTATACAAGTCATGTACCCAACGAACTGGTCTATAAGCTTACTACCTCTGAGACGCTTTAGCCATTGGAACATCAAAGTACACAAGTCATATGCATGAAGTAGTTCATTTACTCAGGATTAAGGTTCTTGCACAATGAACGTCAAAAGCAGATTGATCCACTCATAGCGGACTACGTAGATCAATCACGCTTTAGTCCCGGTCTAATATGTCACCACCAAGCAACATATCCATGTCTCTACTTGGGAGTCCAGCTCCAGCCAGTCAAGACAGACCGTCCCCTCCAAGGCTTTAGACAACATAATAGTCTTAACGTGAGTTAGATGCTCGGTCTAACCCCATAGACTACAGACCATAGTTTAGACTGCTAACTTTAGAACATTGTCTTCTCGCATACAAAAGTCCATTGCATGCAACGTTCCAACAGTTTTAACACAAGCAATCAGTGAGCCATATTTGCTTATATTTACTTTAACATGTAAATAAGACGAGGACAAATAGCAATGTAATGAATAACCTCTATGTATAATTTTATTATCCAGTTCAAAATGAATACATCAAAATGTCTCTAATACTTAGGGCATTTCCTAACAAATATGGGGCTACCCAGCACATGTTCTGGATGGGGATACATAGAAGTTGGAACCAAGATCAGAATTGTATATGTTTGTAGGGTATCCTAAGGGAACTAAAGGAGGTCTGTTCTATAACCCAAAGGAACAAAAGTCATTGTTTCAACCCATGGGAATGTCACATGAATGACTTTCTTGGAGGAAAGTCACATGAATGACTTTAAGCCTCGAAGTAAAGTGGTGCTAGAGGAGTTACCGAGTGAAAGAACTGCTCCACAGGTTTCGGTCTTGGACACAAGTCCTAGTTTCGATGAAAGACCTGCAAACGATCAACAATTTAAGGTGACTCGTTGTAGTGAGAGGGTTTTGAAGAAGCCTAATTTCTTCATGTATGATGCTGAGGTATACCAGGCTGAAGCTCATTAGCATGAGGATGATCCGGTCACCTGTGATGAAGCTATAAATGATGTGGATTCTAAATCTTGGAAACATGCCATGAACAATGAGATGGATTCTATGAAATCCAACTCGGTTTGGGAACTTGTAGATCTGCCAGATGGGATAAAACCCATTGGATGCAAGTGGGTCTGCAAAAGAAAAAAGGATGCGGAAGGGAGAGTGGAAACTTTCAAAGCTAGACTGGTTGCAAAGGGGTACACGCAAAAGGTTGGAATCGATTACGATGAAACCTTTTCACCTGTTGCTATGCTGAAGTCTATCCGTATTCTTCTATCCATTGCTGCGGCTCTCCATTACAAGATCTGGCAAATGGACGTCACGATGACATTCTTGAATAGCCATCTTGAGGAATGTATCTACATGATATAGCCCGAAGGGTTCGTGGCAAAAGGCCAAGAAAGAAAGTCTGTAAGTTGCGTAGATCCATTTATGGATTAAAGCAAGCATCCAACTCATGGAACCAGAGATTTGATCAAGCGATCAAGACATTTGGTTTTGAGTAGAACGTTGATGAATCCTGTGTTTATAAACATATTAAGGATGGAAAAGTGGTCTTTCTGGTACTCTATGTCGATGATATACTACTCATTGGGAATGATGTAGGGAACTTATCATCAGTCAAGCTTTGGCTGCACCACTAGTTTGACATGAAGGACTTGGGAGAAGCTAATTATGTTCTAGGCATTTGTCTCTTCAGAGATCGAAAGAACAAAATGATAGCATTATCCCAAGCTTCATACGTAGATTGAAAAATATGCAATGCAAGAGGCAAAGAAAGGTTCACAACCTTCCATTGCCGGTCTAACTCTTTCATTGGATGACTGTCCAAAGATATCGGAAGAAAGAGAGCGTATGAGTAATGTCCCTTATGCATCCGTTGTGGGTAGCCTTATGTACGCTATGCTTTGCACTCTCCCGGACATATGTTTTGCAATAGGTATGGTGAGTCGATATCAAGCGAATCCTGGAATCAAGCAATGGCAAGCAGTAAAGCATATCTCAAGTATCTTAAGAGAACAAGGGATTATATGCTGGTGTATTCTGGAGGGGACCTAACACTCGTAGGATACACAGACTGAGTCTTCAAGACTTGTAAGGATTCAAGTAAGTCGACATTAGAGGGCATGTGGAGACAGGCCAAGTAGATGTATGTAAGATCGCGTCCGAAGACAACATTGCCGATCTCTTTACTAAGACTTTGGTGGCTAGAAGCTTTGAGAGGCATGTAGAGTCGATATGGATGCGTAACATGGCACATTTACTGGTTTAGGGCAAGTGGGAGATTGTTAGGAAATTCCCTAAGCATTAGAGACATTTTGATATATTTATTTTAAACTAGATAATAAAATTATATATAGAGGTTATTCATTATATTACTGTTTGTCCTCATTCTATTTACATGTTAAACTAAATGTAAGCAAATATGGCTCCCTGCCTGCTTGTGTTAAAACTGTTAGAACATTGCATGCAATGGACTTTTTGTATGCGAGAAGACAATGTTCTAAGGTAAGCGGTCTAAACTAAGGTCTGTAGTGTATGGGGTTAGACCGAGCATCTAACTCATGTTAAGACTATTATGTTGTCTAAAGCCATGGTGGGGACGGTTTGTCTTAACTGTCTGGAACATAGACTCCTAAGTAGAGACATAGATATGTTGCTTGAAGGTGACATATTAGACCGGGACTAAAGCGTGATTGATCTACATCGTCCACTATGAGTGGATCAATCTGCTTTTGACGTTCATTGTGTAGTAACCTTAATCCTGAGTGAATGAACTACTTCATGTGTATGACTTGTGTACTTTGATGTTCCAATGGCTAAAGCGTCTAAGAGGTAGTAAACTTATAGACTGGTTCGTTAGGTACATGACTTGTATACGATGAAGGGTTTGTTTACAGATATCGGAATCATAGCTCTAATAAGGAGTAAAGGGTATCCTTTTAAAGGCATTATACTAGATGTGAATATGGACAAGGCCTTAGGTTGTCTGCTGGGTGAATGACTTCTTATTCATATATGGTGAATAACCATTTTCTTATTCGGTAGTATAATGGAACTTTAAGATAGCCTGATCAGTAGGATTGAATGGACTTTGACCTAAGGCTGATCATGGATATCATATGAGGGTTCTGCATGCATGACAAGGTCATTGGACGATAGCTCATCACAGGCTTACGTTATACGGTATATAATTGGGAGTTTAGTTCTAGGTTTATAGTGGTGTGACTCTGAAATTAGTGATCATATGATTGAGTTGTTCGGTAAAGAATGATGATCATATGGATTCATGAGAGCCTGATTATATATGTCCAATTGGTCCCTCTACTAGCTCCAAATAATTCCTTAACGATTTGCAAATTGATTTGAGTATGCTATTGGTTAGTTGATTATGCATGGATGGTGTTGACATAGGGTTAGGATGGTGTACAAGATTCTCTCCGGTTGAATTCAGATTTTGTTTTGGATAATAGAGTACATAGTTATTCGAACTCCAAATAAAGTTGCCACGATTTTATTTGAGATTGATTGGAGTTGTAGAAAATTATCCATGAGAACAAGAATTTGAAATACAATTGTTTGTGAATTTTTGAAATTTGAAATTTGAAATTTGAATTTTGAATTTTGAATTTGAAATTTGAAATTGAAATTTAAATTTGAAATTTGAATTTGAAATTTGAATTTGAAATTTGAAATTTGAAATTTGAAATTTGAAATTTGAAATTCAAATTTTGAATCACAGTCCAAGTGGAATTCAAATTCTTTGTGGATAATTCCACAAGGCTAGAATTCAAATTTGAGTTGGATTATGAAGAGGAAAATCTTGTTTGAATCCTACTTGAATTTTGAATCCCAATTCCATCAAAAGTGGCCGAATTTTTGTTGAGGAAAATCCTTCAGGAGATTTTCAGTTTTTGTGGATACGGATGTAGGGAAAAATTCAAGTTTCAATCCCAGTTGAATTTGAATTCTCTCCTCCCTAAAGTGGATGAAATTTATTGGATAAATCCAAAGGGAATTTCAGATATTTTAGTAGATAAGGGTGAGATAGGATTCAAGCTATAAAATCCTATTTGGATTTTGATTCTCCTCACTTTTAATGACCGAATCTAGTCATGATTTTGGCACTAGGGAAATTCGGTTATTATGGATAAATGAGGAGATAAAATTCAAGTTAAAATCTTCTTTAAATTTGGATTGGATAATCTCCAAGATTGGCCGAATTTTTGGTTGGGATTTGCCCCTATAAAATTCAGATTTTGTGAGTGGATAAGGGAGAAAATCTTCTCCTAATCTAATTTGAATTCAGAGGATCACCTCATGCAAGTCTATAAATAGAGGTCCTGCCACTCCAGTTCTCTCAGACCATAGACTCTCAAGTGAGTAGGCTTATTATTGCATAACTCACCATGACAATAATTTCTTTAGAGGTCTGGGTGGTCGTAAGAAGACTAGTAGTGCTAGCATACTGATCGAGGTTCAGAGTGCCCACACACTCAGCCATTCGAGAATTGGAGAATAGTAGAGAAGGCTAGTTAGTTGAAACCCTCCGATCATTCTCCTCCTGCAGATTGGCATCCTTGAGGTATGAGTTTAAATTGTTGTTGGTTTATTGTATATGGCATCATGAGATATTTAACGATCTTAAAAAAAATTTTATTGTTCCGCTGCACCACTCTGATATGTTTTTGCTGATTTATTTCCTACAAGGTTGTGATATAACTGTTAGTTTTAATTATGCCCTGAGTGTGGCATGTTTGTTTAAAGCATGTTTTACGGATGAATATGTTGTACTTGTTGAGCGTAAAGCCCACCGTGTGTATTCATGCTATAGGTAAGAAACCCGCAAGCTAAACATTGCTGGGCGATGATGGCGGCAGGGTGGATGTGAGGGTGAGTTTGTGGATACCACCGCTAGAGTGTACTTCCGCAAGTTATTTTGAGAGTCTATTTAATGAATGGTAATTTAATAGTTTGGCATTTTGTGTGTGTATATGTTAGCTCAAATTGTACCAAGACCTTTGTATGGTTATAAGTATAAGTATGTAGTATGTAATTTGGTAAACTCACAAAAAAAAATTTCCGAAATTTTGGCTATTTACAAGTAATAGTTTTCAAACAAGATAAGTTAAGATAAGTAGTATTTTTGGTAGAGGTCTATGCCACCAGAGTACGAGTCCTCACATTTAGTATCAGAGCAGTATTCTACCACCCTACCTGACATCGCCGCGTGTCAGCATCATCTGTCCAAGTAAGTAGATTCTGTTTTATGATCCTAGTACCTGAGTTAATACGATATGTTGTACATTGTAGCAATGGCCGCTCTAATAGACCCTAACTAGATACATAAAGACCGACAAGTGAGCCTAGCTTTCATCGTTGCACGGCCAAATTGGTTTAATGGACGACGTTGACCCTATGAGTTGATGAGATGGATCTGTGATATGGAAGTTATGTTACAAACCTGCTGCATTCCACCTCGCCTATAGGTAGCTCTGGCAAGCAATAGGCTACATGGCCCAGCAAGGACGTGGTGGGAAGATCGACAAAGGATAGTAGGCCTCATAGAGGACTGGGTGCACCTTTGCCACGAGCTCTGCTTCGCATTTGCACCAGCCCTATTTGACGAAGCTCGCAATAGAGGTCGAGATGTGGAGATCTGGATGGACATGCACGAGAGGCGTTATGACGTCCTTTCTAGTATTTGGGATGTTTATGATGGAGAAACCATGGCACACTACTGCCAGAGGTTTATGGATGGGATGCTACCCTACATCCCTTTGGACAGGCCTTTCAGAGAGGTGGTTGAACTCCTATAGAGGGGAGTTCCCTGGTACATGAGGGACCTTGTCCACTACCCTCTGCAACACGAGCATTTGGGGTGCTTCATCCGAGGCATATTAAATGCTGAAGTGGCAGTGATCGACCCCAGGAACCTTACCCCAACTCATGATGAAGCAGGTCCCACTAACACTGAAGATGACCCTGCGGAACCAAACGCTTAATCGGTTGGCTAGGGCCCCGTGGCTGAGCTTCCGCCAGAGGTGCCAGAGAATGCAGAAGAACCTATGGAAGGATCCTATCCCCGCAATACCCCTAGCTATATATTATCCCGAGGAGGATGACGATTACTATCTTAGCAGAGACGAATGGGTAGAACCCAAACCTGAGCCTCAAATCATCATAGCCAATGATGATGAGGATAGCTTTGGTTTAGAGGTCAAGGAAAAGGACCTAAAGGAGTTCTTTTTTTATGAGATTGATGACAAAGATGTCTCTGACGCAAAGTCTATGTTGACCTCGGAGTAGCCAGAATTTACTTTAGTATATCCCCCTTTTTGACTATATGTATGCATGTATGAGGGAAGGCCGTAACCTACTCTCTCTTGATTTAGCCCAGCCTGTTCTTTTGAGTATATGTACTAGGAAGTGTGTGCGTGTACCACTCCCAACTGACTTGTGTTATGGACTATTATTTACGATATATGAAAAGTAATCTAGTTTTGCCCGAAGGCTCAAGATATGACCTTACACACATAAGCACAATGTGATAGAAAAGTACAGGATGAGTCCTGGCACTTAGGTGATGTTTCAATGTGATACGACAATTGTATTGAACATCACGGCAGTAAGAAAAAGGAAAGTTACATATAAGTACGCTTATGGTGGAGAACCAACAACGAGAGTTGGCCCAACTTAAAGCCCAACTGGGCCAACAGAACCAAGCACTATCCATAACAAGGGTACCAACTCGACAAACCCCATCGGTGTTTGAAACTCTATGGGAGCAAGTGGCTCCCCCAGCTCAAGAAATCTTGCATGGGTGCGAGATCCCTGAACCACCACCAATACCCCCAGTGGCGACAGCCGTCCATGCAACGACAAGTATTCTTCCACCAGTTCACAGGGGAGGCGACTTATATGAAAGATTCCGGTGCATGAAGGTGCCAGAGTTCGAGGGAATAGCCAACCTGATAGAGGCGGATGATTGGTTTACTGAAATTCAGGTGGTCCTAGACCTTATGGGCTTGACAGATAGGGAAAAAGTACTGTGTGCATCTTTCACCTTGCACAAGGAGGCACTGCAATGGTGGAAAATAGTATCAATCAGGAGGAACATCCAGGAGATGACCTGGAATCAATTCACCGAGGAGTTTAGGCAAATGTATTTCAATGAGGAAGCCTTAACGGTATAGTAGGATGAGTTCAATAATCTACAACAGGGAAGTATGAATGTCATGGAAGCAGTCAGGAAGTTCGAGCAGCTAGCTTGACTTTGTCCAAATTTAGTCCCCATTGAAAAAGAGAAGATCCGGTGGATGTTGAAGATGCTCAGGGCTGATATTGCTATACAAGTTTGTAGTGGTAGCTATGAACCAACTCGGTAGTGAAATGTGTCAGTAGGGCCATCAGGGCTAAGTGCTGGTTGGCACAAGACAAGGAGCAGAAAGCTCAGATTTTCAAGGCATGAAAAGATGAGTAGGCTCAAGCAAAGCAGACTCTGGGGAGGTAGCACCCGGAGTCCCATCAAATAGGATAGAACGTGGGGAACAGCCTGAACAACCAGCAACCCCACCACAATAACAAGAGAAAGGGGAATACGGGCAATCAAGGGCCCCAGAGAAATTTTCCCTAGAAAAGAAACAACAGGGAAGGGAACAACAACCAAAACCTTAGTGCCCGAAATGTGGGAAGAATCATCTGGGTGAATGCAGGCAAGGGGCGAGTGGTTGTTTTATTTGTGGCAAGGAAGGTCACTATGCCAAGAATTACTACTCTAACCCCCAAAATCAGCAAAATCCACCCCGCTTAGCGAATAGCCACCTCCACACCGACCAGACTAGGATTAAAGGGCCATCAATCGCGCAAGGTAGGCTTAAAGCTCCAGACACTCAGGGGAGGATCTACACTTACACAAGAAATGATGCAGAGGCTGGAACATCTGTAGTGGTGACAGGTCAGCTTTCTGTCACCAACTCAAGTACATTAGTGTTATTTGATTCTGGAGTCACACACTCCTTCATATCATCAGAGTTTGCTAGGAGGCTAGATAGGGGCTTAGATAAGATGAACCAAACTTTCAGAATTTCACTTCCCTTGGGGGAGGTTTTACTATCTAATTACTAGATACGGCATGTGCCAGTAATTATCTGCGATTGAGAACTAAGTGTCAACCTAATCATCATCGACATGTATGACTACGATGTGATCTTGGCAATGGACTTTCTCACGAAATACAATGCCATCATCGACTATAGGAGGCGGAAAGTTACCTTTGAACCAGTGGGATGTGAGAAGTTCACTTATACGGGTATATCACTAAAGCAACCACGGATGATAATCTCAGCGATGAAAGCTGACAAGTTGATATTTAGTGGATGCGTGGCTTTCTTAGCACACGTGGTGGACAAGACTCAAGAGACAGGAATAGGGCCCGAGAATGTATCGATAGTCAAAGAATTCATGGAGGTATTTCCGGAGGATCATCCTGTTAGGAAATGCCCTAAGCATTAGAGACATTTTGATGTATTTATTTTGAACTGGATAATAAAATTATATATAGAGGTTATTCATTACATTGCTATCTGTCCTCGTCTTATTTACATGTTAAAGTAAATGTAAGCAAATATGGCTCCCTGATTGCTTGTGTTAAACTGTTAGAACGTTGCATGCAATGGATTTTTGTATGCGGGAAGACAATGTTCTAAAGTTAGCAGTCTAAACTATGGTCTGTAGTCTATTAGGTTAGACCGAGCATCTAACTCATGTTAAGACTATTATGTTGTCTAAAGCCTTAGAGGGGACGGTTTGTCTTGACTGTCTGGAGCTGGACTCCCTAGTAAGGACATGGATATGTTGCTTGGTGGTGACATATTAGACCGGGACTAAAGCGTGATTGATCTACGAAGTCCGCTTTGAGTGGATCAATCTGCTTTTGACGTTCATTATGCAGTAACCTTAATCCTGAGTAAATGAACTACTTCATGTATATGACTTGTGTACTTTGATGTTGCAATGGCTAAAGCGTCTCAGAGGTAGTAAGCTTATAGACCGGTTCGTTGGGTGCATGACTTGTATACAATGAAGGGTTTGTTTGCAGATATCAGAATCATAGCACTAAGGAGTTAAAGGTATCCTCTTAAAGGCATTATACTGAATGTGAAAATGGACAAGGCCTCGGGTCATCTGCTGGGCGGATGACTTCTTATTCACACATGGTGAATAATCATTTTTCTTAATTCGGTAGTATAATGGAACTTTAAGATAGCCTGATCAGTAGAATTAAATGGACTTTGACCTAAAGCTGATCATGGATATCATATGAGGGTTTTGCATATATGACAAGGTCATTGGATAGTAGCTCGTCACAGGCTTACGTAATACGGTATATAATTGGGAGTTCAGTTTCAGGTTTATAGTGGTGTGACTCTGAAATTAGTGATCATATGATTGAGTTGTTCGGTACAGAATGATGATCATATGGAATCACGGGAGCCCGATTATATATGTCCAATCAGTCCCTCTACTAGCTTCACATAATTCCTTAACGTTTGGCAAATTGGTTTGTATATGCTATTGGCTAGTTTATTATGCATGGATGGTGATGACACAGGATTAGGATGGTAGACAAGATTCTCTCCGGTTGGATTCAGATTTTGTTTTGGATAATAGAGTACACAATTATTCGAACTCCAAATAAAGTTGCCATGATTTTATTTGAGATTGGATTAGAGTTGTAGAAAATTATCCATGAGGACAAGAATTTGAAACACAACCGTTTTGTGGATTTTGAAATTTGAATTTTGAAATTTGAATTTGAAATTTGAATTTGAAATTTGAATTTAAAATTTGAAATTTGAAATTTGAAATTTGAAATTTGAAATTCGAATTTGAAATTTGAAATTCAAATTTTGAATCACAGTCCAAGTGGGATTCGAATTTGTTGTGGAAAATCCACAAGGTTTGAAATTCGAATTTGAGTTGGATTTGGAGAGGATAATCTTGTTAGAATCCTACTTGAATTTTGAATCCAAATCCTAACAAATTATGGATGAAATTTTTGAGGATACTCCTCAATGGAATTTCGGTTTTTGTGGATAAGGTTCAAGGGAAAAATTCAAGTTTCAATCCTAGTTGAATTTGGATTCTCTCCTTCCCTGAAAAGTGGCCGAAATTATGGAGGAAATCTCCCAGGAAAATTTGGTTATTTTGGATAAGGTTGAGATAAGATTCAAGCTTGAAAATCCTAGTGGAATTTTGATTCTCTCTTATCCTAAATGTGGCCGAATTTTTGGAGGAAAATCTCCCAGGAAATTTCGGATTTTTTGGTTGAAAAAGGAAGATAAAATTCTAGTTAAAATCTTGTTTAGATTTGGATTAGTTTTATCCTTAAAAAATCGAATTTTATTGTTGGGATTTTCCCATTAAAAATTCAGATTTTATGGTTATGGATAAGGGAGAATATCTTTTCCTAATCCAATTCGAATTCAGAGAATTACCTCATGTAGGTCTATAAATAGAGGTTCTGCCACTCCAGTTCTCTTAGACCATAGACTCTCAGGTGAGCAGGCTTATTGTTGCACAGCTCATCGTGACAATAAAGTTCTTTAGAGATCTGGGTGTTCGGAAGAAGACTAGCAGTGCTAGCATACCGATCGAGGTTCAGAGTGCCCACACACTCGGCCATTCGGGAATTGGAGAATAGTAGAGAATGCTAGTTGGTTGAAGCCTCCGGTCATTCTCCTCCTGCAAGATTGGCGTCCTTGAGGTATGCGTTTTAATTGTTGTTGGTTTATTGTATATGGCATCATGAGATATTTAACGATCTTAAAATTTTTATTGTTCCGCTGCGCCACTCTGATACATTTTTACCGATTTATTCTCCCACAATTGGTATCAGAGACATCTCATGACTATGCCATGTACATAAATTAGACAATTGCTTAGTCTTTTTATTTATGTATGGATTTGATATTTAGAGAGTGGCATTCTAGGGTCCTTTATGTTGTTATCATGGATTATGTATAAAGTATGTGGTTATTTTAATTTTTTGAATTATTATAAGCATGCTTGTTTATACCGGTTATGGTTCCTTAGAATTTAGAAAAATTGTATCTAGGAATTTTTATGTAACCATGGGAGCAGTTTATTAGCACTGTAATTTTCCCATGGATTTTAATTTTTGACTCTTAGAATTTTTATGGTTAGAATTTTTTGTACACCGGAAACGGTTTAGGAATTTTATGTAATTATTCTTGGAGGAGATTGAAGATTGAAGACCGTAATTTATTTTTCCCAAAAGTTAAATTTGATTTAAAGGTTGAAATTTTGATTGTGTGGAAAATTTCAATTTAATTGGGATTCAAATTAATTTTTGGAGATCCTAATAGGTAAATTGGAATATGACACAAAAATCGAGACACGACCCCTCGGGATAGGCCGACGGGCCTTGATGGGGCTGCAGCCCCTGCCCTCGGGCAGGATGGGGCTGCGGCAGCCCCTGTTCAGGCCAACACCACCCACGGCCGCAGGCTTGGCCTGCAGCCAACGGTGGTCGTGGCCTGCCCAAGGCTGGCCGCAGCCTGGGCGTGCAGCCTCTGGCTGCAGGCGCTGCCTGCAGCCTGCCGGCTGCTGCGCCCAGCCTGGGCATGCAGCCTGGCGCTGTAGGCTTGGCCTGCAGCCCGGCAAGGCTGCACATAAGGGGCAGCCGTGGGCTGCCAGCCCCTTTGGGGCTGATGGCTGCCCACTGCGGCTGCAGCCTTCGGGGGCGGCGGTGCAATGGTCCAAAATTCGAAAATTTTGATTTTTAAATTTTAGATTTAATTTTAAATCATGTTTAAAAATATGTAATTGAAAATTTGAAATTTTTGAAATTACATATTATTACACATGATGTTTAAAATTGTTTAAAATTTAAATTTGAAATTTAAATTTGAAATTCGAATTTGGAATTTGAATTTGAAATTTAAATTTTTGGAGATTTAAATTTTAAATAATTCTTGAGATGAGAAATAAATGGAAAGGCTACATAAAGATGGATACAAGAAGACGGAACAGAATTCAAGACCCAAAGAATGCTTTGGATGGAATTTTGTAATCTTTATTTTCTTTGTTCTAGGATGGAACCATAGCTTGGTTATTCTGTCAATTATTTTTTCTGTGATATGTCATGGACGTATAAATATGTATTGATGGATGTTTTGTATGCATATTTGATAACATGTCATATAGGATAGGTGAGTGCCGCTCATACTATATTGATCATATGCAATTTGTCAAAACTTGCATGTTTTTCAAAATATTGAGTAGGAGAGGGTTTCAAACAAAACCCACGGCCTCCATTGTTGATCTATATGTGAAAGCATGGTAACACCTCACGTCAGTTCTGCCCTGACCACACCCCTCGGTAGGTGTTTACCGCCGTCGGTATACTAGATTGGATCTCCTATGTGGAAAACGTGTTCGGGTACGATCCTATTCATGACCACCCCTCGGTGGCTTGGTAGGACGTGGATCGGGCTACGTAAACAATGGTTATATACTCAAGACTCATTTAGTTATTAACCTTCCCTAGAAGCTCTATTAACTAAACTGGTGGCCAAATAAGCGGTTATTAATATATGTCTTAACCTTGGAGGATTTAAGGTAACATATATTAATTGGACGGGGTCCATGTTCCGGCTATTTGTTTCCATGACCACCCCTCAGTGGCTTGGGGCAATAGGTGCTGAGAATTACCGTTGCAATGCTACATGTTTTTCAAGTTTCATGTAGGAACATACTTGTATGTTTTATTTGCTAAATTATCTGTATATTTGCTTGGGCTTTGTAATGATGTCTAGTATTTATTTCAGTTCAAAATGTCACCGACACCCCTCATTTCAATACTTACTGAGAATAAACTGAATGGCGACAATTATAAAATTGGAAAAGAAATCTATTAATAGTTCTCAGTTGCGAGAGACACAAGTTCGTACTGGACGAACCATGCCCACCTGGGCCCAAACCTGACACACCACTTGTGGAGGTCCCAATTGCCTATAATCGTTGGAGAGAATCCAATGAGATAGCTCGATGCTACATCCTTGCTAGCATGATGAGTGCTTTACAAAAGCAACATGAGACTTATCAAGTTGCTGGGGAGATCATGGAAAATCTGGAGGACATGTTCGGAGGCCAAGAAAAATTGGCTCAACAGTCCGCTATCACCAGCATTATGAACTCTAAGCAAAAGGCGGGTACTCCGGTGAAGGACCATATGATCACTCTAATGGGATTCTTCGCTGAGGCTACCGAGAATGGTGCTGAGTTGGACTACAACACCCAGATCGAGATGGTGTTCAAGACTTTGTCTAAAGATTTTGTGGGGTCTAAGGCCACATACAATCTGGCGACAAAGGAGTTAGGACTAACCGAGCTCATGAAGCAACTACAAGCTTATGAGCGGATGATCAGGGATGAGGATGTGGTCCGACCTAAAAGAGACGCCAATTTGGCGGAATCTTCCAATCCCTCACGGAAGAGGAAGAGGCCAAATAAGAAGCAAGTGGCTTCTAGTTCTTCTAATCCTCCTGTCTCGGACGGGAAGAAGAAGAAAAAGAACAAGAAGCCGAAGGACCCTAAAAAGTCCAAATGCTTCTATTGTGGGAAGGTAGGTCACTTCAAGAAGGCTTGCCAGGAATTCCTAGCCGCCAAGGGCAAGGAAGGTAAGGAACTTCATTACTTGGAAGCGTGTTTGGTGGAAGAATCGAAAGACACTTGGGTCATTGATTCGGGCGTCACTAATCATGTTTGTGTTTCTATGCAAGGGTTCGTGGAAACGAGAAGTCTACATGATAGGAGCCTCTCGTTGCGGACTGGAGATGGTAGCTTTATGGTGGCTGAAGCAGTGGGAGATGTTTACCTTTATTTTGATCAATTTAGGTTTATTTTATTGAAAGACTGTTTTTATGTTCCTAATTTTAGGAGGAACCTTATATCGGTAGCTTGTTTAATAAAGGATTCTTATTCAGTTTCTTTTAGTAAAAGAGTTGATATTCGTAGAAATAAGTCTTTTATCTGTTCTGGATGGATGGATGGAAACCTATATTTGATCAAACCAAAGATGTACTCACTGCTTGACACTGAATTAATTGATAACTCTAAAAGGTTGAAAGTTTCTCACTCTAACAAGGCGTATCTTTGGCATTTAAGACTTGGTCATATTAATCAGGATAGGATTCAAAGATTGGTGAAAGACGGTCCTCTGGAATCTCTGGAGGGGGTACGACTTCCCCAATATGAGTCTTGTCTAGAGGGTAAAATGACTAAGAGGTCTTTTGGAGCTAAGGGTACAAGTGCTCAGGAGCTCTTAGAAATTGTGCACACTGACGTATGTGGCCCCATGAACGTCACAGCACGAGGAAGGTTCGAGTATTATGTCTCTTTTATAGATGATTACTCGAGGTATGGATATGTGTATCTGATGCACCGCAAGAGCGAAACCTTTGACAAGTTCAAAGAGTATCGTGCGGAAGTGGAAAAGCAATTGGATAAATCGATAAAGACACTTCGATCTGATCAAGGTGGCGAATACCTCTCTGATGAATTTCTAGGACATCTTGTAGAGAACGGGATATTATCCCAATTGACTGCACCTGGTACTCTACAACAGAATGGTGTAGCCGAAAGGAGAAACAGGACCTTATTGGATATGGTACGGTCCATGATGAGTTATTCAATGCTGCCATTATCATTTTGGGGATATGCTTTACAAACGGCATGCTATATTCTGACCCAGGTTCTGAGCAAATCAATTCCCAGAACTCCGTATGAATTGTGGCATGGCAGGAAGCCCTCCCTTGGACATATGAGAATATGGGGCTGCCCGGCACATGTACTGGATGGGGATGCGAAAAAGTTGGAACCAAGATCAGAATTGTGCATGTTTGTAGGGTATCCAAAAGGAACTAAAGGAGGTTTGTTCTATAACCCGAAGGAACAAAAAGTCATTGTCTCAACCCATGCAACATTCTTGGAGGAAAGTCACATGAATGACTTTAAGCCTCGAAGCAAAGTGGTGCTAGAGGAGTTATCGGGTGAAAGAACTGCTCCACAGATTTTGGTCTTGGACGCAAGTCCGAGTTCCAGTGAAAGACCTGCAGACGATCAACAATTTAGGGTGCCTCGTCGTAGTGGGAGGGTTTCTAAGAAACCTAATTTCTTCATGTATGATGCTGAGGTATACCCGGCCAAGACTCATGAGCATGAGGATGATCCGGTCACTTATGATGAAGCTGTAAATGATGTTGATTCTAAATCTTGGAAACAGGCTATGAACAATGAGATGGATTCTATGAAATCTAACTCTGTTTGGGAACTTGTAGATTTGCCAGATGGGATAAAACCCATTGGATGCAAATGGGTCTACAAAAGAAAGAAGGATGCGGAAGGGAGAGTGGAAACTTTCAAAGCTAGACTGGTTGCAAAGGGATACACGCAAAAGGCTGGAATCGATTACGATGAAACCTTTTTGCCTGTTGCTATGCTGAAGTCTATCCGTATTCTTCTGTCCATTGCTGCGGCTCTCGATTACGAGATCTGGCAAATGGATGTCAAGACAGCATTCTTGAATGGCCATCTTGAAAAGTGTATCTATATGATACAGCCCGAAGGGTTCGTAGCAAAAGGCCAAGAAAGGAAAGTCTGCAAGTTGCTTAGATCCATTTATGGATTAAAGCAAGCATCCCGCTCATGGAACCAGAGGTTTTGATCAAGCAATTAAGACATTTGGTTTTGAGCAGAACGTTGATGAACCTTGTGTTGATAAACGTATTAAGGATGGAAAAGTGGTCTTTCGATACTCTAGGTCGATGATATACTACTCATTGGGAATGATGTGGGGAACTTATCATCGGTCAAGCTTTGGTTAAACCAACAGTTTGACATGAAGGACTTGGGAGAAGCTAATTATGTTCTAGGCATTCGTCTCTTCAGAGATCGAAAGAACATAATGATAGCGTTATCCCAAGCTTCATACATAGATAAAATAATTGACAAATATGCAATGCAAGAGGCAAAGAAAGGCTCACAACCTTCTATTGCCGGTCTAACTCTTTCATTGGATGACTGTCCCAAGATATCGGAAGAAAGAGAGCGTATGAGTAAGGTCCCTTATGCATCCGCTGTGGGTAGCCTTATGTACGCTATGCTTTCCACTCACCCAGACATATGTTTTGCAGTAGGTATGGTGAGTCGATATCAAGCAAATCCTGGAACCAAGCACTGGCAAGCTGTAAAGCATATACTCAAGTATCTTAAGAGAACGAGAGATTATATGCTGGTATATTCTGGAGGGGACCTAACACCCGTAGGATACATGGACTCAGACTTCCAGACTCATAAGGATTCACGGAAATCGACATCTAGATCAGTGTTTTTACTCGGAGGAAGCGCCATTGTGTGGAGGAGCGTGAAGCAGGGCTGCACAGTTGACTATACTATGGAGGCTGAGTATGTGGCTGCGGCTGAGGCATCTATAGAAGCGGTTTGGCTCCGCAAGTTCTTTAGAGACCATGAGGTCATTCCGGGTGTTGACAAGCCTAGCACACTTTACTGTGATAATACAGGGGCTATTGCCAACACAAGGGAATCTCGGCACCACAAGAAGACCAAGCACATCGATCAGAGATATCACATTATTAGAGGGCATGTGGAGACAGGACAAGTGGATGTATGTATGATCGTGTCCGAGGACAACATCGCTGATCCCTTTACTAAGACTTTGGTGGCTAAAAGCTTTGAGAGGCATGTAGAGGTGATGGGGATACGTAACATGGCACATCTACTGGCTTAGGACAAGTGGAAGATTGTTAGGAAATGCCCTAAGCATTAGAGACATTTTGATGTATTGATTTTGAACTGGATAATAAAATTATATATAGAGGTTATTCATTACATTGCTATCTGTCCTCATCTTATTTACATGTTAAAGTAAATGTAAGCAAATATGGCTCCCTGATTGCTTGTGTTAAACTGTTAGAACTTTGCATGCAATGGATTTTTGTATGCGAGAAGACAATGTTCTAAAGTTAGCAGTCTAAACTATGGTCTGTAGTCTATGGGGTTAGACCGAGCATCTAACTCATGTTAAGACTATTATGTTTTCTAAAGCCTTGGAGGGGACGGTTTGTCTTGACTGTCTGGAGCTGGACTCCCAAGTAGAGACGTGGATATATTGCTTGGTGGTGACATATTAGACCGGGACTAAAGCGTGATTGATCTACGAAGTCTGCTTTGAGTGGATCAATCTGCTTTTGACGTTCATTATGCAGTAACCTTAATCCTGAGTAAATTAACTACTTTATGTATATGACTTGTGTACTTTGATATTCCAATGACTAAAGCGTCTCAGAGGTAGTAAGCTTATAGACCGGTTCGTTGGGTGCATGACTTGTATACGATGAAGGGTTTGTTTGCAGATATCGAAATCATAGCTCTAAGGAGTTAAAGGTATCCTCTTAAAGGCATTATACTAAATGTGAAAATGGACAAGGCCTTGGGTCGTCTGCTGGGTGGATGGCTTCTTATTCACACATGGTAAATAATCATTTTTCTTAATTCGGTAGTATAATGGAACTTTAAGATAGCCTGATCAGTAGGATTAAATGGAATTTGACCTAAGGCTGATCATGGATATCATATGAGGGTTTTGCATATATGACAAGGTCATTGGATAGTAGCTCGTCACAGGCTTACGTAATACGGTATATAATTGGGAGTTCAGTTTCAGGTTTATAGTGGTGTGACTCTGAAATTAGTGATCATATGATTGAGTTGTTTGGTGCAGAATGATGATCATATGGAATCACGGGAGCCCGATTATATATGTCCAATCAGTCCCTCTACTAGCTTCACATAATTCCTTAACGTTTGGCAAATTGGTTTGTGTATGCTATTGGCTAGTTTATTATGCATGGATGGTGATGACACAGGATTAGGATGGTAGAAAAGATTCTCTCCGGTTGGATTCAGATTTTGTTTTGGATAATAGAGTACATAATTATTCGAACTCCAAATAAAGTTGCCATGATTTTATTTGAGATTGGATTGGAGTTGTAGAAAATTATCCATGAGGACAAGAATTTGAAACACAACCGTTTTGTGGATTTTGAAATTTGAATTTTAAATTTGAAATTTGAAATTTGAAATTTGAATTTGAAATTTGAAATTTGAAATTTGAAATTGAAATTCGAATTTGAAATTTGAAATTTGAAATTCAAATTTTGAATCATAGTCCAAGTGGGATTCGAATTTGTTGTGGAAAATCCACAAGGTTTGAAATTCGAATTTGAGTTGGATTTGGAGAGGATAATCTTGTTAGAATCCTACTTGAATTTTGAATCCAAATCCTAACAAATTATGGACGAAATTTTTGAGGATAATCCTCAATGGAATTTCGGTTTTTGTGGATAAGGTTCAAGGGAAAATTTCAAGTTTCAATCCTAGTTGAATTTGGATTCTCTCCTTCCCTGAAAAGTGGCCGAAATTATGGAGGAAATCTCCTAGGAAAATTCGGTTATTTTGGATAAGGTTGAGATAAGATTCAAGCTTGAAAATCCTAGTGGAATTTTGATTCTCCCTTATCCTAAATGTGGCCGAATTTTTGGAGGAAAATCTCCCAGGAAATTTCGGATTTTTTGGTTGAAAAAGGAAGATAAAATTCTAGTTAAAATCTGTTTAGATTTGGATTGGTTTTATCCTTAAAAAACCGAATTTTATTGTTGGGATTTTCCCATGAAAAATTCGGATTTTATGGTTATGGATAAGGGAGAATATCTTTTCCTAATCCAATTCAAATTCAGAGAATCACCTCATGTAGGTCTATAAATAGAGGTTCTACCACTCCAGTTCTCTTAGACCACAGACTCTCAAGTGAGCAGGCTTATTGTTGCACAGCTCATCGTGACAATAAAGTTCTTTAGAGATCTGGGTGGTCGGAAGAAGACTAGCAGTGCTAGCATACCGATCGAGGTTCAGAGTGCCCACACACTCAGCCATTCGGGAATTGGAGAATAGTAGAGAAGGCTAGTTGGTTGAAGCCTCCGGTCATTCTCCTCCTGCAAGAATGGCGTCCTTGAGGTATGAGTTTTAATTATTGTTGGTTTATTGTATATGGCATCATGAGATATTTAACGATCTTAAAATTTTTATTGTTTCGCTGCGCCACTCTGATACATTTTTACCGATTTATTCTCCTATACTTCCAAGACTTCCACTAGAGTGTGAGATTTTGTTCGAGAACAAGGTTCCATAAAGAATGGGCCCAGCAGAGCTTCAGGAACTCCAGGACCCAACTAAAGGACCTTATGGATAAGGGTTTCATTCAACAAAGTTTTTCGCCCTGGGGATCACCTGTATTATTTGTAAAGAAGAAAGATGGAACGCTGAGGATGTGCATCGATTACCGGGAGCTAAACAAGATTATGATTAAGAAAAAGTATCCATTGCCATGCATTGACAATTCGTTTGATCAGCTCCGAGATGCGGTAGTATTCTCCAAGATTGACCTAAGTTCAGATTACCACCAGCTGTGAATCAGGAGTGAAGATATACATAAGACAGCCTTACGAACACGTTACGAACATTACGAGTTCCTCATTATGTGATTTGGACTCATTAACACGCCAGCAGCCTTCATGGACTTGATGAACCGAGTATTCAAGGAGTATTTGGATAAGTTTTTCATTGTGTTTATCGATAACATGCTGGTATACTCCAAGACAAAAGAGGAGCATGCAGAACATTTGAGGACAGTATTGCGTGAGTTAAAAGAGCATCAGCTGTACGCCAAATTCTCCAAGTGCGAGTTTTGGCTAGAAAAGGTGCATTTTCTAGGACATGTAGTCTCCAAGGAAGGAGTATCTATGGACCTAGAAAAGATTGAGGCAGTAAATGCATGGTCAGCTTCGAAGAATGTAACTGAGAAATGCAGCTTTTTGGGATTAGCAGGGTATTACCGGTGCTTTGTCGATGGTTTTTCAAGATTAGCTACCCTACTCACAGCACTTACCAAGAAAGAAAAGAATTTCGAGTGTACTGACAAATGTGAGCAGAGCTTTCAAGAGCTAAAATGGAGACTTACGAGCACTCCAGTGCTAACCATCCTGGATGTAAATCAGGGAAACTTTGTAATTTTCAGTGATGCATCCAAGACTGGATTAGAAGCTGTGTTAATGCAAAATGGTAAGGTAGTTACATATGCCTGCAATAGTTGAAGGAGCACAAAAGGAACTACCCTACGCACGACTTAGAGCTAGCCACAGTAGTTTTTGCGCTAAAGATACGGAGACACTATATTTATGGAGTCAAGTGCGAAATCTACACAGACCATAGGAGCCTTAAATACATTTTCATGCAAAAAGAGTTAAACATGAGGCAACGTAGATGGCTCGAGCTGGTGAAAGACTACGACTGTGAGATCTTATATCACCCAGGAAAGGCTAATAAAGTGGCCAATGCGCTGAGTTGGAGGCACTCCACGTCATTTATGGCCATCAACGCCTTGCCGAGAGCTTTACAGAAGGATCTATGCAGTAGTGAGATCAAGATTTTGTCAGGAAAATTTTCAGAAATGACTCTCCAATCGACACTCCTAGGCGAGATCAAGGCTAGCCAAGAGCTCGATTCGTCACTAATCAAGCAAAGGAATAAGGCTAAGGAGAGTAAAAACTCAGATTTTAAGATCTCAGAGGACAACATACTCTACTATAAGGGCAGAGTGTGTGTGCCGAAGGAGGAAGAGCTCAGAAAGTGAATCCTCTCAGAGGCTCATGAGACATCGTATTCCCTACATCCAGGAGCTAATAAGTTTTATAAGGACCTGAAGGGAAGTTTTTGATGGCCTGGAACGAAGAATGACGTAGCGGAATTTATCGCCAAATGCCTTATGTGTCAGAAATTAAGGCCGAACATCAGCGTCTAGCAGGAGAATTATAGAAAATCGAGCTACCTGAGTGGAAATGGGATCAGATTATGATGGATCTCGTTGTTGGACTGCCAAGGACATCCAGCGAAAATGATGCAATCTGGGTGATTGTAGATCGATTGATGAAATCAGCCAGATTCCTAGCCATAAAGATTAGCTACTTGGTGGAATGACTAGCAGAAATTTACGTGGCTCAGATCGTAAGGTTGCATGGAGTGCTGGAATCGATTATCTCAGATCGTGACGAATGCTTTACCTCCAGATTTTGGCAAAGTGTATAGGCCTCATTAGGATCCAAGTTGAAGTTTAGCACAGCCTTCTACCTTCAGACCGATGGTTAGTCTGAGAGGACCATACAAACACTTGAGGACATGCTGAGAGCATGTGTCTTAGACTTCAAGGGAAACTAGGATCAGAAACTACCATTGACCGAGTTCTAATACAAAAACAGCTACCACTCCTCGATAGGGATGGCACCATACGAGACACTCTATAAAAGAAAGTGCAGATCCCCGATTCACTGGCACGAGACCGGAGAGAAACATCTAGCCAACATGGACTTCATCAAGGATACAATGGTTGACATGAAGCTGATCAGAGAAAGATTGGATGTAGCACACAGTCGCCAGAAGAGCTATCCAGACAAACGCTGTAGACCTCTTGAGTTTCAAGTGGGAGACTCAGTCTTTCTCAAGGTGGTACCCCTGAAGGGAGTAATGCGCTTTGGAAAGAAAAGGAACCTTAGTTCTAGGTACATAGGACCCTTTGAGATAGTTGAGAAAGTTGAGAATGTAGCATATAGATTAACACTTCCTTCCGAATTAGCTTCAGTACGTAACATCTTCCACGTATCGATGCTGAAAAAGTACGTGCCGGATAGCTCACATATCCTAAGCCAAGAACTTGTTGAAGTTCACGCCGATCTAACCTACGAGGAGAAGCCCGTACAGATCCTAGCCAGAGAGGAGAAAGTGCTCAAAAATAAGGTTATATCGTTGGTAAAAGTTTTGTGGCGAAACCACAACATAAAGAGAGACTTCCCAAATTTGTTATAATTTTCGAAGACGAAAATTTTGTAAGGGGGGTAGGTTGTGATGACCGCCCTATACATGTAAACTCCATTACCATGTAATGAGTAAATAAGTTAACAAATGTAGTGTGAATTACCAGTTGAATGAATTAGACGAGTACGGAATCGTTTAATCACTATTCATGTAGTGGAAAGGGGCTACCGACAAATATAATCAGTCTGCCTCGTAATACGTGAAAATACACGTGTAAGACACACAGTATCCAGAAAATAGCCTAAACGGCCATATCTTGACACAAAACTGATGAAATAGTCGTCAGCATGCTCAGACTAGTCATCTGAGCGAAATAGGGAAATTCCACAAGATAAATATACTGTATCGAGGAAATAGTCGAGATGACGTTTCCTTGACCTAAAACGAGTATATTTATAGTCAACAGGCCCACACTAATTAATTGGGCACGAGATATGAGGTTTCTTCAGAGAGATACGCAGTGCCAGGAAAGGGGTCAAGATGACCTATTCTTAGCCCGAAACTGATATATTTAGATTCAAGACACCAAAATTGGTCGGTCTAGCATAAAAGGTGATTTTCGGATCAGAATCACACAGAAGCCGAAAATTAGTCCATATCTTAGATGAATATAAAACTGCTAAAAATGGATTCAGCACATCCAAATTAAGGAGGATAGCCTGTGTCTAACATTTTGGGCAAAAAAGTTATACTATGTGCTCATAGTATCGATACAGTGTAGGACACAACTATAGTATAGGAAATGAATAGTAAATAGTGACTGAGTAGGCTCACAGGCATTTCAACCCAACCAAAAATGTTTAGAAATGTCTAGAATGAAAATCGGAACCTGTAGACACAATTTTCGTGGAACTCTAGAAAGCTGCCAAAAAACAGCCAATACCGAAAAGGAAAGATTTAGACTGCAACAAGAGGCTTTCACAGATGAATTTTGGCCCTAGAAAACCATGCACATGTAGCCAATTTTCAGCCAAACACAGCCCTTGAATGAAGCCACATGCCTATGACAAATGGAATTGAAATAAACAAAAGTTATGACACAATACTATTCCTTTCTCATGCTATTTAATGCACTTCATTATTGAAACCTTGGCCAATCTTTTTTCTGATTTTCTAGCTGAAACCCATGGATTTTCCAACCCCTAAATGCTGTAGGAAATAAATCGATAAAAACATATCAGAGTAGCACAGCGGAACAATAAAAACTTTTCAAGATCGTTAAATATCTCATGATGCCATATACAATAAACCAACAACAATTTAAACTCATACCTCAAGGACGCCAATCTTGTAGGAGGAGAATGACCAGAGGGCTTCAACCAACTAGCCTTCTCTACTATTCTCTAATTCCCGAATGGCTAAGTGTGTGGGCACTCTGAACCTCGATCGATATGCTAGCACTACTAGTCTTCTTTCGACCACCCAGATGTCTAAAGAACTTATTGTCATGGTGAGTTGTGCAATAATAAGCCTGCTCACCTGAGAATTTATGGTCTAAGAGAACTGGAGTGGCAGGACCTCTATTTATAGACTTGCATGAGGTGATTCTCTGAATTTGAATTAGATTAGGAGAAGATATTCCCCCTTATCCACAACCAAAAAATCCGAATTTATCAAGGCCAAATCCCAACAAGAAAATTCGACCACTTTAGGATTTTTCCATTCAAAATTCAAACAAGATTTTAACATGAATTTTATCTCCCTTTTTCAACCAAAAAATCCAAAAATCCAAAGGGAAAATCCTAACAAAAATTTCTGCCACTTTTGGATAAGGGAAGAATCAAAATTCTACTAGGATTTTTGAGCTTGAATCTTATCTCATCCTTATCCAAAATAACCGAAAATCTTCTAGGAGATTCACTCAAAAAATTTGGCCATTATACCGTATTATGTAAGCCTGTGACAAGCTATCGTCCAATGACCTTGTCATGTATGCAGAACCCTCATATGATATCCATGATCAACCTTAGGTCAAAGTCTATTTAATCCTACTAATCAGGCTATCTTAAAGTTCCATTATACTATCGAATAAAGAAAATGATTATTCACCATATGTGAATAAGAAGTCATCCGCCCAGCAGACAACCCAAGGCCTTGTCCATTTTTACATTCAGTATAATACCTTTAAGAGGATACTCTTAACTCCTCATTAGAGCTATGATTCCGATATCTGTAAATGAACCCTTCATCATATACAAGTCATGCACCAAATGAACCGGTCTATAAGCTTATTACCTCTGAGATGCTTTAGCCATTGGAACATGAAAGTACACAAGTCATGTACATGAACCTGTCCATCTACTCAGGATTAAGGTTACTGCACAATGAACGTCAAAAGCAGATCGATCCACTCAAAGCAAACTTCGTAGATCGATCATGCTTTAGTCCCAGTCTAATATGTCACCACCAAGCAACATATCTATGTCTCTACTTGGGAGTCTATGCTCCAGACAGTTAAGACAAACGGTCCCCTCTAAGGCTTTAGACAACATAATAGTGTTAACATGAGGTGGATGCTCAGTCTAACCCTATAGACTACAGACCATAGTTTATACCGCTTACTTTAGAACATTGTCTTCTCGCATACAAAAGTCCATTACATGCAATATTCTAACAGTTTTAACACAAGCAGTCAGGGAGCCGTATTTGATTACATTTACTTTAACATGTAAATAAAACTGAGGACAGATAGCAATGTAATGAATAACCTCTATATATAATTTTATTACCCAGTTCAAAATAAATACATCAAAATGTCTCTAATGCTTAGGGCATTTCCTAACAAATGCAAATAAAATTTTGTCCCAAGATGATCAAGGATGGCTACGGTAGGGTGAATAAAAAATTGCTAAGAAAGGACCAAAGGACTAGTGCTTTATCAACTCATTTAATGCAACTTTTGGCTCCCCCTTCCCCATGGTGTTCGAACACTTGATTGGCTGAGTACACACAGATTTTTGTTCCCAATTTAGCCAAGTTTTGGCTTATTTAAGTTAGTTTAAAGCTAGTTAACCTTGCTTAGATTTTTCTTATAAATATGTGCACACACCCTTGCCTTCCACTTCTTCTTTTTTAGCACCAAAAAACTCCCAACCAAAGCATTTCTTTTCCTCTTTCTTCAACCAAAAATCTGCCACCTCTAGTCTCCCAAACATAAAAATTTCTTCATCAAAAATACACACCAACGCTTGCTCACAAAGGTGCTTAGGGTTACATATCTCAAGGCTCATTTCAGTAAGGTCCTAGAACCAAAACTTTTGATGATTTTAGTTTTGTTGTGACTTTATAATAAGAAAAGCTTTATGTTTTCCTTCCTAGCACAAGTCGTCCCCTCCTCTATTTGGTCCCTACGAGTTGGTCATGATCATCAACCCCTTACTTGGCTTGGTTTGTGCTAGTTCCAAGCACACTAATGTATAAACCAAAAAACCTTACCTTTTTATGGTTCGTTATTTCTAAGTTTTTGACCAAGAGATTTACATGTATTTGTTTATGCAAATGGATTGTAATAAGTTTATTTGAGCCCTTAGTTCTCATTTTTGAGTATGTAGTTGTGTTTACATATTTTTACGAATGGTTTGTGAATGTGAATGAGCTTAGATGTTTTTAGGAGACTGGACACCAAATCTGTCCAGTTTTAGGGCCATGGTTTTGGCTAGTTTTCGATAAGATACAATTTGTTTTTGATGATTTGTAAAGCACAGAACTTCAAGGAAACTCGTTACAAGTATTTTTGCATCAAATAGAGGTTGGCCAAAAATGACTCTAATATAGGGTTTCGGAATGTTTTTCAGCCGGAGGTCAAAACTGGGGCCGAAATCCTGACTTACAAGGACGGCCTCAGGTTTTTGTAAAACTGACTCTTTTAGAGGCGGAACCGGACTTCGATCAAAACACGAAAGTTTTAGATCACGTCGAAAACTTGAGAATGACCTCTGCGGGCTTTAAAAATTTGATCCTTTCAGGCCTTAAACAGACACGTTTTTAAAAGTGCACAAACTAGGAATTTTTGTAAAAACTGGACATGAAAATTGGCCACAGGTTTTAGGGATTTAGGACCCCTTAGAGGGCAAACCAAGCTCTGAGATGTTCACGGAAGTTGTTCATCTTGTTAAGAAAAAAAATTTTCATGTCACTAATTTCACAAATTAAATCGTTTTGGACAAGTTTTATATGGTTTTTCGAAAAAGGGTTCGAAAACCCCCTTAACAAATGAACACCAAAATGTGTTCTCCATTTTAAAAATGAAAAACGATTTTCGTAAAAACACCCTCACCTTCCAAGGGGGTGGTATGGGGATGATTTTAAAGGACATTTATTGCCCTAAAATTTTACAAAGTTTTTAGAATGTTTTCTTAAAAAAATGGGCAGTGGTAGCCCGATTGGCTACTACACCAATGTACCAAGTAACCGGATAGATGACTAGCCCAACTAGTCCTGAGGCCCAACGCGAGGTAACCGGTTAACGAATTAATCGGTTAACCAATTTGATATGCTAGGTAACCCAATAGGTTACACAAACCATACACAAGGTAACCTGATAGGTTTCATAGCCCAATATGCAATTTAACTTGGTAGGTTACATAGTTAACAGCACGCAAGGTAACTGGTTGGTAGACTGGTCAGTCAACCAGTCAAAGATCAAGTTTGAACGAGATGGTGAGGAACGGTGATTTATTTGTCAAATAGGCAAATTAATCAGACACGATTAGAATTGTGTACCCAAGCAGAATAATTTGGTACCGATGAGGCATCGGTACCATATGACGAATTATAGTCACTAATGACCACAGTGACTTAAGAGCAAATATTAACGGTAATATATTATGGTTATAGGACGTCACCTGTAATTTGTAACGAGGCAAAGTGCGAACTATTGGCAAACAAGTAAGTACAACTCTGCCTACAATATGAACAAAAATGAGTTTAAAATGGTTGTTTAACCTGTGTTAAAGTATGTAGTACTACATGTTGGTTGCATGACATATAGGGGGTTCATAATCATGTAGATTAATGAACATTATAAGTTAGGTGCCTATACATCCCTATCAGGGCATGATGAGGGATAAGCCCGGCTAAACATAGGGCACATGGTTATTAGTACTCGTAATCAACAATTGTGTAATCCGATTAAGGGTGTCAGTCTAACGGGCCCCGTTGGGTCCACAAGGAAGGCAAGTATAATGATAATGAGCCAAACCAAGCCCATGATCACGGTGAATCCGATGATCCACACGCACTAGTACTGACATCAGGGCCCTTTAAACAAGACAAGATTAAGAGTAAATAAAGCATAATTTGAGCATAATCAGTCTATGCATTGATCACGTTATGCCTTAGTCTCCATATTGTATGTTCTTTGTTGATGTTACGATACATGATGTGACTGAATGAGATGCTTTTTTTACATGCTATATAGTAAGTATTCTTGTGAGGTTGTGATATAACTATTAGTTTTAATTATGTCCTGAGTATGGCATGTATGTTTAAAGCATGTTTTGCGGACGAATATGTTGTACTTGCTAAGCATAAAGCTCATCGTGTGTGTTCATCCTGTAGATAAGAAACCCGTAAGCTAAACACTGCTGGGCGATGACGGCAGCAGGGTGGATGTGAGGGTGAGGTTGTGGATACCACCGCCAGAGTATACTTCTACAAGTTATTTTGAGAGTCTATTTTATGAATGGTAATTTAATAGTTTGGCATTTTGTGTATATATGTTAACTCAAATTGTACCAAGACCTTTGTATGGTTATAAGTATAAGTATGTAGTACGTAATTTGATAAACTCAGAAAAAGAAAATTTCCTAAATTTTGGCTATTTACAAGTAATAATTTTCAAACAAGTTAAGTTCAGATAAGTAGTATTTTTGGTAGAGGTCTGTGCCACCAGGGTACGGATCCTTACACCCCGCAAGTTTAACTTCCGCACAGTTGAGTAAACAGTGTTTTTGAATAATGATAGTTAAATAGTATTTATGAATAGTAATCATTAACAGTATTTATGAATGGTAACCGTTACATAGTATTTATGAACAGTAACCATTAAATAGTATTTTTAGATAGTAACTGTTAAAATAGTATTTTTAAATAGTAAGAGTCAAATAGTAAACAGTAATTATATGAATAGTATATTTTAAATAGTATTTAGTTAAACAGTTTGTAAATATGTATGTATGAATGAACTTCTAATGACGTAGACATTATATTTTAAAGTATACATACATGAGTAGTAAATACGTATGCCTTTAAAAAAAAAAATCCTCTAAATTTATGGTATCAAATTAAGTAAGTTTTAGTATCGACTTTAATGTAAAAGCTAAAGTAAGCAAGTAATAGTTTTTAGTGACGGTCCGGGCCATTGAGGGCACAGGGTGTCACAGTTTGTATCAGAGCGGTTTTCTACCACCCTATCTCACATCGCTGCATGCCAGCCTCATCTGTCCAAATAAGTCAATTTTATTTTTAATCAGTAAATGTTTATTTACTGAAGATAACATTTTATAGTAATGAGATGACGAAACCTATGATGGCGAGGATAAGACGAAGAAATGTTGAGATCACTATATGTAAAATCACGACCGTGCAGTGCTAAAGAACCTCTCAGAGTAAGAACATGGATTGCTGCCCGAGTTGTACCAATCTTCAGGGCTAGTTGTCCATTAAGTTTTGAGTGGCAAACAGTACTCCTGCACTCCATGAGAATGTCAGGACTGGTTTCACTTAATCAAAATGATTCCCCAATTGTACGCCATTGATCAGGATAACTGAGTCCTGTTGGCTGTTGATGTCTCTCAGGAAGATACTCTCATATGTATCGGGATCCTTATGACCAAGATGAGCTCTTAACTGCGTTGAGTTTCGCCATACCACGATCGAGCAAATCTCTAAGAGCAGTCCAGCATTAGCCCCAGTTTTTCTTTATGGGCAAGCGGGGAAGTGAAACTTCCCAAGTTCCCTAGAGTTATGGATATACGAGAATTTGTTCATTAGACTGAAAGACTGCAGCTGATGTCTGGTGACCCAGTTCTGACATATGCTATGTGCTACAAGGAACTGATATGGACTTCTACAATACATGTTGAGGCAAAAGTGGATCAAGGCAGGAGAAGACCAAAAGAGAGAAAGAGACCTTGCCAAACAGAATTAGAAGAGCGATCAAGCAGAAAGAGTAGCAAGCCTTATCCAGGAGATAGTGAACATCGAGAGAAAAGTGCTCAACCCAAGGAACCCTGCACAAGCCTAAGGCATTGTAGTAGCTGCCATTATGGAGGGTAACCCGGTAGACCTAGCACCCTAACCGGCTAATGAAGAGTTCATGGCCGAACACCAGCTAGAAGCACCTGAGGGCAATGGGGAACCGATGGAGAACCCTGAATGAGCCCATCTATCTCCCAAACACCCCATGGAAGAGGACGATAACGAGGCTCTTCCCGACGCCCATCCCGAAGATGAGGGAAAGGAGATCCCTGACCACTTTAGTAATGACAAGTGGATGGGGATGTACGAACCCTAAGTCATCATAGCTAGCGATGAGGAACTCAGTTTCAGCTGAGAAGGAGAAGAGGACTCAAAGGAGTTCCCTCTTAGCGATAGTGATGATGAGGAGATGTCAGATGCAGAAATAGGAGTGTCCTCGGCGTAGTAGTAACCCTTCTGCAGGAATGTTAGATATGTAAATATATAGAGGGAAGCAGTAGCTTTCCCCCATCAGTTGTAGCATAACGTACTTGTTGGGATCGTATAGAGGAAGTGTGTTTCACTACCACTGAACTAGAGTCTTGAATATATGTATATATATTATGTGAAATATATTATGAGATAAGCAGTAAAGTTTTGCCCAAGGGGCCAGGTATAATTTTTCCACGGTGTGAGTATGGTATGACAGAAAGTGTAGGACGAATCCTAGCACTTAGATGATGTTCCAATACAATGCAGCAATTGTATTGAACTTCACAGTATGAAAGAAAGAAAGATGGATATAATATATATTTATATCCATAACGTTTAAGTAAGATTGTTAAGTAAGAAAGAAAATGATATGTGATATGAGCCCCAAGTACAGAATTTGAGAGACATATATTTTCCTTTTCCACTATACAATAGGGTTATGTAGGAAAGCACAGCAAGAACATAAGTATAGACAAACCAAGCACCCCGAGAGGATGAATTGATGGCGTAACTCACAGCTATGAGAGAGATGATAGAGAACCAGCAATGAGAACTAACCCAACTTAAGGAACAGTTGGGCCAGCAACCCCAAACACCACAGTCAGTAGAGATGCCAGCATAGGAGGCTCTAGCAGCCCCAGAAACCCTGAGGGAGGAAGCAGCTCCTCCAGCCTAAAAGGCACTAGCACCCATAGTAACAGTTGCTCTCGTAGCAGTAATTGTTTTTCTTCCAACCCCTAGGGAAGGTAACTTGTATGAGAGATTTTGGTGCATGAAAGGTAGAAGTTTGAGGAACCACTAACCCTATAAAGGCCGATGACTGGCTAACGGATATCCAAGTAATCTTGGATTTTTCAAGGCTAACAGATAGAGAGAAAGTGATGTGCACATCCTTCACCCTACGCAATGAGACGCGTCAGTGGTGGAAGATGGTAACCGTTAGGAAGAACATTAGAGAGATGAGTTGGAGCGACTTCATTGAGGAATTCAGGGAGACGTACTTCAACGAGGAAGCACTAGCAGTGCAGTAAGACGAGTTCAACAACCTACGTGAAGGTAGCATGACCGTCACGGAGGCAGTCTGGAAGTTTGAGCAGCTGGCTCAATTTTGTCCAGATTTGGTACTGACTAAAAGGAGAGAGTCAGATGAATGCTGAAGATGTTTAGAACAGACATCGCAGTTCAGGTCTGCAGCAAAAGTCATAGACCAACGACAGTAGCAGAATGTGTCAGCAAGGCTATCTGAGCTGAGTATTGGTCAACTCAGGATAAAGAGCAAAAGGCTCAAAATTTTAAGGCACGAAAGCTGAGTAGAACCCCGAGTCACAACACAGAGGATAGAATGTAGGAACCGGCCAGAATAGCATGCATTCCAACAACAACAAGAAGAGAAAAGGGGAATCAGAGCAACCAAGATTCACAAAAGAATTTCCCCCAAAAGAGAAACAACTAGGAAGGAAACGGCAGCCAATACCTGACGTGCCTGAAATGCAGAAAGAGGCACCTAAGAGAATGCAAGCAGGGAGCAAGTGGCTATTTCATCTATGGCATTGAAGGCCACTACGCCAAAAAAAACTACTACTCCAATCCACAGAACCGACAGAATCAACCCTGTACTGGGAATAATCAACATCATGCCGCCTAGACTAGGATCGAAGGCCCTTCGATCACACAAGGTAGACTAAAAGCTTCAGACAACTAAGGGCGAATCTATGCTTACACGAGGAGTGATGCTGAAGTTGGAACTTCTACAGTGGTGATAGGCCAGCTTTCTATCGCCAACTTTCATGTGTTAGTTCTATTTGATTTTGGAGCCACTCATTCGTTGCATCATCAGATTTCGCTAGAAAGCTAGATAGGAGCTTAGGTAGGACGAAATAGACTTTTAGAATATCACTTCCTTCAGGGGAAGTTTTATTGTCTAATTACTAGATACGTCAGATGTCAATAATTATCTGCAGGTGAGAATTGAGTGTTAACCTAATAGTCATCAACATCTACAACTATGATGTAATTGTGGGAATGGACTTCCTCACAAAATACAACGTTGTCATAGACTATTGAAGGCAGATGGTTATTATCGAACCAATTGGATGCAAAAGTTAGTCTACAAGTGTTTCATGCTGGAATAACCAAAGACTGTAATCTCAGCAAGGAAGGCTTGCGAGATGCTATCCAGTGGATGCACGGACTTCCTAGCATACGTAGTAGACAAGACTCGAGGAATAGAGATACGACTTAAGAACGTGCTGATAGTCAGGGAATTCATGGAGGTATTTCCAGAAGATCTTACACGACCCCCGCCAGAGCACGAGGTCTCGTTCGAGACTGAACGTCTATCAGAATCAACCCCCTATCTCTAACGCCCCATATCGAATGGGCCCTACAGAGTTAAAAGAGCTCCAAGCCCAGTGGAAGGACTAAATAGAAAAGAGATTCATTTGACAGAGTTGTTCACCCTGGGGAGCACCCGTACCATTCGTGAAGAAGAAAGATGGAACACTGAGAATGGGCATTGACTACAGAGAGTTGAACAGGATTACAATTAAGAACAAGTATCCATTACCATGGGTTGACAATCTATTTGATCAGCACCGAGACGTTGCAGTGTTCTGGAATATCGATCTACGTTCTGGGTACCATTAACTGCGAATCAGAGATGAAGATGTACCCAAAATAGCCTTTCGAACACATTACGGACATTACAAGTTTCTGGTCATGTCGTTCGGATTGACGGACGCGCCAACAGCTTTCACGAATCTGTTGAACCACATGTTTAAGAACTATTTGAATGAGTTTGTGATTGTGTTCATCGATGACATACTTATACACTCTAAGATGAAGGAAGAGCACGAAGAGCACTTAAGGATCATCTTGCGCATGTAACAGGACCATTAGCTATATGTCAAGTTCTCCAAGTACGAGTTTTGGCTGGAGAAGGTCCATTTCCTAGGCCACGTAGTCCCCAAGGAAGGAGTATCTATGAACCTAACAAAAATTGATGCAGTTAGTGCGTGGTCAGCTCAGAGAAATATGATGGAAATTCATAGTTTCTTAGGTCTAGCCGAGTATTACCGACGTTTTGTCGAGGGTTTTCCAAAACTAGCCACACCACTCACAGTGCTCACCAAGAAGGAAAAGAGGTATGAGTGGACCAACAAGTGTGAGGAAAGCTTTCAAGAACTAAAACGAAGACTCACAAGCACTCCAATGCTGACCATTCCAGATGCTGGTCAGGGAAGCTTTGTGATTTATAGTGATGCATCTAAAACTAGGTTGGGAGTCATGTTTATGCAGAGTGGTAGAGTAGTCACGTATGCTTCACGATAACTCAAAGACCCTAAGAAGAGCTACTCAGCACGTGATATAGAGCTAGCAGCGGTAGTTTTTGTGTTAAAAGCATAAAGGCACTACCTGTACGGAGTCAAGTGTGAGTTTTTCACCGACTACCAGAGCCTCAAGTATATCTTCACACAGAAAGAGCTCAACATGAGGCAGCATAGATGGCCAGAACTAGTAAAGGATTATGATTGTGGGATGCTATACCATCCATAAAAAGCCAATAAAGTGGTCGATACGCAGAGACGAAAGCATTTTACTATGCTTATGGCTATTAGTGCCTTGTCGAGAGCGCTACAAAGGGAGCTATGCAGTAGCGAGATCAAGATTTTGACAGGGAGGTTGTCTGACATGACCCTCTAATTGACGCTCCTAGAAGAGATCAACATCAGTCAAGGCTTTGATTTGTCCCTGTTCAAGTCCAGAAAGGAAGCTATAGAGGACAAGGGTTCAGAGTTTAGAACCTCTAAAGACGGCATATTCTACTACAGAGATAGAGTGTGTATTCCGAAAGATGAAGAACTCACAAAGTGAATCCTTTTGGAATCTCATGAGACGCCATATTTGGTATATCCAGTGGCAAATAAGATGTACAAGGACCTGAAGGAAAGCTTTTGGTGGCTTGGAATGAAGAATGACATCGCCGAGTTTGTTGCTAGATACCTTACGTGCTAGAAGGTTAAGGCAGAACACCAGCGCCCAGCAGGAGAATCGTAAAAAATTGAGCTACCCAAATGGAAATGGGACCAGATTACGATGGATTTTGTAGTCAGACTACCAAGGACATCAAACAACAATGACGCGATCTGGGTGATTGTAGACAGACTGACGATAAAAGTTAGCTACTTGGTGGAATGACTAGTAGAAATATATGTGGTTCAATTCGTAAAATTACACGGAGTGCCAGAGTCAATCATCTCAGATCATAATAGACACTTCACCTCTAGATTTTGGTAAAGCGTTCAGGCCGCATTGGGGACTAGATTAAAGTTCAACGTGTTCAGATCGCATTGGGGACCAGATTAAAGTTCAACACAGCATTTCATCCTTAGACTGACAGTTAGTCTGAGAGGACCATATAGTCATTAGAGGACATGTTGAGAGCCTACATCCTAGATTTCAAAAGAAATTGGGATCAAAAGCTACCATTGAGCGAGTTCTTGTACAACAGCAACTACCATTCCCCGATAAAAGTGGCACCGTACGAGGCACTTTGTGGTAGGAAATGCAGATCTTTGGCTTATTAGTACGAGACCGGAGAGAAACGACTAGTTAGCTCAAACATCATCAAGAATACCACGGTAGCCATGAAGCTGATATGAGAAACGTTAGATACAGCGCATAGTCCACAAAAGAATTTTGACGATAAGCGCCATAGACCCTTGAGTTTCAAGTAGGAGACTCGGTCTTTATCAAGGTGGCACCCATGAAAAGGGTGGTGCGCTTTAAAAGGAAAGGAAAGCTCAGTCCTAGGGACATAGGACCCTTAAAATAATAGAGAAATTTGAGAAGGTGGCTAATAAGCTAACACTTCCTCCTGGGTTAGCTACAGTACACAACGTCTTTCACGCCTTGATGCTGGAGAAGTATGTGCCCGACAGCTCCCATGATCTGAGTCAAGAAATCGTTGTAGTACACGCTGATCCGACGTACAAGGAGAAACCCAATCGGATCCTAGTCAAAGAGGAGAAAGTATTTAGGAATAAAGTATACTGCTAGTAAAAGTGTTGTGGTGGAATCATAGCGTTAAGGAAGCCACACGAGAATGGGAGGAAGCCACATGAGAAGAGACCTCCCAGAATTATTCTAATTTTTGAGGATGAAAATTTTGTAAGGGGGGTAGATTGTAAGGACCGCCCCATTCATGTAACCTAAATTCTATATTATGAGAAATTGAGGAAAAATGTGATGCCTTTTAGTGCAAATTTAAGTAACACGGTCAGGTACACGGCCGTGTGAGTGATCGTATACCATTCAGACTGTGTATCTGTAAGAAGTCGTGTGAGTGTACATGGCCGTGTAATATAACATGGTCAGGTACACAGCCGTGTAAGAGGCCGTGTACCGCTCGGATAAATTAATGTGTTTTAAAGACATGGTCGTGTTGAGTAGTCTCAACTAGTACACGCCCGTGTCTGAAATGTACACATCCGTGTTACCTTGTACACGCCCATGTAAGAGTCTATGTAGAAGGCTCTGTAATGAGCTGAGAGCCACTGTAATGACTCTTATGAATTTTGAAACTTAATTACTATATAATGAGTAATTAAGTTAATAAACACAGTATACTTTCCAGTTGAATGAATTAAACAGGTACATTAACGTTTAATTACTATTCATATAATGAAAGAGGCAACCGACAGTGAAATCGGTCCACCCTATTATGTGAGTATGCGTGCGAGACACACAGTATCAAGAAATTGGTCCAAACGATCATTTCTTGACACAAAACTGATGAGCTAGTCATCAATATGCTCAGACTGGTCATCTGAGCACAGTAGCGATAATTGCCCTAATAGATGTACAGTATCGAGAAAAGTGTTCTAGATGACCTTTTCTCGCCTATAAACTGACAAAATCGGAGTTAGAACGCTCAGACTAGTCAATCAGATAGAAAACAATGAATAGTAAAAACGCAGTGTCATGTTAATGGCCAAAATTGATATATTAATAGGTAGCAGGCTCAATCTGGTCAATTAAGCACAAAATCTAGATTTTGTTTGAGAAATATGTAGTATCGGGATGAAGGTCAAGACGACCTTTTCCCACCCCGAAACAGATATATTTTGACTCAAGACGCCTAAATTAGTCAATCAGGCACCTGACATGTTTTTTTAGACGGGTTACATAGATCCTGAAAACTAGTCCAGAAGACCTCAGATTGACGTAAAACTGATAAATTTGAAATCAGCACGTCCAAATTAGTCAGGATAGACTTTGTTTACAATTTCGCACGAGAACGCCTTGTTGTGCATGCGGAGTGTAAGCACAATCACAGTATCAAGAAATTAGGAAAGATGGCCTTTTCTTGATATAAAACTGATATATTTGGAATCAGCATGCTCAAATTAGTCATTTAGGCACAAAACGAAATTTTTGACCGGGAAATCGTAGTATCAGAAACTGGTCGAGATGACCTCGGATGAAGATAAAACTGATATATTTGGGTTCAGCAAGCCCAAATTAGTCAGGATAGCCTATGTTAAAAGTTTTCAAAAAATTAGTATAAAGGGGTCGAAATTTTTGGGCTTTTTGTAAAAAGGCCCCCCATTATTTTTTTTCCTATCTTTTTCTCCCCACACCACCCGTAGATGAACAGTAACACCGGTTGAATCTAGCCTCTATTTTCGACACCGCCGGCACCATTGGAAAGCTCTCGATGAGCTGGTTCCAACGGTGTGCCGAGTCGACAGAACCGACGCCGAAGGAAGGTGCACGCGCCGCCCAAAACCGCCAGTGGCTGAAAATTTTGAGTGGTTATATCTTCGCCATTCGACATCCAAATGCCACGATTCTGGTCTCAATGGATTCGTGGTGAAGAGTAGAACAAAATTCAGGCTTCATTTCATGTCAGCAATCACCGAAGCACGCCGCCCAGCCTTTGCTATCGCCGCCACAATCACCACCGTGGAATCCATCGATTCCGGCAGAGTTGAGTTGCAAGGTGGGTACCAAAATGCTCAGAACATCATGGGAACAAAAACCCCAAATCAATTTCAGGCAACAACGCTGGGAAGACGGAGATCTAACCACCACTGTCGTTGCCAACTTTTGAAGGCTAATTTTCGGTGATAGGAGCCTCGATTGGTGAAATTGACACCACCAACGGATTCCTCTCGTCGAGCTCTTCAAGATGGTGGCTGCCTTTTCCATCATCGCTGTAGTCAACGCCAGTCAATGGTCAGTCAACAACGGTCAACATCTGTCAATGGCGACTCGATGACCAAAAATTGAAGAATAGCCCGTTGGCCTATTTTTGACGTTCCAGACACATCCGCGGCATCGAATTTGCAAACCGGAATTTCAAAAGTGAAGAACGACGATTCAAAGATTGTGCAGTCGAGACCAAATGACTCTTTCGATCGCTAATGGAAACAATTTTGGTAGTGGTTTTGATCCCTTGATTCTTCATTTTATTATTAGAATAATTATGTATTAATTATGGATCAATGACTTGAGGAATTGTAAGAAAAAGGGATGAAATGTCGAAAAAGAAAATGCGAATATTTTTACGTAAAAAGCTGAGATTTTACGTAAAAATTAGGCCTCTGGTATAGTACGTGGTAGATTAGAATAGGTCAGATAGTTTTGAGGCGTTTCCTAAATGCCAGAGACCCAAAAATTAAGCGGAAATGCTGCCAAAATTTCTAAAACGGCAAAAGGGGTATTTTAGGAAATGAGGGGCAAAAATGTGATCGAGATGGAAACCCGAGCCCCCTCGGTGACCTAGGCCCGGGAAAGAAAGATGGACTTTTTGGAGGATTAGTAAACCGCCCATTCAAAATCTCGAAATGTAAGAAAATAACCTCCAGGTCGGAATAAGACCACCCGAGCGACGGGTGTGATTTAAGTATAAAATTTGGGGCGATTAAATCGGTAAAGGTAACCCGATAAGCTAAACAGTCAATACACGAGGTATCCAGTCAGTTGACTAGTTGGTTAACCAGTCAAGGATTGAGTCTGAATGGGATAGTGAGAGACAGTGATTAATTTGTCAAGTAGACAAATTAATTAAGCACGATTAGAAATTAGATAAAAATTCCCAAAGTAGAGTACATTGGTACCGATAGGCATTAGTACCAAACAATGATAGATTTATTAGTCACTAATGATAGAGTGACCTATGAGCGACGTTAATTAATTTATTGGGTAAATAAATTAATTAATCACGATTAGAAAATCAAACTCTTAAGAAGAGGGCAATTAGTACCGATAAGGATCGGTACTACATAACGATAAATTTTTATTAGTCACTAATGACCACGGTGACCTAAGAGTGAATGTTAACGAAATGCATTATGATTACAGGGAGGTACTTGTATTGTGACGAAGGCAAGAGTACAAACTGTCCACTGATAGGTAAGTACAACTCTGCCTACAGCATGAATAAAATGAATTTGAAATGATGATTTTTATAGTATGTTAAGTATGCCTATCATGCACAAGTTGTTGCACAGCATGCATAAGAGCATATAGTTTCACAATCTAGTAGATTGATGAAAGAGCAAGTTAGAGGCCATAATCCCTACAACGTACAATTAGGGACAGCTTAAGAGAAGTTTATGGTTAGAAAAGATAAATAAGTTGGAATTTAATAAGCGTGTCATACCGGCCTTTTCAGAAAGGGTTTTTAAGTTAAGAGAAAGCAGAAAGTTAAGCATCCGTTGATGGCTCTCCAGCTTTTGACCACGGGCATTACCGATGGTCCGCGCGCACACGGGCCCTCAGTAGAGTAAAGAAAAGATAATATATAATGAAGCATAATATGAGTATAATTGGACCATGCATTGTTACGATATGCCTTAACTACAATTTAGCATGCTTCTAGTTATAGTAGATATGCATTCAGTATATGATGGTTTTTGTTATGCATTCAATACATGATGTTTTCAGTTTTGCATCCAGTGTCATGTGATGTTCTAATATGTGAAATGTTTCGATGCTATATGTTACTATTTGATATGCTTATGAGATTTTAAGTATGTACTATGTTTTAAACATGTTTTGCGGTTAACATGTTGCACTTATTAGGCGTAAAGCTCACGGAGTATGTTCATGCTGTAAGTAAGCGTCCTATGGCTTAAACACCAATGGACGATGACGGCGGAGGAGGCGGATGTTAGGGTGAGGTTATGGATGACACTGCAAGTTTAACTTCTGCACAATTTGAGTAAACAGTATTTTTAAATAGTAACGATTAACAGTATTATGAATAGTAACGTTACACAATATTTATGAATAGTAATCATTAAATAGTTTTTTTGAATAGTAACTGTTAAATAGTATTTTTTGAGTAGTAATAGTCAAACATTAAATAGTAATTATATGAATTGTATATTTTAAATAGTATTTAGTTAAATAGTTCGGAAATATGTATGTACGAATGAACTTCTAATGATCTAGACATTATATTTTTAAAGTATACGTATGTGAGTAGTAAGTACGTATGCCTTCAAAAAAAAATTCCTCTAAATTTATGGTATCAAATTAAGTAAGTTTTAGTATCGGCTTTAAAGTAAAAGCTAAAGTAAGCAAGTAATAGTTTTTATTAACGGTCCGGGCCATTAAGGGCACGGGGCGTCACATTTCTCTTCATATACTCTTCCTGTTCCATATGGCTTCTTCTATGTTGTGATTTCGCCACAACACTTTTATAAGTGGTATAACTTTATTCCTAAATACTTTGTCTTCTTTGGCTAGGATTCGCATGGTTTCTCCTATTATGTCAGATCAGCACACATTCCGTGCAGTCTCACTAACTGAGCTCCATAAATTTATGCTAGTCTTCCTATCGAGTAGCTCACTTTCATGGTTAAAAATCGAGCGAATTTTGTCAATCAGTCCACAATCTCCCAAACTGCATCATTACCGCTTGACGTTCTTGGCAATCTGTCTATGAAATCAATTGTAACCTACTCCTATTTCCACTCGACAGTTTGATTTTTTTGCAGTTCTTCAGCTAATCTTTGATTTCCTACCTTAATTCTCTAGCATGTGGGACATCTTGCTACAAACTCAGTGACGTCATTTTCCGTTCCCGACCACAAAAAACTCTCTTTTAAGTCCTTGTATATCTTATTTACTCCTGGATGTCCAGAGTATGGCGTTTCGTGGCTTCTAAAAGGATTCACTTCCTGAGTTCCTCATCCTTCAAAACGCACACTCTATCTTTGCAATAGAGTATGCCACCCTTAGAGACCTTAAATTCAGAACTCTTGTCCTCTGTTCAGCTCCTAAAAGTTCTCCTCCCACTTATCTTTCCACTAATACCTCTTCTTTTCTTGGTAAGCACTGAAAATGGAATAGCTAGCTTCGAAAAGCTTCGACAAAGCGTAGATAATATCCTGCTAAGTCTAAGAAACTGTGGATCTCTGTCACATTTCCTTGGAGTTAGCCATGCACTATCTGTCTCAATTTTCATCAGTCGACGAATATTCCTTCCTTAAAGACCATGTGGCCTAGAAAATGGACTTCTTCCAGCCAAAACTCGCACTTGGAGAGCTTCGCATACCGCTTATGGTCCTTTAATATGCACAATACTATCCTCAATGGTTATTCTTGCTCCTTCTTTCGTCTTGGAGTACAATAGTATGTCATTGATGAACACGATGACAACCTTATCCCAAAGTCCTTGAACACCCAGTTTGTGAAGGTTGCTGAAGCGTTTGTCAATACTAGCCATGCCATTATTGACTATAATGAATTGAAGCTCATACATCTTCATTAATTCACCCTTGTCGCAGTAGTCGGGGTCTCCTATCCTTCATCATCACCCATCTCCTCATCCTCAGGATGAGTGTTAGGAAGGTCTTTGTCATCGTCGTAGTTAACCTCTACCTTTAGAAGGTATTTGAGAGACGAAGGGGTTGGTTCGGCTCTTCCATGGGTTCCCCTAACGTCCTCAAGCGCTTCTGGTTGGTTCTCGACCTTGGTTTCATCATGAGTCTTCTTCAACATGTATTGTAGAAGTCTATATCAGTTTCCTCGTGGCACACAGCATACTTTAGAATTACGTCACCAGACATCAGCTGTAGTCTCTCAGTCCGATGAGCAAATCCTCATATGTTCGCTACTCTAGGGAACTTAGGTGGTTTCACTCCCCACTTGCCCATAGAGAAAAACTGGGGCTGATACTGGACTCTTCTTGGTGATTTGCTCGATCGTGGTATGGCGAAAATCGACCCAGTTAAGAGCTCATCCTAGTCACGAGAATCCCAGTACACACGAGAGTACCTTCCTGAGAGATATCAATAGCCAACAGGACTCAGTTATCCTGATCAGTGGTGCACAACTGGGGAATTATCTTGATAGCGTGAAAGTAGTCCTGACATTCCCATAGAGTGTAAGAGTACTGTTTGCCACTCAAAACTTAGTGGACAACTAGCCCCAAAGATTGGCATGTAAGGCGTCCAGTACTAGACAACAAAACTTCCCCTAAGGGAAGTGCTATTCTAAGAGTCTATTTCATCCTATCCAAGTCTCTATCTAGTTTTCTAGTAAGTTTGATGATGCAACTACTAGGTGACTCCATCACAGTCATACTCCCTTGGCACTGATTAGTGAACTCATCCTGTTGTGCTGCTAACGCCTTACTGTTGAAGTACATCCCCTTGAATTCAGTCTAGCTTATCTTGCTGACATTTCTTCTAATCACTACTATCTTCAACTACTGACGCGCCTTTTCCTCAAAGTAAGGGATACATATATCATCTTCTCTCTGTCGGCCAATCTTTTAGAATCCAAGACTACTTGGATATCCGTTAATCGGTCATCGGCTCCTATGGGGTTGGAATAATAGTCTCCAGCATAGTGGCCTTCCTTACTGCAGATGAAATAACAACTTGTCCCATGTCTACATTCTCCTAGGTGCCTCTTCTTGCATTTTGGGCATGACAGGTGTTTGTTGTCGTCTCCTTCCCTGTCATTTCTCTTCCTCTTCTTGTTGTTGCTGTGGGATTGCCTGTAGTCCCGGCTAGTTCCCACATTCCGTACTCGGTGCTGCAGCTCGAGGTTCCATTTCCTTTGAGCCCATTTAGCTTGAGTTCTTTCTTCCATGGGCGGTAGCCTATAGTTATTGAGAAGGTCTAAACAGAAGTCCTCCCAATGTACAATTGAGTCTCTACCCCTATGTCGATCTAACCACCACGCTCTTACTGGCCCGTCGAGCCTACCACTCACCAAAACCACCTGTAAGTGAGGTGGGATGTAGCAAGCATGAAATATAATCTCCATATCGTGAATCCATGTCATGAGCTCGTAGGGTCGGCGGTGACTGTTGTATCTATTTGGATGCATGGCGGTGAAAGCCAAACTCGCCTGGCGATCCTCATATATTTGGCGAGGGTCTATCGGAGTAAGTTCCACCAGTGCTGATTCTATTGGAATAGATTCCAATGGTACAGGTTCCGTCGGTGCAAGCTCTATTGGTACGGCCATGGCTGCCTACTATAACTCGAGCATTAACTTATATACTAATACTCTAAAATAAAAACGAACTTACTTGGATAGATGAGGCAGGCACGCGGCGATGTGAGGTAGGGTGGTAGGAAAACAGCTCTGATACCAACTGTGACACCCCGTGCCCTTAGTGGTCCGGACTATCACTTAAAACGTGCTTCTTTAAATGATACTTATTCTTTCTTACAAACCATTTATACTTCCTTAAAATCTATTTACTTAGATACCCTAATTTTAGGGTTTTTTTTATTTTTTTTATACACGTCATACGTATTCATTATTCATGTACGTATACTTTAACTATTTACTATTCTAAAATACTGGTTGATGGTTACTTTCAAAAATATTATTTAATGATTACTATTCATAAATACTGTATAACGGTAACTATTCAAAAATACCGTATGACAGTTACTATCCAAAAAACTATTTACGATTACTATTCATAAATACTGTATAATGGTTACTATTTAAAAATACCATTTAACGGTTGCTATTCATAAATACTGTATACTGTTCCAAAACATACTATTACTCAAACTATGCGGAAGATTATCTTGTAGTGTCTCCATAACCTCACCCTACATCCGCTTCTGCCGCTATCATCGCCCATTAGCGATCAGGCCATAGGATGCTTACCTACAACATGAATACACTCCGTGAGCTTTTTGCCCAGTAAGTACAACATGTTTAGCACAAAACATGTTTAAAAACATAGTACATACTTGAAAACCATACAAACATATCATACCAGATATCATCACATACCGTATATCACATATTATATATCGCAGCATCACATCTCAAAACTTCATATACTATATGCATAGCAGAGACAACGAGTACTGAATTCATTTTACTATGAATGGAAGTATAGTGAACTATAACTATTGCATACCGTGTACAATGCATGGTCCGGTTATGCTCATTTATGCTTTGTTATTTTCTTTTCTTTCTTATGTCTACTTAGGGCCTGTTATAGATATATTTTATGGCATTGGCCTGTTATACATTATGAGCCTCGGCTCGTTAGATTTTATGGGCCTTGGCCTATTATACATTATGAGCCTCGGCTCATTAAATTTTGTGGGCCTTGTCCGTTACACTGACACACTTATTCTCATCTTGTTTATCTTTTGTAGCCACATGCTTATCTAAGCTGGTCCTAATCCTACGCAGTAGGGACTTATGGCATCTAACATGATCTTTCGCCAATCTACTTGATTGTGAAACTATATGTTCTTAAATATGCTGTACATCAACGTGTGCATGGTATACATACTTAACATACTGTAAAAACCATTATTTTAAATTCATTTTATTCATACTATAGGCGGAGTTGTACTTATCTAGATTGCAAGCAAAATTTGCACTCGTGCCTTTAACAAATTACACGTGACCACCTGTCATCAATAACGTTCCTCATTAATACTCTCGTTGAGTCACCATTACTATTAGTGACTAAAGCAGATAATTTATTTGGTACCGATTGCCGTCAGTACTAATTCGCTCTTTATACAGAGTTTACTTCTCTATACTCGATAAATTAATTTATTGGCCATAAATTAATTACTGTCGTTTCTAGGTCACTATTATCGTAAGTGACCATAACTTATGTTCTTATGTGGTACCGAAGCCTATCGGTATCCTATCGTCCTACTTTGGGAATTTGGTGTCTAACTTGTATCGTGTTTGATTAATTGTCTACTTGATAGATTAATCATCGTTCCTTGCAGTGTCATTCAAAACACGATCCTTGAATGGTTGCTGACCAGTCAACTTACTGATTACCTTGCGCATCATAAGCTAAGTAATCTACCGAGTCACGAGTGCTTGTTTAGTGTGGTAGCCTACCAGGCTACCCACATTGTTTAAGTTATTTATGAAAAATCATTTTGTTTACCTTATAAAATTCTTGGTAAAATTATATACTTGTGACCTGTCCCCTTATCACCCCGTTAGAAGGTGGGAGATGTTTTTATGAAAGCCATTTTTATATTTTAACATGTTTAAAACACATTTTTGGTGTACATTTTAAGGGTGGTTTTTGAACCACTTTCGAAAACTATTTTGAAACTCGATCGAAATGACTTTGTTTGTGAATTTTGTGAACAGAAAAATTCTCTTCCTCGATGAGATGAACAATTTTTGTGTTCATTTTAGAGCTCAAATCGAACTAGTACGGGTCCTAATCCTATCAAACTCGTGGCCTATGTGGCCAGTTTTTTATCACTTTGAAAACGACTCTGTTTGAGGCCCAAAATGGCCAAATTTTTAAAACATGCATGGTTGTCTTCAAGGTTCGATGTGTTCTACAACTTTCATGTTAAACCCGAAGTTTGGTTCGGACTCTAAGTGGTCCATTTTTAATAAAACCTGAGGCTAATTTCTAGGTTCAGATTTTATTCCTAGTTTTGGGCACCGAGTGAATACCACTCTAAAAACCTATCGTATCGTCGTTTTTGGCCGAGAGCTATTTGATGCAAAAATGACCGTATCAAAATTTTCTTAAAACACTATGTTTTACTAAATGCCAAATTTGAAACCTAAGTAGGTCAAAATGGCCAAAATCCGTGGCCTTTCCTGGAGACCGATTTGGGTCTAGCCATATCCCTATATGTTCATCGCATCACACATACTAATAACCATTCGTAAAAATTATAAACACAACCACAACCATATAAACTTAAAAAACGGAAAGCTAAGAGCTCAAAATAAAATTATTATAAACCATTTCCATAAACAAATACACATAAATGGCCTTAATCAAAAACTTAAAATCACTAAATCACCAAAGGTAGGGTTTTCGGTTATTATCTTTGTGCTTTGAACCAAGCACAATTTTGAACCAAGGCTTGATGACCAAAATGGCCATATGGAATCAAGGGTTTGAAGGCTGGTTTTGTGCTAGCAAGACACCAAAATAATTTCTCTTAATATCAAACCAAAATAAAAACTAATACCACAAAGATTGGATTACAAAACTTACCCTTGATCACTTTGGAAAAGGCTCAGATTTGAATTCTCTTAACACAAGCTTGTGAAGTTCGATTTTTGGTAAGTTTTTGGTATGATTTAAGACTTGAAAATGGAGGCTTTTGATGACTTAGAGGGGGTTGGCTGCAGCTTGAAAGGGAGAGAATGAGTGTTGTGTTTTTGGGGTGCCAAAGTGAAGAAATGGTATCACTAAGTCATGTGCGCCTTTTATAGGCAAAACTAATCAACTTACTTAAGCTTAATCCTAATTAATTATCCATCATTTTAGCTTAATCAAGGGACAAATTTTGCTACCATTTTCAGTCCCATAAATGGGCATGGGCTGTTGCATGAAAGGGAGAAAAGATAAAGCAAAACTTGTTGACCAAGCTTTAAAACCCCTTAAATTTTTTAATCAAAAGTTTTCATAACTTTTGCAATTTTTTTTATCAAAAGGGGCTATGTAGGAGCCATTTTCAGCTGCCTTTTTCAACTAGGGGCATGGTTTCTAAAGGCCTAAATTTTATCTGCATTTGCTTCTCAATGCAGTCTAATTTTATATTGCGGTGTTCGGTCCTTTCTCGGCAGTGTTCAAATTTTCACTCAAAAATTGGATTTCTGAATCTGATTTTTGTACTGTCAATTCCTAGTTGTTTTATACTGTCTAAGAGCCCATTATCATTCTATTTTACTATTTATTTTCTATACTGTGGTTGTGTCTACACTATGTTGTCCTTTTACACACAAACCGAGGTGTTCCCAAGTGAAATTTCAAACACAGTTTGTCTTGACTAATTTGGACGTGCTGATTCCATTTTTATCAGTTTTACGTCCATCGAAGGTCGTCCAGACTAGTTTTCAGGATCTATCTGACCCTACCTCAAAAAACATGTCAAGTGCCCGTTTGACTAATTTGGGTGCCCTAAGTCTAAATATATCAGTTTCAGGATGAGATAAGGTCGTCTTCACCCCCTTCCTGATACTTCGTATCTCCCAAACTAAAATTCTTGTTTTGTGCTCAATCAACCAGATTGAGTCTACTAACCATTCATATATTAGTTTTAGGTCAAATTAAGGCCATCCTAGCCAGTAACTTGACACCACGTTTCCCACTATTCACTATTCATTGTCTTTTACTTAACTGACCAGTCCAAGTGTTCTGACTCTGATTCTGTCAGTCTCTAGGTGAGAAGAGGTCATCCGGACCATTTTCTCAATACTGCACCCTTGCTAGGGTTTTTCATCGTTGTTGTGCTCAGACGTTCGGTCCGAGCATTTTAGTGATCTACTTACCAGTCTTGTGGCAAGCAATGGTCGTCCGGACCAGTTTCCTAATACTGCGTGTCTCATACACATAATAGGGTGGACTGGTTTACTTTCGATCACCCCTTTCACTGCATGAATAGTAATTAAACAGCACCGTACCTGTTTAATTTATTCAACTAGAAAATACTCTATATTTTCTAACTTAATCACTCATTACATAGCAATTAGGTTTCATACATTTTGAGAGTATGTGTAATGGCTCTCTGCTTATTACACGGCCTTCTACATGGGTTCTAACACGGGCGTGTATTGTCTAGACAAGAATGTGTATTAGTTGAGCTTGCTCAACATGGCCATGTCTTGGAACACGTTCGTTTACCTGAGTGGTACACGGCCACTTACACAGCTGTGTACTTGACCATGTCACACCACACGGCCATGTACACTTACATGGCTTATCTCACGCGTACACAGTTTGAACGAAACACGACCACTTACACAGTTGTGTACCTAACCATGTTCTCCAATGTGCATCCAAAAGCTCTCAAAATACTCTAATTTTATTCCTTAATATCTCCTTACATGGTAAGTAGGTGCCATGAAAATGGCGGTCCTTACACTTTCGTTCTTTCTTCTTTTGCCTGGCCCAGACGATGTTCTGCCCTCATGGCTCTGCTCACATAGTCTACTACTGTGTTTGACAGGGTCTCGCCACTCTCCACAATTATGGCTATGTCTGGAAGAAATATACTAATCATCCTCCGTACCCATTCTCCCTTTGTGGGTACTAAGTGTGGACATAATCGGGCCAGTCTATCAAATTTGTGGCAAGCCTCTGTCACTGTCATATCACCTTGTCTTAGATCATCAAACTCTCTCTGCTGAGCTCTAAGAGTGTCCAGGTTAAAAAACTTCCTACTAAACTCCTCTAGGAAGTCGTTCCATGTCATCATCTTGGTATCTCTCCTCATTCTGATTATCTCCCACCAGTATCATGCATCCTTCTTTAACATGCAGGAAGTGCAAAGGACCTTTTCCTGGTCCATAGGGTTCATGAATTCGAAAATGGTCTATAGTGAAGCTAACCATTCTTCCGCCTCTAATGGATCCGTAGACCACTCGAACTCTGGTGGCTTCATTTTCTTGAACCTATCATACAAAGGTTCTTGATTAATCACTGGTTGGGCACCCAAAACTATTCCTAGTGCAGCTAGTACTGGGGGTACAACCGGATCTACGGCTGGCTGTGGTTCTAGTATTGAGACATGAGGTGAAGGGGGATTTACTCATTCTACGTTTCACTATTCTAACAGTTCTTGTAATCTCTGGTTCTGTCTCTCTTGTGCATGCAGCCGAGCTTGTATATTGGCTAGTATAGTGGCGAAATCGGTTTCTTGAGTTTGCCTCACTCGTGTACGAACCATGTTACTGTGTATAACCTATTACAAACAATAGCAACATAGTTTAGTGCTTATAACAATAGAATAATTATCTATAGACTAACTTACTTGGACTAAGCAAGTACAGACACAGGAATGTCATGGAAGATCGGTGAAAGAATCATTGGCTCTGATACCAACTCTTGTGGGCCACCTGACTAGCTTGAGTCGTCTACTCTCTTTCTTTCTTTATTTACTCTTTATTTCCTCTTACTTAACTTGTTTTTCTTTTTGTGGTTTAGAAGATTGGTATTTCAAAAACCATGAAATTTTTTTTCTTTAACTTATTGAAAATATGAGTTCTTGGAATCACATATATACGTATATTACTCTATTTCATTTTTCGTAAAATACTTGCGATCTTGTTTTCTTTAAAATACTTAGTAATATAAACATACTTTATTACATAAGTATACTATTTAAACTTGCTTCACTTCTATACATAATACACTTGTCTTGTCTTTATAAATTTATACATACACTTTTTTACTATACTCTTTTTGTAGTGGATAATTTGCGAAGCAGATCCACAACCCATCCATGACACTGTGAGAATCTACCTGCTAGTCCATTAGCCCTCTCTTCATAATGCAGGTTGCTTACCCTTGTTACCTACATCATGAACAGACTTGTGAGCTAAAGCTCAGTAAGTACAAACACGTAGATAAAACATGACTTGTGCATAACACTTAAGGTTAGTCTCCTATGTATGTCTATTTCCCGCTCTTATGATTTCTTTGTTCTTTCTATTCTATCTTTTTCTTTTCTTTCATTTCATTTCTTTTTTTTTTTCCTTTGTTTTTCTTTCTTTATCTTTCACTTGTGGGTTCATGATTGGACGTACCTAATGTATGCAGACCAATGAGGGAAGGGGGAGTGACCTACCAATCAACCCCAAGGTCAACCTTTGAACTACCACACTTAGGGTAGCACATTAAGCCATTAACTAACTTATTCTTGCGGTAGCACCACACTTCTGGGGTGGAGGCTATTCTTAAACCTCATTATGGGGAGGCTGGTATGCCAACCTCATATTTTTAGTCTTATTATCTTGCTTACATTTATCTTTCTTTATTTTAGCTTTTCATACTTTTCTAACTTCGTGAACATGTTAGATTATCATGCCACAAAACATATAACATATATATAAATACAATTCTATGGTAAGTCAGTTCGTGAGTAGACAATTATATGTCTGTACTTACAGTGTTTATGCTAAAATGAGCTTTCTCGGGTCCTTTGAATTCCTTTGCCCGTCTCTGGTCAGGTTTCCTATAGACAACAATGTTGTTGGTTAATTACATTTTTATTAAATTGCTTTTGTTCTACTAAAATCTGAACTTTGGCTTTTAAAAACTTAATTAAAGCCTTATGACAGCATTTAAAGCCTGAACGATCCTATTTAGACCTTTGTGGAACCTTTTTGTAAAATAACCATTTTGTCCCTAACTTTTGGTAAAATGACCATTTTGCCCCTAGTGGGATTTTTATCCATTTCTTAGGCTTAAATTTTGATTTTGACCTTTAAGATCCTGTTTAGGCTCTTCTGGGGCTCTAACAATCTTTTCTGAATATTTCAAAAAATTTTAGTCAAAATAATGAATAGTACTATTCATCATGAATAGTAACTTTGATTTTGGCTGTGAACATTTTATTTTACTACTTAAACTAGTCTTTCTAAGCCCAAAAGTCATAAAATGACCATCTGGGTGGTTCAACGCTCCTCTTTTGACCTTTTTAAAATTTTCAGTCGAAATGACCATTTTGCCCCTGACGGATCCTAGGGCCATAGTGTTTTCATTTTAACACTTTTGTAGGATTTTCTAATCCTAAAAATTATAAAATAATATTTTCTAGGCATTGACAAATTTTTACAGCATTAATTACTATAATTTCACTATTTATTTTCATCCGACTCTCGGGTAGCACTATTCTAACCCCTTAGGTCGTTTCTCGTTTTTCTTGTATTTTGGGGTTTCAAATGAACGTTTCACTAATTATAAAAACGTCCGTCGTCTTTTCTTAGACCTAAGTCACTGAAGGGGCTCAGGTTTTCATTCCGACCCTAAATTTGCCCTTCGTTTCCCAAAATACCCTTAGGGTCATTTTTCTTTTTTTCTGTCATTTAAACTTCTTGAAGGAACGGTTTATTACCCCTTAACATGTCCTTCCTTCTTTTTTGATCCTAACTCATCGAGGGGTCTTGATTTTTATTTTCGAGCATCTTTTTACCCCTTGTTTCCGAAAATGCCCTTAGTGCATTTTAAAAATTTCGACAGCATTTTCGCTTAATTTTTAGGTTTCCGGTGTAAGGACCGCCCCGATCATGTACTTTAATTTTCATTTAATGAGAAATTGAGGAACAATTTGATGCCATTTGGTGCAAATTTGAGTGACACGATCAGATACACAGCCCGTGTAAGAGCTTGTGTAGGAGACTGTGTAATGATCAGAGACCCGGTATACATAGACTCTCAAAAATTTATGAAACCTAATTGCTATATAATGAGTGATTAAGTTTTAAAATACAAAGTATTTTCCAGTTGAATAGATTAAACAGGTACGGTGCTGTTTAAGTAGTATTCATGCAGTGAATGGGGCGACCGAAAGTGAACTCGGTCCACCCTATTATGTGTATGAGTGTATGAGACACGCAGTGTTAGGAAACTGGTCCGGACGACCATTTCTTGCAACAAAACTAGTAAATAGATCACTAAAATGCTCGGACCGAACGTCTGAGCACAATAACGATGAAAAACCCTAGCAAGGGTGCAGTATCGAGAAAATGGTCCGGATGACCTCTTCTCACCTAAAGACTGACAAAATCGGAGTCAGAGCACTAAGACTGGTCAGTTAAGTGAAAGATAGTGAATAGTAAATAGTGGAAAAATGCAGTGTCAAGTTACTGGCCAAGACGGCCCTAATTTGACATAAAACTGATATATTAGTAGTCAGTAGACTCAATTTGGTTGATTGAGTACAAAATGAGAATTTTAGTTTAGGAGATATGTAGTATCAAGAAGAAGGTCAAGACGACCTTATCTCGCCCTGAAACTGATATATTTAGACTCAGAATGCCTAAACTAGTCAATAGGGCACGTGACACGTTTTTCGAAGCGGGGTCACATAGATCCTAAAATCTGGTCCAGACGACCTCGAATAGACGTAAAAATGATAAAAATGGAATCAGTACACCCAATTAGTCAAGAGAGACTGTGTCTGAAATTTCACCCGAGAAGGCCTCGAGTAGCATGCGAAAGGACAACACAGAGTAGACACAACCACAGTATAGGAAATGAACAGTAAAATAGACTGATAAGGGGCTCTTAGACAATATAAAAAAACCAGGAATTGACAGTAAAAAAATCGGATTCAGAAATCCAATTTTCGGGTGAAAATTGGAACACTGTTGAGAAAGGACCGAACAACGTAGTATAAAATTAGACTGCAAAGAGAAGTCAACATAAATAAAATTTAGCCCTTAAAAATCATGCCCCTTAGCTACAAAAGTAGCTAATTTTGGCTGCTCACATAGCCCTAAAGTGAGATTAAAAAATTGCAAAAGTTATGACAACTTTTGAATTAAAAATTCAAGGGTTTTAAGCATATGGTCAAAGGGAAATTTTTTAATCCCCCTCCATTTAAGGCAGCAACCCCTCGGTTTTGTGGACTAAAAAAGGGCAAAAATTTGTCCCTTAATTAGGCTAAAATGGTGGACAATTAAGTTAGTTTAAGCTTAAGCAAGTTACATTAGTTTTGGCTATTAAAGGCACACATGACAACAAGGGTTCCTTTCTTCATTTGGCACCAAAAAAATACAACACTTTTTCCTCTCTTTCTTTCTATTGCAGCCGACCACCCCTTTACCCAAAAACCCCCATTTTCAAGCCAAAATCCCACCAAAAAGTTTACCAAAAAATCCAGCCCTTCTAGCATGTGATAAGAGGTTTCATTTCCAAGCCATTCCAAGGTGATCAAGGGTAAGTTTTAGAATCCAATCTTTGTGGTTTTAGTTATTGTTTTGGATTGACATTAAGAGAAATTATTTTGGTGTTTTGCTAGCACAAATCTGACCCTTATCCTCTTGATTCCACACAACCATTTTGGTTCCTCAAGCCCCTAGTTTGGATTTGTGCTTGGTTCAAAACACAAGAGGTAAAAACCGAAAACCCTCCCTTTTTGTGGTTCATTGATTTTAAGTTTGATCAAGGCCATATATGTGTATTTGTTTATGCAAATGGTTTGTAATAAGTTTATTTTGAGCCCTTAGCTTTCCATTTTTAAGTTTATGTGGTTGTAGTTGTGTTTACATTTTTACGAATGGTTATGAGTATGTGTGATACGATGAATGTTTAGGAATATGGCTGGACATAAATCTGTCCCTAGGAAAAGCCACGGATTTTGGCCATTTAGATCCCATTAAGTTCCGAATTTGAGATTTGGTAAAACATGGTGTTTTAAGAAAATTTTGATACAGTCATTTTTGCATCAAATAGCTCTCGGCCAAAAATGACATTTCGATAGATTTTTAGAGTGGTTTTCACTCGGTGTCCAAAACTAGGAACAAAACTAGGAACAAAATCCGAACCCAGAAATTAGTCTTGGGTTTTATTAAAAATGGACCACTTAGATTCTGAATCATACTTCGGGCTCAACATGAAAGTTGTAGAACGTGTCGAAATCTTTCAGACGACCTATGCATGTTTTAAAAATTTATCCATTTCGGGCCTCAAACAGAGCCGTTTTCAAAGTGATGCAAAATTGGGACTTTTACAAAAAACTGGGCACATAGGCCATGGGTTTGATAGGATTAAGACCCATTTAAGTTGGATTTGAGCTCCGAGGTGGACACAAAAATTGTTCATCTCGTCGAGGATGAAAATTTTTATGTTCGCAAAATTCACAAACAAAGTCGTTTCGATCGAGTTTCAATACAGTTTTCGAAGTGGTTCAAAAACCACCCTTAAAATGTAACACCAAAAATGTGTTTTAAACTTGTTAAAATATAAAAATGGTTTTCATAAAAATGTCCCCCACCTTCCAACGGGGTGATAAGGGGACGGGTTCCAAACATATAATTTTACCAAGAATTTTATAAGGTAACCAAAATGATTTTTCAGAAATAAGTTAAACAGTGTGGGTAGCCCGGTAGGCTTCCACACCAAACAAGCATTAGTAACCCAGTAGATTACTTAGCTTATGACGCGTGAGGTAACCGGTCAATTGATTGGTCAGCAACCAGTCAAGGACTGTGTTTTGAATGACACTGCAAGGAATGATGATTAATCTGTCAAGTAGACAATTAATCAAACACGATACAAGTTAGACACCAAATCCCCAAAGTAGGCCGATAGGGTACCGATGGGCCTCGATACCACATAAAACACAAGTTATGGTCACTAACGATAATAGTGACGTAGAAACGATAGTAATAAATTTATGGACAATAAATTTATTTACCAAGTATGGAGAAGTAAACTCTAAATAGAGAGCGAATTAGTACCGATGATAATCGGTGCCAAATGATTTATATGTATTAGTCACTAATAGTATTAGTGACACAACAAAAGTGTTAATGGAGTACATTATGTTGACAGGTGGTTACCTGTAACTTGATAAGGCGAGAGTACGAATTTTGCTTGCAATCTAGGTAAGCACAACTCCGCCTACGTCATGAATGTAATGAATTTAAAGTGATGTTTTATAGTATGTTAAGTATGTATACCATGCACACATTGTTGCACAGCATGTATAAGAGCATATAGTTTCACAATCAGGTAGATTAATGAAAGAACAAGTTAGATGCCATTAGATCCCTATCACGTAAGATTAGGAGAGCTTATGGCATGAGAATAATGGATATGATTCAACAATTAGAAAATTGTTAAGCAATGTCGTACTAGCCCTTTTCTGTTTGAAGAGGTTTTCGGTTTAAGTTGACGGTTCTCTACATAGTGACCCTCAACAAAATAACCCTCTGTACAGTGGTCTTCCACGAAGTGGCTCTCCGCAAAGTGGCCCTCGACAAAGTAAAGAAAGATAATTAATAAGGAAGCATAACTGAGCATAAACGGTCCATGTAGTATGCACGTTATGCCCTAGATACAGTTAGAGCAAGCTCCCTAGGACATGCTCGCATGATATGCACTATGAGATGTTACATGATATGTTTCCATATTCTATGTGAATGTGTGATGAGATTGCCTGTTTTATATATGCCTTAAGAATGGCTTACGTTTTAAACATGTTTTGTGGTTAACATGTTGTACTGGGCATAAAGCTCATAGTGTTTGTTCATGCTATAGGTAAGTGTCCTATGGCTTAAACCCGAATGGGCAATGACAGCGGCAGAGGCAGATGTGAGGGTGAGGTTATGTATACATTGTGAGTAATCTTCCGTACAATTTGATTAACAGTTGAATAGCATTTTAAATAGTAATTATTATGTGGTATATTTCAGTAGTAACTGTTACACAATATTTATGAATAGTAATTGTTAAATAGTATTTTTGAATAGTAACTGTTATACGGTATTTTTGAATAGTAACTATTACACAGTATTTATGAATAGTAACTGTTAAAAAGTATTTTTGAATAGTAATCTTTATATGGTATTTTTTAATAGTAATTGTTACACCGTATTTATGAACAGTAACTGTTAAATAGTATTTTTGAATAGCAACTATTAAGCAGCATTTTTGGAATAGTAAATAGTTAAAATATACGTACGTGAATAGTGGATAAGTACGATGCGTATAAAAAAATATCCCTAAAATTAGGGTATCTAAGTAAATAGATTTTAAGGAAGTATAAATGGTTTGCAAGAAAGTATAAGTATCATTTAAAGAAGTAGTCTTTAAGTGACGGTTCGGGCCACTAAGGGCACGGGGTGTCACATCCGGCGTTTAGGAAACGCCTCAAAACCATCTATCCTATTCTAACCTGCTACGTACTATACCAGAGGCCTATTTTACCTAAAAATTCCAAACTTTTTACGTAAAATCTTTGTAAAAACCTAATCATTTCTAACCAAACTTTCATCCATTTCTTTCTCACTTTACCTTTGGTTCTTATACACAATTCCCATCACATTATGCTACATATTGTTCTTTTACAAAAACATGATTTCCCACACCACTTCACACTCAGTTTTTCTTTGAAAAACCTAACTAAACTTTTGTTTCAATGTTTCTAAATTTACAAACTTGCTTTCCATATTAATTTAATTCTTTTTAAATCCCCAAACACAAGTTATTATCCATAAATCTTCCACTCCATCTCACCAATCTACACAGTTTTATCACTTGAAAACCTAATCAAATTTTTTTTGTTTTGAACTTTCTAGTTTTCTTCTAGTTGTCTTACATACTAAAACACATATTCAAATTAACAACTAACCAAATCAAACTTGAAATTTTTCACAATTCCCACACAGATTTTCTTGATTCAAAAACACCAAAAATTGTGTTTTCTAACTTCTAATCCATTCTCTAACTCAATCACATACTAGTTCTTGTTTTTGAATCAAAATCAATAGAGTTTAAACTTGAAATTTTCAACTTAATTCCTTCATGATAACCCATGGATTTTGTCATCAAAATACCATAGAAAGCTTAAGTTTTTCAAGCTTACCTTACTATGTTGTTCTCTTGGTGCCTAGGATGAACTTTGCTCAAGAATTTGTCACCAAAACTTGAAAAATTTTAGCCTTAGTGAAGGGGAGGGCCACCGCTTCAATAAGGTAGCAAGAAGGCTGTGTTTTTGGCTACAAAATTTCTAGTTTTTACAGCTCCAAAACTGTGTATATATGGTGGCCAAAAAGGGGGGGCTTGTTGGTGATTTTCTGGGGGATATTTAGGGGGGTTTTGGCAAACTTTTTGGGGTAATTTTGCAATTATTTTTGGTTGTTTTTCCAGCTGCTTCTACTGGCTCTAGAACAGCCCTAAATTCACAAATTTTCATTTTTTTCTTCATTTATTTTGGCTTAATTCTAACCCTTGATCAAAGCTTACATTAAATTCTAGCCTTTAGATCCATTTGCTACCTGTCCACATAATTTTCTTTCTTGATTTATTACATCATGCATGACCCAAGGCATGACATCACTTAAGAAATCCAAAAGTCAAAGTTCGACCAAAAGTCAAACCAAACGAAATTTCACCGAAATCGCTAGGCGAGTTTTTGGGACCTTCCGCGCAATCAGTTTGCCTTATTTCACTGTGGTTTGGCTAAACATCAAAACCATAATTTTTCATCTTTTAGTGAACTTAGTTTACCTAAGGTAATCTCTTGGGGTTTTCGGTTCCAAAACACATCATCATTTTTTCTGAAAATGATAAAATATCTTAGGAAACGCACAGGAGGACTTTTCGAACCGTCCGTACTGTCAGTTCGATCTAACTCAATCTCAAAACTCTTTAAAACCCTAAAACACTTATATTATCTTACTTTTTCTTTGACTTGCCATTTCTTTATATCTATACTTTTCGGATACCGAAACCACTCCCTTTTCAGCGTTTTGGTCTGAAATTACTTTCTCAATCATGAATTTTATTCGTTGATCATTTTTGGAGATTTTAAATCCTTTAAAACATTTATTTATTTTTATTAACACTATTATTTATTTATTTACAAATACAGTGTTCTCATATATTTTTATTCACAAAATTCTTAGAAAAACCCTAGTTTAACCTAGGTAATACTATTGAGATTCTTTGGTCCGTCACATATACGCTTTGTTCACCTACTTGAATTTTGATTCACAAAATTGACGCAATTGAAAATTTCACATTCCAAAGAATCAATCGGAACATAAGATTTGAAGAACTTGTGAATTAAATGAATTCGAATAAATAAAATTCTCACGTTAAGTGCTGGAAAATATTGTCTTATAAGAAATCTAAAATCGACAATATGCCACCGGCGATAATGCAATAAAAGACTGCTTATAAAACTATGTTTATCAATATATTGTATCATACAACAATCATATAAAAAACGCTTGACTGAATTTATATAAAAGTTGTTAACAAAATATATTGATGTGAAAAATAAATGAGGTGAAAAAAAATTATTTACTCAAATGTATAAACATTACAAACTATAGAGAATCAAAATCCAAATAAGCTTACTACACATATAAGATCATCTATAGCCTCACCCAAGAACTCTAGCCTAACTTGCAAAACATTCTCATAATATTCTAGAGAGAAAATATGAGAATGAAATTAAGGCAAAAATGAGAGAGACAAAGTGCGTTCCCCTTTTCTCAAAACTTTCCAAGAATGTCCCCTTTTATAAGCATAAATTTACACTATTCCACCTAACTTTCACACAATTTTTCAAACCTACTATAGTATTCAGTGTCCACAAAACATAAATTATCCAACATTCTATAGTATTTGGTGCTATACAACACAAATTTTCAAACTTGTTATAGTGCTACAGTGATCAGTGTACATGTTACGGTGTTCAGCGCATGCTTGCTACAGTGTCGGCGTATGCTTGCTACAGTGTTCGGTGTATGCTTGCTACAGTACTACAGTATTCGGTGCATGCTTGCTATAGTACTGCCGTAGTGTTGGTACATGCTTGCTACAGTGTCGGTGCATGCTTGTTACAGTATTGCTACAGTAGCACATTAAGAAGGATTCAGTGTGATAGAATGCGTGATAAGCATGGTTTTCACAATTTCCTGACATGAATAGTGATGCCTTCTTTGACGCTACATGTGATAACCAGGAAAATTTATATTTCTCGGAGAATAAATACACAATGAATTTTATTGTTAAAATGTGAAATTAAGTGATTTAATATTGTTTAGAACTAAATAAAATGTTCTAACAATGTTAAAGGATGAAAAATAATTAACAGTGATTTTAGGTGTGAGCACGTGTGTGCCACTCACAGTATCAAGAAGTAGGTCAAGATGATATTATCTTGATATAAAACTGATATATTTGGAATCAGTATGCTCAATTTAGTCAATTGAGCACAAAATGTAAATTTTGACCGAGAGACAGGCAGTATCAGAAAACTGGTCTAGATGACCTTGAATGAAGTTAAAACTGATAAATTTGGGTTCAGCACGTCGAAATTAGTCAAGATAGCCTATCAGCATGCTCAAATTTGATAATTGAGCACAAGGGTAATTTTTGACCAGGAATTTGCAGTATCGGAAACTGGTCGAAATGATCTCAGATGAAAATAAAACTGATATATTTGGATTCAAGACACCCAAATTAGTCAGGATAGCCTATGTTGAAATATTGGGCGAAAAAGTATATAAAGGGCGAAAATTGAATAATTTTGAAAAACTGCAAAAACAGCCCAGAGATTCTCTCTCCTCTCTCTCGACCGCCATTGATGAACAGTAACCAACTTTCACATACGACCTCCATTTTTGACACCGTCGATGTGATCGGAAAGCTTTCGACGAGCTGAGTGTGACGGTAGGTCAACGCGACGGAATGGCCGCCGCACGCCGCCGCATGCGCCGCCTGAAGGTCGCCGGAGCCGAAATCTTCCCGGTGAGATTTCTCCGCCATCCGGCCACCATTTGCCATGAAAACCAGTCTCAAAAGGTTCGTGGTGAAGAGTACTACAAAACCCATGTGGTGGTTCACGGCAACAACCACTGTATCGTGTCGACCAAGCTTCGAGAAATTCGTCGCTGTCACCGTGGGAGCTATCATCGATTTTCACCGATTCTGGCCAAATTGAAGAGAGCCACCAGTGCAAACATGGTCGTGTGGTTGTGAGGAGCAAAAGCCCTCAACCAATTTCGGGAAAAAAGTCCGGCACGGTAGAGTTCCACCGTCGCCGCTGTGGTCGTGGCTTTCAAGGGGATTTTCCAGCGGTAGAGGCCTCCAAACATGAAAGTGAGATCACCAATGGATTCCTCTCATCAAGATCTTCAAGATGGATTACCTACCTTCCACCGTCGCCGCCAGTCAACACCGGTCAACGAACGATCAATGGTGGTCAACATCGGTCAACGGCGACCGTTGACCAATTTTGGAAGTTTGACCCGTTGGCCTATTTTCGACGTTCCGGACGCATTTGAAGAACGAAGAATTAGGGTTTATGCCGTCGAGATCGGACTGCAATTCGGTATAAATCTCGACCTCTTTATGTTCAGCAATTTAATTGTTTGGGACTATTGTATGATTTTATGATTATTAGTATGAAAATTATGGAAAAGAATGTATGTAAAAAGAAGAAAATGGCTGTAATGGAGGAAAAGAAAAATATGTGATAATGTAACGATTTTACGTAAACAGTATGAGTTTTACATAAAATCTAGGCCTCTCGTATAGTACGTGATAGAATTAGATCAGGATAGATGGTTTTCAAGCGTTTCCTAAACGCTGGAACCTCGAAAATTAAGCGGAAATACTGTCGAAATTTCGGTAACCACATAAGGGTACTTTGGGAAACGAGGGGTAAAAATATGATCGAGAAGGGAACTCGAGCCCCCTCGAGGAATTAGGGCATGGAAAAAGGAATGGGCAAGTTACGATTAGTAAACCGACTCTTAGGTCGGAATAATACTTCCCGAGGGCCGGGAATGTGAAAAATTGGCAAAATGATAAGAATTGATCCAGAAAAGGTCCGATAAGATTTAAAAAGTTAATTAGATGATTTTGAGTTTAGAAAATTCAGCCTAAGTATGAAAATGAAAATGTTATGGTTAAACGACCCACTAGGGGCAAAATGGTCATTTTGCCTAAAGATTCTCAAATTATGAGAAAAGAGCCCCAATGACCCCGGAATAGGGTAATGAAGTTTGTAAAAGCCAAAATTGAGGTTTAAGTTATGAAAAATCATGTCAAGGGTAAAATTGTAATTTTGTCAAAAGTTAGGGGTAAAATCGTAATTTTTCAAAAAGTTGGAGAAAAAAATCGAAAATGGCCATTAAGGTTTAAAAAGCTATCCTAAGGCTATAATTAAGGGTTATAAGATCAGAATCAAGCTTTTTAATAAAATAAAAGCTATAAATGAAAATGTGATTAACGGACAAAGTTTGTCTGTAAGAACCCGATCCAGACACAACAAAGAACGTCGATGGATTCCAAGAAGAGGATAAGCATGCTATGAGTAAGTTCAGACATTTACCCATCTGCAACTATGAACAAGCTTGTTGTATTTATATGTTTTGTATGCAAATGTTATGATGTGATTTATGATGATGCTATAGTAATGCTATAGCACTATGATGATGTTAAAAGATAGGATTTAATAAATATTTTATAAATATATATATATGTATATATATTGAATTACGAAGGAAATGTACTATAAAAGTTTTATGAGAGTAAAGATGTGAGAAAGAGAGATAGAAGAATGGAAAGAGTAAGAATGAGAATATTATGATAGAATACAAAAAAAAATGATATGAAAGGAAATAATAGATGTTTATGAAAAGTTTTATGGAAGTTAAGTTATGATTGATAGAGCAACGATGATCGGCAATGACAGGAATTAAGAAAGGGCATGTTTTACGAGAACGAAATGATAGGTGTTTTATGAAAAATGATACGAAAGCAAAGAGTTAGACAAGAAAGAGAAGCAATGATAGGTTATGATGAAAGGTATGATGAAAGGATTAGAATATAATGATAAGATGTGATTGATAGAATATAATGATAGGTTATGATCGATAGAAGTATGATGATAAGATACGATAGATAGAATGATGCAAATAATAAACAGAAAATAATTGTCTGCGCATAACTAAACGTATTTTTGTTTGTTATGATGTGATGTGATGATATATAAGTAATATGTGCTATATATGCTAAAGTGTGACTGACATAATTCACACGAGTAAGGTAAAGAATTAAGAAAAGAAAAACAACAACATGAAACAACGATATATGTCTTATGAAATGAGAATGAAAGAATGAGATGTCAATGAGAAACAATTACGAAAGAAAGATAGAACAACGAAAGAACAAATGTCCCATGAAATGTTCTATGAAAAATGAGAAAGGAAAGATTATGAATGTCATGAAGAAGATGGACAACCAAAAATCAATATAAGAAAAATAAAAGCATACAAGATAATAAGACTGAAAACTTAAATGTTGGCGTACCGGTCTCCCTATATGGTCGAGACTTCAGGTCTATATCCTCCACGCTGATGTGGTGCTACCCCGAAGGTGCGGTAGTTTATAAGTTGGACTCTACCCCGAAGGTGCGGTAGTTTATAAGTTGGACTCTACCCCGAAGGTGCGGTAGCTAATGTGACTCTGAGGTAGGTTAGTGGGTCGCTTCCTCTCCTCCCACTGTCTGCGCGTAAATAGGTACATTCAACAACGGGCCCACAAAAGGAAAGTGAAAAAAAAAAAAGGAAAAGAAAGTGAAAAGAAAAGAAAGGAAAGGAAAGTGAAAAGAAAAGAAAGGATACGAAAAGAAAGGAAAAGTAAAGAACGAAAAAAAAAGTAAAGAATGACATGAAAAGAAACAAACGATATGAAAAGAAACAAACGATATGAAAGAATGACATAATGAAATCGATGAAAAATAGATAAATAATAAAACGAAACTTAAAAGAACATAATAAAATTAATATATGTGATGTGAGGTATTTGATGTTATATGTATGATGTGCATGACACGTTTTTACGTGATGTTATGCTAGTGTATATGTTACTGGCTTTTTTGATACGAAAGGTTAAGAAATGATGATAAAACGATAGAAGGGATAAGAAGATTTAGAACGGAAAGTTAAGAAATGATAGGAATGAAAAGAAAAGAAATGAAGAGATTAGAATAGAATAATAAGATATGATCGATCGAATGATGGGAATGATGAGCGAAGAGATAAATGAGCATGAAGAGGCTAACATATTATGTTATGTTTCGATGATATATATAGACGATGTATATGATGTGTCTATATGTGATGTCATATATTCTAGTAATAATATATATTACTAGTAATTATAAGTTAATGAATGTATGTTTGAACTTACTAAGCATCTAGCTCATTAGTTGTTCATATGTTACAGGTAAGTAACCTGTTAGTTTAAAGTAATATGATGGACAATGGACAGATCTGCATGTGCTAAGGGACTGGGTGAGGGTATAGTACTACTATGAGTCTTTCACTGAGTGTTCAAAAAGGAGGTTGAAAGAAAGAAATTTATGAATTATATGTTATAAGAGCATGATAGGGATATAGGTATAATATGTAAGTTAAAAAAAAAATTGCTATAGAAATTGCTTCCGTTTTAAAATGAGAATGTTAAAAATGGAAAGTTAAGTATGTTAAGTAAGAGGACGACGACTCACGAGGTTGCCAGCCATCACGGTCGGCGTCAAAGCTCTGCTGGTTGGTATGGTAACGTACGGGACGTCACACTACAGAAAAACAAAGTGCTAAAATTAGATATTTCAAAATAAATGGCTATAAGTAGACTCATTAGAAATATTTAATTTTTAAGCTTATTTAGTATACTATTAGAAAAAGATGAAAATTAAATAAAAACATTACAAAATTTATGAAAATCTAAATTAAAGTACACAAAACAAAACGAATCAAAAATGACTAAAATTCTCATGAATAAGCTAATTTTTGTGCATAAAAAAGTGGTAAAATTATCACACCCCCAAACTTAAGATTTTACTTGTCCTCGAGCAAAAGAAAAGAAAAGAAAGAAAGAAAGAAAAAAATATTTTATTAGTAATGATGATTTCTGGAAATTTCCTCATAGGTTACTGTAAAAGATATAGTCTATAGAAAAAAAAAACGTAAATTTTGATCAAAAATTTGAATTTAATTTAACAGTATATCTACTTATAGTTGGATATTCCGTGTGTGTGTGTAAAATTTCTTTTTTGTTAAATTATATGCAATTTAGATGAGTTTCTGAGAAATGAAACAATCGATCTTGGATAATTATCAAATCCCATAGGTTCATTTTTCATTTCTCTCTCCACTAATGTCGACAAATACAAAACTAAGGATTATTAGGACTTTTATTAGGCTTGTAATGTGTGGCTGAGGTGAAGGTAAGATATAGGATAATATGGCTTAGATCACCCTTCAACATATTAATCATTTTAGAACTTGTTGTAGAGTATTTTATTTACACCCAAGTAACACCCCCAAATTTATTCACAACTTTCCCTTATCAAAAATATTTTTTTTTGTTTTTTTTTTTAAAGAATAACTACATCCCCAAACTAATTATGATATATGGTATTCTTTTTTTTTTTTTTTCACTTTTTACTTTCTTTTTTTTTTTTTTTTGTATTTAGTAATCCCAACTTTCCTCCCAGATCTCAGCATAGCTCAAAATAAATTCTAAAATGATCAACATGCTTAAGGGTTAAAGGTTAGATATTTTATTTAAAGGCTAGGCTAAAAATGTGGGTAACAAAGAAAACGTTGAATAAAATGAGGCTTAAAAAGTGTCAACTAAGGATAAAGATATTTCAGGATTGGCTTGAAAAGCTCAAATGTTCCAAAAAAAATGCCTAAATCATTTCCTTAATTTTTGATATTGTCTGGGATTTCACCTCGAGAGAAAATCAAACAAATTTTACGACTTGTGAAATCAGAAATATTTCATATTCACAAAACTTTCTCTAAACAAACACACAACTTATAGATCAAGAATTAGTACTCAAATATTGAATATCACAATTGAGTTAGACTAACTCAAAAATTTAAAGGCAAATTTGTCCAAAATTTATACTTTTTTGAAAGATTATATACAATAAATCAATCAAAATTTTCATCATCGGGTATGTGGGAAATCACCTTTTTTTTTTTGCTTTTTTTTCTTCTTTTTTTTATTATTATTTTTAAATAAAGACAAAACAATCATTATTATAAGATGCGCATCAAGAGTATCAAAAGTAACTCTTTACTCAACCATTTTATAAATAATGAATCTAGTTATTTTAAAAAAAAAATTTTTTTGTTGTTTTGTTTTTAAAGTAAAAACACAAGAAACTGAATAAAAAAATTCAAAATGACTAAACTATTCCCTCCTCACAACCTAATTGAGACATTGTCCTCAATGTCTAATGTAGCCAAGTAGAGAATAAACGGTCTCACCTGATTTGGTGTTATTTAAGGCAAAAACTGACAAACTGAAACTAAAAGAAAAAAAATCAAATGTTACGAGAAAAACCAACAAGCTAAGGAATGTTATAACCGTAGCGTCAGATCTAACTCTCGCTTTTTACTGCTTTTGTTGTCCATAGTTGACCATACTACCTGTGACATTAATGAGTCAAGTTCAGGCACAAAGATCTATAGTTGATCAATTAGCTGATCAACAGTTGGAGCTAAGATTAGGATTTTCTGAGCAGATAGTGTAATAAATTCATGTTTCATAGCATGATGTAGAAAAGACAACAAACCATCATAAAAATCATTAACATTTAACAATCCTAATGGCTTTTGATAAAGATTAAGTTGGACCTAAGAGGCAGTGTTGAAAATATCTTCCAGGGTTCCTAAACCACCAGGTAAAGTAATAAAGGCATCTGTATTACACATCATGTTACCCATTCTCTCATGTATGGATGAGACCTTTAAATCATTACCCAGAGTATAACCGGTAATTTTTTTGTCAACTAAAGTACTAGGAATGATACCTAAGACTTTGTTGTGCCCAACATATGCACTAGATGACACACAACCCATTAACCCAAGACTTCCTCCCCTATATATTAGATTAATTTGTCTAGCGGCTAACACCTTACCAAGTTTGTTTGCTGCTTTCAAAAACTCTCTATCTTTTCCCAAACTAGTCCCACTAAAAACACAAATAGTTTTAAACTTACAAACTGAAGGACCTTCCATCTCAACTCACTTCTTTCTAACCTTACAAATGGATATGCGTGCGATGAAATGGTGAAATGCATGCATATTTATAAGGTGAGGAAAGGTGATGCTGAGTTAACTCTATTAGGGGGTAGATCGGCTGTTTGTCAGAAAACTTTGAAAAATAAAAAGAAAAAGTCAAAAATACACACTCGATGGAAAAAGAAAAAGTTAAAAATACACACTCAATGGAAAAAGAAGAAAAATATAAAAACACATACTTAATACGAAGAAAAAGTCAAAAATGCACAGCCGATGCAAAAAGAAAAAGTCAAAAATATATATTCGATGGAAAAAGAAGAAAAAGATAAAAATTTAGACTTATACAAAGAAAAAGTCAAAAATGCAAGCTCGATGCAAAATACTAATAATAATGATTAGAGTGAAACATGAGAAAAAAAATAAGCAAGATTTATACAGTTGTTGTGATTGTGGCTCACATCTTCCTCTGGTTTTACGTCCAATAACGGCTTAAATGCCTTCTATGAGTCAAGGATAAGCTTCCCATCTAGTTTTTTTATAAACTGGCAAACAGTGTCTTCTAACGTCAGATTCCCTAGACTGTAGCACTTCCGTTTATCTATGAATAAACTCCATAGGTCAAGAATGATACCTTAAACTTGTTCACTCGGATATACATCAAGAGATAAAAGGATATCATCCAATGACTCTTTACTCAAACCATCCTTTATGAACTGAATTTTTTCATCTCAATTTATGGAGGTCATTCTTATGTTTTTACATCATTTATTATAGTTCCATCTCTCACATCTAAAATAGACTCCCATTCTCTTTGCTCTGTAAAAGTACTTCTTCCCATTCCTGGCATATGTTTATCAAATGAATTAAGAAATTCACCTGATAAGCGTACCTTAGCCTCAATAATCCAACGCAGATCTTCTGGTATGCCAAAATGCATGAGTAGCTTCATCCTTTCCAATCTGCATCTGTATATCTTCAGTAATGCATTCTGAGGAAAGGAAGGAAACCTATTCTGGAGTTTTAATGGAGTGCCTTCTATATCTAAAACTAAGAAAGTTAAAAATATATGTGAAAATAAAATAGAGAACAAACACACAAAGAAAATAAAATTAAGAAAAAAAATAAAGAAAAGATAGCTTGGGTTGCCTCCCAAAAAGCACTTAATTTATAGTCATCGGCTTGACTTCAAAACACATTTTATCAAAAAGCAGGTTTCGCCCATAATAGGTATCATGCAATACCACATACGGGTCTTTGTTAATGATGCCCTCAAGTTTGACTAAATGTAGAGCAATTCGGCACGTGTGTCCAACAAAAATTGGTTTGAATATTTTGCTTTTTGGACTCCAAGGATTAATGCTATTGATGGTTTCGAAGGAGTTAGCCACATGGGATCTTGACATTCCAGCACTTTCCCAACAGGTTAAAGATCTTGGTGAAAAGGTACTTTAATTGAAAGATTGGTTGGCTTTTTCTTGGAGGTGACTTCTTGACCAATTGAAGTGACTATAGTTATTGATGGATCATCCAAAATCTTGTCTCTATGAGTGATGATGGCATTGTCCTCTTTGATGTTATGATCTTCAGAGTTAGAGGTTTGTGCCATTTGTTGCCCCTTTTGGTTAGATTGAGCTTGTGAAAGGAACTTATCATGTTCTTCAACAAAAACAGTTATAACTTTAGTCAGCTTTAAGATCTGGCTCTTTATCTCTATTCTTTCTTCCATTATTTGTGTAAAAAGAGATTTAAACTCTTGGTTTGTCTTATTCTGCATCTCCATGAAATCCTGCACAGTATTCTTGAAAGAACTCCTTGATGGTTGTACATGGTATGGAGGTATAGAATATGCCTTTGGTGGTTGTGGTTGTTGCTCAGCTCTTTATAGTCCTCCATTGGAATCCCTCCAACTGAAATTTGGATGGTTCCTCTAGCCCGCACTGTATGTGTTAGAGAAAAGGTTATTGTATGCCTCTAAGTTGTTATGTTGCTCCTCGTAAACTCTTCTCGTTTTACCGTAAGTAGGGCAATCGTTAGCTAGATGTCCTATCCCTCCACCAACGAAGCTCGGCTCTTGTGATTCTGCTCTCGTGACTATGTGGATTCCTCTGCTTTCTTTGGATTTGATGGCATCAAGTTGTCGGGTCAAAGACTCGATTTGGGCCTTGAGGTTGTCCTCTTTCCTTAGTTGGTAGATTCCAACAGGTTGGGACTGACTATTGCTGTTAGTAGCCCTTTGTCTAGTCCATGTGCAGGATTTCTGGGTTAGCTTGTTGAGATACTCAAAAGCCTTTTCGGGATCTTTTTGGAACAATTCTCCATTGCACATCAGCTCCACAAATTGGCGCTTTCAGATCGTGAGTCCTTCATAAAAATAGCTAACGAGATGCCAACTCTTGTAGTCATGGTAGAGGCATTGACTTAACAGATCTTTGAATCGTTCCCAAGTTAGATAGAAAATTTCATTATCCTTTTGGGTGAAGGTCGAGATCTGTCACTTCAAAACATTGGTCTTATATTGTGGGAAAGACTTGTTGAAAAACACAGTTGTTATCTTCTTCCCATATTCCAATCAACCTCTTTTATTTTTATTTTTTTAAATACAAGGAAATTTTTTTTTTTAACAAAAACAAAAACAATGTAAAACCGTGAATTGTAACCCCTAAGAGTGCTCCCAGAAAAGATTGGTAGGGCGAGGCCTCCTTAAGAACCAACCTTCTAGATAGAGCAACATTCCCAGGAAAGACTGGTGGCGTAGAATGCTAACAAAACTCAATCTCCTAGACAGAACTCCCTTAGTTTGTACTTTTCAGTGATTCTACACAATTGTTTGAAAATTTTATTAAATTTTAAGATGTGTTTGAAATGTTAAATATTAGATGTTAGTATCCTATGTTAACACTATCTAAATCCTACAGTTATACAAATTATGAGACCTAATTAAAATTGGTAACCTAAAAATTAAAAGTAGTTGTTAACTTTTCTTTTTCTTTTTTTTTTTTGTAAGAACAAGAAAATAAAAAGGTGAAATAAATAAAATAAAATAAAAGAAAGTTAAACGTACTTCTTTTAGCTTAAAATCTACCAATCAATCTTGTTTTAAGCACCTCCAGCAACAGCATCCAAATTTGATTACACCTAAATTGTGACAAAAAAAAAGCGGTCAGTTATAGTACAATTAAGATAGTCGATCTCACGAGGAGGTGATAAAAACAAATAAAAGAGATTAGTTAAACACACGTGTTAGAGAGATACGTAATTAAACAAGAAGAGAAAGAAAGTGTTTTTGTGATTTTAGAGCAATTTGATTGAAAGATAATGCAATTTAAAGTAGAGAATTTAATAGTTAACAACGGTAAAACATCGAGAATCCTCTATATGTTTTGTTCACCTATTTCAATTTTGATTCACAAAATTGACGCAATTGAAAGTTTCACATTCCAAACAATTAATCAAAAGACAAGATTTGAAGAACTTGTGAATTAAATGTATTCGAGTAAATAAAATTCTCACGTTAAGCGCTAGAAAATATTGTCTCATAAGAAAATCTAAAATCGACAATACGCCACCGCGATAATGCAGTAAAAGACTACTTATAAAACTATATTTATCAATATATTATATTATACAACAATCATATAACAAAAGCTTGACTGAATTTATGTAAAAGTTGTCAACAAAATATATTAATGTGAGAAATAAATGAGACAAAAGAAAATTATTTACTCAAATGTATAAACATTACAAACCATAGGGAATCAAAACCCAAATAAGCTCACTACACATATAGAATCATCTCTAGCCTCACCCAAGAACTCTAGCCTAACTTGCAAAACATTCTCACAATATTCTAGAGAGAAAACATGAGAATGAAAGCAAGGCAAAAATGAGAGAGACAAAGTGTATTCCCCTTCTCTCAAAACTCTATAAGAATGCCCCCTTTTATAAGTATAAATTTACACTATTCCACCTAACTTTCACACAATTTTTCAAACCTGCTACAGTATTCGGTGCCCACACAATACAAATTTTCAAACATGCTACAGTATTTGGTGCTACACAACACAATTTTCAAACTTGCTACAGTGCTATAGTGATCAATGCACATGCGCTACAGTGTTTGTCACATGCTTGCTACAGGTCGGTGCATGCTTGCTGCAGTGTTCGGTGCATGCTTGCTACAGTACTACAGTATTCGGTGCATGGTTGCTACAGTTGCTACAGTATTGGTATATGCTTGCAATAGTTGCTACAGTAGCACATTAGGAAGGATCCAGTGTGATAGAATGCATGATAAGCATGGTTTTCACAGTTTCCTAACGTGAATAGTGATACCCTCTTTGACGCTACAGAAAAAAAAGTGCTAAAATTAGATATTTCAAAATAAATGGTTATAAGTCGACTCATTGGAAATATTTAATTTTTAAGCTTATTTAATATACTATTAGAACAAAATGAAAATTAAATATAAACTTTACAAAATTTATGAAAATCTAAATTAATGTACACAAAACAAAATAAATCAAAAACAAATCAAAAACGACTAAAATTCTCATAAACAAGCTAATTTTTGTGTATAAAAAAGTGGTAAAATAACTCTATTTTATAGAGTTATCAATAAGGATGAATGAAAAATTCAAGTTTCAATCCTATTTGAATTTTGAATCTCTCCCTCATAAAATGGCCGAAAATCTTTGTGGATAAGCCTAAGGGAAATTCAGATTTTTGTGGGTAAGGGTGAGATGAAATTCAAGCTAGAAAATCCTATTTGAATTTTGATTCTCATCACACTTGGAAGGCCGACTCTAGACATACCTCTTGGCACAAGGATGAATCGGTTTTTATGGATAAATGAAGAGATAAAATTCAAGTTAAAACCCTGTTTGAATTTTTGAATGCAAAATCTCCAAGGGTGGCCGAATCTTCCCTTAATTTTGGCCTATGGAGAATTCAGATTTTGTGTGGAAGGAAGGGAGAAAATCTTCTCTTGGTCTAATTCTAGTTCATGGGATCACCTCATATAAGTCTATAAATAGGGGTTTTACCACTCCAGTTCTCTCAAACCATAGACTCTTAGGTAAGCAGGCTTATTGTTGCACAACTCACCATGGCAATGAGTTTTTTTGAGATCTGGGTGGTCGGAAGGAGACTAGCAGTGCTAACATACCGATCGAGGATCCAAGTCCCACACACTCTGCCACTGGGAATTGGAGAATAATAGAAAAGGCTAGTTGGTTGAAGCCCTTTGGTCGTTCTCCTCCTGCAGTTTTGGAATCCTCTAAATGTATAAGTATTATCGTTGTTAGTTTGTTATATATGGTATCATGAGATATTTAACGATTTTTAAAAATTTTTGTAATTCTACTATGCATATTTTACTGATTTTTCCTACATGGGAATGCAAGACTTTGCCCTAATAACAGGGCTTTACTATGGACCAGGGCCTTATGAGATACTACAAAATAGGCCAAAGGTCACATTCTTGGAAAAATATTTTGACAATCAGCCTGTCATGTGCGGAGACCTTGCTTACATGTTTGAAGTAGGAAAGGAAACATTGGCACAGGCATCTGACGATGAAGTAATAAAAATGGCCAATCTATGCTATGTAGAGAAACTGATTGTCTCAGAACAAACAAACAAAAAGTCAGTGAAAAATATTTGAAACTTGCCTACAATGACAGGCATTCAAGAAATATCCATGGGGGACCGTATCATATGAGAAGACATTACATGGCTTTAAGCAAGGGATTAGCAACACATCTACAAAAGGGTTTGGATTCTATGAATTTTCATATACAGTTCTTATTTGGACGTTTGAAACACTGTCATTCATGATTGAAAAAGATGTTGCGACCCTTCATAGAAAAAATGCTACACCAAGGATGTTGAAGTAGGAGTTAGCATCCTAGCCAAAATGGTATGAGCTCAATAAGCTTTTTGACGCTAAGAAGGTAAAATTACAGTAACTCTCTATATTATCCAAGTATTTTTGAGTTAGACATAATTATTTCCCTAGAAAATACATCTTTAACTTGTTTTCTAATAACTCTAGTTCTGAAAATCAATGTATTTTTATGATAATATTGTCATTTCCATAGTAAAAAATAATCTTTATTTAGTTTCATATAATAACTAACATTGCCTTTATTATCTCATAAAAATCAGATTGATATAACTACCATACGAGTCTTGAAGAAAGAAAAGAAGAAGAGTTACAAGAAATATTTTGTGGAAGAAGATCATGCAAAAAAAGAAGGACAAGACAGCCAAAAGAACAAGTTGAAAATATTCAAATTGAAGATTTAGATGACAAATTTAAAGACCCTCCTCTAAATTCAATATCAGATTTCAAATCTTTAGCAATAAAAATGCAAAAACTAGAAAGAGCTCAAGAAAATATAAGAAATGAGCTGAAAACATGTAACACAACGATGAATTGCATATTATAATATGTTAAAGAGATACACAGTAAATTGCAGCCACAAAAAGACATGCATATTGAGAAAGACAAGATGATGAAGAAAGACTTGCTCGAGGAAGATGAAAGAAGACAAAAGGAAGGCAATGATAGCCAGCAGCAAAACAATGTTGCTGATGCAACAGATGTGGAACAGGATAATTAGGAAAATGAAGATCACATGGACATGGAGGACAAATGAGAGAATGAAGAAGACATTAATTTAGGGTTTAATCTCGATAAGATTACCAGTGATGCAATAATGGAAGAGGTAAATATATGTTTATCCATTTATCAAGAAAACCTAACACAAGAGGTAAAAACCAGAACTTAATAGCAAAAATATTTAAACATGAAAATATATGGATTCACATGGAAATACTTTGATTTTCTTGTTTTAATGGACAGAAGACTTAGTAATGAGTGAAGGCACTACAAGGAATGAACAAAATGCTAGTAATCAAAGAAAGGAGATAGAAAAGAAGACAATGAAAAGGAAAAGATAGCAAAACCAATTAGAAAAGTCCAAGAAAGAAAACAATGGCAGAGAAGACGTGGACAGTAAGGAATGAAGAAAATGCTCGTGAACAAAGAAATAAGGTAGAGAAAGAAGGTGATAAAAAAAGAAGAGATACAGATAAATTTTTTTTTTTTAAACAGGGCACATTTCACATACAAAAAATCTAGTAAAATATAGTTATTTACAGTAAAAAAACGTGCAGGAACCTAAAGTAACTAGAAATACTCCAAGAAAGAAGACATTGACAGAATTGAAAGGGAAGAAGAAAGTTGAAATTGTTGAACCAATTGACATTGAGCTAAGGAAGAGAGTGTTAAAACAAGGACCACAACTTAGAAGCCCATTCACAAGAAAATTTGGCTCAACAGAAGATGAAAGTCCAAGGAAGAAAAAAAAGCAAAAAATTGAAAAAGATGACAGCATGCCAAGATGCGATAAGAAACTAATCTGTTTTTTTGTTTGTAATAACTTAGGTTTAGACGACTGTTTTAAGAATGTGGATGGCATGATAGTTTTACAAGTAGTTGGACAACTATATAAATATTGAAATGTTGGTTTTTAAATTGATATTTTTGAAAATGTACCAATATATTGTGAACAGGTGCATAAGAGAGTTACTTTTTACTCTAGATATTGTTTCCGTAAACAAGTGCTTAAGAGGGAATGCTTTTGCATTTTACTAGTACTATTCAAGACATGTATAGTAAATCTACATATTATCAAGTAAATATCTATATTGTTGATGTAAGTATTTTTGTGTAGGTTTTTTTATAGAGTTTTGTGAAAGTTGTACAAAAAAATTTTTGTAACCTAATAATTTGCAAACAAATATGGTCAATATTCATGCATTTCATAAAAAAAAAAATCATCTATATTGAAAGGAAAAAAAAAAGTATTTGCAAAAGAAATACATGTATTTTAACCACCTAGAGTATCTAACAAAACAAAAAACGAAAAACAAAAACAAAATCCAATATATCACAAACTCCATACCCAAAAAATTCAAAAATCTTTATAGAACAAACAAATCTAATCATATAGCTCTAATCAAAAATAAAATCTAAACATATAGAACTAAACCACAGACACCAATCAAATGTATATTAGAAAAAAGAATTACAAGTATTTCCTAGGAAATCAATATATTTCCTAAACAAAAAATTAAAAAAATGAAAAAATCATAATATAAAAGTCTAAAATCTTCAACAATATATCAAGTTTGGATTCTGTCAGCAATATTTCATCTTCTTAAAAGATGATTCAGCCATAGCACTACAAAACTCGATTCTTAAAACTACGCTTATTGTGACCAAAATTTTTACATCTAGAACACTTCAACCTAGAATGTTTTGCTCCTGTAAAAGGTATCCTATGCATCTTTGGCCTCCCTGCAGGATGCCTATTAGTTGGTATAGATACATCAATGTTCATTATATCTTTAGAAACATTTCAAGCAGATTTATCCCCCAATAGATATACCACAGCATTGTAAGTTTCCCTAAATACTTTAATTTTAAAATAAACGGCAACAATATCAGTTGGATCCAACTTCTACTTCCAAATGGCTGCGTGAGAACATGAAAATTCATTACTTTGCCACACAAGACAAGTGCATGTCCTCTTAATCAAATCTACATTATTGTTTAACTCGCCTTCAACAATCGGATACTGATTGACATCCATTAGTTAATCCTAACAAAAAAGGATAGAAAGCACATATTAAGTAGAAAATCTAATTACTTAAAGGCTAGAAAAAAAATTATTATCTAGGAAATCCAAGTATTTACATAAGCAAACAAGGAAAAAAAAAAAAGCTTACAGTAATGGAACGCCCTACTGCCTCTACATCTTGCAATTGAAGATCAGCTTTTGTGGTAAGAAGTGTGGTGGTCTTATCAGCAAGATTCCTATGCTCGTAAAACTACCTATGTAATAAACTACGAAATGACTCAGCCAATGAGAAAACTAGATATTCTCTAGCCTCTAATAACATAGCATTCATACAATCAGATATGTTGGTTGTCATGACATCATATCTCCTTTGTCTAAAAAAAAGCACAAGCCCATTTCTCATACCTAACATCCTAAACGTATTGTCGAATCTTCGGTCTAATAGCTTCCATTCGTCACACGAAATATTTGAAATCTTGAATGAGATATGCCTTTGCAAAGCGATAAAACAACCCATCTACTTTTAAGTCCTTAAATCTTGCATTCATATTCCTAAAAAGATGTTGAATACACATTCCATGCTCAGCTATTAGATAAATTTTCTCTATAGCCTTGGGGATATAAAAATTCCAATCAGAAATGATAACTAACCCCTCACGATCACCAATGGCTTACTTCAGTTCATAAAAAACTACTCCTAGGAGTTCTCATTCTCAGAGTCAATAGTAGTAAAAGCTAAAGGAAAAATATGGTTATTACAATTTAAAGCAATAGCCATAAGCATCGTACCACCAAATTCAGACTTCAAAAATGACCCGTCAATGACATGATGGGTCTACGGTGATGCCACCCATCTATTAAAGCTCCTAAGCACATGAAAAAAATATAAAAACCTGCCCATGGAATCCAACTTATACGAACAAAAAGACCCTGGAAATAAAAGGAAATACACATATTAACAAGTAAATCTATATATTTTCATATGGAAAATACATGTATTTTCTTTAGTAAAACAAAACAGTTACCTAAACTTTTTTCCTTCGAAACAGCACATAAGGCAGGAATATGAGAATAAGATTACTCTACAGTACCTCTAATAGCACTTAAAGCAAAAGACTGAGCTTTCTGAGCTACATAATAGCTAATTTCAACCTTATGTTTGCCACATATTAATGCCACCACATCTCTCGAACGAGCTCTATCATATATACCCCAACTGAAATCCCCCTTCAATAGTTCAGCCACAAATTGACTGTTGGCTTGACAGTGTTCATTGCTAACAACATCGTAAGGACAAGTATATTGAGAACAATACTTCTGCACAACCTAAATATCCCTCGTAGAAATCCTTGATGCACATATCATCCAACCATACCCATCAATAATACAGCTTAAAATGTATAAATCAGCATTAGTTCTATCAACTTAAACTCAAAATTTCCTTTCACAACAATCAAATCCAAAAACTTCTTCAACATGGATTTACACTAAAATTTATTTCCTTCCTTAATATTAAAAGACAATAGAAGCTTCCCAACACTACAAACTTCAACCAAAAACCAATCCATTGAAGCATTAATGTCAACATCACTAGACCAAGAGGGACCTTCAACATCTGGACAAGCCTCTTGCAAGCCTTTTAATACATTGCTTGAATGACCAAACAACTTGTCAACACCATCAAAAAAATCAACAAATAAAGGAAAGGTTTCTACTCCCTTATCAAAGTTAATAAGCTCAAAAAACCATTTTAATTACTTTTCTGTAGTCACATCCACAAGCCTACTAATTGTTTTTCCAGAGTTAGAGCCCATAACTAATCTTAAAGAATGAACATTACTCACAAAGTTAATCAACTCTAAATGCAATTCTCGTATCAAAAACTCTTCAAAAGCCTTAAAACCAACACTATCATCAACTTCAACTGCTTGAAAAGCAAAGTTGGAAAACAAATTATTAGAATTTCATTTCCCCTTATAGGCAGCAACAAAAGAAACCTATGGCATCCCTATAAATACAAAGATTTTCAATACAATATATAGATTAACATAAAAAAAAATAGCAAAATCTATACAAAACTTCAGGGAGGTCCCCCCCCCAAACCCCCAACCCCCCTGTAAAAAAAAATAAAAATCATAAAACAACACAAGCTCAAAATAACCACTAACAAACAAGGAAAGATTAATAAACACAAGGTAACCATCAACAAAAGAGAAAACTACCATACTAGTATTGCAAAAAAAAATTATTTTGCAATACGATATGGGGGTAAACAAATGCTTTATGAAGGTAAAAAAATTTCAAATCAAAGAAAATTGGATGTATTGATCTCAGAACTTTTAATTTAATTTTTTAATGCCATACTAGTTATTTGTCATGGTTGCTATTGTTTGGTAGCATCAGAAAAAGTCTATTAATAGCTACAATAGAGAAGGAAAAACAATAACACCAACAAAAAAAAAACACAAATAATGAGGAAAACGAAAGACAAAATAGGCATTATCAAAAAACTTGAGGAAAGAATAAAAAAAATAGAAATTCAAAAATTGCAACAGTAAAATCCAAAAAAATTCAAAATAAAATAGAAAAAATGAACCTTAAATCAGCAAGAATTCAAATGTTCAAACCTAGACGACAATCAACTTGCAATCAAAGAATCCACAAACTTGTAATCAAAGGATATGCAAACTTGCAATCGAAGATTCCACAATCTTGCAATCAAAGAATCCATGAATCTTGCAATCTTGTAAACGATGCAGATGAAAATCAACTTCAAAAATTAGCACAGTATAGATGCCCAAAATCTCACAAAACTAGACCTGACTATTCCTCAAATGGAGCATCAACAATGGAGCTTGAAAGAGAGAGTAAAAGATGACTAAGAAGAAAAAAATTTAAAGAGAAAAGGAAAGGGAAACATATAAACCTAGACCTTGCAATTCCTCAACTAGAGTGTCAATAATAGAGCATCAACAATTGAGAGCATCAACAAATCAGAGAAAGAGACGATTGAGGAGAAGAACAAATAAAAAGAAAATGTGATAATTGGGAATTTTAAGATTCTCGGAAGAATTTAAAATTGTATGTATATGACAATTTTAATGTATAAAATATGAAAAAGTTGTGTTTTAATACTGTTAAGAATGCAACAAAATGTTCTAACAGTGTTAAAGAGGGTAAGTTCGGAGATGGAAAATCTTCCCGAACCAAAACAGGTGAAACAACCTAAAAATTGGAGCCAAAAGCCCTAGAGAGTGCATCGAATGCACTAAAAGACGAAAATTTACGGTAATAAATTTTGGTCAAACGGAAGCAAAATAAGGAAAACCGATCGCACTAGAGGCGTCAGAAACCCGCCTACATGATTTCGATAGCTTTCCGTTCGGTTTGACTTTTGGTCAAACTTTGATCACGAATTAATATGTGAATTAATTGGATAATGTCATGAGTGACATCAAATAATGATGTAATAATTGATTAATATAAGGCTAAAAAGGGGTAGTTGGTAGATCCAATGGTGGAGATTAGTTGTAATCTTAAATCAAGGTCTAGGATTAGGCCAAAATTACATGAGAATTTTTGGCAAAAATTTGTTTAGTTTGGGCTATTTTGAGTCGGTAAAGAGGGCTGGAAAACAGCCAAGAATTTTTCCAATTAATCCCGAGCAACTTTGCCAAAAAGTCCCTAAACAATTTCCAAATTGTTGGGAAAAACTACAAATTGGTCCTCCACCTATTTGCCTATAAATAGAGGTGAGAAATGGCATTGAGAAATTAGAAAAAACCTGCCCATATGCTGGCCAATTACAGCCATGCACTTCCTTCCCCATTAAGCCAAATTTCAGCAAAAAATTTATTCACCAAACTTGCATCAAAATACCCTCCAAGCATCAAGGAATCAAGCACATAAGGTGTGTAGGAAAATAAATCGGTAAAAACGTATTAGAGTGGTGCAGCGAAACAATAAAAATTTGTAGATCGTTAAATATCTCATGATGCCATATACAATAAACCAACAACAATTAAAACTCATACCTCAAGGACGCCAATCTTGTAGGAGGAGAATGACCGGAGGCTTCAACCAACTAGCCTTCTCTACTATTCTCCAATTCCCGAATGGCTGAGTGTGTGGGCACTCTGAACCTCGATTGGTATGCTAGCACTACTAGTCTTCTTCCGACCACCCAGATCTCTAAAGAACTTTATTGTCACAGTGAGTTGTGCAACAATAAGCCTGCTCACCTGAGAGTCTGTGGTCTAAGAGAACTGGAGTGGCAGGACCTCTATTTATAGACCTGCATGAGGTGATTCTCTGAATTCGAATTGGATTAGGAAAAGATATTCTCCCTTATCCATATCCATAAAATCCGAATTTTCCATGGGAAAATCCCAACAATAAAATTCGGCCATTTAGGATAAATCCAATCCAAATCTAAACAAGATTTTAACTAGAATTTTATCTCCCTTTTTCAACCAAAAAATCTGAAATTTCCTAGGAGAAAATCTCCTCAAAAAATTCGGTCACATTTAGGATAAGGGAGAATCAAAATTCCACTAGGATTTTCAAGCTTGAATCTTATCTCATCCTTATCCAAAATAACCGAATTTTCCTAGAAGATATTCTCCAAAATTTTGGCCACTTTCTGGGGAGGAGAGAATCCAAATTCAACTGGGATTGAAACTTGAATTTTTCCCTTGAACCTTATCCACAAAAAACCGAAATTCCATTGAGGATAATCCTCAAAATTTCATCCACTATTTGTTAGGATTTGGATTCAAAATTCAAGTAGGATTCTAACAAGATTATCCTCTCCAAATCTAACTCAAATTCGAATTTCAAATCTTGTGGATTTTCCACAACAAATTCGAATCCCACTTGGAATGTGATTCAAAATTTTGAATTTCGAATTTCAATTTCAAATTTCAAATTTCAAATTTCAAATTTCAAATTTCAAATTTAAATTTCAAATTCAAATTTTAAATTTCAAAATCCACAAAACAGTTGTGTTTCAAATTCTTGTTCTCATGGATAATTTTCTACAACTCCAATCCAATCTCAAATAAAATCATGGCAACTTTATTTGGAGTTCGAATAATTGTGTACTCTATTATCCAAAACAAAATCTGAATCCAACCGGAGAGAATCTTGTCTACCATCCTAATCATGTGTCATCACCATCCATGCATAATAAACCAGCCAAGAGCAGACACAAATCAATTTGCCAAACGTTAAGGAATTATGTGGAGCTAGTAGAGGGACTGATTGGACATATATAATCGGGCTCCCGCAAATCCATATGATCATCATTCTTTTACCGAACAACTCAATCATATGATCACTAATTTCAGAGTCACACCACTATAAACCTGAAACTGAACTCCCAATTATATACCGTATTAAGTAAGCCTGTGACAAGCTATCGTCCAATGACCTTGTCATGTATGCAGAACCCTCATATGATATCCATGATCAGCCTTAGGCCAAAGTCCATTTAATCCTACTGATCAGGCTATCTTAAAGTTCCATTATACTACCGAATAAAGAAAATGATTATTCACCATATGTGAATAAGAAGTCATCCGCCCAGCAGACGACCCAAGGCCTTGTCCATTTTCACATTCAGTATAATGCCTTTAAGAGGATACCCTTAACTCCTCATTAGAGCTATGATTCCGATATCTATAAACGAACCCTTCATCGTATACAAGTCATGCACCGAATGAACCGGTCTATAAGCTTACTACCTCTGAGACGTTTTAGCCATTGGAACATCAAAGTACACAAGTCATATACATGAAGCTGTCCTTTTACTCAGGATTAAGGTTACTGCATAATGAACGTCAAAAGCAGATCGATCCACTCAAAGCGGACTTCGTAGATCAATCACGCTTTAGTCCCGGTCTAATATGTCACCACTAAGCAACATATCTATGTCTCTACTTGGGAGTCCAGCTCCAGACAGTCAAGACAAACCGTCCCCTCTAAGGCTTTAGATAACATAATAGTTTAACATGAATTAGATGCTCGGTCTAACCCCATAAACTACAGACCATAGTTTAGACTGCTAACTTTAGAACATTGTCTTCTGGCATACAAAAGTCCATTGCATGCAACGTTCTAATAGTTTAACACAAGCAGTCAGGGAGCCATATTTGCTTACATTTACTTTAACATGTAAATAAGACGAGGACAGATAGCAATATAATGAATAACCTCTATATATATAATTTTATTATACAGTTCAAAATAAATACATCAAAATGTCTCTAATGCTTAGGGCATTTCCTAACAATCTCCCACTTGCCCTAAGCCAGCAGATGTGCCATGTTACGCATCCCCATCGCCTCTACGTGCCTCTCAAAGCTTCTAGCCACCAAAGTCTTAGTAGAGGGATCGGCAATGTTGTCCTCGGACGCAATCTTACATACATCCACTAATCCTGTCTCTACGTGCCCTCTAATGTCGACTTTCTCGAATCCTTACAAGTCTGGAAGTCTAAGTACGTGTATCCTATGGGTATTAGGTCCCCTCCTGAATACACCAGCATATAATCCCTCGTTCTCTGAAGATACTTGAGTATATGCTTTATTGCTTGCTAGTGCTTGGTTTCAGGATTTGCTTGATATCGACTCACCATACCTACTGCAAAACATATATCCGAGCGAGTGCAAAGCATAGCATATATAAGGCTACCCACAGCGGATGCATAAGGGACCTTACTCATACGCTCTCTTTCTTCCGATGTCTTGGGACAGTCATACAATGAAAGAGTTAGACCGGCAATAGAAGGTTGTGAGCCTTTCTTTGCCTCTTGCATTGCATATTTGTCAATTATTTTATCTATGTATGAAGCTTGGGATAACGCTATCATTTTGTTCTTTCGATCTCTGAAGAGACGAATACCTAGAACATAATTAGCTTCTCCCAAGTCCTTCATGTCAAACTGTTGGTGTAACCAAAGTTTGACCGATGATAAGTTCCCTACATCATTCCCAATAAGTAGTATATCATCGACATAGAGTATCAGAAAGACCACTTTTCCATCCTTAATACGTTTATAAACACAAGGTTCATCAACATTCTGCTCAAAACCAAATGTCTTAATCGCTTGATCAAACCTCTGGTTCCATGAGCGGGATGCTTGCTTTAATCCATAAATGGATCTAAGCAACTTGCAGACTTTCCTTTCTTAGCCTTTCGCTACGAACCCTTCGGGCTGTATCATATAGATACACTCTTCAAGATGGCCATTCAAGAATGCCGTCTTGACATCCATTTGCCAGATCTCGTAATCGAGAGCCGCAGCAATGGACAGAAGAATACGGATAGACTTCAGCATAGCAACAGGCGAAAAGGTTTCATCGTAATCGATTCCAACCTTTTGCGTGTATCCCTTTACAACCAGTCTAGCTTTGAAAGTTTCCACTCTCCCTTCCGCATCCTTCTTTCTTTTGTAGACCCATTTGCATCCAATGGGTTTTATCCCATCCGGCAAATCTACAAGTTCCCAAACAGAGTTAGATTTCATAGAATCCATCTCATTGTTCATAGCCTGTTTCCAAGATTTAGAATCAACATCATTTATAGCTTCATCATAGGTGACCGGATCATCCTCATGCTCATGAGCCTCGGCCTGGTATACCTCAACATCATACATGAAGAAATTAGGTTTCTTCGAAGCCCTCCCACTACGACGAGGCACCCTAAATTGTTGATCGTCTGCAGGTCTTTCACTGGAACTCGGACTTGCGTCCAAGATCGAAATCTGTGGAGCAGTTCTTTCATCCGATAACTCCTCTAGCACCACTTTGCTTCGAGGCTTAAAGTCATTCATGTGACTTTCCTCCAAGAATGTCACATGGGTTGAGATAATGACCTTTTTTTCCTTCGGGTTATAGAATAGACCTCCTTTAGTTCCTTTTGGATACCCTACAAACATGCACAATTCTGATCTTGGTTCCAACTTTTTTGCATCCCCATCCAGTACATGCGCCGGGCAGCCCCATATTCTCATATGTCTAAGGGAGGGCTTCTTGCCACGCCACAATTCATACGGAGTTCTCGGAATTGATTTGCTTGGAACCTGGTTCAGAATATAGTACGCCGTTTGTAAAGCATATCCCCAAAATGATAATGGCAGCATTGAATAACTCATCATGGACCGTACCATATCCAACAAGACCCTGTTTCTCCTTTCGGCTACACCATTCTGTTGTGGAGTACCAGGTACAGTCAATTGGGATAATATCCCGTTCTCTACAAGATGTCCTAGAAATTCGTCGGAGAGATATTCACCACCTCGATCAGATCGAAGTGTCTTTATGGATTTATCCAATTGCTTTTCCACTGCCGCACGATACTCTTTGAACTTGTCAAAGGTTTCGCTCTTGCGGTGCATTAGATACACATATCCATACCTCGAGTAATCATCTATGAAAGAGACATAATACTCGAACCCTCCTTGTGCTGTGACGTTCATGGGGCCACATACGTCAGTATGCACAATTTCTAAGAGCTCCTAAACCTTTGTACCCTTAGCTCCAAAAGACCTCTTAGTCATTTTACCCTCTAGACAAGACTCACATTGGGGAAGACGTACCTCCTCTAGAGATTCTAGAGGACCATCTTTCACCAATCTTTGAATCCTATCCTGATTAATATGACTAAGTCTTAAATGCCAAAGATACGCCTTGTTAGAGTGAGAAACTTTCAACCTTTTAGAGTTATCAATTAAGTCAGTGTCAAGCAGTGAGTACATCTTTGGTTTGATCAAATATAGGTTTCCATCCATCCATCTATCCAGAACACATAAAAGACTTATTTATACGAATATCAACTCTTTTACTAAAAGAAACTGAATAAAAATCCTTTATTAAACAAGCTACCGTTATAAGGTTCCTCCTAAAATTAGGAACATAAAAACAGTCTTTCAATAAAATAAACCTAAATTAATCAAAGTAAAGGTAAACATCTCCCACTGCCTCAGCCACCACCAAGCTGCCGTCCCCAGTTCGCAACGAGAGGCTCCTATCATGTAGACTTCTCGTTTCCACAAACCCCTGCATAAACACAAACATGATTAGTGGCGCCCGAATCAATGACCTAAGTGTCTTTCGATTCTTCCACCAAACACGCTTCCAAGTAAAGAAGTTCCTTACCTTCCTTGCCCTTGGCGGCTAGGATTTCCCAGCAAGCCTTCTTGAAGTGACCTACCTTCCCACAACGGAAGCACTAGGACTTTTTAGGGTCCCTGGGCTTCTTGTTCTTCTTCTTCTTCTTCCCATCCGAGATAGGAGGATTAGAAGAACTGGAAGCCGCTTGCTTTTGGCTTGACCTCTTCCTCTTCCGTGAGGGTTTGGAAGATTCTGCCAAATTGGCCTCACCTTTGGGTTGGACAGCATCCCCATCCCTGATCATCCGCTCATAAGCCTGGAGTTGCTTCATGAGCTCGGTTAGTCCTAACTCCCTTGTCACCAGATTGTATGCGGCTTTAAGCCCCACAAAATCTTTAGACAGAGTTTTGAACACCATCTCGATCTGGGTGTTGTAGTCCAACTCAGCACCGTTTTCGGCAGCCTCAGTGAAGAATCCCATTAGAGTGATCATATGGTCCTTCACTGGAGTACCCGCCTTTTGCTTAGAGTTCATAATACTGGTGATAGCAGACTGTCGAGCCAATTTTTCTTGGCCTCCGAACATGTCCTCCAGATTTTCCATGATCTACCTAGCAACTTGATAAGTCTCATGCTGCTTTTGTAAAGCACTTGTCATGCTAGCAAGCATGTAGCATCGAGCTATATTATTGGATTTTCTCCAACGAATATAGGCAACCGGGACCTCCTCAAGTGGTGTGTTAGGTTTTAGCCCTGGTGGGTATGGTTCGTCCAGTACGAACTTGTGTCTCTCGCAGCTGAGAACTATTAACATATTTCTTTTCCAATCCTTATAATTATCGCCATTCAGTTTATTCTCAGTAAGTATTGAAATGAGGGGTGTTGGTGACATTTTAAACTGAAATAAAATTATACTAGACATCATTACAAAGCCCAAGCAAATATACAGATAATTTAGCAAATAAAACATACAAGTATGTTCCTACATGAAACTTGAAAAACATGTAGCATTGCAACGATAATTCTCAGCACCCATTGCCCCAAGCCACCGAGGGGTGGTCATGAAAACAAATAGCCGGAACATGGACCCCCTCCAATTAATATATGTTGCCTTAAATCCTCTAAGGTTAAGACATACATTAATAACCACTTATTTGGCCACCAGTTTAGTTAACAGAGCTTCTAGGGAAGGTTAATAACTAAACGAGTCTTGAGTGTATAACCATTGTTTACGTAGCTCGATCCACGTCCTACCAAGCCACCGAGGGGTGGTCATGAATAGGATCATACCCGAACACGTTTTCCACATAGGAGATCCAATCTAGTATACCGGCGGCGGTAAACACCTACCGTGGGGTGTGGTCAGGGCAGAACTGACGCGAGGCGTTACCATGCTTTCACATATGAATCAACAATAGAGGCCGTGGATTTTGTTTGAAACCCTCTCCCACTCAATATTTTGAAAAACATGCAAGTTTTGACAAATTATGTATGATCAATATAGTATGAGCGGCACTCAACTATCCTATATGACATGTTATCAAATATGCATGTAAAACATCCATCAATACATATTTATACATCCATGACATATCACAGAAAAAATAATTGACAGAATAACCAAGCCATGGTTCCATCCTAAATAAAGATTACAAAATTCCATCCAAAGCATTCTTTGGGTCTTGAATTTTGTTCCGTCTTCTTGTATCCATCTTTATGCAGCCTCTCCATTTATTTCTCATCCCAAGAATCATTTAAAATTTAAATCTCCAAAAATTTAAATTTCAAATTCAAATTCCAAATTCGAATTTCAAATTTAAATTTCAAATTCCAACTTTAAACAATTTTAAACATCATGTGTAATAATATGTAATTTCAAAAAATTTCAAATTTTTAATTACATATTTTTAAACATGATTTAAAATTAAATTTCAAATTTAAAAAATCAAAATTTTCTGATTTTTAAACCGTCGCATCACCACCCCCGAAGGCGGCAACCGCCGTGGGCAGCCACCAGTCCCGGAGGGGCTGGTAGCCCACGTCCGTCCCTTATGTGCAGCCATGCTGGGCTGCAGGCCAAGCCTGTAGTGCCAGGCTGCACGCCCAGGCTGCGGCCAGCCTTGGGTAGGCCACGACCACCCTTTGCTGTAGGCCAAGCCTGCGGCCGTGGGTGGTTATGGCCTGCACGGGGGCTGTAGCCCCACCAAGGCTAGTCGGCCTATCCCGAGGGGTCGTGTCTCGATTTTCGTGCTATGTTCCAATTTACCTATTAGGATCTCCAAAAATTAATTTGAATCCTAATTAAATTGAAATTTTCCACACAATCAAAATTTCAACCTTTAAATCAAATTTAACTTTTGGGAAAAATAAATTACGGTCTTCAGTCTTCAATCTCCTCCAAGAATAATTACATAAAATTTCCTAAACCGTTTTCGGTGTACAAAATTCTAACCATAATAATTCTAAGAGACAAAAATTAAAATCCATGGGAAAATTACAGTGTTAATAAACTGCTCCCATGGTTACATAAAAAATTCCTAAATACAATTTTTTTAAATTCTAAGGAACCATAACTGACATAAATAAGCATGCTTACAATAATTCATAAAATTAAAATAACCACATACTTTATACATAATCCATGATAACAACATAAAGGAACCCTAGAATGCCACTCTCTAAATATCAAATCCATACATAAATAAAAAGACTAAGTAATTGTCTAATTTATGTACATGGCATAGTCATGAGATGGCTCTGATACCAATTGTAGGAAAATAAATCGGTAAAAACGTATCAGAGTGGCGCAGCGGAACAATAAAAATTTTTAGATCGTTAAATATCTCATGATGCCATATACAATAAACCAACAACAATTAAAACTCATACTTGAAGGACACCAATCTTGCAGGAGGAGAATGACCGGAGGCTTCAACCAACTAGCCTTCTCTACTATTCTCCAATTCCCGAATGGCTGAGTGTGTGGGCACTCTGAACCTCGATCGGTATGCTAGCACTGCTAGTCTTCTTCTGACCACCCAGATCTCTAAAGAACTTTATTGTCACGGTAGGCTGTGCAACAATAAGCCTGCTCACCTGAGAGTTTGTGGTCTAAGAGAACTGGAGTGGCAGGACCTCTATTTATAGACCTGCATGAGGTGATTCTCTGAATTCGAATTGGATTAGGAAAAGATATTCTCCCTTATCCATATCCATAAAATCTGAATTTTCCATGGGAAAATCCCAACAATAAAATTCGGCCATTTAGGATAAATCCAATCCAAATCTAAACAAGATTTTAACTAGAATTTTATCTCCCTTTTTCAACCAAAAAATCTGAAATTTCCTAGGAGAAAATCTCCTCAAAAAATTTGGCCACATTTAGGATAAGGGAGAATCAAAATTCCACTAGGATTTTCAAGCTTGAATCTTATCTCATCCTTATCCAAAATAACCGAATTTTCCTAGGAGATATTCTCCAAAATTTCGGCCACTTTCTGGGGAGGAGAGAATCCAAATTCAACTGGGATTGAAACTTGAATTTTTCCCTTGAACCTTATCCACAAAAAACCAAAATTCCATTGAGGATAATCCTCAAAATTTCGTCCACTACTTGTTAGGATTTGGATTTCAAATTTAAGTAGGATTCTAACAAGATTATCCTCTCCAAATCCAACTCAAATTCGAATTTCAAACCTTGTGGATTTTCCACAACAAATTCGAATCCCACTTGGACTGTAATTCAAAATTTGAATTTCAAATTCAAATTTTAAATTTCAAATTTCAAATTTCAAATTTAAATTTCAAATTCAAATTTCAAATTTCAAAATCCACAAAACAGTTTTGTTTCAAATTCTTGTTCTCATGGATAATTTTCTTCAACTCCAATCCAATCTCAAATAAAATCATGGCAACTTTATTTGGAGTTCGAATAATTGTGTACTCTATTATCCAAAAAAAATCTGAATCCAACCGGAAAGAATCTTGTCTACCATCCTAATCTTGTGTCATCACCATCCATGCATAATAAACCAGCCAAGAGCATACACAAATCAATTTGCCAAACGTTAAGGAATTATGTGGAGCTAGTAGAGGGACTGATTGGACATATATAATTGGGCTCCCGCAAATCCATATGATCATCATTCTTTCACCGAACAACTCAATCATATGATCACTAATTTCAGAGTCACACCACTATAAACCTGAAACTGAACTCCCAATTATATACCGTATTACGTAAGCGTGTGACAAGCTATCGTCCAATGACCTTGTCATGTATGCAGAACCCTCATATGATATCCATGATCAGCCTTAGGCCAAAGTCTGTTTAATCCTACTGATCAGGCTATCTTAAAGTTCCATTATACTACCAAATAAAGAAAATGATTATTCACCATATGTGAATAAGAAGTCATCCGCCCAGCAGACGACCCAAGTCCTTGTCCATTTTCACATTCAGTATAATGCCTTTAAGAGGATACCCTTAACTCTTCATTAGAGCTATGATTTCGATATCTGTAAATGAACCCTTCATCGTATACAAGTCATGCACCCAAGGAACCGGTCTATAAGTTTACTACCTCTGAGACGTTTTAGCCATTGGAACATCAAAGTACACAAGTCATATGCATGAAGCTGTCCTTTTACTTAGGATTAAGGTTACTGCATAATGAACGTCAAAAGCAGATCGATCCACTCAAAGCGGACTTCGTAGATCAATCACGCTTTAGTCCCGGTCTAATATGTCACCACCAAGCAACATATCTATGTCTTTACTTGGGAGTCTAGCTCCAGACAGTCAAGACAAACCGTCCCCTCCAAGGCTTTAGACAACATAATAGTCTTAACATAAGTTAGATGCTCGGTCTAACCCCATAGACTACAGATCGTAGTTTAGACCGCTAACTTTAGAACATTGTCTTCTCGCATACAAAAGTCCATTGCATGCAATGTTCTAACAGTTTAACACAAGCAGTTAGGGAGCCATATTTGCTTACATTTACTTTAACATGTAAATAAGACGAGGACAGATAGTAATGTAATGAATAACCTCTATATATATAATTTTATTATCCAGTTCAAAATAAATACATTAAAATGTCTCTAATGCTTAGGGCATTTCCTAACAAGGTGAGCCAACATTTTGTAGCTTTCTTGTCATTTTTCGCTTCAAAAATCCATGGCACGTAGGTGTGATAGAACGGTAGAAATTTGGTGATTTATTTTGGTCTTAATGTTAGTTGAATGATGTGGTGATTGAAGCATGTTTTAGAAACTTAAAATAAGAAAATTTTATGCATGTTTCCTACCCAAACCTGTGGCCTATGTACAATATGATATGGAAAATTTTGTAATGAAATTTGGTGAGGAAATGGTTGATAAAGGAACCTAAGGATTACAAAATTTTTCTTATGGTTTTGGGCATGAAAACCGTGGTATAAACGCAAGGTTGGAATGAAATTTTCTTAGGTTTTTTATGTTGAAATGTGCATTAGAAACCCTAAGATTTAAATGTGATAAATGAGTTTTGTGATAAAAAATTGTGGTGTTGAATTCCATAAGAAAACCGTGGCCTATGATTGAGGAAAATGGTAAAATTTGTGATTGAATTAAATGGTTGTTAATGTGAAAAAGTTTTACGTAAAGTTTAGTAACTTTGCGTAAAATAGGCCTACTAAGGTTCTGAGGCGTACCTAACGCTAGGAAAACCTAAAATTTAAGTAGATATACTGTCGAAATTTTTTAAAACTACGTAAAGGGTATTTTAGGAAACAAGGGGTAAAAACGTAGGCTCAGAAATAGAACCCGAAACCCTTGGTAGGTTAAAGTTGGTAATGAAAGATTAAACCCAAGAGGAATAGTAAAATGACCCTCTAATGTCTAAAATACCGAGAACGGGAAAAATTACGTTAGGGGTATTTTAGGAAATGAGGGGAAAAATTTATGGACGGGATGGAAAACCCGAGCCCCTCGGGAACCAAGGCTCGGGAATGGATGACAAACATTTCAAAGTAGTGAAATACCCATTTGAGGCTCTGAAATGCTAGAAAATCATGGAACAATCCTAGGTGTCGGAATAGTATCTCTGAGGGTCGGGTAAGGAATAGTTACCGATTTTACAGTAAATAATACTATAAAAATATATCAAAGCCTAAAAAATATTATTTTATGTTATTTAGGCTTAGAAAATCCCAAAAAAATGGTAGATTAGAAATGTTACGGTCCCGAGAACCGCCAGGGGCAAAACGGTCATTTTGAACAAAAATTTCTGAAAGGTTCGGAAAGGACCGTTAAGGATCTAGAATGCCTTAAATAAGATTCTAAAGATCATAACTAAGATTTTAAAGTTAAAATCCAAAGTTTATGAGGTACACGGGCATGTACTTTGGAATACGGGCGTGTAAGAAAAAAACCTGAAAGGTACACGGGCTTGGACATGGGAGTGTATCAAGTCGTGTATCACATAAAGAGATGAAATGTGCTTAAATGCTAATGAAAATATGAATATATGCAAAATAATAAATGATGATGGGAATTAACAGACAATATTTTATCTGTAGGGACCCAAACTAGAGACGATAATAAAACTGCAAAGGACTTCCGAAATTGAACGTTATCGCAGTTGTGGTAAGTTCAAGCATTTTTATGTCTGCAACATCAAATACTATGATTTTTAATTATATACTAATTGTACATTAAATGCAAAGTCCTACGGCCACTGGGGTGTAGCTAGACTAACACACCCAACGAATTGATAAAGTAAGATGTATACTGTGGGTACATTATAGAAAGAGTGTGAGTAAATTGAAGACACACCCATAAAAGAACGAATGTGTAAAGACCTACGACATTAAAGGTTCCTGACTTTGAGGTGATGAGTAATGCCACCTGGTCCGAACTATAGTTAAAAGATGATAATGAAACCACTTTTGGCGTACCAGCCTTCAGTAAGGTAGGGGTTTACAAGTCTTTCGGGGACACAAAAGCCGCTTCGGGCAATGATGGACTGTGGAGGATTAGCCAGAGGGTCGCTCCCCTGGCCTCTTATACTCAGCGTGCATATCATATTGATACTGCCCATATGAGATCAAAACTAGAACTTAATGAAGATAATGACTGAAAATTTAATGAAAGCCATAAATGAGCATAACCGACACTAACGTGACGTGTAGTGTACTCGATCAAAGTGATGTGAATAGGACCCGATTTAGAGTCAAAATTACTATTCACTGGTCAAAAGTCAAAGTTACTGTTTACGAATGAATATACTATTCATAAATGAATATACTATTCATAAATGAATAGTACTATTCATAAATGAATAGTACTATTCATAGAAAATTTTATTATTGATATTTTTGAATCTATGTGATACATAGTATGTATGTTTGAATTTACTGAGCCTATTAGCCCATCGGTTTGTTCATGTTGCAGGTAAGAAATCTGTCTAGTAGATACTCTGGATGGCAGTAGGATATGCAGTGCCTTTGGGATAGGGAATTCCACTGTGGATTATGGTCTTGCTACCAGTCTTCTGTTGAGCGTTGAAAGAGGAAATTTGAAGAAAATGTATTTGAGATACAAATTTGAGAAAATTGTATTTATATAAATTATGTTGAACTAGTATGTGATTAAGTTAGAGAATGGATTAGAAGCAAGAAAACACAATTTTAGTGCTTGTGAATCAAGAAAAATCCGTGTAGGATTGTAAAGAATTTTAAGTTTGGTTTGGTTAATTTGTTGATTTGAATATGTGTTTTGGAATTTGAGATGATTAGAAAGGAAATCTGAAAGCTTGAAACAAATTTTGAATAGGTTTTTTAGAATAAAACCCATGGATTTTCAATGCTGGAAGGCATGAAATTTTGTAGAAAATAAATTGTGTTTGGGGATTTAAAAAGAATTAAATTAATATGGAAAGTAAGTTTGTAAATTTAGAAACATTGAAATAAAAGTTTGGTTAGGTTTTTCAAAGAAAAACCGAGTGTAAGGTGGTGTGAAAATGGTATTTTTATAAAAGAATCCTATGTAGCATAATGTGGTGAGATTGTATACCAGAATCGAAAAAATTAAATGAGTAAAGAAATGGATGAAAGTTTGGTTAGAAATGATTTGGTTTTTACAAAGATTTTACGTAAAAAGTTTGGAACTTTTTACGTAAAATAGGCCTTTGGTATAGTACGTGACAGGTTAGAATAGGATAGGTAGTTTTGAGGCGTTTCCTAAACGCCGGGAACCCAGAATTTTAGCGAAAATGCTGCTGAAATTTTTATAACAGCACGAAGGGCATTTTAGGAAATGAGGGGTAAAAATTAGGATCGGGAATTGGAAACCCAATCCTCTCGGGGACCTAGGCTCGAGGAAGGGCAAGGGATGATTCCCAAAGTAGTGAAATGTCCATTTGAGATCCCGAACGGTTAGAAAAAAAAAAACGAGAAATGACCTCGAGGGTCGGAATAGTACCACCCGAGGGTCAGGGGAATAGTAACCTGATCATTTCGGTAAGAAATGTCGTAAAAGCTCGATAAGACCTAAGAAAAATTATTTTATAATTTTTGGGGCTAGAAAACCTAATTAAAATGTTAAAATGAAAATTTTACGGTCTATGCTCTCGTTAGGGGCAAAATGGTCATTTCAACCTAAAATTTTAGAAAGGTCAAAAGAGGAGCATTGAACCTCCTAGAATGTCATTTTATGAATTTTGGGCTTAGAAAAGTCAGTTTAAACCGTAAAAGGAAATGTTCACAGTCTAGGTCAAAGTTACTATTCATGATGAATAGTATTATACGTGGTCAAAGTTACTATTCATCATTTTGATCAAAATTTCTGAAATGTTCGGAAAAGATTGTTAGAACCCCAGAAGAGTCTTAACAGGATTTTAAAGATCAAAATCAAAATTTAAGTCTAAGAAATGGAGAAAACCCTACTAGGGGCAAAACGGTAATTTTACCAAAAGTTAGGGGTAAAATGGTCATCTTGCAAAAAAGTTCCAGAAAGGTCTAAATAGGATCATTCAGGTTTTAATTACTGTCATAAAGCTTTAATTAAGTTTTTAAAAGCCCAAGTTTAGATTTTAGTAAAACAAAAGCAATTTAATAAAAATGTAATTAGCCAACGAGATTATTGTCTATAGGAAACCTGACCAGAGATGGGCAAACGAATTCAAAGGACCTGAGAAAGCCCACCTTAGCACAAACACAGTAAGTGCAGACATTTAAATATCTACTCACGAACTGACTTACCATAGAATAGTGTTTATATATGAGTTATATATTTTTGTGGCATGATAATCTAACATGTTCACGAAGTTAGAATAGCATAAAAGGCTAAAGTAAAGAAAGATAATTACAAGCACGATAATAAGACTGAAAATGTATGGTTGGCATACTGGCCTCCCTAGAAGTGAGGTTTAAGAATAGCATCCACCCCAGAAGTGTGGTGCTATCGCAAGAATAAGGTAGTTAATGGCTTAATATGCTACCCCAAGTGTGGTAGTGTTAAGATTAACCTTGGGGTCGATTGGTGGGTCGCTCCCCTTCTTCCCCATTGATCTGCACGCATTAGGTACGTCCAACCATGGGCACTCAAGTGAAAGATAAAGAAAGAAAAGAAAAGAAAAGAAAAAGAAAAGAAAAGAAAGAGAAGACAAAGCTAGAAAAGAAAGAACGAACTAAGAAAGCATAAGAACCAAAAATAGACACACATAACAGACTAACCCTAAGTGTTAGGCATAAATCATGTTTTATCTGTATGTTTGTACTTACTGAGCTCTAGCTCACTAGTCTATTCGTGATGTAGGTAACAAGAGTAAGCAACCTGTATTATGAAAAAGAGCTAAAGGACTGGCAGGCAGATTCCTATAGTGTCATGGACGGGTTGTGGATTCACTACGTAACTTATCCGCTGTGAAAAGAATGTAGTACCAGAATGTATGTATAAATGTATAAAGACAAGACAAGACAAGTGTGTTATGTATAAAGTGAAGCAAGTTTAAAGGTACACTTACGTAATAAAGTATGTTTCTATTACTAAGTATTTTAAAGAAAACAGTATCCCTAGTATTTTATGAAAAAATGAAATGGAGTAATGTATATATGTGATTTCAATGAAATAATATTTTCATTAAGTTATTAGTTTTAAAAAAGATCTACAGTTTTTCAAGCACAAGTCCTATAAAAAAAATAAAGAAAAGCATATTAAGACCGGTTACCTCACGCGTTGTTGACCATATATCCTACCAGGTTACCTTGTGTAAACTTGGTGTAGTAACCCACTGAGTTACTATGGCTTGTTTGGTGTGGTAGCCTACCAGGCTACCCACACAATTTTAGTCATTTTTGAAAAATCGTTTTGGTTGCCTTATAAAATTCTTGGAAAATTGTGTGCTTTGAAACCATCCCCTTATCACCCCGTTAGAAGGTGGAGGATGTTTTTATGAAAACCATTTTTATTTTTAAAGAGTTAAAATACATTTTGGGTGTTTGTATTTAAAGGTGGTTTTTGAATCATTTTCAAAAACTGTTTTAAAACTTGATCGAAACGACTTTGTTTGTAAATTTTGCGAACATAACATTTTTCATCCTCGACAGGATGAACAATTCTCATGTTCACTTCAGAGCTCAAATCTAATTTGAATGGGTCCTGATCTTACTAAACACGTGGCTATTGTGCCCAGGTTTTTGTAAAAATTCTAGTTTTATATTATTTTAAAAACGACTCTGTTTAAGGCTAGAATTGGCCAAATTTTTAAAACATGCATGGGTTTCCTTAAAGATTTTGACGTGTTCTACAACTTTCATGTTGAGCTTGAGATCTGGTTCAGACTCTAACTGATCCATTTTTAACAAAACCCAAGACTAATTCTAGGTTCAGATTTTTTAGTCCCAGTTTTGGACACCGAATTAAAACCACTCGAAAAACCTATTGTAGTGTCGCTTTTGGCCAAAACCTATATGACACAAAAATGACCGTAACAAAATTTTCTTAAAACTCTATGTTTTACAAATCCCGAATTCGGAGCCTAAGGGGTTCAAAATGGCCAAAATCCACGGCCTTTTTTTGGGGACAGATTGTGTCTAGCCATCCTAAAACAAATGTTCATGCTCACACGTGCATACATCCATTCGTAAAAACATAAACACAAACACATAACCCCAAACTTAAAAATGGAAAGCTAAGAGCTCAAAATAAACTTATTATAACCCATTTGCATAAACAAATACACATAACTGGCGTTGACCAAACTTAAAGATTTCTAACCACCAAGAAGGGTTTCGGTTTTACCTCTGATGCTACGATCCAAGCATAACTCCAAATTAAGGGCTTAAGTGCCTAAATGGCCACGGAAAACCAAGGAGAATAGGGGTCAGTTTTTGATAGAAATAACACCAAAAATAATTTCTCTTAATATTAAACCAAAACAATAACTACAAACCACAAAGATTGATTCGAAATCTTACCCTTGAAGGAACTTAGAATGGCTTGGATTTGAATCCTCTTAACACAAGCTTGTGGGGCCTGATTTCTAGTGAGTATTTGGTTTGGTTTTTGGCTTGAAAATGGTGAGTTTTGGCTGATGGGGGTGGTCGGCTGTAGCGAGAAAGAAAGGAAGAAAAAGTGTTGTGGTTTTGGTAGCCAAAGTAAGGAAACAACTTCTTAGGTCTTATATGCCTTTTATAGGCAAAACTAATCAAACTTGCTTAAGTTTAAACCTAATTAATTGTCTACATTTTTACCAAATCAAGGGACAAAAACCTGTCCATTTTCAGCTCACAACAGCCAAGGGCTGTGGCCATTTAAGGAGGGAGGAATAAAAAATGTTGTGTTGACCATGTGCTTGAATGTTTGGATTTTTAAATCAAAAGTGTGTCATAACTTTTGATTATTTTAATCTCACCTTTTAGGGTTATTTTGCAGCTAAAATGTAGCTACTTTTCAGCTGGAAATACATGGATTTTGAGGCCAAAAATTCCTCCGCATTTGCCTCTTGTTGCAGTCTAATTTTCTACTGTGGTGTTCGGTCCTTTCTTGGCAGTGTTCTAATTTTCACCCAGAAATCGGGTTTTCTGAATCTAATTTTTGTACTATCAAATCCTGGTCATTTTATACTATCTAAAAGCCCATTCTGTACTAGTTTACTATTCATTTCCTATATTGTGGTTGTGTCTACACTGTGTTGTCCTTTCACATGTAAAACGAGACGTTCTCGGGCGAAATTCCAAACACAATCTCTCTTGACTAATTTGGACATACTGATTTCAATTTTATCAATTTTACGTCTGTTTAGGGTCATCTGGATTAGTTTTCACGATCTGTGTGACCCCATCTCAAAAAACATGTCAAGTGCTTGATTGACTAATTTACGCGTTCTGAGTCTAAATATATCATTTTCGGGGCAAGAAATGGTTGTTTCGAACCTCATCTTGATACTATGTATCTCCTAAACAAAAATTCTCATTTTATGCCAATTGACCAGATTGAGCCTACTGACTACTAATATATCAGTTTTATGTCAAATTATAGCCGTCTTGGCCCGTAACTTGACACTGTATTTTTCACTATTCATTATTCACTGCTTTCTATTCTAACTGACTAGTTTAAGCGTTTTGACTCCGATTTTGTCAGTTTCTGGATGAGAAGAGGTCATCTGGACCATTTTCTCGATGCTATACCCCTGCTAGGGTTTCTATTGTTGTTATGCTCAGATGACCGACATGAACGTGTTGGCGATCTGTTCATACATTGATACACGTAATAGGGTGGAACAAGTTCACTGTTGGTCGCCCCTTTGACTACATGAATAGTACTTGAATAGTATTGTACCTGTTTAGTCTATTCAACTAGAGCTTATACTGCATTTTTCAACTTAATTACTCATTACATAGTAATTAGGTTCCATGCATTTTTAAGAGTCCTTGTAGCGGCTCTCTGCTCATTACACGACCTTTTACACGAGCATGTATAAGGCAACACGGGCATGTACTAGTCGAGACTGCTAAATACGGCTATGTCATGGAAACACATTCCTCTACCCGAGCGGTACACGGCCATTTACATGACCGTGTACCTGACCGTGTTACACTAATTTGCATAAAAAGGCATCAAATTATTCCTCAATTTCTCATTATATGAAAATCAAGTTATACGAGTAGGGCGGTCTTTACATTAATCACAATTAGAAATCAGGAAATCAAACTCTCAAGAGGAGAGTAGTTAGTACCGATAAGGATCGATACCAAATAACGATAGAATTTTTTAGTCACTAATGACCATAGTGACCTAAGAGTGAGTTTTAACAGAAATGCGTTATGATTATAGGTAGAGACCTGTAAATAGACGAGGCTAGGTACAAATTTGCCTACGGATCAGGAAAGTGCAACTTCACCTACAACATGAATGAAATGAGTTTAAAACTGTTGTTTTCACTCTATGTTAAGTATGCAAATTGTGTATGATGGTTGCATAACATAAGCATATTTCATAATCGCGTTAGATTAATGAACAGTATAAGTTAAATGCCATTACATCCCTATCGCATAAGATTAGTGGATAGCCTAGTAGAGCTCATGGCATATCGAACATAATTCCAGAATTATGTAATTTAAGCATGTCGTACCAGCCTCTCAAGCTAGAAGAGGTTTTTCAGTTTAAGTATGATGAGCACAAGCCAAGGCTCAAAAGAAAGTTGTGGTCTCGGTGAATCCGTAGATCCATGCGTATTCGGTATTGACACACGAGCCCTCAGACAAGTAAAGAAAGATAATGCATAATGAAGTATAATTGAGCATAATCGATTCATGTTTTGTTCATGATATGCCCTAGATGCAATTATAGCATGCTTCTCAGTTACATGACATGATATGTCCACATGATATGTATTCTAAGTTATGCTACATGATATGTTTTCATGTTCTGTGTGAATATGTGACATGGTTGATAGTTTTTAAATATGCCTTATAGTATGACTTATGTTTTAACCATGTTTTGCAGATGATATGTTGTACTTGCTGAGCGTAAAGCTTACAGTATATGTTCATGTTATAGGTAAGAGACCTACGGGGCTAGACTCTGATGGACGATGATGGCGGTAGGGCTGATTTGAGGGTTGAGGTTATGGATACCATCACGAGTTTGTCTTTCACACTATGTTGAGTAACCGTTTTTATTTTGGGAATCAATCTTATATTAAGTATGGACCATTTTAGTACTTCTTAAGTATGTATATACGTTTAAACTACAGTTGTATTAAGATTTATATGTGTTGCAAAGTATATTCAAATATGTATGGCTATAGTAAAGCATATGTATTCAAAGCCTATTCAAAAAAATAATTCTTAAAATTATGATATTAAGATAAATAGTTTAAGTAAGTTAAGTATGTTTAAGTTTAAGTTAATCATGTTTTCAAGTGACATTCCAGAGCCGCCAGGGCTTCAGGATGCCACAAGTTTATGGTGCTTCGTTGTAGTGGGAGGGTTTCAAGGAAACCTAATTTCTTCATGTATGATGCTGAAGTATACCAGACCGAGGCTCATGAGCACGAAGATGATCCAATCACTTATGATAAAGTTATAAACTATGTTGATTCTAAATCTTGAAAACAAGCCATGAACAATGAGATGGATTCTATGAAATCTAACTCTATTAGGGAACTTATGGATCTACCGAATGGGATAAAATCCATTGGATATAAATGGGTCTATAAAAGAAAGAAGGATGCAGAAGGGAGAGTTGAAACTTTCAAGGCTAGACTTGTGGCAAAGGGATACACGCAAAAGACTGGAATCAATTATGATGAAACTTTTTTGCTTGTTGCTATACTGAAGTCTATCCTTATTCGTTTGTCCATTACCGCGACTCTTGACTACGAGATCTGGCAAATGGACGTCAAGACGGTATTCTTGAATGGCCATCTTGAGGAAAGTATCTATATGATACAGCTCGAAGGGTTCATGGTAAAAGGCCAAGAAAGAAAAGTCTACAAGTTGCTTAGATCTATTTATGGACTAAAGCAAGCATCTCGCTCATGGAACCAAAGGTTTGATCAAGCGATCAAAACATTCTGTTTTAAGCAGTATGTTGATAAACCCTGTGTTTATAAACTTGGTAAGGATGAAAAAGTAGTCTTTCTAGTGCTCTATGTCGATGATATACTACTCATTGGAAATTATGTAGGGAATTTATCATTGGTCAAAGTTTAACTAAACCAATAGTTTGACATAAAGGACTTGGGAGTGTTAGGAAATGCCCTAAGTATTAGAGACATTTTGATGTTTTTATTTTGAACTGGATAATAAAATTATATATAGAGGTTATTCATTACATTGCTATCTGTCCTCATTTTATTTACATGTTAAAGTAAATGTAAGCAAATATGGCTCCCTGACTGCTTATGTTAAGTTGTTAGAACATTGCATGCAATGGACTTTTGTATGCGAGAAGACAATATTCTAAAGTTAGCGGTCTAACCTATGGTCTGTAGTCTATGGGGTTAGACCGAGCATCTAACTCATGTTAAGACTATTATGTTGTCTAAAGCCTTGGAGGGGACGGTTTGTCTTGACTGTCTGGAGCTGGACTCCAGAGTAGAGACATAGATATGCTGCTTGGTGGTGACATATTAGACCAGGACTAAAGCATGATTGATCTACCAAATCCGCTTTGAGTGAATCGATCTGCTTTTGATGTTCATTATGCAGTAACCTTAATCCTGAGTAAAAAGACAGCTTCATGTATATGACTTGTGTACTTTGATGTTCCAATGGCTAAAGCATCTCAAAGGTAGTAAGCTTATAGACCGGTTCGTTGGGTGCATGACTTGTATATGATGAAGGGTTCGTTTACAGATATCAGAATAATAGCTCTAATGAGGAGTTAAGGGTATCCTCTTAAAGGCATTATACTGAATGTGAAAATGGACAAGGCCTTGGGTCGTCTGCTGGGCGGATGACTTCTTATTCACACAAGGTGAATAATCATTTTCTTTATTCAGTAGTATAATGGAACTTTAAGATAGCCTGATCAGTAGGATTAAACGGACTTTGGCCTAAGGCTGATCATGGATATTATATGAGGGTTCTGCATAAATGACAAGGTCATTGGACGATAGCTCGTCACAGGCTTACGTAATACGGTATATAATTGGGAGTTCAGTTTCAGGTTTATAGTGGTGTGACTCTGAAATTAGTAATCATATGATTGAGTTGTTCGGTAAAGAATGATGATCATATGGATTTGCGAGAGCCCGATTATATATGTCTGATCAGTCCCTCTACTAGCTCCACATAATTCCTTAATGTTTGGCAAATTGATTTATGTATGCTATTGGCTAGTTTATTATGCATGGATGGTGATGACATAGGATTAGGATGGTAGACAAGATTCTCTCCGGTTGGATTCAGATTTTGTTTTGGATAATAGAGTACACAACTATTCGAACTCCAAATAAAGTTGCCATGATTTTATTTGAGATTGGATTGGAGTTGTAGAAAATTATCCATGAGAATAAGAATTTGAAACACAACTGTTTTTTGTGGATTTTGAAATTTGAAATTTGAAATTTGAATTTTGAATTTTGAATTTTGAATTTTGAATTTTGAAATTTGAAATTTGAAATTTGAATTTGAAATTTGAATTTAAAATTCGAATTTGAAATTTGAATTTGAAATTTGAAATTGAAATTTGAAATTTGAAATTTGAAATTTGAATTTGAAATTCGAATTTGAAATTTGAAATTCAAATTTTGAATCACAGTCCAAGTGGGATTCGAATTTGTTGTGGTAAATCCACAAGGTTTGAAATTCGAATTTGAGTTGGATATGGAGAGGATAATCTTGTTCGAATCCTACTTGAATTTTGAATCCAAATCCTAACTAAAGTTGGACGAAAATTTTGAGGACTACCCTCAATGATTTTTGGATTTTTTGTGGATAAGGTTCAGGGAAAAATTCAAGTTTCAATCCCAGTTGAATTTGGATTCTCTCCTCCCAGAAGGTGGCCGAAATTTAGGAGTGAATCTCTTAGGAAAAATTCGGTTATTTTGGATAAGGATGAGATAAGATTCAAGCTTAAAAATCCTAGTGGAATTTTGATTCTCCCTTATCCAAAAGTGGCCGAATTTTTGAGGAGATTTTCTCCTTAGAATTTTCAGATTTTTTGGTTGAAAAAGGGAGATAAAATTCTAGTTAAAATCTTGTTTAGATTTGGATTGGATTTATCCTAAAGTGGTCGAATTTTATTGTTGGGCTTTTCCCTTGAAAAATTCAGATTTTGTGCTTATGGATAAGGGAGAATATCTTCTCCTAATCTAATTCAAATTCAGAGAATCACCTCATGCAGGTCTATAAATAGAGGTCCTGCCACTCCAGTTCTCTCAGACCACAGACTCTCAAGTGAGCAGGCTTATTGTTGCACAGCCCACCGTGACAATAAGTTCTTTAGAGATCTGGGTGGTCGGAAGAAGACTAGCAGTGCTAGCATACCGATCGAGGTTTAGAGTGCCCACACACTCAGCCATTCGGGAATTGGAGAATAGTAGAGAAGGCTAGTTGGTTGAAGCCCTCCGGTCATTCTCCTCCTACAAGATTGGCAACCTTGAGGTATGAGTTTTAATTGTTGTTGGTTTATTGTATATGGCATCATGAGATATTTAACGATCTAAAAAATTTTTATTATTCCGCTGCGCCACTCTGATACGTTTTTACTGATTTATTTTCCTACAGGGAGTAGCTAATTATGTTCTAGGCATTCGTCTCTTTAGAGATCGAAAGAACAAAATGATAATGTTATCCCAAGCCTCATACATAGACAAGATAATTGATAAATATGCAATGCAAGAGGCAAAGAAAGGTTCATAACCTTCCATTACCGGTCTAACTCTTTCATTGGATGACTGTCCTAAGATATCAGAAGAAAGAGAGCGTATGAGTAAGGTACCTTACGCATCCGCTATAGGTAGCCTTATATATGCTATGTTTTGTACTCGCTCGAATATTTGCTTTGCAGTAGGTATGGTGAGTCGTTATCAAGCGAATCCTAGAACTAAGCCCTAGCAAGCAATAAAGCATATACTCAAATATCTCAAGAGAATAAGGGAATATATGCTAGTGCATTTTGGAGGGGACCTAACCCTCATAGGATACACGGATTCAGACTTCTAAACTTGTAAGGATTCGAGGAAGTTGACATCAGGATCAGTGTTCTTGCTTGGAGGATGCACCATTTTCTAGAGGAGCGTGAAATAGGTTGCACAGCTGACTCTACATGGGGGCTAAGTATGTGGCTGTGACTGAGGCATCTAAAGAAGCGGTTTGGCTTTACAAGTTCTTTAGAGACCTTGAGGCTATTCTGGGTGTTGACAAGCCTATTACACTCTATTATGATAACAATGGGGCTATTGCTAACACGAAAGAATCTCGGTACCACAAAAGGACTAAGCACACAGATTAGAGGTACCACATCATTAGAGGGCATGTGGAGACAGGACAAGTGGATGAATGTAAGGTTGAGTCTAAGGACAACATTGCCGGCCCCTTTACTAAGACTTTGGTGGCTAGAAGCTTTGAAAGGCACGTTAAGGCTATGGGGATGCGTAACATGGCACATCTACTAGCTTAGGGAAAGTGGGAGATTGTTAGGAAATGCCCTAAGCATGAAAGACATTTTAATGTATTTGTTTTGAAGTGGATAATAAAATTATATATAGAGGTTATTCATTACATTGATGCTTGTCCTTACTCTATTTGCATGTTAAAGTAAATATAAGCAAATATGGTCACTGACTGCTTGTGTTAAACTGTTAGAACGTTGCATACAATGGACTTTTGTATGCGAGAAGACAATATTCTAAAGTAAGCTATCTAAATTATTGTCCATTGTCTATGGGGTCATACTGAGAATCTAACTCATGTTAAAACTATTATGTTGTCTAAAGCCATGGTGGGGACGGTTTGTCTTAACTGTCTGGAGCATAGACTCCTGAGTAGAGACATAGATATATTGCTGGGTGATGACATGTTGGACTGGAACTAAAGCATGATTGATCTACGTAGTCCGCTATGAGTAGATCGATCTGCTTTTGATGTTCATTATGCAATAACCTTAATCCTGAGTAGATGAACTACCTCATGTATATGACTTCTGTACTTTGATGTTCCAATGGTTAAAGCATCTCAGAGGTAGTAAGCTTATAGGCCGGTTCGTTGGGTGCATGACTTGTATACGATAGAGGGTTTGTTTACAGAAATTGGAATCATAGCTCTAACAAGGAGTGAAGGATATCCTCTTAAAGGCATTATACTGGCTGTGAAAATGGATAAGGCCTTGGATCCTCTGCCAGGCGAATGACTTCTTATTCACATATGATGAATAATCATTCTCTTATTCGATAGTGTAATGAACTTTAAGATAGTTTGATCAGTAGGATTGAATAGAATTTGACCTAAAGCTAATCATAGATATCATATGAGGGGTTTTGCATACATGACAAGGTCATCAGATAATAGCTTGTCACAAGCTTTCGTAAACGGTATATAATTGGGAGTTCAGTTTCAAGTTTATAGTGGTATGACTCTGAAATTAATGATCATATGATTGAGTTGTTCGATACAGAATGATGATCATATAGATTCACGAGAGCCCGATTATATATGTCTAATTAGTCCCTCTACTAGTTCACATAATTCCTAAACGGGTGGCAAATTGATTGAGGTATGCTTATTGGCAAGTTGACTATGCATGGACATGGATGGTGTACACATAGGATAAGAATGGATGATAGATTCTCTTCGGTTGAGTTTGGATTTTGTTTTGGATAAGAGATTACACCATTATTCGAATTCTAAATAAATTTGCCATGATTTTATTTGAGTTTGAATTGGAGTTGTAGAAAATTATTCATGAGGACAAAAATTTGAAATACAACTTTTTGTAGAGTTTGAAATTTGAATTTTGAAATTTGAAATTTGAAATTTGAAATTTGAAATTTGAATTTGAAATTTGAAATTTGAAATTTGAATTCGAAATTTAAATTTGAAATTTGAATTCAAAATTTAAATTTAAAGATTGAATTTTGAAATTTAAACTTTGAAATTTGAATTCAAATTTTGAATCACAATATCTTGCAATAACCAAATTTTTTGTGGATAATTCCACATGGTTAGAATCAGTTTTAATATGGACAAGGGAGAGGAAGATCTTTTTTGAATCCTACTTGAATTTTGAATCCTAAATCTATTAGATTATGGCCGAATTTGTTGAGGCAACTCTACCCTAGGAGATTTCAGTTTTTGTGGATTAGGATGAAGGAAAATTCAAGCTAAAAAATCCCACTTGAATTTTGAATCCTCTCCCTCGCAATGGCGGCCAAAATTCTATGGATAAGCCTAAAGGAGATTTTGGTTTTTATGGATAAGGATGAAGGGAAATTCAAACTAGAAAATCCTATTTGAATTTTGATTCTCCTAACACTTGGATGGCCGAATCTAGCCTTATTCTTGGCACAAGGAGAAATCTATTTTAGTGGATAATGATGAGATAAAATTTAAGTTAAAATCCTATTTGAATTTTGAATGTAAAATCCCCTAGGGTGGCTGAATCTTCCCTTGCTTTTGGCCTATAGGGAACTCGAACTTTGTGTGGAAAGGAAGGGAGAAAATCTTCTCTTGGTCCAATTCAAATTCAAGGGATCACATCATGCAAGTCTATAAATAGGGGTCCTACCACTCCAGTTCTCTTAGATCATGGACTCTCAGGTGAGCAGGCTTATTGTTGCACAACTCACCATAATAAAAAGTTCTTTAGAGATCTGGGTGGTCGGAAGGAGACTAGCAGTGCTAGAATACTGATCAAGGATCTGAGTGCCTACACACTCTGCCATTTGGGAATTGGAGAATAGTAGAAAAGGTTAGTTGGTTGAAGCCCTCCTGTCATTCTCCTCCTATAGTTTGGCATCCTCTGAACATATGAGTTTATATTATTGTTAGTTTATTGTATATGACATCATGAGATATTTAACGATTTTGAAAAATTTTTGTAATTCTACTGTGCATATTTTACCCTTTTTTCCTACAATTGGTATCAGAGCTAACTCATGATTATGTCATGTACATAAATAATACAGTAGGTTAGTCTTTTTTAATGTATGTATTTGATATTTAGAGAGTGGCATTCTAGGATTCCTTTATGTTGTTATCATGAATTATGTATGTAATATGTGGTTATTTTAATTTTTGGAATTATTATAAGTATGCTTAATTTTTCCAGTTATAGTTCCTTAGAATTTAGAAAAATTGTATCTAAGAATTTTTATGTAACCAGGAAGCGGTTTATAATCACCGTAATTTCCCATGGATTTTAATATTTAGTCTCTTTGAATTCTTAAGATTAAAATTTTGCACAACGGAAATGGCATAGGAAATTTTATGTAATTATTCTCGGAGGATATTAAAGATAAAAGACCAAAATTTATTTTTTCCCAAAGTTAAATTTGATTTAAAGATTAAAATCTAATATGTGTGAAAAATTCCAATTTAATTAGAATTCAAATTAATTTTTGGAGATCCTAACAGGTGAATTAGAATATGACATGAAAATCGAGGACCGACCCCTCAGGATGGTTCATCGACCTTGGTGGGGCTACAGCCCCTGCCTTTGGGCAAGTTGGGGCTACGGCAGCCCCTAGGGCTGGACCACCTATGGCTGCAAGCAGGGGTGACCGTGGCCCTCCCCCCAAGGGCTACCGAGGTGTGCAGTGGCCCCCTCCCCCCTGCCTAGGGTTTATGGCCCTGGCCAGCTACTGTGGCCCCTAGTGGTGTGCAAGCCATGGCTGCAGGTGCTGCCAACAGCCTGGCAGGCTGTTGCACCTACCTGGGGTGTGCACCCCCTTGGCTATAGGCGCACCCTGCAACCTGGTGGGCTGGGGGGTACTGCCCTGTAGGAAAATAAACCGGTAAAAACGTATCAGAGTGGCGCAGCGGAACAATAAAATTTTTTAGATCGTTAAATATCTCATGATGCCATATACAATAAACCAACAACAATTAAAACTCATACCTCAAGGACGCCAATCTACAGGAGGAGAATGATCGGAGGCTTCAACCAACTAGCCTTCTCTACTATTCTCCAATTCCCGAATGGCTGAGTGTGTGGGCACTCTGAACCTCGATCGGTATGCTAGCACTGCTAGTCTTCTTCTGACCACTCAGATCTCTAAAGAACTTTATTGTCACGATGAGCTGTGCAACAATAAGCCTGCTCACCTGAGAGTCTGTGGTCTAAGAGAACTGGAGTGGCAGGACCTCTATTTATAGACCTGCATGAGGTGATTCTATGAATTCGAATTGGACTAGAAAAAGATTTTCTCCCTTATCCATAACCAAAAAATCTGAATTTTCCAAGGGAGAATCTCCACGATTAAATTCGGTTTTCCTAGGATAAATCCAATCCAAATCTAAACAAGATTTTAACTAGAATTTTATCTCCCTTTTTCAACCAAAAAATCCGAATTTTTCTTGGAGAAAATCTCCTCATAAATTTCGGCCATTATGGATAAGGGAGAATCAAAAATTCCACTAGGATTTTCAAGCTTGAATCTTATCTCAACCTTATCCAAAATAACCGAATTTCCTAGGAGATATTCTCCCTAATTTCGGCCACTTTTCAGGGAAGGAGAGAATCCAAATTCAACTAGGATTGAAGCTTGAATTTTCCCTTGAACCTTATCCACAAAATCCGAATTTTTCTATGAGGATTATCCTCAAAATTTTCGTCCACTTTTGTTGGGATTTAGATTCAAAATTCAAGTAGGATTCTAACAAGATTATCCTCTTCAAATCCAACTCAAATTCGAATTTCAAACCTTGTGGATTTTCCACAACAAATTTGAATCCTACTTGGACTGTGATTCAAAATTTGAATTTCAAATTTCAAATTCAAATTTCAAATTCAAATTTCAAATTTCAAATTTCAAAATTCAAATTTAAATTTCAAATTCAAATTTCAAATTCGAATTTCAAATTCAAATTTCAAATTCAAATTTCAAATTCAAAATTCAAAATTCAAAATTCAAAATTCAAATTTCAAATTCCACAAAACGGTTGTGTTTCATATTCTTGTTCTCATGGATAATTTTCTACAACTCCAATCCAATCTCAAATAAAATCATGGTAACTTTATTTAGAGTTCGAATAATTGTGTACTCTATTATCCAAAACAAAATCTGAATCCAACCGGAGAGAATCTTGTCTACCATCCTAATCCTGTGTCATCACCATCCATGCATAATAAACTAGCCAATAGCATACACAAACCAATTTGCTAAATGTTAAGGAATTATGTGGAGCTAGTAGAGGGACTGTTGGACATATATAATCGAGCTCCCGTGATTCCATATGATCATTATTCTTTACCGAACAACTCAATCATATGATCACTAGTTTCAGAGTCACACCACTATAAACCTGAAACTGAACTCCCAATTATATACCGTATTACGTAAGCCTGTGACGAGCTACTATCCAATGACCTTGTCATATATGCAAAACCCTCATATGATATCCATGATCAGCCTTAGGTCAAAGTCCGTTTAATCCTACTAATCAGGCTATCTTAAAGTTCCATTATACTACCAAATCAAGAAAATGATTATTCACTATATGTGAATAAGAAGTCATCCGCCCAGCAGACGACCCAAGGCCTTGTCCATTTTCACATTCAGTATAATGCCTTTAAGAGGATACCTTTAACTCCTCAGAGCTATGATTCCGATATCTGCAAACAAACCCTTCATCGTATACAAGTCATGCACCCAAAGAACCGGTCTATAAGCTTACTACTTCTGAGACGCTTTAGCCATTGGAACATCAAAGTACACAAGTCATATACATGAAGTAGTTCATTTACTCAGGTTTAAGGTTATTGCACAATGAACGTCAAAAGCAGATTGATCCACTCATAGCGGACTACGTAGATCAATCACGCTTTAGTCCTGGCCTAATATGTCACCACCAAGCAACATATCCATGTCTCTACTTGGGAGTCCAGCTCCAGACAGTCAAGACAAACCGTCCCCTCTAAGGCTTTAGACAACATAATAGTCTTAACATGAGTTAGATGTTCGGCCTAACCCCATAGACTACAGACCATAGTTTAGACTACTAACTTTAGAACATTGTCTTCTTGCATACAAAAGTCCATTGCATGCAACATTCTAACAGTTTTAACACAAGCAGTCAGTGAGCCATATTTGCTTACATTTACTTTAGCATGTAAATAAGACGAGAACAGATAGCAATGTAATGAATAACCTCTATGTATAATTTTATTATCCAGTTCAAAATGAATACATCAAAATGTCTCTAATACTTAGGGCATTTCCTAACAATCTCCCACTTGCCCTAAGCCAGCAAATGTGCCATGTTACGCATCCCCATCGCCTCTACATGCCTCTCAAAGCTTCTAGCCACCAAAGTCTTAGTAAAGGGATCAGCGATGTTGTCCTCGGACGCGATCTTACATACATCTACTTGTCCTGTCTCCACATGCCCTCTAATAATATGATACCTCCGATCTATGTGCTTGGTCCTCTTGTGGTGCCGAGATTCCCTTGTGTTGGCAATAGCCCCTGTATTATCACAGTAAAGTGTGATAGGCTTGTCAACACCCGGAATGACCTCAAGGTCTCTAAAGAACTTGCGGAGCCAAACCACTTGTTTAGATGCCTCAGCCACAGCCACATACTCAGCCTCCATAGTAGAGTCAGCTGTGCAGCCCTGCTTCACGCTCCTCCACATAATGGCGCCTCCTCCGAGTAAAAACACTGATCCAGATGTCGATTTCCTCGAATCCTTATGGAAGTCTGAGTCCGTGTATCCTACGGGTGTTAGGTCCCCTCCATAATACACCAGCATATAATCCCTCGTTCTCTTAAGATACTTGAGTATATGCTTTACTGCTTGCCAATGCTTGGTTCCAGGATTCGCTTGATATCGACTCACCATACCTATTGCAAAACATATGTCCGGGCGAGTGCAAAGCATAGCGTACATAAGGCTACCCACAGCGGATGCATAAGGGACCTTACTCATACGCTCTCTTTCTTCCGATGTCTTGGGACAGTCATCCAATGAAAGAGTTAGACCGGCAATACAAGATTGCGAACCTTTCTTTGCCTCTTGCATTGCATATTTGTCAATTATTTTATCTATGTATGAAGCTTGGGATAACGCTATCATTTTGTTCTTTCGATCTCTGAATAGACGAATGCCTAGAACATAATTAGCTTCTCCCAAGTCCTTCATGTCAAACTGTTGGTGTAACCAAAGCTTGACCGATGATAAGTTCCCTACATCATTTCCAATGAGTAGTATATCATCGACATAGAGTATCAGAAAGACCACTTTTCCATCCTTAATACGTTTGTAAACACAAGGTTCATCAACGTTCTGCTCAAAACCAAATGTCTTAATCGCTTGATCAAACCTCTGGTTCCATGAGCGGGATGCTTGCTTTAATCCATAAATGGATCTAAGCAACTTGCAGACTTTCCTTTCTTGGCCTTTCGCTGCGAATCCTTCGGGCTGTATCATATAGATACACTCTTCAAGATGGCCATTCAAGAATGCCTTCTTGACATCCATTTGCCAGATCTCGTAATCGAGAGCCGCAGCAATGGACAGAAGAATACGGATAGACTTCAGCATAGCAACAGGCGAAAAGGTTTCCTCATAATCGATTCCAGCCTTTTGCGTGTATCCTTTTGCAACCAGTCTAGCTTTGAAAGTTTCCACTCTCCCTTCCGCATCCTTCTTTCTTTTATAGACCCATTTTCATCCAATGGGTTTTATCCCATCCGGCAAATCTACAAGTTCCCAAACAGAGTTGGATTTCATAGAATCCATCTCATTGTTCATAGCCTGTTTCCAAGATTTAGAATCAACATCATTTATAGCTTCATCATATGTGACCGGATCTTCCTCATGCTCATGAGCCTCGGCCTGGTATACCTCAGCATCATACATGAAGAAATTAGGTTTCTTCGAAACCCTCTCACTACGATGAAGCACCCTAAATTGTTGATCGTCTGCAGGTCTTTCACTGGAACTCGGACTTGCGTCTAAGACCGAAATCTGTGGAGCAGTTCTTTCACTCGATAACTCCTCTAGCACCACTTTGCTTCGAGGCTTAAAGTCATTCATGTGACTTTCCTCCAAGAATGTCGCATGGGTTGAGACAATGACTTTTTGTTCCTTCGGGTTATAGAACATACCTCCTTTAGTTCCTTTTGGATACCCTACAAACATGCACAATTCTGATCTTGGTTCCAACTTCTTCGCATCCCCATCCAGTACATGTGCCGGGCAGCCCCATATTCTCATATGTCCAAGGGAGGGCCTCCTGCCACGCCACAATTCATATGGAGTTCTAGGAATTGATTTGCTCGGAACCTGGTTCAGAATACAGCATGCCGTTTGTAAAGCATATCCCCAAAATGATAATGGCAGCGTTGAGTAACTCATCATGGATCGTACCATATCCAATAAGGTCCTGTTTCTCCTTTCGGCTACACCATTCTGTTGTGGAGTACCAGGTGCAGTCAATTGGGATAAAATCCCGTTCTCTACAAGATGTCCTAGAAATTCGTCGGAGAGGTATTCGCCACCTCGATCAGATCGAAGTGTCTTTATGGATTTATCCAATTGCTTTTCCACTTCCACACGATACTCTTTGAACTTATCAAAGGTTTCGCTCTTGCGGTGCATCAGATACACATATCCATACCTCGAGTAATCATCTATAAAAGAGACATAATACTCAAACCCTCCTCGTGCTGTGACGTTCATGGGGCCACATACGTCAATGTGCATGATTTCTAAGATCTCCTTAGCCCTTGTACCCTTAGCTCCAAAAGACCTCTTAGTCATCTTACCCTCTAGACAAGACTCACATTGGGGAAGATGCACCTCCTCTAGAGATTACAGAGGACCATCTTTCACCAATCTTTGAATCCTATCCTGATTAATATGACCAAGTCTTAAATGCCAAAGATACGCCTTGTTAGAGTGAGAAACTTTCAACCTTTTAGAGTTATCAATTCATTCAGTGTCAAGCAGTGAGTACATCTTTGGTCTGATCAAATATAAATTTCCATCCATCCATCCAGAACAGATAAAAGACTTATTTCTACGAATATCAACTCTTTTACTAAAAGAAACTGAATAAGAATCCTTTATTAAACAAGCTACCGATATAAGGTTCCTCCTAAAATTAGGAACATAAAAACAGTCTTTCAATAAAATAAACCTAAATTGATCAAAATAAAGGTGAACATCTCCCACTGCTTCAGCCACCACAAAGCTACCATCTCCAGTCCGCAATGAGAGGCTCTTATCATGTAGACTTCTCGTTTCTACGAACCCCTGCATAGAAACACAAACATCATTAGTGGCGCCCGAATCAATGACCCAAGTATCTTTCGATTCTTCCACCAAACACGCTTCTAAGTAATGAAGTTCCTTACCTTCCTTGCCCTTGGCGGCTAGGAATTCCCGGCAAGCCTTCTTGAAGTGACCTACCTTCCCACAATGGAAGCATTTGGACTTTTTAGGGTCCTTCGGCATCTTGTTCTTCTTCTTCTTCTTCTTCCCGTCCGAGACAGGAGGATTAGAAGAACTAGAAGCCACTTGCTTCTTATTTGGCCTCTTCCTCTTCCGTGAGGGATTGGAAGATTCCACCAAATTGGCCTCTCCTTTAGGTCGGACCGTATCCTCATCCCTGATCATCCGCTCTTAAGCTTGTAGTTGCTTCATGAGCTCGGTTAGTCCTAACTCCTTTGTCGCCAGATTGTATGCGGCCTTAAACCCCACAAAATCTTTAGACAGAGTCTTGAACACCATCTCGATCTGGGTGTTATAGTCCAACTCAGCACCATTTTCGGCAGCCTCAGTGAAGAATCCCATTAGAGTGATCATATGGTCCTTCATCGGAGCACCCGCCTTTTGCTTAGAGTTCATAATGCTGGTGATAGCGGACTGTCGAGCCAATTTTTCTTGGCCTCCGAACATGTCCTCCAGATTTTCCATGATCTCCCCAGCAATTTGATAAGTCTCATGCTGCTTTTGTAAAGCACTCGTCATGCTAGCTAGGATGTAGCATCGAGCTATTTCATTGGATTCTCTCCAACGATTATAGGCAACCGGGACCTCCTCAAGTGGTGTGTCAGGTTTGGGCCCAGGTGGGCATAGTTCGTCCAGTACGAACTTGTGTCTGTCGCAGCTGAGAACTATTAATAGATTTCTTTTCCAGTTTTTATAATTATCGCCATTCAACTTATTTTCAGTAAGTATCGAAATGAGTAGTGTCGGTGACATTTTGAACTGAAATAAAATTATACTAGACATCATTACAAAGCCCAAGCAAATATACAGATAATTTAGCAAATAAAACATACAAGTATGTTCCTACATGAAACTTGAAAAACATGTAGCATTGCAACGGTAATTCTCAGCACCTATTGCCCCAAGCCACCGAGGGGTGGTCATGATAACAAATAGCCGGAACATGGACCCCGTCCAATTAATATATGTTACCTTAAATCCTCCAAGGTTAAGACATATATTAATAACCGCTTATTTGGCCACCAGTTTAGTTAACAGAGCTTCTAGGGAAGGTTAATAACTAAACGAGTCTTGAGTGTATAACCATTGTTTACGTAGCCCGATCCACGTCCTACCAAGCCACCGAGGGGTGGTCATGAATAGGATCGCACCCGAACACGTTTTCCACATAGGAGATCCAATCTAGTATACCGGCGGCGGTAAACACCTACCGAGGGGTGCGGTCAGGGCAGAACTGATGCGAGGCGTTACCATGCTTTCACATATGGATCAACAATATAGGCCGTGGGTTTTGTTTGAAACCCTCTCCCACTCAATATTTTGAAAAACATGCAAGTTTTGACAAATTATGTATGATCAATATAGTATGAGCGGCACTCACCTATCCTATATGACATGTTATCAAATATGCATACAAAGCATCCATCAATACATATTTATACATCCATGACATATCACAGAAAAATAATTGATAGAATAACCAAGCTATGGTTCCATCCTAGAACAAAGAAAATAAAGATTACAAAATTCCATCCAAAGCATTCTTTGGGTCTTGAATTTTGTTCCGTCTTCTTGTATCCTTCTTTATGTAGCCTCTCCATTTATTTCTCATCCCAAGAATTATTTAAAATTTAAATATCCAAAAAATTTAAATTTCAAATTCAAATTCCAAATTCGAATTTCAAATTTAAATTTCAAATTTAAATTTTAAACAATTTAAACATCATGTGTAATAATATGTAATTTCAAAAATTTCAAATTTTTAATTACATATTTTTAAACATGATTTAAAATTAAATCTCAAATTTAAAAATCAAAATTTTTTGATTTTTGTACCGTTGGACCGCCACCCCCGTAGGCGGCAGCCGCCGTGGGCAGCCACCAACCCCGGAGGCGCTGGCAGCCCACGGCCGCCCCATGTGCAGCCCTGCCGGGCTGCAGGCCAAGCCTGCAGCGCCAGGCTGCACGCCCAGGCTGGGCACAGCAGCCGGCAGGCTGCAGGCAGCGCCTGCAGCCAAAGGCTGCACGCCCAGGTTGCGGCCAGCCTTGGGCAGGCCACGGCCACCCTTGGCTGCAGGCCAAGCCTGCGGCCGTGGGAGGTGTGGGCCTGCACAGGGGCTGCCGCAGCCCCATCCTGCCCGAGGGCAGGGGCTGCAGCCCCACCAAGGTTCGTCGGCCTATTCCGAGGGGTCGTGTCTCGATTTTCGTGCCATATTCCAATTTACCTATTAGGATCTCCAAAAATTAATTTGAATCCCAATTAAATTGAAATTTTCCACACAATTAAAATTTCAACCTTTAAATCAAATTTAACTTTTTGGGAAAAATAAATTACGGTCTTCAATCTTCAATCTCCTCCAAGAATGATTACATAAAATTTCCTAAACCGTTTCCGGTGTACAAAAAAAAAATTCTAACCATAAAAATTCTAAGAGACAGAAATTAAAATCCATGGGAAAATTACAGTGTTAATAAACTGCTCCCATGGTTACATAAAAAATTCCTAGATACAATTTTTCTAAATTCTAAGGAACCATAACCGGTATAAACAAGCATGCTTATAATAATTCAAAAAATTAAAATAACAACATACTTTATACATAATCCATGATAACAACATAAAGGAACCCTAGAATGCCACTCTCTAAATATCAAATCCATACATAAATAAAAGGACTAAGTAATTGTCTAATTTATGTACATGGCATAGTCATGAGATGGCTCTGATACCAATTGTAGGAAAATAAACCGGTAAAAACGTATCAGAGTGGTGCAGCGGAACAATAAAATTTTTTAGATCGTTAAATATCTCATGATGCCATATATAATAAACCAACAACAATTAAAACTCATACCTCAAGGACGCCAATCTACAGGAGGAGAATGACCGGAGGCTTCAACCAACTACCCTTCTCTACTATTCTCCAATTCCCGAATGGCTGAGTGTGTGGGCACTCTGAACCTCGATCGGTATGCTAGCACTGCTAGTCTTCTTCCGACCACCCAGATCTCTAAAGAACTTTATTGTCACGATGAGCTGTGCAACAATAAGCCTGCTCACCTGAGAGTCTGTGGTCTAAGAGAACTGGAGTGGCAGGACCTCTATTTATAGACCTGCATGAGGTGATTCTCTGAATTCGAATTGGACTAGGAAAAGATTTTCTCCCTTATCCATAACCAAAAAATCTGAATTTTCCAAGGGAGAATCTCCACGATTAAATTCGGTTTTCCTAGGATAAATCCAATCCAAATCTAAACAAGATTTTAACTAAAATTTTATCTCTCTTTTTCAACCAAAAAATCTGAATTTTTCTTGGAGAAAATCTCCTCATAAATTTCGGCCATTATGGATAAGGGAGAATCAAAAATTCCACTAGGATTTTCAAGCTTGAATCTTACCTCAACCTTATCCAAAATAACCGAATTTCCTAGGAGATATTCTCCCTAATTTCAGCCACTTTTCAGGGAAGGAGAGAATCCAAATTCAACTAGGATTGAAGCTTGAATTTTCCCTTGAACCTTATCCGTAAAATCTGAATTTTTCCATGAGGATTATCCTCAAAAATTTCGTCCACTTTTGTTGGGATTTAGATTCAAAATTCAAGTAGGATTCTAACAAGATTATCCTCTCCAAATCCAACTCAAATTCGAATTTCAAACCTTGTGGATTTTCCACAACAAATTCGAATCCTACTTGGACTGTGATTCAAAATTTGAATTTCAAATTTCAAATTCAAATTTCAATTTCAAATTTCAAATTTCAAATTTCAAATTTCAAATTTCAAATTGAAATTTCAAATTCAAATTTTAAATTCAAATTTCAAATTCAAATTTCATATTCAAATTTCAAATTCAAAATTCAAAATTCAAATTTCAAAATTCAAATTTCAAATTTCAAAATTCAAATTTCAAATTCCACAAAACGGTTGTGTTTCATATTCTTGTTCTCATGGATAATTTTCTACAAGTCATGCACCCAACGAACCGGTCTATAAGCTTACCACCTCTGAGACGCTTTAACCATTGGAACATCAAAGTACACAAGTCATATACATGAAGTAGTTCATTTACTCAGGATTAAGGTTATTGCACAATGAACGTCAAAAGCAGATTGATCCACTCATAGCGGACTACGTAGATCAATCACGCTTTAGTCCCGGCCTAATATGTCACCACCAAGCAACATATCCATGTCTCTACTTGGGAGTCCAGCTCCAGACAGTCAAGACAAACGGTCCCCTCTAAGGCTTTAGACAACATAATAGTCTTAACATGAGTTAGATGCTCGGTCTAACCCCATAGACTACAGACCATAGTTTAGACTGCTAACTTTAGAACATTGTCTTCTTGCATACAAAAGTCCATTGCATGCAATGTTCTAATAGTTTTAACACAAGCAGTCAGTAAGCCATATTTGCTTACATTTACTTTAACATGTAAATAAGACGAGGATAGATAGCAATGTAATGAATAACCTCTATATATAATTTTATTATCCAGTTCAAAATGAATACATCAAAATGTCTCTAATACTTAGGGCATTTCCTAACATGCCCTTGGCTGCAGGCTATGCCTGTAGCTTGGCATGCCTGCACCGAGCTTGGGTGTGGGCTGCCAGGCCCCCGGTGGCTGGGGCTGCCTACAGCAGCTACAGGCCTCCAGACCGAAAAACAAAAAATTTCACTTTTTAAATTTGAGATTTAATTTTAAATCATGTTTAAAAATATGTAATTAAAAATTTGAAATTTTTGAAATTACATATTATTACACATGAAATTTAAATTGTTTAAAATTTTGAATTTGAAATTTAAATTTGAAATTCGAATTCGAAACTTGAATTTGAAATTTAATGTAATGACCCGCATGTTCATGGAACCTAGTTGCTATGTAATGAGTAATTAAGTTTATAAATACAATATAATTTACTAGTTTGAATGAATTAAATGGGTAAAGAAACGTTTAATTACTATTTACACAGTGAAAGGGGCAATCAAGAGTGAGCTCGGTTCACCTTAGTACATGTGAGTATGCGTGTGAGACATGCAGTATTAAGAAACTGGTCTGGACGACCATTTCTTGATGCAAAACTGATGAGCTAGTCATCAGTATGCTCAGACTGGTTATCTGAGGACAACAGTGAAATTTTGCCTGATAAATACACATTATCGAGAAAATGGCCGAGATGATGTTTTCTTGACATAAAACTGACATGCTCAATTTAGTCAATTGAGCATGAACATGAAATTCTATTTGAGAGATACACAGTATTGGGAAAGGCATCAAGACGACCTTTTCTCAACTTGAAATTGATATATTTAGACTCAAAATGCTCAAACTGGTCATTTGAGCACAAAAGGTGATTTCCGAGTCGGGATCACACAGATCCAGAAAACTGGTCCAGATGATCTCAAATGGAAATAAAACTGATAAATTTGAAATCAACATGTCTAAATTAGTCAGAATAGACTATGTTTGAAATTTCACATGAAAAAGTTATGTTATGCGTGCCCAGTGTCAACGCAGTCTAAGACACAACCACAATACCGTAAATGAATAGTAAACAGGCATAGAATTGGGCTCATAGGCACTACAACCCAACTAGGAATGGATAGAATAAGAATCGGATCAAGAGAATCCATAGGATTCTATGGATAGTAAATGAATAGTAAAGGAATGGACAGTCTAAGACACAACCACAACACCGTAAATGAATAGTAAACAGGCATAGAATTGGGCTCATAGGAACTACAACCCAACTAGGAATGGATAGAATAAGAATCGGATCAATAGAATCCATTTTTGATCAAGGTATAGAACATAGTCAAAAAAAGGCTGAATACTGTCGGAGGAAATTAGACTGTGAAGAGAAGCTTTAACAGATGAAATGTTTTCCTTAAAAACTGTGACAATGGAGGGCCAAACATAGCCCTATGAGACAATGGGGAAAAGTTTCCCTTGAAACAACGAAACATACCTTGTAAATTTTTGATTAAAATATTGAAAAGGTATAGACAAACACTAGTGACTTTAGTAAGGTATTTAATGCAATTTTGTCTTCTTTTTCACCATGTTCCCATCGGTTTTAGAGGGGGAGCTGTAGCACAAATTTGTCCCCCAAGTTAAATTTGGCTTAATTAAAGATACTTGGGATTAGTTAATTTTGTTTAGCATTTGTCTATAAATAGGTGTGCATAGCCTTGACCCCATTTTCTTCCTTTGGCTCACCAAAAAGCTCTCAAGACACCAACTTCTCTTCTCATTTTCTTCAGCCCCCAACTGATGCCCCACAGCCCCTAAACACACCAAAATGTTTACCAAAAAAATTAGCCATACTAGCTTGGGAGGAGCCATTTCTTCAAGTCACTTCAAGACCCCTTTGAGGTAAATTGCTAGGATACTTTCCTTATGGCTTTAGTTGGTTATTTTGGTTAACTAAGGAGATTTTTATGTTTCTTTCTAGCCCTAGTCGACTCCATTTCCACCCTTGGTCTACACAAATTTTGGCCCCAAGCCTTGTTTGGTTGTGCTAGGTTCAAAGCACACTAAGGTAAAAATCCGAAAAACCCCTCCTTTTTGTGGTTTAGTTCTTTTTAAATTTTGAGATCAAAGAGATTTATTGTGTATTTCCAGCAATGGGTTGTAATAAGTTTATTTTGAGCCCTTAGCATTTTATATTTATGTTTTTGTGCTTATGTGGTTGTGATTTAAGTTTTTGTGGATGATTGATTGTATGGACATTTTAGGATTTGACTGGAAACCAAACTTGTCCCAGATTTTAGCCATGGATTTGTGGGTTTTTAAGCATATTACAGACCGATTTTGAGATTTTGCTAAACATGACAGTTTTAGAAAATTTCATTACAGTCAGTTTATTGTACCATTTGGCCAAAAATGACAGCAAGATAGGTTTTCAGAGCATTTTATAGCCGGAGTTCAAAACTAAGACTGAATTCTGGGGAAAGGGGACAGTCTCAGGTTTTTATAAAAATGAGCAACTTAGAGTCTGAACTGAATCTTGGGATTAACATGAAAGTTTCAGATCACGTCGAAACCAAAAAGTTGGCTATGTGAGTTTTAAAAATTCGACCGTTAAGGGCCCCAAACAGAGTAGTTTTTAAAGAACCAAAAAACTGACAATTTTTCTAAAATGGGCACAGTTTTAGCCACGGGTTTGCTAGGTTTAGGACCCATTAGAATTTAAATCAAGCTCCGAGATGAACATGAAAGTTGTTCATCTCGTCGAGGACTAAAAGTATCATGTTCGCCAAGTTTGCAAATTCAATCATTTAAGACAAGTTATAAATAGTTTATCAAAAAAGGGTTCAAAAACCTTGTTATCAAACGAACACCAAAATGTTTTCTTTTTAAGCAAGAAAATGGTTTTAAGAAAAACACCTTCACCTTCCAATGTAATGCAAGGGAAATCGTGTTCAAAACCTAAGGAAAGGATTTTCACAAAAACAAAGGACATTTTTTAGTAACAAATCGCAAAAAGTAACCCGATAGACTACACGATCATCATGCGAGGTAACCAAGTAGATAACTAGCACAATTAGATATATAGACCGTACGTGAGGTAACCGATTAGTGACTAGCTGTGACGGCCCACCCTACGTAGGGTTAAACAGTACTATTACAATCAGCCACTATTGCCAACTGCGATAGACTGTAACCACTTGGGTCATCGGCAACTTACTTTTAACTTGTTTCTAACTTATTCTGATACCATCTATAATAGCTGGTATCTTACTTTTAACATACTTTCTTTAACATGCTTACTTTAACTTCCCATTTGAACATAAAAATATGGAATAAATTTTTTTTTCTTTTCTTAAACTTTACTTGGAAACTGTACCGTTGTAAAACATTTACTATAATAAACATCTTACATTGCCTTAACTTCATTTACATTATAAAACATCATTTTAATACTCTTTTAAACAGCTCAGCGGAAGACTCATAGTAGTACCATAACCCTCACCCAGTCCCTGGGCACATGCAAATTCCATCCGTCATCCATCACTTGTCTTATCTTCGTGCAGGATGCTTACCTGCAACATAAACAAACTTGTGAGCGACAGGCTCAGTAAGTTCAAACATACATTCATGACAAAATACTAACTCATACCTTTTTGGACAGAACATGTCTGATACCAACTGTGGTATCAGAACATGAACATACATTATACTTTACTTTCAACTTCATATATAACATATTCTAACATTGAGAGAACAATCTCAATGTTTTTTTTTTAGCATAACCTAATTTAAACATAACATACAGAATATATGCTTAACATCTTAAGCATAACATACTCAACATTATACAAAACAATGTATACACATATCAATTTAAACATAGCATACTTAATGTATGCTTAAACATCACAAATACACTTAAAATTGTATAACTGACTTATGCATATCAATTTATGCATAACATAGCATATGCACACATGTTAGTCGCATTATGCTTGTTTACTTTCATTCATTCTTTCATGTCATACTTTTCTTCTTCTTTTCTTTTCTTGCTAAGCATATGCACACATATTAGTGGCATTATGCTTGTTTACTTTCATTCTTTCTTTCATGTCATACTTTTCTTCTTCTTTTCTTTTCTTGCTAAGCATATGCACACATATTAGTGGCATTATGCTTGTTTACTTTCATTCTTTCTTCTTCTAGCTTTTCTTAGCTTTACTTTCTTTTCTTTTCTCTCTTTATCTGTCTCTTTTCTTTTCTTCTCCTAGCTTTTCTTTGCTTTTCTTTATTAAGCTTCACTTTCTTTTCTTTTCTTAGCTTTTCTTAGCTTTACTTTGCTAAGCTTTACTGTCTCTTCTTAGCTTTTCTTTGCTAAGCTTTACTTTCTTTTCTTTTCTTTGCTTTTCTTAGTTTTTCTTTACTTTCTGTTCTTAGCTTTTCTTTGCTAAGCTTTACTTTCTGTTCTTAGCTTTTCTTTGCTAAGCTTTACTTTCTTTTCTTTTCTTTGCTTTACTTTATCTTGCTTAATCTTTCACTTGTGGGCCCGTGGTTGGACATACCTAGTGCGCGCAGACCAATAGAGGATCAGGGGAGCGACCCACCGATCAACTCTAAGGTCATCTCTGGACTACTTACCTTATAGGTAGTAAGTCATGCCATGAACTACCTCATTATTAACGAGGCAGCGCCACACAACTGGGGTGGAGGCAGGAAGTTAAGCCATAAACTACCTCATTATTAACGAGGCAGTGCCACACAACTGGGGTGGAGGCTATCTGGGAACCTCACAACTGGGGAGGCCGGTACGCTAACCTTAACTTTTTAGTCTTATTATCTTGCTTATCTTTCTCGTTCTTTATTTTATCCTTTCGTTCGTTTGTTCATTCATTCTTTCTCTCTTTCGTTCATTTTCTTTTCTTTTCTTTCTTTCGTTTCTTTTCTTTCGTTTGTATTTCATAAATCATTTATTTCTTAACGTAACTTTTCTATAGTGTGAATTATGTTAGTCACACTTTAGTGCATATAGCACTAACAGACATGAATTCCATATAACACTTAAACATAAACCTAACATAACATGTCAGTTCATGTTACAAACAAATCACATATTTGAACTTACCGCATATCATACTTAGACATAATAGTCTATTCATATTGCAGTCAATTAAATATTCGAACTTACTACATAGAACACATAACACATAACATGACCAGTTCATTTATGTTGCAGTCAATTAAATGTTTGAACTTACAAATACTTGCTAGCATCTCTTTTCTTGCTTCCTTGGTTCGCAGACGTCTCTTTATATCGTTTGGCGCGGATCCCTATAACCGAAATAATAACGGTTATTTTCTATGCTTCTTGCATGTATAAAACTTAATAAAACGTAAAAATTCTACGTTTCATTTCTCGATCATAAATTTAAAGATCTAATATCCCATTTATAACTTTTCTGCTAACTTTTGGTAAAATTACTATTTTACCCTGAACTTTTGGCAAAATTACCATTTTGCCCCTAATGGGATTTTTCTCATTATAACCTTACTTTTCTTTGATTCGCAACTTAGCTTTGGCCCTTAAAATCTTAATTAAGCCATGCTAAGTCCATTAGGATCCTTTTCTATTATTCTTGAAATTTTCCAGTCAAAATTACCGTTTTACCCCTAATGGGTCTTTGAGTCATATCATTCTCATTTTATTGCTTAAACAGGATCTTCTAAACTGAAAAATCATCAAATAATTTTTCTTGGGCTTTACTAAATTTTTTTTTACGGCCTTATTTACCATAATTTCTTGGTTTACTATTTACCGACCCTCGGGTGGTACTATTCTGACTCTCGAGCGTTAATGCTCTTTCTCGGGTCTAGGTCACCGAAAGGGCTCGGGTTTCCATCCCGACCACGTTTTTACCCTTCGGTTCTTAAAATACTCTTCTGTGCTGTTTTCAAAATTTCGGCAGCATTTCCGCTTAATTTTTGGATTCTCGGCGTTTAGGAAACGCCTTGAAACCATCTAACCTAGTTCTATTCTACCACGTACTATACCAGAGCCTATATTTTTACGTAAAAACTCAACTTTTTACGTAAAAATCTTTACATTTTTCACTTTTTCTCATTTGACTATTTTCACACACATAGTCCATTTTTCTTACAATTTCACAATGCAGAATACATAATTCATATATATACTCATTCCAAAAACATTAATTTCAAGAATGGAAGGACCGAAGTCACTACCGGAATCATTCCACTGGCGATCGAATGAACTGTTCGGTTTCACACGGATAAACTTTAATTCTCCGTTCTTTGCCTTTGAGACTCCGTCTTGCAATTCTGACATCGCGGATGTGTCCGGAACGTCGAAAATAGGCCAACGGGCCATTCTTAAATTTTTGGTCTCCAGTCGCCGTTGACCGGCATTGACCGGCAGTTGACGGTGGCAACAGTGGCAAATGAGTAGCTCATCTTGAAGAACTCGACGAGAAGAATCTATTGGTGGCCTCAATTTCATGTTTGGAGGCCCCTATCGCCGGAAAATTCCCTCGAAAACCACGGTCACGGCGGCGACAGTGGAACTCCGCCGTGCCGGACCTTTTTTCCCAAAATTGGTTGAGGGCTTTTGCTCCCCTCAGCCCTGCGGTCATTTCTACACCAACGGCACACTTCAACTCGGCCGGAATCGGGCGTTTCGACGGTGGCTCCAAGGCGGCGTTTCACCGACTTTTTCGAAGCTTGGGCGGCGCGATTCCGCTAGTGTTGAGACGATCGGTGGCGTGGGTTTTGCTCCTCTCTTCACCACGAAACTTTTGGGACCGGCTTCGTGGCAAATGGTGGCTGGACGGCGGAGATATCACCGGTCGAATTTCTCGGCTCCGGCGGCATTCGAGCGGCGCGTGCGGCGGCGTGCGGCGGCCGTTCTGTCGAGTCTACCCATCGTTGGACTCAGCTCGGTGAGAGCTTTCCGATGACACCGGCGGTGTCAAAAACGGACACCGTTTCCGATGGTCGGTTACTGTTCATTTTCGGGTAAGGGGGAGGAAAGAGAAAATAAGAGAAAGTTATGGGCTTATTTTTTAAATTTCTGATTTTTCGCCCTTTATATACTTTTTCGCCCAAAATTTCAACATGGGCTATCCTGACTAATTTGGGCGTCCTGAATCCAAATATATCAGTTTTATTTTCATCTGAGGTCATCTTGACCAGTTTCCGGTACTGTGAATTCTCGATCAAAAATTACCTTTGTGCTCAATTAGCTAATTTGAGCATACAAATAGGCTATACTGACTAATTTGGACGTGCTGAATCCAAATTTATCAGTTTCAACTTCATTCGAGGTCATCTCGATCAGTTTTCGGGATCTATGTGACCCCGTCTCGAAAAACGTGTCAGGTGCCTGATTGACTAATTTAGACATCCTGAGTCTAAATATATCAGTTTCGGGCCAAGAAATTGTCGTCTTGACCCTTATCCCGATACTGCGTACCTCCTAACAAAATCTACATTTTGTTCGCAATTGACTAATTTTGAGCATTCTGATTCTAAATATATCAGCTTCATATCAAGAAAATGTCATTTTAACCAATTTCTTGATACTGCATATTTCCTGATCATCACACTAGCCGGTTAACCAATCAAACCCAAGTTAGGAAGAGGTAGAGCGATGTTAATTAATTTATAGGGTAAATAAATTAATTAACCACGATTAGAAATTAGAAGTTAATTACCAAACTCTAAAGAGGAGAGCAGTAGTACCGATAGGATCGGTACCCCATAATGATAGAATTTTATTAGTCACTAACGATAATAGTGACCTAAGAGTAAACATTAATGCAATATGTTATGATCACAAGAGATACCTGTATTGTGATAAGAGTGAGAGTACAAGCTGTCTGCTGACAGGTAAGTACAACTCTGCCTACAGCATGAATGAAATGAGTTTAAAACTATTGTTTTCACTATATGTTAAGTATGCAAATTGTGTATGATGGTTGCATAACGTAGCATGTTTCATAATCATGTTAGATTGATGAACAGTATAAGTTAGATGCCATTGTTAGGAAATGCCCTAAGTATTAGAGACATTTTTGATGTATTCATTTTGAACTGGATAATAAAATTATATATAGAGGTTATTCATTACATTGCTATCTGTCCTCGTCTTATTTACATGTTAAAGTAAATGTAAGCAAATATGGCTCACTGACCGCTTGTGTTAAAACTGTTAGAACGTTGCATGCAATGGACTTTTGTATGCGAGAAGACAATGTTCTAAAGTTAGCAGTCTAAACTATGGTCTGTAGTCTATGGGGTTAGACCGAGCATCTAACTCATGTTAAGACTATTATGTTGTCTAAAGCCTTGGAGGGGACGGTCTGTCTTGACTGTCTGGAGCTGGACTCCCAAGTAGAGACATGGATATGTTGCTTGGTGGTGACATATTAGACCGGGACTAAAGCGTGATTGATCTACGTAGTCCGCTATGAGTGGATCAATCTGCTTTTGATGTTCATTATGCAATAACCTTAATCCTGAGTAAATGAACTACTTCATGTATATGACTTGTGTACTTTGATGTTCCAATGGCTAAAGCGTCTCAGAGGTAGTAAGCTTATAGACCGGTTCGTTGGGTGCATGACTTGTATACGATGAAGGGTTTGTTTGCAGATATCGGAATCATAGCTCTGAGGAGTTAAAGGTATCCTCTTAAAGGCATTATACTGAATGTGAAAATGGACAAGGCCTTGGGTCGTCTGCTGGGCGGATGACTTCTTATTCACATATGGTGAATAATCATTTTCTTGATTCGGTAGTATAATGGAACTTTAAGATAGCCTGATCAGTAGGATTAAACGGACTTTGACCTAAGGCTGATCATGGATATCATATGAGGGTTTTGCATATATGACAAGGTCATTGGATGGTAGCTCGTCACAGGCTTACGTAATACGGTATATAATTGGGAGTTCAGTTTCAGGTTTATAATGGTGTGACTCTGAAATTAGTGATCATATGATTGAGTTGTTCGGTACAGAATGATGATCATATGGAATCACGGGAGCCCGATTATATATGTCCAATCAGTCCCTCTACTAGCTCCACATAATTCCTTAACGTTTGGCAAATTGATTTGTGTATGCTATTGGCTAGTTTATTATGCATGGATGGCGATGACACAGGATTAGGATGGTAGACAAGATTCTCTCCGGTTGGATTCAGATTTTGTTTTGGATAATAGAGTACACAATTATTCGAACTCCAAATAAAGTTGCCATGATTTTATTTGAGATTGGATTGGAGTTGTAGAAAATTATCCATGAGAACAAGAATATGAAACACAACCGTTTTGTGGAATTTGAAATTTGAATTTTGAAATTTGAAATTTGAATTTTGAAATTTGAAATTTGAATTTTGAATTTGAAATTTGAATTTGAAATTTGAATTTGAAATTCGAATTTGAAATTTGAATTTGAAATTCGAATTTGAAATTTGAATTTGAAATTTAAATTTGAAATTTGAAATTTGAAATTTGAAATTTGAATTTGAAATTTGAATTTGAAATTTGAAATTCAAATTTTGAATCACAGTCCAAGTAGGATTCGAATTTGTTGTGGAAAATCCACAAGGTTTGAAATTCGAATTTGAGTTGGATTTGGAGAGAATAATCTTGTTAGAATCCTACTTGAATTTTGAATCCAAATCCCAACAAAAGTGGGTGAATTTTTTGAGGATAATCCTCAATGGAAAATTCAGTTTTTGTGGATAAGATTCAAGGGAAAATTCAAGTTTCAATCCTAGTTGAATTTGGATTCTCTCCTTCCCTAAAAGTGGCCGAAATTTTGGAGCCTTAATCCAAGGAAAATTCGGTTATTTTTGGATAAGGTTGAGATGAGATTTAGCTTGAAAAATCCTAGTGGAATTTTGATTCTTCCTTATCCTAAAAGTGGCCGAAATCTTTAGGGAAGATACACCTTGAAATTTTCGGATTTTTTGGTTGAAAAAGGGAGATAAAATTCTAGTTAAAATCTTGTTGAGATTTGGATTGGATCTATCCCAAGAAAACCGAATTTTTAGTGGAGATTCTCCCTTGGAAAAATTCGGATTTTATGGGTTTGGATAAGGGAAAATATCTTTTCCTAATCCAATTCAAATTCAGAGATTCACCTCATGCAGGTCTATAAATAGAGGTCCTGCCACTCCAGTTCTCTTAGACCACAGACTCTCAGGTGAGCAGGCTTATTGTTGCACAGCTCATCGTGACAATAAAGTTCTTTAGAGATCTGGGTGGTCGGAAGAAGACTAGCAGTGCTAGCATACCGATCGAGGTTCAGAGTTCCCACACACTCAGCCATTCAGGAATTGGAGAATAGTAGAGAAGGCTAGTTGGTTGAAGCCTCCGGTCATTCTCCTCCTACAAGATTGGCGTCCTTGAGGTATGAGTTTTAATTGTTGTTGGTTTATTGTATATGGCATCATGAGATGTTTAACGATCTAAAATTTTTTTATTGTTCCGCTGCGCCACTCTGATACGTTTTTACCAATTAATTTTCCTACAGCCATTACATCCCTATCACGTAAGATTAGTGGATAGCCTAGTAGATCCCATGGCATATTAGACATGATTTCAGAATTGGGTAATGAAATTAAGGTGTCGATATAACGGGCCAAGGCCCACAGTTTATATCGGGTGTAAGGCCCACAGTATTTATATGTATAACGAGCGCAAGGCTCACTGTGATCACGGATGAATCCGATGATCTACGTGCAATGGTACTAACCCTAGGGCCCTTCAAATAAGAAAAGATAATGCACTCTGAGTTATGCTACATGATATGTTTCCATGTTCTGTGTGAATGTGTGACATGATTTATAGTTTTGAATATGCCTTATAGTATGGCTTATGTTTTAACCATGTTTTGTGGATTATACGTTATACTTGCTGAGCGTAAAGCTCATAGTGTGTGTTCATACTGTAGGAAAGAGATCTGCAAGTTAGACATTGATGGACGATGACGGCAGCAGAGGTGGGTGTGAGGGTTGAGATTGTGGATACCACCACTAGTGTTAATTTCCACAAAATATTAAGCAGTTGTTTTATTTTGAGAACCAAACTTATATTAAGTAATAACCACTTTAGTAAATTCATGAGTATGTATGTATGTTTGAACCTCAATAGTATTTAGATCTTTATGTTTTGTAAAGTGTATACATGTATGTATGTAAATAGTAAGACAGACGTCATAAAAAAAATCCCTAAAATTATAGTATTAAAGTAAGTAAGTTTGAATAATATTTTTCAAGTAAATTAAGTAACAGTAGTTTTCATGTGACGTTCCAAGCCGTTCAGGGCTCGGGGTGCCACAGTTTGGTATTAGAGAGGTATCCTGCCACCCTACCTCATATCATCGCATGCCAACGCCATCTGTCCAAGTAAGTTAGCTTTTATTTTACAGTATTAGTATGTAAGTTAATGTTTAAGTTATAATAGGCAGCCATGGCAGCACCAGTGGAACCTACACTAATAGAACCCGCTCCGGTAGACCCCTGCCAAATATATAAAGATCGCCAGGCAAGTTTGGCTTTCACTACCATGCATCCTGATAGATTCGATGGTCACCGCCGACCCGATGAGCTTATGAGATGGATTAACGATATGGAAGTCATATTCCATACTTGCCATATCCCACCTCACCTATAGGTGGTTTTGGCAAGTAGCAGACTGGATGGACTAGCAAGAGCTTGGTGGTTGGATTGACATAGGGAAGGAGACCTATGATGGATTGGGAAAAATTTTGCCAAGAGCTCCACATCATATTTGCACCACCTCCATTCAATGGGATCCACAGGCTAGAGCGTGATGTGGAGATTTGGGCAGACATGCACAAGAGACGGTGTGACGTCCTCTCTGGTATATGGGATGTCTACGAGGGGGAGACCGTGACGCATTATTGTTAGAGGTGGACGATATGCTACCCTACATCCCCTTGTAAAGACTTTTTAGGGAGGCAGTTGAACTCTTATGGAGAGGAGTTTCGTGGTATGTGAAGGAACTCATCTGCTATTCTCCACATCACGAGGACTTAAGGCACTTTATCCAGGAGATAGTAGATGCCAAGATAGAAGTGATCAATCCTAGGAACCCCACACAAGCCAAAATGTCGTAGTGGTTGCCAATGTTGAGGGCAACCTAGGGGACCCAGTTCATTAACCGGCCGATGAGGACCTCGTGGCCGAGCATTAGCCATAGGCACCTGAGGACACCGAGGAGCCCATGGAAGAACCTGAACCAGCACCACCGTCTCCTAAACACCTCCTAGAGGGGGAGGATAATGACGACGATGATGAAGAACTTCCAGATGCCCCTCCAAAGGATGTGGAGATGGGTGACGATGAAAAGGATGAGATCCCTGACCATTTTAGTGACAATGAATGGATAGAGCATGGGCCTGAACCTTAAGTTATTTTAGCCAGCGATGATGATGCCAGTTCCGGCTTGGAAGACGAGGAAGACCCAGAGGAGTTTTTGTAGGAAATAAATCAGTAAAAACGTATCAAAGTGGCGCAGCAGAACAATAAAATTTTTTAAGATCATTAAATATCTGATGATGCTATATACAATAAACCAACAACAATTTAAACTCATACCTCAAGGACGCCAATCTACAGGAGGAGAATGATCAGAGGGCTTCAACCAACTAGCCTTCTCTATTATTCTCCAATTCCTGAATGGCTGAGTGTGTGGGCACTCTGAACCTGGATCGGTATGCTAACACTGCTAGTCTTCTTCCGACCACCTAGATCTCTAAAGAACTTATTGTCACGGTGAGTTGTGCAACAACAAGCCTGCTCACCTGAGAGTCTGTGGTCTGAGAGAACTAGAGTAGTAGGACCTCTATTTATAAACTTGCATGAGGTGATCCTCTGAATTCGAATTGGATGAGGAGAAGATTTTCTCCCTTATCCACAAAAAAAAATCTGAATTTTTGAGCCTTATCCAACCAAAAAAAGATTCGGCCACTTTATGAATTTTTCATTCAAAATTCAAACAGGATTTTAACTACAATTTTATCTCCTCATTCCCTCATAAAAACCGATTCCCCTTTGTGCCAAAAACATGACTAGATTCGATCATTAAAGTGTGAGGTGAATCAAAATCCAAATAGGATTTTCTAGCTTGAATTTTATCTCATCCTTATCCAAATAAAACTAAAAATCTTCTTGAGATTTGCCCTCAAAATTTCGGCCACTTTTAGGGAAGAGAGAATCCAAATTCAACTGGGATTGAAACTTGAATTTTTCCATGCATCCTTATCCACAAAAACCGAAAACATCTGGAGGATTTTCCTCAACAAAATTCGACCAAGTTAGTTAGGATTGGGATTCAAAGTTCAACTAGGATTCAAACAAGATTTTCCACTTCATAATCCAACTCAAATTCAAATTCTAGCATTGTGGAATTATCCACAAAGAATTTGAATTCCACTTGGACTGTGATTCAAAATTTGAATTTCAAATTTCAAAATTCAAAATTCAAATTCAAATTTCAATTTTAAATTTCAAATTCAAATATCAAATTTAAATTTCAAATTTAAATTTCAAATTCAAATTTCAAATTCAAATTTCAAAATTCAAATTTCAAATTTCAAAATCCACAAATAGTTGTATTTCAAATTCTTGTTCTCATGGATAATTTTCTACAACTCAATCCAATCTCAAATAAAATCACGGCAACTTTATTTGGAGTTCGAATAATTGTGTACTCTATTATCCAAAACAAAATATGAATTCAACTGGAGAGAATCTTGTCCACCATCCAAATCCTATGTCAACAACATCCATGCATAATCAACTAGCCAATAGCATACTCAAATCAATTTGCCAATCGTTAAGGAATTATGTGGAGCTAGTAGAGGAACTAATTGGACATATATAATCGGGCTCCCGTGAATCCATATGATCATCTTTCTTTACCAAACAACTCAATCATACGATCACTAATTTCAAAGTCACACCACTATAAACCTGAAGCTGAACTCCCAATTATATACTATATTACGTAAGCCTGTGACAAACTATTGTCCAATGACTTTGTCATGTATGCAGAACCCTCATATGATATCCATGATTAGCCTTAGGTCAAAGTCCGTTTAATCCTACTGATCAGGCTATCTTAAAGTTCCATTATACTACCGCATAAGAAAATGATTATTCACCATATGTGAATAAGAAGTCATCCGCCCAGCAGACGACTCAAGGCCTTGTCCATTTTCACATCCAGCATAATGCCTTTAAGAGGGTACCCTTAACTCCTTATTAGAGTTATGATTTTGATATCTGTAAACAAACCCTTCATTGTATACAAGTCATGCATCTAACGAACCGGTCTATAAGCTTACTACCTCTGAGACTCTTTAGCCATTGGAACATCAAAGTACACAAGTCATATACATGAAGTAGTTCATTCACTCAGGATTAAGGTTATTGCACAATGAACGTCAAAAGTAGATTGATCCACTCATAGCGGACTTCGTAGATCAATCACGCTTTAGTCCTGGTCTAATATGTCACCACCAAGCAACATATCTATGACTCTACTTGGGAGTCTATACTCCAGACAGTCAAGACAAACCGTCCCCACCATGGCTTTAGACAACATAATAGTCTTAACATGAGTTAGATGCTCAGTCTAGCGCCATAGGCTACAGACCTTAGTTTAGACCGCTTACTTTAGAACATTGTCTTCTCGCATACAAAAGTCCATTACATGCAACGTTCTAACAGTTTTAACATAAGCAGTTAGGGAGCCATATTTGCCTATATTTACTTTAACATGTAAATAAAATGAGGAAAAATAGCAATGTAATGAATAACCTCTATATATAATTTTATTATCCAGTTCAAAATAAATACATCAAAATGTCTTTAATGCTTAGGGCGTTTCGTAATAATCTCCCCCTTGCCCTAAGCCAGTAGATGTGCCATGTTACGCATCCCCATCGCCTCTACATGCCTCTCAAAGCTTCTAGCGACCAAAGTCTTCGTAAAGGGATCGGCAATGTTGTCGTCGGACGCGATCTTACATACATCTACTTGTCCTGTCTCCACGTGCCCTCTCCGATCAAGAACACTGATCCTGATGTCGATTTCCTTAAATCCTTGCAAGTTTGGAAGTTTGAGTCCGTGTATCCTACGGGTGTTAGGTCCCCTCCATGATACACTAGCATATAATCCCTTATTCTCTTAAGATACTTGAGTATATGCTTTACTGTTTACTAGTGCTTGGTTCCAGGATTTGCTTAATATCGACTCGCCATACCTACTGCAAAGCATATGTCTGGGCGAGTGTAAAGCATAGCGTACATAAGGCTACCCACAGTGGATGCATAAAAGACCTTACTCATACACTCTCTTTCTTCTGATGTCTTTGGATAGTCATCTAATGAAAGAGTTAAACCGGTAATAGAAGGTTGTGAACCTTTCTTTGCCTCTGGCATTGCGTATTTGTCAATTATTTTATCTATGTATGAAGCTTGGGATAACACTATCATTTTGTTCTTCCGATCTATGAAGAGACGAATGCCTAAAACATAATTAGCTTCTCCCAAGTCCTTCATGTCAAACTGTTGGTGTAGCCAAAGCTTGACCGATGATAAGTTCCCTACATCATTCCCAATGAGTAGTATATCATAGACATAGAGTATCAGAAAGACCACTTTTCCATCCGTAATACGTTTATAAACATAGGGTTCATCAATGTTCTGCTCAAAACCAATTGTCTTGATCGCTTGATCAAATCTTTGGTTCCATGAGCGGGATGCTTGCTTTAATCCACAAACAGATCTAAGCAACTTGCAGACTTTTCTTTCTTGGCCTTTTGCCATGAAGCCTTTGGGCTGTATAATGTAGATACATTCCTCAAGATGGCCATTCAAGAATGCCGTCTTGACATCCATTTGCCAGATCTTGTAATCGAGAGCCACAATAACGGACAGAAGAATACGGATAGATTTCAGCATAGCAACAGGCGAAAAGGTTTCATCTTAATCGATTCCAGCCTTTTGCGTGTACCCCTTTGCAACCAGTCTAGCTTTGAAAGTTTCCACTCTCCCTTCCGCATCTTTCTTTCTTTTATAGACCCACTTGCATCCAATGGGTTTTATCCCATCCGGCAGATCTACAAGTTCCCAAACAGAGTTGGATTTCGTAGAATCCATCTCATTGTTCATAGCCTGTTTCCAAGATTTAGAATCAACAACATTTATAGCTTCATCATAGGTGACTGGATCATCCTCATGCTCATGAGCCTTGACCTGGTATATCTCAACATCATACATGAAGAAATTAGGTTTCTTTAAAACCCTCCCACTACGACGAGGCACCCTAAATTGTTGATCGTCTGTAGGTCTTTCACAGGAACTCAGACTTGCATCCAAGATCGAAACCTGTGGAGTAATTCATTCACCCGATAACTCCTCTAGCACCACTTTGCTTCGAGGCTTAAAGTCATTCGTGCGACTTTCCTCCAAGAATGTCGCACGGGTTGAAACAATGATTTTTTGTTCCTTCGAGTTATAGAACAGACCTCCCTTAGTTCCCTTAGGATACCCTACAAACATGCATAATTCTGATCTTAATTCCAACTTCTTCGCATCCCCATCTAGTACATGTGTCGGGCAGCCCCATATTCTCATATGTCCAAGGGAAGGCTTCCTGCCACGCCACAATTCATACGGAGTCTTGGGAATTGATTTGCTTGGAACTTGGTTCAGAATATAGCACGCTGTTTGTAAAGCATATCCCCAGAATGATAACGGTAGCATTGAATAACTCATCATGGATCTTACCATATCCAATAAGGTCCTGTTTCTCCTTTCAGCTGCACCATTCTGTTGTGGAGTACGTAGTGCAGTCAATTGGGATAATATCCCATTCTCTACAAGATGTCCTAGAAATTCATCAGAGAGGTATTTGCCACTTCGATTAGATCGAAGTGTCTTTATGGATTTATCTAATTGCTTTTCTACTTCCACATGATACTCTTTGAACTTGTCAAAGATTTCACTCTTGTAGTGCATCAGATACACATATCCATACCTCGAGTAATCATCTATAAAGGAGACATAATACTCAAACCCACCTCATGCTGTGACGTTCATGGGGCCACATACATCAGTGTGCACAATTTCTAAGAGTTTCTGAGCCTTAGTACCCTTAGCTCCAAAAGACCTCTTAGTCATCTTTCCCTCAAGACAAGACTCACATTGAGGAAGACGTACCTCCTCTAGAGATTCTAGAGGATAGTCTTTCACCAACCTTTGAATCCTATCCTGATTAATATGACCAAGTCTTAAATGCCAAAGATACGCCTTGTAAGAGTGAGAAACTTTCAACCTTTTAGAGTTATCTATTAATTTGGTGTCAAGTAGTGTGTATATCTTTTGTTTGATCAAATATAGGTTTCCATCCATCCATCTAGAATAGATAAAAGATTTATTCCTACGAATATCAACTCTTTTACTAAAAGAAACTGAATAAGAATCCTTTATTAAACAAGCTACCGATATAAGGTTCCTCCTAAAATTAGGAACATAAAAATAGTCTTTTAATAAAATAAACCTAAATTCATCAAAGTAAAGGTAAACATCTCCCACTGCCTCAGCCACCACCAAGCTATCGTCTCCAGTCCGCAACGAGAGGCTCCTATCATGTGAGGATTTCAAAAAGTGGTTCAACACCACCCTTTAAATGACTTAGAAAGGATTTCAACAAAAACACCCTCATCCTCCAACGGGGTAAGGTGAGACTCGTTTTCAAAAATGTGAGGATACCATACCCCTTTCAAACCATTTCAAACTCTTTGCTTTTAAAAAATGTTGGGACGCCATACCCCTTTTAAAATGAAAAATCCTTTTTGTAAGAATTCCTAGATTTAAACAAGTTTTTCAAAAAAGGGTTCATGCATAACCCTAAGAGCGGTTTCACACATAACAATGGACGTTTTTAAGAAATGGTAGAAGTAGCCCGATAGGCTACCACACCAAAACAGGCAAAGTAACCCGGACAGTTACTATACCAAACCTGCATATAGTAGCTCGATAGGCTACCTAGTTGCCAAAACGCGAGGTAACTGGTCAGTTGACTGATCAGTAAATCAGTCAAGGACCATGTTTAGAGCAACATTGAGAGGAACGTTGATTTAACTATTAAGAAGGCAATTAATCAAACGTGACGAAAATTAGACACCAAATTCCCAGACAGGCCAATAGGGTGCCGAAGGATCCTGGTACCACATGAAAGATGAGTATAGGCAAAAGTAACCTAAGAGCGTGGTAATTAATTTATGGGTCCATAAATTAATAACCACAAGCGAAGAAGTTAACTCTTGAGATAGAGAGCAAGTAGTGCCGACGGCCATCGGTGTTAGGAAATGCCCAAAGCATCAGAGACTTTTTGATGTATTTATTTTGAACCGGATAATAAAATTATATATAGAGGTTATTCATTACATTGCTATTTGTCCTCGTTTTATTTACATGTTAAAGTAAATGTAAGTAAATATGGCTCCCTGACTGCTTGTGTTAAACTGTTAGAACGTGCATTCAATGGACTTTTGTATGTGAGAAGACAATGTTCTAAAGTTAACGGTCTAAACTATGGTCTGTAGTCTATAGGGTTAGACCGAGCATCTAACTCATGTTAAGACTATTATATTGTCTAAAGCCTTGGAGGGGACGGTTTGTCTTGACTGTCTGGAGCATTGCCCCCAAGTAGAGACATAGATATGTTGCTTGGTGGTGACATATTAGATCGGGACTAAAGCGTGATTGATCTACGAAGTCTGCTTTGAGTGGATCGATCTGCTTTTGATGTTCATTGTGCAGTAACCTTAATCCTGAGTAGATGGATAGCTTCATGTATATGACTTGTGTACTTTGATGTTCCAATGGCTAAAGCGTCTCCAAGGTAGTAAGCTTATAGACCGGTTCGTAGGATGCATGACTTGTATACGATGAAGGGTTCATTTACAGATATCGGAATCATAGCTCTAATGACGAGTTAAGGATATCCTCTTAAAGGCATTATACTGAATATGAAAATGGACAAGGTCTTGGGTTGTCTGCTGGGCGGATGACTTCTTATTCACATATGGTGAATAATCATTTTCTTTATTCGGTTTTGCAATGGAACTTTAAGATAGACTGATCAGTAGGATTAAACGGACTTTGGCCTAAGGCTGATCATTGATATCATATGAGGGTTCTGCATACATGACAAGGTCATTGGACGCTAGCTTGTCACAGGCTTACATAATATGGTATAAAATTGGGAGTTCAGTTTCAGGTTTATAGTGTTGTGACTCTGAAATTAGTGATCATATGATTGAGTTGTTCGGTAAAGAATGATGATCATATGGATTTGCGGGAGCTCGATTATATATGTCAAATCAGTCCCTCTACTAGCTCCACATAATTCCTTAACGTTTGGCAAATTGATTTGTGTGTGCTATTGGCTAGTTTATTTTGCATGGATGGTGTTGACATAGGATTAGGATGGTCAACAAGATTCTCTCCGGTTGGATTCAGATTTTGTTTTGGATAATAGAGTACACAATTATTCGAACTCCAAATAAAGTTGCCATGATTTTATTTGACATTGGATTGGAGTTATAGAAAATTATCCATGAGAACAAGAATTTGAAATACAACTGTTTTGTGGATTTTGAAATTTGAAATTTGAAATTTGAATTTGAAATTTGAAATTCAAATTTTGAATCACAGTCCAAGTAGGATTCGAATTTGTTCTGGTAAATCCATAAGGAAATCTTGAATTTTGAATATGGAGAGGAAATCTTGCTTGAATCCTACTTGAATTTTGAATCCAAATCCTAAGAAATATGGATGAAAATTTTGAGGATTATCCTCAATGAATTTTCAGATTTTTGTGGATAAGGTTCAAGGAAAAATTCAAGTTTCAATCCCAGTTGAATTTGGATTCTCTCCTCCCTGATTATGGCCGAAAATTTAAGGAAGATCTCCTAGGAGATTTTCGGTCATTTTGGATAAGGATGAGATAAGATTCAAGCTTGAAAATCCTAGTGGAATTTTGATTCTTCCTTATATGATAGGAGCCTCTCGTTGCGGACTGGAGATGGTAGCTTGGTGGTGGCTGAGGCAGTGGGAGATATTTACCTTTACTATGATCAATTTAGGTTTATTTTATTGAAAGACTGTTTTTATGTTCCTAATTTTAGGAGGAACCTTATATCGATAGCTTGTTTAATAAAGGATTATTATTTAGTTTCTTTTAGTAAAAGAGTTGATATTCGTAGAAATAAGTCTTTTATCTGTTCTGGATGGATGGATGGAAATCTATATTTGATCAAACCAAAGATGTACTCACTGCTTGACACTGAATTAATAGATAACTCTAAAAGGTTGAAAGTTTCTCACTCTAACAAGGCGTATCTTTTGCATTTAAGACTTGGTCATATTAATCAGGATAGGATTTAAAGATTAGTGAAAGACGATCCTCTAGAATTTCTGGAGGAGGTACGTCTTCCTCAATGTGAGTCTTGTCTAGAGGGTAAGATGACTAAGAGGTCTTTTGGAGCTAAGGGTACAAGGGCTCAAGAGCTCTTAGAAATTGTGCACACTGACGTTTGTGGCCCCATGAACGTCACAGCATAAGAAGAGTTCGAGTATTATGTCTCCTTTATAGATGATTACTCGAGCTATGGATATGCATATCTGATGCACCGCAAGAGCGTAACCTTTGACAAGTTCAAAGAGTATTGTGCGGAAGTGGAAAAGCAATTGAATAAATCCATTAAGACACTTTGATCTGATCGAGGTGGCGAATACCTCTATGATGAATTTCTAGGACATCTTGTAGAGAATGGGATAGTATCCCAATTGACTGCACCTGGTACTCCACAAAAGAATGGTGTAGCTGAAAAGAAAAACAGGACCTTATTAGATATGGTACGATCCATGATGAGTTATTCAACACTGCCATTATCATTTTGGGGATATGCCTTACAAACGGCGTGCTATATTCTGAACCAGGTTCCAAGCAAATCAATTCCCAGAACTCCGTATGAATTGTGGTGTGGCAGGAAGCCCTCCATTGAATATATGAGAATATGGGGCTGCCCGGTGCATGTACTGGATGGGGATGCAAAGAAGTTGGAACCAAGATCAGAATTGTGCATGTTTGTAGGGTATCCAAAGTGAACTAAAGGAGATCTATTCTATAACCCGAAGGAACAAAAAGTCATTGTCTCAACCCATGCGACATTCTTGGAGGAAAGTCACATGAATGACTTTAAGCCTTGAAGCAAAGGGGTTCTAGAGGAGTTATCAGGTGAAAGAATTGCTCCACAGATTTTGGTCTTGGACACAAGTCCGAGTTCCGGTGAAGGACCTACAGGCGATCAACAATTTAGGGTGCCTCATCGTAGTGGGAGGGTTTCGAAGAAACTTAATTTCTTCCTGTATGATGTTGAGGTATACCAGGCCAAAGCTCATGAGCATGGGGATGATCTGGTCACCTATGATGAAGTTATAAATGATGTTGATTCTAAATCTTGGAAACAGGCTATGAACAATGAGATGGATTCTATGAAATCCAACTCTATTTGGGAAGTTGTAGATTTGCCGGATGGGATAAAACCCATTGGATGCAAATGGGTCTATAAAAAAAAGAAGGATGCGGAAGGGGGAGTGGAAACTTTCAAAGCTAGACAAGTTACAAAGGGGTACACGCAAAAGACTAGAATCGATTACGATTAAACCTTTTCACCTGTTGTTATGCTGAAGTCTATCAGTATTCTTCTATCCGTTGCTACGGCTCTCGATTATGAGATCTGGTAAATGGATGTCAAGACGGCATTCTTGAGTGGCCATCTTGAAGAATGTATCTATATGACACAGCCCTAAGGGTTCATAGCGAAAGGCCAAGAAAAGAAAGTTTGCAAGTTGCTTAGATCCATTTATAGATTAAAGCAAGCATCCCGCTCATGAAACCAGAGGTTTGATTAAGCGATTAAGACATTTCATTTTGAGCGGAACGTTGATGAACCCTGTGTTTATAAATGTATTAAAGATGGAAAAGTGGTCTTTCTGATACTATATGTCGATGATATACTACTCATTGGGAATGATGTACGGAACTTATCATCGGTCAAGATTTGGCTACACCAACAGTTTGACATGAAGGACTTGGGAGAAGCTAATTATGTTCTAGGCATTTGTCTCTTCAGAGATCGAAAGAACAAAATGATAACGTTATCCCAAGCTTCATACATAGATAAAATAATTGACAAATATGCAATGTAAGAGGCAAAGAAAGGTACACAACCTTCTATTGCCGGTCTAACTCTTTCATTGGATGACTGTCCCAAGACATCAGAAGAAAGAGAGCGTATGAGTAAGGTTCCTTACACATCCGCTGTGGGTAGCCTTATGTAGGCTATGCTTTGCACTCGCCCGGACATATGTTTTGCAGTAGGTATGGTGAGTCGATATCAAGCGAATCCTGGAATCAAGCACTGGCAAGCAGTAAAGCATATACTCAAGTATCTTAAGAGAACAAGGGATTATATGCTGGTGTATTCTGGATGGGACCCAACACCCATAGGATACACTGACTCAGACTTCTAGACTTGTAAGGATTCGAGGAAATCGACATCTGGATCAGTGTTTTTGCTCAGAGGAGGTGCCATTGTGTGGAGGAGTGTGAAGCAGGGCTGCACAGCTGACTCTACTATGGAGGCTGAGTATGTGGCTGCGGCTGAGGCATTTAAAGAAGTGGTTTGACTCTGCAAGTTCTTTAGAGATCTTGGGGTCATTCTGGGTGTTGACAAGCCTATCACACTTTACTATGATAACACTGGGGCTATTGCTAACACAAGCGATTATCGGTACCACAAGACGACCAAGCACATAGATCAGAGATATCATATTATTAGAGGGCACGTGGAGATAGGACAAGTGGATGTATGTAAGATCGCATCCGAGAACAACATTGTCGATCCTTTTACTAAGACTTTGGTGACTAGAAGCTTTGAAAGGTACGTAGAGGCAACAGGGATGCGTAACATGGCACATCTGCTAGCTTAGGGCAAGTGGGAGATTGTTAGGAAATGCCCTAAGCATTAGAGACATTTTGATGTATTTATTTTGAACTGCATAATAAAATTATATATAGAGGTTATTCATTATATTGCTATCTGTCCTCGTTTTATTTACATGTTAAAGTAAATGTAAGCAAATATGGCTCCCTGACTGCTTGTGTTAAACTATTAAAACGTTGCATGCAATAGACTTTTGCATGCGAGAAGATAATGTTCTAAAGTTAACGGTCTAAACTTTGGTCTGTAGTCCATGGGGTTAGACCAAGCATCTAACTCATGTTAAGACTATTATGTTGTCTAAAGCCTTGGAGGGGACGGTTTGTCTTGACTGTCTGGCGCATTGACTCCTAAGTAGAGACATAGATATGTTGCTTGGTGGTGACATATTAGACCAGGACTAAAGCGTGATTGATCTACGAAATCCGCTTTGAGTGGATCGATATGCTTTTGATGTTCATTGTGCAGTAACCTTAATCCTGAGTAGATGGACAACTTCATGCATATGACTTTTATATTTTGATTTTCCAATGGCTAAAGCGTCTCAGAGGTAGTAAGCTTATAAACTGGTTCATTGGGTGCATGACTTGTATACGATGAAGAGCTCGTTTACAGATATCGGAATCATAGCTCTAATGAGGAGTTAAGGGTATCCTCTTAAAAGCATTATACTGAATGTGAAAATGGACAAGGCCTTGGGTCATCTGTTGGGCAGACGACTTCTTATTCACATATGGTGAATAATCATTTTCTTTATTCGGTAATATAATGGAACTTTAAGATAGCCTGATCAGTAGGATTAAATGGACTTTGGCCTAAGGTTGATCATGGATATCATATGAGGGTTTTGCATACATGACAAGGTCATTGGACGATAACTTGTCACAGGCTTACGTAATACAGTATATAATTGGGAGTTCAGTTTCAGGTTTATAGTGGTGTGACTCTGAAATTAGTGATCATATGGATTTGTGGGAGCCCGATTATATATGTCTAATCAGTCCCTCTACTAGCTCCACATAATTCCTTAACGTTTGGCAAATTGATTTGTGTATGCTATTGGCTAGTTTATTTTGCATGGATGGTGTTGACATAGGATTAGGATGGTTGACAAGATTTTCTCTGGTCGGATTCAGATTTTGTTTTGGATAATAGAGTACATAATTATTTGGACTCCAAATAAAGTTGCCATGATTTTGTTTGAGATTGGATTGGAGTTGTAGAAAATTATCCGTGAGAACAAGAATTTGAAATACAACTGTTTTGTGAATTTTGAAATTTGAATTTTGAAATTTGAAATTTGAATTTTGAATTTGAAATTTGAATTTGAAATTCGAATTTGAAATTTGAAATTGAAATTTAAATTTAAAATTTGAAATTTGAAATTTGAAATTCAAATTTTGAATCACAGTCCAAGTGGGATTCGAATTTGTTGTGGTAAATCCACAAGGAATAAAATTCGAATTTGAGTTGGATATGGAGAGGAAATCTTGTTTGAATCCTACTTAAATTTTGAATCCAAATCCTAACCAAATATGGACGAAAATTTTGAGGATTATCCTCAATGAATTTTTGAATTTTTGTGGATAAGGTTCAAGGAAAAATTCAAGTTTCAATCCCAGTTGAATTTGGATTCTCTCCTCCCTGATTATGGTCAAAAATTTGAGGAAGATCTCCTAGGAGATTTTCGGTTATTTTGGATAAGGATGAGATAAGATTCAAGCTTGAAAATCCTAGTGGAATTTTGATTCTTCCTTATCCAAAAGTGGCTGAAATTTTGGTTGGGATTTATTCCTTGGATTTTCGGATTTTTTGGTTGAAAAAGGGAGATAAGATTCATGTTAAAATCTTGTTTAGATTTGGATTGGAATTATCCTAAAGTGGCCAAATTTATTGCTGGGATTTTCCCGTTGGAAAATTCAGATTTTATACTTGTGGATAAGGGAGAATATCTTCTCCTACTCTAATTCGAATTCAGAGAATCACCTCATGCAGCTCTATAAATAGAGGTCCTGCCACTCCAGTTCTCTTAGACCACAGACTTTCAAGTAAGTAGGCTTATTGTTGCATAACTCACCGTGACAATAAGTTGTTTAGAGATCTGGGTGGTCGGAAGAAGACTAGTAGTGCTAGCATGCCGATCGAGATTCAGAGTGCCCACACACTTAGCCATTCGGGAATTGGAGAATAGTAGAGAAGGCTAGTTGGTTGAAACCCTCCGGTCATTCTCCTCCTGTAGATTGGCATCCTTGAGGTATGAGTTTTAATTGTTGTTGGTTTATTGTATATGGCGTAGTGAGATATTTAACGATCTGAAAATTTTTATTGTTCCGCTGCGCCATTCTGATATATTTTTACCGATTTATTATGCTACAATCGATACCAAGTGATTATCTACTTTAGTCACTAATAGTATTGGTAACTTGGAGAAGATATTACGGAGAGACATTATTGGTGATAGGTAGTAACCTACAAATTTCTAAAGGTGCGAATACAAGTGCTTGTAATTAGGTAAGTATATCTCCGCCTACAGCATGAATAAAATGATGTTAAAATGATGGTTTTATAGTATGTTAAGCATGCCTGACATGCACACGATGTTGCACCGTATACATAAGAGCATATAGTTTCACAATCGCGTAGATTGATGAAAGAACAAGTTAGAAGCCATAGTGTTAGGAAATGCCCTAAGCATTAGAGACATTTTGATGTATTTATTTTGAACTGGATAATAAAATTATATATAGAGGTTATTCATTACATTGCTATCTATCCTCATTTTATTTATATGTTAAAGTAAATGTAAGCAAATATAGCTCCCTGACTGCTTGTGTTAAAATGTTAGAACGTTGCATGCAATGGACTTTTGTATGTGAGAAGACAATGTTCTAAAGTAAGCGGTCTAAACTGTAGTCTGTAGTCTATGGGGTTAAACCGAGCATCTAACTCATGTTAAGACCATTATGTTGTCTAAAGCCTTGGAGGGGACGGTTTATCTTGACTGTCTGGAGCTGGACTCCCAAGTAGAGACATAGATATGTTGCTTGGTGGTGACATATTAGACCGGGACTAAAGCGTGATTGATCTACGAAGTCCGCTTTGAGTGGATCGATCTGCTTTTGACGTTCATTGTGCAGTAACCTTAATCCTGAGTAAATGGACAGCTTCATGTATATAACTTGTGTACTTTGGTGTTCCAATGGCTAAAGCATCTCAGAGGTAGTAAGCTTATTGACTTGTATACAATAAAGGGTTCGTTTACAGATATCGGAATCATAGCTCTAATGAGGAGTTAAGGGTATCCTCTTAAAAGCATTATACTGAATGTGAAAATGGACAAGGCCTAGGGTCGTGTACTGGACGGATGACTTCTTATTCAAATATGGTGAATAATCATTTTCTTTATTCGGTAGTATAATGGAACTTTAAGATAGCCTAATCAGTAGGATTAAATGGACTTTGGCCTAAGGCTGATCATGGATATCATATGAGGGTTCTGCATACATGACAAGGTCATTGGACGATAGCTTGTCACAGGCTTACGTAATACGGTATATAATTAGGAGTTCAGTTTTAGATTTATAGTGGTGTGACTCTGAAATTAGTGATCATATGATTAAGTTGTTCGGTAAACAATGATGATCATATGGATTTGCGGGAGCCCGATTATGTATGTCCAATCAGTCCCTCTACTAGCTCCGCATAATTCCTTAACATTTAGCAAATTGATTTATGTATGCTATTGGCTAGTTTATTATGCATGGATGGTGATGACATAGGATTAGGATAGTCGACAAGATTCTCTCTGGTCGGATTCAGATTTTGTTTTGAATAATAGAGTACATAATTATTCGAACTCCAAATAAAGTTGGCATGATTTTATTTGAGATTGGATTGGAGTTGTAGAAAATTATCCATTAGAACAAGAATTTGAAATACAACTGTTTTTGTGGATTTTGAAATTTGAATTTTGAATTTTGAATTTTGAATTTTGAATTTTGAATTTGAAATTTGAATTTGAAATTCGAATTTGAAATTTGAACTTGAAATTCGAATTTGAAATTTGAAATTTGAAATTTGAAATTTGAAATTTGAAATTTGAAATTTGAATTTGAAATTTGGAATTCAAATTTTGAATCACAGTCCAAGTGGGATTCGAATTTGTTGTGGTAAATCCACAAGGAATGAAATTCGAATTTGAATTGGATATGGAGAGGAAAATCTTGTTAGAATCCTACTTGAATTTTGAATCAAATCCTAACAATAATGGTCGAAAATTGTGAGGATTATCCTCATGGAATTTTTGAATTTTTATGGATAAGATTCAGGGAAAATTTCAAGTTTCAATCCCAGTTGAATTTGGATTCTCTCCTCCCTGATAATGGCCGAATTTTTTGAGTAAATCTCCTAGAAGATTTTCGATTATTTTGGATAAGGATGAGATAAGATTCAAGCTTGAAAATCCTAGTGGAATTTTGATTCTTCCTTATCCAAAAGTAGCCGAAATTTTTGTTGGGATTTTTCCCTTGGATTTTCGATTTTTTGGTCGAAAAAGGGAGATAAAATTCTAGTTAAAATCTTGTTTAGATTTAGAATGGAATTATCCTAAAGTGGCCAAATTTATTGTTGGGATTTTCCCCTTGGAAAATTCAGATTTTATGCTTGTGGATGAGGGAGAATATCTTCTCCTAATCCAATTCGAATTCAGAGAATCACCTTATGCAGCTCTATAAATAGAGGTCCTGCCACTCCAGTTCTCTTAGACCACAGACTCTCAGGTGAACAGGCTTATTGTTGCACAACTCACCATGACAATAAGTTCTTTAGAGATCTGGGTGGTCGGAAGAAGACTAGCAATGCTAGCATACCGATCGAGGTTCAGAGTGCCCACACACTCAGCCATTCGAGAATTGGAGAATAGTAGAGAAGGCTAGTTAGTTGAAGCCCTCCGCCTCCTGCAGATTGGCATCCTTGAGGTATGAGTTTTAATTGTTGTTGGTTTATTGTATATGGCATCATGAGATATTTAACGATCTTGAAAAATTTTAATTGTTCCGCTGCACCACTCTGATACGTTTTTACCAATTATTATCCTACATATAGATCCCTATCACGTAGGATTGGGGACAGCTTAGAGAAGCGTATGGCTAGAACAGTTAAACAAGATGGAAATAAATAGGTATGTCGTACCAGCTCCTTCAGTCGAAGGGGTTTCCATTTAAAGAAAGTTAAGGCCAAAAGTTGAGCATCAGTTGATGGCTCTTCAGCATTAGTTGACCTCGGGCGTTACCGTTGGTCAGCGCACATACGGTACTGAAACATGGGCCCTAAATAGACCAGAGAAAGAAAAGAGTACTAAAGCATAAATGAACATAACTGAATCATGCATAGTACACTGTCCGCATTAGTTCACTATGCTTTCAGCTACAGTAAGACACATGCTTTTACGTGAAGTAATCTGTATGCATATGGTATGTAAAGTTTGTATGCTATAACATGATATATGATGATATGGTATATGCTGAGTGGTGTATGTGACTATCTTGCATGCTTATGCGTATTTTAAGTATGTATTATGTTTAAACATGTTTTGCGATTAACATGTTGTGCTTACTAGGCGTAAAGCTCACGGAGTGTGTTCATGCTGTAGGTAAGCGTCCTATGGTATAAGTCACGGTGGGCAGTGGTGGCGGCAGAGGCAGATGTGAGGAGAGGTTATAGACACCCTAAAAGTAAACTTCCGCATAGTTTGAGTAACCAGTATTTTGAATAGTAATAGTAACCGTTAAATTGTATTTTTGAATAGTAACGGTTACACAATATTTTGAATAGTAGTAGTTGAATAGTATTTTCGAATAAAAACCGATGGGTACTATTCAAAAATACTATTCCATAAAATCAACAGTATAAGTATGTTTGTAAGATTAAATTTGTTTATGTTTCGAATTCCACTTTTAATAGTACGTGTACGTGAATAGTAAATACGTACGCATTTAAAAAAAATTTCTTCTAAAATTAGGGTAACCTATTAAAGATATTTTAAGTAAACATTATTCAATTGCAAAAGAGCATAAGTATATAAGTAAAGAAATAGTAGTTTTACAGTGACGGTCCGGGCCGCCTAGGGCACGGGGCGTCACACCCCGAATGGCTGAGTATATGGGCACTCTGAACCTCGATCGGTATGCTAGTACTACTAGTCTTCTTTCGACCACCCAGATCTCTAAAGAACTTATTGTCACAGTGAGTTATGTAACAATAAGCCTACTCACCTGAGAGTCTGTGGTCTAAGAGAACTGGATTGGCAGGACCTCTATTTATAAACTTGCATGAGGTGATCCTTTGAATTCGAATTAGATTAGGAGAAGATTTTCTCCCTTATCCACGATAAAAAATTTGAATTTTTCAAGTCTTATCCAACCACAAAAGATTCGGCAACTTTATGGATTTTTCATTCAAAATTCAAACAGGATTTTAACTAGAATTTTATCTCCTCATTCCCTCATAAAATCTGATTCCCCCTTTTGCCAAAAACATGACTAGATTCGGTCATTAAAGTGTGAGGAGAATCAAAATTCTAATAGGATTTTCTAGCTTGAATTTTATCTCATCCTTATCCAAATAAAACCGAAAATCTCCTTGAGATTTGCCCTCAAAATTTCGGCCACTTTTAGGGAGGAGAGAATCCAAATTCAACTGGGACTGAAACTTGAAATTTTCCTTGAATCCTTATCCATAAAAACCGAAAATATCTTAGAGGATTTTCCTCAACAAAATTCGACCAAGTTAGTTAGGATTGGGATTCAAAATTCAAATAGGATTCAAACAAGATTTTCTTCTTCATAATCCAACTCAAATTCCAATTCTAGCTTTGTTGAATTATCCACAAAGAATTCGAATTCCACTTGGATTATGATTCAAAATTTGAATTTCAAATTTCAAATTCAAATTTAAAATTTCAATTTCAATTTCAAATTTCAAATTCGAATTTCAAATTTAAATTTAAATTTCAAATTTCAAAATTCAAATTTCAAAATCCACAAACAGTTGTGTTTCAATTTCTTGTTCTCATGGATAATTTACTACAACTCCAATCCAATCTCAAATAAAATAATGGTAACTTTATTTGGATTTCGAATAATTGTGTACTCTATTATCCAAAACAAAATCTGAATTCAACGGAGAGAATCTTGTCCACCATCCTAATCCTATGTCAACACTATCCATGCATAATCAACTAGCCAATAGCATACTCAAATCAATTTGCCAATCGTTAAGGAATTATGTGGAGCTAGTAGAGGGACCAATTGGACATATATAATTAGGCTCCCGTGAATCCATAGTATCATCATTCTTTACCAAAGAACTCAATCATATGATCACTAATTTTAGAGTCACACCACTATAAACCTGAAATTTAACTTCCAATTATATACCGTATTACGTAAGCCTGTGACAAGCTATCGTCCAATGACCTTATCATGTATGTAGAACCCTCATATGATATCTATGATCAGCCTTAGGTTAAAGTCTGTTCAATCCTACTAATCAGGCTATCTTAAAGTTCCATTATACCATCGAATAAAGAAAGTGATTATTCACCATATGTGAATAAGAAGTCATCCGCCCAGCAGATGACCCAAGGCCTTGTCCATTTTCACATCCAGTATAATGCCTTTAACAGGGTACCCTTTACTCCTTATTAGAGCTATGATTCCGATATCTATAAATAAACCCTTCATTGTATACAAGTCATGCACCCAACAAACCGGTCTATAAGTTTACTACCTCTGAGACGCTTTAACCACTGGAACATCAAAGTACACAAGTCATATACATAAAGTAGTTCATTCACTCAGGATTAAGGTTATTGCACAATGAACGTCAAAAGTAGATTGATCCATCATAATGGACTACGTAGATCAATCACACTTTAGTCCCGGTCTAATATGTCACCACCAAGCAACATATCTATGACTCTACTTGGGAGTCTATGCTCTAGACAATCAAGACAAACCATCCCCACCATGGCTTTAGACAACATAATAGTCTTAACATGAGTTAGATGCTCGGTCTAACCCAATAGATTACAGGCCTTAGTTTAGATCGCTTACTTAAGAACATTGTCTTCTCACATACAAAAGTCCACTGCATGCAACATTCTAAAAGTTTTAACACAAGTAGTTAGGGAGCCATATTTTCTTACATTTACTTTAACATGTAAACAGAATAAGGACAAACAGCAATGTAATGGATAACCTCTATATATAATTTTATTATCCAGTTCAAAATAAATACATCAAAATGTCTCTAATGCTTAGGGTATTTCCTAACAATCTCCCACTTGCCTTAAGCCAGTAGATGTGCCATGTTACACATCCCCATCGCCTCTACATGCCTCTCAAAGCTTCTAGCCACCAAAGTCTTAGTAAAGGGATCAGTAATTTTGTCCTCGGATGTGATCTTACATACATCTACTTGTCCTGTCTCCACATGCCCTCTCTGATCAAGAACACTAATCCCGATGTTGATTTCCTAGAATCCTTGCAAGTCTGGAAGTCTGAGTCCGTGTATCCTACGGATGTTAGGTCCCCTCCAGAATACATCAGCATATAATCTCTTATTCTCTTAAGATACTTGAGTATATGTTTTACTGCTTGCCAGTGCTTGGTTCTAGGATTCACTTGATATCGACTCGCCATACCCACTACAAAACATATGTCTGGACGAGTGCAAAGCATAGCGTACATAAGGCTACCCACAGCAGATGCATAAGGGACCTTACTCATACGCTCTCTTTCTTCTGATATCTTTGGACAGTCATCCAATGAAAGAGTTAAACCGGCAATAGAAGGCTGTGAACCTTTCTTTGCCTCTTGCATTCTGTATTTGTCAATTATTTTATCTACGTATGAAGCTTGGGATAACGCTATCATTTTGTTCTTTCGATCTCTGAAGAGATGAATGCCTAGAACATAATTAGCTTCTCCCAAGTCCTTCACCTCAAACTGTTGGTGTAGCCAAAGCTTGACTGATGATAAGTTCCCTACATCATTCCCAATGAGTAGTATATCATCGACATAGGTTATCAAAAAGACCACTTTTCCATCCTTAATACGTTTATAAGCACAAGGTTCATCAACATTCTGCACAAAACCAAATGTCTTGATCGCTTGATCAAATCTCTGGTTCCATGAGCGTGATGCTTGGTTTAATCCATAAACGGATCCGAGCAACTTGCAGACTTTTCTTTCTTGGCCTTTTGCCATGAACCCTTCAGGCTATATAATGTAGATACATTCCTCAAGATGGCCATTCAAGAATGCCGTCTTGACATCCATTTGCCAGATCTCGTAATCGAGGGCCGTAGTAATGGATAGAAGAATACGAATAGACTTTAGCATAGCAACAAGTGAAAATGTTTCACCGTAATCGATTTCAGCCTTTTGCGTGTACCCCTTTACAACAGTCTAGCTTTGAAAGTTTCCATTCTCCCTTTCGCATCCTTCTTTCTTTTGTAGAACCACTTGCATCCAATGGGTTTTATCCCATTTGGTAGATCTACAAGTTCCCAAATAGAGTTGGATTTCATAGAATCCATCTCATTGTTCATAGCCTGTTTCCAAGATTTAGAATCAACGTCATTTATAGCTTCATCATAGGTGACCAGATCATCCTCATGCTCATGAGCCTCGGCCTGGTATACCTCAGCATCATCCATGAAGAAATTAGGTTTCTTCGAAACCCTCCCACTACGACGAGACACACTAAATTGTTGATTGTCTGCAGGTCTTTCACAGGAACTCGGACTTGCATCCAAGACCGAAACCTGTGGAGCAATTCTTTCACCCGATAACTCCTTTAGCACCACTTTGCTTCAAGGCTTAAAGTCATTCATGTGGCTTTCCTCCAAGAATGTCACATGGGTTGAAATAATGAATTTTTGTTCCTTCGGGTTATAGAACAGACCTCCCTTAGTTCCCTTAGGATACCCTACAAACATGCACAATTCTGATCTTGGTTCCAGCTTCTTCATATCCCCATCCAGTACATGTGCCGGGCAGCCCCATATTCTCATATGTCTAAGGGAGGGCTTCCTGCCATGCCACAATTCATACAGAGTCTTGGGAATTGATTTGCTTGGAACCTGGTTCAGAATATAGCACGCCGTTTGTAAAGCATATCTCCAGAATGATAACGACAGCGTTGAATAACTCATCGTGGACCGTACCATATCCAACAAGATCCTGTTTCTCCTTTCGGCTACACCATTTTGTTGTGGAGTACCTAGTGCAATCAATTGGGATAATATCCCATTATCTACAAGATGTCCTAGAAATTCATCGGAGAGGTATTTACCACCTCGATCAAATCGAAGTTTCTTTATGGATTTATCCAATTGCTTTTCCACTTCCGCATGATACTCTTTGAACTTGTCAAAGGTTTCACTCTTGCGGTGCATCAGATACACATATCCATACCTCTAGTAATCGTCTATAAAGGAGACATAATACTCGAACCCTCCTCGTGCTGTGATGTTCATGGGGCAACACACGTCAGTGTGTATAATTTCTAAGAGGTCCTGAGCCCTAGTACCCTTAGCTCCAAAAGACCTCTTAGTCATCTTTCCCTCAAGACAAGACTCACATTGAGGAAGATGTACCTCCTCCAGAGATTCTAGAGGACCGTCTTTCACCAACCTTTGAATCCTACCTGATTAATATGACCAAGTCTTAAATGCCAAAGATACACCTTGTTAGAGTGAGAAAATTTCAACCTTTTGGAGTTATCTATTAATTTGGTGTCAAGCAGTGAGTACATATTTGGTTTGATCAAATATAGGTTTCCATCCATCCATCCAGAACAGATAAACGACTTATTTCTATGAATATCAACTCTTTTACTAAAAGAAACTGAATAAGAATCCTTTATTAAACAAGCTACCGATATAAGGTTTCTCCTAAAATTAGGAACATAAAAACAGTCTTCTAATAAAATAATACTTAATTCATCAAAGTAAAGGTAAACATCTCTAACTGCCTCAGCCACCACCAAGCTACCGTTTCTAGTCTGCAACGAGAGGCTCCTATCACGTAGACTTCTCGTTTCCACGAACCCCTGCATAGAAACACAAACATGATTAGTGGCGCCCAAATCAATGACCCAAGTGTCTTTCAATTCTTCTATCAAACACGCTTCTAAATAGTGAAGTTCCTTCCCTTCCTTGCCCTTGATGGCTAGGAATTCCCAGCAAGCCTTCTTGAAGTGACCTACCTTCCCACAGCAGATGCACTTGGACTTTTTAGGGTTCCTGGGCTTCTTTTCTTCTTTTTCTTCTTCCCATCCGAGATAGGAGGATTAGAAGAATTGGAAGCCACTTGCTTCTGATTTGGCCTCTGTAGGAAATAAATCGGTAAAAACGTATCAGAGTGGCGTAGCGGAACAATAAAATTTTTTTAAGATCGTTCAATATCTCATAATGCCATATACAATAAACCAACAATAATTCAAACTCATACCTCAAGGACGCCAATCTGTAAGAGGAGAATGACCGGAGGGCTTCAACCAACTAGCTTTCTCTACTATTCTCTAATTCCCGAATGGCTGAGTGTGTGGGCACTCTGAACCTCGATCGATATGCTAGCACTGCTAGTCCTCTTTCGACCACTCAGAACTCTAAAAAACTTATTGTCATGGTGAGTTATGCAACAATAAGCCTGCTCACTTGAGAGTTTGTGGTCTAAGAGAACTTATTGTCACGGTGAGTTATGCAACAATAAGCCTGCTCACCTGAGAGTCTGTGGTCTAAGAGAATTGGATTGGTAGGACCTCTATTTATAGACGTGCATGAGGTGATCCTCTGAATTTGAATTGGATTAGGAGAAGATTTTCTCCCTTATCCAAATAAAAAATCTAAATTTTTCAAGCCTTATCCAAACAAAAAAGATTCAGCCACTTTATGGATTTTTCATTCAAAATTTAAATAGGATTTTAACTAGAATTTTATATCCTCATTCCCTCATAAAAACTGATTCCCCTTTGTGCCAAAAACATGACTAGATTCGGTCATTAAAGTGTGATGAGAATCAAAATCCTAATAGGATTTTCTAGCTTGAATTTTATCTCATCCTTATCGAAATAAAACCGAAAATCTCCTTGAGATTTGCCCTCAAAATTTAGGCCACTTTTAGGGAGGAGAGAATCCAAATTCAACTGGGAATGATACTTGAATTTTTCCCTATATCCTTATCCACAAAATCTGAAAATATCTTGGAGGATTTTGCTCAACAAAATTCAACTAAGTTAGTTAGTACTGGGATAAAAAATTCAAGTAGGATTCAAACAAGATTTTCCTCTTCATAATCCAACTCAAATTCAAATTCCAGCCTTGTGGAATTATCCACAAAAAATTTGAATTCCACTTGGATTGTGATTCAAAATTTGAAATTCAAATTTCAAATTTCAAATTTCAAATTCAAATTTTAAATTTAAATTTCAAATTAGAATTTCAAATTTAAATTTAAAATTCGAATTTCAAATTTAAAATTCAAATTCAAATTTCAAATTCAAAATTCAAATTTAAAATTTCAAAATTCAAATTTCAAAATCCACAAACAGTTGTATTTCAAATTCTTGTTCTCATGGATAATTTTCTATAACTCTAATCCAATCTCAAATAAAATCATGGCAACCTTATTTGGAGTTCGAATAATTATGTACTCTATTATCCAAAACAAAATCTGAATTCAACCGGAGAGAATCTTGTCCACCATCCTAATCCTATGTCAACACCATCCATGCATAATCAACTAGCCAATAGTATACTCAAATCAATTTGCCAATCGTTAAGGAATTATGTGGAGCTAGTAGAGGGACCAATTGGACATACATAATCGGGCTCCCGTGAATCCATATGATCATCATTCTTTACCAAAAAACTCAATCATATGATCACTAATTTCAGAGTTACACCACTATAAACCTGAAACTAAACTCCCAATTATATACCGTATTACTTAAGCCTGTGACAAGCTATCGTCCAATGACCTTGTCATGTGTGCAGAACCCTCATATGATATCTATGATCAGCTTTAGGTTAAAATCCGTTCAATCCTACTAATCAGGCTATCTTAAAGTTCCATTATACTACCGAATAAAGAAAATGATTATTCACCATATGTGAATAAGAAGTCATCCGCCCAGCAGACAACCCAAGGCCTTGTCTATTTTCACATCCAGTATAATGCCTTTAAAAGGATACCCTTTACTCCTTATTAGAGCTATGATTCCGATGTCTGTAAACAAACCCTTCATCGTATACAAGTCATACACCCAACGAAACGGTCTATAAGCTTACTACCTCTGAGATGCTTTAGCCATTGGAACATCAAAGTACACAAGTCATTTACATGAAGTAGTCCATTCACTCAGGATTAAGGTTACTACACAATGAACGTTAAAAGTAGATTGATCCACTCAAAGCGAACTTCATAGATCAATCACGCTTTAGTCCTGGTCTAATATATCACCACCAAGCAACATATCTATCTCTCTACTTGGGAGTCTATGCTCCAGACAATCAAGACAAACCGTCCCCTCCAAGGCTTTAGACAACATAATAGTCTTAACATGAGTTAGATGCTCAATCTAACCCCATAGACTACCGACCTTAGTTTAGACTGCTTACTTAACAACATTGTCTTCTCGCATACAAAAGTCCATTGCATGCAACATTCTAACAGTTTTAACATAAGCAGTCAGGGGGCTATATTTGCTTACATTTACTTTAACATGTGAATAAAATAAGGATAGACAGCAATATAATGAATAACCTCTATATCTAATTTTATTATCCAGTTCAAAATAAAGACATCAAAATGTCTTTAATGCTTAGGGCATTTCCTAACAGCCTCTTCCTCTTCTGTGAGGGTTTGGAAGATTTCACCAAATTAGCCTCTCCTTTGGGTTGGACCGCATCCCCATCCCTGATCATTCGCTCATAAGCTTGGAGTTACTTCATGAGCTCGGTTAATCCTAATTCTTTTGTCGCCAGATTATATGCGGCCTTAAACCCCACAAAATCTTTTGACAGAGTTTTGAACACCATCTTGATCTGGGTGTTATAGTCCAGCTCAGTATCGTTCTCAATAGCCTCAGCAAAGAATCCTATTAGAGTGATCATATGGTCCTTCACTAGAGTACCTGCCTTCTGCTTGGAGTTCATAATGCTGGTAATAGCAGACTGTCGAGCTAATTTTTCTTGACCTACGAACATATCCTCCAGATTTTCCATGATCTCCCCAGTAACCTGATAAGTCTCATGCTGCTTTTGTAAAGCACTCGTCATGCTAGCCAGAATGTAACACCGAGCTATCTCATTGGATTATTTCCAACGAGTATAGGCAACCGGGACCTCCTCAAGTGGTGTGTCAGGTTTGGGCCTAGGTGGGCATGGTTCGTCCAACACGAACTTGTGTCTCTCGCAGCTAAGAACTATCAGTTGATTTCTTTTTCAGTCTTTATAATTATTGCCATTCAGCTTATTTTTAGTAAGTATTGAAATGAGGGGTGTCGGTAATATTTTGAACTGAAATAAAATTATACTAGACATCATTACAAAGCCCAAGCAAATATACAGATAATTTAGCAAATAAAACAAACAAGTATGTCCCTACATGAAACTTGAAAAACATATCGCATTACAATGGTAATTCTCAGCACCTATTGCCCCAAGCCACCGAAGGGTGGTCATGAGACAAATAGCCAGAACATGGACCCCATCCAATTAATATATGTTGCCTTAAATCCTCCAAGGTTAAGACATATATTAATAACCGTTTATTTTGGCCACCAGTTTAGTTAATAGATCTTCTAGGGAAGGTTAATAACTAAACGAGTCTTGAGTGTATAACAATTGTTTACGTAGCCCGATCCATGTCCTACCAAGCCATTGAGGGGTGGTCATGAATACGATCATGCCTGAACACGTTTTCCACGTAGGAGATCCAACCTAGTATACCGATGGTGGTAAACACCTACCGAAGGGTGTGGTCAGGGCAGAACTGACACGAGGCATTACCATGCTTTCACATATGGATCAACAATGGAGGCCGTGTGTTTTGTTTGAAACCCTCTCCCACTCAATATTTTGAAAAACATGCAAGTTTTGACAAATATATATGATCAATATAGTATGAGCGGCACTCACCTATCCTATATGATATGTTGTCAAATATGCATATAAAACCTCCATCAATACATATTTATACATCCATGACATATCACAAAAAAAATAATTGATAGAATAATAACCAAGCCATGGTTCCATCCTAGAACAAAGAAAATAAAGATCACAAAATTCCATCCAAAGCATTCTTTGGGTCTTGAATTTTGTTCCATCTTCTTGTATCCATCTTTACGTAGCCTCTCCATTTATTTCTCATTCCAAGAATCATTTAAAATTTAAATCCCGAAAATTTAAATTTCAAATTCAAATTCCAAATTCGAATTTCAAATTTAAATTTTAAATTCAAATTTTAAACAATTTTAAATATCAAGTGCAATAATATGTAATTTCAAAAATTTCAAATTTTTAATTACACATTTTTAAACATGATTTAAAAATTAAATCTCAAATTTAAAAATCAAAATTTTTTTGATTTTCGAACCATCGGCCCCACGGCCCCGTAGGCCGACAGCCGCCGTGGGTAGGCCCCAGCCCCGGGGGGGCTAGCAGCCCACGGCCACAGGCCATGTGCAGCCATGCCAGGCTGTAAGCCAAGCCTGCAGCCACAGGCTGCACGCTTGGTGTGACGTCCCTGATTTCCATCACCCGCAACTGTCATGAACCAGTATTGCCGAACAAGACAGCTCATGTGCCGAATCTAGGTCGTCAGTTTAAAACTCTTTTTCTTAAACTTTCATTTTTCAAGGTCCGAAAATTTCATCCATAATTTTTTTTCTTTTTTAATACACACGTTTTCGAAAAGAAAGCTAAGTTTGAAAACCATGTAAAATATAATACTAACTTTCAGTTGTCCTTTGGAGTATAACAAAATGCATAATATACAAAATATTTATACTGCATTTTTTTTTTCACAAACTCTTCAATTCGCTAACTTAAAAAGCTCAGCGGAAGTCTTTTGGTAAGATCAAATCCACGGTGAAATCCCTATCCCTTGACACGTGCACATCCTATCGCCATCCATATATCTACTGGACAGGTTTCTTACCGGTAACATGAACAAACTGGTGAGCTAACAGGCTCAGTAAGTTCAAACATACTTAGTAAGAATCAAACAAATTTAAAAATATTGAAAACTAATCTCCTATGAATAGTACTATTCATAATAAATAGTACTATTCATAGTGACTTTGACCTTTGACTGATGAATAGTAACTGTTATCTTAACTGGTTACTATTCACATTACGTTAACTGCATACTATTCACATATCCTAACCGAAATCACTATACTTAGTATACTCTTTGGTTATGCTCAATTATAGTTTTCATCATATTATTGATGGTTCATTCTCTATTTACTTTTTAGTATAGAGCTCTTTTTATTGCAATACCGTTATTAATCTTGCGCGCTGACTGGGAGGGCTTAGAGAGCGACCCTAGAGCTTTGGCATCCACAGCCTTTATATCCTCGTAGGACCTGAGAGACCTCCATCAATATGTTAGAGGAACGGTACGCCTTAATAGTTTTTATTACCATCTTTCAATTATAGTTTTGACCAAGTGACATTAATCGTCACCTCAAGGTCACTATCCTCCATCGCCCGTAGGCCTTACTTATACTCTTTTCTCATTATATGGGATATGTTATACTAACTAATCCCCAAATGTCCTTAGGACTTTATATCTAATGCACATCTAGTACATAATAAAACAACTCAGTATTTTATGTTGCAGACATGAAAATGCTTGAACTTACCAATACTGTGCTAATGTCCACTTCCGGAACTCCTCCACAGTTTTATCTCTAATTTGACTTCCTACAGACATAATATTGTCTGTTAATATTCTCTATTAATTTGGCACTTTAAATATATTTACTTTGTGATAAATTTTACAAAACATTTTAATTCATTATATGGTACACGGTCTGCAACACGCCCGTGTCCCTAACCGTATACCTCTCGGTTTTATTTTACACGCCCGTGTACTATTTAAACTCTAGATTTTTAACCTTAAAATTTCCATTTTGGATCCTAGAATTTTATTTAAGTTATTCTAAATCCTTTACGGACCTTTCCGAGCCTTTAGGAAATTTATGATCAAAATGACCATTTTGCCCCTATCGGGTCTTGGGACCGTAATTATTCTGTTCTATCATATTTCTCAAATTTTCTAAGCCCAATTATCTTAAAATAACTTTTCCTAGGCTTCTGTATCATTTTACATCATTTTTCGACCCTCAGTAACTATTCATCCGTCACCTAGGGTCGTTTCTCGTTTTTCAAGCGTTTCAGAGCCTCAAATGGCCCTTTCACTACTCTCGAAACGCTTTTCACCTCGTCTCCGACCCTCGGTCCTTGAGAGGCTCGGGTTTCCTATCCCGACCTAATATTTTTCCTCGTTTCCCAAAATACCCCTAACATGAAATTTTTGTCTTGTTTTAGGCATTTTAGACATTAAGGGTCAATTTACTATTCCTTTTGGGTTGGTTTTCCATTTCAATCCTAATCCATCGAGGGGTCCCGGTTTCCTTCCAAGTCTAATATTTTTACCCCTCATTCCCTGAAATGCCCTTGTGCCGTTTTAAAAATTTCGGTAGCATTTCCGCTTATATTTTAAGGTTTCCCCAATGTTAGGTACGCCTCAAAACCTTTGTACCTACCACATATTATACCAGAGGCCTATTTTATAAAAAGTTTCCAAACTTTGTATAAAAATTTTTCACATAAATCAATATTCAAAAATCCATACACAATCAACAATATTTTCCAAACTAACCATGGTTTTACATGTTAATCATCACCAAATAAGTTTCATCACAACATTTCAAAAAAACACATATCACTCTTAGGTTTTCTAATGTATAAAACAACATCAAAACCTAACAAACTTTTCATTCTAACCCTAGCATTAGCCACGGATTTTCATACAAATCACATAGAAAATTTTGTTTTCTTTACTGGGGTTTTTATCAATATTTTTCAACGCTAAAAATTTCCATTTCCTAGTGTTCATTACCTACGGTTTTAGCATGAAAATTTACATCAATTTTTTTCTTGTTTCCTTATTCCAATTCATGCTTAATTCAACATGAAATCAAATGGTTCTAAACACCAAATCAAATCAACAATTTCCACTTTACTTTTCACACCAACAATGCCATGGTTTATGACATCAACATGATGATGTCATCAACTATTTATATTAATTCAGTAAGTAATTCATGGTCAAATTTTGACTAAAAACCGAACCGAACGGAACTTTACCGAAATCGTGTAGGCAGGTTTCGGGCACCTCCGGTGTGATCGATTTGTTTTATTTTTCTTCCGTTTGGTTAGAATTCTCTACCGTAAATTTCTATCGTTTTAGTGCATTTCGATGTATTCTCTAGGGTTTTCGGCTCTGATTTCGAACCGTCATACCCAAAAACGTTCGGTAAGATTTTCCATCCCTGAACTCACTCACTCTAACACTGCCAGAACATTTTCACAGTACTCTCAACAGTATTAAAACACAACTTTTTCGCATTTTATTCATTAAAATTGCTATATACATACAATTTTAACCTACTCCGAGAATCTAAAATTCCTGATTATCACATTTATCCCTCTTTATAGAATTTTCATCCTTGAAAATTTAAAACAAGTGGGGGTACAAATTTCTAATTTCTTCTTCGCGTTCCCATGTAGCCTCTTCAATGTTGTGATTTTTTGATAGCACTTTGACTAATGGGATTGTTTTATTCCTCAAAACTTTATCTTCGCGTGCTAGAATTTGAACAGGTCTTTCTTCATAAGTCAGGTCTTCCTGAATCTAGATCGGTTCATGTTTCAGCACATGGGACGGATCCGATATGTACTTCCGTAGTATCGACACGTGAAACACATTATGTACTGCCGACATTTCTGGAGGTAACGCCAATCTATAGGTAACTTTACCAATGCATTCGATGATCTCGTATGGCCCAATATATCTTGGACTCAATTTCCCCTTATTCCCGAACCGCATTATTCCTTTCATCAGTGAAATTCTTAGGAATACAAAATCCCCTTCATTGAATTCTAGGGATCTTTGTCTTTTTTCCGCATAGCTCTTCTGTTGGCTCTGGGCTATCTTCATCCGCTGCTGTATTTTTGTAATTGCATCCACTGTCTCTTGTACAAAATCTGTCTTATGCAGTCATTTCTCTTGTAGGTCATACTAGTGAACCGGTGATCTACACTTCCTTCCATACAAAGCTTCATAAGGTGCCATACCTATCGAAGCTTGGTAGCTGTTGTTATATGAAAACTCTACCAATGGAAGTTTCTTATTCCAGCTCCCCAGGAAATCTATTATATACGCATGCAGCATGTCTTCTAACGTTTGGATGGTTCGCTCAGATTGCTCGTCTGTCTATGGATGAAATGTTGTGCTCAGACGCGCCTCTGTTCCCATAGCTTCTTGCAGACATGTCCAAAAGTAGTAGGGTATAAAGGGGTTACCCTTTGTCGTAGTTCAATGATGAGTCCCTTCCAAAATATGTCACAAAAGTCATCATTAGTGATGTTGGATAGAGGATATGTCCTTACAACGCTATCTTGAAATCTGACTGCATACAAGAACACAGTATCGCTTAGCATCATTTGCTGTCTCTCTGCCTTCAGGACAAAGTCTCTGACATCAGCATACTTGGGCATGGTCGGTGGCAACGATACCGTCCTACTCTCAAGAGGGTCTATAGCTGGTGCTGCACTCTTCTGTGGAAACTGCTCCAGCATGACGTGGTGAAATTCAGCCCAATCCATTGCTAATAGCATCTCCAGATCACAATACTCCCAATATAACTATGCATCCTCACGGAATGTGCCAATGGCCATCAAACCCCAGCTATACTCATCTATATCACACTGGTGCATGATAACCTCGGTGTCATGTAACCAGTCCCGCGTAGAGATCCGCTACTGACTATAAGGACCGCCTCGATCATGTACTTTAATTTTCAATTTAATGAGAAATTGAAGAATAATTTGATGCATTTTAGTACAATTTTTAAAGTACACGGTCAGGTACACGACCGTGTAAGTGGCCGTGTACTACTCAGACTGTGTACGTGTGTGTAGCCGTGTAAGTGTACATGGCCATGTAGCAGAACCTGGTCAGGTACACGGCCGTGTAAGAGGCCGTGTACTGATCGGGTTGTGAACATATGAGAAGCCGTGTAACTGAACATGGCCGTGTACTAAGACACAGTCAAGAACACGGCCGTGTAAGAGGCTGTGTACCCATTGGGTTATCGAACGTGTAAAAGGCCGTGTTGAAGAAATTCAGCTAGTACACGCCCGTGTCCAGAGTATACATGCTCATGTTACCTTATACACACCCATGTTAAAGGCCGTATTGAAGGCCGTGTAATGAGCAGAAAGCCGTTACACAAACCCTCAAATTGCATGAAACCTAATTACTATGCAATGAGTAATTAAGTTAGAAAATATAGTATATTTTCCCATTGAATAGACTAAATAGATATGGTACTGTTTAAGTACTATTCATGCAGTAAAAGGGACAACTAACAGCAAACCTGGTCCACCCTATTATGTGTATAAATGAATAAGACATGCAGTGTCGAGAAACTGGTCCGGACGATTATTTCTTGACACTAGATTGGTAAATAGGTCACCAAAATGCTCGGACCGAACATCTGAGCACAATAGCGAGAGATAGCCTAGGCAAGGGCACGATATCGAGAAAATGGTCCAGATGACCTCTTCTCGCCTAGAGACTAACAAAATCAGAGTTGAAGCACTCAGACCAGTCAATTAAGTAGAAAATAGTGGATAATGAATAGTGAGAGGTATGCAGTATCAGGATAAGGGTCAAGACGACCTTTACTCACCTCGAAACTGATATATTTGGGCTCAGAACGCCTAAATTAGGCAATCGGGCACCTGATATGTTTTTCGAGTCGGGGTCACACAGATCCTGAAAACTAGTCTAGATGACCTCTGATGGATGTAAAACTAATAAAAATGGAATCAACACATCGAAATTAGTCAAGAGAGATTGTGCTTGAAATTTCACCCGAGAACGCCTCAGTTTGCATGCGAAAGGACAACACAGTGTAGACACAACCACAGTATAGGGTGTGAACAGTAATTTAGACTGATAATGGGCTCTTAGACAGTAGAAAACAACCAGGAATTTATAGTACAAAAATCAGATTCAGAAAACCAATTTTCTGGTGAAAATTGGAACACTGCTGAGAAAGGACCGAACACCGTAGTATAAAATTCGACTGCGATGAGAAGCCAACACAGATAAATTGGCCTTAAATTTCCATGCTCCTTAGCTGCAAAAGCAGCTGTAATCTACAGCAAACATAGCCCAAAAGGTGGTCATTAAAATAATCTCCCCAGTCATGACACACTTGAATATTTAATTCAAGGGTTTCCAAAAAAGCTAGTCAACAACAATTATTTATTCTTCTCTCCTTCCAATGAGCAGCCCATGCCCATTTCTTCTGAAAATTAGCAGCATATTTGTCCCATGATTTGGCTAATTTGGTAGACAATTAAGTAAGATTAAGCCTAAGTAGTTTGGTTAAGGTTTGCCTATAAAAGGCACCCTTAACACAAGATATGGACTTTTGATTCCACACACCTAAAACCACAAGTCTTTTCTTCTTCTTTTCCTTGCTTGCTACCGAATCTTCTCAACCCCAAAAGCCAACATTTTGCAAGCAAAAACCTTGACCAAAACTCACAAAAATACTGACGTCTTCCATGCTTGAGCAAGGGGAGATCGAACTAAGCTTTTCGGGTGCACCAAGGGCAAGTGCAAAACCGATTTTCCTTGTGTTTTGATTTTTGGTTTTGAGTTGTGTTTTGAATTTTTTTTTCCGTAACTTGGCTAGCATAAAACCAACCTCCAGCCCTTAAGTTTCCATGGTATTTTGACCCCCCAAGCCTAGCCAAAAGTGTACTTGAGTCCAAAGCACCAAAGGTAAAAACCGAAACCCTTCTCATGGTGATTGGTTGAAAAATTTAGTTTTCAATCTAAGGGTTTTATGTGTATTCGTTTATGCACAAGGTTGTATTAATTTATTTGAGCCCTAAGCTTTCATTTCTTAAATTCATTATGGTTGTAGTTGTGTTTACTTTAAGTTGCATATGGTTTGTGGATGTGAATGCATGGATGTGTATTATGATGGCTGGACACAAATCCGTCCTTAGAAAACGGCCACTGATTTTGGATATTTTGACCTACTTCGATTCCGAATCTGGGATTTGTTAAAACATGGTATTTTAAGGAAATTTCGATATGGTCGTTTTTCCGTGAAATAGGCCTCGGCCAAAAACGAGCTTAAGATAGGTTTTTAGGGTGTTTTTCACTTAGTGTCCAAAACAGGGACAAAACTGGGAACAAAATCCGAACCCAGTGTTTAGTCTCGGGTTTTGCTAGAAATGGACCATATAGAGTCCGAATCAGTTCTCGAACTCAACACAAAAGTTGTAGATCTCATCGAGACCTTGAGAATGACTTGCAAGAGTCAAATATTTGGCCGTTTCGGGCCTCAAACCGGCCATTTTTACATAGACGTAAAACTGGGATTTTTATAAAAAACTGGCACCAAGCCCACGGTTTTAATGAAATTAGGAGCCGTTAGAGGTAGATTTAGGCTTTGAGATGAACATGAGATTTGTTGTCTTGTCGAGGATGAAAACTTTCATGTTCGACAAAATTTCAAACAAAGTCGTTTAGACCAGGTTTCAAAATTGTTTTCAAAAATGGTTCAAAGACCACCTTTAAAATGCAAGCCTTAAAAATGTGATTTATACACTTCAAAATAAAGATATGTTTTAACACTTTAAAATATGACCAAGGTTTTTATAAAAAACATCCCCCACCTTCCAACGGGGTGATAATGGGGCGGTTTCAAAATAAGGAATTTTTCCAAGATTTTTGCAAGCCAACCCAAACAATTTTTCAAAATAAAATAGTGTGTGTAGCCCGGTAGGCTACCACACCAAACAAGCTTAGTAGCCCAGTAGGCTACTACCCCAAACAAGCCATAGTGGCCTGGTGGGCCATTATACTAAACAAGTCTTAGTAGCCCGGTAGGGTGCCACACCCCAATAAGCAAAGTAACCCGGTCGGTTACTACACTAAGTTCACGTATAGTAACTCGGTAGACTACCTGGTTACTAACACACGAGTTAACCGGTCAATCGGCTAAGTAGTAAACTAGTCAAGGGCCACGTTTTGAACAACATAGTGAGGAGCGTTGATTGATCTGTCAAGTAGACGGTTGATCAAACACGATATGATTTAGACACCAAATCCCCATAATAGGCCAATAGGGTACCGACATGTCTCAGTACCCCATTGAAATGCAAGTTATAGTCACTAATGACAATAGTGACTCAACGAGAGTATTAATGAGAAACGTTATTGATGACAGGTGGTAAACTGGGAATTGATAAAGGCGTGAGTTCAAGTTGCTTGCAATTAGGTAAGTACAACTCCGCCTATGGCATCAATGAAAATGATTTTAAATGATATTTTATAGTATGTTAAAATATGTATGCCATGCACACGATATTGCACCTCATGTTTAAGAGCATGTAGTTTCACAATCAAGTAGATTGATGAAAAAGCAAGTTAGATGCCATACGTCCCTACCATATAGGAGTTGGGACAGCTTAGAGAAGCATATGGCTAGAAAAGATAAACAAGACGGAAAGTAGTAAGCATGTCGTGTCGGTCCTTTCAATGCAGGGGTTTTAAGTTAAAGCAGAAAGTTGAGCATCCGTTGATGGCTCTCAGGCTATTTTACCACGGGCGTTACCGATGGTCTATGCACGCACGGTACTAACACATGGGCCCTAAATAGACAAGAAAAAAGAGAAGTTTGAAGCATAAATGAACATAACCAGATCATGCATTAGTTATAGTTCACCATGCTTCTAGATGCATTCAGTACACGATGTTCTGTGATGCACATGTTATGTGAAGTTTTATAATCATTGATATGGAATGTGATATGTGATATTTGATATGATAAAGTGGTATATGTGATATATGACTGCTTATATGATTTTAAGTATATACTATATTTAAACATGTTTTACGATAAACATGTTGTACTTACTGGACGTAAAGCTCACGTAGTGTGTTTATGTTGTAGGTAAGCGTCCTACGGCTTAAGTCCCAATGGGCGATTATGGCAGTGGAGGCGGATGTGAGGGTGAGGTTATCGAGACACCCTGAGTTTATCTTCCGCAAAATTTGAGTATCAGTATTGAGTAGTAATTGTTAAATAGTACTTTGAATAGTAATTGTCAGACAGTATGTTTGAATAGTAATCGTTACATAGTATTTTTGAATAGTAATCGTAAACCGTATTTTTGAATAGTAATCGTTAAGTGGTATTTTTGAATAGTAATCGTAAACTGTATTTTTGAATAGTAATCATTAAATAGTATTTTTAAATAGAAACCGTTAAATAGTATTTTTGAATAGTAATCGATATACGTACGTATATAGTAAATACGTACATGTAAAAAAAATCCCTAATTATATGATATCTAGTTAAGTATAAATTGCAAGAAAGTATAAGAAATAAGCAGTTCAGTTTTTAAGTGATGGTCCGGGCCACCGAGGTCACAGGGCATCACAGTTGGTATCAGAGAGGTTTCCTGCCACCCTACCTCACATCGCTGTACGCTTGTCTCATCTGTCCAAGTAAGTTAGCTTTTATTTTTTAAAAATTTAGTATATGAGTTGACGATTAGCTTATAATAGGAGAATGGCCACACCGGTTAACCCTCAACAAGTGCAAGAGGATCAAGAAGCGAGCGTAGGTTTCACCACCATGCGACCACACACATACGACGACAGCAACCCATACGAACTCCCTTATTGGATTCATCATATGGAGACAATCTTCTAAGGGTGCCATATTCTACCCCGTCCACAGGTGGTAATGGCCAGTAGCTGATTGCGAGGACCAGTAATGACATGGTGAAATGATCGATGCAGGATCAGGGGTCCAGCGATGCAGTGGGATGAGTTCTGCTAAGATCTTCGTAACTCCGACGACCCAAGTAAGGATGCAGACATCTGGGATGATATGTATGAGAGGAGATATCAGGTCTTCTCTGACATTTGAGACATTTACGAGGGAGAGACCATGGTACACTACTGTTGCCTAGCATTCCCTTAGACAAGCCATTTGCAGAAGTAACCGACTTGCATTGGAGAGGGATTCCATGGTAGGTGAGGGACCTCATCCACTACCCTCCGCCATATGAGAACTTGAGGCGCCTGGTCTGAGACATAATGGACACTGAGCGAGTGGCACTCAACCCTGATCTGGCAAACACCGCACCTCAGCTGGCCGACGAAGAGCTCGCGACCGAACCACAGCTAGCAGTACCTGAAGACAATGGAGACCCGATGAAGGACCCCGAACCAGCCCCTCTATGGGATTAGACCGAGCATCTAACTCATGTTAAGACTATTATGTTGTCTAAAGCCTTGGAGGGGACAGTTTGTCTTGATTGTCTGGAGCATAGACTCCTAAGTAGAGACATAGATATGTTGGTTGGTGGTGAAATATTAGACCGGGACTAAAGCGTGATTGATCTACGAAGTCCGCTTTGAATGGATCGATCTCCTTTTGACGTTTATTATGCAGTAATCTTAATCCTGAGTAGATGGACAGCTTCATGTATATGACTTGTGTACTTTGATGTTCCAATAGCTAAAGCGTCTCAGAGGTAGTAAGCTTATAGACCGGTTCATTAGGTGCATGACTTGTATATGATGAAGGGTTCGTTTATAGATATCAGAATCATAGCTCTAATGAGGAGTTAAGGGTATCCTCTTAAAGGCATTATACTGAATGTGAAAATGGACAAGGCCTTGGGCCGTTTACTGGGCAGATGACTTCTTATTCACATATGGTGAATAATCATTTTCTTTATTCGGTAGTATAATAGAACTTTAAGATTGCCTGATCAGTAGGATTAAACGGACTTTGGCCTAAGGCTCATCATGGATATCATATGAGGGTTTTGCATATATGACAAGGTCATTGGACGATAGGTTGTCACAGGCTTACGTAATATGGTATATAATTAGGAGTTCAGTTTCAGGTTTATAGTGGTGTGACTCTGAAATTAGTGATTATATGATTGAGTTGTTCAGTAAAGAATGATGATTATATGGATTTACGGGAGCCCGATTATATATGTCCAATTAGTCCCTCTACTAGCTCCACATAATTCCTTAACGTTTGGCAAAATTGATATGTGTATGCTATTGGCTAGTTTATTATGCATCGATGGGGTTGACATAGGATTAGGATGGTCGACAGGATTCTCTCCGGTTGGATTCAGATTTTGTTTTGGATAATAGAGTACACAATTATTCGAACTCCAAATAAAGTTGCCATTATTTTATTTGAGATTGGATTGGAGTTGTAGAAAATTATCCATGAGAATAAGAATTTGAAATACAACTGTTTTGTGGATTTTGAAATTTGAATTTTGAAATTTGAAATTTGAATTTGAATTTGAAATTCCAATTTGAAATTCCAATTTGAAATTTCAATTTAAAATTTGAAATTTGAAATTTGAATTTGAAATTTGAAATTCAAATTTTGAAACACAATCCAAGTGGGATTCGAATTTCTTATGGTAAATCCACCAGGAATGAAATTCGAATTTGAGTTGGATATGGAGAGGAAAATTTTGTTAGAATCTTACTTGAATTTTGAATCCAAATCCTAACAATAATGGACAAAAATTTTGAGGATTATACTCATGGAATTTTTGGATTTTTTATGGATAAGGTTCAAGGAAAAATTCAAGTTTCAATCCCAGTTGAATTTGGATTCTCTCCTCCCTGATTATGGCCGAAAATTTGAGGAAGATCTCCTAGGAGATTTTCGGTTATTCTGGATAAGGATGAGATAAGATTCAAGCTTGAAAATCTTAGTAGAATTTTTGATTCTTCGTTATCCAAAAGTGGCTGAAATTTTGGTAGGGATTTTCCCCTTGGATTTTTGAATTTTTTGGTTAAAAAAGGGAGATAAGATTCATGTTAAAATCTTGTTTAGATTTGAATTGGATAATCCTAATGTTAGCTGAAATTTGTCGGGATTTTCCCTTGGATAATTTCAGAATTTATGTTGTGGATAAGGGAGAAAATCTTCTCCTAATCCAATTTGATTTCAGAGAATCACCTCATGCACGTCTATAAATAGAGGTCCTGCCACTCCAGTTCTTTTAGACTACAAACTCTCAGTTGAGCAGGCTTATTGTTGCACAACTCATCGTGGTAATAAGTTCTTTAGAGATCTGGGTAGTCGAAAGAAGACTAGTAGTGCTAGCACACCGATCAAGGTTCAAAGTGTCCACATACTCAGACATTCCAGAATTAGAGAATAGTAGAGAAGGCTAGTTGGTTGAAGCCCTCCAGTCATTCTCCTCCTATAAGATTGGCGTCCGTGAAGTATGGGTTTAAATTGTTGTTGGTTTATTGTACATGGCATCATGAGATATTTAACGATCTTGAAAAATTTTTATTGTTCTATTGTGCAACTCTGATACATTTTTATCGATTTAATTCCTACAATTGGTATCAGAGCCATCTCATGACTATGCCATGTACATAAATTAGACAATTAATTAGTCGTTTTTATTTATGTATGGATTTAATATTTAGAGAGTGGCATTCTAGGATTCCTTTATGTTGTTATCATGTAGTATATGTAAAGTATGTGGTTATTTTAATTTTCTGAATTATTATAAGCATGCTTGTTTTTTGCCGGTTATGGTTCCTTAGAATTTAGAAAAATTGTATCCAGGAATTTTTATGTAACCATGGGAGCAGTTTGTTAATACTGTAATTTTCTCATGGATTTTAATTTTTGTCTCTTAGAATTATTATGATTAGAATTTTGTACACCAGAAACGGTTTAGGATTTTTTATGTAATTATTCTTAGAGGAGATTGAAGATTGAAGACCGTAATTTATATTTTCCAAAAGTTAAATTTAATTTAAAGGTCGAAATTTTGATTGTGTGGAAAATTTCAATTTAATTGGGATTCAAATTAATTTTTGGAGATCCTAATGGGTAAATTGGAACATGGCATGAAAATCGAGACACGACCCCTCGGGATAGGCTATCGGGCCCTCGGGCAGGATGGGGCTGCGGCAGCCCCTATACAAGCCATGACCACCCACGGCCACAGGCTTGGCCTGCAACCGAGGGTGGCTGTGGCCCTCCAAAGGCTGGCCGCAACCTGGTCGTGTAGCCTGTGGCTGCAAGCGCTGCCTGCAACTTGCCGGCTACTGCCCCCAGCCTGGGCGTGTAGCCAGGCGCTACAGGCTTGGCCTGCAGCCTGGTAAGGCTGCACATGGGGCGGCCGTGGGCTGCCAGCCCCCCCGGGGCTGGGGGCTGCCGGCTTACGGGGCGGTGGGAACGGTTCTAAAATCGAAAAATTTTGATTTTTAAATTTTAAATTTAATTTTAAATCATGTTAAAAAATATGTAATTGAAAATTTAAAATTTTTGAAATTACATATTATTACACATGATGTTTAAAGTTGTTTAAAATTTGAATTTGAAATTTAAATTTGAAATTCGAATTCGGAATTTGAATTTGAAATTTAAACTTTTGGAATTTAAATTTTTAAATGATTCTTGAGATGAGAAATAAATGGAGAGGCTATATAAAGATAGACACAAGAAGACGGAACAAAATTCAAGACCCAAAGAATGCTTTGAATTGAATTTTGTAATCTTTATTTTCTTTGTTCTAGGATGGAACCCTGGCTTGGTTATTCTGTCAATTATTTTTTCTGTGATATGTCATGAATGTATAAATATGTATTGATGGATGTTCTATATGCATATTTGATAACATGTCATATAGGATAGGTGAGTGCCGCTCATACTATATTGATCATAAATATTTTTCAAAACTTGCATGTTTTTCAAAATATTGAGTGGGAGAGGGTTTCAAACAAAACCCACGACCTCCATTGTTGATCCATATGTGAAAGCATGGTAACGCCTCGCGTCAGTTTTGCCCTAACCACACCCCTCGGTAGGTGTTTACCGCTGCCGGTATACTAGATTGGATCTCCTATGTGGAAAACATGTTTGGGTACGATCCTATTCATGACCACCCCTCGATGGCTTGGAAGGACGTGGATCGGGCTACGTAAACAATGGTTATATACTCAAGACTTATTTAGTTATTAACCTTCCCTAGAAGCTTTGTTAACTAAACTGGTGGCCAAATAAGTGGTTATTAATATATGTCTTAACCTTGGAGGATTTAAGGCAACATATATTAATTGGACGGGGTCCATGTTTCGGCTATTTGTTTTCATGACCACCCCTCAGTGGCTTCGGGCAATAGGTGCTGAGAATTACCGTTGCAATGCTACATGTTTTTCAAGTTTCATGCAGGAACATACTCGTATGTTTTATTTGCTAAATTATCTGTATATTTGCTTGGGCTTTGTAATGATGTCTAGTATAATTTTATTTCAGTTCAAAATGTCACCAACACCCCTCATTTCAATACTTACTAAGAATAAACTGAATGGTGATAATTATAAGGATTGGAAAAGAAATCCGTTGATAGTTCTCAGCTGCGCGAGACACAAGTTCATACTGGATGAACCATGGCCACCAGTGCCCAAACCTAACACACCGCTTGAGGAGGTCCCGGTTGCCTATACTCGTTGCAGAGAATCCAATGACATAGCTCGATGCTACATACTAGCTAGCATGACGAGTGCTTTACAAAAGCAGCATGAGACTTATCAAGTTGCTGTGGAGATCATGGAAAATCTGGAGGACATGTTCGGAGGCCAAGAAAAGTTGGCTCGACAGTCCGCTATAGCCAGCATAATGAACTCTAAGCAAAAGGCGGGTATTCTGGTGAAGGATGATGTGATCACTCTAATGGGATTCTTCGCTGGGGCTGCTGAGAACAGTGCTGAGTTGGACTACAACACCCAGATTGAGATGGTTTTCAAAACTCTGTCTAAAGAATTTCTAGGGTTTAAGGCCGTATACAATCTGGCGACAAGGGAGTTAGGACTTACCGAGCTCATGAAGCAACTCCAAGCTTATGAATGGATGATCAAGAATGGGGATGTGGTCCAACCCAAAGGAGAGGCCAATTTGGCAGAATCTTCCAAACCCTCACGAAGAGGAAGAGGCCAAATCAGAAGCAAGCGGCTTCAGTTCTTCTAATCCTCCTGTCTCGGATGGGAAGATGAAGAAGAAGAACAAGAAGCCTAGGGACCCTAAGAAGTCCAAATGCTTTCGTTGTGGGAAGGTAGGTCACTTCAAGAAGTCTTGCTAGGGATTCCTAGCCACCAAGGGCAAGGAAGGTAAGGAACTTCACTACTTAGAAGCGTGTTTGGTGGAAGAATCGAAAGACACTTAGGTCATTGATTCGGGCACCACTAATCATGTTTGTGTTTCTATGCAGGGGTTCATGGAAACGAGAAGTCTACATGATAGGAGCCTCTCGTTACGGACTAGAGACGGCAGTTTGGTGGTAGCTAAGGCAGTGGGAGATATTTATCTTTACTTTGATGAATTTAGGTTTATTTTGTTGAAAGACAGTTTTTATGTTCCTAATTTTAGGAGGAACCTTATATTGGTAGCTTGTTTAATAAAGGATTCTTATTCAGTTTCTTGTAGTAAAAGAGTTGATATTCATAGAAATAAGTCTTTTATCTGTTCTAGATGGATGGATGAAAATTTATATTTGATCAAACCAAAGATGTACTCACTGCTTGACACCAAATTAATAGATAACTCTAAAAGGTTGAAAGTTTCTCACTCTAATAAGGCGTATCTTTGGCATTTAAGACTTGGTCATATTAATCAGGATAGGATTCAAAGATTGGTGAAAGACGGTCCTCTAGAATCTCTGGAGGATGTACGTCTTCCTCAATGTGAGTCTTGTCTAGAGGGAAAGATGACTAAGAAGTCTTTTGGAGCTAAGAGTACTAGGGCTCAGGAGCTCTAAGAAATTGTGCACACTGACGTATGTGGCCCCATGAACGTCATAGCACGAGGAGGGTTCGAATATTATGTCTCCTTTATAGATGATTACTCGAAGTATGGATATGTGTATCTAATGCACTGTAAGAGCAAAACTTTTGACAAGTCCAAAGAGTATCATGCGGAAGTGGAGAAGCAATTGGATAAATCCATAAAGACACTTCGATCTGATCGAGGTGGTGAATACCTCTCTGACGAATTTCTAGGACATCTTGTAGAGAATGGGATATTATCCCAATTGACTACACCTAGTACTCCACAACAGAATGGTGTAGTTGAAAGGAGAAACAAGACCTTGTTGGATATGGTACGGTCCATGATGACTTATTCAATGTTGCCATTATCATTTTGGGGATATGCTTTACAAACGGCATGCTATATTTTGAACCAGGTTCCAAGCAAATCAATTCCCAGAACTCCGTATGAATTGTGGCGAGGCAGGAAGCCCTCCCTTGGACATATGAGAATATGGGGCTGCCTGGCACATGTACTGGATAGGGATGCGAAGAAGTTGGAACCAAGATTAGAATTATGCATGTTTGTAGTGTATCCAAAGGGAACTAAAGGAGGTCTGTTCTATAACTCGAAGGAACAAAAGGTCATTATTTCAATCCATACGACATTCTTGGAGGAAAGTCACATGAATGACTTTAAGCCTCGAAGCAAAGTGGTGCTAGAGGAGTTATCAGGTGAAAGAACTGCTCCACAGGTTTTGGTCTTGGATGCAAGTCCGAGTTCCGGTGAAAGACCTACAGACGATCAACAATTTAGGGTGCCTCGTCGTAGTGGGAGGGTTTCGAAAAAACCTAATTTCTTCATGTATAATGCTGAGGTATACCAGGCCGAGGCTGATAAGCATGAATTCAGGCTATAAACAATGAGATGGATTCTATGAAATCCAACTCTGTTTGGGAACTTGTAGATTTGCCGGATGGGATAAAACCCATTGGATCTAAATGGGTCTACAAAGGAAAGAAGGATGCGGAAGGGAGAGTGGAAACTTTCAAAGCTAGACTGGTTGTGAAGGGGTACACGCAAAAGGCTGGAATCGATTACGATGAAACCTTTTTGCCTGCTGCTATGCTGAAGTCTATCCGTGTTCTTCTGTCTGTTGCTGTGGCTCTCGATTATGAGATCTGGCAAATGGATGTCAAGACGGCATTCTTGAATGGCCATCTTAAGGAAAGTATCTACATGATACAGCCTAAAGGGTTGGTAGCAAAAGGCCAAGAAAGGAAAGTCTGCAAGTTGCTTAGATCCATTTATGGGTTAAAGTAAGCATCCCGCTCATGGAACCAGAGATTTGATCAAATGATCAAGACTTTCAGTTTTGAGTAGAATATTGATGAACCCTGTGTTTATAAATGTATTAAGGATGGAAAAGTGGTCTTTCTGATACTCTATGTCGATGATATACTACTCATTGGGAATGATGTAGGGAACTTATCATCGGTCAAGCTTTGGTTACACCAACAGTTTGACATGAAGGACTTGGGAGAAGCTAATTGTGTTATAGGTATTCATCTCTTTAGAGATCGAAAGAACAAAATGATAGTGTTATCCCAAGCTTCATACATAGATAAAATAATTGACAAGTATACAATGCCAGAGGCAAAGAAAGGTACACAACCTTCTATTGCTGGTCTAACTCTTTCATTGGATGACTGTCCAAAGACATCGGAAGAAAGAGAGCATCTGAATAAGGTCCCTTATGCATCCGCTGTGGGAAGCCTTATGTATGCTATGCTTTGCACTCGCCTGGACATATGTTTTGTAGTAGGTATGGTGAGTCAATATCAAGAGAATCCTGGAGCCAAGCACTTGCAAGCAGTAAAGCATATACTCAAGTATCTTAAGAGAATAAGGGATTATATGCTGGTGTATCCTGGAGGGGACCTAAAACTCGTAGGATACACGGACTGAGTCTTCCAGACTTGCAAGGATTCGAAAAAGTCGACATTAGAGGGGACATGGAGAGAGGATAAGTAGATGTATGTAAGATTACGTCCAAAGACAACATTGTCGATCCCTTTACTAAGACTTTGGTGGTTAGAAGCTTTGAGAGGCATGTATAGGCGATCAAGATGCGTAACGTGGCACATCTACTGGCTTAGGACAAGTGGGAGATTGTTAGGAAATGCCCTAAGCATTAAAGACATTTTGATGTATTTATTTTGAACTAGATAATAAAATTATATATAAAAATTATTCATTACATTGCTATCTGTCCTCGTTTTATTTACATGTTAAAGTAAATGTAAGCAAATATGGCTCCGTGACTGCTTGTGTTAAACTGTTAGAACGTTGCATGCAATGGACTTTTGTATGCAAGAAGACAATATTCTAAAGTAAGCAGTCTAAACTAAGGTCTGTAGTCTATGGGGTTAGACCGAGCATCTAACTCATGTTAAGACTATTATATTGTCTAAAGCCTTGGAGGAAACGGTTTTTCTTGACTATCTGGAGCATAGACTCCCAAGTAGAGACATAGATATGTTGCTTGGTGGTGACATATTAGACCGGGGCTAAAGCGTGATTGATCTACGAAGTCCGCTTTGAGTAGATCGACCTGCTTTTGACATTCATTGTGCAGTAACCTTAATCCTGAGTAGATGGACAGCTTCATGTATATGACTTATGTACTTTGATGTTCCAATGGCTAAAGCGTCTCAGAGGTAGTAAGCTTATAGACCAGTTCGTTGGGTGCATGACTTGTATATGATGAAGGGTTTGTTTACAGATATCGAAATCATAGCTCTAATGAGGAGTTAAGGGTATCCTCTTAAAGGCATTATACTGAATGTGAAAATGGACAAGACCTTGAGTCGTGTACTGGGCGGATGACTTCTTATTCACATATGGTGAATAATCATTTTCTTTATTCGGTAGTATAATAGAACTTTAAGATAGCCTGATCAATAGGATTAAACGGACTTTGGCTTAAGACTGATCATGGATATCATATGAGGAAAATCTTGTTAGAATCCTACTTAAATTTCTAATCCAAATCCTAATAATAATGGATGAAAATTTTGAGGATTATCCTCATGGAATTTTTGGATTTTTTGTGGATAAGGCTCAAGGAAAAATTCAAGTTTCAATCCCTGTTGAATTTGGATTCTCTCCTCCTTGATTATGGCTGAAAATTTGAGGGAGATCTCCTAGGAGATTTTCGGTTATTTTGGATAAGGATGAGATAAGATTCAAGCTTGAAAATCCTAGTGGAATTTTTTATTCTTCCTTATCCAAAAGTGGCCGAAATTTTGGTTAGGATTTTCCCTTTGGATTTTTAGATTTTTTGGTTGAAAAAGGGAGATAAGATTCATGTTAAAATCTTGTTTAGATTTGAATTGGATAATCCTAATGTTGGCTGAAATTTGTTGGGATTTTCCCTTGGATAATTTCAGATTTTATGTTGTTGATAAGGGAGAAAATCTTCTCCTAATCCAATTCAAATTCAAAGAATCACCTCATGCAAGTCTATAAATAGAGGTCCTGCCACTCTAGTTCTCTTAGACCACATACTCTCAGGTGAGGAGGCTTATTGTTGCATAACTCACCATGACAATAAGTTCTTTAGAGATCTGGGTGGTCGGAAGAAGACTAGCAGTGCTAGCATACCGATCGAGGTTCAGACTGCCCACATACTCAGCCATTTCGGAATTGGAGAATAGTAGAGAAGGCTAGTTGGGGTAAGCCCTCTGGTCATTCTCCTCCTGCAAGATTGGCATCCTTGAGGTATGAGTTTAAATTGTTGTTGGCTTATTGTATATGGCATCATGAGATATTTAACAATCTTAAAAAATTTTTATTGTTCTGCTGCGCCACTCTGATAGGTTTTTATCAATTTAATTCCTACAAGCAGTGCCAACGCTACCGGCTGTGGCTACTCCTGCAACAGCCAATGTTATAGTACCAGCCTATAGAGAGGGTGACTTATACGAGTAGTTTAGGCGCATGAAGGTGCTTGAATTTGAGGGAACGATGAACCCTATTGAAGCCGATGATTGGCTGACTGATGTTCAGCTCATTTAGACCTCGTGGGACTGACCGAAGGAGAAAAAGTTATATGCGCATCCATAGCCCTACAGAAAGGAGCATGCCAGTGGTGGAAGACCATGGCTATCAAAAGGAACATCAATGAAATGAACTGGGTAGACTTCATCGCCAAGTTCAGAGAAATGTACTTCAATGACGAAGCTTTAGTAGTCCAACAAGACAAATTTAACAACTTATGCCAAGGAGGCATGACGGTCATGGAGGCCATATGAAAATTCAAACAACTAGCCCGACTTTGGCCCGACCTAGTGCCGACTGTGAAAGAAAAGGTCAGGAGGATGCTGAAAATGTTCCGGATGGATATAGCCGTCCAAGTCTACTGCAGCAGCCATGGGCCAACAACCATGGCCAAATATGTCAATAGAGCCATCCGGGCTGAGTATTGGCTAGCCTAAGACAAAGAGAGGAAGGCACAGATCTTTAAGGCAAGGAGAGAAGAGAAGAACCAAGGGTAGACAGTACTTTGAATTTCAGCACAGAGGGTAGAGTACAGGAAACAACCTACACAACCGGCCATCCAACAACAACAATAAGAGAAAAGGGAATCCAGGCAATCAAGGCCAGCAAAGGAACTTTCCTCAGTAGAAAAATAACCGAGGAGGAAACAGAAATTAACACTCACCTTGTCCAAAATGCGGAAGGAACCATCCAGGAGAATGTCGCCAGGGCACTAGCGGCTGTTACATATGTGGCAAGGAAGGCCACTTCACCAAACACTGCCGCTCGAACGCACAAAATTAGCAAGGTCAAGCCTGCCCTACTAGCGGATAGCTACATGCCACCCAAGGAAGGATTGAAGGCCCACTAATCAGCCAAGGTAGATTGGAAGCTCCAGAGCCGCAGGGGAGGATTTATGCCTTTACTCGCGAGGATGCAGAGGCCGGAACCTTGATCGTGGTGACAGGTCAGCTTTCTGTCACCAACTCCACTGCACTAGTTTTGTGTGATTCCGGCGCTACACATTCTTTTGCATCATCAGAATTTGCTAGGAGTTAGGCAAGAACTTAGATAAGATGAACCAGACTTTTCAAATTGCCCTTCCCTCTGGGGAAGTTTTGTTGTCTAGCTTTTGGATACGCCATGTACTAATAGTTATCAGTGGCCATGAGCTGAGCGCGGACCTAATCGTCATCAAGATGTGTGACTATGACGTGATTATAGGAATGGATTTCCTCATCAAGTACCATGTCGTTATAGACTGTCAGAGATAGGAGGTGAAGGGCGGACATGAAAAATTTATCTACAAGGGCTTATCGTCGAAGCAACTAAAGACGATGATATCAGCAATGAAGGCTCACCAGCTACTATCTAGTGGATGCACTAGTTTTCTCGCACATATAATGCATATGACCTAGGAAGCGAAAACTAGACCAGACAACGTATCAGCAGTAGAAGAGTTCATGGAAGTATTTCCTGAAGATCTTCCAGGACTTCCGCTGGAGCGAGAGATATCGTTCGAAATCGAACTGTTATCAGGATTGGCACCTGTATCTAAGGCCCCTACAGAATGGCCCCGGTAGAATTGAAGGAGCTTCAGACTCAGTTAAAGGAGCTGATGGACAAAGGTTTCATTCGACAGAGCTGCTCGCCGTGGGGAGCACCAGTCTTATTTGTAAAGAAGAAAGATGGAATGTTGCGAATGTGCATACACTACCGGGAGCTGAACAAGATCATGATCAAGAACAAATATCCATTGCCGTGGATCGATGATTTGTTTGATCAACTACGAGGCGCTATCGTATTTTCCAAGATCGACCTACATTTTGGGTACCACCAATTGTGGATCCGAGATGTAGACATCCCTAAGACGGCATTCCAAACATGATATGGACATTACAAGTTCCTCGCTATGTCGTTCGGGCTGACAAACACACCTGCCGCTTTCATGGATCTGATGAACCGAGTATTCAAGGAGTTCCTGGATAAGTTTGTTATTGTGTTCATCGATGACATACTTGTATATTCTAAGACAAAGGAAGAGCATGCGGAGAATTTGAGAGCCGTCCTACTCAAGCTGAAGGAGCATCAACTGTATGCCAAATTCTCTAAGTGTGAATTTTAGCTGGAGAAGGTTCATTTTCTCGGTCACGTGATCTCCCACGAGGGAGTGTCTGTGGACCCAGTAAAGGTAGAAGCAGTTAGCAATTGGCCGACTCTGAAGAACGTGACAGAAATCCGTAGCTTCTTAGGTTTAGCGGGATATTACCGACTCTTTGTGGAAGGATTTTCGAAGCTAGCCGCACCACTCACGATGCTAATCAAGACAGAAAAGAAGTATGAGTGGTCTGACAAGTGCGAAAAAAGCTTTTAGGAGCTAAAAAGCTGACTCACGAGTGCTCTAATCCTGACCATACCAGATGCTGAACAAGGGAATTTTATAATTTACGGCGACGCGTCCAAGACTGGACTAGGAGCCGTGTTAATGCAAGGTGGTAGAGTAGTTGCATACGCCTCACGACAACTCAAGAACCACAAAAGGAACTACCTGACGCATGACTTAGAGCTTGCAGCAGTGGTCTTTATGCTCAAAATATGGAGGCGTTACCTATTTATCATCAAGTGTGAGATCCACACGGACCACTAGAGCCTCAAATACATTTTTACGCAGAAGGAGCTTAATATGAGGTAACGAAGATGGCTGGAGTTGGTAAAGGATTATGACTGCGAAATCCTATATCACCCAGGAAGAGCCAATAAGGTGGCTGATGCATTAAGCAGGATGTACTCTTTGATGCTTATGACTATCCAGGCCCTACCGGTAGCACTACGAAAGGAGCTACGAAGCAGCGAGATTGAGATGTTAACAAAATGACCCTCCAGTCAACACAATTCATCCCTGCATGCAATCTAGTCAACGGAATAGAGGAAATCAAGGCTGGCCAAGACCTCAATTCGTCCCTGCACAAGCTCAAAAGGGAGGCAATGGAGGACCAGAATTTAGAGTTTCAGGTCTCTAAGGATGGCATACTCTATTTCAATGATAGAGTGTGTGTTCCAAAGGATGAAGAACTTAAGAAGCGGATCCTATCAGAAGCCCATGACACGCCATACTCGATACATCCAAAAGCAAATAAGATGTACCAGGGCTTGAAAGGAAGTTTTTGGTGGCCAAACATGAAGAATGACGTCACTGAGTTCGTAGCAAGGTGCATTACCTGTCAGAAAATTAAAGCCGAACATCAGCAACAAGGAGGTGAGCTACAGAAGATCGAGCTACCAGAGTGGAAATGGGAGCAAATTACCATGGATTTCATGGTCGGATTTCCCAGAACCTCAAGCGGGAACGATGCCATCTGGGTAATTGTGGATCGACTAACGAAGTCAGCTCGATTTTTAACCATGAAGTTGAGCTACTCGGTAGAGAGGTTAGTAGAAATGTACGTTGCTCAAATAGTAAGGCTACACGGAGTACCCAAATCGATCATCTCAGATCGCGATGGACGCTTCACTTCAAGGTTTTGGCAGAGCATTCAAGCTGTAATGGGAACCAAATTGAAGTTCAGCACCGCTTTCCATCCTCAAACTGATGGTCAGTCTAAGAGGACTATACAAACGTTAGAGGATATGTTGAGAGCGTGTCTTAGACTTCAAGGGGAATTAGGATCAGAAGCTGCCATTGATAGAGATCTCGTACAATAATAGCTATCATTCCTCGATTGGGATGGCTTCGTATGAGGCACTCTATGGAAGAAGATGCCAATCTCCGATTCACTGGCACGAGATCGGAGAAAATCAGCTCACCAGCACTGACTTCATCAAGGATACAACAAAAGCTATGAAGCTTATATAAGAGAGACTGGATACAACGCATAGCTGCCAGAAGAATTATGCGGATAAACGACGAAGACCTCTCGAATTTCAAGAAGGAGACTCATTTTCCTCAAGGTGGCACCCATGAAAGGGGTGATGCGCTTTGGGAAGAAAGGGAAGCTCAATCCTAGATATATAGGACCTTTTGAGATCCGCGAAAGGGCCAGGAAGGTAGCCTACTGATTAGTGCTTCCCCTCGAACTAGCTTCTGTACACAATGTTTTCCATATCTCGATGTTGAAGAAGTATGTGCCAGATAGTTCCCACATACTGAGCCAAGAGCCAGTCGAAGTACATGCAGATCTAACCTATCATGAGAGACTCGTACAGATTCTAGCCAGGGAGAATAAGGTTCTTAGGAATAAAGTGATTCCGCTTGTTAAAGTATTATGGCGAAATCATAATCTCAAAGAAGCTACATGGGAACGGGAAGAGGATATGAAAAGAGACTTCCTGGATTTATTCTAATTTTTGGGGACGAAAATTTTTGTAAGAGGGGTAGATTGTAAGGACCGCCCCAATCATGTACTTTAATTTTCAATTTAATGAGAAATTGAAGAATAATTTGATGATTTTTGTGTAATTTTTAAAGTACACGGTCAGGTACATGGTCGTGTAAGTGGCCATGTACCACTCAGACTGTGTACGTGTGTGTAGCCGTGTAAGTGTACATGGCCATGTAGCAGAACCCAGTCAGGTACACGGCCATGTAAGAGGCCGTGTACCACTCGTATTGTGAATGTGTGAGAAGCCGTGTAACTGACCATGGCTGTGTACTGAGACACGGTCAAGAACACGGCCGTGTAAGAGGCCGTGTACCCCTCGGGTTATTGAACGTGTAAAAGGCCATGTTTTGAAACATGGCCGTGTTGAAGAAATTCAGCTAGTACACGCCCGTGTCTAGAGTATACACGCTCATGTTACCTTATACACACCTGTGTTAGAGGCTGTGTTGAAGGCCATGTAATGAGCAGAAAGTCGTAACACAGACCCTCAAATTGCATGAAGCCTAATTACTATACAATGAGTAATTAAGTTGGAAAATATAGCATATTTTCCCATTGAATAGACTAAACAAATACGGTACTATTTAAATACTATTCATGTAATGAAAGGGGCGACCGACAACGAACCCGGTCCACCCTATTATGTGTATAAATGAATGAGACATGCAGTATTGGGAAACTGGTCCAGACGACCATTTCTTGACACTAGATTGGTAAATAGGTCACCGGAATGCTCGGACCGAACATCTGAGCACGATAGCGAGAGATAGCCCTAGCAAGGGTACAATATCGAGAAAATGGTCAAGAAGACCTCTTCTCGCCTAGAGACTGACAAAATCAGAGTCGGAGCATTCAGACCAGTCAGTTAAGTAGAAAACAGTGGATAATGAATAGTGAGAGGTATGCAGTATCAGGATGAGTGTTAAGATGACCTTTACTCACCCCGAAACTGATATATTTGGGCTTAGAACGCCCAAATTAGTCAATCAGGCACCTGACATGTTTTTCGAGGTGGGGTCACACAGATCTCGAAAACTGGTCTAGATGACCTCTGATAGATGTAAAACTGATAAAAATAGAATCAACACATCCAAATTAGTCAAGAGAAATTGTGTGTAAAATTTCACCCGGGAATGCCTTGGTTTACGTGCGAAAGGACAACACAGTGTAGACACAACCACAGTTTAGGATGTGAACAGTAATTTAGACTGATAATGGGCTCTTAGAAAGTAGAAAACAACTAAGAATTTGCAGTACAAAAATCGGATTCACAAAACTAATTTTCTGGTGAAAATTGGAACACTGCCGAGAAAAGACCGAACACCGTAGTATAAAATTAGACTGCGATGAGAAGCCAACACAGATAAAATTGACCTTAAATTTCCATGCTCCTTAACTGCAAAATCAAGTATAATCTGCAGCAAACATAGCCCAAAAGGTGGCCATTAAAATGATCTCCCTAGCCATGACACACTTGAATATTTAATTCAAGGGTTTCCAAAAAAGCTAGTCAACAACAATTGTTTATTTTTCCCTCCTTCCAATGAGCAGTCCACGCCCATTTCTTCTGAAAATTGGCAGCATATTTGTCCCAAGATTTGGCTAATTTGGTAGACAATTAAGTAAGATTAAGCCTAAGTAGTTCGGTTAAGGTTTGCCTATAAAAGGCACCCTCGACATAAGACATGGACTTTTGCTTCAACACACCTAAAACCACAAGTCTTTTTCTTCTTCTTTTCCTTGCTTGCTGCCGAATCTTCTTAGCCCCAAAAGCCAAAATTTTAAAGCCAAAACCTTGGTCAAAACTCAAAAAAACTGACCTCTTCCAAGCTTGAGCAAGGGGAGACCGAACCAAGCTTTTCGGGTGCACCAAGGGTAAGTGCAAAACCGATTTTCCTTGTGTTTTGATTTTTGGTTTTGAGTTGTTGTTTGAATGATTTTATTTGGTAACTTGGCTAGCATAAAACCAACCTCAATCCCTTGAGTTTCCATGGCATTTTGACCCCCCAAGCCTAGCCAAAAGTGTGCTTAAGTCCAAAGCACCAAAGGTAAAAACTGAAACCCTTCTCATGGTAATTGATTGAAAAATTTAGTTTTCAATCTAAGAATTTTATATGTATTCGTTTATGCACAAGGTTGTATTAAGTTATTTGAGCCCTTAGCTTTCATTTCTTAAAGTCATTATGGTTGTGGTTGTGTTTACTTTAAGTTGCATATGGTTTGTGGATGTGAATGCATGGATGTGTATTATGGTGGCTGGACACAAATATGTCTTTAGAAAATAGCCACGGATTTTGACCATTTTGACCCACTTAGGGCCCGAATCTGGGAATTGGTAAAACATGGTATTTTAAGGAAATTTTGTTATGGTCGTTTTTACGTCATATAGGCCTCGGCCAAAAACGAGCCTAAGATAGGTTTTTAGGGTGTTTTTCACTCGGTGTCCAAAACTGGGACAAAACTAGGAACAAAATCTGATCCCAGTGTTTAGTCTTGGGTTTTGCTAGAAATGGACTACTTAGAGTCTGAACCTGTTCTTAGACTCAACACGAAAGTTGTAGATCTCATCGGGACCTTGAGAACGACTCGCGAGAGTTAAAAATTTGGCCGTTTCGGGTCTCAAACCGAGTCGTTTTTACAGAGACGTAAAACTAGGATTTTTACAAAAAACTGGGCACCAAGCCCACGGTTTTAATGAAATTTGGAGCCGTTAAATGTATATTTAGGCTTCGAGATGAACATGAGATTTGTTCATCTTGTCGAGGAAGAAAACTTTCATGTTCAACAAAATTTCAAACAATGTCGTTTATACCAAGTTTCAAAATTGTTTTCAAAAATGGTTCAAAAACCACCTTTAAAATGCAAGCTTTAAAAATGTGATTTATACACTTCAAAATAAAGATGTGTTTTAACACTTTAAAATATGACCAAGTTTTTTATAAAAATCGTCCCCCACCTTCCAACGGGGTGATAAGGGGGCGGTTTCAAAATAAAGAATTTTTCCAAGATTTTTACAAGCCAACCCAAACAATTTTTCAAAATAAAATAGTGTGTGTAGCCCGGTAGGCTACCACACCAAACAAGCTTAGTAGCCCAGTAGGCTACTACCCCAAACAAGCCATAGTGGCTCGGTGGGCCATTATACCAAACAAGTCTTAGTAGCCCAGTAGGGTGCCACACCCCAATAAGCGAAGTAACCTGATCGGTTACTACACTAAGTTCACGTATAGTAACTCGATAGACTACCTAGTTACCAACACGCGAGTTAACCGGTCAGTTGACTGAGCGATAAACCAGTCAAGGGTTACGTTTTGAACAACACAGTGAGGAATGATGATTAATCTATCAAGTAGATGGTTGATCGAACACGATATGATTTAGACACCAAATCCCCATAATAGGCCTGTAGGGTACCGACGGGTCTCGGTACCCCATAGAAACGCAAGTTATAGTCACTAATGATAATAGTGACTCAACGAGAGTATTAATGAGAAATGTTATTGATGATAGGTGGTAACCTGTGAATTGATAAAGGCATGATTTCAAGTTGCTTGCAATTAAGTAAGTACAACTTCGCCTATGGCATGAACGAAAATGCTTTTAAATGATATTTTACAGTATGTTAAAATATGTATGCCATGCACATGATGTTGCACCTCATGTTTAAGAGCATGTAGTTTCACAATCAAGTAGATTAATGAAAAAGCAAGTTAGATGCCATACGTCCCTACCATGTAGGAGTTGGGACAGCTTAGAGAAGCATATGGCTAGAAAAGATAAACAAGATAGAAAGTAGTAAGCGTGTCGTACCAGCCCTTTCAATGCAGGGGTTTTAAGTTAAAGCAGAAAGTTGAGCATCCGTTGATGGCTCTCCGGCTATTTTACCACGGGTGTTACCGATGGTCTATGCACGCACGGTACTGACACATGGACCCTAAATAGACAAGAAAAAAGAGAAGTTTGAAGCATAAATGAACATAACCGGATCATGCATTTGTTATAGTTCACCATGCTTTTAGGTGCATTCAGTACACAATGTTCTGTGATGCACATGTTATGTGAAGTTTTATAATCATTGATATGGTATGTGATATGTGATATGATAAAGTGGTATATGTGATATATGACTGCTTATATGCTTTTAAGTATGTACTATGTTTAAACATATTTTACGGTAAACATGTTGTACTTACTGGGCGTAAAGCTCACATAGTGTGTTCATGTTGTAGGTAAGCCTCCTACGGCTTAAGTCCCAATGGGCGATGGTGGCAGCGGAGGCGGATGTAAGGGTGAGGTTATGGTGATACCATGGGTTTATCTTCCGCAAAATTTGAGTATCAGTATTTTGAATAGTAATGGTTAAATAGTACTTTGAATAGTAATTGTCAAACAGTATGTTTGAATAGTAACCGTTACATAGTATTTTTGAATAGTAACCGTAAACCGTATTTTTAAATAGTAATCATTAAGTGGTATTTTTGAATAGTAACCGTAAACCATATTTTTGAATAGTAATCGTTAAATAGTATTTTTAAATAGTAACCTTAAATAGTATTTTTAAATAGTAATCGGTATATGTACGTATACAGCAAATATGTACATGTAAACAAAAAAATATCCCTCATTTTATGGTATCGAGTTAAGTAAGTTTAAGCATCGTCTTTAAAGTATAAGTTAAAGTAAGTAGTTTTCAGTGACGGTCCAGGCCATTGAGGGCACGGGGCGTCACACTGACCTCCCTCGGACGCAAGTGGATGACTGCCTCTAAAAGCATGCACGGCTGGTACTGACACCCTAGCTCCTATACGAGCTCGATCTCCTACCACTGGAATGTCCACTACTACCGGGGGGTATACGATCGTTCGCGGAGGTGGTGCTTGTACCTGTGCTGGCGCTACATGATAGGAAATGCCCTAAGTATTAAAGACATTTTGATGTATTTATTTTGAACTGGATAATAAAATTATATATAGAGGTTATTCATTACATTGCTATCTGTCCTCGTTTTATTTATATGTTAAAGTAAATGTAAGCAAATATGGCTCCCTGACTGCTTGTGTTAAACTGTTAGAACGTTGCATGCAATGGACTTTTGTATGCGAGAAGACAATGTTCTAAAGTAAGCGGTCTAAACTATGGTATGTAGTCTATGGGGTTAGACCGAGCATCTAACTCATGTTAAGACTATTATGTTGCTTGGTGGTGACATATTAGACTAGGACTAAAGCGTGATTGATCTACGAAGTCCGCTTTGAGTGGATCGATCTGCTTTTGAGGTTCATTGTGCAGTAACTTCAATCCTGAGTAAATGGACAGCTTCATGTATATGACTTGTGTACTTTGATGTTCCAATAGCTAAAGCGTCTCAGAGGTAGTAAGCTTATAAACCGGTTCGTTGGGTGCATAACTTGTATACGATGAAGGATTTGTTTACAGATATCGGAATCATAGCTCCAAGGAGTTAAAGGTATCCTCTTAAAGGCATTATACTGGATGTGAAAATGGACAAGGCCTTGGGTCATCTGCCTGGCAGATGATTTCTTATTCACATACGGTGAAAAATCATTTTCTTATTGGGTAGTATAATGGAACTTTAAGATAGCCTGATCAGTAGGATTAAATCGACTTTGACCTAAGGCTGATCATGGATATCATATGAGGGTTTTGCATATATGACAAGGTCATTGGACAGTAGCTTGTCACAGGCTTACGTAATACGGTATATAATTGGGAATTCAGTTTCAGGTTTATAGTGGTGTGACTCTAAAATTAGTGATCATATGATTGAGTTGTTCGGTAAAGAATGATGATCATATGGATTTGCAGGAGCCTGATTATATATGCCCAATCAGTCCCTCTACTAGCTCCACATAATTCCTTAACGTTTGGCAAAGTTGATGGTAGACAAGATTCTCTCCGGTTGGATTCAAATTTTGTTTTGGATAATAGAGTACATAATTATTCGAACTCCAAATAAAGTTGTCATGATTTTATTTGAGATTAGATTAGAGTTCTAGAAAATTATCCATGAGAAAAATAATTTGAAATACAACTGTTTTGTGGATTTTGAAATTTGAATTTTGAAATTTGAAGTTTGAATTTGAAATTTGAAATTTGAAGTTTGAATTTGAAATTTGAAATTCAAATTTGGAATCACAGCCCAAGTAGGATTCGAATTTGTTGTGGTAAATCCATAAGAAATGAAATTCGAATTTGAGTTGGATATAGAGAGGAAAATCTTGTTAGAATCCTACTTGAATTTTGAATCCAAATCCTAACCAAATATGGACGAAAATTTTGAGGATTATCCTCAATGATTTTTCAGATTTTTGTAGATAAGGTTCAAGGAAAAATTCAAGTTTCAATCCCAGTTGAATTTGGATTCTCTCCTCCCTGATAATGGCCGAATTTTTGGAGTAAATCTCTTAGGAGATTTTCAGTTATTTTAGATAAGGATGAGATAAGATTCAAGCTTAAAAATCCTAGTGGAATTTTGATTCTACCTTATCCAAAAGTGGCCGAAATTTTGGTGTAGATTTTCCCCTTGGATTTTCGGATTTTTTGGTTGAAAAAAGGGAGATAAAATTATAGTTAAAATCTTGTTTAGATTTGGATTGGAATTATCCTAAAGTAGCCGAATTTATTGTTGGGATTTTCCCCATGGAAAATTTAGATTTTGTGCTTGTGGATAATGGAGAATATCTTCTCCTAATCTAATTCGAATTCAGAGAATCACCTCATGCAGGTCTATAAATAGAGGTCCTACCACTCCAGTTCTCTTAGACCACAGACTCTCAGGTGAGCAGGCTTATTGTTGCACAACTCACCATGATAATAAGTTCTTTAGAGATCTGGGTGATCGGAAGAAGACTAGTAGTGCTAGTATACCGATCGAGTTTCAGAGTGCCCACACACTCAGCCATTCGGGAATTGGAGAATAGTAGAGAAGGCTAGTTGGTTGAAGCCCTTCAGTCATTCTCTTCTTGCAGATTGGCGTCCTTGAGGTATGAGTTTTAATTGTTGTTGGTTTATTGTATATGGCATCATGAGATATTTAACGATCTGAAAATTTTTATTGTTCTGCTGCGCCACTCTGATGCCTTTTTATAGATTTATTATCCTACAATTGGTATCAGAGCCATCTCATGACTATGCCATGTACATAAATTAGACAATTACTTAGTCTTTTTATTTATGTATGGATTTGATATTTAGGGAGTGGCATTCTGGGTTTCCTTTATGTAGTTATCATGGATTATGTATAAAGTATGTGGTTATTTTAATTTTCTGAATTATTATAAGCATGCTTGTTTTTGACGATTATGGTTCCTTAGAATTTAGAAAAATTGTATCTAGGATTTTTTATGTAACCATGGGAGCAGTTTATTAACACTGTAATTTTCCCATGGATTTCAATTTTGTCTCATAGAATTATTATGGTTAGAATTTTTGTATACCGGAAACAGTTTAGGAAATTTTATGTAATTATTCTTGGAGGAGATTGAAGATTGAAGACCGTAATTTATTTTTCCCGAAAGTTAAATTTGATTTAAAGGTTGAAATTTTGATTGTATGGAAACTTTCAATTTAATTAGGATTCAAATTAATTTTTGGAGATCCTAATGGGTAAATTGGAATATGGCACGAAATTCGAGACACGATCCCTCGAGATAGGCCATCGGGCCTTGCTGGGGCTGCAGCCTTTGCCCTTGGGGCATGATGGGCTGTGGCAGCCCCTGTGCAGGCCATAACCACCCATGGCTGCAGGCTTGGCTTGCGGCCGAGGGTGGCTGTGGCCTCACTAAGGCTGGCCGTAGCCTGGGCGTGCAGCCTGCCGGCTGCTGTGCCCAACCTGGGCATGTAGCCTGGCGCTGCAGGCTTGGCCTACAGCCTGGCAGGGCTGCACATGGGCGGCCATGGGCTACCAACACCCCCCCCCCCCCCCCCCCCCCAGGGCTGGGGGCTGCCAACGACGGCTGGCGCCTCCGGGGGCAGTGGTGCGACGGTTCAAAAAATCAAAAAATTTTAATTTTTAAATTTGAGATTTGAGATTTAATTTTAAATCATGTTTAAAAATATATAATTGAAAATTTTAAATTTTTGAAATTACATATTATTATACATGATGTTTAAAATTGGTTAAAAATTTGAATTTCAAATTTAAATTTGAAATTCGAATTTGGAATTTAAATTTGAAATTTAAATTTTAAATGATTCATGGGATGAGAAATAAATGGAGAGGCTACATAAAGATGGATACAAGAAGGCGGAACAGAATTCAAGACCCAAAGAATGCTTTGGATGGAATTTTTGTAATCTTTATTTTCTTTGTTCTAGGATGGAACCATGGCTTGGTTATTCTGTCAATTATTTTTTTCTGTGATATGTCATGGGTGCATAAATATGAATTGATGGATGTTTTGTATGCATATTTGATAACATGTCATATAGGATAGATGAGTGCCGCTCATACTATATTGATCATATATATTTGTCAAAACTTGCATGTTTTTCAAAATATTGAGTGGGAGAGGGTTTCAAACAAAACCCACAGCCTCCATTGTTGATCCATATGTGAAAGCATGGTAACGCCTCGCGTCAGTTCTGCCCTGACCACACCCCTCAATAGGTGTTTACTGCCGCCAGTATACTAGATTAGATCTCCTATGTGGAAAACGTGTTCGGGTACAATCTTATTCATGACCACCCCTCGGTGGCTTGGTAGGACGTGGATCGAGCTACGTATACAATGGTTATACACTCAAGACTCGTTTAGTTATTAACATTCCCTAGAAGCTCTGTTAACTAAACTGGTGGCCAAATAAGCGGTTATTAATATATGTCTTAACCTTGGAGGATTTAAGGTAACATATATTAATTGGACGGGGTCCATGTTCCAGCTATTTGTTTTCATGACCACCCCTCAGTGGCTTGGGGCAATAGGTGCTGAGAATTACCGTTGCAATACTATATGTTTCTCAAGTTTCATGTAGGAACATACTTGTATGTTTTATTTGCTAAATTATCTGTATATTTGCTTAGGCTTTGTAATGATATCTAGTATAATTTTATTTCAGTTCAAAATGTCACCGACACCCCTCATTTCGATACTTACTGAGAATAAACTGAATGATGATAATTATAAGGATTGGAAAAGAAATCTGTTGATAGTTCTCAACTGCGAGAGATACAAGTTCGTGTTGGACGAACCATGCCCACCAGGGCCAAAACCTGGCACATCGCTTGAGGAGGTCCCTGTTGCCTATACTCATTGGAGAGAATCCAATGATATAGCTTGATGTTACATGCTTGCTAGCATGACGAGTGCTTTACAAAAGCAGCATGAGACTTATCAGGTTGCTAGGGAGATCATGGACAATTTGGAGGACATGTTCGGAGGCCAAGAAAAATTAGCTCGACAGTCTGCTATCACCAGCATTATGAACTCTAAGCAAAAGGCAGGTACTCCGGTGAAAGACCCTATGATCACTCTAATGGGATTCTTCGCTGAGGCTACCGAGATCGGTGCTGAGTTGGACTACAATACCCAGATCGAGATGGTGTTCAAAATTCTGTCTAAAGATTTTTTGGGGTTTAAGGCCGCATATAATCTGGCGATAAGGGAGTTAGGACTAAGCGAGCTCATGAAGCAACTCCAAGCATATGAGCGGATGATCAGGGATGGGGATGCGGTCCAACCCAAAGGAGAGGCCAATTTGGCCGAATCTTTCAAACCCTCTCGGAAGAGGAAAAGGCCAAATCAGAAGTAAGCGGCTTCCAGTTCTTTTAATCCTCATGTCTCGGATGGGAAGAAGAAGAAGAAGAACAAGAAGCCCAAGGACCCTAAAAAGTCCAAATGCTTTCGTTGTGGGAAGGTAGGTCACTTTAAGAAGGCTTGCCGAGAATTCCTAGCCGCCAAGGGCAAGGAAGGTAAGGAACTTCACTACTTAAAAGCGTGTTTGGTGGAAGAATTGAAAGACACTTGGGTCATTGATTCAGGCGCTACTAATCATGTTTGTGTTTCTATGCAGGGGTTCATGGAAACGTGAAGTCTACATGATAAGAGCCTCTCGTTGAGGACTAGAGATGGTAGCTTGGTGGTGGCTAAGGCAGTGGGAGATATTTACCTTTACTTTAATCAATTTAGGTTTATTTTATTGAAAGACTGTTTTTATATTCCTAATTTTAGGAGGAACCTTATATCGGTAGCTTGTTTAATAAAGGATTTTTATTCAACTTCTTTTAGTAAAAGAGTTGATATTCGTAGAAATAAGTCTTTTATCTGTTCTGGATGGATGGATGGAAATCTATAATTGATCAAACCAAAGATGTACTCACTGCTTGACACTGAATTAATAGATAACTCTAAAAGATTGAAAGTTTCTCACTCTAACAAGGCATATCTTTGACATTTGAGACTTGGTCATATTAATCAGGATAGGATTCAAAGATTGGTGAAAGATGGTCCTCTTGAAATCTCTGGAGGAGGTACGTCTTCCTCATGTGAGTTTTGTTTAGAGGGTAAGATGACTAAGAGGTCTTTTAGAGCTAAGGGTACAAGGGCTCAGGAGCTCTTAGAAATTGTGAACACTGACGTATGTGGCCCCATGAACATCACAGCACGAGGAGGGTTCGAGTATTATGTCTCCTTTATAGATGATTACTCGAGGTATGGATATGTGTATCTGATGCACTACAAGAATGAAGCCTTTGACAAGTTCAAAGAGTATCGTGCGGAAGTGGAAAAGCAATTGGATAAATCCATAAAGACACTTTGATCTGATCAAGGTGGCGAATATCTCTCTGATGAATTTTTAGGACATCTTGTAGAGAGTAGGATATTATCCCAATTGACTGCACCTGGTACTCCACAACAGAATGGTGTAGCCAAAAGGAGAAACAGGACCTTGTTGAATATGGTACGGTCCATGATGAATTATTCAACACTGCCATTATCATTTTGGGGACATGCTTTACAAATGACGTGCTATATTCTGAACCAGGTTCCAAGCAAATCAACTCCCAGAACTCCGTATAAATTGTGGCGTGGTAGGAAGCCCTCCCTTAGACATATGAGAATATGGGACTGCCCGGCACATGTACTAAATGGGGATGCGAAGAAATTGGAACCAAGATCAGAATTGTGCATGTTTGTAGGGTATTTAAAGGGAACCAAAAGGAGGTCTGTTTTATAACCTGAAGGAACAAAAAGTCATTGTCTCAACCCATGCGACATTCTTGGAGGAAAGTCACATGAATGACTTTAAGCCTCGAAGCAAAGTAATGCTAGAGGAGTTATCAAGTGAAAGAACTGCTCCGTAGATTTCGGTCATGCACGCAAGTCCGAGTTCCGGTGAAGGACCTGCAGACGATCAACAATTTAGGGTGCCTCGTCGTAGTAGGAGCGTTTCGAAAAAACCTAATTTCTTCTTGTATGATGCTGAGGTATACCAGGCCGAGGCTCATGAGCATGAGGATGATCCGGTCACCTATGATGAAGCTACAAATGATGTTGATTCTAAATCTTGGAAACAGGCTATGAACAATGAGATGGATTCTATGAAATCCAACTCTGTTTGGGAACTTGTAGATTTGCCGGATGGGATAAAACCCATTGGATGCAAATGGGTCTACAAAAGAAAGAAAGATGCGGAAGGGAGAGTGGAAACTTTCAAAGCTAGACTAGTTGTAAAGGGGTACACGCAAAAGGCTGGAATCGATTACGATGAAACCTTTTTGCCTGTTGCTATGCTGAAGTCTATCCGTATTCTTCTATCCATTGCTGCGGCTCTCGATTACGAGATCTAGCAAATGGATGTCAAGACGGCATTCTTAAATGGCCATCTTGAAGAGTGTATCTATATGATACAGCCCGAAGGGTTCATAGCGAAAGGGCAAGAAAGGAAAGTCTGCAAGTTGCTTAGATCCATTTATGGATTAAAGCAAGCATCCCGCTCATAGAACCAGAGGTTTGATCAAGCGATTAAGACATTTGGTTTTGAGCAGAACGTTGATGAACCCTTTGTTTATAAACATATTAAGGATGGAAAAGTGGTCTTTCTGATACTCTATGTCGATGATATACTACTCATTGGGAATGATGTAGGGAACTTATCATCGGTCAAGCTTTGGTTACACCAACAGTTTGACATGAAGGACTTGGGAGAAGCTAATTATGTTCTAGGCATTCGTCTCTTCAAAGATCAAAATAACAAAATTATAACGTTATCCCAAGCTTGATGCATAGATAAAATAATTGATAAATATGCAATGCAAGAGGCAAACAAAGGTACACAACCTTCTATTGCGGTTTAACTCTTTCATTGGACGACTGTCCCAAAACATCGAAAGAAAGAAAGCGTATGAGTAAGGTCCCTTATGCATCCATTGTGGGTAGCCTTATGTATGCTATGCTTTGCACTCGCCCGGACATATGTTTTGCAGTAGGTATGGTGAGTCGATATCAAGCGAATCCTGGAACCAAGCACTGGCAAGCAGTAAAGCATATACTCAAGTATCTTAAGAGAACGAGGGAATATATACTGACTTAGACTTCCAGACTTATAAGGATTCGAGGAAATCGACATTTGGATCAGTGTTTTTGCTCGGAGGAGGCGCCATTGTGTGGAGGAGCGTGTAGTAGGGCTGCACAACTAACTCTATTATGGAGGCTGAGTATGTGGTTGTGGCCGAGGCATCTAAAGAAGCTGTTTGGCTCCTCAAGTTCTTTAGAGACCTTGAGGTCATTACGGGTGTTGGCAAGCCTATCACACTTTACTGTGATAACACTAGGGCTATTGCCAACACAAGGAAATCTCGGCACCACAAGAGGACCAAGTACATAGATCGGAGATATCATATTATTAAAGGTCACGTGGAGACAAGACAAGTAGATGTATGCAAGATCGCATCCGAGGAGAACGTTGTCAATCCCTGTACAAAGGCTTTGGTGGCTAGAAGCTTTGAGAGGCACATAGAGGCGATGGGGATGCGTAACATGGCACATCTGCTGGCTTAGGGCAAGTGGGAGATTGTTAGGAAATGCCCTAAGTATTAGAGACATTTTGATGTATTTATTTTGAACTGGATAATAAAATTATATATAGAGGTTATTCATTACGTTGCTATCTGTCCTCGTTTTATTTACATGTTAAAGTAAATGTAAGCAAATATGGCTCCCTGACTACTTGTGTTAAACTATTAGAACATTGCATGCAATGGACTTTTGTATGTGAGAAGACAATGCTCTAAAGTAAGCAATCTAAACTATGGTCTGTAGTCTATTGGGTTAGACCGAGCATCTAAGTCATGTTAAGACTATTGTGTTGTCTAAAGCCTTGGAGGGGACGGTTTGTCTTAACTGTCTGGTGCATAGACTCCCAAGTAGTGACATAGATATGTTGCTTGGTGGTGACATATTAGACCGGGACTAAAGTGTTATTGATCTACGAAGTCCACTTTGAGTGGATCGATCTGCTCTTGATGTTCATTGTGCAGTAACCTTAATCCTGAGTAAATAGACAGCTTCATGTATATGACTTGTGTACTTTGATGTTCCAATGGATAAAGCATCTCAGAGGTAGTAAGTTTATAGACCGGTTCGTTGGGTGCATGACTTGTATATGATGAAGGGTTCGTTTACAGATATCAGAATCATAGCTCTAATGAGGAATTAAGGGTATCCTCTTAAAGGCATTATACTGAATGTGAAAATGGACAAGGCCCTGGGTCGTCTGCTGGGCGGATGACTTCTTATTCACATATAGTGAATAATCATTTTCTTTATTCGGTAGTATAATGGAACTTTAAGATAGCCTGATCAGTAGGATTAAACGGATTTTGGCCTAAGGCTGATCATGGATATCATATGAGGGTTCTGCATACATGACAAGGTCAGTGGACGATAGCTTGTCACAGGCTTACGTAATACGGTATATAATTGGGAGTTCAGTTTCAGGTTTATAGTGGTGTGACTCTGAAATTAGTGATCATATGATTGAGTTGTTTGATAAAGAATGGTGATCATATGAATTTGCAGGAGCCCAATTATATATGTCCAATCAGTCCCTCTACTAGCTCCATATAATTCCTTAACGTTTGACAAAATTGATGGTAGACAAGATTCTCTCTGGTTGGATTCAGATTTTGTTTTGGATAATAGAGTACACAATTATTTGAACTCCAAATAAAGTTGCCATGATTTTATTTGAGATTGGATTGGAGTTGTAGAAAATTATCCATGAGAACAAGAATTTGAAATACAACTGTTTTATGGATTTTGAAATTTGAAATTTGAATTTGAAATTTGAAATTCAAATTTTGAATCACAGTCCAAGTGGGATTCGAATTTGTTGTGGTAAATCCACAAGGAATGAAATTCGAATTTGAGTTGGATATAGAGAGGAAAATCTTATTAGAATCCTACTTAAATTTTGAATCCAAATCCTAATCAAATATGGACGAAAATTTTGAGGAATATCCTCAATGATTTTTTGGATTTTTATGGATAAGGTTCAAGGAAAAATTCAAGTTTCAATCCTAGTTGAATTTGGATTCTCTCCTCCCTGATAATGGCCAAATTTTTGGAGTAAATCTCCTAGGAGATTTTCGGTTATTTTGGATAAGGATGAGATAAGATTCAAGCTTGAAAATCCTAGTGGAATTTTGATTCTCCCTTATCCAAAAGTGGCTGAAATTTTGGTGGAGATTTTCCCCTTGGATTTTTAGATTTTTTGGTTGAAAAAAGGGAGATAAAATTCTAGTTAAAATCTTGTTTAGATTTGGATTGGAATTATCCTAAAGTGGCCGAATTTATTATTGGGATTTTCCCCATGGAAAATTCAGATTTTGTGCTTGTGGATAAGGGGGAATATCTTCTTCTAATCCAATTCGAATTCAGAGAATCACCTCATGCAGGTCTATAAATAGAGGTCCTGCCACTCCAGTTCGCTTAGACCACAGACTCTCAGGTGAGCAGGCTTATTGTTGCACAACCCACCGTGACAATAAGTTCTTTAGAGATCTGGGTGGTCGGAAGAAGACTAGCAGTGCTAGCATACCGATCGAGATTCAGAGTGCCCACACACTCAGCCATTCAGGAATTGGAGAATAGTAGAGAAGGCTAGTTGGTTGAAGCCCTCCGGTCATTCTCCACCTGCAGATTGGCATCCTTAAGGTATGAGTTTTAATTGTTGTTGGTTTATTGTATATGGCATCATGAGATATTTAATGATCTGAAAATATTTATTATTCCACTGCGCCACTCTGATACGTTTTACTGATTTATTATTCTACACTACAATCCTTGGCGCAAACGGCTCAGGTACTGGCGGTCGTTGTACAGCTCGCCGCATCAAGGATGGTCTGATCATGGGCCTAGTCCACACCCGGATCGGTCCTCTCGGTCAGTATGGGTGAGGTCTCATGTTAACTAACTTAAAGAAAGCTAACTTACTTGAATTGATGAACAGATCACGCTTCGTGCCAATAAGGATATTGTCCGCTGCTTTGATACCAACCTGTGACGCCCCCGATTCCGATCACAAGCAACTGTCATGAACCAGCATTATTGCCGAACAAGATAGCTCGTGTGCCGAATTTGGGTCTTCAGTTTAAAACTCTTTTTCTTAAACTTTCATATTTCAGGGTTCAAAAATTTCACCCATAATTTTTTTTTCTTTTTTAATACATATATTTTCGAAAAGAAAGCTAAGTATGAAAGCCATGTAAAATATAATACTAACTTTCAGTTGTCTTTTAGAGTATAACAAAATGCATAATATACAAAATATTTATACTGCATTTTATTTTTTTCACAAACTCTTCAATTCGCTAACTTAAAAAGCTTAGCGGAAGTCTTTTGGTAGGACCAAATCCATGGTAAAATCCCTATCCCTTGACACGCGCACAACCTGCCGCCATCTATATATCTACTGGACAGGTTTCTTACCTACAACATGAACAAATTGGTGAGCTAACGGCTCAGTAAGTTCAAACATATTTAGTAAGAATCACAAGGATTCAAAAACATTGAAAACTCAATCTCCTATGAATAGTACTATTTATCATGAATAGTATCATAAATAGTGACTTTGACATTTGACTGATGAATAGTAACTGTTATCCTAACTAGTTACTATTCATATTACCTTAACTGGATACTATTCACATATCTTAACCGAAATCACTATACTTAGCATACTGTTTGGTTATGCTCAATTATGGTTTTCATCATATTATTAATGGTTCATTCTCTATTTACTTTCTAGTATAGAGCTCTTTTTATGGCAATACCATTATTAATCTTGCGCGATGACTGGGAGGGCCTAGGGAGCGATCCTAGAGCTTCGGCCTCCACAGCCCTTATATCCCCGTAGGACCTGAGAGACCTCCATGAATATGTTGGAGGGACGGTATGCCTTAATGGTTTTTATTACCATGTTTCAATTATAGTTTTGACTAAGTGACATTAATCGTCACCTCAAGATCACTATCATCCATCGCCTGTAGGCCTTACTTATACTCTTTTCCCATTATATGGGATATGTTATACTAACTAATCCCCAAATGTCCTTAGGACTTTATATCTAATGCACATCTAGTACGTAATAAAAGAACTCAGTATTTCATGTTGCAAACATGAAAATGCTTGAACTTACCAATACTGCGCTAATGTCCACTTCCGGAACTCCTCCGCAGTTCTATCTCTAATTTGACTTCCTACAAACATAATATTGTCTGTTACTATTCTTTATTAATTTAGCACTTTAAATATATTTACTTTATGATAAATTTTACAAAACATTTTAATTCATTATATGGTATATGGTCTGCAACACGCCCGTGTCCCTAATTGTGTATCTCTTGGTTTTATTTTACACGGTCGTGTTTCATTGTACACGCTCGTGTACTATTTAAACTCTAGATTTTTAACCTTAAAATTTCCATTTTGGATCCTAGAATTTTCTTTAAGTTATTCTAGATCCTTTACGGACCTTTCCGAGCCTTTAGGAAATTTATGGTCAAAATGACCATTTTGCCCCTATCGGGTCTCAGGACCGTAATAATTCTGTTCTATCGTCAAATTTTCTAAGCACAATTATCTTAAAATAATATTCCCTAGGCTTCTGTATCATTTTATAGCTTTTTGGTGCTAAAAACCCTAATTGTTCATTTTCCGACCCTCGATTACTATTCATCCATCACCTAGGGTCGTTTCTCGTTTTTCGAGCGTTTTGGAGCCTCAAATGGCCCTTTCAATACTCTTGAAACACTTTTCATCCCGTCCCCGACCCTCGGTCCTTGAGAGGCTCGGGTTTCCTATCCCGATCTAATATCTTTCCTCGTTTCCCAAAATACCCCTAACATGAAATTTTTTTTCTTATTTTAGGCATTTTAGACATATAGAGTCGGTTTACTATTCTTTTTGGGTTAGTTTTCCATTTTCAATCCTAGTCCACCGAGGGGTCCCGGTTTCCTTCCCAAGTCTAATATTTTTACCCCTCGTTCCCCGAAGTGCCCTTATGTCATTTTAAAAATTTTAGCAGCATTTCCGCTTATATTTTAAGGTTTCCCCGGCGTTAGGTATGCTTCAGAACCTTTGTACTTGCCATGTACTATACCAGAGGCCTATTTTATACAAAGTTTCCAAACTTTATATAAAAATTTTTCACATAAATCAATATTCAAAAATCCATACACAGTCAATAATATTTTCCAAACTAACCTTGGTTTTACATGTTAATCATCACCAATTAGTTTTCATCACAACATTTCAAAAAAACACATATCACTCTTACGTTTTCTAATGTATAAAACAACATCAAAACCTAACAAACTTTTCATTCTAACCCTAGCATTAGCCACGGATTTTCATACAAATCACATAGAAAATTTTGTTTTCTTTTCTAGGGTTTTTATCAACATTTTTCAACACTAAAAATTTCTATTTCCTTGTGTTCATTACCCACGGTTTTAGCATGAAAATTTACATCAATTTTTTTTTCTTTTTTCCTTATTCCAATTCATGCTTAATTCAACATGAAATCAAATGGTTCAAAACACCAAGTCAAATCAACAATTTCCACTTTACTTTTCACACCAACTATGCCACGGGTTTTTCAATGGAAACATGCAAAATTTTTGCTTGTTTCTAAACCCTAAATAATGATTTAAATTCTACAACATCAAACAAATCATATCATTAACAAACAACAATTTCTTTTCATTGTTTTTTCACTCTTCAAACCCATGGATTTTCTAAAGAAAATCAAGGAAAAATGCTTCAATTTTGAAGCTTACCTTAACTAGTTGATGGCTTGATGCTAGAAATGAAATGGAAGCTTATTTTGGTGTGAAATTTAAACAAAATTTTGGCTTAATGAGGGGAGAAAGGCCACAGTTTTTGGGCTAAAAAAGAGCAAGAGTTTGGCTTAGTTTTTCTATTTTTTTCTTATGAATTTTGATGCCTATTTATAGGCAAAACTCAAGGACCATTTAGCAATTCTTTTTCAATAATTTACTAATTATCGAAGTACTAAAGTGCAAGATTTTTGGGTCAAAAACCTAATTTTTTCTTTCTCCCTTTCCACATGGCCGAATGGCCTTTAAAAAAATTCTAATAATTTTTTTTAATCATTTTGGCAAGATCTTAGCCATTGATCAAAAAGTGATCAAATCCTAACCATACACCTTTTATCTTTCAAAACCAAAAATAAAAATGGATTTATGACATCAACATGATGATGTAATCCTACTATTTATATTAATTTACTAATTAATTCATGGTCAAATTTTGATCGAAAACCGAACCAAACGGAACTTTACCGAAATCGCGTAGGTGGGCTCCGAGCGCCTCCAGTGCGATCGGTTTGTTTTATTTTGCTTCCGTTAGATCAGAATTCTCTACCGTAAATTTCTATCGTTTTAATGCATTTCGATGCATTCTTTAGAGTTTTCGGCTCTGATTTCGAACCGTCATACCCAAAAATGTTCGGTAAGATTTTCCATCCCTGAACTCACTCACTTTAACACTACCAGAACATTTTCACAGTATTCTCAACAGTATAAAAAATAACTTTTTCATATTTTATTCATTAAAATTGCTATATACATACAATTTTAACCTACTCCGAGAATCTAAAATTACTGGTTATCACACCTGGGCTGGACGCAGCAGTCGCCAAGCTGTAGGCAGCGCCTGTAGCCACAAGCTGCACACCCAGGACTGCGGCTAGCCCTTGGTGGGCCACGGCCACCCTCAGCTCCAGGCAGTGCCTGCGGCCGTGGGTGGTGCAGCCGTGGGCAGGGGCTGCTGCAGCCCCATCCTACCCTAGGGTAGGGGCTGCCACAGCCCCATCCTGCCCGAGGGCAACGGCTGTAGGCCCACCACGACTGGTGGTCCATCCCGAGAGGTTCGGTCCTCGATTTCTGTGCCATATTCTAATTTACCATTAAGGTATCCAAAATTAATTTAAATCTTAATTAAATTCAAATTTTCCACACAATCAAAATTTCAACCTTTAAATTAAATTTATCTTTTGGGAAAAAATAAATTACGGTCTTCTAACTTCAATCTCCTCCAAGAATAATTACATAAAATTTCCTAAACCATTTCCGGTGTACAAAAATTCTAATCATAATAATTCTAAGAGACAAAAAATAAAAATCCATGGGAAAATTACAATAATAATAAACTGCTCCCATGGTTACATAAAAAATCCTAGATACAATTTTCTAAATTCTAAGGAACCATAACCGGCATAAACAAGCATGCTTATAATAATTTAAAAAATTAAAATAACCACATACTACATATATAATACATGATAACAACATAAAGGAATCCTATAATGCCACTCTCTAAATATCAAATCCATACATAAATAAAAAGACTAACTAATTGTCTAATTTACGTATATGGCATAGTCATGAGATGGCTCTGATACCAATTGTAGGAAATAAATCTGTAAAAAAGTATCAGAGTGGAGCAGCAGAACAGTAAAAAATTTTAAGATCGTTAAATATCTCATGATGCCATATATAATAAACCAACAATAATTTAAACTCAAACCTCAAGGACACTAATCTGCAGGAAGAGAATGATCGGAGGGCTTCAACCAACTAGCCTTTTCTATTATTCTCTAATTCCTGAATGGCTGAGTGTGTGGGCACTCTGAACCTCGATCGGTATGCTAGCACTGCTAGTCTTCTTCCAACTACCCAGATCTCTAAAGAACTTATTGTCACAGTGAGTTGTGCAACAATAAGCCTGCTCACTTGAGAGTCTGTGGTCTGAGAGAACTAGAGTGGCAGGACCTCTATTTATAGACTTGCATGAGGTGATCCTTTGAATTCGAATTGGATTAGGAGAAGATTTTCTCCCTTATCCACAATAAAAAATCTGAATTTTTGAGCCTAATCCAACCAAAAAAGATTCGGCCACTTTATGGATTTTTCATTCAAAATTCAAATAGGATTTTAACTAGAACTTTATCTCCTCATTCCCTCATAAAAACCAATTCCCCTTTGTGCCAAAAACATGACTAGATTCAGTCATTAAAGTGTGAGGAGAATCAAAATCCAAATAGGATTTTCTAGCTTGAATTTTATCTCATCCTTATCCAAATAAAACCGAAAATCTCCTTGAGATTTGCCCTCAAAATTTCAGCCACTTTTAGGAAGGAGAGAATCCAAATTCAACTGGGATTGAAACTTGAATTTTTCCCTGCATCCTTACCCACAAAAACTGAAAATATCTTGGAGGATTTTCCTCAACAAAATTTGACCAAGTTAGTTAGGATTGGGATTCAAAATTCAAGTAGGATTCAAACAAGAGTTTCCTCTTTATAATCCAACTCAAATTCGAATTCTAGCCTTGTGGAATTATCCACAAAGAATTCGAATTATTCAAAATTTGAATTTCAAATTTCAAAATTCAAATTTCAAATTTCAAAATTTGGATTTCAAATTTCAAAAACCACAAACAATTGTATTTCAAATTCTTGTTCTCATGGATAATTTTCTACAACTCCAATCTAATCTCAAATAAAATCATGGCAACTTTATTTGGAGTTCGAATAATTGTGTACTCTATTATCCAAAACAAAATCTGAATTCAACCGGAGAGAATCTTGTCCATCATCCTAATCCTATGTCAACACCATCCATGCATAATCAACTAGCCAATAGCATACTCAAATCAATTTGCTAATCGTTAAGGAATTATGTGGAGCTAGTAGAGGGACCAATCGGACATATATAATCGGGCTCCTGTGAATCCATATGATCATCATTCTTTACCAAACAACTCAATCATATGATCATTAATTTCAGAGTCATACCACTATAAACCTGAAACTGAACTCCCAATTATATACTGTATTACGTAAGCTTGTGACAAGCTATTGTCCAATGACCTTATCATGTATGCAGAAGCCTTATATGATATCCATGATCAGCCTTAGGTCAAAGTCCATTTAATCCTACTGATCAGGCTATCTTAAAGTTCCATTGTACTACTGAATAAGAAAATGATTATTCACCATATGTGAATAAGAAGTCATCCGCCCAGCAGACGACCTAAGGCCTTGTCCATTTTCACATCCAGTATAATTCCTTTAAGAGGATACCCTTAACTCCTTATTAGAGCTATGATTCCGATATCTATAAACAAAACCCTTCATCGTATACAAGTCATGCACCCAACGAACCGGTCTATAAGCTTACTACTTCTGAGACGCTTTAGCCATTGGAATATCAAAGTACACAAGTCATATACTTGAAGTAGTTCATTCACTCAGGATTAAGGTTACTGCACAATGAACATCAAAAGCAGATTGATCCACTCATAGTGGACTACGTAGATCAATCACACTTTAGTCTCGGTCTAATATGTCACCACCAAGAAATATATCTATGTCTCTACTTGGGAGTCTATGCTTCAGACAGTCAAGACAAACCGTCCCCACCATGGCTTTAGACAATATAATAGTCTTAACATGAGTTAGATGCTTAGTCTAACCCCATAGACTACATACCTTAGTTTAGACCGCTTACTTTAGAACATTGTCTTCTCGCATACAAAAGTCCATTACATGCAACGTTCTAACAGTTTTAACACAAGCAGTCAGGGAGCCATATTTGCTTACATTGACTTTAACATGTAAATAGAATGAGGAAAAACAGTAATGTAATGAATAACCTCTATATATAATTTTATTATCCAGTTCAAAATAAATACATTAAAATGTCTCTAATGCTTGGGGCATTTCCTAACAGTTTCTCTTAGATAAGGGCGACAATGAGGAGATCTCTGATGCAGAGTTAAGATTATCCTCAGAATAGTAGTGACCCGTTTTAGTAGGACTTTTGACCATCTATATATGTATGAAGGGAGGTGGCCTACTCCTGCTTGACTTCACCTAGCATGTCCTTTCGAGACCATGTACCAAGAAATGTTTACCACTCCTAACAGACTAAAGTTATGTACTTTTATATGATATAAAAAGTAGTGTAGTTTTGCCCAAGGGCTTAGATATAATATTTCAACACATGACTAGAGTATGACAGAACATGTAGGACGAGTCCTAGCACTTAGATGATGTTTCAATGTGATATGACAAATCAGATTGAACATCGCAGTATGAGAAAAAGAAAGTTATGATGCATTTATGTATACTTATATTAGTAAAGTAAGTGAATTTTGTGCGAGCATGATTTCCTAGTATGGAAACAACGGACTTATAATTTCTTTTTCCACTATATGATAGGGTTTTGAAGGACAACATGGTTAGAACACGTATGTAGACAGTCCAGATATCATGAAAGGATGAGTTGAGAGCACAACTTGTGGCTATGCAAGAAATGATGGAGAACCAACAGTGTGAACTAAACCAACTTAAGGAACAGCTAGGCTAGCAAACCCAGGCACCACAAATAGCAGGGTTACTGGCTCAAGAGACTCCATCAGCCTCAGAGGCCCCACGGGAGCAAGCGACTTCCCCAGTCCAGGGAGTTCCGTGAGGGCGGTAATTTCCTACACCACCTCTAGCCCCTCCAGCAACGGCTGCTCCAGTAGCAGCAAACATACCTCAACCAATCTTTAGGGAAGGTGACTTATATGAGAGATTGTAGCACATGAAAGTGCTAGAGTTCGAAGGAACCACTAACCTCATAGAGGCCGATGACTGGCTAACAGACATCCAGGTAATATTGGATTTTATGGGGCTAAATGATAGAGAAAAGGTTATGTACATGTCCTTTACCTTACACAAGGAGGTGTGTCAGTAGTGGAAGAGGGTAACCATTAGGAAGAACATCAGCAAGATGAGCTGGAGTGACTTCATTGAAGAATTTAAGGAAATGAACTTCAACGAGGAAGTATTAGTGGCGCAACAAGACGAGTTTAACAACCTGTGCCAAGGTAGCATGACGGTCATGGAGACAGTCAGGAAATTTAAACAACTGGCTCGACTTTGTCCAGATTTGGTACCTACTGAAAAGAAGAGAGTTAGATGAATGTTGAATATGTTCTAGACAGATATCACGGTTCAGGTCTGTAGTGGTAGCCACGAACCAGCTACAGTAGCAGAGTGTATTAGCAGGGCCATCTAAGCTGAATACTAGTTCGCTCAGGATAAGGAGTGAAGGGCTTAGATCTTTAAAGCCCGAAAGGAGGAAAAGACTTAAGTTAAGTAGGCATAGGGGAAGCAGAACTCAGAATCTCATTAGAGAAAGCAAAACGTGGGTTCTGGCCAGAATAGTAGGCAACCCCAAAACAACAACAAGAGAAAGGGGAACAAGGGCAACCAAGGTTCACAAAAGAATTTCCCCCAGAAGAAAAATAATAGGGAAGGAAACGGCAACCAAAACCAGATGTGCCTGATATGCGGAAAGAGGCACCCAGGAGAGTGCAGACAAGGAACAAATGGCTGTTTTATGTGATAACAGGGAATTTCTAGCAGTCTCAGAAGAAAATGTACAATTGTATATGTGTGACAACTTGTACTATTTAAAGAGTAAAATAAATGAATTTATATTGTTTAGAATGTAATCAAATGTTCTGACAATGCTGACAGATAATAATTCGGTGTTGAGAAATTTTACTGAATCAAAATGGGTGAAACAGTGTCGAAACGACATTGAAAACCCTAACCAGTGCCTATAGTGCACTAAAAGATGAAAAACTTCTGGAATTGATTTTCATCAAACGGAAGTAGAATAAATTGATCTGATTGTACCGGAGACCTCAGGAACCTGTCGGGGCGATTTCGGGAAAATTTCGCTTAGGTCAAAATTTGGTCAAAAAGTAGCCGAATTAATATAAATAGTAAGGTCAAAAAGTCAAGGGTATGACTCACCATTAATGATGTCATTAAAGTGAATATTAAATGGCTAATTATAGTGGTAGGTAAGATGGATGGCTAGGATTTAATGCACCTTTGATCTAATGGCCAAGATTTGGCAAAAAATTCCATCTTTTTGATTTTTGAAAAATGGTGGAAAGAATTGCCATGAAAGATGTCAAATTCTTATTGGTTGATAAGTGTAAATCATGCCAAAATTTGCCAAAGTAATTGGCTTCCTTAACAAAAAAGGATTCGGCCATTTTGGGAGCAAAACCGTAGCAACACCAACCAAAAGAAAAACCAAGCCAAAGAATTTCTTGGTGAATCAAAGAATTTCTTCAAGTTTTTGGAAGCAAGAAGTCAAGCTTAAGTTGCTAGCATCCAAGTGAACAAGGTGAGCCTTGAAATTTGAATTTTCTTCCTTAATTTTGGTTATGAAATCTGTGGGTATGTTGTGAAGAAAATGATGAAAATTTTGTTGTTGGTTTGTTGAATTTAAGTGTTGGTTTTGTGATATGTTCATTAAGGTAACTCATGTATTAGATTTACGTGAAAAAAATTGAAGTTTGGCATGTTTTCTCCCATGAAATCCACGGGTTCAAAGGGTGATATTGGTGATGAAATTTTGTTGAACATGTTGTTATGTTGTGTGAAAACATGTTTTGGAAGTTTGGAAACATAAATTTCATATTGAATTTGCTTAGAAAAATTTTGGTGCAAATTGTGCATAGTGTGGCCGTGGGACATTTAAGAGGAAAGGATAGAAAATTTTGTGTTTTGGATGTTGTTAAATGCTTGAAATCAAGTCCTTGTGTGATGGAAAGACTTAGATGAAAAAAATTTGATAAAAATTGGTGTGAAAACCCTAAGTGGAAAACCAGTTCTTGGTTCAGGGTTTTGGTGAAGAAATTTTGGAATTTAAGGGCTGTTTTGGAATTAAAAAATTATGTTATGGTTTAAGTGTAAAAAAACTGAGCATAATGTGGTGAAAATAAAGAAAAATTTTGCTAGGTTTGGTAACTTCAAAACTGTGGCTTAATTAAGGGGGGAAAGTGAAAAAAATTTTTGGTACATTGCGGTTGATTTATAAATTGATAATTGTGTAAATTTTTATGTAAAAGTTTTGCAAACTTTTACATAAAATGGGACTCTGGTATAGTACATGCTAGGTACACATGGTTCAAGGCGTACCTAATGCCGGTAGCCTTGAATTTACGCCGGAATGCTGCCAAAAATTCAAAAACGGCATTAAGGGCAAAAAGGGGAAACGAGAGTAAAAGTTTAGGATCGGGTCTGAAACTCGAGTCCCTTAAGGAAAATTGAATGAGGAAACCTAAGGGGTGGTTCATGAATAGTAGCCCATCCCCCTGAAAATGTAGAATGTGAGTGAAACTGAAAACCGACCCTAAGGGGGGCCGTTTTTGGAAAATGAAGCAAAGGTCTGAGTCAGGTAACGAAAATCTGAGCCTTGGAGACCTAAGTCGGGAAAGTCTAGATGAACATTTTAAGAATTAGTAAAACGCTCGTTTAAGGCTCCGAAACAATAGAAAAACACAAAACCAATGTAAGGGTCGGAAAGTGAAAATTTGGGATAATGAAAGAAAATTATCCAGAAAAGGTCCGGTAAAATTTTAAAAGACGAATTGAGGATTTTTGGGCCTAGAAAATCAAGTCTAAGAATCTAGAATAAGAATTTACGCTAAAATGACCCGGTAGGGGTAAAATGGTCATTTTGACCAGAATTTTCCAAAAGGTGGAAAAAGAGCCTTAAAGACCCCAGAATGTTAGAAAAAGGTTCCTGAGCGTCAAAAGTGAATTGTACGTCAAGAAAATCCCGTCAAAGGTATAATTGCAATTTTGCCAAAATTTAAGGGTAAAATCATAATTTTACAAAAGTTGGGGGAAAATGTGAAAATGGTTAATAAAGCTTAGAAAGCTATCAGAAGGCTTAATTAAAGGTTTTAAGACCAAATTTGAGTTTTTTATTTAAAATAAAAGCTACAAATGAAAATGAAATTAACAGACAAGGTTTTTGTCTGTGTGGTCTCAAAGCCAGCCAGGAAAGGGGACGTTGGAGGATCCCAAAAAGCAGACACTAGCAGACGTACTGTAAGTTTAGACATTTAGTTGTCTGCACCATGATATATGGTAAAGTTTGCTTTGGTACTATTCGTATGATTTTGGTAAAGTCCTACGGGTACTAGGGTGAAGTTAGATTAACTTCTCTAATTAGATTATAAGTTATAAAGTGTATTAGGCATACACTATGGAAAGGGGTGCTAGGATACTAAAGAGTGTGACTAATTAAAGACACACCTAAATAATTGAATGTAAATCGTTACGGGCATTAAAGTTCCACTGAAGGGTTATAAAAGCTGTTCAGTTGGAATTATAATAAAGATGGTAATATAACCATTGATGGCATACCGACCTTCAAATTATTGAAGGTTTGAATCCTATATGAATAGAGCTCATGTGGCTCATGAACTGTGGAGGATTGGCCAGAGGGTCACTCCTCAGGTCCCTCCCAGTACCACGCATTTTGGTACAGCCAATAAGGATTCAAAAACTAGAACATAACAAAAGATGATGACCCAAAATAGAAAATTTAGACCATAATTGAGATTACCTGATACTAACAGTGTATTTAGGGTGTCGGGTTAAGAAATGTGTGTATAGTGATTTTGGAGTCATAGTTACTATTCACTACATACAGTACTATTCATAAAAATTTGTATTGTGCATGATATTAAATTTGTATAATTTCTAGTACTTATGTTTGAGCTTACTAAGATAATTCTCACTCGTGTGTTCATGATGCAGGTAAGAAACCTACCCAGTAAATTTCTTAGGATGGTGGCAGGGTGTGTGGTACAGACTGGATAGGGAACTCTACGGGGTTATTGTCCTGCTTTTGTCTCCTGCTGAGCGAAGAAGCATTTTGAAGAAAGAATAATATATGTATTTTAAGTTATACATCGGAGTATATGTACTATGTATATTATGTTGTACCTAAAAGATACTGCATAATATAGTTTTAACTTCTCGTGAGTTTGCAAAAGTATATATATATAAAAAAGAAATGGGCCCAACTTTCAAACATTTTAAGAAATAAAGATAAGTTTTTCGGCATCCTGACACGGTTCATGGTCCAGTGCAAACGAATACAAAGTTTGGTCGCTACAATGACGCGTGACCGACGGTTGGGGTTGCACATTTTATTTGTGACAAGGAAAGCCACTACACCAAACACTACTATTCTAATCCCCAAAATCAACAAAATCAACCCCGTTCTACAAATAACTAACTTCAGGCTGCCCAGACCAGGATCGAAGGCCCTTCGATCTCACAAGGCGGACTAGAAGCTCTGGACAACCAAGGGAGAATCTATGCCTACATAAGGAATGATGCTGAGGCTGGAACTTCCGTAGTAGTGACAGGTCAGCTTTCTGTCGCCAACACAGGTGCATTAGTGTTATTTGATTTTGGAGCTATCCATTCCTTTGTATCGTCTGAGTTTGTTAGAAAGATAAATAGAAGTTGGGATAAGATTAAACAGACTTTCAGAACTGTACTTCCGTTAGTGGAGGTTTTATTATCTAATTACTGGATACGTTATGTACTAGTAATTATCTGCAGTAGAGAGCTGAGCGTTAACCTGATCATCATTGACATGTACGACTATGATGTAATCTTGGGGATGGACTTCCTCGCAAAGCACAACGCCATCACAGACTGTCAAAGGCAGAAGCTTACTTTTGAATTGATCGAGAGCTTACTTTTGAACTGATCGAGAGCAAAAAGTTTGTCTACACGGGTTTGTCATTGAAGCAGCCAAAGATGATGATCTCAACAATGAAGGCTCATAAGCTGATATCTAGCGGGTGCACAGTTTTCCTTGCACACATGGTAGACAAGACTTAAGAAGCAGAGATAGGGCCTGAGAACGTACCAGTAGTTAAAGAATTCATGGAAGTGTTTCCAAAAGATCTTCCAAGACTCCTGCCAGAGCATGAGATCTCGTTCGAGATTGAACTTTTGCCAGGATCAGCCCCTATTTCTAAGGCCTTATACCGAATGGCCCCTATAAAGCTAAAGGAGCTCCAAGCCCAACTGAAGGATCTGATAGACAAGGGATTCATTTGACAGAGCTATTCACCCTTGGAGCGCTCGTGCTATTTGTAAAGAAGAAAGACAAGACACTAAGGATGTGCATAGACTACAGAGAGTTGAACAGAATCATGATCAAGAACAAGTACTCGTTGTTGCAGATTGATGACTTGTTTGATCAACTTCAGGAAGCGGCAGTATTTTCAAAGGTCAACCTATGTTTAGGGTACCATCAGCTTGATACGAAATGCCCTAAGCATTACAGACATTTTTATTCATTATATTACTGTTTGTCCTTATTCTATTTACATGTTAAAGTAAATGTAAGCAAATATGGCTCACTGACTGCTTGTGTTAAAAACTGTTAGAACATTGCATGCAATGGATTTTTGTATGCGAGAAGACAATATTCTAAAGTAAGCGGTCTAAACTAAGGTCTGTAGTCTATGGGGTTAGACCGAGCATCTAACTCATGTTAAGACTAGTATGTTGTCTAAAGCCATGGTGGGATGGTTTCTCTTGACTGTCCGGAGCATAGACTCCCAAGTAGAGTCATAGATATGTTGCTTGGTCGTGACATATTAGACTGGGACTAAAGAATGATTTATCTATGTAGTCCACTATGAGTGAATCAATATGCTTTTGACGTTTATTATGCAATAACTTTAATCTTGAGTAAGTGAACTACTTCATGTGTATGACTTGCGTATTTTGATGTTTCAATGGCTAAAGCGTCTCAGAGATAGTAAGCTTATAGACCGGTTTGTTGGGTGCATAACTTGTACGCGATGAAGGGATTGTTTACAGATATCAAAATCATAACTCTAAGGAGTTAAGAGTATCCTCTTAAAGGCATTATACTGGATGTGAAAATGGATAAGGCCTTGGGTCGTCTGATAGGTGGATGACTTCTTATTCACACATGGTGAATAATCATTTTCTTATTCGGTAGTATAATGGAACTTTAAGATAGCCTAATCAGTAGGATTGAATAGACTTTGACCTAAGGCTGATCATGGATATCATATGAGGGTTTTGCATACATGCCAAGGTCATTGAACATTAGCTTGTCACAAGCTTTCGTAATACGGCATATAATTAGGAGTTGAGTTTCAGGTTTATAGTGGTATGACTCTGAAATTAGTGATCATATGATTAAGTTGTTTGGTATAGAATAATGATCATATGGATTTATGGGAGCCTGATTGTATATGTCCAATTGGTCCCTCTACTAGCTCCACATAATTCCTTAATGGTTGATAAATTGATTTGTGTATGCTTATTGGCTAGTTGATTGTGCGTGGATGATGTTGACATAGGATTAGGATGGTGGACAAGATTCTCTTCGGTTGAATTCATATTTTGTTTCGGATAATAGAGTACACAATTATTCGAACTCCAAATAAAGTTGCCATAACTTTATTTAAGATTGGATTGGAGTTGTAGAAAATTGTCCATGAGAACAAAATTTGAAATACAACTTTTTGTGGAGTTTGAAATTTGAATTTTGAATTTTGAATTTTGAAATTTGAAATTTAAATTTTGAATTTGAAATTTGAATTTGAAATTTAAATTTGAAATTCAAATTTGAAATTTGAATTTGAAATTTAAATTTGAAATTTGAATTTGAAGTTTGAATTTTGAAATTTAAACTTTAAATTTTGAAATTCAAATTTTGAATCACAGTCCAAGTGTAATTCGAATTCTTTGTAGATAATTCCATAGGGTTAGAATTCGAATTTGAGTTTGATTATGGAGAGGAAAATCTTGTTTGAATCCTACTTGAATTTTGAATCTCAATCCTAACTAAAGTGGTCGAAAATTGTTGAGGGAAATCCTCCTAGATATTTTTGATTTTTGTGGATAAGGTTCAAGGAAAATTCAAGCAAGAAAATCCTAGTTGAATTTGGATTCTCTCCTTCCCTTTAGTGGCCAAAATTTTGAGGATAATCCTAAGGGTAATTTTCGGTTTTAATGGATAAAGATGAGATTAAATTTAAGCTAGAAAATCCTATTTGAACTTTGATTCTCCTCACACTTTAATGACTGAATCTAGTCATGTTTTTGGCACAAAGATGAATCGGTTTTTATGAGAGAATGAGGAGATAAAATTCAAGTTAAAATCCTATTTGAATTTGGGCTCCAAGATTCCCTAAAGTGGTCGAAAATTATCCCGAAATTTTGGCCTAGAATTTTCTGATTTTTGTGAGTGGATAAGGCAGAAAATCTTCTCCTAATCCAATTCGAATTCAAGGGATCACCTCATGCAAGTCTATAAATAGAGATCCTACCACTCCAGTTCTCTCAGACCACAGACTCTTAGGTAAGCAAGCTTATTGTTGCATAACTCACCTTGACAATAAGTTCTCTAGAGATCTGGGTGGTCGGAAGAAGACTAGTAGTGCTAGCATACCGATCAAGGTTCATAGTGCCCATATACTCAGCCATTCGGGAATTGAAGAATAGTAGAAAAGGCCAGTTGGTTGAACCCTTCTGATCATTCTTCTCCTGCATATTGGCATCCTCTGAGGTATGAGTTTAAATTGTTGTTAGTTTATTGTATATGGCATCATGAGATATTTAATGATCTTGAATAATTTTTGTTGTTCCGCTGCACCTTTCTGATAAGTTTTTAACGATTTTTAATGATCTCGTGACTATGCCATTTACATGAATTAGACAATTAGTTAGTCCTTTTATTTATGTATGGATTTTATATTTAAAGAGTGGCATTCTAGTTTTCCTTTATTTTGTTATCATGTATTATGTATGTAGTATTTGGTTATTTTAATTTTTTAAATTATTATAAGCTTACTTATTTTATGCCGGTTATGGTTCCTTAGAATTTAGAAATATTGTATCTAGGATTTTATATAACCATGGGAGCGGTTTATTATCACCATAATTTTCCCGTGGGTTTTAATTTTTTGTCTCTTAGAATTATTATGATTAGAATTTTTGTATACTGAAAACGGTTTAGGAAATTTTATGTAATTATTCTTGGAGGAGATTAAAGTTTAAAGACCATAATTTATTTTTCCCAAAAGTTAAATTTAATTTAAAGGTTGAAATTTTGATTGTGTGGAAAATTTCAATTTAATTAAGATTCAAATTAATTTTTGGAGGTCCTAATGGGTAAATTGGAATATAGCACGAAAATCGAGGATGGACCCCTCGGGATAGGCCATCAACCTTGGTGGGGCTGCAGCCCCGGCCCTTGTGCAGGATGGGGCTGCGCAGCCCTTGCTTACAGCTGCACCACCTACGGTTGCAGGCTCTGCCTGCCACTAAGAGTTGCCGTGGCCCCGCTAAGGGCTGGCCGAGCCCCTGGGCTACAGCCCATGGTTGCAAGCATCGCCTATAGCCTAGCGAGCTGCAGTGCCTTCCCGGGGTTGTTGGCCCTGGACTGCCAGCCGCCCGGGGCTGAGGGCTACCCATAGCGACTGCTGGCCTCTGGGGACCGTGGGGTCGATGGACCAAAAAACGAAAAATTTTGATTTTTAAATTTGAGATTTAATTTTAAATCGTGTTTAAAAATATGTAATTGAAAATTTTAATTTTTTGAAATTACATATTATTGCACATGAAATTTAAATTATTTAAAATTTGAATTTGAAATTTAAATTTGAAACTTGAATTTGAAATTTGAATTTGAAATTTAAATTTTTGGAATTTAAATTTTAAATGATTCTTGGGATGAGAAATTAATGGAGAGGCTACATAAAGATGGATACAAGAAGACGAAACAAAAGTCAAGACCCAAAGAATGCTTTGGATAGAATTTTGTAATCTTTATTTTGTTTGTTATAGGATGGAACCATACTTGTTTATTTTTCTGTCAATTATTTTTTCTACGATATGTATTGATGGATATTTTATATGCATATTTGATAACATGTCGTATAGGATAGGCGAATGCCACTCAGACTATATTGATTATACATATTTGTCAGAACTTGCATGTTTTTCAAAATATTGAGTGGGAAAGCGTTTCAAACAAAACTCACAGCCTCCATTGTTGATCCATATGTGAAAGCATGGTAATGCCTCGTGTTAGTTCTGCCCTGACCACACTCGTCGGTAGGTGTTTACCGTTGTCGGCATACTAGTTTAGATCTCCTATGTGGAAAATGTGTTCGAGCATGATTCTATTCATGACCACCCCTTGGTGGCTTGGTAGGATGTGAATTGAGCAATGTAAACAATAGTTATACACTCAAGACTCGTTTAGTTATTAACCTTCTGTAGATAACTAAACTGGTGGCCAAAATAAGCGGTTATTAATATATGTCTTAACCTTGGAGGATTTAAGGAAACATATATTAATTGGACGGGGTCCATGTTCCGGTAATTTGTCTAATGACCACCCCTCTGTGGCTTGGGGTAATAGATGCTGAGAATTATCGTAGCAATGCTACATGTTATTCAAGTTTCATGTAGGAACATACTTGTATGTTTTATTTGCTAAATTATCTATATATTTGCTTGGGCTTTGTAATGATGTCTAGTATAATTTTATTTCAATTCAAAATGTCACCGACACCCCTCATTTCGATACTTACTGAAAATAAGTTGAATGGTGATAATTATAAAGACTAGAAAAGAAATCTACTGATAGTTCTCAGCTGCGAGAGACACAAGTTCATGCTGGACGAACCATGCCCACTTGGGCCCAAACCTGACACACTGCTTGAGGAGGTCCCGACTGCCTATACTTATTGGATAGAATCCAATGAGATAGCTCGGTGCTACATACTTGCTAGCATGATGAGTGCTTTACAAAATGTGACAATCGAGAAATTCAGGCATTCTCGGAAGAAAATGTACAAATGTATGTATATAACAATTTGTACTATTTAAAGAGTGAAATAAATGTATTTATATTGTTTAGAATATATTAAAATGTTCTAACAACACTGACGAGTAAAAAATTCAGTGTTGGAAAAATTCACTGAGTTGAAACGGGCGGAACGGTGTCGAAAACGGCATTAAAAACCTTAACCGGTGCAATAAAAGATGGAAAACTTCAGGGATTGATTTTGATCAAACGGAGGCAGTTTAAATTGATCCGACTGCACAGGAGACCTCAGGAACCCACCGGGACGATTTCAGGAAAATTTCGGCTCGAACCGGTATCGGTCAAAAAGTAGTCGAATTAATATGAATAGTCAAAGTCAAAGTCAAAGTTTACTTTACATTTATGACATCATAAATCCATTTAATAAATGAAAGAAAAATGGTGGTTGGTGGCATTAATGGCCGAGATTAGTTTGCTTTTTGATCTAAAGGCCAAGATTTAGCCAAAATTCCACCATTTTAATTTTTGAAAAATTTGGAAAGAATTAGGCTTGGAAGGTGGTGATTTTTGATTGGTTGAAAGCCAAATTAATTGGCTTTCTTTGTGGTTAAGTCGGCAACTTTTGGGAACAAATGGCCGAAACAAATTTTCAAGCCTAACATAACAAAAATTTTTCTAAGTGTTTTTCATGGTGAGTACGTGAGCAACCCAAGAGAAACCAAGTGAATCCTTCAAGTTTACTTCACAAAATTGGTGTCAAACCTTTCATTGAAGTCTAAGGAAGCAAGTGAACAAGGTAACTTTCCTTGGTTTGAAACTTTTCTTGATTTTTATTCCAAAAATCCGTGTAATGAATAGTGCAAAGGATGGAAAAATTTTTGGTTGTTTTGATTGATTTGGTGCTTGAGTTTTGTTAAGGGTGTAATTAGGAGAAAAACCATGCATTTTGTTTAAAGAACAACAAAATTTTGGTTGGTTTTCCAAGGGTAAAACCGTGGGTTACCATGAGTAATCAATGATGAATTGTTGTGGTTTAAGTAAAAACATGCTTTAAATCATATTTTGGTCAAATATAAAGCATGATTTGTATGATGGAAAGCTTGAAAAAAATTTGGTGTGAAATAACCCTAAAAGGCCGTGGGTTAATTAGGGTTTGGAAAAAAAAAATTTTGGCTTGATTTATTTGATGTTTGGATGGTTTAAATCATGCAATTTATTATGGAAATGATGGATTTGTGATTGAAAGCATGAAAAAAAATTGGTGTATGTTTCTCTTAATTTGGCCGTGGGTTGTAAAGGTTAAAAACCCTAGGAATTGTGTTGAAAAATGCAATGAAATTGGGTTGAAAATGTGTTAGAAAATGACATTGGAATAGCCTAAAATTTGGTTGAAAAATTGAGAAATTTTGGTTAGGTTTTGATTGTGAAAACCGTGGCCAAAAACCAAGGGTAAAATTGAAAGAAAATTTTGTGTAATGTGGTTTAAAATGAGAATTGAATTTTGTGAGGTTTTATGTAAAAGTTTGGAAAACTTGTACATAAAATAGGTTTGTGGTATAGTACGTGGCAGGTACATATGGTTCGAGGCGTACCTAACGCCGGTAGCCTTAAATTTACACCGAAATATTGCCGAAATTTGGAAAACGACATTTGGGGTAAAAAGAGAATTAAAAATAAAAGTTTACGGTTAGGTCGGAAACCCGAGTCCCTAACGGAAAATTGAATAAGGAAAACCTAAGGGGTGGTTCATGAATAGTAACCCGTCCCCTTAAAAATGTAAAACGCGAGTGAAATTGAAAAACCGACCCCGAGGGGGGCCGTTTTTGAGAAATAAAATAAAGGTCCGAGTCGGGTATGGAAAATCCGAGTCTCGGAGATCTAGGTCGGGAAAGTCTAGATGAACGTTTTAAATACTAGTAAAACGTCCATTTGAGGCTCCAAAACGATAGAAAATCACTAAACCGACGTAAGGGTCAGAATAGTGCTTCCCAAGGGTCGGGAAAGTGAAAAGTGGAAATAAAATAGAAATGAAACCGGTAATGATTAGAAAAGAGTCAGAAAAGTTCCTGAGAGCCAAAAATGCAGTCTGGATCAAGAAAATTCCGTCAGGGGCAAAACTGTAATTTTGCCAAAATATAGGGGTAAAATCATAATTTTGTAAAAGTTGAGAAAAATGGAGAAAATGATAAATAAAGCCTAAAATGTTATAAATAGGTTTTATTTAAGCTTTTTAATGAAAAATAAAAGTTATAAATGAAAATGAAATTAACAGACAAAGTTTTGTCTGTAGGATCCCAAAATCAACCTACAAGGAGGGCGATCAAAGATCCAAGAGAGAAAAAGAGAAGAGACTGATAAGGTAAGTTCAGACATTTACCTGTCTGCAATATATAGCATTATTGTTGCTAACTTTGATGTACTAATTATAAGTTAGGTACATATGTGCTACGGGCACTATTATAGAGTAGATAGAGAGACGTAATGTGCTACGGGCACTATTGAGAATGGACACATCGTTAATTGTGCTTCGGGCACTAGGGCGAGGTTAATGAAACTCACTCACCTAAAATTAAAATGTGAACCATTCCTAACCACGGGACAATGTGAAGTCACCGGGTTAGAATTTTAAAAAGTCGGTAATGAAACCACTTTTGGCGTACTAGCCTTCCGTACAGGGAGGTACTTTTGCCTTCGGGGCTATGAGATTAAAGCTGTGGAGGTCAGCACTGATGTACCGCTCCCAGTCATGTACAATTTTGCCTTCAGGGCTATGAGATTAAGGCTGTGGAGGTCAGCACTAATGTACCGCTCCCAGTCATGCGCACTTAAATGGTACTACCAACCTGAGCTCAAAACCAGAACATAAGCAAAGATAATTACCTAAAACTGAAACTATGCCATAATTGAGCATAAGACAATTTCGTGAGGGCACTAACATCGCGGTAGATGTACTGTTGATATACTGTGTTGTGGTCAAACTTACTATTCATAATGAATAGTGATCAAAGTTACTATTCATGATGAATAGTATTATTCATATAAATTTTATTTCTTGCATATTTGAACTTACTGAGCCTGTAGCTCACCATTTTTGCTTATGTTGCAGGTAAGCGACCAGCTTAGTAGCTTGTATGACTGGATGGCGGACGGGATAGCGTGTGTCAAATGGGATAAATGGGTGAGGGATATGGTCCTGCCAGAGTCTTTCCGCTGAGCGATAAAAGAGAAGGAAAAAAAAAAAAGGAAACAGTTCTTTTGTAATTATATATTTTACAAAAGTACTGTATTATGTAAATTACTTTGTACTTGCCAACAAAGTAAATAGTGGGAAATCGTTTACATGATGTTTAAAGAAAAAAAAAAATTTCCCAAAAAACGTCATGATTTAAAGAGAAAGAGATTAGCCGGTGACCCATGAGAGTACAATCTATCGCAGTTAACGATAAAGCTTAACTGTAATAGTATTGTATGATCTCTACGAAGGGCGGGCCGCCACACAAAAGCAGCATGAGACTTATCAAGTTGCTAGGGAGATCATGGAGAACTTGGAGGACATGTTCAAAGGCCAAGAAAAATTGGCTCGACAGTCAGCTATCACAAGTATCATAAACTCTAAGCAGAAGGCAGGAACTCTGGTAAAGGACCATATGATCACTCTAATAGGATTCTTTGCTGGGGCTGTTGAGAATGGTGCTGACCTAGACTACAACACCCAAATCGAGATGGTATTTAAAACTTTATCTAAGGATGTTATGGGGTTTAAGGCCGCATATAATCTGGCAACAAGGAGTTAGGACTCATTGAGCTCATGAAGAAGCTCCAAGCTTATGAGCAGATGATTAGAGTTGGGGATGCGGTCCAACCCAAAGGAGAGACCAATTTAGCAGAATCTTCCAAACCCTCACAGAAGAGGAAGAGGCCAAATCAGAAGTAAGCAGTTTCCAGTTTTTCTAATCCTCCTGTCTCAGATGGGAAGAAGAAAAGGAAGAACAAGAAGCCCAAGGACCCTAAAAAGTCCAAGTGCTTCTACTGTGGGAAGGTAGGTTACTTCAAAAAGGCTTGCCGAGAATTCCTAGCTACCAAGGGCAAGTAAGGTAAGGAACTTCTTTATTTAGAAGCGTGTTTAGTGGAAGAATCAAAAGACACTTGGGTCATTGATTCAAGCGCCACTAATCATGTTTGTGTTTCTATGCAGGGGTTCATGGAAACGAGAAGTCTACATGAAAGGAGCCTCTCATTGCAAACTAGAGACAGTAGCTTGGTGGTGGCTGCGGCAGTAGGAGATGTTTATCTTTACTTTGATGAATTTAGGTTTATATTATTGAAAGACTATTTTTGTATTCCTAATTTTAGGAGGAACCTTATAGCTGTAGCTTGTTTAATAAAGGATTCTTATTCAGTTTCTTTTAGTAAAAGAGTTGATATTCGTAAAAATAAGTCTTTTACCTGTTCTGGATGAATGGATGGAAGCCTATATTTAATCAAACCAAAGATGTACTCACTGCCTGACACTGAATTAATTGACAACTCTAAAAGGTTAAAAGTTTCTCACTCTAACAAGGCGTATCTTTGGCATTTAAGACTTGATCATGTTAATCAGGATAGGATTCAAAGATTGGTGAAGGATGGTCCTCTAGAATCTCTGGAGGAGGTACGTCTTCCTCAATGTGAGTCTTATCTTGAGGGTAATATGACTAAGAGGTCTTTTGGAGCTAAGGGTACTAGGGCCCAGGAACTCTTAGAAATTGTGCACACTGACGTATGTGGCCCCATGAATGTCACAGCATGAGGAGGGTTCGAGTATTATGTCTCTTTTATAGATGATTACTCGAGGTATGGATATGTGTACCTGAGGCACCGCAAGAGTGAAACCTTTGACAAGTTCAAAGATTATCGTGCAGAAATGGCAAAGCAATTGGGTAAATCCATAAAGACATTTCGATCTGATCGAGGTGGTGAATACCTCTCCGATGAATTTCTAGGACATCTTGTAGAGAATGGGATATTATCCCAATTGACTCTATCAGGTACTCCACAATAGAATGGTGTAGCCGAAAGGAGAAAACGGACCTTATTAGATATGGTACGGTCCATGATGAGTTATTCGACACTGACATTATCTTTTTAGGGATATGCATTACAAACGGCGTGCTATATTTTGAACCAGGTTCCATGCAAGTCAATTTCCAAGACTCCGTATGAATTGTGACGTGGTAGGAAGCCCTCCCTTGGACATATGAGAATATGGGGTTGCCCGACACATGTACTGGATGAGGATGTCAAGAAGTTAGAACCAAGATTGGAATTATGTATGTTTGTAGGGTATCCTAAGAGAACTAAGGGAGGTCTGCTCTATAACACAAAGGAACAAAAAGTCATTGTTTCAACCCATGTGACAGCCTTAGAGGAAAGTCACATGAATGACTTTAAGCCTCGAAGCAAAGTGATGCTAGAGGAGTTATTGGGTGAAAGAACTGCTCCACAAGTTTAGGTCTTGGATGTAAGTCCAAGTTCCGGTGAAAGACCTGTAGATGATCAATAATTTAGGGTGCTTCGTCGTAGTGGGAGGGCTTTAAGAAAACCTAATTTCTTCATGTATGATGCTGAGGTATACCAGGCCAAGGCTCATGAGCATGAGGATGATCCAGTCACTTATGATGAAGCTATAAATGATGTTGATTCTAAATCTTGGAAACAGGCCATGAATAATGAGATGGATTCTATGAAATCCAACTCCGTTTAGGAACTTATAGATCCACCAGATGGGATAAAACCCATTGGATGCAAGTGGATCTACAAAAGAAAGAAGGATACAGAAGGGATAGTGGAAACTTTCAAAACTAGACTGGTTGGAAAGGGGTACACACAAAAGGCTGAAATCGATTACGATGAAACCTTTTTGCCTGTTGCTATGCTGAAGTCTATTCGTATTCTTCTATCCGTTTCTGCGGCTCTCGGTTACGAGATCTGGCAAATGGACTTCAAGATGGCGTTCTTGAATGGCTATCTTTAGGAAAGTATCTACATGATACAGCCCGAAGAGTTCATGGTAAAAGGCCACGAAAGAAAAGTCTGTAAGTTACTTAGATCCATTTATGGATTAAAGCAAGCATCCCACTCATGGAACCAGAGATTTGATTAAGCGATCAAGACATTCGGTTTTGAGTAGAACGTTGATGAACCCTGTGTTTATAAGCGTATTAAGGATGGTAAAGTGGTTTTTCTAGTACTCTATGTCAATGATATACTGCTCATTAGGGAATTTATCATCGGTTAAGCTTTGGCTACACTAACAGTTTAACATAAAGGACTTGGGAGAAACTAATTATGTTTTAGGCATTCATCTCTTCAGAGATCGAAAGAACAAAATGATAGCATTATCCCAGGCTTCATACATAGATAAAATAATTGACAAATATGCAATGGAAGAGGCAAAGAAAGGTTCACAACCTTCCATTGCCGATCTAACTCTTTCATTAGATGACTGTCCTAAGACATTGGAAGAAAGAGAGCATATGAGCAAGGTCCCTTATGCATCTGTTGTGGGTAGCCTTATGTACTCTAGGCTTTGCACTCGCTCGGACATATGTTTTGCAGTAGGTATGGTGAGTCAATATCAAGTGAATCCTGGAACTAAGCACTGGCAAGTAGTAAAGTATATACTCAAGTGTCTTAAGAGAACGAGGGATTATACGCTAGCGTATTCTGGAGGGGCCCTAACACCCGTAGGATACACAAACTTAGACTTCCAGACTTGCAAGGATTCGAGAAAATCGACATCAGTATCAGTGTTCTTACTCAGATGAGGTGCCATTATGTGGAGGAGCGTGAAGTAGGGTTACACAGCTAACTCTACGATGGAGGCTGAGTATGTAGCTGCGACTGAGGCATCTAAAGAAGTGGTATGACTCCACAAGTTCTTTAAAGATCTTGAGGTCATTCTGGGTGTTGACAAGCCTGTCACACTTTACTGTGATAACACTGGGCCTATTGCCAATATAAGGGAATCTTAGCACCACCAGAAGACCAAGCACATAGATCAGAGGTATCACATTATAAGAGGGCACTTGGAGAGAGGACTAGTGGATGTATGTAAGGTTGCGTCCGAGGACAACATTACTGATCCCTTTACTAAGACTTTTGTGGCTAGAAGCTTTGAAAGGCATGTAGAGGTGATGGGGATGCATAACATGGCATATCTGCTGGCTTAGAGCCAGTGGGAGATTGTTAGGAAATGCCCTAAGCATTAGAGAGATTTTTATTTATTTATTTTGAACTAGATAATAAAATTATAATATAGAGGTTATTCATTATATTGCAGTTTGTCCTTATTCTATTTACATAATTAAGTAAATATAAGCAAATATGGCTCACTGACTGCTTGTGTTAAAAACTGTTAGAACGTTGCATGCAATTGATTTTTGTATGCGAGAAGACAATGTTCTAAAGTAAGTGGTCTAAACTAAGATCTGTAGTCTATGGGGTTAGACCAAGCATCTAACTCATGTTAAGGCTATTATGTTGTCTAAAGCCATGGTGGAGACGGTTTGTCTTGATTGTCCAGAGCATAGACTCCTAAGTAAAGTCATAGATATATTGCTTGGTGGTGACATATTAGACAGGGACTAAAGCGTGATTGATCTACGTAGTCCGGTATGAGTGGATCAATCTGCTTTTGATGTTCATTATGTAATAACCTTAATCCTGAGTAAATGCACTACTTCATGTATATGACTTGTGTAATTTGATGTTCCAATGGTTAAAGCGTCTCAGAGGTAGTAAGCTTATAAACTAGTTCGTTGGGTGCATGACTTGTATGTGATGAAGGGATTGTTTATAGATATCAGAATCACAGCTCTAAGGAGTTAAGGGTATCCTCTTAAAGGCATTATACTAGATGTGAAAATGGACAAGGCCTTGGGTCGTCTGATGGGCGGATGACTTCTTATTCACACATGGTAAATAATCATTTTCTTATTCGGTAGTATAATGGAACTTTAAGATAGCCTGATCAGTAGGATTGAATAGACTTTTACATAAGGCTGATCATAGATATCATATGAGGGTTTTGCATACATGACAAGGTCATTGGACGTTAGCTTGTCATAGGCTTTCATAATACAGTATATAATTAGGAGTTCAGTTTCAGGTTTATAGTGGTATGACTCTAAAATTAGTTATCATATGATCGAGTTGTTCGGTACAGAATGATGATCATACGGATTCATGGGAGCCTGATTATATATGTCCAATTGGTCCCTCTACTAGCTCCACATAATTCCTTAACGGTTGGCAAATTGATTTGTGTATGCTTATTGGCTAGTTGATTATGCATGGATGGTGTTGACATACGATTAGGATGGTGGACAAGATTCTCTCCGGTTGAATTCATATTTTGTTTTCGATAATAGAGTATACAATTATTCAAACTCCAAATAAAGTTGCCATGATTTTATTTGAGATTGGATTGGAGTTGTAGAAAATTATCGATGAGAACAAAATTTGAAATACAACTTTTTGTGGAGTTTGAAATTTGAAATTTGAAATTTAAAATTTAAATTTGAAATTTGAATTTGAAATTGAAATTTGAAATTTGAATTTGAAGTTAAAATTTTGAAATTTGAAATTTGAACTTTGAAATTTGATATTCAAATTTTGAATCAGAGTTCAAGTGGAATTCGAATTCTTTGTGGATAATTCCACAGGGTTGGAGTTCGAATTTGAGTTGGATTATGGAGAGGAAAATCTTGTTTGAATCCTACTTGAATTTTGAATCCCAATCCTAACTAAAGTGGTCGAAAATTATTGAAGGAAATCCTCCTAGATATTTTCAATTTTTGTGGATAATGTTCGAGGAAAATTCAAGCAAGAAAATCGTAGCTGAGTTTGGATTCTCTCCTTTCCTTTAATAGCTGAAAATTTTGAGGATAATCCTAAGGGTGATTTTCAGTTTTAATAGATAAGGATGAGATTAAATTTAAGCTAGAAAATCCTATTTGAACTTTGATTCTCCTCACACTTTAATGACCGAATTTAGTCATGTTTTTGGCATAAAGGGGAATCGGTTTTTATGAGGGAATTAGGAGATAAAATTCAAGTCAAAATCCTATTTGAATTTGTACTCCAAGATTCCCTAAAGTGGTCGAAAATTATCCCTAAATTTTGGCCTAGAATTTTCAAATTTTTGTGAGTGGATAAGGGAGAAAATCTTCTCCTAATCTAATTCGAATTCAAGGGATCACCTCATGCAAGTTTATAAATAGAGGTCCTGCCACTCCAGTTCTAGTAGACCATAGACTCCCAGGTGAGCAGGCTTATTGTTGTACAACTCACTGTGACAATAAGTTCTTTAGAGATTTGGGTGGTTGGAAGAAGACTAGTAGTGCTAGCATACCGATCGAGATTCAGAGTGCCCACATACTCAGCCATTCGAGAATTGGAGAATAGTAGAGAAGGCTAGTTGGTTGAAGCCCTCTGATCATTCTCCTCCTACATATTGACATCCTCTGAGGTATAAGTTTAATTTTTGTTAGTTTATTATATACGGCATTATGAGATATTTAACGATTTTGAAAAATTTTTATTGTTCCACTGTGCCATTCTTATAAGTTTTTAACGATTTAAAACCTACACAGCTGTGAATCAGGGACATGGATGTGCCCAAAACAGCCTTTCGAACGCGATACAGACACTATGAGTTTCTTGTTATGTCGTTCGGACTGACAAACACTCCAGTAGCCTTCATGGATTTGATGAACCACGTGTTCAAGGACTAGTCAAATAGGTTTGTCATTGTGTTCATCGATGACATACTTATCTACTCCAAGACAAAGGAGGAGCATGAAGAGCACCTAAGGATCATCTTGCGTGTGTTATAGGTGTAGGAAAATAAACCGGTAAAAACGTATCAGAGTGGCGCAGCGGAACAATAAAAATTTTTAGATCGTTAAATATCTCATGATGCCATATACAATAAATCAACAACAATTAAAACTCATACCTCAAGGACGCCAATATGCAGGAGGAGAATGACCGGAGGCTTCAACCAACTAGCCTTCTCTACTATTCTCCAATTCCCGAATGGCTGAGTGTGTGGGCACTCTGAACCTCGATCGGTATGCTAGCACTGCTAGTCTTCTTCCGACCACCCAGATCTCTAAAGAACTTTATTGTCACGATGAGCTGTGCAACAATAAGCCTGCTCACCTGAGAGTCTGTGGTCTGAGAGAACTGGAGTGGCAGGACCTCTATTTATAAACCTGCATGAGGTGAATCTCTGAATTTGAATTGGATTAGGAAAAGATATTTTCCCTTATCCAAACCCAAAAAATCCGAATTTTCCAAGGGAGAATCTCCACAATTAAATTCGGTTTTTTCTAGATAAATCCAATCCAAATCTTAACAAGATTTTAGCTAGAATTTTATCTCCCTTTTCCAACCAAAAAATCTGAAATTCACAAGGAGAAAATCCTCCAAATTTTCGGCCACTTTTAGGATAAGGGAGAATCAAAATTCCACTAGGATTTCTCAAGCAAAATCTCATCTTAACCTTATCCAAAAATAACCGAATTTCCTAGGATTAGGGATCCAAAATTTCGGCCACTTTTGGGAGGAGAGAGAAACCAAATTCAACTAGGATTGAAGCTTGAATATTCCCTTGAATCTTATCCACAAAATCCGAAATCTTTCATGAGGATTATCCTCAAAATTTCGTCCCTTATTTGTTGGGATTTGGATTCAAAATTCAAGTAGGATTCTAACAAGATTATCCTCTCCAAATCCAACTCAAATTCGAATTTCAAACCTTGTGGATTTTCCACAACAAATTCGAATCCTACTTGGACTGTGATTCAAAATTTGAATTTCAAATTTCAAATTCAAATTTCAAATTCAAATTTCAAATTTCAAATTTCAAATTTCAAATTTAAATTTCAAATTCAAATTTCAAATTCGAATTTCAAATTCAAATTTCAAATTCAAATTTCAAATTCAAAATTCAAATTTCAAATTTCAAAATTCAAATTTCAAATTTCAAAATTCAAATTTCAAATTCCACAAAACGGTTGTGTTTCATATTCTTGCTCTCATGGATAATTTTCTACAACTCCAATCCAATCTCAAATAAAATCATGGCAACTTTATTTGGAGTTCGAATAATTGTGTACTCTATTATCCAAAACAAAATCTGAATCCAACCGGAGAGAATCTTGTCTACCATCCTAATCCTGTGTCATCACCATCCATGCATAATAAACTAGCCAATAGCATACACAAATCAATTTGCCAAACGTTAAGGAATTATGTGGAGCTAGTAGAGGGACTGATTGGACATATATAATCGGGCTCCCGTGATTCCATATGATCATCATTCTGTACCGAACAACTCAATCATATGATCACTAATTTCAGAGTCACACCACTATAAACCTGAAACTGAACTCCCAATTATATACCGTATTACGTAAGCCTGTGACGAGCTACCATCCAATGACCTTGTCATATATGCAAAACCCTCATATGATATCCATGATCAGCCTTAGGTCAAAGTCCGTTTAATCCTACTGATCAGGCTATCTTAAAGTTCCATTATACTACCGAATCAAGAAAATGATTATTCACCATATGTGAATAAGAAGTCATCCGCCCAGCAGACGACCCAAGGCCTTGTCCATTTTCACATTCAGTATAATGCTTTTAAGAGGATATCTTTAACTCCTCAGAGCTATGATTCCGATATTTGCAAACAAACCCTTCATCGTATACAAGTCATGCACCCAACGAACCGGTCTATAAGCTTACTACCTCTGAGACGCTTTAGCCATTGGAACATCAAAGTACACAAGTCATATACATGAAGTAGTTCATTTACTCAGGATTAAGGTTATTGCGTAATGAACGTCAAAAGCAGATTGATCCACTCATAGCGGACTACGTAGATCAATCACGCTTTAGTCCCGGTCTAATATGTCACCACCAAGCAACATATCCATGTCTCTACTTGGGAGTCCAGCTCCAGACAGTCAAGACAGACCGTCCCCTCTAAGGCTTTAGACAACATAATAGTCTTAACATGAGTTAGATGCTCGGTCTAACCCCATAGACTACAGACCATAGTTTAGACTGCTAACTTTAGAACATTGTCTTCTCGCATACAAAAGTCCATTGCATGCAACGTTCTAACAGTTTTAACACAAGCAGTCAGTGAGCCATATTTGCTTACATTTACTTTAATATGTAAATAAGACGAGGACAGATAGCAATGTAATGAATAACCTCTAAGTATAATTTTATTATCCAGTTCAAAATGAATACATCAAAATGTCTCTAATACTTAGGGCATTTCCTAACAATCTCCCACTTGCCCTAAGCCAGCAGATGTGCCATGTTACGCATCCCCATCGCCTCTACATGCCTCTCAAAGCTTCTAGCTACCAAAGTCTTAGTAAAGGGATCAGCGATGTTGTCCTCGGACGCGATCTTACAAACATCCACTTGTCCTGTCTCCACATGCCCTCTTATTATGTGATACCTCCGATCGATGTGTTTGGTCCTCTTGTGGTGCCGAGATTCCCTTGTGTTGGCAATAGCCCCTGTATTATCACAGTAAAGTGTGATAGGCTTGTCAACACCCGGAATGACCTCAAGGTCTCTAAAGAACTTGCGGAGCCAAACCGCTTCTTTAGATGCCTCAGCCGCAGCCACATACTCAGCCTCCATAGTAGAGTCAGCTGTGCAGCCCTGCTTCACGCTCCTCCACACAATGGTGCCTCCTCCGAGCAAAAACACTGATCCAGATGTCGATTTCCTCGAATCCTTACAAGTCTGGAAGTCTGAGTCCGTGTATCCTACGGGTGTTAGGTCCCCTCCAGAATACACTAGCATATAATCCCTCGTTCTCTTAAGATACTTGAGTATATGCTTTACTGCTTGCCAGTGCTTGGTTCCAGGATTCGCTTGATATCGACTCACCATACCTACTGCAAAACATATGTCCGGGCGAGTGCAAAGCATAGCGTACATAAGGCTACCCACAGCGGATGCATAAGGGACCTTACTCATACGCTCTCTTTCTTCCGATGTCTTGGGACAGTCATCCAATGAAAGAGTTAAACCGGCAATAGAAGGTTGTGAGCCTTTCTTTGCCTCTAGCATTGCATATTTGTCAATTATTTTATCTATGTATGAAGCTTGGGATAACGCTATCATTTTGTTCTTTCGATCTCTGAAGAGACGAATGCCTAGAACATAATTAGCTTCTCCCAAGTCCTTCATGTCAAACTGTTGGTGTAACCAAAGCTTGACCGATGATAAGTTCCCTACATCATTCCCAATGAGTAGTATATCATCGACATAGAGTATCAGAAAGACCACTTTTCCATCCTTAATACGTTTATAAACACAAGGGTCATCAACGTTCTGCTCAAAACCAAATGTCTTAATCGCTTGATCAAACCTCTGGTTCCATGAGCGGGATGCCTGCTTTAATCCATAAATGGATCTAAGCAACTTGCAGACTTTCCTATCTTGGCCTTTTGCTACGAACCCTTCGGGCTGTATCATATAGATACACTCTTCAAGATGGCCATTTAAGAATGCCGTCTTGACATCCATTTGCCAGATCTCGTAATCGAGAGCCGCAGCAATGGATAGAAGAATACGGATAGACTTAAGCATAGCAACAGGCGAAAAGGTTTCCTCGTAATCGATTCCAGCCTTTTGCGTGTATCCCTTTGCAACCAGTCTAGCTTTGAAAGTTTCCACTCTCCCTTCCGCATCCTTCTTTCTTTTGTAGACCCATTTGCATCTAATGGGTTTTATCCCATCCGGCAAATCTACAAGTTCCCAAACAGAGTTGGATTTCATAGAATCCATCTCATTGTTCATAGCCTGTTTCCAAGATCTAGAATCAACATCCTTTATAGCTTCATCATATGTGACCGGATCTTCCTCATGCTCATGAGCCTCGGCCTGGTATACCTCAGCATCATACATAAAGAAATTAGGTTTCTTAGAAACCCTCCCACTACGACGAGGCACCCTAAATTGTTGATCGTCTGCAGGTCTTTCACTGGAACTCGGACTTGCGTCCAAGACCGAAATCTGTGGAGCAGTTCTTTCACCCGATAACTCCTCTAGCACCACTTTGCTTCGAGGCTTAAAGTCATTCATGTGACTTTCCTCCAAGAATGTCGCATGGGTTGAGACAATGACCTTTTGTTCCTTCGGGTTATAGAACAGACCTCCTTTAGTTCCTTTTGGATACCCTACAAACATGCACAATTCTGATCTTGGTTCCAACTTCTTCGCATCCCCATCCAGTACATGTGCCGGGCAGCCCCATATTCTCATATGTCCAAGGGGGGGCTTCCTGCCACGCCACAATTCATACGGAGTTCTAGGAATTGATTTGCTCGGAACCTGGTTCAGAATATAGCACGCCGTTTGTAAAGCATGTCCCCAAAATGATAATGGCAGCGTTGAGTAACTCATCATGGACCGTACCATATCCAATAAGGTCCTGTTTCTCCTTTCGGCTACACCATTCTGTTGTGGAGTACCAGGTGCAGTCAATTGAGATAATATCCCATTCTCTACAAGATGTCCTAGAAATTCATCGGAGAGGTATTCGCCACCTCGATCAGATCGAAGTATCTTTATGGATTTATCCAATTGCTTTTCCACTTCCGCACGATACTCTTTGAACTTGTCAAAGGTTTCGCTCTTGCGGTGCATCAGATACACATATCCATACCTCGAGTAATCATCTATGAAAGAGACATAGTACTCGAACCCTCCTCGTGCTGTGACGTTCATGGGGCCACATACGTCAGTGTGCACAATTTCTAAGAGCTCCTGTGCCCTTGTACCCTTAGCTCCAAAAGACCTCTTAGTCATCTTACCCTCTAGACAAGACTCACATTGGGGAAGTCGTACCTCCTCCAGAGATTCCAGAGGACCGTCTTTCACCAATCTTTGAATCCTATCCTGATTAATATGACCAAGTCTTAAATGCCAAAGATACGCCTTGTTAGAGTGAGAAACTTTCAACCTTTTAGAGTTATCAATTAATTCAGTGTCAAGCAGTGAGTACATCTTTGGTCTAATCAAATATAGGTTTCCATCCATCCATCCAGAACAGATAAAAGACTTATTTCTACGAATATCAACTCTTTTACTAAAAGAAACTGAATAAGAATCCTTTATTAAACAAGCTACCGATATAAGGTTCCTCCTAAAATTAGGAACATAAAAACAGTCTTTCAATAAAATAAACCTAAATTGATTAAAATAAAGATGAACGTCTCCCACTGCCTCAGCCACCACAAAGCTACCATCTCCAGTCCGCAACGAGAGGCTCCTATCATGTAGACTTCTCGTTTCCACGAACCCCTGCATAGAAACACAAACATGATTAGTGGCGCCCGAATCAATGACCCATGTGTCTTTTGATTCTTCCACCAAACACGCTTCTAAGTAATGAAGTTCCTTACCTTCCTTGCCCTTGGAGGCTAGGAATTCCCGGCAAGCCTTCTTGAAGTGACCTACCTTCCCACAGTGGAAGCATTTGGACTTTTTAGGGTCCTTTGGCTTTTTGTTCTTCTTCTTCTTCTTCCCGTCCGAGACAGGAGGATTAGAAGAACTGGAAGCCACTTGCTTCTTATTTGGCCTCTTCCTCTTCCGTGAGGGATTGGAAGATTCCGCCAAATTGGCCTCTCCTTTAGGTCGGACCACATCTTCATCCCTGATCATCCGCTCATAAGCCTGTAGTTGCTTCATGAGCTCGGTAAGTCCTAACTCCTTTGTCGCCAGATTGTATGCGGCCTTAAACCCCACAAAATCTTTAGACAGAGTCTTGAACACCATCTCGATCTGAGTGTTGTAGTCTAACTCAGCACCATTCTCGGCAGCCTCAGCGAAGAATCCCATTAGAGTGATCATATGGTCCTTCACCGGAGCACCAGCCTTTTGCTTGGAGTTCATAATGCTGGTGATAGCGGACTGTCGAGCCAATTTTTCTTGGCCTCCGAACATGTCCTCTAGATTATCCATGATATTCCCAGCAACTTGATAAGTCTCATGCTGCTTTTGTAAAGCACTCGTCATGCTAGCAAGGATGTAGCATCGAGCTATTTCATTGGATTCTCTCCAACGATTATAGGCAATCGGGACCTCCTCAAGTGGTGTGTCAGGTTTGGGCCCAGGTGGGCATGGTTCGTCCAGTACGAACTTGTGTCTCTCGCAGCTGAGAACTATTAATAGATTTCTTTTCCAATCTTTATAATTGTCGCCATTCAACTTATTTTCAGTAAGTATCGAAATGAGGGGTGTCGGTGACATTTTGAACTGAAATAAAATTATACTAGACATCATTACAAAGCCCAAGCAAATATATAGATAATTTAGCAAATAAAACATACAAGTATGTTCCTACATGAAACTTGAAAAAAATGTAGCATTGCAACGGTAATTCTCAGCACCTATTGCCCCAAGCCACCGAGGGGTGGTCATGAGAACAAATAGCCGGAACATGGACCCCGTCCAATTAATATATGTTACCTTAAATCCTCCAAGGTTAAGACATATATTAATAACCGCTTATTTGGCCACCAGTTTAGTTAACAGAGCTTCTAGGGAAGGTTAATAACTAAACGAGTCTTGAGTGTATAACCATTGTTTACGTAGCCCGATCCACATCCTACCAAGCCACCGAGGGGTGGTCATGAATAGGATCGCACCCGAACACGTTTTCCACATAGGAGATCCAATCTAGTATACCGGCGGCGGTAAACACCTACCGAAGGGTGTGGTCAGGTCAGAACTGACGCGAGGCGTTACCATGCTTTCACATATGGATCAACAATGGAGGCCGTGGGTTTTGTTTGAAACCCTCTCCCACTCAATATTTTGAAAAAAACATGCAAGTTTTGACAAATTATGTATGATCAATATAGTATGAGCGGCACTCACCTATCCTATATGACATGTTATCAAATATGCATACAAACCATCCATCAATACATATTTATACATCCATGACATATTACAGAAAAAAATAATTAACAGACTAACCAAGCTATGGTTCCATCCTAGAACAAAGAAAATAAAGATTACAAAATTCCATCCAAAGCATTCTTTGGGTCTTGAATTTTGTTCCGTCTTCTTGTATCCATCTTTATGTAGCCTCTCCATTTATTTCTCATCCCAAGAATTATTTAAAATTTAAATTTCCAAAAATTTAAATTTCAAATTCAAACTCCAAATTCGAATTTCAAATTTAAATTTCTAATTCAAATTTTAAACAATTTTAATCATCATGTGTAATAATATGTAATTTCAAAAATTTCAAATTTTTTAATTACATATTTTTAAACATGATTTAAAATTAAATCTCAAATTTAAAATTCAAAATTTTTAAATTTTGGACCGCCGCACTGCCGCCAGTGAAGGCGGCAGCCGCCGTGGGCAGCCACCAACCCCGGAGGGGCTGGAAGCCCACGGCCGCCCCTTGTGCAGCCTGCAGCACCAGGCTGCACGCCCAAACTGGGCGCAGCAGCCGGCAGGCTGCAGGCAGCGCCTGCAGCCAGAGGCTGCACGCCCAGGCTGCGGCCAGCCTTGGGCAGGCCACGGCCACCCCTGGCTGCAGGCAGAGCTTGCGGCCGTGGGTAGTGTGGGCCTGTACAGGGGCTGCCGCAGCCCCATCCTGCCCGAGGGCAGGGGCTGCAGCCCCACCAAGGTTTGTCGGCCTATCCCGAGGGGTCGTGTCTCGATTTTCGTGCCATATTCCAATTTATCTTTTAGGATCTCCAAAAATTAATTTGAATCCCAATTAAATTGAAATTTTCCACACAATCAAAATTTCAACCTTTAAATTAAATTTAACTTTTGGGAAAAATAAATTACGGTCTTCAATCTTCAATCTCCTCCAAGAATAATTACATAAAAAATTCTTATACCGTTTCCGGTGTACAAAATTCTATCCATAAAAATTCTAAGAGACAAAAATTAAAATCCATGGGAAAATTACAGTGTAAATAAACTGCTCCCATGGTTACAAAAAAAAATTCCTAGATACAATTTTTCTAAATTCTAAGGAACCATAACCGGCATAAACAAGCATGCTTATAATAATTCAAAAAATTAAAATAACCACATACTTTATACATAATACATGATAACAACATAAAGGAACCCTAGAATGCCACTCTCTAAATATCAAATCCATACATAAAAAAAAAAACTAAGTAATTGTCTAATTTATGTACATGGCATAGTCATGAGATGGCTCTGATACCAATTGTAGGAAAATAAACCGGTAAAAACGTATCAGAGTGGCGCAGCGGAACAATAAAAATTTTTAGATCGTTAAATATCTCATGATGCCATATACAATAAATCAACAACAATTAAAACTCATACCTCAAGGACGCCAATATGCAGGAGGAGAATGACCGGAGGCTTCAACCAACTAGCCTTCTCTACTATTCTCCAATTCCCGAATGGCTGAGTGTGTGGGCACTCTGAACCTCGATCGGTATGCTAGCACTGCTAGTCTTCTTCCGACCACCCAGATCTCTAAAGAACTTTATTGTCACGATGAGCTGTGCAACAATAAGCCTGCTCACCTGAGAGTCTGTGGTCTGAGAGAACTGGAGTGGCAGGACCTCTATTTATAGACCTGCATGAGGTGAATCTCTGAATTTGAATTGGATTAGGAAAAGATATTTTCCCTTATCCAAACCCAAAAAATCCGAATTTTCCAAGGGAGAATCTCCACAATTAAATTCGGTTTTTTCTAGATAAATCCAATCCAAATCTTAACAAGATTTTAGCTAGAATTTTATCTCCCTTTTCCAACCAAAAAATCCGAAATTCACAAGGAGAAAATCCTCCAAATTTTCGGCCACTTTTAGGATAAGGGAGAATCAAAATTCCACTAGGATTTCTCAAGCAAAATCTCATCTTAACCTTATCCAAAAATAACCGAATTTCCTAGGATTAGGGATCCAAAATTTCGGCCACTTTTGGGAGGAGAGAGAAACCAAATTCAACTAGGATTGAAGCTTGAATATTCCCTTGAATCTTATTCACAAAATCCGAAATCTTTCATGAGGATTATCCTCAAAATTTCGTCCCTTATTTGTTGGGATTTGGATTCAAAATTCAAGTAGGATTCTAACAAGATTATCCTCTCCAAATCCAACTCAAATTCGAATTTCAAACCTTGTGGATTTTCCACAACAAATTCGAATCCTACTTGGACTGTGATTCAAAATTTGAATTTCAAATTTCAAATTCAAATTTCAAATTCAAATTTCAAATTTCAAATTTCAAATTTCAAATTTAAATTTCAAATTCAAATTTCAAATTCGAATTTCAAATTCAAATTTTAAATTCAAATTTCAAATTCAAAATTCAAATTTCAAATTTCAAAATTCAAAATTCAAATTTCAAAATTCAAATTTCAAATTCCACAAAACGGTTGTGTTTCATATTCTTGCTCTCATAGATAATTTTCTACAACTCCAATCCAATCTCAAATAAAATCATGGCAACTTTATTTGGAGTTCGAATAATTGTTTACTCTATTATCCAAAACAAAATCTGAATCCAACCGGAGAGAATCTTGTCTACCATCCTAATCCTGTGTCATCACCATCCATGCATAATAAACTAGCCAATAGCATACACAAATCAATTTGCCAAACGTTAAGGAATTATGTGGAGCTAGTAGAGGGACTGATTGGACATATATAATCGGGCTCCCGTGATTCCATATGATCATCATTCTGTACCGAACAACTCAATCATATGATCACTAATTTCAGAGTCACACCACTATAAACCTGAAACTGAACTCCCAATTATATACCGTATTACGTAAGCCTGTGACGAGCTACCATCCAATGACCTTGTCATATATGCAAAACCCTCATATGATATCCATGATCAGCCTTAGGTCAAAGTCCGTTTAATCCTACTGATCAGGCTATCTTAAAGTTCCATTATACTACCGAATCAAGAAAATGATTATTCACCATATGTGAATAAGAAGTCATCCGCCCAGCAGACGACCCAAGGCCTTGTCCATTTTCACATTCAGTATAATGCCTTTAAGAGGATACCTTTAACTCCTCAGAGCTATGATTCCGATATCTGCAAACAAACCCTTCATCGTATACAAGTCATGCACCCAACGAACCGGTCTATAAGCTTACTACCTCTGAGACGCTTTAGCCATTGGAACATCAAAGTACACAAGTCATATACATGAAGTAGTTCATTTACTCAGGATTAAGGTTATTGCATAATGAACGTCAAAAGCAGATTGATCCACTCATAGCGGACTACGTAGATCAATCACGCTTTAGTCCCAGTCTAATATGTCACCACCAAGCAACATATCCATGTCTCTACTTGGGAGTCCAGCTCCAGACAGTCAAGACAGACCGTCCCCTCTAAGGCTTTAGACAACATAATAGTCTTAACATGAGTTAGATGCTCGGTCTAACCCCATAGACTACAGACCATAGTTTAGACTGCTAACTTTAGAACATTGTCTTCTCGCATACAAAAGTCCATTGCATGCAACGTTCTAACAGTTTTAACACAAGCAGTCAGTGAGCCATATTTGCTTACATTTACTTTAACATGTAAATAAGACGAGGACAGATAGCAATGTAATGAATAACCTCTAAGTATAATTTTATTATCCAGTTCAAAATGAATACATCAAAATGTCTCTAATACTTAGGGCATTTCCTAACAATAGGATCATCAACTCTATGCCAAGTTCTTCAAGTTTTGGTTGGAAAAGGTCTATTTCCTAGGCCACGTAGTCTCCAAGGTGGGAGTATCCGTTGACCCAGTGAAATTGAAGTAGTTAGCGCGCGGCTAGCCCAAAAGAACGCGACAGAAATACGCAGTTTCCGAGACTTAGCAAGATTTTACCGGCACTTCGTCGAAGGCTTTTTGAAGGTAGCCACCCTACTTACAGCACCTACCAAGAAAGGAAAGAGGTATGAGTGGACAGACAAATGTGAGGAAAGCTTTCAAGAGCTAAAATGACGACTCACATGTGCTCTAGTATTGACCATTCTAAATGCTAGCCAAAGGAGCTTTGTGATTTATAGTGATGCATCCAAGACCGGATTAGGAGCTATGTTGATGCAGAGTGGTAGAGTAGTCATGTATAAGCTCAAGCCCCACGAGAAGAACTACCCAACACATGACTTAGAGCTAGCAATGGTTATTTTCATGCTAAAAGTATGAAGGCACTACCTGTACGGAGTCAAGTGTGAGATCTACACAAAGCACTAGAGCCTCAAGTACATTTTTACGTAGAAAGAGCTCAAAACGAGGCAGTGAAGGTAGCTAGAATTGGTAAAGGATTACGACTGTGAGATCCTATACCATCCAGTAAAACCCAATAAGGTAGCCGATGCACTGAGTCAGAAGCATTCTACTTCACTCATGGCTATTTGCCTTGTCGAAAGCTCTATAGAGCGACCCGTGTAGCATCGAGATCGAGATTCTGACAGGGAAATTGTCTGACATAACCCTCCAATCGACACTCCTAGACAAGATCAAGGCCAATCAAGAACTTGATTCATCCCCAGTCAAGTCCAGAAAGGAAGCTACAGAGGACAAGGGCTCAGAGCTTAGAGTCTCTAAGGATGACATATTCTATTATAAGGATAGAGTATGTGTTCCGAAGGATAAAGAGTTCAAGAAACGAATCCTTTCGGAAGCTCACAGGACACCATATTATGTATATCCAGGAGTGAAGAAGATGTACAAGGATCTGAAAGAAAGCTTCTGGTGGCCTGGAATGAAGAACGACATTGCTGAGTTTGTAGCCAGATGCCTTACGTGTCGAAGGTTAAGGCGGAACACCAATGGCTAATAGGAGAATTACAGAAGATTGAGTTGGCCGAGTGGAAATGGGACCAGATCACGATGGACTTTGTGGTCGGATTGCCAAGGACATCCAATGGTAATGATGCAATCTGGGTGATCGTAGATAGATTGACAAAATCAGCCAGATTCCTGGCCGTAAAGGTTAGCTACTCAGTAGAGTGACTAATAAAAATCTATGTGGCTCAACTTGTAAGCCTACATGGAGTGCCCAAGTTAATCATATCAGATCATGATGGACACTCCACCTCTAAGTTTTGGCGAAGCGTTCAGGCCACATTAGCGTCCAAGATAAAGTTCAGCACAATATTCCACCCTCAGACCGACAGACAGTCTGAAAGGACTATACAAATGTTGGAGGAGTTGTTGAGAGCTTATGTCCTAGATTTTAAGGGAAACTGGGATCAGAAGCTACCCTTGATCGATTTCTCATACAACAATAGCTACCATACCTCGATCGGGATGGCACCATATAAGGCGCTTTATGGAAGAAAATGCAAATCTCTGGTTCATTGGCATGAGACCAGAGAGAAATAGCTTGTTAGCATGGACTTCATCAAGAATACAATGGCAGATGTAAAGTTAATATGAGAGAGGTTAGATACAGCGCACAGTCACCAAAAGAGCTTTCCAGATAAGCACCGTAGACCCCTTGAGTTTCAAGAAGGAGATTTAGTCTTTCTCAAGGTGGCACCCATGAAAGGGGTGATGCGCTTTGGAAAGAAGGGAAAGCTCAGTTCTAAATACATAAGACTCTTCGAGATAATCAAGATAATCAGGAAGGTGGCCTATAGACTAGTGCTTCCTCCCGAGTTAGTGTGGCGCCCTGAGACCCTGGAAGCTCTAGAACGTCACTTAAAAGCTACTGTTACTTAACTTACTTGAAAACTATTGTTCAAACTTACTTTAATACTATAATTTTAGGGATTTTTTTTGGAATACATACGTTTTACTATTTACACACATACATGTATATACTTTATAGATACTTAAGGGTTTAAATACAACTGAGGTTCAAACATACATACATACTTATGAATTTAATAAACTGGTTACTACTTAATATAAGATTGATTCCCAAAATAAAACTAGTTACTCCACATAATGCGGAAGATAAACTCGTGATGCTATCCATAACCTTAACCCTCACATCAGCCCTGCCGCCATCATCGTCCATCAGAGTCTAGCCCGTAGGTCTCTTACCTACAGCATGAACACACATGATGAGCTTTATGCTCAACAAGTACAACACTGAATCTGCAAAACATACTTTAAAAACATATTCTATAACTTGAGGCATATTTAAAACTGTTAATCATGTCACACATTCACACAGAACATCAAAACATATCATGTAGCATAACTTAGAATGTACATCAACATTATAACTGGAAGCGTACTATAACTATAGCTAGGGCATATTGTGAACTAGGCGTAAACCAATTATGCTCAATTATGCTTCATTATGCATTATCTTTCTTTACTTATCTGAGAGCCCGTGTGTCAGTATCGAAGGTGCACGGATCATCGGATTCACCGTGATCATAGTTTATTTATGAGCCTCAGCTTGGGCTCGTTATATATCATGAACCTCACCTTGGACTCGTTATATATTATGAGTCTCGACTTGTGGGCTCGTTATATTGAAAAACCTCTTCTAGTTTGAGAGGCCGGTATGACACGCTTAACAATTACCCAATTGTTGAGACCATGAATCATATTTGAATCCTCATGCCATCAGCTCTACTAGGTTATCCACTAATCTTACGCGATAGGGATGTAATGGCATCTAACTTATCCTATTCATTAATCTAATGTTATTATGAAACATGCTATGTTATGCAACCATCATACAATTTGCATACTTAACATAGTGTGAAAACAACAGTTTTAAACTCATTTCATTCATGCTATAGGCGGAGTTGTACTTACCTGTCAATAGACAGTTTGTACTCTCACCCCTGTCAATTTATAGGTTTCTTTCTGTAATCGTAATGTATCTCCGTTAAATTTCATTATTAGGTCATTGTAGTCGTTAGTGATTAATAAATCTATCGTTGTTTGGTATTGATACTTATCGATACCAAACTGCTCTTTTTGGAGATTTGGTATCTAACTTCTAATGGTGATTGATAAATTTGTCAACTTGACAAATTAATCAATATCTCTCTCATCCACCATTTTTGACTAGTTAATCGACTAATCAACTAACCGCTTACCTTGCATATGAGCTATCTAACTAGTCATGCTAGTTATCTCGTCGGTTACCTCGTATATGGACTATGTAGCCTACCAGGCTACCTCTATCGATTTAAACTTATTACTGTAAACATCCTTTATTTTTGTGAAATTCCTTTCTTTAGGATTTAAACACAAATCCCTTTTTGCACCCCGTTGGAAGGTGAGGGTGTATTCTTAAAACCATTTCCTTGTTTAAAGAGAACACATTTTGGTTTTCATTTGATAAGGGGGTTTTTGAACCCTTTTTTGAAAAACTATATGAAAGTTGCTTAAAATGATTGAGTTTGTGTAAAAAGAACACATTTTCTTGTTTAAACCCTTTTTTTGTTTTGAGCACAAACTTGAGTTTTGAACCATTTTCTGAAAACTATTTGTAACTTATCCAAAATGATTGAATTAGCAAACTTGGCAAACACGATATTTTTAGTCGTTGATGAGATGAACAACTTCCATGTTCATCTCAGAGCTCGATTCAAACTCTAATGGGTCCTAAACTTCACAAACCCGTGGCTAAACTAATCCCAGTTTTAGAAAATTGCCAGTTTTATGCTAATAGAAAAACTACTCTATTTAGGGCCCTAAATGGCCAAATTTTTAAAACTCGTGCAGATCATTTAAGGTTTTGATGAGATCTAAAACTTTCATGTTGAGTCCGAGATCTGGTTCGAACTCTAAATTACTCATTTTTATAAAAATTTGAGACTGTTCTTTGCTCCTAGGAATCAGCCCTAATTTTTGACCTCTAGTTATATACTGCTCTGAAAACCTATCTTGCTGTCATTTTTAGCCAAAGGCTATTTGATGCAAAAACGACTGTAACAAAATTTCCTAAAACTTTTGTGTTTTACAAAATCTCAAAAGCTATCTGTTTCATGTTCAAAAATTTGAAAAACCTTGGCTAAATTTTAGGACGGGTTTGGTTTCCTGCCAAACCCTAAATGTCTATACAAACAACCATCCACAAAAACTTAAATCACAACCACACAACCACATAAACTTAAAAATAAGATGCTAAGGGCTCAAAATAAATTTATTACAACCCATTACTTGAAATACACAATAAATTTCCTTGATCTCAAAACTTAAAAAGAGCTAAACCATAAAAGAAGGGGTTTTCGATTTTTACCATTGTATGCTAAGAACCAAGCATAACCGGACCAAGGGGTGGGTGACCAAAAATCCTTGTAGCTCTAGGTGAGAAAGTTGTTGATTTTTGGGCTAGAAAAGAACACAAAACATTCTTGGTTAGCCAGACCAAAAGACCAACTAAACCACAAAGAAAAAGTCCTAGCAACTTACCTTGAGGTAACCTTGAAGTAGCTTAAGTGAAAGACTCCATCACAAGCTTGAGTGTGGCTAATTTTTGTAAGGATTTTGGTTAAATTTGGCTGATTTTGGGGGCTGAGGGTGGTTAGTTTTGGCTAAAGAAAAAGGGAGAGAATGTTAGTGCTTTTGGGTGTGCAAAAGAAGAAAATGAAACCTAAGGCCAAGCACATCTTTTTATAGGCAAAATTTAAGCAAAATTAATTAACTCTAAGCCTACTTAATTAAGCCAAATTTTTGCTAATCTAAGGGAAAAATTATGGCTGTTGACTACCTTAAAAAACCGAGGGCTACTGCTAGGTTTTGGGGCCAAGAAATGCAATGAATGCTAGGCAAAATTTACATGTGCATGTCATACACTTTTGCATTATTTTAATCCATGTGTCATAGACATGTTTCCTTGTTTTAAGGAAAACTTTTCCATGCCTTTAGGTCTATATTTGGGTAGCATGCACATGGTTTTTAAGGTGAAAAATCCATCTGGGTTGTCTTCTCTTCACAGTTTAATTTTCCACAGTGGTGTTCGGTCCTTTTTCGACGGTGTTCTAAACCTTGACCGAGAATTAGATTTTCCTGATCCGATTCTTATTCTGATTATTCCTGGTTGGGTTGTAGTGCCTATGAGCCCATTCTATACCTATTTAATATTTATTTACAAAACTGTGATTGTGGTTATACTGTGTTAACACTGCGCACACATAACAAGACTTTTACATGTGAAATTTTAAACACAGTCTATCCTGACTAATTTGGACATGCTGATTTCAAATTTATCAGTTTTATGTCCATCTGAGGTCGTCTGAACAAGTTTTCAGTTACTGTATTTTCCTGCCTCGAAAAACGTGTTTTGTGCTCAATTGACTAATTTGAGCGTACTGAGTCTGAATATATCAGTTTTATGTGAAATTAAGGCCGTCTTGGCCATTAACTTGACACTATGTATTTACTATTCATAATTCACTATTCTATGCTTAGCTAACTAGTCTGAGCATTCAGACTCTGATTTTGTCAGTTTCTTGGCGAGAAAAGGTCATTTGGACCACTTTTCTTGATACTGCACACTTATCAGGCCAAATTCCACTGTTGTGCTCAGATAACCAGTCTGAGCATATTGATAACTAGCTCATCAGTTTTGTGTCAAGAAATGATCATCTGGACTGGGTTCTTGATACTGCGTGTCTCATACACATACTCACATGTACCAAGGTGAACCAATTTCACTCTCAGTTGCCCCTTTCACTGTGTGAATAGTAATTAAACGTTTCCTCACCTGTTTAAATCATTCAAACTAGAAAAATCATACTGTATTCATTAACTTAATTACTTATTACATAATAATTAGCTTCCACGAACATGAGGGTCATTACTTATAAAATTTTCGTCCTCGAGAATTAGAACAATTCTGGGAAGTCTCTTCTTATGTCTTCTTCCCGTTCCCATGTGGCTTCCTCTACATTATGATTCTGCTACAACACTTTTACAAGAGGTATTACTTTATTCCTAAGTACTTTCTCTTCTCTAGCGAAGATCCGCACAGGTTTCTCCTCGTACGTCAGATCGGTGTTGTAAGGACCACCCCAATCATTTACTTTAATTTTCATTTAATGAGAAATTAAGGAATAATTTGATGCCATTTGGTGCAAATTTAAGTGACACGATCAGATACACAGCCCGTGTAAGAGCTTGTGTAGGTAACCGTGTAATGAGCAGAGAGCCGGCATACATAGACTCTCAAAAATTTATGAAACCTAATTGCTATATAATGAGTAATTAAGTTAGAAAATATAGTATATTTTCCAGTTGAATAGACTAAACAGATATGGTATTGTTTAAGTACTATTCATGTAGTGAAAGGGGTGACCGAAAGTGTACCCAGTCCACCTTATTATGTGTATTAGTGTAGAAGACATGTAGTGTCAAGAAACTAGTTTGAACGACCATTTCTTGACACAAGACTGGTGAGCTGATCACCAGAACACTCAGACCAAACGTTTGAGCACAACAACAATAAGAAACCCTAGCAAGGGTATGATATCGGGAAAATGATCCGATGACTTCTTCTTACCTGGAGACTAACAAAATCAGAGTTAGAGCACTCAGACTAGTCAGTTAAGTAAAAGACAGTGAATAGTGAATAATGGGAAACACGGTGTCAAGTTACTGGCCATGACGGCCTTAATTCAACATAAAACTGATATAGAAACGGTTAGTAAACTCAATCTAGTTGATTGAGCACAAAATGAGAACTTCAGTTGAGAGATACGCAGTATTAGGATGAGGGTCAAGACGACCTTTAGTAGCCCCGAAACTGATATATTTGGGATCAGAATGCCCAAATTAGTCAATCCGGCGCCTGACATGTTTTTCGAGGCGGGGTCACATAGATCCTGAAAATTGGTCCAGACGACCTCTGATGGACATAAAACTGATAAAAATGGAATTAGCACATCTAAATTAGTCAAGAGAGACTGTGTCAGAAATTTCACCTGGAAACGCCTCGGTTTACGTGTGAAAGGACAACACAGTGTAGACACAACCACAGTATAGGAAATAAATAGTAAACTGGCATAGAATGGACTCTTAGACACAGTATAAAACAATCAGAAATTGACAGTGTCAAAATCGGATTCAGAAAACCCAATTTCGGGGGAAAACTAGAACACTGTCGAAAAAAGGTCGGATACCGAATGGTAGAAATTAGACTATGAAGAGAAGACTTTGTACATGAATTCTCCCCCTAGAAAACCATGTGCAATCAGCTAGAAAGCTCCCAAACACAGCCCTAACAAGTGGGAAAAGTTTTCCCCAAAGTTAGGGATGTGTTGTACCATTTGTTGAATAAAATACTCAAACTTTCATCATATGGCCATGAAAAAAATTGTTGGTTTTCCCCTCCTTTCCATGCAACAGCCCACACCCATTTATGGGGTTGAAATGGTAGCAAAATTTTTCCCTTGATTAGGCTAAAATGGTAGACAATTAATTAGGATTAAGCTTAAGCAAGTTGATTAGTTTTTCCTATAAAAGGCACACATGACTTAGTGATACCATTTCTTCACTTTGGCACCCCAAAAACACAACATTCATTCTCTCCCTTTCAAGCTGTAGCCAACCCCTTCTAAGTCACCAAAAGCCTCCATTTTTAAGCCTTAAATCATTCCAAAAACTTACCAAAAATCAAATCTCACAAGCTTGTGTTAGGAGGATTGAAATCTGAGCCTTTTCCAAAGTGATCAAGGGTAAGTTTTGTAATCAAATCTTTGTGGTTTCAGTTTTTATTTTGGTTTGATATTAATAGAAATTATTTTAGTGTCTTGCTATCACAAAACCAACCTTCAAACCCTTGATTCCATAAAGCCATTTTGGTCATCAAGCCTTGGTTCAAAATCATGCTTGGTTCAAGGCACAAAGGTAAAATCGAAAACCCTATCTTGTGTTAGTTGATTTTTACTCGGTGCTCAAAGTTGGGAACAAATCCAAACCAAGAAATTAGTCTCAGGTTTTAGTAAAAATGGACCCATTAGAATCTAAACCAGACTTCGGGCTCAACACAAAAGTGTTAGACCTCGTCAAAACCTTTGAGATGACCTATGCGTGTTTTAAAAATTTGACCATTTCGGGTATCAAACAGAGCCGTATTTAAAGACACGTAAAACTGGGAATTTTTGTAAAATTAGACATAACACAATCCACGGGTTTAGTGAGTTTAGGAGCTGACAGAGTTAGATTTAGGCTCCGAGGTGAACACAAGAATTGTTTATCTTGTCGAGGACGAAAACTTTTATGTTCACTAAAATTGCAAACAAAGTCATTTCGGCCAAGTTTCAAAATAGTTTTCAAAAGTGATTCAAAAACCACCTTTTAATACAAGCTTCAAAAATGTGCTTTACATGTTTCAAAATAAAAATGTGTTTTAACACTTTAAAAATCTAAACATGGTTTTCATAAAAACATCCCACACCTTCCAACAGGGTGATAAGGGGATGGGTTCCAAACACGTAATATTTTTCTAAGAATTTTTATAAGTAAACCCAAACAATTTTTTTCAAAGTAAAATAATGCGGGTAGCCTGGTAGACTACCACACCAAACAAGCCTTAGTAGCCTCGTAGGCTACTACCCTGAACAAGCCATAGTGGCTCGGTGGGCCATTACACCAAACAAGGAATAGTAGCCCGGTAGGCTACCACACCCTAACAAGCAAAGTAACCAGGTCGGTTACTACACTAAGTTCATGTATAATAACCCGATAAGCTACCTAGTTACCAATACACGAGGAAACTGGTCAGTTGACTGGTCAGCAATCAGTCAAGGACCGTGTTCTAAACAACACTGTAAGGAACGATGATTAATCCGTTAAGAAGACAAATAACAAACAACAGTAGAAGTAGATACCAAATCTCCAAAGTAGGCCCATGGGTGGTACCGAGGAGCCTCGGTACCACATAGAAACACAAGTAATAGTCGCTAATAGTAATGGTGACTCAACAAGAGTACTAATGAGGAACGTTAATAATGACAGGTGGTTACCTGTAATTTGAGAAAGGTGTGAGTACGCAATTGCTTGCAAAACAAGGTAAGTACAACTACGCCTATGGCATAAATAAAATGAATTTAAAATGATGTTTTTATAGTATGTTGAGCATGTATGCCATGCACACGTTATTGCACAGTATGTATAAGAGCATATAGATTCACAATCACATAGATTGATGAACAAACAAATTAGACACTAGGCATCCCCATCGCATAAGATTAGGGGATAACCTAGTAGAGTATGTGGCACGATCAAATAAAGAATTGGGAAAGATGAGAATAAGGTGTCACTATAACGGGCCAAGGCCCACAAAATTTAACGAGCCGAGGCTCATAATGTATAACAGGCCAAGGCCCACAAAATTTAACAAGCCTAGGCTTATAATGTCTCACAAGTCAAGGCCATAAAATATATCCATAATGGGCCCTAAGTAGACATAAGAAAGAAAAGAGAATAACAAACCATAAATGAGCATAACTGGACCATGCATTGTACACAACATGCAATAGTTATAGTTCACTATGCTTCCATTCATAGTAAAATGCATTCAGTACTTGTTGTCTTTGCTATGCATATAGTATATGAAGTTTTGAGATGTGATGCTGCGATATACGATATGTGATATACAGTATGTGATGATATCTGGTATGACATGTTTGTATGGTTTACAAGCTTGTACTACACTTTTAAACATGTTTTACGATAAACATGTAGTACTTACTAGGCGTAAAGCTCCCAGAGTGTCTTCATGCTATGGGTAGGCTTCCTATGGCCTGATTACTAATGGGTGATAAAAGCAGCAGAGGCAGATCTGAGGTGAGGTTATGGAGACACCACAAGTTAAACTTCAGTGAAAGTTGAGTAAATAGTATTTTTGAATAGTAATTGTTGAACAACATTTTTAAATAGTAACCATTGAATAGTATTTTTGAATAGTAGTCGTCAAATAGTATTTTTGAATAGTAATTGATAAATATTATTTTTAAATAGTAATCGGTATACATACGTGCACAGTAAACACATACGCAATCAAAAAAAAAATTCCTCAATTTATGATATCTAGTTAAGTAATTTTAAATATCAATTGCAAGAAAGTATAAGTATTATTTAAAAAAGCAGTTTTTAAGTGACGATTAGGGCCACTAAGGGCACGGGACATCACAGTTGGTATCAGAGCTTTTTCTTGCCACCTACCTCACATCGCCGTACGCTTACCTCATCTATCCAAGTAAGTTAGTTTTTATCATAAAGTATTAGTTTGTAAGTTAACGACTAAGTTACAGTAGGCTACCATGGCGATGCCAGTGGAACATGCACTGGCAGAACATGCATTAGCAGCACCTGCTCTCATAGGCCCTCGCCAGATACATGAAGATCACCGGGCGAGTACAGCTTTCATCACCATGCACCCAGACAGATACGATAGGTACCGTCCAGATAAGCTCCCACTATGGATTCACAATATGGAGGTTATCTTCCAAACCCGCCACATTCCACCACACCTACAGGTGGTTATAGCAGGCAACAGGCTAGAAGGGCCAGCTATGGCCTGGTGGAGTCAATATCATAGGGATAAAGACCCAATCGTACATCGGGAGGATTTCAATCGAGACCTCCTCAACCACTATGGACCAGCCAGTGAGGACCCCATTCCGGCAATAGCATTAGCAGTATATCACCCCGATGCAGAGAACGATGATGAAGGGTGGAGTACGAACTGGAACCTCAGGTTATTATAGCCAGCGATGACGAGGCCAGCTCTGGTCTAAAAAATGAGGAAGACCTAGAGGAGTTTTTCATCAACGGGAGTGACGACGAGGATATCTTCGACACGGAATCAATACTAACCTCCGAGTAGTAGTCATATTAACAAAACTTTTGACTACATATATAAGCATGATGGGAAGCGGTAGCTTACTTCCACTGGACCTATCCTATTATGTCCTCTTTGAGGCTGTATGTTGGGAAGTGTGCACCACTCCCACCGAACTAGAAGCTTGTACATATTTTCAGAAATATTATGAAATGCAGTATCGTTTTGCCCAAAAGCTTAGAATTAACACTTTCACATGAGTAAGAAGGAAATGATGGGTGACGTGATTCCTAGCACGAAACGAAGGACCTGTAAATCCTTTTTCGCTATGTGATAGAGTTTAAAAGAACCACCAACCCCGTAGGAGCCGATGATTGGTTAGCAGATATCCAAGTGGTCTTAGATTCTTAGAGATTGGCCGACAGAGAGAAGATGACATACGTATCCCTTGCTTTGAGGAAAAGGCACGTCAGTAGTAGAAGGTAGTAGTGATTAGAAGAAAGGTCAGCAAGATAAGTTAGACTGAATTCAAGGGGATGTACTTCAATGGCAAGGCATTAGCAGCACTATAGGATGAGTTCACCAACCAGCGCCAAGGGAGTATGATTGCGATGGAGTCACCTAATAGTTGCATCGTTAGACTTACTCATCGGACTGAGAGACTGCAACTGATGTCCGATGAAGCAATTCTAAAGTATGCTATGTGCTACGAGGAAATTGATATGACTTCTACAACACATGTTGAAAAAGGCTCATGATGAAACCAAGGTCAAGCATCAGCTAAGAGCACGTGAGGACGTTAAGGGAACCCATGGAAGAGCCCGAACCAACCCCTTCGTCCCCCGAACACCTTCTAGAGGTGGCGGTTAATGACGACAATGAAGAGGAGGAGACCCTTGACTACTACAGCAAAGGTGAATAAATGGAGATATATGAGCCCCAAGTCATTATAGCTAGTGATGACGAGGCTAGTACTGACAAACGATCCAGTAGCCTTCATGGAATTAATGAACCAAGTGTTCAAGGACTTTTGGGAAGTTTGACATCACGTTCATTAATGATATACTATTACACTCTAAGATGAAACGAAGAGTATAAAGAACATTTAAGGATAGTATTACGCATATTAAAGGACTATCAGTGGTATGCCAAGTTCTCCAAGTGTGAGCTTTGGCTAGAAAAAGTCCATTTTCTAGGCCACATGGTCTCAAAGAGGGAGTATCCGTCGACCTGGTGAAAATTGAGGCAATTAGTGTGTGGCCAACTCCAAGGAAACGTGACAAAGATCCGCCATTTCCTAGACATGGCAGGATGTTACCGGTGCTTCGTCGAAGCTTTTTGAAATTAGCCGCTCCACCTTGAGCGCTTACCAAGAAAAGGAAAGAGGTATTAGTGTGTTGATGAGTGTGAGGAGAAGTTTCAAGAACTGAATAGAGACTCACAAGTGCTCCAACACTAACCAATCTGGATGCTGGTCGGGGAAACCTCACAATTTATAGCAATGCACCCAAGATCGGGTTAGGAGCCGTGTTAATGCAAAGTGGTAAAGAGGTTGCATATGCTTCCTGACAACCCAAGGACCACGAGAAGAATTACCCTACGCACGATCTAGACCTAGCAGTAGTAGTTTTCATGCTCACGATGTGGAGGTACTACCTAGATGATGTCAAGTGCAAGATTCAGAGATAGAGTGTGTGTTTCAGAGGTTGAAGAACTCAAAAGATGAATCCTATCAGAGGCTCATGACACGCCATACTCGGTACATCTAGGGGCAAATAAGATGTATAAGGACTTAAAAGAGAGGTTTTGGTGGCCTAAGATGAAGAATGATGTCACCAAGTTCATTGCAAGATGCCTTACATGTCAAAGGATTAAAGTAGAACATCAACAACCGGATGGAAAACTGTAGAAAATCGAGCTGTTCGAGTGGGAATGAGAGCAAACTATGATGGATTTCTTAGATGGGTTTCCAAGAACGTCAAGCGAGAACGGTGCAATTTGGGAGATTGTGGACTGATTGACAAAATCTGCTCGATTTTTTTTAACCATGAAAGTGAGCTACTCGACAGGAAGAGTAGTAGAAATTTATGGAGCTTAGCTAGTGAGACTGCACAGACTGCATGCTGATCTGACATACGAGGAGAATACATGCGAATCCTAGCCATAGAAGACAAAGTACTTAGGAATAAGGTTATACCACTTGTAAAAGTGTTGTGGTGGAACTACAACATAGAAGAAGCCAGATGGGAATGAGAAGAGTATACGAAAAGAAACTTCCCTGATTTATTCTAATTTTCGAGGACGAAAATTTTGTAAGAAGGGTAGATTGTAAGGACCGCCCCGATCATGTACTTTAATTTTCATTTAATGAGATATTGAGGAACAATTTGATGCCATTTGGTGTAAATTTGAGTGACACGATCAAATACATAGCCCATGTAAGAGCTTGTGTAGGAGACCGTGTAATGACCAAAGAGCCAGTATACATAGACTCTCAAAAATTTATGAAACCTAATTGCTATATAATGAGAAATTAAGTTGGAAAATATAGTATATTTTCCAATTGAATAGACTAAACAGATATGGTACTATTTAAGTACTATTCATATAGTGAAAGGGGCGACCGAAAGTGAACCCGGTCCACCCTATTATGTGTTTGAGAGTAGGAGACACGCCATGTCAAGAAACTGGTCCAGACAACCATTTCTTGACACAAGACTGGTGAGGTTAGACATAGGTCGTCTCCTTACTACGTTCTCCTCAAACCGTACTGCATAAGTGAAAACGGTATCACTCAACAGCATCTGAAGTCTCTCAGCTTGGAGAACAATCTCTCTCACATCTGTATATCTAGGCATCGCTGGTGGCAGAGTCACTACCCTGCTCTCCAGAGGATCTGGAACCGGTGACACTGGACTCTTCGACAGAAACTGTAGTATCATAATGTGTTAGAACTCAGCCTAATCTAGTCCCAACAACATCTCCTGGTCACAGTATTCCCAATACATTCATGCATCCTCACGGAATGTACCCACTGCCATCAACACCCAACAATCCTCGTCTATATCACACTGACGAATAATCATCTCTATATCATGTAGCCAATCATGAGTAGAGATCCTCTTTTGACCTTCCTCGAAAGTGGGTGGATGACTATCTCTGAATGCATGTACTGCTCGTACCAATACTCGGGATCTTACATGTGCTCGTCCTCCCACCACCGGAATATCTACAGCTACTGGTGGATTTACAACCGGTTGAAGAGGTGGTACTTGTACCAGTGCCGGTGCTATTGTCCTTCGTGCTGGTAGCTTAGGTATCGACGGTCGAGGTGCTGCATGATGAATCATCGACGGTCTGATCACGGGCCTAGTCCATACATGGATCGGTCCTCTCAGTCAGTATGGGTAAGGTCTCATATACGGTGGCCTAGTCATCGTATGTCCTACAAAAAAAATATAACCTCATATAAACAAAAAGTTAACTAACTTAAAGAAAGCTAACTTACTTAGATTGACGAGTAGGTCGCGTTTCGTGCCAATAGGGATATGGTCGACTCTGTTGCCGACCAAGACAGCCCGTGTGTCGAATCTAGATCGCCATTTAAAACTCTTTTTCTCTCAACTCTTATTTTTTAGGGCCCAAAATTTTGCCCATAAATTTTTTTTCTTCTTAATACATACTTTCCTTAAAAGAAAGCTAAGTATGAAAGCCATATAAAATATAATACTAACTTTTAGTTGTCTTTTTGAGTATGACATAATGTACAACATACAATATACATATATTGTGCTTTTCAAAATACATTATCTTCAACTTACTAACTTATCACTCAGCGGAAGAATGGTAGCAGGACCAAAATCCACAGTGGATGATTCCCTATCCCAATGACACAAGCACGTCCTGCTACCATCCATGTAGTCTACTGACAGGTTTTTTACCTACAACATGAACAAACTGATGAGCTAATAGGCTCAGTAAGTTCAAACATACTTAGTAAGAATCACATATATTCAAAAACATCAAAAACACAATTTCCTATGAATAGTAGTGTTCATCATGAATAGTACCTTTGACCTTTGATTGATAAATAGTAACTGTTACCCTAACTGGTTACTATTTACATTACTCTAACTGATTACTATTCACATTACCCTAACCGAGTTCACTGCACTTAGTGTTAGTGTCGGTTATGCTCAATTATGGCTTTCATCACATTATTGACTATTCTCTCTATTTGTATTTTGGAGTTGAGCTCATTGTGGCAGTACCGATAATTTATTTTGTGCACTAACTGGGATGGCCTAGGGAGCTACCCTAGAGCTTCTTCCTCTCCAGCCCTCATTGCTCGTAGCGATTATTATATCCCCAAAGGACCTGTAAAACCTTCACCACAACATGTAGGAATAAAATCGGTAAAAACGTATCTCAGTGGCACAGCGTAACAATAAAAATTTTTCAAGATTGTTAAATATATCGCGATGCCATATACAATAAATTAACAACAATAAAACTCATACCTCAAGAGGACACCAAATGCAGGAGGAGAATGACTAGAGGGCTTCAACCAACTAGCCTTCTCTACTATTCTCTAATTCCTGGATGGCAGAGTGTGTGGGCACTAGGTTCCTTGACCAGTATGCTAGCACTGCTAGTCTTCTTCTGACCACCCAGATCTCTAAAGAACTTATTGTCACGGTGAGTTGTGCAACAATAAGCCTGCTCACTGAGAGTTTGTGGTCTCAGAGAACTGGAGTGGCAGGACCTCTATTTATAGACTTGTATGAGGTGATCCTCTGAATTCGAATTGGATTAGGAGAAGATTTTCTCCCTTATCCACATACAAAATCTGAATTTTTCAATCCAAAAATTCAACTAAAAAATTCGGCCACCTTCTAGGATTTTGCATTCAAAATTCAAACAGGATTTTAACTTGAATTTTATTTCACCATTAACCAACCAAAAATTTTGCAAATTTATAAGGATGCTTCCATAAAATTTTCGGCCATAATGTGATAACCGGGAATTTCAGATTCTCGGAGTAGGTTAAAATTGCATGCATGTATGAATTTTACTCAATAAATTATGGAAAAGTTGTGTTTTAATACTGTTAAGAATACTGTAGTAATGTTCCGGCAGTGTTAAAGTAACGGAGTTCGGGGATGGAAAATCCTACCAGACATAATTGGGTAAGATGGTTCGAAAACAGAGCCAAAAACCCTAGAAAGTGCACTAAAATGCACTAAAACAACAGAAATTTACGGTAGAGAATTTTGACCAAACGGAAGCAAAATAAAACAAACCGATCACACTAGAGGCACCCATAACCCGCCTACACGATTTCAATGAAGTTTCATTCAGTTCAGCTTTCGGTCAAAATTTGACCACGAATTAATTAGTGAATTAATATATATAATAGGATGGCATCATCATGTTGATGTCATAAATTCATTTTTATTTCTTTGGTTTGGAAAGTAATATGAAAGGTGTATGGCTAAATTCATTCTACCTTTTGATCAATGGCCACGATCTTGCCAAAAAGATATTTGAAAAATTTTTAAATATTTTGGAAAAAGGCCATTCGGCCACTTGGAAAGGAAGAAGAAAAAAATTTGATTTTGGCCCCTAAATTTTAACACTTTGATCCTTGAACAATTAGCAAATTGTTGGAAAAATTTTACTAAGTGGTCCTTAGCTTTTGCCTATAAATAGGCATCAAAATTCATAAGAAAAAAATGGAAAAAGTAGCCAAACTCTTGCCATTTCTTGCAGGCCCAAATCCGTGAGCCTTTCCCCCTTTCTAAGCCAAATTTTTGTTTTAAATTCCACACCAAACTTAGCTTTCATTGCATTTTTAGTATCAAGCCATCAACTAGATAAGGTAACCTTCTAAATTGAAGCAATTTCCTTTGATTTACTTAGTGAAAATCTGTGGGTTTGTAGAAGAAAAACATTGAAAAAGTTGATGTTTTGTTGATGTTATGATTAGTTTGGTGTTGTAGAATTTGAAGCATGATTTACGGTTTAAAAACAAGCAAAAATTTTGCATGGTTTCAAAAAAAAAATCCATGGTTCATTGGTGTGAAAAATGATTTGGAAATTGGTCTTTTAGTTCAGTGTTTATGTTCATTTGGTTATATGATGAATTAAGCATGAATTGGAATCAAGAAACAAGAAAAATTTGATGTATTTTTCATGCTAAAACCGTGAGTGATGAACACTAGAAAATGGAAAATTTTAGTGCTGAATAAGAATGTGGAATTTTGATAAAAACCCTAGGAAAGAAAGCAAGGTTTTCTATGTGTTTTTGCGTGAAAATCCGTGGCTAATGCTACGGTTAGAATGAAAATTTTGTTAGGTTTTGATGTTGATTTGTACATTGAAAACCTAAGAATAAAATGTGAAAAATAATTGGTGATGATTAACATGATAAACCAAGACTAGGTTTGGAAAAAATTTGATATTATGTATTGATTCTTGAATATTAGTTAATGTGGAAAATTTTTATACAAAGTTCAGAAACTTTGTATAAAATAGGCCTCTGGTATAGTACGTGGCAGGTACAAAGGTTCTGAGGCATACTTAACGCCGGGAGACCTAAAAATACAAGCGGAAATGCTGCCAAAATTTTTAAAACGGCATAAGGGCATTTCGGGAAACAAGGGGTAAAAATATTGAACTCGGGAAGGAAACCAGGACCCCTCGGTGGATTAGGATTGAAAATGAAAAATCAACCCAAAAGGAATAGTAAACCGACCCTTAATGTCTAAAATGCCTAAAACAGGAAAAATTTTCATGATAGGGGTATTTTTGGAAACGAGGAAAAATATTAGGTCAGGATAGGAAACCCAAGCCTCTCGAGGACTGAGGGTCGGGGATGGGATAAAAAAGTGTTTTAAGAGTAGTGAAACGGCCATTTGAGGCTCCGAAACGCTCGAAAAACGAGAAACGACCTAGGCAATGGATGAATAGTAATTGAGGGCCAAGAAAATAGATAATTGAGAATTTATAGCGAATTGAGCTGTAAAAATAATACAGATGTCTAGGGAATATTATTTTAAGATATTTGGGCTTAGAATATTTGAGAAAAACGATAGAACCAAATAGCTATGGTCCCGAGACCTATTAGGGGCAAGATGGTCATTTTGACCAAAAATTTCTGAAAGGCTCGGAAAAGACCAAGAAGGACGTAGAATGACTTAAATAAAATTTTAGGACTCAAAATAAAGGTTTTAGAGTTAAAAATCTAAAAATTTTGAAGAACACGGGCGTGTAAAATAATACACGGCCATGTATAGAAAAAAATTTATAACCCAAGAGGTACACGGGCTTGAACACGGGCGTGTATCAAGCCGTGTACAATTACACGGCTAGATAGTAAACAACAAGGCCATGTAGTGAGAAACTAGGAGGTACACGGTCATGAACATGGGCGTGTTGAAGGTCGTGTACTGTCACGGCCCAAAATTTAGACACGTGACACGATAGCCAAATCATAATATCAACTCGAGATTTAAGGAAAACATTTATTACGAAGAGCGAGTCACCATTATAATTTAGCTAAGCCTAATTATTTATAAAGTAGCATCATAACCACATAATAAAATAAAGGAGAAAATAATGCTTTTTAATGCGGAAATCAAACACAAAATCAGTTTTCAAATGAAATTACCAACCATAAAATATTCCCAAGCATAAAATTTAAATAACGTGAAATAAAGTACAAACTTAAAGTCTCATTACATCAGAACGAGAAACATAAAGAAGAAGATGGAGAAAACGGATAGCATCATCTTCGGTAGTAACGGATATCTCAACGATTTTCGGAACTGCTACCTCCCGCACCTGGAAGTAGTCATTTCGAAATTACAAAGAAAAGGGACGTAAGCGCTGGCTCAGTAGGACAGAAACAAAGGTGGGTTAAACAAGTAACATTTAAAAGTATAACATAATATTCATTTCCAAAGATAATCAACAATTCAAGAATACATGGCATAATAATCATTTCAACAAAAATAATTAACAATTTCATGAAAACATTCTTAATACAAGTTTTATTCTGCTGAGGACTTAGCGTAGCTGCAATATACGTGCCCCAATATTAAAAATAATAAATTATTAAAATAAACCATCATATTTTGAGTGAGGACTTGTCGTAGCTATAATATACGTGCCTCGAATTTGAATTATCCTAGATCATCTCGTTACGGTCTAAATAGGCCAAACGGCCCTGCGCAGGTTTAGGGACCTTCCCCCATGGCGTCAACTTTGGGACGCACACATCATTTACAATGATCGTGAACTAGAGCTCAATTATGTTCACCGGATTATTCAAAAGATGGTATTTACCAAGTTATATTATGCCATAAATCAAAACACGTTTTAAAATACACATTTAATTACCAAATACGTTGCATGCGTTTATTTCATCAAAAACAATATAATAATTTCATAAACTGAAAACAGCATGCCATTGATAAAATAGGGAAATTTAAAACACTTGACTACTCCTAGAAAAGGCTAGAACATCCTACCTCAATTTTCGCACAAGCGTTGCGATAACGTGATCTACAAATCCAGCAAGAACGTCAAATAAATCCTATAATCACAACATATGATCAGTCTAGGTGTAGACATAATCATCCAATCATTTTAGTGTGCCACAAAAGATTTCAAAACGTTTAATAAATATTTGGGATTTAAAATTTGTGAAAAACTCTAAGTTAGGATATTACTGGACATGGACAGACTGACCTAGGCTGATTGTAAAATCAATATCAATTCATTTTTAATCCCAAAAATTCTAAATTTTTAATATGTTAAACTAGACATCTGTAGCTTTAATTCCATATAATTTTTATAATTTTTGGACATCGTTTGGTCATTCAATTAGGCCAAAATCCGAGGGGTTGTCTTCAGACATAAAATCTGGGTTTCAGTTTCGGTTCAAAACCTGGCAGTTCTGTCCGCCTATCTTAGAAAAATATTTTGACTAGGTAAACGGATGATTTTGGTTCTGAAATTTTGTAGTCATTTAGGGGACATCTTGAATTTAATTTTAGGCTCAAGAATCACTCGAAAATCGTTTTTAAAACTCAAGTTATGGCTGACACAAATTTACTGTTCATATGATAATTTTCCAGATTTCCGTTTTTCTGTGTCCGAATTTCGATTAGCCTCAAACCAATCCAACTTTCATCCAATGATCACGAAATTTTGTGGAGGACCTTATTTATATGTGGTTAACACAACCCAAGAATCAAATTGATAAAATCATAAAATCTTGCACATATGATAATAGGGTTTTTGAAAGGGAAACAAAGAGGCAAAATTTTTAGGGTTTGAGAGAGAGATTCACACCTTGTTTGTGCTACACTATTTTTTATGCTTGGTCTCCTTTTTGGCTGAATTTGTGTGAGTGTTGGGGTCTTCAAAACAGTAGGGAAAACAGTGGAGAAAACCATATAAATTTCGGATTTAAAATCAAAAGGAGAAGGAAGGAAAAAGTTGATTTCTCACCTTGTTTTTGTCTCAAAATTTGTTAAATCCTTGAGCTGCCTTTAGGTAGGTTTTTGTTTGTTGTTTTGGGAGAGAAAATTCAGAGAGGAAACAAGGGGAGGTTGGCCGAATTTTTGAGAGTGAAAGGAAGGGTGAATGAGAGTTAAAAGAAGGTTTTTATACTAGGTTTTCTTTCTTTCCCTTTCTCTTCCTTGTTTGGCCGAAATTTCTAAGGGTAAAAAGGAAAGTTTTTGTACTGTTTTGAGGCTAGGGTTTTCTCTCTTATTTCCCTTTAGGTGGCCAAAATTATCCCTTAGTTTTTAAGGAAAAATAATTTGAATTTTGGTTGAGTTTTGACCTAGCTTTTGATTCAAATAAAAATCTCCTTTATTTCCTATACTTTATGGCCGAAATTTCTTCTTTATATCTAAGGGATGAAATTTGAATTTAAATCCTCCTTGGATTTATGGAATTTAAATTTTAATTAAAAACCCAAGTGATGGCCGAATATTTTATGGTTTCTTTTTGAAGTTCAAATTGTTGACTTTTTGAGCGGAATTTGATTAGGAAACCAACCTAGGGTTTCCAAAAGATTTTTAATAAATTTTTGGCACACTAATTTTATTTAAATTATATATTGACCCTTAAATAGAATTTAAGGCGTCACATGTACCATATTACTAGTTGAATTGTATTAAAGAATTTATCACAAAATAAATATATTTAAAGTGATAATTAATCTAGGGTATTAACAGACAGTATTATATCTGTAGGAACCCAAACTAAAGATAGAACTGCGGAGGAGTTCCGGAAGTAGACATTATCGTAGTATTGGTAAGTTCAGGCATTTTCATGTCTGCAACATGAAATACTGTTGTTATGTATTTGTTGTACATTGGGAATCAAGTGTTACTGAAATTTGGGGATTAGTTAGCATAACAAATCCCATATTTTAAAGATAAGAATATCTGAGGCCTACGGGCGATAGAGGTTCATGACCTTGAGGTGGCGATTCATGTCACTTGGTGAAAACTTTAATTGAAAGATAGTAATAAAACCATTTAAGGCGTATTGCCCCTCTAATATTGTGGTAGAGGTTTTTCAGGTCCTACGGGGATATAAGGGCTGTGGAGGCTAAAGCTCTAGAGTCGCTCCCTAGGCCCTCCGAGTCAGCGCACAATAATTTATCGGTACTAGCATAAAAAGAGCTCTACACCTGAATATAAATAGAGAAAGAATAATCAATAAAATGATGAAAACTATAATTAAGCATAACCAAAGCTTACACTAAGTGTAGTAAACTCGGTTAGGGTGATGTGAATAGTACCTCATTAGGGTAATGTGAATAGTAATTAGTTATGGTAACAGTTACTATTTATCAATCAAAGGTCAAAGTCACTATTCATGATTAATAGTATTATTTATATCAAATAGTACTATTCATAGGAGATTGAGTTTTTAATGTTTTTGAATTCATATGATTCTTACTAAGTATGTTCGAACTTACTGAGCCTGTTAGCTCATCAGTTTGTTCATCTTGTAGGTAAGAAACCTGTCTGGTAGACTTTATGGACGGCGACAGAATGTGTGCATGTGTTGATGGGATAGGGAATTCACTGTGGATTTGGTCCTACCAAAAGTCTTCCACTGAGCTTTTAAAGTTAGTGAATTGAAGAGAATGTGAAAAAAATGCAGTATAAATATTTTGTATATTATACATTACGTTGTACTCCAAAAGACAACTAAAAGTTAGTATTGTATTTTACATGGCTTTTATACTTAGCTTTCTTTTCGAGAAAGTATGTATTAAAAAGAAAAAAAAATAATGGGTGAAATTTTCAGACCTTGAAAAATGAGAGTTTAAGAAAAAGAGTTTTAAATTGACAACCTAGATTCGACACATGAGCCGTCTTAGTCGGCAAAAGAGTTGATTCATAACAGTTACGGGTGATCGAAATCGAGGGCGTCACAGGTTGGTATCAGAGCGATTGATTATATCCTTATCGACATAAAACGCGACCTGCTCGTTAATCCAAGTAAGTTAGCTTTCTTTAAATTATTTAACTTTTCTTTTGTTTGAGATTATATATTTTTGTAGGATTTAAGATGGCTAGACCACCTTATATGCGACCTCACCCATACCGATCGAGAGGACCGCTCCGGGTATAGACTAGGGCTGTGGCCAGACCATCCATGATTAGGCAAACTGTATAGTGACCACCAGTACCTAAGCCGTTAGCACCAAGGATTATAGTGTTAGGAAATACCCTGAGCGTTAGAGACATTTTGATGTATTTATTTTGAGCTGGATAATAAAATTATATATAGAGGTTATTCATTACATTGCTATCTGTCCTCATTTTATTTACATATTAAGTAAATATAAGCAAATATGGCTCCCTGATTGCTTGTGTTAAAACTATTAGAATGTTGCATGCAATGGACTTTTGCATGCGAGAAGACAATGTCCTAAAGTAAGCGATGTAAACTAAGGTCTGTAGTGTATGGAGTTAGACCGAGCATCTAACTCATGTTAAGACTATTATGTTGTTTAAAGACTAGGAGGGGACAATTTGTCATAACTATCTGAAGCATAGACTCCCAAGTAGAGACGTAGATATGTTGCTTGGTGGTGACATATTAGACCGGGACTAAAGGGTGATTGATCTACAAAGTCTGCTTTGAGTGGATCAATCTGGTTTTGACGTTCATTGTGCAGTAACCTTAATCCCGAGTAGATGAACAGCTTCATGTATATGACTTGTGTACTTTGATGTTCCAATGGCTAAAGCGTCTCAGAGGTAGTAAGCTTATAGACCGGTTCGTTGGGTACATGACTTGTATACGATGAAGGGTTTATTTATCGATATCAGAATCATAGCTCTAATAAGGAGTTAAGGGTATCCTCTTAAAGGCATTATACTGAATGTGAAAATGGACAAGGCCTTGGGTCGTCTACTGGGCAGATGACTTCTTATTCACATATGGTGAATAATCATTTTCTTTATTCGGTAGTATAATGGAACTTTAAGATAGCCAGATCAGTAGGATTGAACGGACTTTGACCTAAGGCTGATCATGGATATCATATGAGGGTTCTGCATACATGACAAGGTCATTGGACGATAGCTTGTCACAAGCTTACATAATACGATATATAATTGGGAGTTCAGTTTCAGGTTTATAGTGGTATGACTCTGAAATTAGTGATCATATGATTGAGTTGTTCGGTAAAGAATGATGATCATATAGATTTGCAGGAGCCCGATTATATATGTCCAATTCGTCCCTCTACTAGCTCCACATAATTCCTTAACGTTTGGCAAATTGATTTGTGTATGCTATTGGCTAGTTCATTATGCATGGATGGTGTTGACATAGGATTAGCATGGTTGATAAGATTCTCTCCAGTTGGATTCAGATTTTGTTTTGGATTATAGAGTACACAATTATTTGAACTCCAAATAAAGTTGTCATGATTTTATTTGAGATTAGATTGGAGTTGTAGAAAATTATCCATGAGAACAAGAACAACTATTATGTGGATTTTGAAATTTGAATTTTGAAATTTGAAGTTTGAATTTTGAAATTTGAAATTTGAAATTTAAATTTTTGGAATTTAAATTTTAAATAATTCTTGGGATGAGAAATAAATGGAGAGGCTACATAATGATGGATACAAGAAGATTTTGATTTTTAAATTTGAGATTTAATTTTAAATCATGTTTAAAAATATGTAATTGAAAATTTGAAATTTTTGAAATTATATATTATTACACATGATGTTTAAAATTATTTAAAATTTGAATTTGAAATTTAAATTTGAAATTCGAATTTGGAATTTGAATTTGAAATTTAAATTTTTTGAATTTAAATTTTAAATAATTCTTGGGATGAGAAATAAATGGAGAGGCTACATAAAGATGGATACAAGAAGGCGAAATAAAATTCAAGACCCAAAGAATGCTTTGGATGGAATTTTGTAATCTTTATTTTCTTTGTTCTAGGATGGAACCATGGCTTGGTTATTCTGTCAATTATTTTTTCTGTGACATGTCATGGATGTATAAATATGTATTGATGGATGTTTTATATGCATATTTGATAACATGTCATATAAGATAGGTGAGTGCTGCTCATACTATATTGATCATACATAATTGTTAAAACTTGCATGTTTTTCAAAACATTGAGTGGGAGAGGGTTTCAAACAAAATCCACGGCCTCTATTGTTGATCCATATGTGAAAGTATGGTAACGCCTCGCGTCAGTTCTACCCTGACCATACGCCTCGGTAGTTGTTTACCGCCACCGGTACACTAGATTGGATCTCCTATGTGGAAAACGTATTCGAGTACGATCCTATTCATGACCACCCTTCGGTGGCTTGGTAGGATGTGGATCGGGCTACGTAAATAGTGGTTATATACTCAAGACTCATTTAGTTATTAACCTTCTCTAGAAGCTCTATTAACTAAACTGGTGGCCAAAATAAGCGGTTATTAATATATGTCTTAACCTTGGAGGATTTAAGGCAACATATATTAATTGGACGGGGTCCATGTTCTGGCTATTTGTTTCATGACCACTTCTCGGTGGCTTGGGGCAATAGGTGTTGAGAATTACCATTGCAATGCTACATGTTTTTCAAGTTTCATGTAGGAACATACTTGTATGTTTTATTTGCCAAATTATCTGTATATTTGCTTAGGCTTTGTAATGATGTCTAGTATAATTTTATTTTAGTTCAAAATGTCACCGACACCCTTCGTTTCAATACTTACTGAAAATAAGCTGAATGGCGATAATTATAAAGATTGGAAAAGAAATCTATTGATAGTTCTCAGTTGCGAGAGACACAAGTTTGTACTGGATGAACCATGCCTACCAAGGCCCAAACCTGACACATCACTTGAGGAGGTCCCGGTTGCCTATACTCGTTGGAGAGAATCTAATGAGATAGCTCGATGCGACATTCTGGCTAGCATGACGAGTGCTTTACAAAAGCAACATGAGACTTATCAAGTTGCTGGGGAGATCATGGAAAATCTGGAGGACATGTTCGGAGGCCAAGAAAAGTTGGCTCGACAGTCCGCTATAACTAGTATTATGAACTCTAAGCAAAAGGCAGGTACTCCGGTAAAAGATCATATGATCGCTTTAATGGGATTCTTCGCTGAGGCTGCCGAGATGGTGTTCAAAAGTCTATCTAAAGATTTTGAGGCCGCATACAATCTGGCGATAAGGGAGTTAGGACTAACCGAGCTCATTAAGAAACTCCAAGCTTATGAGTGGATGATCAGGGATGGGGTGGTGGTCCAACCCAAAGGAGAGGCCAATTTGGTGGAATCTTCCAAACCCTCACGGAAGAGGAAGAGGCCAAATCAGAAGCAAGCGGCTTCCAGTTCTTCTAATCCTCCTGTCTCAGATGGGAAGAAGAAGAAGAAGAACAAGAAGCCCAGGGACCCTAAAAAGTCCAAGTGCTTCTGCTGTGGGAAGGTAGGTCACTTTAAGAAGGCTTGCTAGGAAATCCTAACCGCCAAGGGCAAGGAAGGTAAGGAACTTCACTACTTGGAAGTGTGTTTGGTTGAAGAATCGAAAGACACTTAGGTCATTAATTCGGGCGCCACTAATCATGTTTGTGTTTCTATGCAAGGATTTGTGGAAACGAAAAGTCTACATGATAGGAGCCTCGTTGCGGACTGAAGATGGCAGTTTGGTGGTGGTTAAGGCAGTGGGAGATATTTATCTTTATTTTGATGAATTAGGTTTATTTTATTAAAAGACTGTTTTTATGTTCCTAATTTTAGGAGGAATCTTATATCGGTAGCTTGTTTAATAAAGGATTCTTATTCAGTTTCTTTTAGTAAAAGAGTTGATACTCATAGAAATAAGTCTTTTATCTGTTCTGGATGGATGGATGAAAACCTATATTTGATCAAATCAAAGATGTACTCACTGCTTGACACCGAATTAATAGATAACTCTAAAAGGTTGAAAGTTTCTCCCTATAACAAGGCGTATCTTTAGCATTTAAGACTTGGTCATATTAATCAAGATAGGATTCAAAGATTAGTGAAAGACGGTCCTCTAGAATCCCTAGAGGAGGTACGTCTTCCTCAATGTGAGTCTTGTCTAGAAGGAAAGATGACTAAGAGGTCTTTTGGAGCTAAGGGTACAAGGGCTCAGGAGCACTTAGAAATTGTGCACACTGACGTATGTGGCCCCATGAACGTCACAGCACGAGAAGGGTTCGAGTATTATGTCTCCTTTATAGATGATTACTTGAGGTATGGATATGTGTATCTGATGCACCACAAGAGTGAAACCTTTAACAAGTTCAAAGAGTATCGTGAGGAAGTAGAAAAGCAATTAGATAAATCCATAAAGACACTTCGATCTGATCGAGGTAGTAAATACCTCTCCGACGAATTTCTAGGACATCTTGTAGAGAACGGGATATTATCCCAATTGACTGCACCTAGTACTCCACAACAGAATGGTGTAGCCGAAAGGAGAAACAGGACCTTGTTGGATATGGTACGGTCCATGATGAGTTATTCAACGCTGCTATTATCATTTTGGGGATGTGCTTTACAAACAGCATGCTATATTCTGAACCAGGTCCCAAGCAAATCAATCCCTAGAACTCCGTATGAATTGTGGCGTGGCAGAAAGCCCTCCCTTGGACATATGAGAATATGGGGCTGCCCGACACATGTACTGGATGGGGATGCGAAGAAGTTGGAATGAAGATCAGAATTGTGCATGTTTGTAGGGTATCCAAAGGGAACTAAAGGAGGTCAGTTCTTTAACCCGAAGGAACAGAAAGCCATTGTTTCAACCCATGCGACATTCTTGAGGGAAGTCAAGTGAATGACTTTAAGCCTCGAAACAAAGTGGTGCTAGAGGAGTTATCGGGTGAAAGAACTGCTCCACAGGTTTTGATCTTGGATGCAAGCCCGAGTTCCGATGAAAGACCTGCAGACAATCAATAATTTAGGGTGCCTCGTCATAGTGGGAGGGTTTCGAAGAAACCTAATTTCTTCATATATGATGCTAAGGTATACCAGGTCGAGGCTCATAAGCACGAGGATGATCTGGTCACTTATGACGAAACTATAAATGATGTTGATTCTAAATCTTGGAAACAGGCTATGAACAATGAAATGGATTCTATGAAATCCAACTCTGTTTGGGAACTTGTAGATTTGCAGGATGGGATAAAACCCATTGGATGCAAATGGGTCTACAAAAGAAAGAAGGATGCATAAGGGAGAGTGGAAACTTTCAAAGCTAGACTAGTTGCAAAGGGGTACATGCAAAAGGCTGGAATCGATTACGATGAAACCTTTTCACCTGTTGCTATGCTGAAGTCTATCCGTATTCTTCTGTCCATTACTGTGGCTCTCGATTACGAGATCTGGAAAATGGATGTCAAGACAGCATTCTTGAATGGCCATCTTAAGGAGTGTATCTACATGATACAGCCCGAAGGGTTAGTAACGAAAGGCCAAGAAAGGAAAGTCTGCAAGTTGCTTAGATCCATTTATGGATTAAAGCAAGCATCCCACTCATGGAACCAAAGATTTGATCAAGCGATCAAGACTTTCAGTTTTGAGCAGAACGTTGATGAACCCTGTGTTTATAAACGTATTAAGGATGGAAATGTGGTCTTTCTGATACTCTATGTCGATGATATACTACTCATTGGGAATGATGTAGGGAATTTATCATCGGTCAAGCTTTGGTTACACCAATAGTTTGACATGAAGGACTTGGGAGAAGCTAATTATGTTCTAGGCATTCGTCTCTTCAGAGATCGAAAGAACAAAATGATAACATTATCCCAAGCTTCATACATAGATAAAATAATTGACAAATATGCAATGCAAGAGGCAAAGAAACGTACATAACCTTATATTGCCGGTCTAACTCTTTCATTAGATGACTGTCCCAAGACATCGGAAGAAAGAGAGCGTGTGAGTAAGGTCCCTTATGCATCCACTATGGGTAGCCTTATGTACGCTATGCTTTGCACTAGGCCGGACATATGCTTTGCAGTAGGTATGGAGAGTCGATATCAAGCGAATCCTAGAACCAAGCACTGGTAAGCAGTAAAGCATATACTCAAGTATCTTAAGAGAACGAGGGATTATATGCTGATGTATTCTGGAGGGGACCTAACACCAGTAGGATACATGGACTTATACTTCCAGACTTGGAAGGATTCGAGGAAATCGACATCAGGATCAGTGTTCTTACTCGAAGGAGGCACCATTATATGGAGGAGCGTGAAGCAGGGCTGCACAGCTGACTCTGCTATGGAGGCTGAGTATGTGGCTACGGCTAAGGTATCTAAAGAAGCTGTTTGGCTCTACAAGTTCTTTAGAGACCTTAAGGTCATTCCGGGTGTTGACAAGCCTATCACACTTTACTGTGACAACACTGGGGCTATTGCCAACACAAGGGAATCTTGGCACCATAGGAGGACCAAGCACATATATCAGAGATATAATATTATTAGAGGGCACGTGGAGACAGGACAAGTAGATGTATGTAAGATTGCGTCCGAGGACAACATTATCGATCCCGTTACTAAGACTTTGGTGGCTAGAAGCTTTAAGAGGCATGTAGAGGCGATGGGGATGTGTAACATGGCACATCTGCTGTCTTAGGTCAAGTGGGAGATTGTTAGGAAATACCCTAAGCATTAGAGACATTTTGATGTATTTATTTTGAACTGGATAATAAAATTATATATAGAGGTTATTTATTATATTGCTATCTGTCCTCATTTTATTTACATGTTAAAGTAAATGTAAGCAAATATGGCTCCCTGATTGCTTGTTTTAAAACTGTTAGAATGTTGCATGCAATGGACTTTTGTATGCGAGAAGACAATGTTCTAAAGTAAGCAGTCTAAACTAAGATCTATATTCTATGGGGTTAGACCAAGCATCTAACTCATGTTAAGACTATTATGTTGTCTAAAGCCTTAGAGGGGATGGTTTGTCTTGACTGTCTGGAGCATAGACTCCTAAATAGAGACATAGATATGTTACTTGGTGGTAACATATTAGACCGGGACTAAAGTGTGATTGATCTACGAAGTCTGCTTTGAGTGGATTAATCTACTTTTGACGTTCATTATGCAGTAACCTTAATCCTGAGTAGATGAACAACTTCATGTATATGACTTGTGTACTTTGATGTTCCAATGGCTAAAGCATCTTAGAGGTAGTAATCTTATAGACCGGTTCGTTGGGTGCATGACTTATATACGATGAAGGGTTTGTTTACAGATATTGGAATCATAACTTTAATAAGGAGTTAAGGGTATCTTCTTAAAGGCATTATACTGAATGTGAAAATGGACAAGGCCTTAGGTCGTCTACTGGGCGGATGACTTCTTATTCACATATGGTGAATAATCATTTTCTTTATTCGTTAGTATAATGGAACTTTAAGATAGCCCGATCAGTAAGATTGAACAGACATTGACCAAAGGCTGATCATGGATATCATATGAGGGTTCTACATACATGACAAGGTCATTGGATGATAGCTTATCACAGGCTTACGTAATACTGTATATAATTGGGAGTTCAGTTTCCGGCTTATAGTGGTGTGACTCTGAAATTAGTGATCATATGATTGAGTTGTTCGGTAAAGAATGATGATCATATGGATTTGCGAGAGCCTGATTATATATGTCCAATTGGTCCCTCTACTAGCTCCACATAATTCCTTAACGTTTGGCAAATTGATTTGGGTATGCTATTGGCTAGTTCATTATGCATGGATGGTGTTGACATAGGATTAGGATGGTTGACAAGATTCTCTCCGGTTAGATTCAGATTTTGTTTTAGATAATAGAGTACACAATTATTCGAACTTCAAATAAAGTTGCTGTGATTTTATTTGAGATTGGATTGGAGTTGTAGAAAATTATCCATGAGAACAATAATTTGAAATGCAATTGTTATGTGGATTTTGAAATTTGAATTTTGAAATTTGAAATTTGAAATTGAAATTTGAACTTGAAATTTGAATTTGAAATTCGAACTTGAAATTTAAATTTAAATTTGAAATTTAAATTTGAAATTTAAATTTGAAATTTGAATTTGAAATTTGAAATTCAAATTTTGAATCACAGTCCAAGTAGGATTCGAATTTCTTGTGGTAAATCCACAAGGAATGAAATTCGAATTTGAGTTGGATATGGAGAGGAAAATCTTGTTAGAATCCTACTTGAATTTTGAATCCAAATCCTAACAATAATGGACAAAAATTTTGAGGATTATCCTCATGGAATTTTTAGATTTTTTGTGGATAAGGTTCAGGGAAAAATTCAAGTTTCAATCGCAGTTGAATTTGGATTCTCTCCTTCCTGATTATGGCCGAAATTTTGAGGAAGATATCCTAGGAGATTTTCGGTTATTTTGGATAAGGATGAGTTAAGATTCGAGCTTGAAAATCCTAGTGGAATTTTGACTCTTCCCTTACCTTTTGTGGCCGAAAATTTTATGGATTTATCCTAGTGAATTTTCAGATTTTTCTAGTGGATAATGGGGAGATAAAAGTGAAGTTAAAATCTTGTTTGGATTTGAATTGGATAATCCTAAAGTGATCAAAATTTTGTTGGGATTTTCCCCTTGGAAAATTCAGATTTTTTAGTTGTGGATAAGGGAGAATATCTTCTCCTAATCTAATTCGAATTCAGAGAATCACCTCATGCAAGTCTATAAATAGAGGTCCTGCCACTCCAGTTCTCTTAGACCACAGACTCTCAGGTAAGCCGGCTTATTGTTGCATAACTCATCGTGACAATAAGTTTTTTAGAGATCTGGGTGGTCAAAAGAAGACTAGCAGTGCTAGCATACCGATCGAGGTTCAGAGTGCCCACACACTCAGCCATTCAAGAATTGGAGAATAGTAAAGAAGGCTAGTTGGTTGAAGCCCTCCGGTCATTCTCCTCCTGCAGATTGGCATCCTTGAGGTATGAGTTTAAATTGTTGTTGGTTTATTGTATATGGCATCATGAGATATTTAACGATCTTAAAAAATTTTTATTGTTCTACTATGCCACTCTAATACGTTTTTATCGATTTATTTCTTACATGTAGCGCCGGCACCGGTACAAGCACCACCTCCGCGAATGATCGTAAACCCACCAGTAGTAGTAGATATTCCAGTGGTGGGATATCGAGCTTGCACAGGAGCTAGAGTATCAATATGAGTCGTACATGCTTTTAGAGGTAGTCATCCACCTACGTTCAAGGGAGGTCAGAAGGGGATCTCTACGTGGGACTAGCTACATGACGTAGAGATTATCATGTGCTAGTGTGATATAGATGAGGATTGCTGGGTTTTGACGGCCATTGGCACATTCCACAGAAGAATGCAGCACCAGTTCTAGACCCTCTTGAGAGCAGGACAGTACCGCCACCACTAACAATGCCCAAGTATGTAGATGTCAAAGACTTTGTTCTGAAGGCAGAGAGATAGTAAATGATGCTGAGCGATACTGTATTCTCGTATGCAGTCAGATTTTAGGATAGGGTCGTAAGGACAAGTCCTCTATCTAACATCACAAATGATGATTTCTGTGACATATTTTTGGAAGGGACTCACTATTGACCTGCGACAGAGGGTAACCCTTTTATACCCTACTACTTTGCGTGAGTTTATTGTCACTGCAGATAAAGTAGAGGAAGAAATGATGATGGAGTGCATGGTGCACAAGAGGCGTAAACAGTTGCTATAGGAAGCAATGTTAGATCGCCTGTATGGATCTGAACCGATGGTGAATGACCATGAGGCTGGTCCATCGAGGCAACTAGAAGGTACGAGTCTAACTGAAGGATCAACGCCGTCTGAGGCCGGAAACGGAATGGATGAGGAAGAAATGGATCCAATTGAATTTTTGACCATTCCAGAACAACCTCAGCTAGGAGACTAGATATAGAAATACATGTGATGTACTATGTCTGTATATGTGTATATATGACTGTATTGAAAGACTATTTTGAGAAAAGCCTTCGAACTGATGTACTTTTGAAAACCTTTGAAATGAAAAGAAATGATAATCACATTTTGACATGTTCAAGGGATGAAATGTTGGAAATTATGTGATAACTAAAACTATAATTTTACTTACCCTTGTAAAAGTATGTTTGTGAAAATCTAACAATTGACTCTCATGCGATTATAGGAAATAGGATAAGATGGTGAATCCAAGGAATCTGTAAAATATGAGAGACCGTCCAGTCCTTTCTGAAAGAGTGGACAAATTGGAAGCTTTGATTGAAGCTCAAATGAGAGAAAATGCTGAATGAAGATAAAGACTGGAATAAATGGAGCAAAGACAAGGTCAAGAAGAGGGTCAGAACCTACAAATGGCCGCACCTGAACTAGAAGTGCCGCCAATAGTACCAGAAGAAGAAGTAGAGCCCCAACCACAACCCCGACTTAACCATGAGCCACTATATGAAAGATGTCGATGAATGAAGCAGCCAGAGTTTGAGGGTCCCATAAACCCTCTAGAAGCACAAGAATGGTTGTCTTCACTTCATATGATCTTAGAGTTTATGGAGCTGAATGATCAGGAAAAGATTATGTGTACATCCTTTGTTTTATAGAAGGATGCAAGGTTCTGGTGGGAGTAAGTAAAGCTGAAAAGAAACATGTATACGATGTCTTGGTTGGACTTTTTGGAGGAATTTAATCAGAAATATTACAACCCTGCACTGCTGCGACCATAACAAAGAGACTTCACAGAGTTGAAACAGGGGGACATGACAGTGATAGAAGTCTGCAGCAAGTTCAATCAACTATCTCGATTGTGTCCGTACGCTGTTACCACTGAAGGGGGAAAAATTCAAAAGATGTTAGGAATGTTCCGTCCTAAGATCTCAGCATTGGTGGACAGTGGGTTGACACCACCTAACACTGTATCTGATTGTGTTAACCGTGAGCTGAGGGCGGAGTATTATCTGGTCTAATAGAAGGAAGAGAGAAAAGATATGGGATGCTAAAACGAAGGAGAAGGTGTTGGCCAAAGCTACACAAACTGTATCTTAAGTTAGACAGAGCAACAAGCAAAATTAGAATACTAAGGCCGGACAGCCAAGTGCTTCTCGTCAGCAGTCTTAGGGGAAGAGAAAAGGAAATAATCCTGTAAATAGGAACCAACAGAGGAGAATGAACAATAATGCTAGTCCTATTGTTCGAGATTGTGTGAACTGCGAGAAAAGACATGCAGGCCGATGCAGACTTGCCCCAAATGCCTGTTTCCAATGTGGGAAGGACAGTCACTTTGCCAAGAACTATCCGGAAAATAGGCAAAATGTGCAAGGATCGTCTCAGTCACAACAATAACGTCCCCAAGCACATTCGCTATAGGCTAAAGTTGAAGGTTCATCCCAGTCTGAGAGGTAGGAAAGACAAGAACACTTGCCCCGAGCAGATGCTAGAGTCATGGTATACACAAAGGAAGATGCAGAAGCTGGAACGTCAAATTTAATGACAGGTCAGCTTTCTGTCACTAATAATTTGGCGTCTATTTTATTTGAGTCTGGAGCTATGCTCTTTCATTTCATACCAGTTTGCAAATAGGATAGGATATCCTAAAGACACATTTAGAACTGCATTACCGTCAGGGTAAGTCTTGATGTCTAATTACTGGTTACCTCAAGTACCAATAATTATGGCAAGTAGGGAGATGTATGCAGCATTAATCGTGATGGAGCTGCCTGATTACGATGTGATACTAGGAATGGATATCCTAGGGAAGTACCAAGCCACGATCGACTGTCGAAAGCAGAAGATAATATTCCAACCCGATAGAGAAGACTGTTTTAAGTACGATGGATCGTCACATAAACCAAGGAAGATGATGATCAATTCAATGAAAGCGAGAAGGCTAATGTCTAGTGGCTATGCTGGATATTTAGCATATATAGTGGACGTGCAAGGAGAACAGAAGCTTCAACCTGAAGATGTCTTGATTGTAAAGGAATTCATCGATGTCTTCCCAGAAGAATTACCAGGATTACCGCCTGAAAGAGAAATCTCTTTTGAGATTGAGCTGATGCCAGGAACTGCATCTACTTCAAAGGCACCATACCAAATGGCACCGGTCAAATTAAAAGAATTACAAGAACAACTGAAGGAGGCTCTTGACAAAGGATTTATACGCCCGAGCTATTCCCCATGGGGTGCTCCCGTATTATTTATCAAGAAGAAAGATGGATCATTTCGCATGTGCATTGACTACCGGGAATTAAACAAAGTTACTGTCAAGAATAGGTATCCATTACCTAGAATTAATGACTTGTTCGATCAACTAAAAGGCGTAGCAGTATTCTCCGAGATTGATCTGCGATCAGGATACCATCAACTAAGAATCAAGGAGAGTGATATCCAGAAGACCAGATTTCAGACTCGCTATGGTCATTATGAATTTCTTGTGATGCCGTTTGGGTTAACAAATGCGCCAGCAGCTTTTATGGACTTGATGAATCGAGTCTTTAAAGAATATTTGGATAAGTTCATCATTGTGTTTATCGATCACATACTTATATATTCAAAGACTCGCGAGGAGCATGAGGAACATTTGAAGACTGTCTTGCAGACAATAAGGAGGCATTAACTCTACGCCAAATTCTCCAAATGTGAATTCTGGCTAGATAGAGTACATTTTCTTGGACATGTGGTTTCTCAGGAAGGAATCGCTGTGGATCTTACAAAAGTAGAGGTGATCAACGAATAGCCCGTACCTAAGAGCGTGACAGAAATACAGAGTTTCTTAGGTCTAGCCGGCTATTATAGAAGATTTGTAAAGGGATTCGCATGACTCGCTGCACCTCTTACAGCTTTGACACGCAAGGAGAGGAAGTACAAGTGGACGGAGGTATGCGAAAGAAGCTTCCAAGAGTTGAAGAAGCGACTAACGAGCGCGTCGATACTTATGCTTCCTACTGAAGGGGAGATGTTCGTTATATACAGTGACGCCTAGAAGATGGGATTAGGAGCTGTCCTGATGCAAGGCGATAGGGTGATTGCCTATGCCTCGCATCAATTAAAGGACCATGAGAAAAATTATCCCACGCAAGACTTAAAACTTGCCATAATAGTGTTTGCATTAAAGATCTAGCGACACTATCTGTATGGAGCTTAGTGTCAGATTTATACTGACCACCAAAGTCTAAAGTATTTCTTTACACAACAAAGAGCTAAATATGCAGCAAAGAAGATGGCTGGAGCTGGTCAAAGACAATGATTGTGAAATCCTCTATCATCCGAGAAAAGCCAATCGTGTTGCAGATGCATTGAGTAAGAAATCTACTATCTCACAGCAACTGTCGATTGGAAAACTTCCAAAGCCATTGCAACAAGAAATCAACGTGCTGAAGATGGAACTGATAGTTGGAAAGTTGGCTACATTACAACTGGAGTCAATGTTGTATGAGAACATCAAGGAGGCTTAGAAATGAGACCTGAAGCTAACAAGTTCGCAAGAGGAAGCATCTAAAGAAGGATTAATCCTACATCAGGGAAGAATTCAAGTTCCAGACGATGAAGGATTAAGGAGGTGAATTATGGTGGAAGCCCATGAAATGCCATATTCAGTACATCCTGGAGCCAGTAAGATGTACTAGGACCTGAAGCTACAATTCTGGTAGAAAGGGATGAAGAAAGACATTGCTGAGTTTGTAAGCAAATGTATGATGTGCCAGAAGGTTAAGGCTAAACATCGTCATCCAAGCAGAAAATTAGAGTCGTTGGAAATTCCTAAATGGAAATGGGAACATATCACGATGGAATTTGTGGCAGGACTACCAAAAACCCGAGAGTTTATGATGCCATTTGGGTCATTGTCGACAAATTGACAAAGACCACAAGGTTCATTGCCATAAAAATGACCTTTTTGTTGGAAAAGTTAGCAAGCTTGTATGTCAACCACATAGTCAGATTATATGGAGTTCCTAAATCCATTGTGTTAGATCGTGATCCATGATTCACTTCAAACTTCTGGACATGTGTGCAAGAAGCTATGGGAATAGAAGTGCGTCTCAGCACAACCTTTCATCCATAGACATATGGACAATCTGAGCGAACCATTCAAACACTAGAAGACATGTTGCGTGCATGTACAATAGATTTCCCAGGGAGCTAGAATGAGAAACTTCCATTGGTAGAGTTTTCCTATAATAACAGCTATCAAGCTTCGATAGGCATGGCACCCTATGAAGCTCTATATGGAAGGAAGTGCAGATCGCCAGTTCATTGGTACGATTTACAAGAAAAACGACTGCATAAGATGGATTTCATACAAGAGACAGTGGATGCAGTTACAAAAATACAACAACGGATGAAAATAGCCCAGAGCCGACAGAAGAGCTATGCGGACAAGAGACGAAGAGCCTTGGAGTTCAACGAAGGGGATTTTGTATTCCTAAGAGTTCAACCGATGAAAGGAATAACGAGGTTCGGAAAGAAACGGAAATGGAGTCCAAGATATATTGGACCGTATGAGATTATCGAACGCATCGGTAAAGTCGCTTATAGATTGGCATTACCTCCAGAAATGTCGATAGTGCATAATGTGTTTCATGTGTCGATGCTACGGAAGTACATATTGGATCCGTCGCATGTGCTGAAACATAAACCTATCCAGATTTAAGAAGATATGACTTACGAGGAAAGACCTGCTCAGATCCTGGCATGAGAAGATAAACTTTTAAGGAATAAGAAGATCCCATTAGTCAAAGTGCTGTGGAAAAATCACAACGTTGAAGAAGCTACATGGGAACACAAAGACAAAATTAGAAATTTGTACCCCCACTTGTTCTAAATTTTCGAGGACAAAAATTCTATAAGGAGGGGTGAATGTGATAACTGCGAATTTCAGATTCTCGGAGCAGGTTAAAATTGCATGTATGTATGAATTTTAATCAATAAATTACGAAAAAGTTGTGTTTTAATACTGTTGAGAATACTGTAAAAATGTTCCGGCAGTGTTAAAGTGAGTGAGTTTTGGGATGGAAAATCCTACCGGACATAATTGGGTGAGACGGTTCGAAAACAGAGCCAAAAATCCTAGAAAGTGCACTGAAATGCACTAAAACAATAAATTTACGATAGAGAATTTTGACCAAATGGAAGCAAAATAAAACAAACCAATCGCACCGGAGGCACCCAGAACCCGCCTACGTGATTTTGGTAAAGTTCTGTTTTGTTCGGCTTTCGGTCAAAATTTGACCACGAATTAATTAGTGAATTAATATATATAATAGGATGACATCATCATGTTGATGTCATAAATCCATTTTTATTTCTTTGGTTTGGAAAGTAATATGAAAGGTGTATGGTTAGGATCATCCTACCTTTTGATCAATGGCCATGATCTTGCCGAAAAGATATTTGAAAAATTTTTAAATATTTTGGAAAAAGGCCATTCGGCCACTTGGAAAGGAAGAAGAAAAAATTTGATTTTGGCCCCAAAATTTTAGCGCTTTGATCCTTGAACAATTAGCAAATTGTTGGAAAAGTTTTGCTAAGTGGTCCTTAGATTTTGCTTATAAATAGGCATCAAAATTCATAAGAAAAAAATGGAAAAAGTAGCCAAACTCTTGCCATTTCTTGCAGCCCCAAATCCGTGAGCCTTTCCCCCTTTCTAAACCAAATTTTTGTTTTAAATTCCACACCAAACTTAGCTTTCATTGCATTTTTAGTATCAAACCATCAACTAGATAAGGTAACGTTCTAAATTGAAGCAATTTCCTTTGATTTTCTTAGTGAAAATCCGTGGGTTTGTAGAGTAGAAAAACATTGAAAAAGTTGATGTTTTGTTGATGTTATGATTAGTTTGGTGTTGTAAAATTTGAAGCATGATTTAGGGTTTAAAAACAAGCAAAAATTTTGTATGGTTTAAAAAAAAAATCCGTGGCTCATCGGTGTGAAAAATGATTTGGAAATTGGTGCTTTAGTTTAGTGTTTATGTTCATTTGGTTATATGATGAATTAAGCATGAATTGGAATCAAGAAACAAGAAAATTTTGATGTATTTTTCATGCTAAAATCATGGGTGATGAACATTAGAAAATGAAAAATTTTAGTGTTGAATAAGAATGTGGAATGTTGATAAAAACCCTAGGAAAGAAAACAAGGTTTTCTATGTGTTTTTGCATGAAAATCCGTGGCTAATGCTGGAATTAGAATGAAAATTTTGTTAGGTTTTGATGTTGTTTTGTACATTGAAAACCTAAGAATAAAATGTAAAAAATAATTGGTGATGATTAACATAATAAACCAAGACTAGGTTTGGAAAAAATTTGATATTGTGTATTGATTCTTGAATATTGGTTAATGTGGAAAATTTTTATACAAAGTTCAGAAACTTTGTATAAAATAGGCCTCTGGTATAGTACGTGGCAGGTACAAAGGTTCTGAGGCGTACCTAATGTGGGGAAACCTAAAAATACAAGCGGAAATGCTATCGAAATTTTTAAAACGGCATAAGGCCATTTCGGGAAATGAGGGGTAAAAATATTGAACTCGGGAAGGAAACCGGGACCCCTCAGTTGATTAGGATTGAAAATGGAAAATCAACCTAAAAGGAATAGTAAACCGACTCTTAATGTCAAAAATGCCTAAAACAGAAAAAAAATTTCATGATAGGGGTATTTTGGGAAACGAGGAAAAATATTAGGCCGGGATAGGAAACCCGAGCCTCTCGAGGACTGAGGGTCGGGGATGGGATAAAAAAGTGTTCTAAGAGTAGTGAAACGGCCATTTGAGGCTTCAAAACGCTCGAAAAATGAGAAACGACCCTAGGTGATGGATGAATAGTAATCGAGAGCCGCGAAAACAGATAATTGAGAATTTATAGCGAATTGAGTTGTAAAAATAATACAGAAGCCTAGGGAATATTATTTTAAGATATTTGGGATTAGAAAATTTGAGAAAAATGATAGAACGAAATAATTCCGATCCCGAGACCCGTTAGGGGCAAAATGGTCATTTTGACCAAAAATTTTCGAAAGGCTCAGAAAGGACTCGAAAGGACCTAAAATGACTTAAATAAAATTCTAGGATTCAAAATAAAGATTTTAGAGTTAGAAATCTAAAAATTTTGAAGAACACGGGAATGTAGAAGAATACACGACCGTATATAGGAAAAAATTTACAACCCGAGAAGTACACGAGTTTGAACACGGGCGTATATCAAGACGTGTACAGTTACACAGCTAGATAGTAAACAACATGGCCATGTAGTGAGAAACCAGGAGGTACACAGTCATGAACATGGGCGTGTTGAAGGCCGTGTACCATATTACAAGTTGAATTGTATTGAAAAATTTATCACAAAATAAATATACTTAAAGTGATAATTAACATAGGGTATTAACAGACAATATTATGTCTATAGGAACCCAAACTAAAGATAGAACTGTGGAGGAGTTCCGGAAATGGACATTATCGCAGTATTTATAAGTTTAAGTATTTTCATGTCTGCAACATGAAATACTGCTGTTATGTATTGGTTGTACATTGGGAATCAAGTCCTACTGACATTTGGTAATTAGTTAGTATAACATATCCCACATTTTAAAGATAAGAATATCTAAGGCCTACGGGCAATGGAGTTTAGTGACCTTGAGGTGACGATTAATGTCACTTGGTCAAAGCTATAATTGAAAGATGGTAATAAAACCATATAAGGCATACCGCCCCTCTAACATTGTGGTGGAGGTATTTCAGGTCCTACGGGGATATAAGGGCTGTGGAGGCTAAAGCTCTAAGGTCGCTCCCTAGGCCCTCCCAGTCAGCGTGCAATAATTTATCGGTACTGCTATAAAAAGAGCTCTACATCAGAATATAAATAGAGAAAGAATAATCAATAAAATGATGAAAACCATAATTGAGCATAACCAAAGTTTACACTAAGTGTCGTAAACTCGGTTAGGATAATGTGAATAGTACCTCATTAGGGTAATGTGAATAGTAACCAGTTATGGTAACAGTTACTATTCATTGATCAAATGTCAAAGTCACTATTTATGATGAATAGTACTATTTATTCATAAGAGATTGAGTTTTTAATGTTTTTGAATCCATATGATTCTTACTAAGTATGTTTGAACTTACTAAGCCTGTTAGCTCATCAGTTTGTTCATGTTGTAGGTAAGAAACCTATCCGGTAGACTTTATGGATGGTGGCAGGATGTGTGTGTGTGTTGATAGGATAGGGAATTTACTGTAGACTTGGTCCTGCCAAAAGTCTTCCACTGAGCTTTTAGTTAGTGAATTGAAGAGATTGTGAAAAAAAAATACAGTATAAATATTTTGTATATTATACATTATGTTATACTCCAAAAGGCAACTAAAAGTTAGTATTGTATTTTACATGGCTTTTATACTTAGCTTTCTTTTCGAGAAAGTATGTATTAAAAAGAAAAAAAAATTATGGGTAAAATTTTCGGACCCTGAAAAATGAGAATTTAAGAAAAAGAGTTTTAAATTGATAACCCAGATTCGGTACACAAGCTGTCTTGGTCGGCAAAAGAGTCAGTTCATGACAGTTGCAGGTGATTGGAACCGGGGGCGTCATACATGTTGTGATGGAAAGAATCAAAATTCAAGTAGGATTTTCAAGCTTGAATTTTATCTCATCCTTATCCAATTAAAACCGAAAATCTCCCTTGAGATTCCCTCAAAATTTTCGGTGACAAAAAGTAAGGAGAGAATCAAAATTCAACTACGATTGAAACTTGAATTTTTCCCTGAATCTTATCCACAAAAATCGAAAATATCTAGGAGGATTTTCCTCAACAATTTTCGACCAAGTTAGTTAGGATTGGGATTCAAAATTCAAGTAGGATTCAAATAAGATTTTCCTCTCCATAATCCAACTCAAATTTGAATTTTAACCTTGTGGAATTATCCACAAAGAATTCGAATTCCACTTGGACTGTCATTCAAACTTTGAATTTCAAATTTCAAATTTCAAATTTAAATTTCAAATTCAAATTTGAAATTCGAATTTCAAATTTAAATTTCAAATTCAAATTTTAAATTCAAAATTTAAATTTCAAATTTCAAAATTCAAATTTCAAAATCCGTAAAAAAGTTGTATTTCAAAATTTGCCCTCATGGATAATTTTCTACAACTCCAATCCAATCTCAAATAAAATCATGACAACTTTATTTGGAGTTCGAATAATTATGTACTTTATTATCCAAAATAAAATCTGAATTCAACCGGAGAGAATATTGTCCACCATCCTTTTCCTACGTCTACATCATCCATGTATAATCAACTAGCCAATAAGCATACACTAATCAATTTGCCAATCGTTAAGGAATTATGTCGAGCTAGTAGAGGGACCAATTGGACATATATAATCAGGCTCCCATGAATCCATATGATCATCATTCTGTACCAAACAACTCAATCATATGATCACTAATTTTAGAGTCACACCACTATAAACCTGAAACTGAACTCCTAAATATATACCGTATTACGTAAGCCTGTGACGAGCTACTGTCCAATGACCTTGTCATATATGCAAAACCCTTATATGATATCCATGACCAGCCTTAGGTCAAAGTCCGTTTAATCCTACTGATCAGGCTATCTTAAAGTTCCATTATACTACCGAATAAGAAAATGATTATTCACCATATGTGAATAAGAGGACATCGGCCTAGCAAATGACCCAAGGCCTTGTCCATTTTCACATCCAGTATAATGCCTTTAAGAGAATACCTTTAACTCTTTAGGGCTATGATTCTGATATCTGTAAACAAACCCTTCATCGTATACAAGTCATGCACCCAACGAAATGTTCTATAAGCTTACTACCTCTGCGACACTTTAGCTATTGGAACATCAAAGTACATAAGTCATACACATGAAGTAGTTCATTCACTTAGGATTAACGTTACTGCACAATGAACGTCAAAGGCATGTTGATCCACACATAGCGGACTGCGTAGATCAATTAGGTTTTAGTCCCGGTCTAATATGTCACCACCAAGCAACATATCTATGTCTCTACTTAGGAGTCTATGCTCCGGACAGTCAAGACAAACTGTCCCCGCCATGGCTTTAGACAACATAATAGTCTTAACATGAGTTAGATGCTTAGTCTAACTCCATAGACTACAGACCTTAGTTTAGACCGCTTACTTTAGAACATTGTCTTCTCGCATACAAAAGTCCATTGCATGCATCATTCTAACAGTTTTTACACAAGCAGTTAGTGAGCCATATTTGCTTACATTTACTTTAACATGTAAATAGAATAAGAACAAATAGCAATGTAATGAATAACCTCTATATATATGTAATTTTATTATCCTATTCAAAATAAATACATCAATATGTCTCTCATGCTTAGGGTATTTCCTAACAATCTCCCACTTGCCCTAACCCAGTAGATGTGCCATGTTACGCATTCTCATCGCCTCTACATGCCTCTCAAAGCTTCTAGCCACCAAAGTCTTAGTAAAGGGATCAGCAATGTTGTCCTCGGACACGATCTTACATACATCTACTTGTCCTGTCTCCACGTGCCCTGTAATAATATGATACCTATGATCTATGCGCTTGGTCCTCTTATGGTGCCGAGATTCCCTTGTGTTGGCAATCGGCCCAGTGTTATCACAGTAAAGTATGATAGGCTTTTCAACACTTGAAATGACCTCAAGATCTCTAAAGAACTTGTGAAGCCAAACCGCTTCTTTAGATACCTCAGCCACAGCCACATACTCAGGCTCCATCGTAGAGTCAGCTGTGCAACCCTACTTCACGCTCCTCCACACAATGGTGCCTCCTCCGAGCAAGAACACTGATCCTGATGTTGATTTCCTCGAATCCTTACAAGTCTAGAAGTCTGAGTCTGTGTATCCTACGGATGTTTGGTCCCCTCTAGAATACACCAGCATATAATCCCTCGTTCTCTTAAGATACTTGAGTATATGCTTTCCTGGTTGCCAGTGGTTGGTTCCAGGATTCGCTTCATATCGACTCACCATACCTACTGCAAAACATATGTCCGGGTGAGTGCAAAGCATAGCGTTCATAAGGCTACCCACAATAGATGTATAAGGGACCTTACTCATACGCTCTCTTTCTTTTGATGTCTTGGGACAGTCATCCAATGAAAGAGTTAGATCAGCAATGGAAGGTTATGAACCTTTCTTTGCCTCTTGCATTACATATTTGTCAATTATTTTATCTATGTTGAAGCCTGGGATAATGCTATCATTTTGTTCTTTCAATCTCCAAAGAGACGAATGCCTAGAACATAATTAGCTTCTCCCAAGTCCTTCATGTCAAATTGTTGGTGCAACCAAAGCTTGACTGATGATAAGTTCTCTACATCATTCCCAGTGAACAGTATATCATCGATATAAAGTACTAAAAAGACCACTTTACCATCCTTAATATGTTTATAAACACAAGGTTCATCAACATTTTGCTCAAAACTGAATGTCTTGATCGCTTGATCAAATCTCTGGTTCCATGAGCGAGATGCTTACTTTAATACATAAATGGATCTAAACAACTTACAGACTTTTCTTTCTTAGCCTTTTGCCACGAACCCTTTGGGCTGTATCATGTAGATACATTCCTCAAGATGGCTATTCAAGAATGTCGTCTTGACGTCCATTTGTCAGATCTCGTAATCGAGAGCTGCAGTAATGGACAGAAGAATACGGATAGACTTCAGCCTAGTAATAGGCGAAAAGGTTTCATCGTAATCGATTCCAACCTTTTGCGTGTACCCCTTTGCAACCAGTCTAGCTTTGAAAGTTTCCACTCTCCCTTCCACATCCATCTTTCTTTTGTAGACCCACTTACATCCAATGGGTGTTATCCCATCCGACAGATCTATAAGTTCCCAAACATAGTTGGATTTCCTAGAATCCATCTCATCGTTCATGGCCTATTTCCAAGATTTAGAATTAACATCGTTTATAGCTTCATCATAGGTGACCGGATTATCCTCATGCTCATGAGCGTCGGCTTGGTATACATCAGTATCATACATGAAGAAATTAGGCTTCTTCGAAACCTCCCACTACGACAAGGCACGCTAAATTGTTGATTGTCTGTAGGTCTTTCACCAGAACTCAGACTTGCGTCCAAGACTGAAACATGTGGAGCAGTTCTTTCACCCGATAACTCCTCTAGTACCACTTTGCTTCGAGGCTTAAAGTCATTCATGTGACTTTCCTCCAAGAATGCCGCATGGGTTAAAACAATGACTTTTTGTTCCTTCGGGTTATAGAACAGACCTCCCTTAGTTCCCTTAGGATACCCTACAAACATGCGTAATTCTGATCTTGGTTCCAACTTCTTCACATCCTTATCCAGTACATGTGCTGGGCAGTCCCGTATTCTCATATGTCCAAGGGAGGGCTTCTTGCCATGCCACAATTCATACAGAGTGCTGTGAATTGACTTGCTTGAAACCTGGCTCAGAATATAGCATGTCGTTTGTAATGCATATCCCTAAAATAATAACGGCAGCGTTGAATAACTCATCATGAACCGTACCATATCCAATAAGGTCCTGTTTCTCCTTTCGGCTACACCATTCTGTAGTGGAGTACCAGGTACAGTTAATTGGGATAATATCCCATTCTCCATAAGATGTCCTAGAAATTCATCGGAGAGTTATTCACCACCTCAATCAGATCGAAGCGTCTTTATGGATTTACCTAATTGCTTTTCCACTTCCACATGATACTCTTTAAAGTTATCAAAGGTTTCATTCTTGCGGTGCATCAGGTACACATATCCATGCCTCGAGTAATCATCTATAAAGGAGACATAATACTCGAACCCTCCTCATGCTGTGACGTTTATGGGACCACATACGTCAGTGTGCATAATTTTTAAGAGTTCCTATGCCCTAGTACCCTTACCTCCAAAAGGCCTTTTAGTCATCTTACCCTCAAGACAAGACTCACATTGAGCAATACGTACCTCCTCCAGAGATTCTAGAGGACTGTCTTTCACCAACCTTTGAATCCTATCCTGATTAATATGAGCAAGTCTTAAATGCCAACGATACACCCTGTTAGAGTGAGAAACTTTCAACCTTTTAGAGTTATTTATTAATTTGGTATCAAGTAGTGGGTACATCTTTGGTTTGATAAAATACAAGTTTCCATCCATCCAACTAGAACAGATAAAAGACTTATTTTTACGAATATCAACTCTTTTACTAAAAGAAACTGAATAAGAATCCTTTATTAAATAATCTACTGATATAAGGTTCTTCCTAAAATTAGGAACATAAAAATAGTCTTTCAATAATATAAACCTAAATTTATCAAAGTAAAGGTAAACATCTCCCACTGCCTCAGCCACCACCAAGCTACCGTCTCTGGTCCGCAACGAGAAGCTCCTATCATGTAGACTTCTCATTTCCACGAACCCCTGTATAGAAACACAAACATGATTAGTGGCGCCCGAATCAATGACCCAAGTGTCTTTTGATTCTTCCACCAAACACGCTTCTAAATAGTGAAGTTCCTTACCTTCCTTGTCCTTGGCGACTAGGAATTCTTAGCAAGCCTTCTTGAAATGACCTACCTTCCCCCAGTGGAAGCACTTGGACTTTTTAGGGTCCCTAGGCTTCTTATTCTTCTTCTTCTTCTTCCCATCTGAGACAGGAGGATTAGAAGAACTGGAAGCCACTTGCTTCTTATTTGGCCTCTTCCTCTTCCATGAGGGTTTGGAAGATTCTGTCAAATTGGCCTCTCCTTTGGGTTGGACCGCACCCCCATCCCTGATCATCCGATCATAAGCTTGGAGTTGCTTTATGAGCTCAGTGAGTTCTAACTCCCTTGTCGCCAGATTATATGCGGCCTTAAATCGCACAAAATCTTTTGACAAAGTTTTGAACACTATCTTGATCTAGGTCTTATAGACCAGCTCAGCACCGTTCTCGGTAGCCTCAGCAAAGAATCCTATTAGAGTGATCATATGGTCCTTTACCGGAGTACTTGCCTTTTGCTTAGAGTTCATAATGCTGGTGATTGCAGACTGTCGAGCCAAATTTTCATGGGCTCCGAACATGTCCTCCAGATTTTCTATGATCTCCCTAGCAACTTGATAAGTCTCATGCTGCTTTTGTAAAGCACTTGTCATGCTAGCTAGAATGTAGCACTGAGCTATCTCATTGGATACTCTCCATCAAGTATAGGCAACCGGGACCTCCTCAAGCGGTGTGTCAGGTTTTTGTCAGGTGGGCATGGTTCTCCAGCACGAACTTGTGTCTCTCGCAGCTGAGAACTATCAGTAGATTTCTTTTCCAGTCTTTATAATTATCATCATTCAGCTTATTTTCAGTAAGTATTGAAATGAGGGGTGTCCGTGATATTTTGAACTGAAATAAAATTATACTAGACATCATTACAAAGTCCAAGCAAATATACAGATAATTTAGCAAATAAAACATACAAGTATGTTTCTACATGAAACTTGAAAAACATGTAGCATTGTAACGGTAATTCTCAGCATCTATTGCCCCAAGCAACCGAGGGGTGGTCATGAGACAAATAGCCAGAACATGGACCCCGTCTAATTAATATATGTTGCCTTAAATCCTCCAAGGTTAAGACATAAGTTAATAACCGTTTATTTTGGCTATCATTTTAGTTAACAGAGCTTCTAGAGAAGGTTAATAACTAAACAAGTCTTAAGTGTATAACCATTGTTTACGTAGCCCGATCCATGTCCTACGAAGCCACTGAGGGGTGGTCATGAATAGAATCGTACCTGAACACGTTTTCCACATTGGAGATCCAACCTAGTATACTGGCAGTGGTAAACACCTACTGAGGGGTGTGGTAAGGACAGAACTGACACGAGGCGTTACCATGCTTTCACATATGGATCAACAATAGAGGCCGTGGGTTTTGTTTGAAACCCTCTCCCACTCAATATTTTGAAAAACATCTAAGTTTTGACAAATATATATGATCAATATAGTATGAGTGGCATTCACCTATCCTATATGACATGTTATCAAATATGCATATATAACATCCATCAATACATATTTATACATCCATGACATATCGTAGAAAAAATAATTGACGGAAAAATAATCAAGCCATGGTTCCATCCTAGAACAAAGAAAATAAAGATTACAAAATTTCATCCAAAGCATTCTTTGGGTCTTGAATTTTATTCTGTCTTCTTGTATCTATCTTTATGTAGCCTCTCCATTTATTTCTCATCCCAAGAATCATTTAAAATTTAAATTTCAAATTCAAATTTTAAACAATTTAAATATCGTGTGCAACAATATGTAATTTTAAAAAACTTTAAATTCTCAATTACATCTTTTTAAACATGATTTTAAAATTAAATCTTAAATTTAAAAATCAAAATTTCATTTTTCGGCTTGTCAGCCCACGGCCCCTTGAAGGCCCACAGCTGTCATAGGCAGCCCCTAGCCCCCGGGGGGCTGGTAGCCCACGGCCATAGGCCGGGTACAGTCTAATTGGCTGCAGGCAGCGCCTGCAACCATGGGCTGCATGCCCGGGTGGGCGCAGTAGCCCGCCAAGCTGCAGGAAGCACCTGCAGCCATGGGCTGCACGCCCAAAGGCTGGCCGGCCCTTGGGTGGGCCACGGCCACCCCTAGCTGCAGGCAAAGCCTGTGGTCCTGGGTGGTCTTGGCCTGGACAGGGGCTGCCACAGCCCCATCCTGCCTGAGGGCAAGGGCTACAGCCCCACCAAGGACGATGGCCTATCCAGAGGGATCGTGACTCGATTTTTGTGTCATATTCCAATTTACCCATTAAGATCTCCAAAAATTAATTTGAATCCTAATTAAATTGGAATTTTCCACACAACCAAAATTTCAACCTCTAAATTAAATTTAACTTTTGCGAAAAATAAATTACGGTTTTCAAACTTCAATCTCCTCCAAGAATAATTACATAAAATTTCCTAAACCGTTTCCGATATACAAAAATTATAATCATAATAATTCTGATAGATAAAAAATTAAAATCCATGGGAAAATTACGGTGATGATAAACTGGTCCCATGGTTACGTGAAAAATTCTAGATACAATTTTCTAAAATTCTAAGGAATCATAACCGACATAAAACAAGCATGCTTATAATAATTTAAAAAATTAAAATAACCACATACCACATACTACATATATAATACATGATAACAACATAAAGGAATCCTAGAATGCCACTCTCTAAATATCAAATCCATACATAAAAAAGACTAACTAATTATCTAATTTATGTACATGGCATAGTCACGAGATGGCTTTGATACCAATTGTAAGAATAAAATCGTTAAAAACGTATCAGAGTGGCGCAGTAGAACAATAAAAATTTTTCAAGATCGTTAAATATCTCGTGATGCCATATACAATAAATTAACTACAATAAAACTCATACCTCAAGAGGACACCAAATGTAGGAGGAGAATGACTGGAGGGCTTCAACCAACTAGCCTTCTCTACTATTCTCCAATTCCCGGATGGTAGAGTGTGTGGGCATTCGGTTCCTCAACCGGTATGCTAGCATTGCTAGTCTTCTTCTGACCGCCCAGATCTCTAAAGAACTTATTGTAACAGTGAGTTGTGCAACAATAAGCCTACTCACCTGAGAGTCTATGGTCTCAGAGAGCTGGAGTGGCAGGACCTCTATTTATAGACTTGCATGAGGTAATCCTCTGAATTCGAATTGGATTAGGAGAAGATTTTCTCCCTTATCCACATACAAAATCTGAATTTTTCAAGCCAAAAATTCAACTAAAAAAGTTGGCCACCTTTTAGGATTTTGCATTCAAAATTCAAATAGGATTTTAATTTGAATTTTATCTCACCATTAACCAACCAAAAAATCCAAAAATCTATTAGGATGTTTCCATATAATTTTCAGCCACATTGTGATGGAAAGAATCAAAATTCAAATAGGATTTTCAAGCTTGAATTTTATCTCATCCTTATCCAATTAAAACCGAAAATATCCCATGAGATTGCCACAAAATTTTAGGCCATAAAAAGTACGGAGAGAATCAAAATTCAACTAAGATTGAAACTTGAATTTTTCCCTGAATCTTATTCACAAAAATCGAAAATATCTAGGAGGATTTTCCTCAACAATTTTCGACCAAGTTATTTAGGATTGGGATTCAAAATTCAAGTAGGATTCAAACAAGATTTTCCTCTCCATAATCCAACTCAAATTCGAATTCTAACCTTGTGGAATTATCCATAAAGAATTCGAATTCTACTTGGACTGTGATTCAAAATTTGAATTTCAAATTTCAAATTTTAAATTTCAAATTCCAAATTTAAATTTCAAATTCAAATTTCAAATTTGAATTTCAAATTTAAATTTCAAATTCAATAAATTCAATATTTAAATTTCAAATTTCAAAATTCAAATTTCAAAATCCACAAAAAAGTTGTATTTCATATTTTGCCCTTATGGATAATTTTCTACAACTTCAATCCAATCTCAAATAAAATCATGGCAACTTTATTTAGAGTTTGAATAATTGTATACTCTATTATCCAAAACAAAATCTGAATTCAATCGGAGAGAATCTTGTCCACCATTCTTATCCTATGTCAACACCATCCATGCACAATCAACTAGCCAATAAGCATACATTGATCAATTTGCCAACCGTTAAGGAATTATGTGGAGCTAGTAAAGGGACCAATTGAACAAATATAATCAGACTCCTGTGAATCCATATGATCATCATTATGTACCGAACAACTCAATCATATGATCACTAATTTTAGAGTCACACCACTATAAACCTGAAACTGAACTCCCAAATATATACCGTATTACGTAAGCTTGTGATGAGCTACTGTCCAATGAACTTGTCATATATGCAAAACCCTCATATGATATCCATGACCAGCCTTAGGTCAAAGTCCGTTTAATCCTACTGATCAGGCTATCTTAAAGTTCCATTATACTACCGAATAAGAAAATGATTATTCACCATATGTGAATAAGAAGTCATCGACCTAGCAGACGACCCATGGCCGTGTCCATTTTCACATCCAGTATAATGCCTTTAAGAGGATACCTTTAACTCCTTAGAACTATGATTCCGATATCTGTAAACAAACCGTTCATCGTATACAAGTCATGCACCCAACATACCGGTCTATAAGCTTACTACTTCTGAGATGCTTTAGCCATTGGAACATCAAAGTACACAAGTCATATACATGAAATTGTTCATTCACTCAGGATTAAGGTTACTGCACAATGAACGTCAAAAGCAGATTGATCCACTTATAGCAGACTACGTAGATCAATCACGCTTTAGTCCCAGTCTAATATGTCACCACCAAGCAACATATCTGTGTCTCTACTTAGGAGTCTATACTCTGGACAGTCATGACAAACTATCCCCACCATGGCTTTAGACAACATAAAAGTCTTAACATGAGTTAGATGCTTGATCTAACCCCATAGACTACAGACCTTAGTTTAGACCGCTTACTTTAGAACATTGTCTTCTCGCATACAAAAGTCCATTGCATACAACATTCTAACAGTTTTAACACAAGCAGTCAGTGAGCCATATTTGTTTACATTTACTTTAACATGTAAATAGAATAAGGACAAACAGCAATGTAATGAATAACTTCTACATATATATAATTTTATTATCCAGTTCAAAATAAATATATCAATATGTCTCTCATGCTTAGGGCATTTCCTAACACAACGTTGGCGGGATGGTATGCCATAAATGGTTTTATAACCATCTTTCAATTATAATTTTGACCAAGTAACATTAATCATCACCTCAAGGTTATTAACCTCTATCGCCTGTAGGCCTTAGATATTCTCTTTCTCTTATTATGTAGGATATATTATACTAACTAATCCCCCAATGTCCATAGGACTTAATGCCTATGTACAACTAGTACATAACGAAATAATATAGTATTTCATGTTGCAGATGTGAAAATGCTTGAACTTACCACCACTGTGATAATGTCCACTTCCGGAACTCCTCCACAGTTTTATCTCTAGTTTGGGTCCCTACAGACATAGTATTGTCTGTTAATACCCATTATTAATTATCACTTCGGATATATATTCATTTCACTTAACAATTCAACATATTTCAACTTTATTTGTGGTATACGACTTGCAACACACCCATGTTCTAGCCCGTGTACCTCTCGGGTTCACTCTACACGGCCGTGCTTCAAAGTACATGCCCGTGTACTATTTAAACTCTAGATTTTTGACTCTAAAATCTTTATTTTGGGTTCCAGAATTTTATTTAAGACATTCTAGATCCTTTACGGTCCTTTCCGAGCATTTCAAAAATTTTTGGTCAAAATGACCATTTTGCCTTTAACGGGTCTCGGGACCGTACTATTCCGTTCTATCATTTTTTTCTGAGTTTTCTAAGCCCAAATATCACAAAATAATATTCCTTAGGCTTCTGTATCATTTTACAGTTTTATTTGTTATAAAATCACAATTATTTATTTTCCGACCCTCAATTACTATTCATCTATCACCTAAGGTCGTTTCTTGTTTTTCTAGCGTTTCGGAGCCTCAAATGGGTATTTCACTACTCCTTAAACATTTTTCATCTCGTCTCGGAGCCTCAGTTGGCTCAGACTTCCTATCTCGATCTAATTTTTCCCCCTCGTTTCCTAAGATACCCCTTACGTGCTTTTTTCCCTATTTTAGGCATTTTAGTCATTAAGGGTCAGTTTACTATTCCTTATGGGTTGGTTTTTCATTTTCAATCCTAGCCCATTGAGTGGTCTCAGTTTCCTTTCCGAGTTTAATATTTTTGCCCCTCGTTTCCTGAAATGCCCTTATGCCATTTTAGAAATTTCGGCAGCATTTCCGCTTGTATTTTAAGGTTTTCCTGGCGTTAGGTACGCCTCAGAACCTTTGTATTTGCCATGTACTATACCAGAGGCCTATTTTATACAAAGTTACCAAAATTTGTATGAAAATTTTCCACATTAAACAACATTCAAAGTTCAACACAAATCATCAATTTTTCCTACTTATAGCCTCAGTTTCTCATGATAAACAACACCAAATATTTTTCATCATATTAACAATTATCACATATCACTCTTAGGTTTTCAAATGTGCATATCAACATTAAAAACCTAACAAAATTTCATTCCAACCCTAGCATTAAGCCCCAGATTTTTCATGCTAAAACACATAGGAAATTTTGTTCTCATTCCCAGGGTTTTTATTATACATTCCTCTTCATTTTTCAACATTAAAATTTTCTCATTTTCACCCAACATAAGCCATAGATTTTATGAGAAACAAACATCAAAACTCTCTTGTTTCTTGATTCTAATTCATGCCTTGATCAACATATCATTGAACCAACATAACCCACTAACCAAAACACCAAACTTTCATCATTTTCCATCACTAAGCAAGCCATGGTTTTCATAGGAAACATGCAAAATTTTTGCTTGATTCCTAATTCTAAATCATGCTTCATTAATCATAATCCCAAACCAACTTAAGCACCAATTCAAAACACCAAATTTACATCATTTTTTTCTACACCAATATACATGGATTTTTGAAGAAAACAACACCAAAAATGCTTCAAATTGGAAGCTAATCTTATGAACTTGTTCCCTTGCAAACTTGGCTAGGATTGGAAGTAAATTTTAGTGTAAAATTTTTAAAATTTTTTGGCTTGGAATCCACTAAGGGGGCACAGATTTTTTGCTGCAAAAATGACGAGAGTTTGGCCAAGTTTTCTTATTTTTTTCAAGTGAAATTTGAAGCCTACTTATAGGCAAAAGCAAGGGACCTTTTAGCAATTTGTTTCCAACAATTTCCTAATTGTCAAGGGACTTTAATGCAAACTTTTTGGGCCAAAATTTAAAATGGCTGATTTTTCCCTCTTTTTGCTGCCTCCCTTTTTCCCATTTTCTAAAAAAAATTTCAAGCCATTTTGGCTATATCATGGCCTTTGATCCAAAAAGCAACCAATCCTAGCCATACACCCTATCAACCTTACTTTATAAGCTTTATTTTTCTATTTATGACATCATAAATGTGATGTCATCCCGTGACATCAATGAATTAATTCGTATATTAATTCGTGGTCAAATTTTGACTGAAAGTCAAACTGAACGAAACTTTATCGAAATCACGTAGGCGAGTTTCGAGCGCCTCTGGTGCGATCGGTTTATTTTATTTTATTTCCATTTGGCCAGAATTCCCTACCATAAATTTTTTTCTTTAGTGCACTCCGGTGCACTCTTCAGGGTTTTTGGCTTCGTTTTCGTGCCATCTCACCCATTTCTGTTTGGTAAGATTTTCCATTTCCGAACTCACTCACTTTAACACTGCTGGAACATTTTTACAGTATTCACAACGGTATTTAAACACAAATTTTTCATATTGTATTTATTAAAATTGGTACATACATACAATTTTAATCTACTCCGAGAATCTAAAATTCCTAGTTATCACATCACAATTAGTAACAGAGTGGTTTCCTGCCACCCTACCTCGCATCACCGTACGCCTGCCTCATCTATCCAAGTAAGTTAGTTCTTATCATAAAGTATTAGTTTGTAAGTTAACGACTAAGTTATAGTAGGTGACCATGGTGATGCCAGTGGAACCTGCACCGGCAGATTATGCATTAGCAGCACCTGCTCTCAGAGGCCCTCGCCAAATACAAGAAGATCACTGGGCGAGTACGACTATCGTCACCATGCACCCAGATAGATACGACGGGTACCATCCAGATGAGCTCCCACTATGGATTCACAATATAGAGGTTATCTTCCAAACATGCCACATCCCACCACACCTATAAGCAGTTTTAGCAGGTAACAGGCTAGAGGGGCCAGCTATGGCCTGGTGGAGTCAATATCGCAGGGATAAAGACCTAATTGTACATTAGGAGGATTTCTGCCGAGACCTCCTCAACCACTATGGACCGATTAGTGAGGACCCCATTTTGGCTATACCATTAGTAGTATATCAACCCGATGTATAAAACAATGATGAAGGGTGGAGTACAAACTGGAACCTTAGGTTATCATAGCCAGCAATGATGAGGCTAGCTCTGGTCCAGAAAACGAGGAAGACGCAGAGGAGTTTTTCATCAACAAGAGTGATGACGAGGATATCTCCGATGCGAAATTAGTACTAACCCCCGAGTAGCAGTAACCCATATTAATAAAACTTTTGACTACGTATATAGGCATGATGGGAAGTAATAGCTTGCTTCCACTAGACCTATCCTAGTATGTCCTCCTCGAGGCTATATGTTGGGAAGTGTGCGCCACTCCCACTGAACTAGAAGCTTGTACACATTTTGAGAAATATTAAGAAATGCAGTATCGTTTTGCTCAAAAGCTTAGAATTAACATTTTCACACGTGAGTAAGAAGGGAAATGATAGGTAACATGATTCCTAGTACAGAACAAAGGACCTATAAATCCTTTTCTGCTATATGATAGAGTTTGAAGGAACCACCAACCCTGTAGGAGCCAATGACCGATTAGCGTGTATCCAAGTAGTCTCAGATTCTTGGAGATTGGCTGACAGAGAGAAGATGATATACGTATCCCTTACTTTGTGAAAAAGGTGCATCGGTAGTAGAAGACAGTAGTGATTAGAAGAAAGGTCAGCAAGATAAGTTAGACTGAATTAAAGGGGATGTACTTCAACGGCAAGGCATTAGCAGCACTACAGGATGAGTTCACCAATCAGTGCCAAGGGAGTATGACTGTGATGGAGTCACCTAATAGTCGCATCGTCAGACTTGCTTGAAAACTAGATAGGGACTTGGTTAGGATGAAATAGACTCTTAGAACAGCACTTCCCTCAGGGGAAGTTCTATTATCTAGTACTAGATGTGTTACGTACCGATCTTCAGGGCTAATTGTCCACTAAGTTTTGAGTGGTAAATAGTACTCCTACACTCCATGGGAATATCAGGACTAGTTTCGCGCTATCAAGATGATTCCTCAATTATACGCCATTGATCAGGATAACTGAGTCCTGTTGGCTGTTGATATCTCTCAGGAAGGTACTCTCGTGTGTATTGGGATTCTCGTGACTAGGATTAGCTCTTAACTGGGTCGATTTCCACCGTACCCCGATCAAGCAAATCTCTAAGAGGAGTCCAGTATCAGCCTCAGTTTTTCTTTATGGGCAAGCGGGGGAGTGGAACCACCTAAGTTCCCTAGAGTAGCGACATACAAGGATTTGCTCATCGGACTAAGAGACTGTACTCGATGTCCTATGACGTAATTCTAAAGTATGCAGTGCGCTACGAGGAAACTGATATGGACTTCTACAACGCATGTTGAAGAAGGCTCATGATGAAACCAAGGTCAAGCATCAGCTAAGAGCACGTGAGGACGTCAGGGGAACCTATGGAAGAGCCCGAACCAACCCCTTCATCCCTAAACACCTTCTAGAGGTGGTGGTTAACGATGACGATGAAGAGGAGGAGACCCCCGACTACTATAGCAGAGGCGAATAAATGGAGATATATGAGCCCCAAGTCATTATAGCTAGTGATGACGAGGCTAGTACTGACAAACGATCCAGCAGCCTTCATGGAATTAATGAACCGTGTGTTCAGGGACTTTTGAAAAGTTTGTCATCACGTTCATCAATGACATACTATTATACTCCAACACGAAAGGACGAGTACGAAGAACATTTAAGGATAGTATTGTGCATATTAAAGGACCATCAGTGGTATGCCAAGTTCTCTAAGTGCGAGCTTTGGCTGGAAAAAGTCCATTTTCTAGGCCACATGGTCTCCAAGGAGAGAGTATCCGTCGACCTGGTGAAAATTGAGACAGATAGCACATGGCCAACTCTGAGGAAATGTGATGAAGATCCACCATTTCCTAGACATGGCAAGATGTTACCAGTGCTTCATCGAAGTTTTTCAAAATTAGCCGCTCCACCTTGAGCGCTTACCAAGAAAAGGAAAGAGTATTAGTGGGTCAATGAGTGTGAGGAGAACTTTCAGGAACTGAATGGAGACTCATGAGTACTCCAACACTGACCAATCCAGATGCTGGTCAGGGAAACCTCATGATTTATTGTGACATGATACTAATATGTTCACGAGAATAGTAAGCAAGATTAGAAAAAGAAAAGAGAAATAATTTAAGTCAAATAATAAGACTTAAAAGTTAAGGTTGGCGTACCGGCCTCCCCAGTTGTGAGGTTCCCAGATAGCCTCCACCCCAGAAGTGTGGCGCTGCCTCGTTAATAATGAGGTAGTTTATGGCTTAACTTCCTGCCTCCACCCCAGAAGTGTGGCGCTGCCTCGTTAATAATGAGGTAGTTTATGGCATGACTTACTACCTATAAGGTCAGTAGTCCAGAGATGACCTTAGGGTTGATCGGTGGGTCGCTCCCCTGATCCTCTATTGGTCTGCGCGCACCAGGTACGTCCAACCACGGGCCCACAAGTGAAAGACTAAGCAGATGAAGTAAAGCAAAGAAAAGAAAGAAATAGAATAGAAAGAACAAGTAGTATAGGACTAAAGAAAATAATTGGTCCTAAGTTGACTAACCCTAGAGTGGTGTATTCAGCTTATTTACTTGTATGTATGTTTGTACTTACTGAGCTTTAGCTCATTAGTCTATTCGTGCTGTAGGTAATAAAGGAAAACAACCAGCAGTATGAAGCAAGAGTAGCGGACTGGCAGGCAGATCCCAGCGATGTCATGGACGGGTTATGGTTCCGTTTCGCAGAATTCCGCTGTACTCAAGGTGTAAAAGAAAGAAAGTGTAATAGTGAGATATATGTATAAAGACAAGACAAGAGTGTATTATGTAAAGTAGTGAAACAAGCTTAAAAGTATGTTTCTATTTTTACGTACTTTAAAGTAACAAGACTCCAAAAATATATTTTGGAAAAACAAAAAGTATTAAGTAGTACGTATATATTTATGTATACACAATTTTCAAGAATCAGTAGTTTCATCCAGTCCAGTTTAAAAAGAAAGAAAAAAAAAATATTCCTAGTTTTTCAAGACCAAATCTTTTAAACCCCAAGGAGAAGAAAGTTATAGAGACAAGCAAGCTAAGTAAGACTAAGCAAAGAATAAAGAAAGCAAGCAAGATAAGGTGGACGACCTAAGCTAGAGGGGTCGCCCACAAGAGTTGGTATCAGAGCGAGCGGTTCTACTATCAACCTTCCATGACATCTCAGCATCTGCACCTGCTCAGTCCAAGTAAGTTAATTTTAGATAATCAATATCTAATTTAGCACTAAACCATGTCGCTATTGTTATAGGTTAGACACAGCAACATGGTTCGTACACGAGCTACACAAGCTCAAGAAGCCGATTTAGCTGCCGTCCTAGCCAACATACAAGCTCGGCTAGAGGCACAAGAAACACAGAACTAGAGACTGCAAGAGCTACTGGAACAGAGGAATGGGGCCCAAGCGAATTTCCCCCCACCTCAAGCACCAGTACCAGAGCCACAACCAGCTCCTGAACCAGTAGTACCACCAGTCCGAATGGTACCTGAAGTAGCAATAGGTGCCCGAGCTGGAGCCAACCAGGGATCATTGTATGAACGGTTCCGAAAGATGAAGCCAAAAGAGTTTGAGGGATCTATAGAACCCTTAGAGGCTGAAGAATGGTTAGCGTCATTGCAGACTATGTTTGAGTTTATAGACCTAACAGACCAAGAGAAGGTCCTTTGCGCCTCCTGCATATTAACGAAGGATGCTCGTTATTGGTGGGAGACAGTAAAGATGCGAAGGGACGTTAGAAGGATGACCTGGAATGGCTTCCTAGGAGAATTTAACAGGAAGTATTTCAACCTTGACACCCTACGAGCTCAACAAAGAGAGTTCGATGAGCTGAGGCAAGGCGAGATGACAGTGACCGAAGCCTGTCGTAAATTCGACAGATTAGCTCGACTGTGTCCACATTTGGTACCCACAGAAGAAGAGTGGGTACGGAGGATGATCAATATGTTCCGACAAGATATAGCCCTAAATGTGGAAAGTGGCGAGACCCTGCCAACCACTGTAGCAGACTGTGTAAGCAGAGCTATGAGGGCCGAGAATCGTCTGAACCGAGTTAAGGAAGAAAGAACAAAAGTCTGGGAGGAGAAGAAGAAAGAAAGAGATCTTGTGAAGCAGACTCAGAAGAACAACCAAGCTGGCCAAAGTAATAAATCTGGTCAAGGAATGAAGCCTGGTCAGAAAAATAACCAGAACCAGCAGAACACCAATAAGCGAAAGGGAAACCCAAATGAAAATTGGGGCCAAAACACTCGCAACACTCAGCAAAGGCAAGGCCTAGAAGGAGTACAGAACCGACAGCCATGCCCAAAATGTGGAAGACTGCACAAGGGCGAGTGCAAGCTGGGGAATACCGCATGCTATGTTTGTGGTAGAGAAGGCCATTATGCTTGAGTCTGCCCATCCAACCCACAGAACCAGCCGGGATCCTTTCAGTCCCGACAGACGAGCCAGGTCCATGCTATACAAGGATCGCATACTCAACCTGGAGGCCAGGAGAATATACCAAAGACCGAGGCACATCTATTAGCCTACACCAGGGAAGATGTAGAGGCAGGCACCTCGAATGTGGTGACAGGTCAGCTTCTTGTCGCCCAAAGCCCTGCACTTATTTTATTTGACTCCGGTGCATCGCATTCATTTGCCTCACATAGCTTTGTAGAAAGAGTTAGTCATGCCAAGGATAAAATTGGCCAAGTGTTTAAAACCACCTTACCGTCTGGTGAGGTATTATTATCTGATTACTGGTTACGTCACGTGCCAGTAATTGTTGCTGATAGGGAGTTGTACGTTGACTTAGTCGTCTTAGAGTTAGTCGATTATGACGTTATCCTTGGAATGGATTTCCTTGCAAAATATCAAGCGACCATTGACTGTCAACGACGAAAAGTAGTGTTTCAGTCTGGAGAAAAAGACCAGTTTGAGTATCAAGGGCATTCTCAGAAGCAGTCGAAAATGCTGATCAGTTCCCTGCGGGCAAGAAAGCTGATATCTAGTGGCTGTACTGGATATCTAGCTTATGTCAAGGACACCACCAAGAAGGTAGAACTACAACCGAACGAGATGCCAGTGATCAATGAGTTCGTGGAGGTATTTCCAGAAGAATTACCAGGACTTCCTCCTGATCGAGAGATTACCTTCGAAATCGAGTTGCTGCCAGGAACGCCTCCGATTTCAAAGGCCCCTTACAGAATGGCACCGGCCGAGCTTAAAGAATTACAAGCTCAGCTGAAGGAGTTATTAGAGAAAGGTTTTATACGGCCCAGTTATTCGCCGTGGGGAGCTCCAGTTCTCTTCGTGAAGAAAAAGGATGGAACCCTCCGAATGTGCATAGATTATCGTGAGCTCAACAAAGTCACGATCAAGAATAAATATCCTCTACCAAGGATCGATGATTTATTCGATCAGCTAAAAGGAGCCACCGTCTTCTCGAAGATTGATCTTCGATCCGGCTATCATCAGTTAAAAATTAAAGAAAGAGACATTCCAAAGACCGCGTTCCGAACACGGTATGGGCACTACGAATTTCTCGTTATGCCTTTTGGATTAACGAATGCACCAGCCGCTTTTATGGATCTGATGAATCGAGTATTCAAGGAATTTTTAGATCAGTTTGTCATTGTGTTTATCGATGACATCCTTATATACTCGAAAGATTGGGAGGAGCATGAGAAGCATCTTCGGATTGTGTTACGCACTCTGAAGGAGCATCAGCTATATGCAAAGTTCTCCAAATGTGAATTTTGGCTAGGTAAGGTCCACTTCTTAGGACATGTCGTTTCCAAAGACGGAATTTCAGTAGACCCAACGAAGATCGAAGCGGTAAGCAAATGGTCTCCTCCAAAGAATGTGACCGAGATCCGGAGTTTTCTCGGATTAGCGGGCTATTATCGGAGATTTGTAGAGGGATTTGCCAGATTAGCTGCCCCTCTTACTGCTCTCACACGCAAAGAGAAGAAGTTCGAGTGGACAAGGAAGTGTGAAGAAAGCTTTCACGAATTGAAGAATCGACTGACCAGTGCTCCAATTCTCACAATTCCAAAGGATGAAGGAGACTTCGACATTTATAGCGATGCCTCCAAGACAGGTCTAGGAGCTGTGCTGATGCAGGATGGAAAAGTAATAGCCTATGCATCAAGACAACTCAAGGAGCATGAGAAGAACTATCCGACTCATGATTTGGAGTTAGCAGCCGTCGTATTTGCTTTGAAGACATGGCGACATTACCTATATGGAGTTCGGTGCAGGATTTTCACCGACCACCAGAGCTTAAAGTATTTCTTTACTCAGAAAGAGCTTAACATGAGACAAAGAAGATGGCTGGAGTTGGTAAAAGATTACGATTGTGAGATCTTATATCACCCCGGTAAGGCAAACAGAGTAGTAGACGCGTTGAGTCATAAATCAACGATGCCAGAGCAAATAGCCATCGATAAGTTGCCCAAGCCACTTCAACATGAGATCTCCTTGTTGGGAGTGGAGATAATTTCAGGAAAATTAGCTGCAATGCAACTCAAACCAACAATTCTTGAGGAGATTAAAGAGGCTCAAGAGCTAGATGCTGCTTTTAAAAGGCTTAAAGAAGAAGCCTCTAGGAATGACAGGTCAGAGTTCCACCTCTCCAAAGACGGAACTTTACTCTTCCAAGGAAGAATCTGTGTACCAGATGAAGAAGTTTTGAAGAAAAGAATCCTGACAGAGGCCCATGACACTCCATATTCAGTGCATCCGGGCAGTACAAAAATGTATCAGGATCTAAAGCAGCACTTTTGGTGGAAAAAGATGAAGAATGACATTGTTAAACACATCAGCAGCTGCTTAACATGTCAAAGAGTCAAAGCAGAGCATCAGCGGCCAGCCGGAGAGCTGCAACCATTAGAGATTCCAGAGTGGAAGTGGGAGCACGTAACCATGGATTTCGTGGTCGGGCTACCCAAGACAAGTGAAAGATTTGACATGATATGGGTAGTGGTGGATCGATTGACCAAATCTACTCACTTTATACCGTAAAGATGACATACACATTAGAGAAATTCACAGAATTGTACATTTCCAACATTGTGAGATTACATGGAATACCGACAACAATAGTGTCAGATCGTGACAGTCGGTTCACATCCAAATTCTGGAAAAGTGTACAAGAGGCAATGGGCTCCGAACTAAGATTCAGCACTGCATTTCATCCGCAGACTGACGGACAGTCTGAGCGTACGATCCAAACGCTAGAAGACATGCTTCGTGCTTGTATTTTAGATTTCAAGGGAGCCTGGAACAAGAAGCTGCCGTTGATAGAATTTTCCTACAACAACAGCTATCAAGCGTCCATTGGGATGGCTCCTTATGAAGCATTATATGGACGAAAGTGTAGATCTCCCATTCACTGGTATGAACTCAGGGAGAAAGAACTTCATAAAACCGAGTTTATCCAAGAAACGATAGACGCGGTCCAAAAGATTCAGCAGAGAATGAAAACTGCACAAAGCCGTCAGAAAAGCTACGCAGATAAAAGACGAAGATTCCTAGAGTTTAACGAGGGTGACTTCGTATTCTTAAAAGTAGCACCAATGAAAGGTGTCATGCGTTTTGGAAAGAAAGGAAAGTTGAGCCCAAGATACATAGGACCTTTCCCAATTATTAGCCGGGTTGGGAAAGTAGCCTATAAGATAGCTTTGCCACCAGAATTATCTTCAGTGCATAATGTCTTTCATGTATCTATGCTAAGAAAGTATATCTCGGACCCTTCACATGTCCTAGATTATGAGCCAATCCAAGTTCGAGAGGATCTCTCTTACGAAGAGTAACCAGTGCAAATACTTGCTCGAGAAGAGAAGATATTAAGAAATAAAAGCATCCCGCTGGTCAAAGTTCTATGGAAAAATCATAATGTAGAAGAGGCCACGTGGGAAAGAGAAGATGAGATGAGAGTCAAGTACCCCCACCTGTTCTGATTTTCGAGGACGAAAATTTTTAAGGAGGGGTGAAAGTACTACTTAATACTTTTTGTTTTTCCAAAATATATTTTTGGAGTCTTGTTACTTTAAAGTACGTAAAAATAGAAACATACTTTTAAGCTTATTTCACTACTTTACATAATACACTCTTGTCTTGTCTTTATACATATATCTCACTATTACACTTTCTTTCTTTTACACCTTGAGTACAGCGGAATTCTGCGAAACGGAACCATAACCCGTCCATGACATCGCTGGGATCTGCCTGCCAGTCCGCTACTCTTGCTTCATACTGCTGGTTGTTTTCCTTTATTACCTACAGCACGAATAGACTAATGAGCTAAAGCTCAGTAAGTACAAACATACATACAAGTAAATAAGCTGAATACACCACTCTAGGGTTAGTCAACTTAGGACCAATTATTTTCTTTAGTCCTATACTACTTGTTCTTTCTATTCTATTTCTTTCTTTTCTTTGCTTTACTTCATCTGCTTAGTCTTTCACTTGTGGGCCCGTGGTTGGACGTACCTGGTGCGCGCAGACCAATAGAGGATCAGGGGAGCGACCCACCGATCAACCCTAAGGTCATCTCTGGACTACTGACCTTATAGGTAGTAAGTCATGCCATAAACTACCTCATTATTAACGAGGCAGCGCCACACTTCTGGGGTGGAGGCAGGAAGTTAAGCCATAAACTACCTCATTATTAACGAGGCAGCGCCACACTTCTGGGGTGGAGGCTATCTGGGAACCTCACAACTGGGGAGGCCGGTACGCCAACCTTAACTTTTAAGTCTTATTATTTGACTTAAATTATTTCTCTTTTCTTTTTCTAATCTTGCTTACTATTCTCGTGAACATGTTAGTATCATGTCACAAACTGAATAGCTTAAATGTGTATATATATATCACAACTTTATGGTAAGTCCATTCGTGAGTAGACAATTAAATGTTTGTACTTACCTTATCAATCTCTTCTCTTCTTCTCTCTAGGATCTTTGATCGCCCTCCTTGTAGGTCGATTTTTGGATCCTACAGACAAACTTTGTCTGTTAATTTCATTTCCATTTATAGCTTTTATTTTTCATTAAAAAGCTTAAATAGAACCTATTTACAACTTTTTGGGCTTTATTTATCATTTCCCCAATTTTTCCCAACTTTTGCAAAATTACGATTTTGCCCCTATATTTTGGCAAAATTGCAGTTTTGCCCATGACGGAATTTTATTGATCCAGACTGCATTTTTGGCCCTCAGGAACTTTTCTGACTCTTTTCTAATCATTACCGGGTTCGTTTCTATTATATTTCCACTTTTCACTTTCCCGACCCTCGGGAAGCACTATTCCGACCCTTATGTCGGTTTAGTGATTTTCTATCGTTTCGGAGCCTCAAATGGACGTTTTACTAGTATTTAAAACGTTCATCTAGACTTTCCCGACCTAGGTCTCCGAGGCTCGGATTTTCCGTACCCGACTCGGACCTTTATTTCATTTCCAAAAACCCCCCCCCCCCCTCGGGGTCGGTTTTTCCGTTTCACTCTCATTTTACATTTTTAGGGGACGGTCTACTATTCACGAACCACCCCTTAGGTTTTCCTTATTCAATTCTCCGTTAAGGACTCGGGTTTCCGACCCGACCCTAAACTTTTATTTTTAATTCCTATTTTACCCCGAAAGCCGTTTTCGAAATTTCGGCAGCATTTCGGCGTAATTTTAAGGCTTCCGGCGTTAGGTACGCCTCGAACCATATGTACCTGCCACGTACTATACCACAAGCCTATTTTATGTAAAAGTTTTCCAAACTTTTACATAAAAGCTCACAAATTCCAATTTCACATTTTTAACCACATTACAAAATTTTTTTACAATTTTGCCCTTAGTTTTGGTTTCGGTTTTCACCACCAAACCGAACCGAAATTTCTCAAACTTTTCAACCACTTGTTAGGCTATTAAATGCCATTTTTCTAACACTTTTCAAGCCCATTTTCTTGCTCTTTTCAACCAAATTTCTTAGGGTTTTACCCTTGTATAACCCACGGCCATTGAATGCTAAACATGTCAAACATTTTTGTTTCATTCTTTCAATCACATTTTCATCATTTACATCACAAAATGCATGATTTCAATTAACCAAACATCACCTAAAAGCATGAAAATTTTTCTTCCAAACTATTAGGAAACCCACGGCCACTTTGAAATAAATGAACACCAAAATTTTTCCAAGCTTTTCCATAGTGAAATTCATGCTTTATTCTTAACAAAACATAAGTTAAAAGCATGTTAACACCTAAATCACACAAATTTCTCATTGCTTACCAATGGTAACCCACGGATTTTCCTTTGGAAAACCAACCAAAAATTGGTTTTTCTTTAAACCAATTGCATGGTTTTCTTCCTCATTACACCCTTAACAAAATCCAACATCAACTTAATGAAAAACACCCAAAATTTTTCCATCTTAATTCACTATTCACCCCACGGATTTCCTAAAGAAAAACCATGAAAAATTTCAATCCAAGGGAAGTTACCTTGTTCACTTTCTTCCTTTGTCTTCAAGTGATGTTTTGCCACACTTTTTGTATAGAAAACTTGAAGAAATTAATTGATTTTCCTTTGGTCACCCACGGCTCCCATGGAAGAAAAAACTTAGCAAAATTTTGTTATGTTTTGCTTGAAAATTGGCTTCGGCCACTTATTCCCCATGTTTTGCCGACTTAAGCCACCAAAAAGACCAATTAATTTGGCTTCCACCAATGAAAATTAGACACCTTTCACCCTAATACTTTCTCCATTTTTCAAAAATTAAAAAGGCATATTTTTGGCCAAATCTTGGCCTTTGGATCAAAAAGCAAATGAATCATGGCCATTCATCCTACCTAACACCAATTTCTTTCCATTTCTTGAATGGATTTATGATGTCATAATTACTAAAGTGAAAGTTGACTTTGACTTTCACTATTCACATTAATTCGACTACTTTTTGACCGATGTCGGTTCGAGTCGAAATTTTCCTGAAATCTTCCCGGCGTGTTCCTGAGGTCTCCTGTGCAGTCGGATCAACTTAATCTGCTTCCGTTTGATCAAAATCAATCCCGGAAGTTTACCGTCTTTTATTGGCTCGGTTAGGGTTTTCAATACCGGTTTTGGCACCGTTTCACCCGTTTCAACTCAGTGAATTTTTCCAACACTGAATTCTTACTCGTCAGTATTGTTAGAACATTTTAATATATTCTAAACAATACATATACATCTATTTCACTCTTTAAATAGTACAAATTATTATATACATATATTTGTACTTTTCTTACTGTGCTCTTACTTTGACTTGCCATATTCTTATCTTTATACTGTTCAGATACCGAAACTACTCCTTTTTGAGCGTTTTGGGCCTGAATTCACTTTCTTACTCATATACTTTATTCTCTACTTATTTTTTGGAGATTTTAATTTCCTCCAAAACATTTATTTATTTCTATCAACACTATAATTTGTCTAATTACAACCATAGTGTTTCTTTACATTCTTACTTACAGAACTCATAGAAAACCCTAGATTAAACTAGGTCACACCGCTAAAATTCTCTGGTCGTCACATTTATAGCAATGCACCCAAGATTGGGTTAGGAACCGTGTTAATATAAAGTGGTAGAGAGGTCGCGTATGCTTCCCGACAACCCAAAGACCACGAGAAGAACTACCCTATGCACGATCTAGAGCTAGTAGTAGTAGTTTTCATGCTCAAGATGTGGAGGTACTACCTAGACGATGTCAAGTGCAAGATTCAGAGATAGACTGTGTGTTTCAGAGGTTGAAGAACTCAAAAGATGAATCTTATTAGAGGCTCATAACATGCCATACTCGGTACATCTAGGCGCAAATAAGATGTATAAGGACTTAAAAGAGATTTTTTGTGGCCTAAGATGAAGAATGATGTCACCAAGTTCATTACAAGATGCCTTACATGTCAAAGGATTAAAGTAGAACATCAATAATCGGCTAGAAAACTGCAAAAAATTGAGTTGCCCGAGTGGGAATGAGAGTAGACTAAGATGGATTTCTTAGACTAGTTTCCAAGAACATCGAGCGAGAACGGCATAATTTGGGAGATTGTGGACCGATTGACAAAATCCGCTCAATTGTTTTTAACCATAAAGTGAACTACTCGGCAAGAAGACTAGCAGAAATTTATGGAGCTCAGCTAGTGAGACTGCACGGAGTGCATGCCAATCTGACATACGAGGAGAAACCATAGAAATCCTAGCCAAAGAAGACAAAGTACTTAGGAATAAGGTTATACCACTTGTAAAAGTGTTGTGGCAGAACTACAACATAGAAGAAACCATATGGGAACGGGAAGAGTATATGAAAAGAAACTTCTCAGATTTATTCTAATTTTCGAGGACAAAAATTTTTGTAAGAGGGGTAGATTATAAAGACCGCCCCGATCATGTACTTTAATTTTCATTTAATAAGAAATTAAGGAACAATTTGATACCATTTGGTGCAAATTTAAGTGACACGATCAGATACACAACCCGTGTAAGAGCTTGTGTAGGAGACCGTGTAATGAGCAGAGAGCTGATATATATAGACTCTCAAAAATTTGTGAAACCTAATTGCTATATAATGAGTAATTAAGTTGGAAAATATAGTATATTTTCCAGTTGAATAGAATAAACAGATATGGTACTATTTAAATACTATTCATGTAGTGAAAGGGGCGACCGAAAGTGAACCTGGTCCACCCTATTATGTGTATGAGTGCAGGAGACACGTAGTGTCAGGAAACTGGTCCGGACGACCATTTCTTGACACAAGACTGGTGAGCTAATCACTAGAACGTTCAAATCGAACATCTGAGCACAACAACGATGAGAAACCCTAGCATGGGTACGGTATCGAGAAAATGGTCCAGATGACCTCTTCTCACTTAGAGACTGACAAAATTAGAATCAGAGTACTCAGACTAGTCAGTTAAGTAAAAGACAGTGAATAGTGAATAGTGGGAAACACGGTGTCATGATACTGGCCAGGACGGCCTTAATTTAACCTACAACTGATATATGAATAGTTAATAGACTCAATCTGGTTGATTAAGCACAAAACAAGAATTTTAGTTGAGAGATACGCAGAATCATGATGAGGATTAGGACAACCTTTACTCGATCCAAAACTGATATATTTGGGCTCAGAACGCCCAAATTAGTCAATCAGGTGCCAGACACGTTTTTTGAGGTGGGGTTACACAGATCTTGAAAATTGGTCCAGACGACCTCCGATAGATGTAAAACTGATAAAAATGGAATCAATATGTCCAAATTAGTCAAGAGAGACTGTGTCTGAAATTTCACCTGGGAACATCTAGATTTGTGTGCAAAAGGACAACACAGTGTAGACACAACCACAGTGTAGGAAATGAATAGTAAATTGGTATAGAATGGGCTCTTAGACACAGTATAAAACAATCAGGAATTGACAGTGTCAAAATCGGATTCAAAAAACCCAATTTCAGGTAAAAACTAGAACACTGCCAAAAAAGGGTTGGATACCGAACGGTAGAAATTAGACTGCGAAGAGAAGACTTTGCAGATGAATTCTCCCCCTAGAAAACCGTGTGTAATCAGCTAGAAAGCCCCCAAACATAGCCCTAATAAGTGGGAAAAGTTTTCCCTAAAGTTAGGGATGTGTTGGACATTTGTTGAATAAAATACTCAAACTTTCATCACATGACCATGAAAAAAATTGTTGTTTATCCCCTCCCTTCCATGCAGCAGTCCACACCCATTTATGGGCCTGAAATGGTAGCAAAATTTGTGCCTTGATTAGATTAAAATGGTGGACAATTAATTAGGATTAAGCTTAAGCAAGTTGGTTAGTTTTGCCTATAAAAAGCATACATGACTTAGTGATACCATTTCTTCACTTTGGCACCCCAAAAACACAACACTCATTCTCTCCCTTTCAAGCTGCAGCTGACCTCTCTAAGTCACCAAAAGCCTCCATTTTCAACCCTTAAATTATACCAAAAATCAAACATCACAAGCTTGTGTTAGGAGGATTCAAATCTGAGCCTTTTCCAAAGTGATCAAGGGTAAGTTTTGTAATCCAATCTTTGTGGTTTTAGTTTTTATTTTGGTTTGATATTAAGAGAAATTATTTTGGTGTCTTGCTAGCACAAAACTAGCCTTCAAACCCTTGATTCCACATGGCCATTTTGGTCATCAAGGCTTGGTTCAAAATCGTGCTTGGTTCAAGGCACAAAGGTAAAACTGAAAACCCTATCTTGTGTTAGTTGATTTTCACTCAGTGCCCAAAACTAGGAACAAATTCGAATCGAGAAATTAGTCTTAGGTTTTAGTAAAAACGACCTTAGAGTCTAAACTGGACTTCAGGCTCAACACGAAAGTTGTAGACCTCATCGAGACCTTTGAGATGACCTGTGCATGTTTTAAAAATTTGGCCGTTTCAGGCCTCAAATAGAGCTATTTTTAAAGAGACGTAAAACTGGGAATTTTTGTAAAACTGGACATAACACAAGCCATGGGTTTAGTGAGTTTAGGAGCTGATAAAGTTAGATTTAGGCGCTGAGGTAAACACGAGAATTGTTCATCTCGTCGAGGATGAAAACTTTTATGTTCACCAAAATCACAAACAAAGTTGTTTCGACCAAGTTTCAAAATAGTTTTCAAAAGTGATTCAAAAACCACCATTTAATACAAGCTTCAAAAATGAGCTTTACATGTTTCAAAATAAAAATGTGTTTTAATACTTTAAAAATCTAAACATGGTTTTCATAAAAACATCCCTTACCTTCCAACGGGGTGATAAGGGGACGGATTCCAAACACATAATATTTTTCTAAGAATTTTTTTAAGTAAACCCAAACAATTTTTTTCAAAGTAAAATAGTGCGGGTAGCCCAGTAGGCTACCATACTAAACAAGCCTTAGTAGCCCGGTAGGCTACTACCCCGAACAAGCCATAGTGGCCCAATGGGCCATTACACCAAATAAGGAATAGTAGCCCAGTAGGCTACCACACCCTAACAAGCAAAGTAACTCGGTCGGTTACTATACTAAGTTCACGCATAGTAACCTAATAGGCTACCTCTAGTTACCAATGCACGAGGTAACCTGTCAGTTGATTGGTCAGCAATCAGTCAAGGACCATGTTCTGAACAACACTGAGGAATGATGATTAATCCATCAAGAAGACAATTAATCAAATAATGATAGAAGTAGATACCAAATCTCCAAAATAGGCCAATGGGGTACCGAGAGGCCTCGGTACCACATAAAAACACAAGTAATAGTCACTAATAGTGATGGTAACTCAATGAGAGTACAAATGAGGAATGTTAATAATGACAGGTGGTTACCGTAATTTGATAAAGGGGCGTGAGTACACAATTGCTTGCAAAACAAGGTAAGTACAACTCCACCTATGGCATGAATAAAATGAAATTAAAATGATGTTTTTATAGTATATTGAGTATGTATGTCATGCGCACGTTGTTACACAGCATGTATAAGAGCATATAGATTCGCAATCGTGCAGATTGATGAACAAACAAATTAGAGGGCAGGCATCCCCATCACATAAGATTAGGGGATAACCTAGTAGAGTATGTGGCACGATCAAATAAAGAATTGGGAAAGATAAGAATAAGGTGTCAGTGTAACGGGCCAAGGCCCACAAAATTTAACGAGTCGAGGCTCATAATGTATAATAGGCCAAGGCCCACCACAAAATTTAACAAGCTGAGGCTCATAATGTATAATAGGTCAAGGCCATAAAATATATCCATAACGGGCCCTAAGTAGACATAAGAAAGAAAAGAGAATAATGAAGCATAAATGATCATAACCGGACCATACATTGTACACGGTATGCAATAGTTGTAGTTCACTATGCTTCCATTCATAGTAAAATGCATTCAGTACTCGTTTTCTCTGCTATGCATATAGTATATGAAGTTTTGAGATGTGATGCTGCGATATATGATATGTGATATACGGTATGTGATGATATCTGGTATGATATGTTTGTATGGTTTTCAAGTATGTACTATGCTTTTAAACATATTTTGCAGTAAACATATTGTACTTACTGGGCGTAAAGCTCACGAAGTGTGTTCATGCTGTAGGTAAGCTTCCTATAGCCTGATCACTAATGGGCGATGACGGCGGTGGAGGTGGATGTGACGCGTGGTTATGGAGACACCACAAGTTAAACTTCCGTAAAAGTTGAGTAAATAGTATTTTTGAATAGTAACTATTGAATAGCATTTTTGATTAGTAATCATTGAATAGTATTTTTAAATAGTAGCGGTCAAACAGTATTTTTGAATAGTAATCGATAAATAGTATTTTTAAATAGTAATCGGTATACGTACGTGTATAGTAAATATGAACGCAATCAAAAAAAAAATTTCCTAAATTTATGATATCTAGTTAAGTAACTTTAAGTATCAATTGTAAGAAAGTATAAGTATTATTTAAAGAAGCAGTTTTTAAGTGACGGTCTGGGTCACTAAGGGCACGGGGCGTCACAGGTATGTACTTTGACTGGTTCTTGGCTAAGAACATGGGAGCTGTCTGGCACGTACTTCTTTAGCATCGAGACATGAAAGACATTGTGCACTGAAGCTAACTCGAGAGAAAGCACTAGTCTATAAGCCACCTTACCGACTCTCTCGATTATCTCAAAGGCTCCTATGTACCTAGGACTGAGCTTTCCTTTCTTTCCAAAGTGCATCACTCCTTTCATGGGTACCACCTTAAGAAAGATTCAGTCTCCTTCTTGAAACTCGAGGGGTCTACAGGGCTTATCTACATAACTCTTTTGGTAGCTGTACGCTATATCTAACCTCTCACGTATCAGCTTCACGTCTGCTGTTGTGTTCTTGATGAAGTCCATACTAATAAGCTATTTCTCTCCTATTGAATGAATTAAACGAGTAAATAAATGTTTAATTACTATTTATGTAGTGAAAGGGGCAACCGAGAGTGAGATCAGTTCACCTTAGTACATGTGAATGTGAGTGTGAGACACGCAATATCAAGAAACTGGTCCAGACGACCATTTCTTGACACAGAACTAATGAGCTAGTCATCAATACGCTCAGACTAGTTATCTAAGCACAACAATGAAATTTTGCCTGATAAATATACAATATCGAGAAAATAGTCGAGATGACGTTTTCTTGACATAAACTGATATATTTATAGTCAGCATGCTCAATTTAGTCAATTGAGCACAAAACATGAAATTCTGTTTGAGAGATACATAGTATCGGGAAAGGGGTCAAGACGACCTTTTCTCAGCCCGAAAGTGATATATTTAGCCTCAGAATGCTCAAACTGGTCAGTTGAGCACAAAAAGTGATTTCTGAGTCAAGATTACATAGATCCAGAAAACTAGTCCAGACGAACTCAGATGGACATAAAACTGATAAATTTGAAATCAGCATGTCCAAATTAGTCATGATAGACTATGTTTGAAATTTCACACGAAAAAGTTATGTTATGCATGTGCGTGTCAATGCAGTCTAAGACACAACTATAGTACCATAAATGAATAGAAATAGGCACATAATTAGGCTTATAGGCACTACAACCCAACTAGGAATGGATAGAATAAGAATCGGATCAAGAGAATCCACTTTCGATCAAGGTATAAAACATAGTCGAAAAAAGGGCGAATACTGTCGGAGGAAATTAGACTGCGAAGAGAAGATTTCAAGATGAAATTTTTCCCTTAAAAACTGTGACAATGGATAGCCAAACACAGCCCTAGGATACAATGTGTAAAAGTTTCCCTTGAAACAAGTAAACATGCCTTGTAAGCTTTTGATTAAAATATTAAAAAGGTGTAGACAAACACTAGTGACTTTAGCAAGGCATTTAATGCAATTTTGGCTTCTTTTTCACCATGTTCCCATTGGTTTTGGAGGGGGGCTTTAGCACAAATTTGTCCCCTAAGTTAAGTTAAATTTGGCTTAATTAAAGATGCTTGGGATTAGTTAATCTTGCTTAACATTTGTCTATAAATAAGTGTGCATGGCCTTAGACCCCATTTTCTTCCTTTGGCTCACCAAAAGGCTCTCAAGACACCAACTTCTCTTCTCATTTTCTTTAGTCCCCAGCTGATGCCCCATAGCCCATAAACACACCAAAAGTTTTACCAAAAAAATCAGACACACACTAGCTTGGGAAAAGCCATTTCTTCAAGTCATTTTAGGACCCCTTTGAGGTAAATTACTAGGACACTTTCCTTATGGTTTTAGTTGGTTATTTGGCTTGGTTAACTAAGCAAATTTTTATGTTTCTTTCTAGCCCTAGCCGACTCTATTTCCACCCTTGGTCTACACGAAATTTTGGTCCCAAGCCTTGTTCGGTTGTGCTAAGTTCAAAGCATACTAAAGTAAAAATCTGAAAAACCCCTCCTTTTTGTGGTTTAGTTATTTTTAAGTTTTGAGATAAAAGAGATTTATTGTGTATTTCAAGCAATGGATTGAAATAAGTTTATTTTCAGCCCTTAGCATTTTATATTTATTTTTTTATGATTATGTGGTTGTGATTTAAGTTTTTATGAATGGTTGATTGTATAGGCGTTTTAGGGTTTGGCTGGAAACCAAACTTGTCCCAGATTTTAGCCATGAATTTGTGGATTTTTGAGCATGTTATAGACTGATTTTGAGATTTTGCTAAAAATGAAAATTTTAGGAAATTTTGTTATAGTCATTTTTGCATCAAATAGCCTTTGGCCAAAAATGACAGCAATATAGGGTTTCAGAGCATTTTATAACTAGAGTTCAAAATTGGGACTGAAACCAAGGGAAAGGGGACAGTCTCGGGTTTTTATAAAAATAAGCAACTTAGAATTCGAACCGAATCTTGGGCTCAGCATGAAAGTTTTAGATCACATTGATACCTAAAAGATGGCTTGTGTGAGTTTTAAAAATTCAGTTATTTAGGGCCCCAAACAGAGTAGTTTTTAAATAACTGAAAAACTGGCAATTTTTCTAACATGGGCACAGTTTTAGCCATGGATTTGCTAGATTTAGGACCCGTAAATTTTGAATCAAGCTCTGAGATGAACATAAAAGTTGTTCATCTTGTCGAGGACTAAAAGTATCGTGTTTGCCAAGTTTGCAAATTCAATCGTTTGGAATAAGTTATAAACAGTTTTTTGACAAAGGGTTCAAAAAACTCCCTTATCAAATGAACACCAAAATGTGTTCTTTCTAAACAAGAAAATGGTTTTAAGAAAAACACCCTCACCTTCCAATGGGGTGCAAGGGAAATCATGTTCAAAATCTAAGGAAAGGATTTTCACAAAAACAAAGGACATTTTTCAGTAACAAATCGAAAAAGGTAACCCAATAGACTACATGATCATCATGCGAGGAAACCAAGTAGATAACTAGCATGATTAGATATACAGCCTGTACGTGAGGTAACTGGTTAGTGACTAGCCGGTTAACTAATCAAACTCGAGATAGGAAGAGGTAGAGCAACGTTAATTAATTTATTAGGTAAATAAATTAATTAACCATGATTAGAAATTAAAAGGTAGTTATCAAGCTCTCAAGAGGAGAGCAGTAGTACCGATAGGGATCAGTACCACATAACAATAGAATTTTACTAGTCACTGATGATAATAGTGACCTAAGAGTGAACATTAATGCAATACATTATGATTACAAGAAGATACCTGTATTGTGACAGGGGTAAGAGTACAAACTATCTGATGATAAGTAAGTACAACTCCACCTACAACACGAATGAAATGAGTTTAAAACTGTTGTTTTCGCTCTATATTAAGTATGCAAATTATGTATGATGGTTGCATAACATAGCATGTTTCATAATCATATCAGATTAATGAACAGTATAAGTTAGATGCCATTACATCCCTATCACGTAAGATTAGTGGATAGCCTAGTAGAGCTCATGGCATATCGGACATGATTACAGAATTAGGTAATGAAATTAAGGTATCAGTATAATGGGCCAAGGCCCACAGTTTATATCGGGCACAAGGCGCACAGCTTATACCAGGTACAAGGCCCACAGTATTTATATATATATAATGGGCGTAAGGCCCACGAGCGCAAGGCTCACTATGATTACGGACGAATCTGATGATCCACACATAGTGGTACCGACACCAGGGCCCTTCAAATAAGAAAAGATAATGCATAATGAAGCATAAATGGAGCATAAATGGTTCATGCATTGTTCACGATATACCTAGATACAATTATTGCATGCTTCTTAGTTACATGATATGATGTTTCCATGTTCTGTGTAAATGTGGAACATGATTGATAATTTTGAATATGCCTTATAATATGGCTTATGTTTTAACCATGTTTTGCGGATGATATGTTGTACTTACTGAGTGTAAAGCTCATAGTATGTGTTCATGCTGTAGGTAAGAGATCTGTAAGCTAGACACTGATAGACGATGATGGTGACAGAGGCGGGTGTGAGGGTTGAGGTTGTGGATACCACCACCAATGTTAATTTCTGCACAGTATTAAGCAGTTGTTTTATTTTGAGAACCTAACTTATATTAAGTAGTCACCAATTTAGTAAATTCATGAGTATATACGTATGTTTAAACCTTAATAGTATTTAGATCTTTATTTATCTGTAAAGCATATACATGTATGTATGTAAATAGTAAGACGTACATATAAAAAAAATCCCTAAAATTGTAGTGTTAAAGTAAGTAAGTTTGAATAATAGTTTTCAAGTAAGTTAAGTAACAATAGTTCTCATGTGACGTTCCTGGCCATTCAGGGCTCGGGGTGCCACATTTAAATTTTGAAATTTTAATTTTAAATAATTCTTGGGATGAGAAATAAATGGAGAGACTACATAAAGATGGATACAAGAAGATGGGGCAAAAATTCAAAACCCAAAGAATGCTTTGGATGGAATTTTGTAATCTTCATTTTTTTCTTTGTTCTAGGATGGGACCATGGCTTGGTTATTTAATTTTTTCCGTCATTTATTTTTTTCTGTGATATGTAATGGATGAGTGAATATGTATTGATGGATATATTGGATGCATATTTGATAACATGTCATATAGGATAGGTCAATACCACTCAGACTATATTAATCATACATATTTATCAAAACTTGCATGTTTTTTCAAAATATTGAGTGGGAGAGGGTTTCAAAACAAACCCACGGCCTCCATTGTTGATTCATATGTGAAAGCATGGTAACACCTCACGTCAGTTCTGCCCTAACTACACCCCTCAGTAGGTGTTTACCACCACCGGTATACTAGGTTGGATCTTCTATGTGGAAAACATGTTTGGGCATGATTCTATTCATGACCACCCCTTGGTGGCTTGGTAGAACATGGATCGGACTACGTAAATAATAGTTATACACTCAAGACTCGTTCAGTTATTAACCTTCCCTAAAAGCTCTGTTAACTAAACTGGTGGCTAAAATAAGCGATTATTAATATATGTCTTAACCTTGGAAGAATTAAGGCAACATATATTAACTGGATGTGGTTCATGTTCTGAGTATTTGTCCCATGACCACCCCTCAGTGGCTTGGGGCAAATAGGTGCTAAAAATTACCCTTGCAATGCTACATGGCTACATGTTTTTTCAAGTTTCATGTAGGAACATACTTGTATGTTTTATTTGCTAAATTCTCTCTATATTTGCTTGGGTTTTGTAACAATATTCTTATATAATTTTATTTCCGTTTAAAATGTCACTAACACCCCTCATTTTAATAGTTGCTAAAAATAAACTGAATGGCGATAATTATAAAGACCGGAAATCTGCTAATAGTTCTTAGCTGTGAGAGACACAAGTTTATACTAGACGACCCATGCCCACCTGGGCCCAAACCTCGCACGCCGTTTGAGGAGGTCCCGGTTGCCTATACTCGTTGGAGAGAATCCAATGAGATAGCTCGGTGCTACATACTTGCTAGCATAACGAGTACTTTACAAAAGTAGCATGAGACTTACCAAGTTGCAAGGGAGATCATGGAGAACTTGGAATACATGTTCGAAGGCCAAGAAAAATTGGCTTGACAGTCTGCCATCGCCAGTATCATGAACTCTAAGCAGAAGCCAGGTATTCTGGTAAAGGACCATACCATCACTCTTATGGGATTCCTTACTGAGGCTGCTGAAAATGGTGCGGAGCTGGACTACAACACGCAGATCAAGATGGTGTTTAAAACTTTGTCAAAGGATTTTGTGGGGTTTAAAGCCGTATATAATCTGGCGACAAAGGAGTTAGGACTTACCGAGCTCAAAAAGCAACTCCAAGCTTATGAGTGGATGATCGAGGACAGGGATGCAGTCCGACTAAAAGGAGAGGCCAACTTGGCGGAATCTTCCAAACCCTCTCAGAAAAAGAAGAGGCCAAGTAAGAAGCAAACAGCTTCCAATTCTTCTATTTCTCCTATCTTAGATGAGAAGAAGAAGAACAAGAACAAGAAGCCTAAGGACCCTAAAAAGTCCAAGTGCTTCCACTGTGGAAGGGTAGGTCACTTCAAGAAGGCTTGCCGGGAATTCGTAGCCATCGAGGGCAAGAAAGGTAAGGAACTTCATTATTTAGAAGCGTGTTTAGTGGAAGAATCGAAAGACACTTAGGTCATTGATTCGGACACCACTAACCATGTTTGTGTTTCTTTGTTGGGGTTCATGAAACAAGAAGTTTACATAATAAGAGCCTCTCGTTATGGACTGGAGATGGTAGCTTGGTGGTGGCTGAAGCAGTGGGGGATGTTTATCTTTATTTTGATGAATTTAGGTTTATTTTATTGAAAGACAGTTTCTATATTCCTAATTTTAGGAGGAATCTTATATTGATAACTTGTTTGATAAACGATTCTTATTCAGTTTCTGTTACTAAAAGAGTTGATATTTGTAAAAATAAGTCTTGTATCTGTTCTGGATGGATGGATAGAAACCTGTATTTAATCAGACCAAATATGTACTCACAGCTTGACACTGAATTAATTAATAACTCTAAAAGGTTGAATGTTTCTCACTCTAACAAGTAGTATCTTTGGCATTTAAGACTTGGTCATATTAATCAGGATAGGATTCAAAGGTTGGTGAAGGGCAGTCCTTTAGAATCTCTAAAGAAGGTACGTCTTCCTCAATGTGAGTCTTATCTTGAGGGTAAGATGACTAAAAGGTCTTTTGGAGCTAAGGGTACTAGGGCTCAGGAACTCTTAGAAACTATGCATACTGACGTATGTGGCCCCATGAACGTTGCAGCACGAGGAGGGTTCGAGTATTATGTCTTCTTTATAAACAATTACTCGAGGTATAGATGTGTGTACCTGATGCACCGCAAGAGCAAAACCCTTGATAAGTTCAAAAAGTATCGTGCAAAAGTGAAAAGCAATTAGATAAATCCATAAAGACACTTCAATCTGATTGAGGTGGCGAATACCTCTCTGATGAATTTCTAGGACATCTTGTAGTGAATGGGATATTATCCCAATTGACTGCACTTGGTACTCCATAATAGAATGGTGTAGCTGAAAGGAGAAACAGGACCTTATTGGAATATGGTATGGTCCATGATGAGTTATTCAACACTGCCGTTATCATTCTAGGGATATGCATTATAAACGGCGTGCTATATTCTGAACCAAGTTCCAAGTAAGTCGATTCCCAAGACTCCGTATGAATTGTGGCATTGCAGGAAGCCTTGCCTTAGACATATAAGAATATGGGGCTGCCCGGCACATGTACTGAATGGGGATGTGAAGAAGTTAGAACCAAGATTGAAATTGTGCATGTTTATAAGGTATCCTAAGGGAACTAAAAGAGGTCTACTCTACAACCTGAAGAAATAAAAAGTCATTGTATCAACCCATGTTACATTCTTGGAGGAAAGTCACATGAATGACTTTAAGCCTCGAAGCAAAGTGGTACTAGTGGAGTTATCTCGTGATAGAACTAATCCACAGATTTTGGTCTTAGACGCAAGTCTAAGTTCTAGTTAAAGACCTGCAGATGATCAACAATTTAGGGTGCTTCATCGTAATAGGAGGATTTCAAGGAAACCTAACTTCTTCATGTATGATGCTGAAGAATACCGGGCTTAGGCTCATGAGCATGAAGATGATCCGATCACTTATGATGAAGCTATAAATGATGTTGACTCTAAATCTTTGAAACAGGCCATGAACAATGAGATGGATTCTATGAAATCCAACTCTGTTAGGGAACTTGTGGATCTACCAGATAGGATAAAACCCATTGGATGTAAGTGGGTCAACAAAAGAAAGAAGGATGTAGAAGGGAGAGTTTAAACTTTCTAGGGTAGACTTATGGTAAAGAGATACACGCAAAAGGCTGAAATCAATTATGATGAAACCTTTTCGCTTATTGCTATGCTGAAGTCTATCCATATTCTTCTATCCATTGCTGCAGCTCTCGACTACGAGATATGGCAAATGGACGTCAAGATGGCATTCTTGAATGGCCATCTTGAGGAAAGCATGTATATGATACAGCCCAAAGGGTTCATGGTAAAAGGCCACGAAAGAAAAGTCTGCAAGTTACTTAGATCCATTTATGGATTAAAGCAAGTACCTTGCTCATGGAACCAAAGGTTTGATCAAGCGATCAAAACATTCTGTTTTGAGTAGAACATTAATGAACCCTGTGTTTATAAACGTATTAAAGATGGAAAAGTGGTCTTTCTAGTGCTCTATGTCGATGGTATACTGCTCATTGGAAATTATGTAGGGAATTTATCATCGGTCAAAGATTGGCTAAACCAATAGTTTGACATGAAGGACTTAGGATAAGCTAATTATGTTCTAGACATTCGTCTCTTTAGAGATCGAAAGAAAAAAAATGATAGCATTATCCCAAGCTTCATACATAGACAAGATAATTAATAAATATGCAATGTAAGAGGCAAAGAAAGGTTCATAACCTTCCATTGCCGGTCTAACTCTTTCATTGGATGGGTTTCCCAAGACATCGGAAGAAAGAGAGTGTATGAGTAAGGTCCTTTATGCATCTGCTATGGGTAGCCTTGTGTACGCTATGCTTTGTACTCGCCCAGATATTTGCTTTGCAGTAGGTATAGTGATTCGATATCCAGCAAATCCTAGAATCAAGCACTGGCAAGCAGTAAAGCATATACTCAAGTATCTCAAGAGAATGAGGGATTATATGCTCGTGTATTCTGGAGGGGATCTAACACCCATAGGATACACAGATTCAGACTTCCAGACTTACAAGGATTCGAAGAAGTCGACATCAGGATCAGTGTTCTTGCTCGAAGGAGGCGCCATTGTGTGGAAGAGCGTGAAATAGGATTACACAGCGGACTCTAGATGGAGGCTGAGTATGTGGCTGTGGCTAAGGCATCTAAAGAAGTGGTTTGGCTCCACAAGTTCTTTAGAGACCTTGAGGTCATTTTAGGTGTTGACAAGCCTATTACACTCTACTGTGATAACAGCAGGGCTATTGCCAACACGAAGGAATCTCGGCACCAAAAGAGGACTAAGCACATAGATCGGAGGCACCACATCATTAGAGGGCACGTGGAGATAGGACAAGTAGATGTATGTAAGGTTGCATCCGAGGACAACATTGCCGACCCCTTTATTAAGACTTTGGTGGCTAGAAGCTTTGAAAGGCATGTTGAGGCTATAGGGATGTGTAACATGGCACATCTACTAGCTTAGGACAAGTAGGAGATTGTTAGGAAATGCCCTAAGCATGAAAGACATTTTAATGTACTTATTTTGAACTAGATAATAAAATTATATATAGAGATTATTCATTATATTGCTGCTTGTCTTTATTCTATTTACATATTAAAGTAAATGTAAGCAAATATGACTCACTGACTACTTGTGTTAAACTGCTAGAACATTGCATGCAATGGACTTTTGTATGCGAGAAGACAATGTTTTAAAGTAAGTAGTTTAAATTAAGGTCTGTAGTCTATGGGGTTAGACAGAACATCTAACTCATGTTAAGACTATTATGTTGTCTAAAGCCATAGTGGAGACGGTTTTTCTTGACTGTCCAGAGCATAGACCCCCGAGTAGAGACATAGATATATTACTTGGTGGTGACATATTGGATTAGGACTAAAGCGTGATTGATCTACATAGGCTGCTATGAGTGGATCGATCTACTTTTGACATTCATAATGCAATAACCCTAATCCTGAGTAGATGAACTACTTCATGTGTATGACTAGTGTACTTTGATGTTACAATGGCTAAAGCATCTCAGAGGTAGTAAGCTTATAGACCGGTTCGTTGGATGCATAACTTGTATACGATGGAGGGTTTGTTTACAGAAATTGGAATCATAGCTCTAATAAGGAGTTAAGGGTATCCTCTTAAAGGCATTACACTGGATGTGAAAATGGACAAGGCCTTAGGTCATCTGCTAGATGGATGATTTCTTATTCACATATGGTGAATAATTATTTTCTTATTCGTTAGTATAATGGAACTTTAAGATAGCTTGATCAGTAGGATTGAACGGACTTTGACCCAAGGCTGGTCATGGATATCATATGAGGGTTTTGCATACATGACAAGGTCATTGGACAATAGTTTGTCATAGACTTTTGTAATATGGTATATAATTGGGAGTTTAGTTTCAGGTTTATAGTGGTGTGACTCTGAAATTAATGATCATATGATTGAGTTGTTCGGTATGGAATAATGATCATTTGGACTCACTGGAGCCCAATTATATATGTCCAATTGGTCCCTCTACTAGTTTCACATAATTCCTTAATGGGTGGCAAATTGATGAAGGCATGCTTATTGGCTAGTTGACTATGTATGGATATGGAAGGTGTAGACATAAAATAAGAATGGATGCCAGGATGCTTTCCCGTTGAGTTCGGATTTTGTTTCGGATAAGAGATTACACAATTATTTGAATTCCAAATAAAGTTGCCATGATTTTATTTGAGTTTGAAATGGAGTTGTGGAAAATTATCCATGAGGACAAAAATTTGAAATACAACTTTTTATGGAGTTTGAAATTTGAATTTTGATATTTGAAATTTGAAATTTGAAATTTGAAATTTAAATTTTGAATTTGAAATTTGAATTTGAAATTTAAATTTGAAATTTGAATTTGAAATTAAATTTAAAATTTAAAATTTAAAATTTAAATTCGAAATTTGAATTTAAAGTTTGAATTTTTGAAATTTGAACAATGAAATTTGAATTCAAATTTTGAATCACAATATCTTACAATAACCAAATTTGTTGTGGATAATTCCACATGGTTAGAATCGGTTTTAATATAGATAAGGGAGAGGAAGATCTTGTTTGAATCCTACTTAAATTTTGAATGCTAAATCTGTTAGATTATGGCCAAATTTGTTGAGACAAATCTACCCTAGGAGATTTTAGTTTTTGTGGATAAGGATGAAGGAAAATTCAAGCTAGAAAATCCTACTTAAATTTTGAATCCTCTCCCTCACAATGGTGGCCGAAATTCTATAGATAAGCCTAAAAGAGATTTCGGTTTTTGTGGATAAGGATGAAGGGAAATTCAAGCTAGAAAATCATATTTGAATTTTAATTCTCCTCACACTTGGATGGCCAAATCTAGCCTTATTCTTGACACTAGGGGAAATTGGTTTTAGTGGATAATGATGAGATAAAATTCATATTAAAATCCTATTTGAATTTTAAATACAAAATCCCCTAGGGTGGCTGAATCTTCCCTTGCTTTTGGCCTATAGGGAATTCAGATTTTGTGTGGAAAGGAAGGGAGAAAATCTTCTCTTGGACCAATTCAAATTCAAGGGATCACCTCATGCAAGTCTATAAATAGGGGTCCTATCACTCTAGTTCTCTTAGATCACAGACTCTCAGGTGAGCAGGCTTATTGTTGCACAACTCATCGTGATAATAAGTTCTTTAGAGATCTAGGTGGTCGGAAGAAGACTAGCAGTGCTAGCATACCTATCAATGGTCCGAGTACCCACACACTCTGCCATCTTGGAATTAGAGAATAGTAGAGAAGGCTAATTAGTTGAAACCCTCTAGTTATTCTCCTCCTGTAGTTTGGTGTCCTCCAAAAGGTATGAGTTTATATTATTGTTAATTTATTGTATATGGCATCATGAGATATTTAACGATTTTGAAAAATTTTTGTAATTCCGCCATGCATATTTTACCATTTTTTCCTACATCACTTGTTAGGAAATGCCCTAAGTATTAGAGACATTTTGATGTATTCATTTTGAACTGGATAATAAAATTATACTTAGAGGTTATTCATTACATTGCTATCTGTCCTCGTCTTATTTACATGTTAAAGTAAATGTAAGCAAATATGGCTCACTGACTGCTTGTGTTAAAACTGTTAGAACGTTGCATGCAATGGACTTTTGTATGCGAGAAGACAATGTTCTAAAGTTAGCAGTCTAAACTATGGTCTGTAGTCTATGGGGTTAGACCGAGCATCTAACTCATGTTAAGACTATTATGTTGTCTAAAGCCTTAGAGGGGACGGTCTGTCTTGACTGTCTGGAGCTGGACTCCCAAGTAGAGACATGGATATGTTGCTTGGTGGTGACATATTAGACCGGGACTAAAGCGTGATTGATCTACGTAGTCCGCTATGAGTGGATCAATCTGCTTTTGACGTTCATTGTGCAATAACCTTAATCCTGAGTAAATGAACTACTTCATGTATATGACTTGTGTACTTTGATGTTCCAATGGCTAAAGCGTCTCAGAAGTAGTAAGCTTATAGACCGGTTCGTTGGGTGCATGACTTGTATACGATGAAGGGTTTGTTTGCAGATATCGGAATCATAGCTCTGAGGAGTTAAAGGTATCCTCTTAAAGGCATTATACTGAATGTGAAAATGGACAAGGCCTTGGGTCGTCTGCTGGGCGGATGACTTCTTATTCACATATGGTGAATAATCATTTTCTAGATTCGGTAGTATAATGGAACTTTAAGATAGCCTGATCAGTAGGATTAAACGGACTTTGACCTAAGGCTGATCATGGATATCATATGAGGGTTTTGCATATATGACAAGGTCATTGGATGGTAGCTCGTCACAGGCTTACGTAATACGGTATATAATTGGGAGTTCAGTTTCAGGTTTATAGTGGTGTGACTCTGAAATTAGTGATCATATGATTGAGTTGTTCGGTACAGAATGATGATCATATGGAATCACGGGAGCCCGATTATATATGTCCAATCAGTCCCTCTACTAGCTCCACATAATTCCTTAACGTTTGGCAAATTGATTTGTGTATGCTATTGGCTAGTTTATTATGCATGGATGGTGATGACACAGGATTAGGATGGTAGACAAGATTCTCTCCGGTTGGATTCAGATTTTGTTTTGGATAATAGAGTACACAATTATTCGAACTCCAAATAAAGTTGCCATGATTTTATTTGAGATTGGATTGGAGTTGTAGAAAATTATCCATGAGAACAAGAATATGAAACACAACCGTTTTGTGGAATTTGAAATTTGAATTTTGAAATTTGAAATTTGAATTTTGAAATTTGAAATTTGAATTTTGAATTTGAAATTCGAATTTGAAATTTGAATTTGAAATTCGAATTTGAAATTTGAATTTGAAATTTAAATTTGAAATTTGAAATTTGAAATTTGAAATTTGAATTTGAAATTTGTATTTGAAATTTGAAATTCAAATTTTGAATCACAGTCCAAGTAGGATTCGAATTTGTTGTGGAAAATCCACAAGGTTTGAAATTCGAATTTGAGTTGGATTTGGAGAGGATAATCTTGTTAGAATCCTACTTGAATTTTGAATCCAAATCCCAACAAATAAGGGACGAAATTTTGAGGATAATCCTCATGAAAGATTTCGGATTTTGTGGATAAGATTCAAGGGAATATTCAAGCTTCAATCCTAGTTGAATTTGGTTTCTCTCTCCTCCCAAAAGTGGCCGAAATTTTGGATCCCTAATCCTAGGAAATTCGGTTATTTTTGGATAAGGTTAAGATGAGATTTTGCTTCAGAAATCCTAGTGGAATTTTGATTCTCCCTTATCCTAAAAGTGGCCGAAAATTTGGAGGATTTTCTCCTTGTGAATTTCGGATTTTTTGGTTGGAAAAGGGAGATAAAATTCTAGCTAAAATCTTGTTAAGATTTGGATTGGATTTATCTAGAAAAACCGAATTTAATTGTGGAGATTCTCCCTTGGAAAATTCGGATTTTTTGGGTTTGGATAAGGGAAAATATCTTTTCCTAGTCCAATTCAAATTCAGAGATTCACCTCATGCAGGTCTATAAATAGAGATCCTGCCACTCCAGTTCTCTCAGACCACAGACTCTCAGGTGAGCAGGCTTATTGTTGCACAGCTCATCGTGACAATAAAGTTCTTTAGAGATCTGGGTGGTCGGAAGAAGACTAGCAGTGCTAGCATACCGATCGAGGTTCAGAGTGCCCACACACTCAGCCATTCGGGAATTGGAGAATAGTAGAGAAGGCTAGTTGGTTGAAGCCTCCGGTCACTCTCCTCCTGTTCATTGGCGTCCTTGAGGTATGAGTTTTAATTGTTGTTGATTTATTGTATATGGCATCATGAGATATTTAACGATCTAAAAATTTTTATTGTTCCGCTGCGCCACTCTGATATGTTTTTACCGGTTTATTTTCCTACAATTGGTATCAGAGCCATCTCATGACTATGCCATGCACATAAATTAGACAATTACTTAGTCTTTTTATTTATGTATGGATTTGATATTTAGAGAGTGGCATTCTAGGGTTCTTTTATGTTGTTATCATGTATTATGTATAAAGTATGTGGTTATTTTAATTTTTTGAATTATTATAAGCATGCTTGTTTATACCGGTTATGGTTCCTTAGAATTTAGAAAAATTGTATCTAGGAATTTTTTTATGTGACCATGGGAGCAGTTTATTAACACTGTAATTTTCCCATGGATTTTAATTTTTGTCTCTTAGAATATTTATGGTTAGAATTTTTTGTACACCGGAAACGGTTTAGAATTTTTTATGTAATTATTCTTGGAGGAGATTGAAGATTGAAGACCGTAATTTATTTTTTCCAAAAGTTAAATTTGATTTAAAGGTTGAAATTTTGATTGTGTGGAAAATTTCAATTTAATTGGGATTCAAATTAATTTTTGGAGATCCTAATAGGTAAATTGGAATATGGCACGAAAATCGAGACACGACCCCTCGGAATAGGCCCACGGGCCTTGGTGGGGCTGCAGCCCCTGCCCTCGGGCAGGATGGGGCTGCGGCAGCCCCTGTGCAAGCCCACACCACCCACGGCCGCAGGCTCTGCCTGCAGCCAGGGGTGGCCGTGGCCTGCCCAAGGCTGGCCGCAGCCTGGGCGTGTAGCCTCTGGCTGCAGGCGCTGCCTGCAGCCTGCCAGCTGCTGCGCCCAGTCTGGGCGTGCAGCCTGGTGCTGCAGGCTTAGCCTGCAGCCCGGCAGGCTGCACAAGGGGCGGCCGTGGGCTGCCAGCCCCTCCGGGGTTGGTGGCTGCCCACGGCGGCTGCCGCCTACGGGGGCGGCGGTCCGACGGTCCAAAAATCAGAAAAATTTTGATTTTTAAATTTGAGATTTAATTTTAAATCATGTTTAAAAATATGTAATTTTGAAATTTTTGAAATTACATATTATTACACATGATGTTTAAAATTGTTTAAAAATTTAAATTTGAAGTTTAAATTTGAAATTCGAATTTGGAATTTGAATTTGAAATTTAAATTTTTGGAGATTTGAATTTTAAATAATTCTTGGGATGAGAAATAAATGGAGAGGCTACATAAAGATGGATACAAGAAGACGGAACAAAATTCAAGACCCAAAGAATGCTTTGGATGGAATTTTGTAATCTTTATTTTCTTTGTTCTAGGATGGAACCATGGCTTGGTTAGTCTGTCAATTATTTTTTCTGTGATATGTCATGGATGTATAAATATATATTGATGGATGTTTTGTATGCATATTTGATAACATGTCATATAGGATAGGTGAGTGCCGCTCATACTATATTGATCATACATAATTTGTCAAAACTTGCATGTTTTTTCAAAATATTGAGTGGGAGAGGGTTTCAAACAAAACCCACGGCCTCCATTGTTGATCCATATGTGAAAGCATGGTAACGCCTCGCGTCAGTTCTGACCTGACCACACCCCTCGGTAGGTGTTTACCGCCGCCGGTATACTAGATTAGATCTCCTATGTGGAAAACGTGTTCGGGTGCGATCCTATTCTTGACCACCCCTCGGTGGCTTGGTAGGACGTGGATCGGGCTACGTAAACAATGGTTATACACTCAAGACTCGTTTAGTTATTAACCTTCCCTAGAAGCTCTGTTAACTAAACTGGTGGCCAAATAAGCGGTTATTAATATATGTCTTAACCTTGGAGGATTTAAGGCAACATATATTAATTGGACGGGGTCCATGTTCCGGCTATTTGTTCTCATGACCACCCCTCGGTGGCTTGGGGCAATAGGTGCTGAGAATTACCGTTGCAATGCTACATGTTTTTTCAAGTTTCATGTAGGAACATACTTGTATGTTTTATTTGCTAAATTATCTGCATATTTGCTTGGGCTTTGTAATGATGTCTAGTATAATTTTATTTCAGTTCAAAATGTCACCGACACCCCTCATTTCGATACTTACTGAAAATAAGTTGAATGGCAACAATTATAAAGATTAGAAAAGAAATCTATTAATAGTTCTCAGCTGCGAGAGACACAAGTTCGTACTGGACGAACCATGCCCACCTGGGCCCAAACCTGACACACCACTTGAGGAGGTCCCGGTTGCCTATAATCGTTGGAGAGAATCCAATGAAATAGCTCGATGCTACATCCTTGCTAGCATGACGAGTGCTTTACAAAAGCAGCATGAGACTTATCAAGTTGCTAGGGAGATCATGGAAAATCTGGAGGACATGTTCGGAGGCCAAGAAAAATTGGCTCGACAGTCCGCTATCACCAACATTATGAACTCCAAGCAAAAGGCTGGTGCTCCGGTGAAGGACCATATGATCACTCTAATGGGATTCTTCGCTGAAACTGCCGAGAATGGTGCTGAGTTAGACTACAACACCTAGATCGAGATGGTGTTCAAGACTCTGTCTAAAGATTTTGTGGGGTTTAAGGCCGCATACAATCTGGCGACAAAGGAGTTAGGACTTACCGAGCTCATGAAGCAACTACAGGCTTATGAGCGGATGATCAGGGATGAAGATGTGGTCCGACCTAAAGGAGAGGCCAATTTGGCGGAATCTTCCAATCCCTCACGGAAGAGGAAGAGGCCAAATAAGAAGCCAGTGGCTTCCAGTTCTTCTAATCCTCCTGTCTCGGACGGGAAGAAGAAGAAGAAGAACAAGAAGCCAAAGGACCCTAAAAAGTCCAAATGCTTCCACTGTGGGAAGGTAGGTCACTTCAAGAAGGCTTGCCGGGAATTCCTAGCCTCCAAGGGCAAGGAAGGTAAGGAACTTCATTACTTAGAAGCGTGTTTGGTGGAAGAATCGAAAGACACATGGGTCATTGATTCGGGCGCCACTAATCATGTTTGTGTTTCTATGCAGGGGTTCGTGGAAACGAGAAGTCTACATGATAGGAGCCTCTCGTTGCGGACTGGAGATGGTAGCTTTGTGGTGGCTGAGGCAGTGGGAGACGTTCATCTTTATTTTGATCAATTTAGGTTTATTTTATTGAAAGACTGTTTTTATGTTCCTAATTTTAGGAGGAACCTTATATCGGTAGCTTGTTTAATAAAGGATTCTTATTCAGTTTCTTTTAGTAAAAGAGTTGATATTCGTAGAAATAAGTCTTTTATCTGTTCTGGATGGATGGATGGAAACCTATATTTGATCAGACCAAAGATGTACTCACTGCTTGACACTGAATTAATTGATAACTCTAAAAGGTTGAAAGTTTCTCACTCTAACAAGGCGTATCTTTGGCACTTAAGACTTGGTCATATTAATCAGGATAGGATTCAAAGATTGGTGAAAGACGGTCCTCTGGAATCTCTGGAGGAGGTACGACTTCCCCAATGTGAGTCTTGTCTAGAGGGTAAGATGACTAAGAGGTCTTTTGGAGCTAAGGGTACAAGGGCACAGGAGCTCTTAGAAATTGTGCACACTGATGTATGTGGCCCCATGAACGTCACAGCACGAGGAGGGTTCGAGTACTATGTCTCTTTCATAGATGATTACTCGAGGTATGGATATGTGTATCTGATGCACCGCAAGAGCGAAACCTTTGACAAGTTCAAAGAGTATCGTGCGGAAGTGGAAAAGCAATTGGATAAATCCATAAAGACACTTCGATCTGATCGAGGTGGCGAATACCTCTCCGATGAATTTCTAGGACATCTTGTAGAGAATGGGATATTATCTCAATTGACTGTACCTGGTACTCCACAACAGAATGGTGTAGCCGAAAGGAGAAACAGGACCTTATTGGATATGGTACGGTCCATGATGAGTTACTCAACGCTGCCATTATCATTTTGGGGACATGCTTTACAAACGGCGTGCTATATTCTGAACCAGGTTCCGAGCAAATCAATTCCTAGAACTCCGTATGAATTGTGGCGTGGCAGGAAGCCCTCCCTTGGACATATGAGAATATGGGGCTGCCCGGCACATGTACTGGATGGGGATGCGAAGAAGTTGGAACCAAGATCAGAATTGTGCATGTTTGTAGGGTATCCAAAAGGAACTAAAGGAGGTCTGTTCTATAACCCGAAGGAACAAAAGGTCATTGTCTTAACCCATGCGACATTCTTGGAGGAAAGTCACATGAATGACTTTAAGCCTCGAAGCAAAGTGGTGCTAGAGGAGTTATCGGGTGAAAGAACTGCTCCACAGATTTCGGTCTTGGACGCAAGTCCGAGTTCCAGTGAAAGACCTGCAGACGATCAACAATTTAGGGTGCCTCGTCGTAGTGGGAGGGTTTCTAAGAAACCTAATTTCTTTATGTATGATGCTGAGGTATACCAGGCCGAGGCTCATGAGCATGAGGAAGATCCGGTCACATATGATGAAGCTATAAAGGATGTTGATTCTAGATCTTGGAAACAGGCTATGAACAATGAGATGGATTCTATGAAATCCAACTCTGTTTGGGAACTTGTAGATTTGCCGGATGGGATAAAACCCATTGGATGCAAATGGGTCTACAAAAGAAAGAAGGATGCGGAAGGGAGAGTGGAAACTTTCAAAGCTAGACTGGTTGCAAAGGGATACACGCAAAAGGCTGGAATCGATTACGAGGAAACCTTTTCGCCTGTTGCTATGCTTAAGTCTATCCGTATTCTTCTATCCATTGCTGCGGCTCTCGATTACGAGATCTGGCAAATGGATGTCAAGACGGCATTCTTAAATGGCCATCTTGAAGAGTGTATCTATATGATACAGCCCGAAGGGTTCGTAGCAAAAGGCCAAGATAGGAAAGTCTGCAAGTTGCTTAGATCCATTTATGGATTAAAGCAGGCATCCCGCTCATGGAACCAGAGGTTTGATCAAGCGATTAAGACATTTGGTTTTGAGCAGAACGTTGATGAACCTTGTGTTTATAAACGTATTAAGGATGGAAAAGTGGTCTTTCTGATACTCTATGTCGATGATATACTACTCATTGGGAATGATGTAGGGAACTTATCATCGGTCAAGCTTTGGTTACACCAACAGTTTGACATGAAGGACTTGGGAGAAGCTAATTATGTTCTAGGCATTCGTCTCTTCAGAGATCGAAAGAACAAAATGATAGCGTTATCCCAAGCTTCATACATAGATAAAATAATTGACAAATATGCAATGCTAGAGGCAAAGAAAGGCTCACAACCTTCTATTGCCGGTTTAACTCTTTCATTGGATGACTGTCCCAAGACATCGGAAGAAAGAGAGCGTATGAGTAAGGTCCCTTATGCATCCGCTGTGGGTAGCCTTATGTACGCTATGCTTTGCACTCGCCCGGACATATGTTTTGCAGTAGGTATGGTGAGTCGATATCAAGCGAATCCTGGAACCAAGCACTGGCAAGCAGTAAAGCATATACTCAAGTATCTTAAGAGAACGAGGGATTATATGCTAGTGTATTCTGTAGGGGACCTAACACCCGTAGGATACACGGACTCAGACTTCCAGACTTGTAAGGATTCGAGGAAATCGACATCTGGATCAGTGTTTTTACTCGGAGGAGGCGCCATTGTGTGGAGGAGCGTGAAGCAGGGCTGCACAGCTGACTCTACTATGGAGGCTGAGTATGTGGCTGCGGCTGAGGCATCTAAAGAAGCGGTTTGGCTCCGCAAGTTCTTTAGAGACCTTGAGGTCATTCCGGGTGTTGACAAGCCTATCACACTTTACTGTGATAATACAGGGGCTATTGCCAACACAAGGGAATCTCGGCACCACAAGAGAACCAAGCACATCGATCGGAGGTATCACATTATTAGAGGGCATGTGGAGACAGGACAAGTGGATGTATGTAAGATCGCGTCCGAGGACAACATCGCTGATCCCTTTACTAAGACTTTGGTAGCTAGAAGCTTTGAGAGGCATGTAGAGGCGATGGGGATGCGTAACATGGCACATCTACTGGCTTAGGGCAAGTGGGAGATTGTTAGGAAATGCCCTAAGTATTAGAGACATTTTGATGTATTCATTTTGAACTGGATAATAAAATTATACTTAGAGGTTATTCATTACATTGCTATCTGTCCTCGTCTTATTTACATGTTAAAGTAAATGTAAGCAAATATGGCTCACTGACTGCTTGTGTTAAAACTGTTAGAACGTTGCATGCAATGGACTTTTGTATGCGAGAAGACAATGTTCTAAAGTTAGCAGTCTAAACTATGGTCTGTAGTCTATGGGGTTAGACCGAGCATCTAACTCATGTTAAGACTATTATGTTGTCTAAAGCCTTAGAGGGGACGGTCTGTCTTGACTGTCTGGAGCTGGACTCCCAAGTAGAGACATGGATATGTTGCTTGGTGGTGACATATTAGACCGGGACTAAAGCGTGATTGATCTACGTAGTCCGCTATGAGTGGATCAATCTGCTTTTGACGTTCATTGTGCAATAACCTTAATCCTGAGTAAATGAACTACTTCATGTATATGACTTGTGTACTTTGATGTTCCAATGGCTAAAGCGTCTCAGAAGTAGTAAGCTTATAGACCGGTTCGTTGGGTGCATGACTTGTATACGATGAAGGGTTTGTTTGCAGATATCGGAATCATAGCTCTGAGGAGTTAAAGGTATCCTCTTAAAGGCATTATACTGAATGTGAAAATGGACAAGGCCTTGGGTCGTCTGCTGGGCGGATGACTTCTTATTCACATATGGTGAATAATCATTTTCTAGATTCGGTAGTATAATGGAACTTTAAGATAGCCTGATCAGTAGGATTAAACGGACTTTGACCTAAGGCTGATCATGGATATCATATGAGGGTTTTGCATATATGACAAGGTCATTGGATGGTAGCTCGTCACAGGCTTACGTAATACGGTATATAATTGGGAGTTCAGTTTCAGGTTTATAGTGGTGTGACTCTGAAATTAGTGATCATATGATTGAGTTGTTCGGTACAGAATGATGATCATATGGAATCACGGGAGCCCGATTATATATGTCCAATCAGTCCCTCTACTAGCTCCACATAATTCCTTAACGTTTGGCAAATTGATTTGTGTATGCTATTGGCTAGTTTATTATGCATGGATGGTGATGACACAGGATTAGGATGGTAGACAAGATTCTCTCCGGTTGGATTCAGATTTTGTTTTGGATAATAGAGTACACAATTATTCGAACTCCAAATAAAGTTGCCATGATTTTATTTGAGATTGGATTGGAGTTGTAGAAAATTATCCATGAGAACAAGAATATGAAACACAACCGTTTTGTGGAATTTGAAATTTGAATTTTGAAATTTGAATTTTGAAATTTGAAATTTGAATTTTGAATTTGAAATTTGAATTTGAAATTCGAATTTGAAATTTGAATTTGAAATTTAAATTTGAAATTTGAAATTTGAAATTTGAATTTGAAATTTGAATTTGAAATTTGAAATTCAAATTTTGAATCACAGTCCAAGTAGGATTCGAATTTGTTGTGGAAAATCCACAAGGTTTGAAATTCGAATTTGAGTTGGATTTGGAGAGGATAATCTTGTTAGAATCCTACTTGAATTTTGAATCCAAATCCCAACAAATAAGGGACGAAATTTTGAGGATAATCCTCATGAAAGATTTCGGATTTTGTGGATAAGATTCAAGGGAATATTCAAGCTTCAATCCTAGTTGAATTTGGTTTCTCTCTCCTCCCAAAAGTGGCCGAAATTTTGGATCCCTAATCCTAGGAAATTCGGTTATTTTTGGATAAGGTTAAGATGAGATTTTGCTTCAGAAATCCTAGTGGAATTTTGATTCTCCCTTATCCTAAAAGTGGCCGAAAATTTGGAGGATTTTCTCCTTGTGAATTTCGGATTTTTTGGTTGGAAAAGGGAGATAAAATTCTAGCTAAAATCTTGTTAAGATTTGGATTGGATTTATCTAGAAAAACCGAATTTAATTGTGGAGATTCTCCCTTGGAAAATTCGGATTTTTTGGGTTTGGATAAGGGAAAATATCTTTTCCTAGTCCAATTCAAATTCAGAGATTCACCTCATGCAGGTCTATAAATAGAGGTCCTGCCACTCCAGTTCTCTCAGACCACAGACTCTCAGGTGAGCAGGCTTATTGTTGCACAGCTCATCGTGACAATAAAGTTCTTTAGAGATCTGGGTGGTCGGAAGAAGACTAGCAGTGCTAGCATACCGATCGAGGTTCAGAGTGCCCACACACTCAGCCATTCGGGAATTGGAGAATAGTAGAGAAGGCTAGTTGGTTGAAGCCTCCGGTCACTCTCCTCCTGTTCATTGGCGTCCTTGAGGTATGAGTTTTAATTGTTGTTGATTTATTGTATATGGCATCATGAGATATTTAACGATCTAAAAATTTTTATTGTTCCGCTGCGCCACTCTGATACGTTTTTACCGGTTTATTTTCCTACATCACTAAGTTAGAAAACATGAAAAGATATTATAAAGAAGAGATAATGTTAATAAAGATAATAAGACTGAAAATTTCAATATTGGCATACCAGCCTCCACAAGGGAGGTTTTTCATTATAGTAGCTTTTGCAAGGTGATGAACTTTATATGATCTTGACCATGAGGCTGAGGTTGGTGGGTCGCTCCCCCTCCCCTTATTGGTTAACACGCACATGGTATGACCATTGACGAGACCCATATGAAACTTTAAGTAAAGTTAAATAAAGTTAAGCAAAGTTTAAGAAGGTTGAAATGAATGAAACAAAAGAAAAGAAAAATATGATGTGAAAAAAGAAATATGGGAGATATGGAAACAAGAATAAATAAGCACAATGTGATAAACATAAGTTTTCATGCATATATGATTTGAATTGTATGTTTGTACTTATTGAGTGCTAGCTCACTGTCAGGAAATGCCCTAAACATGAAAAACATTTGATGTATTTATTTTGAACTGGATAATAAGGTTTGTAAGGTCTATAGTCTATGGGGTTAAACCGAGCATCTAACTCATGTCAAGACTATTATGTTGTCTAAAGCCACGGTGGGAATGGTTTGTCTTGACTGTCCGGAGCATAGACTCCCAAGTAGAGACATAGATTTGTTACTTGGTGGTGACATATTAGACTGAGACTAAAGCGTGATTGATCTACATAGTCTGCTATGAGTAGATCAATCTGCTTTTGATGTTTATTATGCAATAACCTTAATCCTAAGTAAATAAACTGCCTCATGTATATGACTTGTGTACTTTGATGTTCCAATAGCTAAAGTGTCTCAGAGGTAGTAAGCTTATAGACCAGTTCGTTGGGAGCATGACTTGTATACGATGGAGGGTTTGTTTGCATATATTGGAATCATAGCTCTAAGAAGTTAAGAGTATCCTCTTAAAGGCATTATACTGGATGTGAAAATGGACAAGGCCTTGGGTCGTCTGCTAGGCGGATGACTTCTTATTCACATATAGTGAATAATCATTTTCTTGTTCAGTAGTATAATGGAACTTTACGATAACTTGATTAGTAGGATTGAACGAACTTTATATAGGAAATAAATCAGTAAAAACGTATCAGAGTGGCGCAGCGGAATAATAAAAATTTTTCAAGAATGTTAAATATCTCATGATGCCATATACAATAAACCAACAACAATTTAAACTCGTACCTCAAGGACGCCAATCTTGTAGGAGGAGAATGACAGGAGGGCTTCAACCAACTAGCCTTCTCTACTATTCTCCAATTCTCGAATGGCTAAGTATGTTGGCACTCTGAACCTCGATCAGCATGCTAGCACTACTAGTCTTTTTCTGACCACCCAGATCTCTAAAGAACTTATTGTCACGGTGAGTTGTGCAACAATAAGCCTGCTCACCTGAGAGTCTGTAGTTTGAGAGAACTGGAGTGGCAGGACCTCTATTTATAGACTTGCATGAGGTGATTATCTGAATTTGAAATTTCGACCATAATCAGGCAGGAGAGAATCCAAATTCAACTGGGATTGAAACTTGAATTTTTCCCTGAACCTTATCCACAAAAATCTGAAAATTGCATGAGGATAATCCTCAAAATTTTCGTCCATTATTGTTAGGATTTGGATTCAAAATTCAAGTAGGATTCTAACAAGATTTTTCACTTCATATCCAACTCAAATTCGAATTTCATTCCTTATGGATTTACCACAACAAATTCGAATCCTACTTAGACTGTGATTCAAAATTTGAATTTCAAATTTCAAATTCAAATTTCAAATTCAAATTTCAAATTTCAAATTTCAAATTTAAATTTCAAATTCGAATTTCAAATTCGAATTTCAAATTCAAAATTCAAATTTCAAAATTCAAATTTCAAAATCCACAAAACAGTTGTATTTCAAATTTTTGTTCTCACGGATAATTTTCTACAACTCCAATCCAATCTCAAATAAAATCATGGCAATTTTATTTGGAGTTCGAATAATTGTGTACTCTATTATCCAAAACAAAATTTGAATTCAACCGGAGAGAATCTTGTGTACCATCCTAATCCTATGTCAACTCCATCCATGCACAATAAACTAGCCAATAGCATACACAAATCAATTTTTCCAAACGTTAAGGAATTATGTGGAGCTAGTAGAGGGACTAATTGGACATGTATATTCGGGCTCCTGTAAATTCATATGATCATCATTCTTTACCGAACAACTCAATCATATGATCACTATTTTCAGAGTCACACCACTACAAACCTGAAACTGAACTCCCAATTATATACCGTATTATGTAAGCCTGTGACAAGCTATCGTCCAATGACCTTGTCATGTATGCAGAACCCTCATATGATATCCATGATCAGCCTTAGGTCAAAGTCCGTTTAATCCTACTGATCAGGCTATCCTAAAGTTCCATTATACTACTGAATAAAGAAAATTATTATTCACCATATGTGAATAAGAAGTCATCCGCCCAGCAGACAACCCAAGGCCTTGTCCATTTTCACATTCAGTATAATGCCTTTAAGAGGATAATCTTAACTCCTTATTAGAGCTATGATTCTGATATCTATAAATGAACCCTTCATTGTATACAAGTCATGCGCCTAACGAACCGGTCTATAAGCTTACTACCTCTAAGACGCTTTAGCCATTGGAACATCAAAGTACACAAGTCATATACATGAAGCTGTCCATCTACTCAGGATTAAGGTTACTACACAATGAACGTCAAAAGCAAATCAACCCACTTAAAGCGGACTTCGTAGATCAATCACGCTTTAGTCCCGGTCTAATATGTCACCACCAAGCAACATATCTATGTCTCTACTTGGGAGTCTATACTCCAGACAGTCAAGACAAACCGTCCTCTCCAAGGCTTTAGACAACATAATAGTCTTAACATGAGTTAGATGCTCAGTCTAACCCCATAGACTACAGGCCATTGTTTAGACCACTTACTTTAGAACATTGTCTTCTTGCATACAAAAGACCATTATATACAACGTTCTAACAGTTTAACACAAGCAGTCAGGGAGCCATGTTTGCTTACATTTACTTTAACATGTAAATAAAACGAGGACAGATAGCAATATAATGAATAACCTCTATATATAATTTTATTATCCAGTTCAAAATAAATACATCAAAATGTCTCTAATGCTTAGGGCATTTCCTAACAATCTCCCACTTGCCCTAAGCCAGCAGATGTGCCATGTTACGCATCCCTATCGCCTCTAGGTGCCTCTCAAAGCTTCTAGCCACCAAAGTCTTAGTAAAGGGATCAACAATGTTGTCCTCAGACGCGATCTTACATCCATCTACTTGTCCTGTCTCCACGTGCCCTCTAATAATATGATATCTCTGATCTATGTGCTTGGTCCTCTTGTGGTGCCGAGATTCCTTTGTGTTGGCAATTGGCCCAGTGTTATCACAGTAAAGTGTGATAGGCTTGTCAACACCCAGAATGACCTCAAGGTCTCTAAAGAACTTGCGGACCCAAACTGCTTCTTTAGATGCCTCAGCTGCAGCCACATACTCAACCTCCATAGTAGAGTCAGTTGTGTAGCCCTACTTCACGCTCGTCCATACAATGGCACCTCCTCCGAGCAAAATCACTGATTCAGATGTCGATTTCCTTGAATCCTTACAAGTCTGGAAGTCTGAGTCCATGTATCCTACGGGTGTTAGGTCCCCTTCAGAATACACCAGCATATAATCTCTCGTTCTCTTAAGATACTTGAGTATATGCTTTACTGCTTGCCAGTGCTTGGTTCCAGGATTCGCTTGATATCGACTCACCATACCTACTGCAAAACATATGTCTGGGTGAGTGCAAAGCATAGCGTACATAAGGCTACCCACAGCGGATGCATAAGGGACCTTACTCATATACTCTCTTTCTTCCAATGTCTTTGGACAGTCATCCAATGAAAGAGTTAGACCGGTAATAAAAGGTTATGTTCCTTTCTTTGCCTCTTGCATTGTATATTTGTCAATTATTTTATCTATGTATGAAGCTTGGGATAATGCTATCATTTTGTTCTTTTGATCTCTGAAGAGACGAATGCCTAGAACATAATTAGCTTCTCCCAAGTCCTTCATGTCAAACTGTTGGTGTAACCAAAACTTGACCGATGATAAGTTCCCTACATCATTCCTAATGAGTAGTATATCATCGACATAGAGTATCAGAAAGACCATTTTTCCATCCTTAATACATTTATAAACATAGGGTTCATCAACGTTCTGCTCAAAACCAAATGTCTTAATTGCTTGATCAAACCTCTGCTTCCATGAGCGAGATGCTTGCTTTAATCTATAAACGGATCTAAGTAACTTGTAGACTTTCCTTTCTTGGCCTTTCGTTACGAACCCTTCGGGTTGTATCATGTAGATACACTCCTCAAGATGGCCATTTAAGAATGTCGTCTTGACATCCATTTGCCAGATCTTGTAATCAAGAGCCGCAGCAATGGACAGAAGAACACGGATAGACTTTAGCATAGCAACAGGTAAAAAGATTTCATCGTAATCGATTCCAACCTTTTGCGTGTACCCCTTTGCAACCAGTCTAGCTTTGAAAGTTTCCACTCTCCCTTCCGCATCCTTCTCTCTTTTGTGGCCTCATTTGCATCCAATGGGTTTTATCCCATCCGGCAAATTTACAAGTTCCCAAACATAGTTGGATTTCATAGAATCTATATCATTGTTCATAGCCTGTTTCCAAGATTTAGAATCAACATCATTTATAGCTTTATCACAGGTGACCGGATCATCCTCATGCTAATGAGCCTCAGCCCGGTATACCTCAGCATCATACATGAAGAAATTAGGTTTCTTCGAAACCCTCCCATTACAATGAGGTACCCTAAATTGTTGATCATCTGCAGGTCATTCACCAGAACTCAGACTTGCATCCAAGACCGAAACCTGTGGAGTAGTTCTTTCACCCGATAACTCCTCTAGCACCACTTTGCTTCGAGGCTTAAAGTCATTCACGTGACTTTCCTCAAAGAATGTCACATGGGTTGAGACAATGACTTTTTGTTCCTTCGGGTTATAGAACAGACCTCCTTTAGTTCCCTTTGGATACTCTACAAACATGCACAATTCTGATCTTCGTTCCTACTTTTTTGCATCCCCATCCAGTACATGTGCCGAGCAGCCCCATATTCTCATTTGTCCAAGAGAGGGCTTCCTGCCACGCCACAATTCATATGGAGTTCTGGGAATTGATTTGCTTGGAACCTGGTTCAGAATATAGCACGCTGTTTGTAAAGCATATCCCCAAAATGATAATGGCAGCATTGAATAACTCATCATGGACCGTACCATATCCAATAAGGTCCTGTTTCTCCTTTCAGCTACACCATTCTGTTGTGGAGTACCAGGTGCAGTCAATTGGGATAATATCCCATTCTCTACAAGATGTCCTAGAAATTCATCGGAGAGGTATTCACCACCTTGATCAGATCGAAGTGTCTTTATGAATTTATCCAATTGCTTTTCCACTTCCGCACAATACTCTTTGAACTTGTCAAAGGTTTCGCTCTTGCGGTGCATCAGATACACATATCCATGCCTCAAGTAATTGTCTATGAAGGAGACATAATACTCGAACCCTCCTCATGCAGTGACGTTCATGGGGCCACATACGTTAGTGTGCACAATTTCTAAGAGCTCCTGAGCCCTAGTACCCTTAGCTCCAAAAGACCTCTTAGTCATCTTTCCCTCTAGACAAGACTCACATTGAGGAAGACGTACCTCCTCCAGAGATTCTAGAGGACCGTCTTTTACCAATCTTTGAATCCTATCCTGATTAATATGTTTAAGTCTTAAATGGCAAAGATACGCCTTGTTAGAGTGAGAAACTTTCAACCTTTTAGAGTTATCTATTAATTCGGGTTCAAGCAGTGAGTACATCTTCGGTTTAATCAAATATAGGTTTCCATCTATCCATCCAGAACAGATAAAAGACTTATTTCTACGAATATCAACTCTTTTACGAAAAGAAACTGAATAAGAATCATTTATTAAACAAACTACCGATATAAGGTTCGTCCTAAAATTAGGAACATAAAAACAATCTTTCAATAAAATAAACCTAAATTCATCAAAATAAAGATAAGTATCTCCCACTGCCTCAGCCACCACCAAGCTGTCGTCCCCAGTCCGCAACGAGAGGCTCCTATCATGTAGACTTCTCGTTTCCATGAACCCCTGCATAGAAACACAAACATGATTAGTGGCGCCTGAATCAATGACCTAAGTGTCTTTTGATTCTTCCACCAAACACGCTTCCAAGTAATGAAGTTCCTTACCTTCCTTGCCCTTGGTGGCTAGGATTTCCCGGCAAGCCTTCTTAAAGTGACCTGCCTTCCCACAGCAGAAGCACTTGGACTTTTTAGGGTCCCTAGGCTTCTTGTTCTTCTTCTTCTTCCCATCCGAGACAGAAGGATTAGAATAACTGGAAGCCACTTGCTTCTGATTTGGCCTCTTCCTCTTCCGTGAGGGTTTGGAAGATTCCGCTAAATTGGCCTTTCCTTTGGGTTGGACCACATCCCCATCCCTGATCATCCGCTCATAAGCTTGGAGTTGCTTCATGAGCTCGGTAAGTCCTAACTCCCTTGTCGCCAGATTGTATATGGCCTTAAGCCCCACAAAATCTTTAGATAGAGTTTTGAATAGCATCTCGATCTGGGTGTTGTAGTCCAACTCAGCACCATTCTCGGCAGCCTCAGCGAAGAATCCCATTAGAGTGATCATATGGTCCTTCACCAGAGTACTTGCCTTTTGCTTAGAGTTCATAATGCTAGTGATAGCGGACTGTCGAGCTAATTTTTCTTGGCCTCTGAACATGTCATCCAGATTGTCCATGATCTCCCTAGCAACCTGATAAGTCTCATGCTGCTTTTGTGAAGCACTCATCATGCTAGCCAGAATGTAGCATCAAGCTATCTAATTGGATTCTCTCCAATGAGATAGGCAACTAGGACCTCCTTAAGCGATGTGTCTGTGGTGGGCATGGTTCATCCAGTACGAACTTGTGTCTCTCGCAGCTGAGAACTATCAACAAATTTCTTTTCCAATCTTTATAATTATCACCATTCAGTTTATTCTCAGTAAGTATTGAAAAGAGGGGTGTCGGTGACATTTTGAACTGAAATAAAATTATACTAGACATCATTACAAAGCCCAAGCAAATATACAGATAATTTAGCAAATAAAACATACAAGTATGTTCCTATATAAAACTTGAAAAATATGTAGCATTGCAATAGTAATTCTCAGCACTTATTGCCCCAAGTCACCGAAGGGAGGTCATGAAAATAAATAGCCGGAACATGGACCCCATCCAATTAATATATGTTGCCTTAAATCCTCCAAGGTTCAGACATATATTAATAACCACTTATTTGACCACCAGTTTAGTTAACAGAGCTTCTAGGGAAGGTTAATAACTAAAAGAGTCTTGAGTGTATAACCATTGTTTACGTAGCCCGATCCACGTCCTACCAAGCCACCGAGGGGTGGTCATGAATAAGATCATACCCGAACACGTTTTTCACATAGAAAATCCAATCTAGTATACCGGCGATGGTAAACACCTACCGAGGCGTGTGGTCAGGGCAGAACTGACACAAGGCATTACCATGCTTTCACATATGGATCAACAATGGAGCCGTGGGTTTTGTTTGAAACCCCTCTCCCCTCAATATTTTGAAAAACATACAAGTTTTGACAAATATATATGATCAATATAGTATAAGTGGCACTCACCTATCCTATATGACATGTTATCAAATATGCGTATAAAACATCCATCAATACATATTTATACATCCATGACATATCACAGAAAAAATAATTGACAGAGTAACCAAGTCATGGTTCCATCCTAGAACAAAGAAAATAAAGATTACAAAATTCCATCCAAAGCATTCTTTAGGTCTTGAATTTTATTCCGTCTTCTTGTATCCATCTTTATGTAGCCTCTCCATTTATTTCTCATCCCAAGAATCATTTAAAAATTTAAATTCCAAAAATTTAAATTTCAAATTCAAATTCTGAATTCGAATTTCAAATTTAAATTTCAAATTCAAATTTTAAATAATTTTAAACATCATGTGTAATAATATGTAATTTAAAAAATTTTTAATTTTTAATTACATATTTTTAAACATGATTTAAAATTAAATCTCAAATTTAAAAATCAAAATTTTTCGATTTTAGAACCATCGCCCTATCGTCCCGGGAGGCCGGCAGCCGTCGTGGGCAGCCCCCTGCCCCCAGGGGGCTGGCAGCCCTCGGCCGCCCCATGTGCAGCCCTGCCGGGCTGCAGGCCAAGCCTGCAGTGCCAGGCTGCATGCCTAGGCTGCAGGCAGCGCCTGTAGCTACAGGCTGCACGCCCAGGCTGCGGCCAGCCTTGGGAGGGCCACGGTCACCCTCGGCTGCAGGCCAAGCCTGCGGTCGTGGGTGGTCATGGCCTGTACAGAGGCTGTCGCAGCCCCATCCTACCCAGGGGCAGGGGCTGCAGCCCCACCAAGGCCCGATGGCCTATCTCGAGGGGTCGTGTCTCGATTTTCATGCCATATTCCAATTTACCCATTAGGATCTCCAAAAATTAATTTGAATCCCAATTAAATTGAAATTTTCCACACAATCAAAATTTCAACCTTTAAATTAAATTTAACTTTTGGGAAGAAAATAAATTATGGTCTTGAATCTTCAATCTCCTCCAAGAATAATTACATAAAAATTCCTAAACTGTTTCCAGTGTACAAAATTCTAATCATAATAATTCTAAGAGATAAAAAAATAAAATCCATGAGAAAATTACAGTGTTAATAAACTGCTCCCCTGGTTACATAAAAATTCCTAGATACAATTTTTCTAAATACTAAGAAACCATAACTGGCAAAAACTAGCATGCTTATAACAATTCAAAAAATTAAAATAACCACATACTACATACATAATACATGATAACAACATAAAGGAAACCTAGAATGCCACTCTCTAAATATCAAATCCATACATAAATAAAAAGACTAATTAATTGTCTAATTTATGTACATGGCATAGTCATGAGATGGCTCTGATACCAATTGTAGGAAATAAATCGGTAAAAACGTATCAGAGTGGCGCAGCGGAACAATAAAAATTTTTCAAGAATGTTAAATATCTCATGATGCCATATACAATAAACCAACAACAATTTAAACTCATACCTCAAGGGCGCCAATCTTGCAGGAGGAGAATGACCGGAGGGCTTCAACCAACTAGCCTTCTCTACTATTCTCCAATTCCCGAATGGCTGAGTATGTGGGCACTCTGAACCTCGATCGGTATGCTAGCACTGCTAGTCTTCTTCCGACCACCTAGATCTCTAAAGAACTTATTATCACGATGAGTTGTGCAACAATATACCTTCTCACCTGAGAGTCTGTGGTCTGAGAGAACTAGAGTGGCAGGACCACTATTTATAGACTTGCATGAGGTGATTCTCTGAATTCGAATTAGATTAGGAGAAGATATTCTCCCTTATCCATAACCAAAAAATCTGAATTTTCCAAAGGGAAAATCTCAACAAATTTTCGACCAACTGAGGATTATCCAATTCAAATCTAAACAAGATTTTAACTAGAATTTTATCTCCCTTTTTCAACCAAAAAATCCAAAAATCCTAGAAGATCTTCACCAAATATTTTCGGTAACTTTAGGATAAAGGAAGAATCAAAATTCCACTAGGATTTTCAAGCTTGAATCTTATCTCATCCTTATCCAAAATATCTGAAAATCTCCAAAGAAATCTTCCTCAAATTTTCAGCCATAATCAGGGAGGAGAGAATCCAAATTCAACTGGGATTGAAACTTGAATTTTTCCCTGAACCTTATCCACAAAAATCCAAAAATTGCATGAGGATAATCCTTAAAATTTTCGTCCATTATTGTTAGGATTTGGATTCAAATTCAAGTAGGATTCTAACAAGATTTTCCTCTCCATATCCAGCTCAAATTCAAATTTCATTCCTTGTGGATTTACCACAACAAATTGGAATCCTACTTGGATTGTGAATCAAAATTTGAATTTCAAATTTCAAATTCAAATTTCAAATTCAAATTTAAAATTCAAATTCCAAATTTTAAATTTCAAAATTCAAATTTCAAAATCCACAAAACAGTTGTATTTCAAATTCTTGTTCTCATGGATAATTTTCTACAACTCCAATCCAATCTCAAATAAAATCATGGCAACTTTATTTGGAGTTAGAATAATTGTGTACTCTATTATCCAAAACAAAATCTGAATTCAATCGGAGAGAATCTTGTCTACCATCCTAATCCTATGTCAACACCGTCCATGCACAATAAACTAGCCAATAGCATACACAAATCAATTTTGCCAAATGTTAAGGAATTATGTGGAGCTAGTAGAGGGACTAATTGGACATATACAATCGGGCTCCCGCAAATCCATATGATCATCATTCTTTACCGAACAACTCAATCATATGATCACTAACTTTAGAGTCACACCACTATAAACTTGAAACTAAACTCCCAATTATATACCGTATTACATAAGCCTATGACAAGCTATTGTCCAATGACCTTGTCATGTATGCAAAACCCTCATATGATATCCATGATCAGCCTTAGGCCAAAGTTCATTTAATCCTACTGATCAGTCTATCTTAAAGTTCCATTATGCTACGGAATAAAGAAAATGATTATTCACCATATGTGAATAAAAAGTCATCCGCCCAGCAGACGACCCAAGGCCTTGTCCATTTTTTCACATTAAGTATAATGCCTTTAAGATGATACCCTTAACTGCTTATTAGAGTTATGATTCCGATATCTGTAAACGAACCCTTCATCGTATACAAGTCATGCACCCAACGAACCGGTCTATAAGCTTACTACCTCTAAGACGCTTTAACCATTGGAACATCAAAGTACATAAGTCATATACATGAAGCTGTCCATCTACTCAGGATTAAGGTTATTGCATAATGAACGTCAAAAGCAGATCGATCCACTCAAAGCAAACTTCGTAGATGAATCACGCTTTAGTTCCGGTCTAATATGTCACCACCAAGCAACATATCTATGTCTCTACTTGGGAGTCTATGCTCCAGACAGTCAAGACAAACTGTCCCCTCCAAGGCTTTAGACAACATAATAGTCTTAACATGAGTTAGATGCTCAGTCTAACCCCGTAGACTACAGACCATTGTTTAGACCACTTACTTTAGAACATTGTCTTCTCGCATACAAAAGTCTATTGCATGCAACATTCTAACAGTTTAACACAAGCAGTCAGGGAGCTATATTTGCTTACATTTACTTTAACATATAAATAAAACGAGGACAGATAGCAATGTAATGAATAACCTTTATATATAATTTTATTATCCAATTCAAAATAAATACATCAAAATGTCTTTAATGCTTAAGGCATTTCCTAACACTTTGACCTAAGGTTGATCATGGATATTATACGAGGGTTTTGCATATATGACAAGGTCATTGAACAATAGCTTGTCATAGGCTTACATAATACGATATATAACTGGGAGTTCAATTTCAGGTTTATAATGGTGTGACTCTGAAATTAGTGATCGTATGATTGAGTTGTTTGGTATAGAATGATGATCATATGGATTCACAAGAGCCCGATTATAAATATCCAATTGGTCCCTCTACTAACTCCACATAATTCCTTAATGAATGGCAAATTGATCAAGGTATGCTTATTGGCTAATTGACTATGCATGGATGGTGTACACATAGAATACTTTGGATGGAATTTTGTAATCTTTATTTTCTTTGTTCTAGGATGGGACCATGGCTTGGTTATTTTTCCGTCAATTATTTTTTCTGTGATATGTCATGGATGTATAAATATGTATTAATGGATATTTTGGATGCATATTTGATAACATGTTGTATAGGATAGGTGAATGCCGCTCAGACTATATTGATCATACATTTTTGCAAAACTTGCATGTTTTTCAAAATATTGAGTGGGAGAGGGTTTGAAACAAAACCCAGGCCTCCATTCTTGATCCGTATATGAAAGCATGGTAACGCCTCACGTCAGTTCTGCCCTGACCATACTCCTCGGTAGGTATTTATCGCTGCCGGTATACTAGGTTGGATCCCCTATGTGGAAAACGTGTTCGAGCATGATTCTATTCATGACCACCCATCCGTGACTTAGTAGGATGTGGATCGGACTGCATAAACAATGGTTATACACTCAAGACTCATTTAGCTGTTAACCTTCTCTAGAAGTTCTGTTAACTAACTAGTGGCCAAACTAAGCGGTTATTAATATATGTCTTAACCTTAGAGGATTTAAGGTAACATATATTAACTAGACAGGGTCTATGCTCCGGCTATTCGTCCTATGACCACCCCTCGTGGCTTGGGGCAATAAGTGCTGAGAATTACTATTGCAATACTACATGTTTTTCCAAGTTTGATGTCGAAACATACTTGTATGTTTTATTTACTAAATTATCTCTATATTTGCTTGGGCTTTGTAATGATGTCTAGTATAATTTTATTTCTGTACAAAATGTCACTGACATTCCTCATTCCAATACTTACTGAAAATAAGCTAAATGGTGATAATTATATAGACTGGAAAAGGAATCTGTTAATAGTTCTCAGCTGCGAGAGACACAAGTTTGTATTGGACGAACCATGCCCACCTGGTGCCAAACCTGATACACCACTTGAAGAGATCCCGGTTGCCTATACTCATTAGAGAGAATCCGTTGAGATAGCTAGATGCAACATTCTTACTAGCATGATGAGTGTTTTACAAAAGCAGCATGAGACTTATCAAGTTGTTAGGGAGATCATGAAGAACTTGGAGGACATGTTCAGAGGCCAAGAAAAATTGGCTCGACAGTCTGCCATCACAAGTATCATCAACTCTAAGCAGAAGGTAGATACTCGTGAAGGACCACATGATCACTCTTATGGGATTCTTTACTGAGGCTGCCCAAAACGGTGCTGAACTAGACTATAACACCCAAATCAAGATGGTGTTTAAAACTCAGTCAAAGGATTTTATGGGGTTTAAAGCCGCTTATAATCTGGCGATAAGGGAGTTAGGACTCACCAAGCTCATGAAGCAACTCCAAGCTTATGAACGGATGATCAGGGATAGGGATGCTATCCAACCAAAAGGAGAGGCCAATTTGACAGAATCTTCTAAATCCTCACGAAAGAGGAAGAGGCCAAATAAGAAGCAAGCAGCTTCCAATTCTTTTAATCCTCCTGTCTCGGATGGTAAGAAGAAGAAGAAGAACAAGAAGCTGAAGGACCCTAAAAAGTCCAAATGCTTCCACTGTGGGAAGGTAGGCCACTTTAAGAAGGCTTACCGAGAATTCCTAGCCACCAAGGGCAAGGAAGGTCAGGAACTTCATTGTCTAGAAGCATGTTTGGTTGAAGAATCGAAAGATATTTGGGTCATTGATTAGAGTACCACTAATAATATTTGTGTTTCTATGCAAGGGTTCGTGGAAACGATACGTCTACATGATAGGTGTTAGGAAATGCCCTAAGCATTAGAGACATTTTGATATATTTATTTTGAATTGGATAATAAAATTATATATAGAGGTTATTCATTACATTGCTATCTATCCTCATCTTATTTACATGTTAAAGTAAATGTAAGCAAATATGGCTCCCTGACTGCTTGTGTTAAACTGTTAGAACGTTGCATGCAATGGACTTTTGTATGCGAGAAGACAATGTTCTAAAGTTAGCGGTCTAAACTATGGTCTGTAGTCTATGGGGTTAGACCGAGCATCTAACTCATGTTAAGATTATTATGTTGTCTAAAGCCTTGGAGGGGACGGTTTGTCTTGACTGTCTGGAGCTGGACTCCCAAGTAGAGACATAGATATGTTGCTTGGTAGTGACATATTAGACCGGGACTAAAGCGTGATTGATCTACGAAGTCCACTTTGAGTGGATCGATCTGCTTTTGATGTTCATTATGTAGTAACCTTAATCCTGAGTAAAAGGACAGCTTCATATGTATGACTTGTGTACTTTGATGTTCCAATGGCTAAAGCATCTCAGAGGTAGTAAGCTTATAGACCGGTTCATTGAGTGCATGACTTGTATACGATGAAGGGTTCATTTACAGATATCAGAATCATAGCTCTAATGAGGAGTTAAGGGTGTCCTCTTAAAGACATTATACTGAATGTGAAAATGGACAAGGCCTTGGGTCGTCTACTGGGTGGATGACTTCTTATTCACATATAGTGAATAATCATTTTCTTTATTCGGTAGTATAATGGAACTTTAAGATAGCCTGATCAGTAGGATTAAACGGACTTTGACCTAAGGCTGATCATGGATATCATATGAGGGTTCTGCATACATGACAAGGTCATTGGACAATAACTTGTCACAGGCTTACGTAATACGGTATATAATTGGGAGTTCAGTTTCAGGTTCATAGTGGTGTGACTCTGAAATTAGTGATCATATGATTGAGTTGTTCAGTAAAAGAATGATGATCATATGGATTTGCGGGAGTCCGATTATATATGTCCAATCAGTCCCTCTACTAGCTCCACATAATTCGTTAACGTTTGGCAAATTGATTTGTGTATGCTCTTGGCGGGTTTATTATGCATGGATGGTGATGACACAGGATTAGGATGGTAGACAAGATTCTCTCCGGTTGGATTCAGATTTTGTTTTGGATAATAGAGTACACAATTATTCGAACTCCAAATAAAGTTGCCATGATTTTATTTGAGATTGGATTGGAGTTGTAGAAAATTATCCATGAGAACAAGAATTTGAAACACAACTGTTTTGTGGATTTTGATATTTGAATTTTGAAATTTGAAATTTGAATTTTGAATTTGAAATTTGAATTTGAAATTTGAATTTAAAATTCAAATTTGAAATTTGAATTTGAAATTTGAAATTTGAAATTTGAAATTTGAATTTGAAATTTGAAATTCAAATTTTGAATCACAGTCCAAGTGGGATTCGAATTTGTTGTGGAAAATCCACAAGGTTTGAAATTCAAATTTGAGTTGGATATGGAGAGGATAATCTTGTTAGAATCCTATTTGAATTTTGAATCCAAATCCTAACTAAAAGTTGGACGAAATTTTGTGGATAATCCTCAATGGATTTTCAGTTTTTATGGATAAGGTTCAAGGGAAAAATTCAAGTTTCAATCCAAGTTGAATTTGGATTCTCTCCACCCCAGAAAGTGGCCGAAATTTTGGAGAATATCTCCTAAGAAAATTCGATTATTTTGGATAAGGATGAGATAAGATTCAAGCTTCAAAATCCTAGTGGAATTTTGATTCTCCCTTATCCTAAATGTGGCCGAATTTTTTGGGGAGATTTTCTCCTAGGAAAGTTTGGATTTTTTGGTTGAAAAAGGGAGATAAAATTCTAGTTAAAATCTTGTTTAGATTTGGATTGGATTTATCCTTAATGGCCGAATTTTATTGTTGGGATTTTCCCTTGGAAAATTCAGATTTTATGGATATGGATAAGGGAGAATATCTTTTCTTAATCCAATTCGAATTTAGAGAATCACCTCATGCAGGTCTATAAATAGAGGTCCTGCCACTCCAGTTCTCTCAGACCACAGACTCTCAGGTGAGCAGGCTTATTGTTGCGTAGCCCACCGTGACAATAAAGTTCTTTAGCGATCTAGGTGGTCGGAAGAAGACTAGCAGTGCTAGCATACCGATCGAGGTTCAGAGTGCCCATACACTCAGCCATTCGGGAATTGGAGAATAGTAGAGAAGGCTAGTTGGTTGAAGCCTCCGGTCATTCTCCTCCTGCAGATTGGCGTCCTTGAAGTATGAGTTTTAATTGTTGTTGGTTTATTGTATATGGCATCATGAGATATTTAATGATCTAAAAATTTTTATTGTTCCGCTGCGCCACTCTGATACGTTTTTACCGATTTATTTTTCTACAATAGGAACCTCTCGTTGCAGACCGGAGGCGGTAGCTTTGTGGTTGCTGAGGCAGTGGGAGACATTTATCTTTACTTTGATGAATTTAGGTTTATATTATTAAAAGACTATTTTTATGTTCCTAATTTTACGAGGAACCTTATATCGGTAGCTTGTTTAATAAAATATTCTTATTTAGTTTCTTTTAGTAAAAGAGTTGATATTCATAAAAATAAGTCTTTTATCTATTTTGGATAGATGGATGGAAACTTATATTTGATCAAACCAAAGATGTACCCACTGCTTGATACCGAATTAACAAATAACTCTAAAAGGTTGAATGTTTCTCACTCTAACAAGGTGTATCTTTAGCATTTAAGACTTAGTCATATTAATCAAGATAGGATTCAAAGGTTAGTGAAGGACGCTCCTCTGAAATCTTTGGACGAGGTACATCTTCCTCAATATGAGCCTTGTCTTGAGGGTAAGATGACTAAGAGGTCATTTGAAGCTAAGGGTACTATGGCTCAAGAACTCTTAGAAATTGTGCACACCGACATATTTGGCCCCACGAACATCACAGGTTGAGGAGGGTTTAAGTATTATGTCTCCTTTATAGATGATTACTTGAGGTATGGATATGTGTACCTGATGCACCGCAAGAGCGAAACCTTTGATAAGTTCAAAGAGTATCGTGCGGAAGTGGAAAGGCAATTGGGTAAATATATAAAGACACTTCGATCTGATCAAAGTAACGAATACCTCTCCGATGAATTTATATGACATCTTGTAGAGAATGGGATAATATTCCAATTGATTGTACCTAGTACTCCATAATAGAATGGTGTAGCTGAAAGGAGAAATAGGATTTTATTGGATATGGTGCGATCCATGATGAGTTATTCAATGCTGCTGTTATCATTCTAGGGATATGCATTACAAATGGCGTGCTATATTCTGAACCAGGTTCCAAGTAAGTCAATTCGTAGGACTCCATATGAATTATAGTATGGCAGGAATCCCTCCCTTGGACATATGAAAATATGAAGCTATCTGACACATGTACTGGATGGGGATACGAAGAAGTTGGAACCAAGATCAGAATTATACATGTTTGTAGGGTATCCTAAGAGAACTAAGGGAGGTCTATTCTATAATCCAAAGGAATAAAAGGTCATTGTATCAACCCATACAACATTCTTGGAGGAAAGTTACATGACTGACTTTAAGCCTTGAAGCAAAGTGGTGCTAGAGGAGTTATCGGGTGATAGAACTGCTCCACAGATTTCGATCTTAGACGCAGGTCTAAGTTCTAGTGAAAAACCTGGAGACGATCAAAAATTTTGGTTACTTCGTCGTAGTGGGAGGGTTTCTAGGAAGCCTAATTTCTTCATGTATGATAATGAGGTATACCAGGCCGAGGCTCATAAGCATGAGGATGATCCGGTCACTTACGATGAAGTTATAAATAATGTTGATTCTAAATCTTGGAAATAGGTCATGAACAATGAGATGGATTCTAAGAGATCCAACTCTATTTGGGAAGTTGTAGATCTACCGGATGGGATAAAACCCATTGGATGCAAGTGGGTCTACAAAAGAAAGAAGGATGTGGAAGGAAAAGTTAAAACTTTTAAGGCTAGACTTGTGGAAAAGTGGTACACGCAAAAGGCTGGAATCGATTACGATGAAACCTTTTCCCTGTTGCTATGCTAAAGTCTATCCGTATTCTTTTGTCTGTTGCTGCAGCTCTTGGTTATGAGATCTGGCAAATAGATGTCAAGACAGCATTTTTAAATAGCTATCTTGAAGAAAGTATCTATATGATACAGCCCAAAGGATTTGTGATAAAAGGCTCAGAAAGAAAAGTCTACAAGTTACTTAGACCCATTTATAGATTAAAGCAAGCATCCCGCTCATGGAACCAAAGGTTTGTTCAAGCGATCAAAACATTTGGTTTTGAGCAGAACATTGATAAACTCTGCATTTATAAATGTATTAAGGATGGAAAAGTGATCTTTCTGGTACTCTATGTCAATTATATACTACTCATTGGGAATGATGTAAGGGATTTATCATTGGTCAAACTCTATTTACAGCAATAGTTTGACATGAAGGACTTGGGAGAAGGTAATTATATTTTAGGCATTCCTCTCTTTAGATATCGAAAGAAAAAAATGATAGCATTATCCCAGACTTTATACATAGATAAAATAATTGACAAATATGCAATGCAAGAGGCAAAGAAAGGTTCACAACCTTCCATTGTCAGTCTAACTCTTTCATTGGATGACTGTCCAAGACATTAGAAGAAAGAGAGCGTATGAGTAATGTCCCTTATGCATCCGCTGTGGGTAGCCTTATGTACACTATGCTTTGCAGTCGCCCGGATATATGTTCTGCAGTAGGTATGGTGAGTTGATACCAAGTGAATCATGAATCAAGCACTGGCAAGCAGTAAACCATATACTCAAGTATCTTAAGAGAACAAGGGATTATATATTACTGTATTCTGGAGGGGACCTAACACCCATAAGTTATATGGACTCAGACTTCCAGAGTTGTAAGGATTCTAGGAAATCGACATTAGGATCACTGTTCTTAATTGGAGAGTGCATGTGGAGACAGGATTAGTGAATGTATGTAAGGTCATGTCTGAGGACAACATTGCCAATGCCTTTGCTAAGACTTTGGTGGCTAAAAACTTTGAAAGGCATATTGATGCGATGGTGATGCGTAACATGGCACATCTACTGGCTTAGAGCAAGTGGGAGATTGTTAGGAAATACCCTAAGCATGAAAGACATTTGATGTATTTATTTTCAACTGAATAATAAAATTAGAGGTTATTCATTACATTGTCGTTTGTCGTTATTCTATTTACATGTTAAAGTAAATGTAAGTAAATGTGGCTCACTGACTGCTTGTGTTAAAACTATTAGAACGTTGTATGTAATGGACTTTTGTATGCGAGAAGATAATGTTCTAAAGTAAGCGGTCTAAACTAACATCTGTAGTCTATGGGGTTAGACCAAGTATTTATCTAATGTCAAGACTATTATGTTGACTAAAGCTGGGGAAGGTTTGTCTTGACTGTCCGGAGCATAGACTCCCGAGCAGAGACATAAATTTATTGCTTGGTGGTGATATATTAGACCGAGACTAAAATGTGATTGATCTACGTAGTCCGCTATGAGTGAATCAATCTGCTTTTGACATTTATTATACAATAATCTTAATCCTAAATAAATAAACTACTTCATATATATGACTTGTGTACATTGACGTTCTAATGGCCAAAGCATCTCAGAGGTAGTAAGCTTATAGACTGATTCGTTAGGTGCATAACTTGTATACGATGGAGGGTTTGTTTGCAAATATTGGAATCATAACTCTAAGGAATTAAGGGTATCCTCTTAAAGGCATTACACTAGATGTGAAAATGGACAAGGTCTTGGGTCATCTACTAGACGGGTGAGTTTTATTCACATATGGTGAATAATCATTTTCTTATTCGGTAGTATAATAGAACTTTAAGATAGCTTGATTAGTAGGATTGAACAGACTTTGACCTAAGGCTAATCATGGATATCATATGAGGGTTTTGCATACATGACAAGGTCATTGGACAATAGCTTGTCATAGGCTTATGTAATACAGTATATAACTGGGAGTTCAGTTTCAAGTTTATAGTGGTGTGACTCTGAAATTAATGATCGTATGATTGAGTTGTTCGGTCTAGAATGATGATCATATGGATTCACAGGAGCCCGATTATATATGTCCAATTGGTCCCTCTACTAGCTCCACATAATTCCTTAACGAATGGCAAATTGATCAGAGTATGCTTATTGACTAGTTGACTATGCATGGATGGTGTACACATAGGATTAGGATGGACGATAGGACTCTCTCCGGTTGAATTTGGATTTTACTTTGGATAATAGAGTACACAATTATTCGAATTCCAAATAAAGTTGCCAGGATTTTATTCGAGTTTGAATAGGAGTTGTAAAAAATTATCCATGAGGAAAAAATTTCAAATACAACTTTTTATGGAATTTAAAATTTGAAATTTGAAATCTAAATTTGAGATTTAAATGTGAAATTCTAATTTGACATTAGAATTCAAACTTTGAATCACAATCCAAGTGAAATTCGAATATTTTGTGGATAACTCCACATGGCAAGAATCAATTTTGATATGGATAATGGAGAGGAAAATCTTGTTTGAATCCTACTTGGATTTTGAATCCTAAACCTACCTAAAATGGCCGAATTTGTTAAGGGAGATTTTGCCTAAGAGAATTCATTTTTTGCGGATAAGGATGAAGGGAAATTCAAGCTAGAAAATCCTATTTGAATTTTGATTCTCTCCCTCACAAAAGTGGCTGAAAATTGCATGATAAACCTAAGAGAAATTTTGGTTTTTTGTGGATAAGGGTGAGATAAAATTTAAGCTAGAAAATCCTATTTGAATTTTGATTCTCCTCACACTAGGGTGGCTGAATCTAGCCTTGTTCTTAGGCTAAGGGAAAATTCGATTACAGTTGATAATGATGAGATTAAATTCAAGTTAAAATCCTATTTGAATTTGGATTGCAAAATCCCCTAGGATGGCCGAATCTTCCCTTGATTTGTAGCCTATAGGGAATTCGGATTTTATGAGGAAAGGAAGAGAGAAAATCTTCTTCTAGTCCAGTTTGAATACAAAGGATCACCTCATGTCAGTCTATAAATAGGGTTCTTACCACTCCAGTTCTCTTAGACCACAGACTCTCAGGTGAGCAGGCTTACTGTTACATAACTCACCGTGACAATAAGTTCTTTAGAGATCTGGGTGGTCGAAAGAAGACTAACAATGCTAGCATACCGATCGAGGATCCAAGTGCCCACATACTCTACCATCTGGAAATTGAGGAATTGTAAAGAAGGCTAGTTGGTTGAATCCCTCCGATCATTCTCCTCTTGCAGTTTGGCTTCCTCTAAGGTATGAGTTTATATTATTGTTAGTTTATTGTATATGGCATCATAAGATATTTAACATTCTTAAAAAAAATTTTATAATTCCGCTGCGCCACTCTGATGCATTTTTTACCGATTTTTTCCTATACTCACTAGTCTATTCATGATGTAGGTAATATAGAAAAGCAACCTACATTTCGAAGGAAGAAATTGATAAATTCTAGAAGTGTCATGGATATAAGAAATGGGTCCGCTGTGTTGATATGTACAATGGTATGTATGTATTGATATGTACAAAGTTATACATGAAAAGAACAAGAATAAAATATATATATATATGTATGCAAAACAAACTCTTTTAAAAAAAATAGTGGTAAAAATTAAAAATTTCCTACGATTTCTCATGTATAGACTTTTTAAATCAAAAGAAAAAAAATGTAATATTAAAGTTACATAAGAAGTATGATCGTCGACTTGAACAAGTCGGGTTGCCGCAACTATACTTTGGTTTAAGTCTAATATATCACCTCTACTAGGCAATACATCTATATCTCTACTTAGGAGTCAACTCACTATTGATGGTCAAGACAAACCACCTCTAAATATGAACACAGATCCTGAAGACAATTTCCTTGAATTCCTATAAGTTTGGAAGTCTGAATCTATAAATCCTATAGGAGTTAGATTCCCTCCAGAATATACTAGCATATATTTCCTCATTTTCATAAGGTACTTGAGTATATGCTTCACAGCTTGCTAATGTTTGATACCGAGATTCAACTGATATCACTCATTATACCCACTGCATAATAAATATCTGGGTGAGTGCAAAGTACAACGTACATGAGACTACCCACAATGGATACATAAGAGACTTTACTCATACATTCTCTTTCTTCTGATGTCTTGGGACAGTCATCCAATGAAAGATTCAAACTAGCAATAGAAGGTTGAAAACCTTTCTTTGTCTCTTGTATTGCAAACTTTTCAATTATCTAATCTATATATGCAACTTGGGATAAACTTATCATTTTGTTCTTTCGATCTCTAAATAGATGAATGGCTAGAACACAATTAGTTTCTCCTAAGTCCTTCATGTCAAACCATTGAGACAACCAAAGTTTGATAGATGATAAGTTCCCTACATTATTTCTAATGAGTAGTATATCATTAACACAAAGAACTAGAAAAATTATTTTTCCATCCTTTATACATTTATAAATACAAGATTCATCAACGTTCTACTAAAAACCTGAGGTCTTGATTGCTTGTTCAAATTTTTGGTTCCATGAGCAGGATGCTTACTTTAAATTCATAAATGGATCTAAGCAATTTGAAAACTTTCTTCTCTCAAGCGCTGTTTGGGGCTTAGTTTTGGAGACATCCAAAACTACTTTTTTCTAACACTTCACCATTTTTTACTATTAACATTTTCAAAATGTTATAGTAAACTCTAAACTTTAAAAATTCACAACTTTATGTATACAAGTCCAAATGAGATGTATTTTTTAAAAATTATATAGAATTTTGAGAAGAACCAAACAATATTCATATTGATATTTATTTTTTAAAAAAAATTTAAGATTTTTTATTTTTTCACCCCAAACAGTTTTTTTCCCGAAACACATTTTCCAATATAACTTTTTTCCAACCCAAAAATAATGTCTCCAAACATCTCTCCCAAACTCCCCTTTAAACTTTTGCCACAAACCTATTGGGTTGTATCATATAGATATCTTCATCAAGATGGCCATTAAAGAATGTCGTTGTGACGCCTCTGATTCTGATCACCCGTAACTGTCATGAACCGACTCTATTGCCGATCAAGACAGCTCGTGTGTTGAATCTGGCTCGTCGGTTTAAAACTCTTTTTCTAATACTTTCATTTCTCATGGCCTGAAAATTTTGCCTATAAAATTTTTTTCTTTTTAATATATACTTTCTCCAAAAGAAAGCTAAATATAAAAACCAGATAAAATACAACACTAACTTCTAGTTGTCCTTTTCGAGTACAACATAATGTATAATATGCAAAATATTTATACTACATATATTTTTTTTCCACAATCTTTTCAATTCACTAACTTTGAAAGCTCAACGGAAAACTTATGGTAGGACCAAGTCCACGGTGAATTCCCTATCCCTTGACACGCGCATATCCTGCCGCCATCCATATGTCTATTGGACAGGTTTCTTACCAGTAACATGAACAAACTGTTGAGCTAACAGGCTCAGTAAGTTCAAACATACTTAGTAATAATCACACGGATTCAAAAACATTGAAAACTCAATCTCCTATGAATAATTCTATTCATCATGAATAGTACTATTTACCACGAATTGTGACTTTAACCTTTGACCGATGAATAATAACTATTACCATAACTGATTACTATTCACATTACTTTAACTGGATACTATTCACACATCTTAACCGAAATCACTACACTTAGTATATTCTTTGGTTATACTCAATTATGGTTTTCATCATATTATTGATGGTTCATCCTCTATTTACTTTCTAGTATAGAACTCTTTTTATGGCAATACCGTTATTAATCTTGTGCACTGACTAGGAGGGCCTAGGAAGCAACCCTAGAGCTTCGGCCTCCACAGCCCTTATATCGCCGTAGGACCTGAGAGACCTCCAGCAATATGTTGGAGGGACAGTACGCCTTAATGGTTTTTATTACCATCTTTCAATTATAGTTTTGACCAAGTGACATTAATCGTCATCTCAAGGTCGCTATCCTCCATCTTTCAATTACACTTAGTATATTCTTCGATTATGCTCAATTTTGGTTTTCATCATAATATTGATGGTTCATCCTCTATTTACTTTCTAGTATAGAGCTTTTTTTATGGCAATATTGTTATTAATCTTGCACGCTGATTGGGAGGGCCTAGTGAGCGACCCTAGAGCTTCAGCCTCCACAGCCCTTATATCCCCGTAGGACCTGAGAGACCTCCACCAATATGTTGGAGGGACGGTAAGCCTTAATGATTTTTATTACCATCTTTCAATTATAGTTTTGACCAAGTGACATTAATCGTCACCTCAAGGTCACTATCCTCCATTGCCCGTAGGCCTTACTTATTCTCTTTTCTCATTATATGGGATATGTTATACTAACTAATCCCCAAATGTCCTTAGAACTTTATATCTAGTGCACATCTAGTACATAATAAAATAACACAGTATTTCATGTTGCAGACATAAAAATGCTTGAACTTACCAATACTGCACTAATGTCCACTTCCGGAACTCCTCTGCAGTTCTATCTCTAATTTGACTTCCTACAGACATAATATTGTCTGTTAATATTCTCTATTAATTAGCACTTTAAATATACTTACTTTGTGATAAATTTTTACAAAGCATTTAAATTCATTATATGGTACACGGTCTGTAACACGCCCGTGTCCCTAACCGTGTACCTCTCGGTTTTATTTTACACGATTGTTTTTCACTGTACACGCCTTTGTACTATTTAAACTCTAGATTTTTAACTTTAAAATTTCCATTTTGGATGCTAGAATTTTATTTAAATTATTCTAGATCCTTTACGGACCTTTCCGAGCCTTTAGGAAATTTTTGGCCAAAATGACCATTTTGCCCTTATCGGGTCTCGAGACCGTAATTTTTCCGTTCTATCGTTTTTTTCAAATTTTCTAAGCCCAATTATCTTAAAATAACATTCCTTAGGCTTCTGTATTATTTTACAGCTTTTTGGTGCTAAAATCCCTAATTGTTCATTTTCTGACCCTCAGTTACTATTCATCCATCACCTAGGGTCGTTTCTCGTTTTTCGAGCGTTTCGAAGCCTCAAATGGCCATTTCACTACTTTTGAAACACTTTTTATCCCGTCCCCGACCCTCGGTCCTTGAGAGGCTCGGGTTTCCTATCCCGACCTAATATTTTTCCTCGTTTCCCAAAACACCCCTAACATGAAATTTTTTTTCTGTTTTAGGCATTTTAGACATTAAGGGTCGGTTTACTATTCCTTTTGGGTTGGTTTTCCATTTTCAATCCTAATCCACCGAAGGGTCCCGATTTCCTTCCCGAGTCTAATATTTTAACCTCTCGTTCCCCAAAATGTCCTTATGCCGTTTTAAAAATTTCGGCAGTATTTCTGCTTATATTTTAGGTTTCCCCGGTGATAGGTACACCTCAGAACCTTTGTACCTGCCATGTACTATACCAGAGGCCTATTTTACACAAAGTTTCCAAACTTTGTATAAAAATTTTCCACATTAATCAATATTCAAGAATCAACACACAACATCAATTATTTCCAAAACTAGCTTTGGTTTATCATGTTAATCATCACCAAAGTTTTTCATTACAACATTTCAAATATCACATATCACTCGTAGGTTTTCTAATGTAAATCAACATCAAAACCTAACAAAATTTTCATTCCAACCCTAGCATTAGCCACGGCTTTTTCATGCAAATCACATAGAAAATCTTGCTTTCTTTCCTAGGGTTTTTATCAACATTCCATATTCTCATTCAACACTAAAAAAATTTCCCATTTTCTAGTGTTCATAACCCACGGATTTTAGCATGAACATGCATCTGCTTGATTCAACATATAATTAAATGAACATAAACACTAAACCAAATCATCAATTCCCAATCATTTTTCACACCACTAATGCCACGGATTTCTTATGGAAGCATGCAAAATTTTTACTTGTTTCTAAACCCTAAATCATGCTTTAAATTCTACAACACCAAACTAATCATAACATCAACAAAACTACAATTTTTCATTGTTTTTCCACTCTACAAACCCACAAATTTTCACTAAGAAAATCAAAGAGAAATGCTTCAATTTTGAAGCTTACCTTAACTAGTTGATGGCTTGATGCTAGAAATGCAATGAAAGTTAAGTTTGGTGTGAAATTTAAAACAAAATTTTGGCTTAATTGGGGGGGGGGGGGGTCGAAAGGCCATGGATTTTTGGCTAAAAAAGAGCAAGAGTTTGGATTAGTTTTTCTTTTTTTTTTTTTTTTGAATGATTTTGGATGCCCATTTATAGGCAAAAGTCAAGGGTTTTTTAGCAAATTTTTCTAACAATTTGCTAATTGTTCAAGGATCAAATTGCAATAATTTTGGGCTAAAATCATAATTTTTTTCTTTCTCCCTTTCCACATGGCCGAATGGCCTTTTAGATAAATTCCTAAAATTTTTTTTATCATTTTGGCATGATCTAAGCCATTGATCAAAAAGTGATCAAATCCTAACCATACACCTTTTAAATTACTTTCCAAATCAAAGAAATAAAAAAAATGGATTTATGACATCAACATGATGATGTCATCCTACTATTTATATTAATTCACTAATTAATTCGTGGTCAAATTTTGACCAAAAGCCGATCCGAACGAAACTTTACCGAAATCACGTAGGCGGGTTCCGGGCATCTCCGGTGCGATCGATTTGTTTTATTTTTCTTTCGTTTGGTCAGAATTGTCTACCGTAAATTTCTATTATTTTAGTGTATTTCGATGCATTCTCTAGGGTTTTTGGCTCTAATTTCGAACCGTCTCACCTAATTATGTCCCGTAAAATTTTCCATCCCCGAACTCACTCACTTTAACACTGTCAGAACATTTTTACAGTATTCTCAACAGTATTAAAACACAACTTTTACATATTTTATTCATTAAAATTAATACATACATGCAATTTTAATCTACTCTGAGAGTGTGAAATTCCCGGTTATCACAGTCGTCTTGACGTCCATTTGAGTTCTTGTAATCGAAAGCAGCAACAATGGATAAAAGAATGCAAATAGACTTGAGCATGGCAACTGACCAAAAGGTTTCACCAAAATTGATGCTAGCCTTTTGCGTGTATCCCTTTGCCATATGTCTAGCCTTGAAAGTTTCAACTTTCCCTTCAGTATTCCTCTTTCTTTTGTAGGTCTACTTGCCCCCAATGTGATTTATCCCTTAAGATAAGTCTACAAGTTCCCATACAGAGTTGAATTTCATAGAATCCATTTTAATTCATGGTCCATTTCCAAAGCTTAGCATTAACATTATTCATAGCCTCAGTATACGTTATAAGGTCATCATCATGCTCTTGAGTTTCAACTTGGTAAACCTTAACATTATCCATGAAGAAACTTGGTTTCTTAAAAATTCTCCCACTATATTGACCCTCCCAAATCTGTTGATTGTCTATAGGTTTTTCCCTAGAACTTAGAGTGGGGTCCAAGACTGAAACTTGTGGAACAATCTTAACACTCGATAACTCCTCAAGCACCATTCTACTTTGAGAATTAAAGTCATTCATGTAACTTTCCTCAAGAAAAGTCGTATGGGTTGAATCAATGACCTTTTGTTTCTTCGAGTTATAAAACAAACCTCTTGCTAGGAATGCCTTAAGTAGGAAAGACATTTTATATATATTTCATTTATTTTGAACTAAATAATAAAATTATATTAAAGGTTATTCATTACATTGCTTTATGTTCTCATCCTATTTACGTGTTAAAGTAAATGCAAGCAAATATGGGTCAAATTGCTTGTGTTAAACTATTAGAATGTTACATGCAATGGAATTTTATATACGAGAAGATAACATTCTAAAGTAAGCAGTCTAAACTATGGTCCATAGTCTATGAGGTTAGACTGAGCATCTAACTCATGTTAAGACTATTATATTGTCTAAAACCAATTAAAGAGATGGTTTGTCTTGACTGTCTGGAGCTTCGACTCCTGAGTAGAGACATAAATATGCTAATTGATGGTGATATATTAGACCAGGACCAAAGTGTAATTGATTTACGTAGTCTGCTTAAGTGGATCAATTCACTTTTGATGTTCATTATGCAATAACCTTAATCCTGAGTAGATAAATTGCTTCATGTGTATGACTTGTGTACTTTGATGTTCCAATGACTAAAGCATCTCAGAGATAGTAAGCTTATAAGCTGATTTGTTAAGAACATGACTTGTATATGATGGAAGGTTTATTTAAAAATATTGGAGTTATAACTCTAATGAGGAGTAAAGGTTATCCTCTTAGAGGCATTATACTAGATGTGAAAATGAACAGGGCCTTGGGTCGTCAGCTGGGCAAATAACTTCTTATTCATATATGGTGAATAGTCATTTTCTTATTCAAGAGTATAATGAATCTTTTAGATAGCTTGATCAGTAGGTTGAACAAACTTTGACCAAAGACTAATCATGGATATCATATGAGGGTATTGCATGTATGACAAAGTCATTGGATAATAGCTTATCATTGGCTTACGTAATACGATATATAATTGAGAGTGCAGTTTCAGGTTTATAATGGTGTGACTCTGAAACTAATAATTGTAATAGGTTTATTTGGTATAGAATAATAGTTATATGGATTATTAGAGCCCACATTATATATGTCCAATTGGTCCCTCTACTAACTCTGCATACTTCCTTAACGATGGTAATGGATTGGGATATTCTTAATTGCTTGTTGTCTTGCATTTAGTGGGAAGAAAAATCTAGATTACCTTCCTATAGGATGTAGGCATTTTTCTCTAGGTGTTGGAGGATAAAATTGTAATTTTCTACTATTTAATAAATAGGAAAACATTTAATTAATATTTATTTTAGAATATAAGATTTGAAATTTAAATTAATTGTATTTATATTTTAAAATATAAAAATGAAATTAATTTGAATTTTGAAAATCTTGTTAAAATAAATATTTGAAATTTAAAAAATTATCTTATTTGAACTTGAATTGAATAAAATCTTATCCAGGCACTAGTAGGTGGCGTCCTTTATGGATTAGGATGAAAGACAAGATTTTGTCCTAATTAAATTTGAATTTTGTTTCGGATAAGAGATTATACAATTATTTAAATTTCAAATAAAGTTACCATGATTTTATTTGAATTTGAATTAGAGTTGTGGAAAATTATCCATGTAGACAAAATCCCAAAATTTGTAGAGTTTGAAATTTGAATCAAATTTTGAATTACAATTATCAACGGAGGCCGAAATTTTATGTGGAAGGTAAATTCAGTTTTTCAAGTGGATAAGGGAGATGGAAAATCTTGTTTTAATCCTATTTGAATGTTGAATCCTTCCTCAACTGGAGTGGTTGAATTTTTTAGGTGGTTTTCACCCTATGGAATAATCGATCTCAAGGGTTTAGGGACGGAGAAAAATCTTTTCTTGGTCAAATTTAAAATTCAAAAGTCACATAATGTAGTTTTATAAATAGGAGTTTTGGTACTCCTATTTTCTTTATACCACAAACTCTCATGTGAGCAAATTTATAATTGTATATCTTACTAGCAATAACAAATTCTCAGAGATCTGGGTGATTGGAAGGAGACAAGCCACACTAGAATACCGATTAAGGAACTGAGTACCCACATATTTTACCGTCTGAGAATTGGAGAATAATAGAGAAGGCTAATTGATTGAAGCCTTCAGTCACTTCCTCTAGCATTCTTGGTGTTTTCCTCTAAAGGTATAATGATTGTTGATAATTTATTGTATATGGCAACATGAGTTTTTTAACGATCTTTAAAAAATTTTTAAAATTCTGCGGTATACTCTTACAATTTTTTCCTACTTCTCATTTAGTTCTTTTAGGATACAATACGAATATGCATAATTTCAAACGTGATTTCAACATTTTTACATCCCCACCCAATACATGTGCTGGGCAATTCCAAATTCTCATATGACCAAGGAAAGGCTTCTTACCATGCCACAATTCATATGGGGTCTTAGGAGTTGATTTAGTTGAAACTTGGTTTAGAATGTAACAAGCGATTTGTGGTCCATATCCTCAAAAAGATAATGCTAGGATTGAGTAACTCAGCATGTATCATACCATATCCAGCAAGATTTTATTTCTACTCTCAACTACACCATTCTATTGTGGAGATCCTGATGCAATCGATTGGGACAAAATCATATTCTCTACAAGATGTCCTAGAAAGTCATTGGAGAGGTATTCACCACCTCGATCAAATCGAAATGTCTTTATAGATTTAACTAATTGCTTTTTCACTTTCACATGATACTCTTTGAATTTATCAAAGGTTTTGCTCTTGCGTTGTATTAGGAATACATATCTATATTTTGAGTAGTCATCTATAAATGACATAGTAATCGTATCCTTAATATAGCTCAATGTTCATGGGGCCACATATGTCGATGTGAACTATTTCTAGGAGTTCATTGGCCCTAATACCCTTAGCTCCAAAAGATCTTTTAGTCATTTTACCCATAAGGAAGATTCACATTGTCGGAGATGTACCTCCTCTAGAGCATCCAAAGGACTATCTTTCACAATCTTTGAATCTTTTCTTGACTCATATGACCAAATCTTAAATGTCAAAGTTACGACTTGTTAAAGTAAGAAGTTTTTAACTTTTTAGAGTTATCAATTATTTCAGTGTCAAATAGTAAATGCATCTTAGGTTTGATAAAATACAGATTACTATCTATCCAACTAGAATAGATAAAAAACTTGTTTTTATGAATAACTACTATTTTATTAAACAAAACTGAATAAGAATCTTTAATTACACAAGCAACCGATATAAGATCCTCTAAAAATTAGGAACATAAAAATAGTCTTTGAATAAAATAAAACAAAATTCATCAAAATAAAGCTGCACATCACCCACTACTTCAGCTAGCACCAAGCTTCCATCCCTAGTTCTTAATGAGAGGTTCCTTTCATGTAGAATTCTCATTTCCTTGAACTTCTATTGAGAAGCACAAACATGATTAATGGCTCTAAATCAATAACCCAAGTGTCTTTTGAATCTTCCACTAAACAAGCTTCTAAATAAAGAAGATTCTTACCTTCCTTGCCCTTTGTGGCTGAAAATTCCTTGCAAGTCTTCTTAAAGTTACCAACCTTGCCACAATGAAATCATTTGGACTTTTTAGGGTCCTCAAATTTCTTGTTCTTCTTCTTTTTCTTCCCATTTGAAATAGGAGGAATAGAAGAACTAGGAGCCCCTTTCTTCTTCTACTTTGGGTTTTTTTTCTTATTCCTTGAGGGATCAAAAGATGTAGCTACAACTAAATTGGCCTCTCCCTTTGCATGGACTGGTTCCCATCATTGATCATAATCTCATAAGCCTGCAATTGCCTCAGGAGCTCATGAGTCCTAACTCTTTGCTTCCAAGGTCATATAAGCTTTAGACACCATCTCAATTTGGGTCTTAAAGTCCAATTTCACACCATTCTCAGTAGCCTCAACAAAGAAACCCATAAGCAGAAACATATGATCTTTCACCGGAGTACCTGCCTTTTGCTTAAAGCTTATGATACTTGTGATAATAGACTGTCGAGCTAATTTTTTTTAGCCTCAAAACATGTCCTCTATGTTATCCATGATCTCCCTAGCAACGTGATAAGCCTCATGTTACTTTTCCAAAGAATTCATCATACTAGCTAACATGTAGTATCGAGCTATCTCATTGAATTCTCTTTAATGAGTAAACATGGGAGGGACCTCTTGAATAGGTCCATCTATAGGAAAAAAAAAATAGTAAGATATGCATAATGGAATATTAAAAATCTTTTAAGATTGTTATAAACTTATGTTGCTATATATAATAAATTATTCAACAATTATTATACCTTTGGAGGAAATCACCAAGAACACCGGAGGATGTGACCGAGAGGTTTCAAACAACTAGCCTTCTTTACTAGTCTCCAATTCCTGGATGGTGAAGTGTGTGGGCACTTGATTTCTCAATCAATATTCTAGTACTGCTTGTCTCCTTCTTATAACCCAAATTTCTAAGAATTTATGATTATATGTGAGAGGTATAATAATAAATTAGTTTATTTGAGAGTCTGTGTTCTAAAGAAAATAAGAGCCCCGTACAAAATTGCATTAGGTGGCTTTTAGAATTTAAAATAGACTCTAGAAAAGATTTTTCTCTCTCCTCCTCACCCCCAAGGCCAATTCTCCCACTTGGAAAATCCATGAAAAATTTGGCCACTACAAGGAAGGGGGATTCAAAATTCAAACAGGATTCCATAAAAGATTTTTTTCCCTCCTCCCTTGCATATAGCCAAAATTTATTCCTAAAATTTGCTCCAAAAATTCACCCATGCTTAGGGTGTGGGAGTCAAAATTTGATTTAAATTTCAAATTCTATAAATCTTGTGATTTTGTTTGCATGAATAATTATCCACAACTCTAGTTTAAATTCAAAATAAAACCATAGCAACTTTATTTGAATTTAAATAATTGTGTAATATCTTATCCAAAACAAAATCAAATTAGGAGAAAATCTTGTCTTCTAAATCCAACATGTAGCTGCCACCTATAAGTGTGCTAGGATAAGATTTTGTTTAATTCAAATTCAAATAGGATAATCTTTTAAATTTCAAAATATTTATTTAAATAAGATTTTCAAATTTTAAATCAATCTCATATTTATCTTTTGAAAAACAAATACATTAAATTTAAATTTCAAATCTTATTGTCCAAAATAAATATTCACATAAATTAAATATGTATCTCATTTATTGAATAATACAAAATTACAATTTTACCCTTAGCTTCCAGAGAAAAACACCTACTCCATGGAATAGGCTATCCAGATTTTTCTCTTCAATAAATAAAAGAAAACAAGCAATAAATAATACCCCAATCAATTTTCATCTATTAAGGAATTATACGAAGCTAGAAAAGGGACCAATTCGATGTATATAATCTAGGCTATAATAATCCATGTAACTATTATTCTATACCGAATAAACTTGTTACACAATTATTAGTTTTAGAGTCACACTATTATAAACTTAAAACTGCACTCCCAATTATATATAGTATTACTCAAGCCAATGATTAGTTATCGTCCAATGACCTTGTCATATATATAACACCCTCACATTATATCCATGATTAACTTTAGGTCATAGTCCGTTCGACTTGTTAATCAAGCTATCTTAAAAATCTATTATACACCCAATTAAGAAAATGATTATTCACCGTATGTGAACAAGAAGTTATCTGCCATGTTAACGACCTGAGGACTTGTCCATTTTCACATCCAGTGTATAGCTTTTAAGAGGATAACTTTTACTCCTCATTACAGCTATGGTTCCAATATCTATAATCAAACCCTCCATCATATACAAGTCATGTACTTAACGAACTAGTCATAAGCTTACTACCTTTGAGATGATTTAGCCTTTAGAATATCAAAATACACAAGTCATATATATGAAGTGATTCACCTACTCAGGATTAAGGTTATTACATAATAAACGTTGAAAGTGAATAAATCCAATAAAGTGAGCTACGCAAATTAATTGCACTTTGGTCTCAATCTAATATGTCACCACCAAGTAACCTATCTATGTCTCTACTCTAAACAATCAAGACAAATTGTCTCCTCAATTAGCTTTAGACAACATAATAATCTTAATATGAGGTAGATGCTTACTCTAAACCCATAAACTATGGACTATAGATTTAGACTTGTACTTTAGAACATTGTCTTAAAAGTCCATTGTATTCAACATTCTAACAATTTAACAACAAGTAGTTAGAGAGCCATATTTGCTTACATTTATTTTAACATATAAATAGAATAAAGATATAGAGCAATATAATTAATAACCTCTAATATATTATTAATCAGTTCAAAATAAATGAAATACATAAAAAAAAATTTCTTGCTTAGGGCACTCCTAACAGCACCAGAAAGCTACCTGGGTGGGCAAGGTTCGTCCAGTATGAACTTTAATATCTCACAGCTGAGATCTATTAGTAAGCTTCTTTTCTAATCTTTATAATTATCTCCATTTAATTTGTTTCAGTAAGAGTTGAAATCAGAGGTGTTAGTGACATTTTGAATTAAAAATAAATATATATATGAACATTACATCAATGCATAAGCAAATATAAAGAGAAGTTTAGCAAGTAAAACATGAATATATTCCTATATAAAAAACTTAGAAAAAACATATAGCATTACAATGGTAATTTTTAGCGCCTATTGCTCTAAGCTACTAAGAGGTGATCATGAAACAAATAGCCAAAAATATGGAACTCATCCAATTAATATATATTTTCTTAAATCATCTAAGGTTAAGACATATACTAATAACTCCTTATTTGACCACTAATTTAACTAACAGAGCTTCTGTGAAAGGTTAATAATTAAATCAGTCTTAATTATATAACCATTGTTTACGAAGTTTGGCTATTTATGCCATTGAGGGATGGTCCCAGATGGAATATGCCCATATACATTTTCCACATAGGAGATCCAATCTAGTATACTGACAGCGATAAACACCTACTAAAGGTGTGCTCTGGGTGGAACTGATGCGAAGTGTTACCATGCTTTCATGTATAGATCAATAATGGAGGCTATGTGTTTTGTTTGAAACCCTTTTTCACTCAATATTTTAAAAACGATGCAAGTTTTTGTGACATATGTATGATTAATATATCATAAGCGACATTTTTTTTATCCTATATGACATTTTATTAAATATGCATCAAAACAACCATCGAACATATCCATTCATCTATGATAAAACATATAATTTAAATTTAAATTTTGAAAAAATTCAAATTTTAAGCAATTTTAAATCTCATTTATTATACGTAATTTTATATTTTAAAAATTACTTATCTTTATATGTAATTTAAAATTAAAATTTAAAATTAATAATTAGGATTAGGAATTTGCCCAATCCTTTATGGTTAGGCTATAGTCCATGCTACCTCGTAGGCCTAAGCCTGCAAAAAAGTGCACGTGCACAGTGCTTGCTGTGCGCACACCTAACGTGGGTAGCTGCGGGCTCACGCCCACATTCGCCCCACGGCGTGCGCTTTTGGGCATGTGCTTGGAAGCCCACACCAATGCTTACTGCACCCTAACCCACAGGCATATACCTATGGGTTTCACTAGCATGCACCTAGGGCACACGCGCTAGTTAGTGCACCAAGCTCCATATGGGCTTGGTTCCCCTTCCTTGTGCCATATCCTAATTTTCCGATTAGGGTCCCTAATATGGAACCCTAATTAAATTAAGATTTTCCATGCAAGGTTTTTCCAATTATCAAAAATTAAATTAAATTATGGTAAAAATAAATTAAGGTCTTCAATTCTTCATCTCCTTGATGAATAAATTACATCAAATTCCTATACTGTTTCTGATGTACAAAAATTCTAAATATTCAAAGAAATAGATAAAGAAAAATCTATGAGAACATTATGATGATAATAAACCACTCACATGACCACATGAAAAATCTTAAATATAATTTTTCTAAATTCTAAGGAACTATGACATGCAAAATTGGGCAAGATTATAATAATAATAAAATTAAAATAATCATATACATACAAAATCCATGATAACAACATAATAGAAACCCTAGAATGCTACTCTTTAAAATATTAAATCCATACATATATTTAAGGAGAAATTTAGATTGTCTAATTTATATATATAGCAAAATCACGAGTTGGCTCTGACACCATTGTAGAAAAAATAGAATATTTATTCAACAGAATTTTAAAATTTTTTCTTGGATCGTGTTAACTCATGTTGTCATATGCAATAAACTATTCAACAATATACATACCTTAAAGAGAATGTCAGGAATACTAGAGAAGGTGACCAAGAAGGCTTCAACTAAGTAACCTTTTTTACTATTATCCATTCCCGGACAGTAAAGTATGTAGGCACTCAGCTTCTTAATCAAAATTCATGATTAATTACACTTTAGTCTAAGTCCAATATATCAGCACCACTTTAGTCTAATTACACTTTATTTATTTCGAACTAGATAATAAAATTATATTAGAGGTTATTTATTACATTTTCATATGTCCTCATCCAATTTACATGTTAAAATAAATGTAAGCAAATATAGCTCACTGACTGTTTGTGTTAAGCTATTAGAATATTGCATGCAATAGACTTTTGTATGCGATAAGACAACATTCTAAAGTCAGTAATCTAAACTATAGTCCACAGTCTATAGGATTAGATTGACATCTAACTCATGTTAAGACTATTATATTGTCTAAAACCAATTGGGGGGATTGTTTATCTTTATTATTTGGAGCTTTGACTCCCAAGTAAAGACATAAATACATTGCTTGGTGGGGACCAAAGTGTAATTGATCAGCATAGTCTACTTAAGTGGATCATGTCACTTTTGATGTTCATTATACAATAACCTTAATCCTGAGTAGATGAATTGCTTCATGTATATGACTTGTGTACTTTGATGTTCCAATGGCTAAAGTATCTTAGAGGTAGTAAGTTTTTAGACCGGTTTGTTGAGTACATGACTTATATACAATAGAGGGTTTATTTATAGATATTAGAATCATAGTTTTAGTGAGGAGTAAAGGCTATCCTCTTACAGGCATTATACTGGACATGAAAATGAATAAGGCCTTGCGTCATTTGCTTAACAGATGACTTCTTATTCACATATGGTGAATAACCATTTTCTTATTTGGGAGTATAATGGATCCTTAAGATAGTTTGATCAGTTGGTCAAACAGACTTTGACCTAAAGCTGATCATGGATGTCATATGAGGGTTTTGCATATATGACAAGGTCATTGGACGATAGCTCATCACTGACTTATGTAATACGATATATAATTGGGAGTGCAGTTTCAGGTTTATAGTGGTGTGACTTTGAAACTAATAATTGTAAAGAGTTTAATCGATATAGAATAATAGTTACATAGATTATTAGAGCCCACATTATATATATCCAATTAGTCCCTCTACTAGCTCTATATAATTCCTTAACAGATGGTAATTGGTTGGAATATTCTTTGTTGTTTGTTGTCTAGCATTTAATGAAGAGAAAAATCCAGATCACCCTCTCATAGAATTTAGGCTTTTTTCTCTAGGTGTTGGAGGGGTAAAATTGTAATATTATATTATTCAATGAATAGGATAAATATTTGATTAATATTTATTTTGTAAGACAAGATTTGAAATTTAAATTGATTGTATTTAGTTTTTGAAAATCAAATATGAAAATAATTTAAATTTTGAAAATCTTATTTTAAAATAAATATTTGAAGTTTAAAAGATTGTCCTATTTGAATTTGAATCAAACAAAATCTTATCCTAGCACTAGATAAGGTGGTGTTCACTTTTGCGTAAGGGTGGAACTCCTAATTTGAATTTGAATTTTGTTTTGAATAAGAGATTACATAATTATTTGAATTTCAAATAATATTATCATGATTTTATTTGAATTTGAATTGGAGTTATGGAAAATTATCCATGAAGACAAAATCCCAAGATTTATGGAGTTTGAAATTTGAATCAAATTTTGAATTATAATTATCCTAAAAGGCCGAATTTTTAATGGATAAGTCCGAGGAATAGAATTCGGATTTTTGTAGATAAAAGAGAGAAAAATCTTATTTAGATCCTGTTTGAATTTTAAATCTTCCTAAACCCTGGTGGCCGAATTTTTTCAGGGTGATTCCTTGTGGTGGAATCGGTTTTGGGGTTTGGTGGGAGAGAGAAAAATCTTTTTTTGGTCTAATTCAACATTCAAAAGTCACCTAAAATAATTTTATTAATAGGGGTTTTGGTACTCCTATTTTCATTAGACTACAGACTCTCAGGTGAGTGAATTTATTATTGCTTATCTCACTGGCAATAATAAATTCTTAGAGATCTAGGTGGTTGGAAAGAGATAAACTGCGCTAGAGGACCGATCAAAGAATCGAGTATCCATACACTCTGTCGTATAGGAATTAGAGAATAGTAGAGAAGGCTAGTTAATTAAAGCTCCTCGATCACTTCCTCCAACGTTCCTGGTGTTTTCCTCCAAAGGTATATGATCGTAGATAATTTATTTTATATGGCAACACGAGTTATTAAACAATCTTTAAAACATTTTTAAAATTCTGCTACACACTCTAACATTTTTCTCTTACATTCTGATGGTCAAGACAAACCATTTTCTGAATTAGATTTAAACAACGTAATAGTCTTAACATAAGTTATATGCTCACTCTAACCCTATAGACTGCGGACTATAAATTTAGACTACTTATTTTAGAATGTTGTCTTCTTGCATATAAAATCCATTATATGCAATATTCTAACAGTTTAAATACCAAGTAGTCAACAAGCCATATTTGTTTACATTTTCTTTAACATGTAATTAAGTGTGAGGATAGTATAGCAAAAATATAATGAAAAACCTCAATTATATTATTAATCAGTTCAAAATACCTGAAATACATTCTAAATGTCTTTCTTTCTTAGGCCATTCCCAATAACAAAGCGTATCAAACTTACACCCAAAACAAAACCTTGCATATGTCAATGGAACTCTTCCACAACTAACTTTTCCAACGCTTGCAAATTAACCTCACAAAGAGCAACAATCGATTGACAAGCAAATTCTATGTACAAAATCATCAAGTCCCATTTCCCTCTATACGTAACAATGAATGAGAATTGATCCATTTCTACAGCATAGAAACAAAAGAAAAAGATGCATAAAATGAAGCATTACTATCTACATTGTAATTTGCAGTCCTTTACGAGAAACAATTATAGCAATTGTCACTGCAAACTAAACATAGTAAAATTGAAGAGAAAATACATACCAAAACACAAAACTCATTTACACTATAAATGCACTATTTATACCCAATTTACACTTTTGATAGAAATTCACACATAAAACTAGAGGCTAAAATTTACAGTATAAATGCAACATTTACACTCAATTGACAATTTTAACAAAAATTCATAAAAAAACCCGAGGCCAAAATTTACACTATAAATGCAACATTTACATCCAATATATACTTTGACAAAGAAAATAAACACCAAAACACAATGCACATTTAAAAACTTATAAATGGTAATAGTAGATATATTTTTTTTATTACAAACAATAACTGAACAGAAACCTATAATAACAGTAGATATATCAATAGCTTACTTTAAAGATCAATCAGATTTACAATGGATCTAGACTATCTTTGATTAAAATTTCTAGAGAGGCAAAACAACATGTTTTCAAGCAACATATTATAAAAGTGGTAAAGCATATGATTTTCGGATGGGATGTTTTGTTTTCATTCTAATATTCTCCCTTTTTAGAGCCTAACCTATGTTAAGTTGACTTGTCAACTCAAATGCATTACTTCTATGTCGAAAGTGCATCAACCAATTAAACCAACAATTTAGAAATAGATAAGCTTAAAGGCATATTTTTTAAAACATTCTTAGCAACTGAATAGTACCACTACACCAATAAAGAGAAATTATGGATTTATTTACTTTTTATCTCTCTCTCTCTCTCTCTCTGTGACAACCGGGAAATTCAGGCATTCTCAGAAGAAAATGTACAAATGTATGTATATAACAATTTGTACTATTTAAAGAGTGAAATAAATGTATTTATATTATTTAGAATATATTAAAATGTTCTAACAATACTAACGAGTAAAAAATTCAGTGTTGGAAAAATTCACTGAGTTGAAACGGGCAGAACGGTGCCAAAAACGGCATTGAAAACTCTAACCGGTGCAATAAAAGATGGAAAACTTCCGAGATTGATTTTAATCAAACGGAAGCAGTTTAAATTGATCCGACTGCACAGGAGACCTCAGGAACCCGCCGGGACGATTTCAGGAAAATTTCGGCTCGAACCGGTATCGGTCAAAAAGTAGACGAATTAATGTGAATAGTCAAAGTCAAAGTCAAAGTTTACTTTACATTTATGACATCATAAATCCATTTAATAAATGAAAGAAAAATGGTGGTTGGTGGCATTAATGGCCAAGATTAGTTTGCTTTTTGATCTAAAGGCCAAGATTCGGCCAAAATTCCACCATTTTAATTTTTGAAAAATTTGGAAAGAATTAGGCTTGAAAGGTGGTGATTTTTGATTGGTTGAAAGCCAAATTAATTGGCTTTCTTTGTGGTTAAGTCGGCAACTTTTGGGAACAAATGGCCGAAACAAATTTTCAAGCCAAACATAACAAAAATTTTTCTAAGTGTTTTTCATGGTGAGTACGTGAGCAACCCAAGAGAAACCAAGTGAATCCTTCAAGTTTACTTCACAAAATTGGTGTCAAACCTTTCATTGAAGTCTAAGGAAGCAAGTGAACAGGGTAACTTTCCTTGGTTTGAAACTTTTCTTGATTTTTCTTCCAAAAATCCGTGTAATGAATAGTGCAAAGGATGGAAAAATTTTTGGTTGTTTTGATTGATTTGGTGCTTGGGTTTTATTAAGGGTGTAATTAGGAGAAAAACCATGCATTTTGTTTAAAGAAAAACAAAATTTTGGTTGGTTTTCCAAGGGTAAAACCGTGGGTTACCATGAGTAATCAATGATGAATTGTTGTGGTTTAAGTAAAAACATGCTTTAAATCATATTTTGGTCAAATATAAAGCATGATTTGTATGATGGAAAGCTTGAAAAAAAAATTTGGTGTGAAATAACCCTAAAAGGCCGTGGGTTAATTAGGGTTTGGAAAAAAAAATTTTGGCATGATTTATTTGATGTTTGGATTATTTAAATCATGCAATTTATTATGGAAATGATGGATTTGTGATTGAAAGCATGAAAAAAAAATTGGTGTATGTTTCTCTTAATTTGGCCATGGGTTGTAAAGGTTAAAAACCCTAGGAATTGTGTTGAAAAATGCAATGAAATTGGCTTGAAAATGTGTTAGAAAATGACATTGGAATAGCCTAAAATTTGGTTGAAAAATTGAGAAATTTTGGTTAGGTTTTGATTGTGAAAACCGTGGCCAAAAACCAAAGGTAAAATTGAAAGAAAATTTTGTGTAATGTGGTTCAAAATGATAATTGAATTTTGTGAGCTTTTATGTAAAAGTTTGAAAAACTTTTACATAAAATAGGTTTGTGGTATAGTACGTGGCAGGTACATATGGTTCGAGGCGTACCTAATGCCGGTAGCCTTAAATTTACGCCGAAATGCTGCCGAAATTTCAAAAACGGCATTTGGGGTAAAAAGAGAATTAAAAATAAAAGTTTAGGGTCGGGTCGGAAACCCGAGTCCCTAATGGAAAATTGAATAAGGAAAACCTAAGGGGTGGTTCGTGAATAGTAACCCGTCCCCTTAAAAATGTAAAACGCGAGTGAAACTGAAAAACCGACCCCGAGGGGGGGCGTTTTTGGGAAATGAAATAAAGGTCCGAGTCGGGTACGGAAAATCCGAGCCTCGGAGACCTAAGTCGAAAAAGTCTAGATGAACGTTTTAAATACTAGTAAAACGTCTATTTGAGGCTCCGAAATGATAGAAAATCACTAAACCGACGTAAGGGTCGGAATAGTGCTTCCCGAGGGTCAGGAAAGTGAAAAGTGGAAATAAAATAGAAATGAACCCGGTAATAATTAGAAAAGAGTCAGAAAAGTTCCTGAGAGCCAAAAATGCAGTCTGGATCAAGAAAATTCCGTCAGGGGTAAAACTGCAATTTTACCAAAATATAGGGGTAAAATCGTAATTTTGTAAAAATTGAGAAAAATGGGGAAAATGATAAATAAAGCCTAAAAAGTTATAAATAGGTTTTATTTAAGCTTTTTAATGAAAAATAAAAATTATAAATGGAAATGAAATTAACAGACAAAGTTTTGTCTGTAGGATCCCAAAATCGACCTACAAGGAGGGCGATCAAAGATCCAAGAGAGAAAAAGGGAAGAGACTGATAAGGTAAGTTCAGACATTTACCTGTCTGCAACATATAGCATTATTGTTGCTAACTTTGATGTACTAACTATAAGTTAGGTACATATGTGCTACGGGCACTATTATAGAGTAGAGAGAGAGACGTAATGTGCTACGGGCACTATTGAGAATGGACACATCGTTAATTGTGCTTCAGGCACTAGAGCGAGGTTAATGAAACTCACTCACCTAAAATTAAAATGTGAACCATTCCTAACCACGGGACAATGTGAAGTCACCGGGTTAGAATTTTAAAAAGTCGGTAATGAAACCACTTTTGGCGTACCAGCCTTCCGTACAGGGAGGTACTTTTGCCTTCGGGGCTATAAGATTAAGGCTGTGGAGGTCAGCACTGATGTACCGCTCCCAGTCATGTACAATTTTACCTTCGAGGCTATGAGATTAAGGCTGTAGAGGTCAACACTAATGTACCGCTCCCAGTCATGCGCACTTAAATGGTACTGCCAACTTGAGCTCAAAACCAGAACATAAGCAAAGATAATTACCTAAAACTGAAACTATACCATAATTGAGCATAAGACAGTTTCGTAAGGGTACTAACATCGCGGTAGATGTACTGTTGATATACTGTGTTGTGGTCAAACTTACTATTCATAATGAATAGTGGTCAAAGTTACTATTCACATATGAATAGTAGTCAACGGTACTATTTATGATGAATAGTACTATTCATAGAAATTTTATTTCTTGCATGTTTGAACTTACTGAGCCTGTAGCTCACCATTTTTGCTTATGTTGCAGGTAAGCGACCAGCTTAGTAGCTTGTATAATTGGATGGTGGACGGGATAGCGTGTGTCAAATGGGATAAGTGGGCGAGGGATATGGTCCTACCAGAGTCTTTCCGCTGAGCGATAAAAGAGAAGGGAAAAAGAAACAGTCTTTTGTAATAGTATATATTTTACGAAAGTATTGTATTATGTAAATTACTTTGTACTTGTCAACAAAGTAAATAGTGGGAAATGGTTTACATGATGTTTAAAGAAAAAAAAATTTTCCCAAAAAACTGTAGGAAAATAAACCGGTAAAAACGTATCAAAGTGGCGCAGCGGAACAATAAAAATTTTTAGATCGTTAAATATCTCATGATGCCATATACAATAAATCAACAACAATTAAAACTCATACCTCAAGGACGCCAATGAACAGGAGGAGAGTGACCGGAGGCTTCAACCAACTAGCCTTCTCTACTATTCTCCAATTCCCGAATGGCTGAGTGTGTGGGCACTCTGAACCTCGATCGGTATGCTAGCACTGCTAGTCTTCTTCCGACCACCCAGATCTCTAAAGAACTTTATTGTCACGATGAGCTGTGCAACAATAAGCCTGCTCACCTGAGAGTCTGTGGTCTGAGAGAACTGGAGTGGCAGGACCTCTATTTATAGACCTGCATGAGGTGAATCTCTGAATTTGAATTGGACCAGGAAAAGATATTTTCCCTTATCCAAACCCAAAAAATCTGAATTTTCCAAGGGAGAATCTCCACAATTAAATTCGGTTTTTCTAGATAAATCCAATCCAAATCTTAACAAGATTTTAGCTAGAATTTTATCTCCCTTTTTCCAACCAAAAAATCCGAAATTCACAAGGAGAAAATCCTCCAAATTTTCGGCCACTTTTAGGATAAGGGAGAATCAAAATTCCACTAGGATTTCTCAAGCAAAATCTCATCTTAACCTTATCCAAAAATAACCGAATTTCCTAGGATTAGGGATCCAAAATTTCGGCCACTTTTGGGAGGAGAGAGAAACCAAATTCAACTAGGATTGAAGCTTGAATATTCCCTTGAATCTTATCCACAAAATCCGAAATCTTTCATGAGGATTATCCTCAAAATTTCGTCCCTTATTTGTTGGGATTTGGATTCAAAATTCAAGTAGGATTCTAACAAGATTATCCTCTCCAAATCCAACTCAAATTCGAATTTCAAACCTTGTGGATTTTCCACAACAAATTCGAATACTACTTGGACTGTGATTCAAAATTTGAATTTCAAATTTCAAATTCAAATTTCAAATTCAAATTTCAAATTTCAAATTTCAAATTTCAAATTTAAATTTCAATTTCGAATTTCAAATTCAAATTTCAAATTCAAATTTCAAATTCAAAATTCAAATTTCAAATTTCAAAATTCAAATTTCAAATTTCAAAATTCAAATTTCAAATTCCACAAAACGGTTGTATTTCATATTCTTGTTCTCATGGATAATTTTCTACAACTCCAATCCAATCTCAAATAAAATCATGGCAACTTTATTTGGAGTTCGAATAATTGTGTACTCTATTATCCAAAACAAAATCTGAATCCAACCGGAGAGAATCTTGTCTACCATCCTAATCCTGTGTCATCACCATCCATGCATAATAAACTAGCCAATAGCATACACAAATCAATTTGCCAAACATTAAGGAATTATGTGGAGCTAGTAGAGGGACTGATTGGACATATATAATCGGGCTCCCGTGATTCCATATGATCATCATTCTGTACCGAACAACTCAATCATATGATCACTAATTTCAGAGTCACACCACTATAAACCTGAAACTGAACTCCCAATTATATACCGTATTACGTAAGCCTGTGACGAGCTACCATCCAATGACCTTGTCATATATGCAAAACCCTCATATGATATCCATGATCAGCCTTAGGTCAAAGTCCGTTTAATCCTACTGATCAGGCTATCTTAAAGTTCCATTATACTACCGAATCTAGAAAATGATTATTCACCATATGTGAATAAGAAGTCATCCGCCCAGCAGACGACCCAAGGCCTTGTCCATTTTCACATTCAGTATAATGCCTTTAAGAGGATACCTTTAACTCCTCAGAGCTATGATTCCGATATCTGTAAACAAACCCTTCATCGTATACAAGTCATGCACCCAACGAACCGGTCTATAAGCTTACTACCTCTGAGACGCTTTAGCCATTGGAACATCAAAGTACACAAGTCATATACATGAAGTAGTTCATTTACTCAGGATTAAGGTTATTGCATAATGAACGTCAAAAGCAGATTGATCCACTCATAGCGGACTACGTAGATCAATCACGCTTTAGTCCCTGTCTAATATGTCACCACCAAGCAACATATCCATGTCTCTACTTGGGAGTCCAGCTCCAGACAGTCAAGACAGACCGTCCCCTCTAAGGCTTTAGACAACATAATAGTCTTAACATGAGTTAGATGCTCGGTCTAACCCCATAGACTACAGACCATAGTTTAGACTGCTAACTTTAGAACATTGTCTTCTCGCATACCAAAGTCCATTGCATGCAACGTTCTAACAGTTTTAACACAAGCAGTCAGTGAGCCATATTTGCTTACATTTACTTTAACATGTAAATAAGACGAGGACAGATAGCAATGTAATGAATAACCTCTAAGTATAATTTTATTATCCAGTTCAAAATGAATACATCAAAATGTCTCTAATACTTAGGGCATTTCCTAACAAAAACGTCATGATTTAAAGAGAAAGAGATTAGCCGGCGACCCATGAGAGTACAATCTATCGCAGTTAACGATAAAGCTTAACTGTAATAGTATTGTATGATCTCTACGAGGGGCAGGCCGCCACACTCTCTCTATAAAGAGTTGCCTCATTTCCTTGCCTTCTTGCTCTATCACCACAAAAAAAAATGAAAACAAAATCACACTGGAACACAAAAGCAAAAGAATATGATTAAATTCACAAAGCAACCAAGCACAAAATAAAGAGAAAAGAGGAAAAAAAAGCCGTAAATGAATCATAACAAATAATAAAAGTGTAAATTCAGAAAATCAATTGATAAAGGTGAAAATTGAGCAACAACAACGTAGAAATAATAAAAGAAAAATCAAGATCATAAAGAAACAAATTGTAATGAATCTGCAAATGAAGAATAAAATTACCTGTAAAATTGACCTGTGCGATAACACGACCAGTCATTCCTAACCCTATCGTTGTTAACCCCCCCTCCCGTCCCTTCACTCTGTCGCCTTCCCCTCCCCTCACCCGTTGACCTTCACAACAACACGGCTAATAACCCCTCATCCCCCCTCACCTCTCCTTATCGCCCTCTCCTCTCCCTCACCACAACACTATATATTATTTTTTGACTTAATTATATATGATATAAAACAAGAATTTTCATAGCTAATAATGTACAAATAATATAAATTTTAAAACTTTATAAGTAAATTTCACTTGTGTTTCATAAAAGAAAAGATATATTGTCTAATAAACATATTAAAGTATCACAATCATATTAAATAAGTTATTATTTTATATATATTTAATTTAAACAGGTTAATTCGGGTCGACACAATTAACATGATTAATAAATGAGTTGGGTTTGGGTTTGAGATTTGACACAATTATTAAATGGGTCGGATTTGAGTTCAGTATAATAGTGTCAATTAAGAAGCATAACATGACATGAATACGACACGATAACATGAATTGCCAACCCTACCTAACACCGCTGGAAAACGTCTATTGGAATGGAATTCATCAAAAAATAATTCAAAATTAGAACAAAATTGAACAAACCCAGAAACAGAAACCACAATATCCAAGTATGGTTGGAAATGAGAATTAAAGAAAATTGCACAGAATACAAATCTCCAATTGCTTTAGATGGAATTGATCAAATTGCTGATATGCAAATTACCCTAAAAAAAATACATAGTAAAAAAAATTAACTAAAAAAGAATGAAAAGAACTTCTTCCTCTCTGGTAGACTCGACAGCCAAAGAAGAGATTTGACACGGCCGGAGAAGAAAAAAACTTTTGCACAAATTGAAATAGACCCACAAAAATGTCAAGGGTAGGAAAAGGGCTTGGGGGCCATTGGTCAACAAGGGTCACGACGAGTAGGTGTGGAAAGATCCACTTATGTGAAAGGCCTCCAGCCGCGATGGAAAAACGATGGGTTACTATCGGTGGCAAACAGCAAAGAAGGTTCAAACCCATTATAGTGGTTGCGGCGAACGGACATAGCCAATGATGTGCGGTAGAATCGGCTGTGAGGCAAATTTGCTGAGTGACATTGTCTTTGGCCTTGCTGGTGTTCTCCCACTTCCCACCATAGGTACCTGCATAAATCTGGGTTTCATTTCTTCAAGACTTCAAGCTCAATCCACTTTTAGAAATCAAGATAAAGGGATTGAATATGAGGAAGAATCATATTATGATAAAATATAAGGTTAATTTTATAAATTATTTATCTTTTATTTTGCTAGGATTTAGTGTTACTAAAACAATGCACACCCTCAATCATTCACATTCAAATGGAATAACTATCATTGGATGTTACCTCATAGATGAGGTAAAAAAAAAAAAATCTTAATAGCTTTTTTTTTTTTTATGAGATCTCTTAAAAAAAAAAATTTGATTTTCTAGTAGAGATAAATTGTTAATTTGTAAAAATAAAATAAAATAAAATAAAATAAAATAAATAAATCAAAAGATTTTTTTAAATGGTTAGTTAACATTATATTTTCTCCAAAAAAAAATCCATTACTCTAAACTGCTCAATTAACGCCTAATTGAATGATTATATGTATAATTTAATAATAATTTCATATATAACTCTACTATAAAGTGAAAGATTCAAATCGCCTGTAAAACTAAAATAATAATAATTATTATTATGCCTAATTGATTGCATGGATATAGGCTTTGCTTTATCTTCGTCTTCTTTTTTAAATTTGGGATGGAAAGATTTAAACTATGCACCTGGTATAATCCTTGCTTTTTAAATCCAATGGTTGCTTTTCATTTTTTATTTTTTTCTTTTCTAGAAAACATAACAGCTTCTCCTTAAGAATCTCAAAAGCCTGATTGGTCACAACGGATTTAGATCAATTTGATGAAGACTCTTTTAAGTTTTCACCTGAGGCTTCAAATTTGATTGGGCCAGCCCTGTCCACAACGACCCATCTCCTTAGCTAGATGACTTCACAACCCATCTCCTTCTATCGAGCGGAAACCACTCCAAGTTGTCTCATCTGTCGAGATAATCACACAACCGTAATCCATATTATGTTCGAACCCATACTCATCATGATGGTTTGTTTGTAACAATCCACCACGTTAGGGCACAACTCAACGGCTTCGACTTGGAGCTACAACATGGTGGACTGGCTCTAATATTAATTATTATAAATCTATTAGGCAGTATTCATCATTGTAAAATCGGCTTGCAAAGGGAGTGCACCAAGAGCATATAAACCCACGTATCAATCTCACAATTATTTCATTTGGGACTTCTGCTATGTGACACAAACCATGTGTTTTGTTGTGAATGAATCTGTATCATGCATTTCACAAGCAGCAAAGCATTAGCGTTATCTAAAAATGAATTAGTTAGCATTGTTAGATACCTTTCATCTCACACCTGAACTTATATTCAAACATTTGCATAAAAAAAATCCATGCATCAGCTCTTCATTATTTATTTGAAGTAAATATCAAAGTATCTGAAAGAGAGATTGGATTATTACCTGAAATATTCACAAAGTGAAGTACCTTTCTCAAACTCAAACTTAAAAAGAAATATTGGCTTTAATCCGTAACTACACAAGGATGAACACACCCTTTTCAGAGTAAACCTTACATATTGTTTCGTAAGTGATCAGTTAGAGACCATGCTCTCAGTCTCTTTGACAAACCCATCTCCTGTCCAATCTTTGTCGGACTGCAAACCCTTCCAAATCGCTTTCCTCTGTTTGATTGCTTCTTGCTGTCTTCTTACCAAGTCGGTGTGAGTGGTAAAATATTCAAGGGAAGCCCTAGAGAATTGAAAATATATATATGTATATATCCCGAACAGAGGAAGAAGAAAGCTAGGGAATGAGATTTATTGTTTGTCATAGAATTTCTTAGATGCTGAAGGCAATACCATGCTGCAAAATCTTAACACAATTATAAAGGGAAAAAGAAAAGTACATACCCTCTAAAATCTTCAATTGAAGAGAAATTGTGCGATCTCATAAAATCTTTCAACTCTTCACATAGTTTCTTCACAAGGCTGTAACCATGCATCATAACCCCAGTACAGACCTACAACAAAATTCAATGACCTCAATCTCACTCACTTCAGTATAACACCATCACATCCTCGAAGGAAAATAAGACAATAAAGCCTATTAAAAAAACAAAATAAGAGAAACAATAAACAAACTATAAAACCTTAAAACAGAGCTGCAGCATTACTTGGGAGTAACAACTAAGTGACATCTCATGAACAAAACTACACTTCTACAGAGTTTCCAGCTAGTAATTTCCACCAAGATTAGCATGTGTGTGTGGGTGTGTGTCAAATGAAGCCATTAATGCCACACAGATAGAAACTTTTCACATTTTTCATCCTACCTGAACAGTATTTGCTCCGAGAAGAATAAATTCGGCCGCATCACTACCTGTCTCAACACCACCAATACCTGAGAGCGAGTAATCCTTGTCATTAAATTTTGACTTCATCATCTTTGCAATGCTCATCACTTTCGCAAGTGCAATAGGATGGACTGCCTTCGAAGAATAGCCTCCAGGAGTTGAGTACCTAATCGAAAATGTAAGCAGTTAAACTTTCTGAGATACAATGTAAAACCACAATCTGTTTGACAAAGTTTCTGCTTCAAACCCCTCCACACAAGGCTCGGGACGTAAAGTGTCCAGATTGATTCCCATCACACTCATGATTGTATTGATTGCTGCTATGCCGTTGCATCCCGAGCTCAGAGCTACCCTGGCTGGCTGTATAAAAGAGGATGATTGATGAGATTATTAAGAACCTATTTTTGCCAGTTTTTGTTCTTTATCATCCGTTCTTAATTAATTTTAATAATAAAAAAAAGGAAGTGCTGAGAAAATTTCTGTCTTCTGCTATTTGCATAAAGACTAAAGAAAAAGCTGTAAACAGGTCATACAAATAGGAATTAGCATTGACCCCTGAATAATCTGATTAACCCTAAGACCCTACCAACATCGAAGAAGATAGCTAGCATTTTGACCATCCGGATTTTCCCCTCTAAGAAAGAAGGTAAACCTGGCCTTCAATATGGTGAAAATTACTACAATTTTTTTTTTATTACATAGGAATGGGTGTCTCCAATTAAAAGTTATGATAATTTTGATCTTTGTTTGCTAACGTAAAAATATATTCCCAATAGAAGCATCTCACAAGCCAGATTTTCAATTCATTTTCCATCAAGACAGCAATTCTAGCACAAAATTATATCAATCTCACTGATGCAATGAAAAAAAAAAAAAAAAAGTATTAAGAAGCAAAGCAGTGTTGTTCTATGTGCCAAATTACACATGTCAGTGTTGTTCTATGTGCAGACAAAAGTCTAACCTTTAGCAACCGAAAAATAAGACAGCACGCCATACAAAAATGTGTAATATATTTTCTTTATTTTTTGAAGAGATGAAAGTCAAAATTTAGAATGCATAAGTTAAAACCGCACAGAGAAAAACAAGGGAGAAATTTACCTGGGTGATGTCTGTGATGTTAGGAGTCATCTTTGCCCAAACAGGAATTGTAGCTTTCGCATTAATCCAACCACAAACCTCTTCCAAAAGCGCACAATCTTGACCTACTGCAGCGCCCATCTTGCGCTCTGGCATACCATGAGGGCAAGAAAAATTGATTTCCAAGGCATCCTTAAGAGAAAATATATGAAGGTTAGACAACGAAATTCCCATGTTAAACAAACGTACTAAAAATTCAAGCAATACAACGGCTTACAACTCCAGTTTGCTCTACTCGATCGATAAGTTCCACCCAAGCAGCTTTATTGTATTCCTCCATAATTGAAGCAATCAGAATTCTATCTGGATATTCTTCCTTTAGTTGCTTGAATTCCTTTAGCATGGTTTCAAGAGGCCTATCACTAATTAGCTCTATGTTCTCCCACCCAATAATTTGTCCTTTGGGGGAGCCATTAGCACCAGCTCGTAACCGAGCATACCGAGGAGTGACATTAATTACTTTTGCTGCATCAAGGGACACCTATCAATATAATAAACAGGAATCAAATACTGAACTATGAACACGGGGAAAAATAGAAAAAACTTCAGATTCATTTCACTTTGTTTAAAATTCTGAGAGTAAAGCGTAAAAAACATAGATCTTGCACCATGATTTAGAATAACACTAAAAAATGGTAAATGAGAACCTAAAAGCTCTTCCCTTTCAACACTATCCAAACTAAGAGTACAATCCAATCCCACATCATTTTGTTAATCTTAAATTAAATAAAGCAAAAACGAAAAAGAAAAACAGAGATCCGACATTACAATTTGTATTCACTTGAAATCATCGAAAACCAGAAAGCTATTCCCTATAAACCAAAATAGTTTTTCAATACGATGCAAACTAAGAGTATATTCCAATCCGAGATCGTTTTGTTACTTTTTATGACAGGCAACACAAACCATTACTTTTCTTCATTTTTTATTTTTAATTATAAACTATTGCTCAGCAAAATTGACCCTGTTGAAGAAAGATCAAGTTTCTCTAAATTCATCCCCCCATTTACATTCTAAAATGAGTAACATCATAATTTGCAAATTGTTCAGCCAATAAAATTTACCAAGAATTTTATCATCTGTTCTCCCAAGACTTCTTGATGATTCAGATTCAGATTTACCATGATGGGTAAAAGTAAAAACAACAGGATCATCAATCAAAATTGGGCCCCAAATCTGATCAATTGGGGACCTCCAATACAACCGGTCAGTATACTATTATGTCATATGAAGATCCACTTTTCGAAACAGATGGCCAAACAAAAGTGTAAAAACACTAAACAAAATCCAAGCAAGGCCTTATCTTCACTCTCATTTTCTAAGCACAATTAAACAAAACAAAAAAAGACTCACAGTTTTGGCAATCACAGCACCCCAACCCTCGTCAAAGGCCTTCTTCATGACGGTGTAGTTAGTCCCGGGTGGACCCGACCCGATCACAAACGGGTTATGCATGTGCAGTCCATTGACAGTCACACTAAGGTCAGGCTCTTTCTGGGTCTCGGACGCCAAAACCCTGAACCCAACTCTGCTTGATCGGAGTAGAAAACCAGTTTTGGGACGAGTTTTGGCGAATTCAGCAACTGGATCCCTAGTTTTGATCTGGATAAAGCTGAGAGACGCCATGAATGAAAGCTTTCTTGTTGCTGTCCTCTGTGAATATCCTGACTGAAGAAAGAACGAGGAAGAAGAAGAAGATAATAATTGAATCTGAGTTAAAGTATTCGAACGAGGTGAGAGAGAACGTGGAATCAGCGGAATCGTTTGCGCCTTTGTACTATTGGATTGATTTGGGAGGTCGACAAGATCCGAATAGTTTATTTTGATTATTATTTACAGATTGCATGGTAATAGAACCCTTCGTTGACTAGATAGATATTAATGACCAGTAAAAAATGAGCAGTGATACTTGTTTTTCTCTTTTTTTCCCTTTTTTTCTTTTGTAATCCCAAGCCCTGTCAACTTGTAAAAAAGAAGAGTTTTTATTTATTTTTATTTATGAAATTAAACTTATCAATATATCAATTCTAATTTTAATTTTTTTAAAGTATAATTTATATATATGTATTTATTAATAAATATAATTAATTAATATAATAATATTTTAAATATTAATAATAATTTATATATTTATATAGATTAATATTTAAAAATTTTAATTCGAGTTTGTATTTTTAGTATTTTTTTTTAAAAAGTTGGGTAAGAATTATTTATTTGGTTGACAAATGTTGTAAAGTAGCACAAGTCATTTGTCATAATCTCCCTTGCTTATCAATAAAATAATAATATTTCAAACACGTATTAATAAAATAACAATAATTTATATATTACATAAATTGATAGTTAAAAATTTGAATTAGAGTTTGTGTCCTAACATTTTTCTTTATAAAAAGGGTTGGGTAAAAATTTTTTATTTAGTTGACAAATGTTGTAAAACTAGGAAAAGTAGCATGAGTCATTTGTCATGCTCTATCCTGCTTAGTTAAGAAACTACCAAGGGCACTGACTTTGTGGTGAATTAGATTTTTTTTAATGGTTAATTGTATGTACTAATAATCCTTAAACTAGGATGAACATTTGGTCAGCCTCCTTAGTTTGTGCTCCATCGGTTACTACACCAAACTATCAGTTTTGCTCATTTCTGAAATCATAATTGCTTGCCAAGTTGTTGGAACCACACCAACCGCACCACAATGGGCCTCAGGTGTTTGGTCGATGCAACTCCAACCTGAGTTTAAGCCAAAAAAAAAAAAGGCTTTAACAATAGCCTTGTCGGAGAAGATTGTTGGTGGCAATAGTGAAGATTGATAGTAGCAACGTCAGTGGTAGATTTTACTTCTCAGGATCTGCGGCTGATAAACGAAAAGAAGAAAGAAGGAAGGAGAAAAGGGGGTTGGAGTAGGGGTCACGTGCATTAAATGGAATGACATCGTTCCTTATGCGATGTTGTAAATTAGAAAAAAGCCAAAAAGGAATGAGTCCAATGGGATGGGTTAGGCTGCAAAAGTTAGGCTTGGGTTGGGCTAGGGTTTTATCAATTCAGTGATGTAGAGTGGAGTTGGAGAGGTTGAGAGAAAAGAGTCAAAGTGGCAGGGGCAAAAGGAAGAGGCCATTAGAGAAGAAGAAGGGTGGAGGGTGGAGGAAGTAGAGGGAAAAATCCCACTGATGGGAGGAGGGAGGAGGCCACTGATACGGTTAGGTTATGGTTGAGGGAAAAATCCCAAAACCACAACCACCCACACCATTTGCCTCTTAGTGCAATTGACCGACCGATGCAATCAATAATGGGGTGTCGTCGACCAATCTGGTAGTCGTGTTTGACTTATCTCAATTTAGGGTTTTAATGTTAAACCTTACCTACAGTGTCTATAATGTTTTGATCCTTACTCATTTTTTTTAAAGTTGAAATAGTCTTGAATTCTTAAAAAAGTTACAAAAGCTATTATTTTTAATGGACTCCATTAATTATAGTTAATGGATTGACTTTATTATTTAGTTGTTCCCTAAATTATTAGGTTAGTGATGCTTTGGTCCCCTTTTCTTATTAGTTGAAAGATCAATGTAATTGAATTTAATAAACTACCCTTAAAAAAATAAGACAATAATAGTTTGAAAAAGAAAAAGAAATCCAAACTATTATTTTTTTGCTTTCACTCTCTTCTCTTCCCCTCGATCTCCTTGTCTCTTTTTCTCTCTTAGTCAATTTTGTGACAGCGATGACCTAGGCTGCTTTTGACCTTCCGACAATCTTGATTGATCACATAAGGGGCTAGTAATGGAGGGATATATGGGCAGAGATAGGGAGATTGACAAAGAGAGAGAAAGAGAGATAGAGAAGGAAAGAGGAGAAAGAGAAAGAGACTGGGAGATTGAGAAAGAAATATATTCTTTCAATTTTTAATTTCTTTTTCTTATTTTTAAGGTTTTTTATTTTTTGTTATTTTCTTATATTTAATTTAGTAAATCTAATAAAAATTGAGGTTTCAAATAAAAAGAGAATGCGGATAAAACACCATAAACAAAATAGTTTAAAGACCAACCAAGCATTAAGTCAATCCATTAATGATAGATTACAAAATCCTTAAAAAAAAAAAAGGATCTTCTGTAACCTTTTTAAGAATTTAACATCATTTTAACTACTGAGAAAATAGTAGGGACTACAAAACATCACAAACGCAACAAGTTAGGGACTAACCAAGTAATTTCCATATTTGTTTTTAACTTGAGGGTGGGGAAATTAAAACTCTACACATTTAGAAATAGTCACGTATGATATTACTGTTAGGTTATGTTTGTAATTATATTTAATTTTTATAAATTATTTTTTTTTCTCAAAACAATTTCCGGTCTTTCACAATCACCCCTCCTTAAAAAATTTCGTCCTCAAAAATTGGAACAAATGGGGGTACTTGGCTTTCATTTCATCTTCTTTTTCCTACGTAGCCTCTTCTATGTTATGATTTCTCCATAAAACTTTAACTAGGGGAATACTTCTATTCCTGAACATATTTTGTTCTCGAGCAAGTATTTGTACTAGTTGCTCCTCATAAGATAGATCTTCTCAAACTTGTATTGGTTCATAATTAAGAACATGTAAAGGATCCGATATATACTTCCTCAGCATCGACACATGGAAGACATTATGTACTGAGGATAACTCAAGTGGTATCGCTAACTTATAGGCTACCTTTCTAACTCGACCAATAATCTAAAAAGGTCCTACATGTCATGGAATCAGCTTCCCTTTTTTTTCAAAGCGCATAACACCTTTCATTGGTACAACCTTTAAAAACATGAAATCCCTTTTGTCAAATTCTATGGATTTTCGTCACTTGTCTGCGTAGCTCTTTTGACAACTTTGCACTGTTTTCATCCTTTATTGGATTTTCTTAACTGCATCAATAATCTCTTGAATAAACTTGGTCTTATGTAGCTCTTTCTCTTTTAAATCATACCAATAAATAGGAGATTTGCATTTCCTTCTATATAAAGCTTCGTAAGGAGCCATTTAAATAGAAGCTTGGTAACTATTATTGTCACAATTGAGAAATTTTACTGTTCTCAGAAATTTTATATAATATATGCACACAATGATTTCTATGTGTATAATTGTAAAACATATGATTTAATACTATTTAGAATGCAATGAAATGTTATAACCATGCCAAAGTGATTGTGAGTAAGAATGGAAAATTTTACTGAACCGAAATCGGACAAATGATGCCTTTTCGGTTTCAAAATTTTTAGAAATATACTGTAAGCCACTAAAAGATGGAATACTTACGGTATGGATTTTTAGTCAAACCGAAGTGAAATAAGGAAAACTGATCGCATGGACAGCCTCAGAAACTCGTTCACACGATTTCAATGCAAAACTGTTCGGTTTGACTTTTGGTCAAAAAGTTTGACCTAAATTAATGAAACGAGTCAAAGATTGGATGTTAAATTTTGAATGGATGTAAAATTACATCCAAATCCAAGGGCTAGGGTTTAAAGTTACTTTAATCCAATGGTTCGGAAGCAAAGTCAACATGAAAAGTCAAAGGAAACTTAACAAAAATTTCAAGAAAATTCTAGGGTTCATATGTGGTAGATTTTTAGAGGAAAAACAGAAAACAAATCTGCCCAATTTTGTTTGATTACAAAACAGCCCTTAAAGGTTGTTAAAATTGCCTAAAAAGCTTACAAAAATGCCCCCAAGACAATTGCAAATTGATCCCTCATTTTTTGCTCCATATATACATGGTTTTGGCAAGAAAGAACCTAGAAAAATTTTGGTTCTTCAGCCCCCATAGTAGCCGTGTGTTTCCTCCATTGAAACCAGAAAAATTTTTCAAATTTTTCTTCAAGAAAGTGTGCAAAATTCATTCCCAAGCTCAAGAAATCAAGAAAGCAAGGTAAGTTTCCATTTTTGCATGGTTTCCTCTTCTTTTTCCATGAAAAATCCGTGTGGAGATGGGCTGATTTTGAAGTGAAAAATTCAATTTTTGTTTGATGGATTTTTGCCTTAAAGAATGTTAATGGCATAAGGTTAAAATAAGCAAGGAATTATGAGCATGAAAAATCAAGTTTAGGGCATTTTTGCTTACAAAATCTGTGAGCTATCTATGGCATGGAAAGGTGAAATTTTTGATGTTCACTTGGTTGGTTTTTGGTGTTGAAAAGCATATGGAAATGAAATGAAAGAAATGGATGAAATGGAATTGAAAAACATTAATTATTGTGCTTGTTTCTCATGTTAAATCCATGGCATTCAATAGGTGAAATGGGAAATTTTGTTGATGAATTTAGATTGTGAAAATGGTGTTAACATGTAGAGAAATCAAGTAGAGGAATGAAATGAGAAAAATAAAAGTTTGTGCTTGAATTTTCAATTGAAAATATGTGGCTTTCTAAGGGGATAATGCATGAAAATTTGATGAGTTATGCTAGGTTTTGGTGTTGTAATAGATATGTGTTAATGTGGAAAAATGATATTTTGAAACAAAAATTTTGTTTAGTATTCCTAAGAAAAATCGTGTATAGGTTAAGGGTAAAAATGTCATTTTAGCATGATGTGTTATGGAATAGAACAATGTGGAAGTTGTGATTTAAATCGAGCCTAAAAATGAGAAAGAACGAGTTGAAATCCCGTTGAAAACGATTAGGTTTTAACGGAAAAATTTTACATAAAAAGTTTGTTACTTTTACGTAAAATTAGGTTTGTCGTATAGTACGTGGTAGGATAGACTAGGTTAGATGGTTTCGAGGCGTTTTCTAAACACCGGGGACCTAGAATTTTAGTAGAAATACTGCCAAAATTTTCAGGACGCCTTAAGGGCAATTTGGTAAACGAGGGGTGAAAATAGGGTCAGGAATCAGAAACCCGATCCCCCTCGGGGACCTAGGCTTGAGAAATGGCAATGGACGATTTTGAAAGTAGTAAAATGTCCATTTCAGGCCCCGAAAGGTTAGAAAAACAAGAAATGACCCCGAGGGTCGGAATAGTACCACTTGAGGGTTTGGTGAATAGTAACCTGAGCATTTCGGCAGGACATGTCGTAAAAGCTCGGTAAGGTTTAACAAAAATTATTTTATGATTTTTGGGACTAGAAAATCCAATTAAAACACTAAAATGGAAATTTTACGGTCTAGGGTCCCATTAGGGGTAAAATGGTCATTTTGATCAAAATTTTCTAAAATGCTAGAAAAAGACCGTAAAAGCCTCAGAAAATGGTTTAATTAAATTTTTAAAGACCAAAATAAGGCTGTAAGTCAGAAAAATAGGGAAAAATCCCGCTAAGGGTAAAATGGTCATTTTGTCAAAAAGTTAAGAAAAGTCATATTAAGGCCCGGAATGGTATCTTAAGGCTTTAATTAAGGTTTTAATGATTAAATTCAAAATTTTAAATAGTACACGGGCGTGTACTAGAGAAACACGAGCGTGTAGTAAATGATTCATAAACCCGAGAGATACACGGCCATGGACACAGCCGTGTACCAGGCCGTGTCATAAGTACAAAATTGAAAAATAAACCCTTAAATGTATAATTGGGGATCTAGAATCAGAAATTTTATATTTTTATGATATTTTAAATATCAAATGAATAGTAAAAATAACTGTGATTTATTTCGGTTATAGGGAATCAACAAAAAGGCGATAAAAGTATGCCGGTTGATCCTGGCAAGGAAACGCTAGCAAAATATCTGTAAGTTCAGGCATTTATATGTTTGCAATATGAATTTACTTAATATGTTTATATGTTATGTATGACATGTAAATAAATATCAAGGTGCTATATGCACACTAACATAGGAAATAAAATAACCACAAATAAAGAACGTAATGTAAGAGTGTTCCAGACCCAGGAGGCAGCATTAATGCCACTGGTTAGGAACCACATGAAAAACGGTAATGAAACCAATATTGGCGTACCGGCCTCCCACACAGGTGGAGGTTTCTCATATTATGTTATATTATATCAAGATCATGTAGACTGTAGAGGATTGGCCAGTGGGTCGCTCCCCAGAGTCCCTTTTAGTCATGCGCGCACTACGGTACGACCAATCATGGGGCCCAAATCCAGAACCTAATGCAAGATAAGACCTACGACTTAAGAATTACCATAATTGAGCATAATATGTACTAACTTTATGTGTAGCATCTTAGGTCAAAGTCAACATGAATAGTGTCGATCCAAGTCAACTTTACTATTTATGATCAAAAGTCAAAGTTACTATTCATGTGAATAGTATTTTTTATGATTTTATGTTTTATGTTCTAGTATTTATATTTGAACTTACTGAGCTTGTCGCTCACAAGTTTATTCATATTGTAGGTAAGAAGCCTGTACACTAGTAGCAAGTGGATGGATGGGGAGTGGGATCTGCATTTGCCGTTAGGGCTGGGCGAGGGGAATGGTCCTGCTGATGGTTGTTGCTGAGCGATTTTGAAAACTATTTTGAAATGTTGTAACATGATATAAATTAAGTACAACAAAGTATGATATGTATTTCAGTAGATGTTTTATGATGTTTTACAACTTTATGGTTTCAAGATCGTTTTAAAAAAAAAACCCCAATTTTCATGATAAAATCTTAAGTTTAAAATACGAATGGTAAATAACAAGTACAAGTTATAAGTAAGTTACCAGCGACCCATTGAGCTGACAACCTATCATAGTGGACTCTAAAGCTCTGCTATGCTAATACTATTAGCCTCTATGAAGGGTGGGCCACCATAGTTATTATAGGATAATTCTATCAGTGGCAACTTCTTATTCCATGCTCCCTTAAAATCTAGGGCACATGCACAAAGCATATCCTCTAATGTTTGGATTGTGCACTCAAACTGTCCATTAGTCTGGGGATGAAAAGTAGTGTTGAATCTGAGCCTATAAACACTCTTCCAAAAATTTGATGTAAACTGACTATCACGATCTGATACTATCATTGTCGGTACTCCATATAACCTTACAATATTGGAGATATATAGTTCTGCTAGTTTTTTAATGTGTACATCATCTTTACAGGTGTAAATTGAGCTGATTTAGTCAATTAGTCCACCACTACCCATATCATATCATATCCTTTACTAGTCTTGGGTAATCCAACCAAAAAATCATGGTCACATGTTACCATTTCCATTCCAGGATCTCTAGTGGCTGTAACTCACTTGCCAGCCGTTGATGTTTAGCTTTGACCTTTTGGCATGTTAAATAATGACTGATGTGTTTAAGTAAGTCATTCTTCATCTTTCTCCATCAAAAGTGCTGTTTCAAGTCCTGATACATCTTCGTACTGCCAGGATGTACAAAGTAAGGGGTATTGTGAGCCTCAGTTAGGATTCTATTCTTCAGATCCTCATTGTCTAGTACACAGATCCTTTCTTGAAAAAGTAACATCCCATCATCAGAGATGTTGAATTTTGACTTTTCATTCTTGGGAAGCTTCAACCTTAAACCTTCCAAGAACAACATCTAGCTCCTGAGCTTCTTTAATTTCCTCAAGGATGGTTGGTTTGAGTTGCATTATAGCTAATTTTCCTGAAATTAGCTCTACTCTTAGTGAGGAAATCTCATGTTGAAGTGGCTTGGGCAACATGTCGATGGTTACTTTGTGACAACCGGAAAAATCAGGCATTCTCGGAAGAAAATGTACAAATGTATGTATATAACAATTTGTATTATTTAAAGAGTGAAATAAATGTATTTATATTGTTTAGAATATATGAAAATGTTCTAACAATACTGACGAGTGAGAATTCAGTGTTGGAAAAATTCACTGAGTTGAAACGGGCAAAACGGTGCCAAAACCGGTATTGAAAACCCTAACCGGGGCAATAAAAGACAGAAAACTTCCGGGATTGATTTTGATCAAACGGAAGCAGTCTAAATTGATCCGACTGCACAGGAGACCTCAGGAACCCGCCGGGACGATTTCAGGAAAATTTCGGCTCGAATCGGTATCAGTCAAAAAGTAGTCGAATTAATGTGAATAGTAAAAGTCAAAGTCAACATATGCTTTAGCATTTATGACATCATAAATCCATTTAATAAATGGAAGGAAAATGGTGGTTGGTAGCATTAATGGCCATGATTTAGTTGCTTTTTGATCTAAAGGCCAAGATTTGGCCAAAAATTCACCATTTTAATTTTTGGAAAATATGGAAAGAATTAGGTTGAAATGTGGTGATTTTTGATTGGTGGAAAGTCAAATTAATTGGCTTTTTGGTTGCTTAAGTCGGTAGCATTTTAAGCAAAATGGCCGAGACAAATTTGAAGCCAAAACAAAGAACAAAATTTTTCTAAGTGTTTCCCATGGAAAGTACGTGAGCCACCGAGAGAGACCAAGTGATTTCTTCAAGTTTTCCTTACAAAATTGGTGTCAAACCTTTCATTGAAGCCTAAGGAAGCAAGTGAACAAGGTAACTCTCTTTGGATTGAATTTTTTCTTGATTTTTCTTCAAGAAATCCGTGTAATGAATAGTGGAAAGAATGGAAAAATTTTTGGTTGTTTTCATTTATTTGGTGCTTGGGTTTTGTTAAGGGTGTAATTAGGAAGAAATCCATGTATTTGGTTTAAAGAAAAACCAAATTTGGTTGGTTTTCCAAGGGTAAAACCGTGGGTTACCAAGAGTAATCAATGAAGAATTTGTTGTGTTTAAGTGTTAACATGCTTTAAGTTACATTTGGTTAAGTATAAAGCATGATTTGCATTATGGAAAGCTTGAAAAAAAATTTTGGTGTGAACTTACCCTAAAAGGCCGTGGGTTAATTAGGGTTTGGAAAAAAAAATTTTTGCACGGTTTACTTGATGTTTGGATGATTTAAATCATGCATTTTATAATGTAAATGATGGAATTTTGATTGAAAGCAAGAAAAGAAAATTTGGGGTATGTTTTTCCTAGTGTGGCCGTGGGTTATATGTGGTTAAAAACCCAAGGAATTGTGTTGAAAAATGCAATGAAATTGGCTTGAAAATTGTTAAAAAAATGACATTGGAATAGCCAAAAATTTGGTTGAAAATTTGAGAAGTTTTGGTTAGGTTTTGAGTGTAAAAACCGAGACCAAAACTAAGGGCAAAATTGAAAAAATTTTGCGTAATGTGGTTCAAAATGTGAATTGGAAATTTGTGAGCTTTTATGTAAAAGTTCGGAAAACTTTTACATAAAATAGGCTTGTGGTATAGTACGTGGCAGGTACATATGGTTCGAGGCGTACCTAACGCCGGTAGCCTTAAAATTACGCCGAAATGCTGTCGAAATTTTGAAAACGACATTTGGGGTAAAATGGAAATTAAAAATAAAAGTTTGGGGTCGAGTCGGAAACCCGAGTCCCTAACGGAAAATTGAATAAGGAAAACCTAAGGGGTGGTTCGTGAATAGTAACCCGTCCCCTTGAAAATGTAAAACTTGAGTGAAACTGAAAAAAACCGACCTCGAGGGGGGGCGTTTTTGGAAACGAAATAAAAGTCCGAGTCGGGAACGGAAAATCCGAGCCTCGGAGACCTAGATCGGGAATGTCTAGATGAACATTTTAAATACTAGTGAAACGTCCATTTGAGGCTCCGAAACGATAGAAAATCACTAAACCGACGTAAGGGTCGGAATAGTGCTTCTCAAGGGTCGGGAAAGTGAAAAATGGAAATAAAATAGAAACGAACCCGGTAATGATTAGAAAAGAATCAGAAAAGTTCCTGAGAGCCAAAAATGCGGTCTGGATCGAGAAAATTCCGTCAGGGGCATAATTGTAATTTTACCAAAATATAGGGGCAAAATCGTAATTTTGTAAAAGTTGAGAAAAGTGGGGAAAATGATAAATAAAGCCTAAAAAGTTATAAATAGGTTTTATTTAAGCTTTTTAATGAAAAATAAAAGCTATAAATGGAAATAAAATTAACAGACAAGGTTTTGTCTGTAGGATCCAAAAATCGACCTACAAGGAAGGCGATCAAAGATCCAAGAGAGAAAAAGAGAAGAGACTGATAAGGTAAGTTCAGACATTTACCTGTCTGCAACATATAGCATTATTGTTGCTAACTTTAATGTACTAACTATAAGTTAGGTACATATGTGCTACGGGCACTATTATAGAATAGAGAGAGAGAGGCGTAATGTGCTACGGGTACTATTGAGAATGGACACATTGTTAATTGTGCTTCAGGCACTAGAGCGAGGTTAATGAAACTCACTCCCCTAAAAAAATGTGAACCATTCCTAACCACGGGACAATGTGAAGTCACCGGGTTAGAATTTTAAAAAGTCGGTAATGAAACCACTTTCTGGCGTACCAGCCTTCCGTACAGGGAGGTAACTTTTGCCTTCGGGCTATGAGATTAAGGCTGTGGAGGTCAGCACTGATGTACTGCTCCCAGTCATGTACAATTTTGGCTTCAAGCCTATGAGATTAAGGTTGTGGAGGTCAGCACTAATGTACCGCTCCCAGTCATGCGCACTTAAATGGTACTGCCAACCTGAGCTCAAAACCGGAACATAATGTAAGATAATTACCTAAAACTGAAACTATGCCTTAATTGAGCATAAGACAGTTTCGTGAGGGTACTAACATCGCGGTAGATGTACTGTTATGACACTGTGTTGTGATCAAAGTTACTATTTATATATGAATAGTGGTCAACGGTACTATTCATTATGAATAGTACTATTCATAGAAATTTTATTTCTTGCATGTTTGAACTTACTGAGCCTGTAGCTCACCATTTTTGCTTATGTTGCAGGTAAGCGACCAGCTCAATAGCTTGTTTGACTGGATGGTGGACGGGATAGCGCGTGTCAAATGGGATAAATGGGCGAGGGATATGGTCCTGCCAGAGTCTTTCCGCTGAGCGATAAAAAGGAAAGGGAAAAAGAAACAGTCTTTTGTAACATTATATATTTTACGAAAGTACTGTATTATGTAAATTACTTTGTACTTGCCAACAAAGTAAATAGTGGGAAATGTTTTACAGGATGTTTAAAAAAAAAAAAAATTTTCCCCAAAAACGTCATGATTTACTGAGAGAGAGATTAGCCGGCGACCCATGAGAGTACAATCTATCGCAGTTAGCGATAAAGCTTAACTGTAATAGTATTGTATGATCTCTACGAGGGGCAGGCCGCCACAGTTGGTATCAGAGCAAAGTTTGCGATTGGTTTAGTTTATAATACCAACTGCTGTCACAGTTGGTATCAGAGAGGAATTACGGTTGGTTTAATTTGGATTACCAACTGCCGTCATAGTTGGTATGTCAGAGCAGTATTGACCATATCCTGATTTGACACTTCGCGCATCCTGCACCGCTATCCAAGTAAGTAGTTTACTTAAGTTTAGTTAATTATTTTCTTATGTGAAAATAATTATCTTATAGGTAGTAAGATGACCAGACCACCTTATGTGAGACCACCGCTACCACGACCGAGAGGGGTATTACAGGTATGGACGAGACCTGTTGTGAGGCCGTCTATTGCCCAACGACCGGTAATCAGACCCCCGGTGCCCGAGAGACCACCAGTACCAGTACCAGCACCAGCACCAGTGCCAGTAGATGTTGTACAGCCACGATCGATAGTTCATCCACTTGTAGTAGTGGACATTCCAGTTGTTGGTGGACGCCAACACATTGGAGTGAGAGTTTTAGCTCGGGCAGTACAGGCATTTTGAGCTAATAGTCCCCCGATGTTTGATGGTGGATGACAGTCGATGGAGACGAAGGACTGGCTCCATGCCATAGAGAGGATTATGGTGATATGCGACATTGATCAAGATATGTGGATTCAGTTGGCCATCAGTATGTTTCAGGGAGACGCTCGAGTATTCTGGGAGTATTGTGACCAGGAGATTTTATTAGGATTCAGTTGGGCTGAGTTCTGTCAGTGATTGGCTGATCAGTTTCCGCCTAGCTATCCGGCACCTGCTCCAGCACCTCCAGAGAGACGAGAGGCTGATACACCTGTGTACCCTGGATTCGATGAGGTTAGGGACTATATTCTCCAGACTGAGAGGATGGTCATGTTGTCTGGTGAGACAGTTATATCTTACACAGCATGATTTGAGGAAACCATTAGGAGGAGATGTCCGTTGCCTAACCTCACTGAAGCAAACTGCTGTGAGCTGTTCTGGAGAGGGTTACCCATGGAGTTGAGACAGAGGGTGATTAAGCTGTTTCCTCCTACGCTCCAAGAGTTTGTAGTGACGATCAGGATAATCGAGAGAGAGATTTTGATTGAGCATCTGACGCAGAGTCGATGAGAGACACTGGGTCAAGATGAGATGTTCGCACGCATCTTTGGGCCGAGAAAAATGATGAATGATCATAAGGCTGGACCGTCTAGACCACGAGGAGGTGATGACTCAGGACAAGGAGCATTGCCTAGGGGTGGTGACGATTCAGATGATCCAGATGACGACGAGGATCCAGAAGAATATCCTCTAGTCCCAGACACAGGGGATGTGTGACCAGTAGATGTATACATGTACATAAGTAGCTTATAGAGAGAAAAGCTCTTTTGTATAGACTTGTAGCCAAGATGTATATGATGGCCGATGTATATGTAACTGGTGATGGTTATGTATGATATATAAACATTTTGCTATGAATGAAATATCAAAATGATTATATGTTGTACGATGATGTGTTACGATGATGTGGCTTTACGTTACCCTGAATTTCGTAAATTTATATGATTTTACGAATGTGGTTATGGAAAAGCTAACGGTAAATTATTGTGCCATAATAGGACAATAAGCAAGATGGTGGATTTGCGAAATCGACCAGAGGGACGAGAACGACGTCCTAATGTCATGGAGAGATTGGATCAGATACAAGCCCTACTAGAAGCTCAGATGCAAGAAAATACTAATCTGAGACGACGGGTAGAGGAGTTAGAATAGAGACAAGGCTCTGAGGGTACTCAAGTAGAACAAGAAGCTGAGGTAGATCCAGTTATCCCTCCAGCTGCTGTAAATGAGAGAGTTCCTGAACAGCAACCGGTTTTAAATCTGGAACCCCTCTACGAAAGATTCAGGCGTATGAGGGCACCAGAATTTGAAGGTTCTACAAATCCTCTAGAGGCTGAAGACTGGTTGTCATCCTTGCAAGTGATCATGGAATTCATGAACCTAACTGACCGGGAGAAGGTTGCATGTGTGTCTTTTGTTTGAGAAAAGATGCTCGTTTTTGGTGGGACACTGTACGAATGAGAAGGAACGTGTCTACCATGAGTTAGGCAGAATTTCTGGAAGAATTTAACCAGAAATATTATGACCCTGCATCTCTGAGACAACAGCAGAAAGAGTTCTCAGAATTGACGTAAGGAAATATGTCGGTGAGCGAAGTTTGCCGAAAATTCGACTAGTTATCCTGTTTATGCCCTTATGTAGTCCCTACTGAGAGGGAGAAAATACAGAAAATAATCGGGATGTTCAGACCAGAAATTGCTGCGCTAGTAGACACTGGACAAGCACCGCCTACTTCTGTAGCTGATTGTGTTAGTCGGGCCATCAGAGCTGAGTTTCACGTAGCCCGACAGAAAGAGGAAAGAGAGAAACACTGGGAGGCCAAGAAGAAGGAGAGGGCTTTGGCGAAGTCTACACAAGTTGGTCAATCAAGCAAGCCTAATCAAAATGCTAAACCAAGTCAGGGCAATAATCAAGGATCCCAGCAAAATAAGAGAAAAGGCAATTTTTCTGGAAATCACCAGGGAAATAATCGAAACCAGCAGCGAAGAACAGCTGGTAATGCGGAATCCAATGTGTAAATTTACCCTACATGGGGGAAGAGACATTCTGGGCAATACAGATTTGGGCCACTTGTTTGCTATGAATGTGGAAAGGAAGGCCATTATGCCAGGAACTGTCCAAACAATAGGCAGAGTGGGCAAGGCACTTCCCAACAGCACCAGACACGCCCACAAGCTCATTCCCTTCAGGTCAGAGTTGAAGAGTCCCCAGTAAGGCCGCAACGCCGGGAGCGTGTGCCACTTACTGATGCTCGTGTGATGGCCTACAGCAAGGAGGATGCAGAGGCAGGAACATCAAACGTAGTGACAGGTCAGCTCACTGTCGCTAGTCATGTAGCCTCTGTACTGTTTGATTCTGGTGCTACGCATTCTTTTGTTTCCTATGCATTTGCTGACAAGATAGGACTTCCTAAGGATTATATGGGAAGAGTATTTAAGACAGCTTTACCCTCTGGGGAAGTATTGTTGTCCAATTACTGGCTACCTCATGTACCAGTATATGTGGCAAATAGGGAACTATATGCGGAGTTGATAGTAATGAAGATCACGGATTACGATGTGATTCTAGGCATGGATTTCCTAGGAAAATACCGAGCGACGATCGACTGTCAAAATCGAAAGATAGTATTTCAACCCGAGGAAGAAGAGAGTTTCGAATACGTCGATACTTCTCGAAAACCTGGGAAGATGATGATCAGTTCGCTGAGAGCAAGCAAGCTGATAGCCAGTGGTTGCATGGGATATCTGGCATATGTGGTGGATACTACAGAGGAACAGAAGCTTCAACTTGAAGATGTTCTCGTTGTTAATGAATTTCTTGACGTATTTCCGGAAGAGTTACCAGGGATACCTCCAGAGAGAGAAATCTCATTCGAAATTGAGTTGATGCCTGGAACGGCACCTATTTCCAAAGCACCATACCGCATGGCTCCAGTGGAGTTAAAGGAGCTGCAGGAACAATTAAAGGAGCTTTTGGATAAAAGATTCATCCGACTGAGTTATTCTCCGTGGGGTGCACCTGTGTTATTCGTCAAGAAAAAGGATGAAACATTCTGTTTGTGCATTAATTACTGAGAGTTGAATAAGGTTACGATCAAGAATAGGTATCCGTTACCTAGAATTGATGACCTATTCGACCAGTTAAAAGGCGCAGCGGTATTTTCTAAGATCGACTTACGATCAGGATATCACCAGTTGAGAATTAAAGAAAGTGATATTCCTAAGACGGCGTTTAGGACTCGTTATGGTCACTACGAGTTTCTTGTGATGCCATTTGGATTAACAAACTCACCGGCAGCGTTCATGGATTTAATGAACAGACTTTTTAAAGAGTATTTGGATAAGTTTGTCATTGTATTCATTGATGACATTTTTATATACTCAAAGACTCATAAGGAGCACTAGGAGCATCTGAGGATCGTGCTGAATACGATAAGGAAGCATCAACTGTATGCCAAATTCTCAAAATGCAAGTTTTGGCTGGATAGAGTACATTTCCTCGGACATGTTGTATCCCAGGAAGGTATTGCTGTAGATCCGATGAAAGTACATGCAATTAACCAGTGGCCTGCACCCAAGAATGTGACCGAAATACGTAGTTTCTTAGGGTTAGCTGGTTATTATCGACGATTTGTAGAGGGATTTGCACGTTTAGCTGCACTTCTTACTGCTCTTACACGCAAGGAAAGGAAGTACGAGTGGACTATGGAATGCGAAAGAAGCTTCCAGGAGTTAAAGAGACGGCTGACAAGCGCACCAATCCTTACACTTCCCACTGAAGGGGTGAAGTTTGTGATCTACAGTGATGCATCTAAAGTAGGATTGGGAGCAGTCCTAATGCAAGGCAGCAAGGTGATTGCCTATGCTTCTCGTCAATTAAAGGATCATGAAAGGAATTACCCTACGCATGACCTTGAACTTGCTGCAGTAGTGTTCGCACTTAAAATTTGGCGACACTATCTCTATGGAGCTCAATGTCAGATTTTCACTGATCACCAAAGCCTGAAGTATTTCTTCACGCAAAAGGAGCTCAATATGCGACAAAGAAGATGGTTGGAACTAGTGAAGGATTATGATTGTGAAATCCTATACCATCCAGGAAAGGCCAACCATGTAGCGGATGCTCTAAGTAGAAAGTCTACCATATCGCACCAGCTACCGATAAAAAGGCTTCCGAAGCCATTGCAGCAAGAGATAAATTCCTTGAACTTAGAGCTGATATCTGGAAGATTAGCTGCACTCCAAGTGGAATCATCGTTGTTTGAGGATATAAAGGAAGCTCAAAGACGAGACCCAACAATGACAAGTTCTCAAGAAGGAATTTCCAAGGATGGAATGATCCTTTATCAAGGAAGGATAAATGTTCCAGCTGATGAGGAACTCAGAAGACGGATCATGTCAGAAGCCCATGAGACACCCTATTCCGTTCATCCCGGAGCTAGCAAGATGTATCAGGACTTGAAGTTACAGTTCTGGTGGAAAGGGATAAAGAATGATATAGCGAAATTCATGAGCAGATGCATGACCTGTCAGAGAATCAAAGCAGAGCATAAACATCCAGCAGTAAGATTGGAACCTCTGGAGATTCCTGAATGGAAATGGGAACACATTACGATGGATTTTGTAGTGGGACTCCCAAAAACCCGAGAAGGTTATGATGCCATCTGGGTTATTGTGGACAGACTGACCAAGACGGCACGGTTTATAGCTGTCAAGATGACTTTTTCGTTGGAAAAGTTTGCTCAGTTATACGTAACTCATGTTGTCAGATTACATGGACTACCAAAATCCATTGTATCAGATCGAGATGCACGATTCACTTCGAATTTCTGGAAGTGTGTGCAAGAGGCCATGGGTACTGAATTAAGACTCAGTACGGCATTTCATCTGCAAACAGACGGACAGTCGGAGCGGACAATCCAGACGTTAGAGGACATGCTTCGAGCTTGTGTAATGGATTTTACGGGAAATTAGAATGAGAAGTTACCATTAATTGAATTCTCATACAATAATAGTTACCAAGCTTCTATAGGCATGGCACCTTACGAGGCTTTGTACGGACGGAAGTGCAGATCACCATTACACTGGTATGATTTGCGAGAGAAGTAGTTGCATAAGACGGATTTTATACAAGAGACTTCCGATGCAGTTGCTAGAATTCAGCATCAAATGAAAATTGCGCAAAGCCGACAAAATAGTTATGCGGACAAAAGGCGGAGATCCTTAGAATTTAATGAAGGAGACTTTGTGTTTCTCAAGGTATCGCCTATGAAGGGGATTATGCGTTTCGGTAAGAAAGGGAAACTAAGTCCAAGATATATTGGACCTTATGAAATTATCGAACGCATTGGGAAGGTCACTTACAGATTAGCGCTACCTCCAGAATTGTTGCAGTGCATAATGTATTTCATGTGTCGATGTTGAGAAAGTATATACCAGATCCGTCCCATATGCTGAAGCATGAGCCTATTCAAATCCACGAGAATTTGACATATGAGGAACAACCTATTCGAGTACTGGCTCGTGAAGAAAAAGTACTGAGGAATAAGACAATCCCACTAGTAAAGATTTTGTGGAAAAATCATAATATTGAAGAAGCTACGTGGGAACGAGAAGACGAGATGAGGAGTTTATACCCCCACTTGTTCTAATTTTCGAGGACGAAAATTTTATAAGGAGGGGTGAATGTGACAACCAGGAAAATCAGGCATTCTCGGAAGAAAATGTACAAATATATGTATATAACAATTTGTACTATTTAAAGAGTGAAATAAATGTATTAATATTGTTTAGAATATATGAAAATGTTCTAACAATACTGACGAGTGAGAATTCAGTGTTGGAAAAATTCACCGAGTTGAAACGGGCAAAACGGTGCCAAAACCGGCATTGAAAACCCTAACCGGGGCAATAAAAGATGGAAAACTTCCGGGATTGATTTTGATCAAATGGAAGCAGTCTAAATTGATCCGACTGCACAGGAGACCTCAGGAACCCACCGGGACGATTTCAGGAAAATTTCGGCTCGAACCGGTATCATTCAAAAAGTAGTTGAATTAATGTGAATAGTAAAAGTCAAAGTCAACATATGCTTTAGCATTTATGACATCATAAATCCATTTAATAAATGGAAGGAAAATGGTGGTTGGTAGCCTTAATGGCCATGATTTAGTTGCTTTTTGATCTAAAGGCCAAGATTTGGCCGAAAATTCACCATTTTAATTTTTGGAAAATATGAAAAGAATTAGGTTGAAATGTGGTGATTTTTGATTGGTGGAAAGCCAAATTAATTGGCTTTTTGGTTGCTTAAGTCGGCAACATTTTAAGCAAAATGGCCGAGACAAATTTGAAGCCAAAACAAAGAACAAAATTTTTCTAAGTGTTTCCCATGGAAAGTATGTGAGCCACCAAGAGAGACCAAGTGATTTCTTCAAGTTTTCCTTACAAAATTGGTGTCAAACCTTTCATTGAAGCCTAAGGAAGCAAGTGAACAAGGTAACTCTCTTTGGATTGAATTTTTTCTTGATTTTTCTTCAAGAAATCCATGTAATGAATAGTGGAAAGAATGGAAAAATTTTTGGTTGTTTTCATTTATTTGGTGCTTGGGTTTTGTTAAGGGTGTAATTAGGAAGAAAACCATGTATTTGGTTTAAAGAAAAACCAAATTTGGTTGGTTTTCCAAGGGTAAAACCGTGGGTTACCAAGAGTAATCAATAAAGAATTTGTTGTGTTTAAGTGTTAACATGCTTTAAGTTACATTTGGTTAAGTATAAAGCATGATTTGCATTATGGAAAGCTTGAAAAAAAATTTTGGTGTGAACTTACCCTAAAAGGCCGTGGGTTAATTAGGGTTTGGAAAAAAAAAAATTTTGCACGGTTTACTTGATGTTTGGATGATTTAAATCATGCATTTTATAATGTAAATGATGGAATTTTGATTGAAAGCAAGAAAAGAAAATTTGGGGTATGTTTTTCTTAGTGTGGCCGTGGGTTATATGTGGTTAAAAACCCAAGGAATTGTGTTGAAAAATGCAATGAAATTGGCTTGAAAATGTGTTAAAAAAATGACATTGGAATAGCCAAAAATTTGGTTGAAAATTTGAGAAGTTTTGGTTAGGTTTTGAGTGTAAAAACCGAGACCAAAACTAAGGGCAAAATTGAAAAAATTTTGTGTAATGTGGTTCAAAATGTGAATTAGAAATTTGTGAGCTTTTATGTAAAAGTTTAGAAAACTTTTACATAAAATAGGCTTGTGGTATAGCACGTGGCAGGTACATATGGTTCGAGGCGTACCTAACGGCGGTAGCCTTAAAATTACTCCGAAATGCTGCCAAAATTTCGAAAACGGCATTTGGGGTAAAATGGAAATTAAAAATAAAAGTTTGGGGTCGGGTCGGAAACCCGAGTCCCTAACGGAAAATTGAATAAGGAAAACCAAATGGGTGGTTTGTGAATAGTAATCCGTCCCCTTGAAAATGTAAAACGTGAGTGAAACTGAAAAAAACCGACCCCGAGGGGGGGCTTTTTTGGAAACGAAATAAAAGTCCGAGTCGGGAACGGAAAATCCGAGCCTCGGAGACCTAGATCGGGAATGTCTAGATGAACGTTTTAAATACTAGTGAAACGTCCATTTGAGGCTCCGAAACGATAGAAAATCACTAAACCGACGTAAGGGTCGGAATAGTGCTTCTCAAGGGTCGGGAAAGTGAAAAATGGAAATAAAATAGAAACGAACCCGGTAATGATTAGAAAAGAGTCAGAAAAGTTCCTGAGAGCTAAAAATCCAGTCTGGATTGAGAAAATTCCGTCAGGGGCATAATTGCATTTTTGCCAAAATATAGGGGCAAAATCGTAATTTTGTAAAAGTTGAGAAAAATGGGAAAAATGATAAATAAAGCCTAAAAAGTTATAAATAGGTTTTATTTAAGCTTTTTAATGAAAAATAAAAGCTATAAATGGAAATAAAATTAACAGACAAGGTTTTGTCTGTAGGATCCAAAAATCGACCTACAAGGAAGGCGATCAAAGATCCAAGAGAGAAAAAGAGAAGAGACTAATAAGGTAAGTTCAGACATTTACCTGTCTGCAACATATAGCATTATTGTTGCTGACTTTAATGTACTAGCTATAAGTTAGGTACATATGTGCTACGGGCACTATTATAGAATAGAGAGAGACGTAATGTGCTACGGGCACTATTGAGAATGGACACATTGTTAATTGTGCTTCGGGCACTAGAGCGAGGTTAATGAAACTCACTCCCCTAAAAAAATGTGAACCATTCCTAAACACGGGACAATGTGAAGTCACCGGGTTAGAATTTTAAAAAGTCGGTAATGAAACCACTTTCTGGCGTACCAGCCTTCCATACAGGGAGGTAACTTTTGCCTTCGGGGCTATGAGATTAAGGCTGTGGAGGTCAGCACTGATGTACCGCTCCCAGTCATGTACAATTTTGCCTTTGGGGTTATGAAATTAAGGCTGTGGAGGTCAGCACTGATATACCGCTCCCAGTCATGCACACTTAAATGGTACTGCCAACCTGAGCTCAAAACCAGAACATAATGTAAGATAATTACCTAAAACTGAAACTATGCCATAATTGAGCGTAAGACAGTTTCGTGAGGGTACTAACATCGCGGTAGATGTACTGTTGTGACACTGTGTTGTGGTCAAAGTTACTATTTATGTATGAATAGTGGTCAACAGGACTATTCATGATGAATAGTACTATTCATAGAAATTTTATTTCTTGCATGTTTGAACTTACTGAGCCTGTAGCTCGCCATTTTTGCTTATGTTGCAGGTAAGCGACCAGCTCAGTAGCTTGTTTGACTAGATGGCAGACGGGATAGCACGTGTCAAATGGGATAAATGGGCGAGGGATATGGTCCTGCCAGAGTCTTTTCGCTGAGCGATAAAAAGGAAAGGGAAAAAGAAACAGTCTTTTGTAACATTATATATTTTACGAAAGTACTGTATTATGTGAATTACTTTGTACTTGCCAACAAAGTAAATAGTGGGAAATGTTTTACAGGATGTTTAAAAAAAAAAAAAAAATTTCCCCAAAAACGTCATGATTTACTAAGAGAAAGATTAGCCGGCGACCCATGAGAGTACAATCTATCGCAGTTAGCGATAAAGCTTAACTATAATAGTATTGTATGATCTCTACGAGGGGCGGGCCGCTACATACTCATTCTAACATTGTAGACTTGTGACTCAAAGTGTCTGCCACTCTATTTGCCTTGCCCGTGTGATCCAAGATTTCACAATCATAATCCTTTACCAATTCCAACTATCTTCTCTATCTCATATTGAGTTCTTTCTATATGAAGAAATACTTCTAACTTTGGTGGTCAGCAAAAATTCTACGTTGAACTCCATACAAATAGTGTCGTCATATTTTGAGAGTAAATATGATAGCTACTAATTCCAAATCATAAGTTAGGTCATTTTTTTCACGTTCTTTGAGCTGTCAAGAAGCATAAGCTATTACTTTTCCATCCTGCAGTAAGATAGTGCCGAATTTCATCTTCGATGCATCATTGTAGATATCAAATTCTCCCTCATCTTTAGGAATATTAAGAATTAGAGTACATGTCAATCGTTTCTTCAATTCTTGAAAGCTCTCCTCACATTTACTTGTCCATTCAAACCTTTTTTCTTTGCATGTGATGGCAGTGAGAAGGGCAACTAACTTTGCAAATCCCTACACAAACCTACGGTAGTAGCCTACTAATCCCAAGAAACTCTGAATCTCGATAACATTCTTTGAGATAGACCATTTGTGGACTACCTTTATCTTCGCAGGGTCTACTAAAATTCCACCCTTAGAATCAACATGTCCTAAGAAATGAATTTTGTCCAGCCAAAATTCACATTTTGAGAATTTTGTGTACAATTGGTACTCTTTCAATGTATGCAATGCAATTCAGATATGCTCTTCATGCTCTTTTCGTGTAATGACCACCATTTTTATGGCACCTACTTACCTGTAATAAGTCATTAAGGAATAAAATGGACATAATTTAATGCCTTTTAGTGCAAATTTAAGTAACACGGTCAGGTACACAGCCGTGTGAGTGACTGTATACCATTCGGACTGTGTATCTGTTAGTAGCCGTGTGAGTGTGAGTGTACATGGCCTATAGTGTAACACGGTCAAGTACACGGCCGTGTACCGCTCGGATAGATGAGTGTGTTTCAAAGACATGACCATGTTGAGTAGTCTCAATTAGTACACGCCTGTGTCCGAAATGTACACACCCGTGTAAGAGTCCGTGTAAAAGGTTGTGTAATGAGCCGAGAGTCGCTGTAATGACTCTCATGACTTATGAAACTTAATTACTATGTAATGATGTAATTAAGTTAATAAATACAGTATACTCTCCAATTAAATGAATTAAACGGATATAGTAACGTTTAATTATTATTCATGCAGTGAAAGGGGCAACCGACAGTGAAATCGGTCCACCCTATTATGTGAGTGTGCGTTGAGACACGCAATATCAAGAAACCGGTCCAGACGACCATTTCATGATACAGAACTGATGAGCTAGTCATCAGTACGCTCAAACTGGTCACCTGAGTGCAGCAACGATAATTGCCCTAATAGATGTACAGTATCGAGAAAAGTGGTCTAGATGACCTCTTCTCGCCCATAGACTGACAAAATCAAAGTCAGAACGCTCAGATTAGTCAGTCGGATAGTGAATAGTGATTAGTGAATAGTGAGAAACGCAGTGTCACGTTAGTGGGCAAGACAGCCTTAATCTGGCATAAAACTGACATATTAATAGTCAGCAGGCTCAATCTGGTAAATTGAGCGTAAAATGTAGATTTTGTTTAAGAGATACGCAGTATCGGGATAAGGGTTAAGACGACCTTTTCTCGCCCCGAAACTGATATATTTATACTCAGGATGCCCAAATTAGTCAATTGGGTAGCTGACACGTTTTTCGAGATGGGGTCATGCAGATCTTGAAAACTGGTCCAAAAGACCTCAGATGGATGTAAAACTAATAAATTTGAAATCAGCACGTCCAAATTAGTCAAGGGAGACTGTGTTTGAAATTTCACGTGAAAACGCCTCGTTATGCGTGCGCAGTGTCAACACAGTGTAGGTCTAATCACAGTATCAAGAAATTGGTCAAGATGAGCTTTTCTTGATATAAAACTGATATATTTGGATTCAGAATGCTTAAATTAGTTATTTGAGCACAAAAAGTAATTTTTGATCGGGAATCATGCAGTATCGGAAAACTGGTCGAGACGACCTCGGATGAAGATAAAACTAATATATTTGGGTTCAGCATGCCCAAATTATTTAGTATAGCCTATCCTAAAATTTCTCAAAAAATTAGTATAAAGGGGTCGAAATTTTTAGATTTTTGTAAAAAGGGCCCCCATTATTTTTTTTCCTATCTTTTTCTCCCTACACCACCCGTAGATGAACAGTAACCACCAGTCGAATCCGACCTCCGTTTTCGACACCGCTGGCACCATTGGAAAGCTCTCGACGAGCTGATTCCAACGGTGGGCCGAATCGACCGAACTGACGCCGGAGCACGCCGCACGCACCGCCCAAAGCCACCGCTGGCCGAATTTTCCAAACCGCCGTATCTCCACCGTCCGACGTCCAAATGCCACGATTCCGGTCCTAATGGATTCATGGTGAAGAGTATAACAAAACCCAGGCCTCCTTTCACGTCAACAGCTGCTGTATCGCACAGCCCAAGGTTCACCATCACCGTTGCCATCGCCGCCGTCGAATCTCACTTTTTAGGCGGAGTTGAGTTGCAAGGTGGGTATCAAAATGCTCAGAACAACACGTAGGTCAAAAGCCCCAAATCAATTTTGGGCAATAACACCAAAAAATGAAGATCCAACACCGCCACCGTCACTGACTTTTCGAGGGCCGATTTCCGGCGATAGGAGCCTCGATTGGTGAAATTGACACCACCAATGGGTTCATCTCGTTGAGCTCTTCAAGATGGTGGTCGCCACTCCCATCGTCGCCGTAGTCAACGCTGGTTAACGTTGGTCAACGTCGGTCAACGACAACCCGGAGACCGAAAATTGAAGAACGGCCCATTGGCCTATTTTCGACGTTCCGGACACATCCGCGGCATCGGATTTGCAAACCGGAGTTTCAAAAGTGAAGAACGATGATTCAAAGATTGTGCGGTCGAGATCGAACGGTTCGCCCAACCGCCGACGGGAACGATTTTGGTAGTGGTTTTGATTCCTTGATTCCTCAATTTATTATTGGAAATAATTATGTATTAATTATGGTTTACAGACTTGAGGAATTGTAAGAAAAAGGGATGAAATGTCGAAAAGAGAATGTGAGGAAATGTGAATATTTTTACATAAAAAGCTGAGCTTTTATGTAAAAATTAGGCCTCCGGTTTAGTACGTGGCAGGTTAGATGGTTTTGAGGCGTTTCCTAAACGCCAGAAACCCAAAAATTAAGCAGAAATGCTACTGAAATTTCTAAAATGGCACAAAGGGGTATTTTAGGAAACGAGGGGTGAAAATATGATCGGGATGGAAACCTGAGCCCCCTCGATGACCTAGGTCTAGGAAAGAAGGATGGACGTTTATAGGATTAGTGAACCGCCCAATTAGAAATCTCGAAATGTAAGAAAATGTCCCCTAGGTCAAAATAGTACCACCTAAGGGACGGGTGTGATCTAAGTATAAAATTTGGGGCGATTACCTCGGTAATGGTAACCCGATAGGCTAAATGGTCATACGCGAGTTATTCAGTCAGTTGACTGATCAGTTAGCCAGTCAAGGACCAAGTCTGAATGGGATAGTGAGAGACAGTGATTAATTTGTCAAGTAGACAAATTAATCAAGTACGATTAGAAATTAGATATCAAATTTCTCAAAGCAGAGCAGTTGGGTACCAATAGGCATCGGTACCACACAACGATAGGTATATTAGTCACCAACGATAGAGTAACCTAAGAGTGATGTTAATTAATTTATTAGGTAAATAAATTAATTAACCATGATTAGAAAATCAAATTCTTAAGAGAAGGGCAATTAGTACTGATAAGGATCGGTACCACGTAATGATAAAGTTTTTATTAGTCACTAATGACCACAGTGACCTAAGAGTGAATATTAATGAAATGCATTATGATTACAGGGAGGTACCTGTATTGTGACGAAGACGAGAGTATAAACTGTCCGATGACAGGTAACTACAACTCTGCCTGCAGTATGAATAAAATGAATTTAAAATGATGCTTTTCCAGTATTTTAAGTTTGTATCTTGCACACGATGCTGCACAGCATACATAAGAGCATATAGTTTCACAATCGAGTAGATTGATGAAAAAGCAAGTTAGACGCCATACGTCCCTACCATGTAGGATTTGGGACAGCTTAGAGAAGCATATGGCTAGAAAAGATAAACAAGACGAAAAGTAGTAAGCGTGTCGTACCAGCCCTTTCAAATGAAGGGGTTTCAAGTTCAAGCAGAAAGTTGAGCATCCGTTGATGGCTCTTCGGCTATTTTACCACGAGCATTACTGATGGTCTGTGCAGGCACGGTACTGACACATGGGCCCTAAATAGACAAGAAAAGAAAAGAGAAGTTTGAAGCATAAATGAACATAACCGGATCATGCATTAGTTATAGTTCACCATGCTTCTAGATGCACTCAGTACATGATGTATTCTATGATGTGATATATGATATGCTATGTTATGCATTCAGTATGATGTGATGATGTATTCTAAGATGTGATATGTGATATGTTATATGGTATCTGTGATGATTGGTGTGCTCACATGATTTTAAGTATGCATATGTTTAAACATGTTTTACGGCAAACATGTTGTAATTACTGAGTGTAAAGCTCACGGAGTGTGTTCATGTTGTAGGTAAGCATCCTATAGCGTAAACATCAAGGGGCGATGATGGCGGCGGAGGCGGATGTGAGGATGAGGTTATGGATACACCGCGAGTATTCTTCCGCACAGTATGAGTAAATAGTATTTTGAATGGTGACAATTAAATAGTATTTTGAATAGTAAAGGTTAAACGATATTTTGGAATAGTAAACAGTATATGTATGAGTAATATATTTAAATAGTATCTGATGAATAGTAATCAGATAAACAAGTATATAAATGTGTATGTATAATTGAAATTCTTATGTTTTTCAAATTTTGCATTTTAAAAATATACATACGTGAATAGTAAATACGTACGCGTATATATACTCAAAAAAAAAATCCACTAAATTTATGGTATCAAATTAAGCAAGTTAAGTATCAGTTTTAAAGTAAAAGTTAAAGCAAGAAGCAAATAATAGTTTTTAGTGATGGTCTGGGCCGCTGTGAGCACGGGACATCACAGTTGGTATCAGAGCAGTTTTTTGCCATCCTACCTCACATCGCCGCATGCCTACCTCATTTGTCCAAGTAAGTTAGTTTTATTTTTAGTTGGTAAATGTTTATCTATTGAAGATAACATTTTATAGTAATGAAACGACGAAATCTATGATGGCGAGGATAAGATGAAAAGATGCTGAGATCATAATATGAAAAATCACGACTGTGCAGTGCTAGAGAACTGTTCAGAGAAAGAACATGGATTGCTGCCCGAGTTGTACCGATCTTCAGGGCTAGTTGTCCATTAAGTTTCAAGTGGCAAACAGTACTCCTGCACTCCATGAGAATGTCAGGACTGGTTTCACGTTATCAAAGTGATTCCCTGATTGTACGCCATTGATCAGGATAACTAAGTCCTATTGGCTGTTGATATCTTTCAGGAAGATACTCTTGTGTGTATCGGGATCCTTATGACCAGGATGAGCTCTTAACTGTGTCGTGTTTTGTAGTACCACGATCGAGCCAATCTCTGAGAGCAGTCCACCATCAGCCCCAGTTTTTCTCTATGGGCAAGCAGGGAGTGAAACCGCCTAAGTTCTCTAGAGTTATGGATATACGAGAATTTGTTCATCAGACTGAAAGACTGCAGCTGATGTCCGGCGATATAGTTCTAACATATGCTATTCGCTACAAGGAACCGATATGGACTTCTACAATACATGCCGAGACAAAAGTGGATCAAGACAGGAGAAGACCTAAAGAGAGAAAGAGACCTTGCCAAACAGAATTAGAAGAGCGATCAAGCAGGACTAGCAAGCCTTATCAAGGAGATAGTGAACGCCGAGAGAAAACTGCTCAACCCCGGGCACAAGCCCAAGGCATTATAGCAGCTGCCATTATGGAGGGTGACCCGATAGAACCAGCACCCCAACTGGCCGATGAAGAGTTCATGGCCGAGCACCAGCCAGAAGTACACGAGGGCAGTAGGGAGCTGATGGAGAACCCCGAACCAGCCCGTACGTCTCCCGAACACCCCATGAAAGAGGAAGATGACGAGACTCTTTCCGACGCCCATCCCGACAATGAGGGAGAGGATATCCCTGATCACTTTAGTAATGACGAATAGATGGGGATGTACGAACCCCAAGTCATCATAACCAGCGATGACGAGGTCAGTTTCGGCTGATAAGAAGAGGACCACCCAGAGGAGTTCTCACTTAGTAATAGTGACGATGAGGAGATGCCTGATACTGAATCAAGATTGTCCTTCCAATAGTAGTAACCCTTCTGCGGGAATGTTAGTTATGAAAATATATAGAGGGAAGCAGTAGCTCCCCCCCGTCAGTTGTAGCATAATGTACTTGTTGGGATCATATAAGGGAAGTATGTGTCACCCCCACTGAGCTAGAATCTTGAATATACGTATATATATTTTGTGAAATATATTATGAGATAAGCGGTAAATTTTTGCCCAAGGGGTCAGATATAATTTTTCCCATAGTATGAGTATGGTATGACAAAAAGTGCAGGACGAATCCTAGCACTCAGATGATGTCCCAATACAATGCGGTAATTGTATTAAACATCATAGTATGAGAGAAAGAAAGATGGATATAATATGTATATTTATATCCATAAGGTTTAAGTAAGATTGTTAAGTAAGAAAGAAAATGATATGTGATATGAGTCCCAAGTACAGAATTTAAGAGACTTATATTTTCCTTTCCCGCTGTACGATAGGGTTACATAGGAAAACATGGCAAGAACGAGAGCTTAGTTAAACCTAGCATCCTGAGAGGATGAGTTGATAGCATAGATCATAGCCATGCGAGAGATGGTGGAGAACCAGCAATGGAAACTAAACCAGCTTAGGGAACAGCTGGGCCAGCAACCCCAAGTACCACAGTCAATAGAGATGCCAACACAGGAGGCTCTAGCAGCCCCAGAAACTCTGAGGGAGCAAGCAGCTCCTCCAGCTCAGGAAGCATAAAGTAATGGCTGCTTTTGTAGCAGCAATTGGTTTTTGCCAATCCCTAGGGAAGGTGACTTGTATGAGAGATTCCGGTGCATAAAAGCGTTAGAATTCGAAAGAACCACCAACCCTATAGAGGCCGATGACTGGCTAACAGATATCCAAGTAATCTTGGATTTTATAGGGCTAACAGATAGAGAGAAAGTGATCACCCTACGCAATGAGGCGCGTCAGTGGTGGAAGATGGTAACCATTAGGAGAAACATTAGAGAGATGAGTTGGAGTGACTTCATTGAGGAATTTAAGGAGATGTACTTCAATGAGGAAGCACTAGCGGTGCAGCAAGACGAGTTTGACAACCTGCGCCAAGGTAACATGGCTGTCATGGAAGTAGTCAAGAAGTTTGAGCAGTTGGCTCAACTTTGTCTAGATTTGGTACCGACTAAAAGGAGAGAGTTAGACGAATGCTGAAGATGTTCAGAACAGAAATCGCAGTTTAGGTCTGTAGCGGAAGCCACAGACCAGCGACACTAACAGAATGTGTCAGCAAGGCTATCTGAGCTGAGTACTAGTCGACTCAGGATAAGGAGCGAAAGGCGCAGAATTTTAAGACACGAAAAGAGGAGAAAATGTAAGCTGAGCAGGCTCAGGGGAAGCAGAACCCCGAGTTACAACACAGAGGACAGAACATTGGAACTGGCCAGAATAGCAGGCCTTCCAACAACAACAACAAGAGAAAAGGGGAACCAGGGCAACCAAGATTCATAGGAGAATTTCCCCCAGAAGAGAAATGACCAGGAAGGAAATGACAGCCAATACCTGACGTGCACGAAATGCAGAAAGAGGCACCTAGGAGAATGTAAGCAAGGAGCAAGTGGTTGTTTCATCTGTGGGAATAAAGGCCACTATGCCAAAAACTGGCACTCCAACCCACAGAGCTGACAGAATAAACCCCACACTGGGAATAATCAACGTCATGCCGCCCAGACCAGGATTGAAGGCCCTTCGATCACACAAGGCATACTGAAAGCTTTAGATAGCTAAGGGAGAATCTTGGCTTACGCGAGGAGTGATGCTGAAGCTGTAACTTCTGCAATGGTGACAGGCCAGCTTTCTATCGCCAGCTTTGATGTATTAGTTCTACTTGATTCTGGAGCCACCCATTCGTTGCATCATCAGTTTCCGCTAGAAATTTTGGTAGGAGCTTAGATAGGATGAAATAAACCTTTAAAATGTCACTTCCTTCAGGGGAAGTTTATTTGTATAATTACTGGATACATCAGGTGCCAGTAATTATCTACGGGAGAGAATTGAGCGTTAACCGACGACATGTACGACTATGATGTAATTGTGAGGGTGGACTTCTTCACAAAACATAATGTCGTCATAAACTGTCGAAGGCAGAAAATCGTTTTCGAACCAATCGGATGCAAAAAGTTCATCTACAAGGGTTTGTCGTTAGAGCAACCCAAGACGATGATATCAGTAGTGAAGGCTCGCGAGATGCTATCCAGTGGATGCATGGACTACCTAGCATACATAGTAGATAATACACGAGGAATAGAGATAGGACCCGAGAACGTACCGATAGTCAGGGAATTCGTGGAGATATTTTCAGAAGATCTTTTAGAACTCTCGTTAGAGTGCGAGATCTCGTTCGAGACTGAACGTTTACCAGAATCAGCCCCCATCTCCAAGGCCCTATACAGAATGGGCTCTGCAAAGCTAAAGGAGCTCCGAGCCTAGTTGAAAGACTAAATAGACAAGGGATTCATTCGACAGAGCTGTTCACCCTAGAGAGCACCTATACCATCCATCAAGAAGAAGGATGGAACACTGAGAAGGTGCATCAAATACAGAAAGTCGAACGGGGTTACGATTAAGAACAAGAACTCGTTACTGTTGGTTAACAATTTATTTGATCAGCTCCGAGACACTGCAGTGTTCTTGAAGATCGATCTACGTTCCGGGTACCATCAACTATGAATCAAGAATGAAGATGTACCCAAAACAGCCTTTCAAACATGGTACGGACATTACGAGTTTCTGTTCATGTTGCTCAGATTGACGGACGCACCAGCAGCTTTCATAAACCGGATGAACCATATGTTTAAGGGCTATTTGGATAAGTTTGTTATTGTGTTCATCGATGACATACTTATACACTTTAAGACGAAGGAAGAGCACGAAGAGCACTTAAGGATCATTTTGTGCATGTGATAGGACCATCAGCTATACGCCAAGTTCCCCAAGTACGAGTTTTGACTAGAGAAGGTCCATTTCCTAGGCCATATAGTCCCCAAGGAAGGAGTATCTGTGGACCCGATGAAAATTGACACAATTAGCATGTGGCCAGCTCCGAGAAATGTGATGGAGATCCACAGCTTCCTAGGCTTAGTGGGATACCACCGACGTTTTGTCAAGGGTTTTGCAAAGCTAGCCGCACCGCTCAAAATGCTCACCAAGAAGGGAAAGAGGTATGAGTGGACCGACAAGTGTGAGAAAAGGTTTCAAGAGTGAAAATGAAGGCTCACAAGCTCTCCAATACTGACCATTCCAGATGCTAGTCAGGGAAGCTTTGTGATTTAAAGCAACGCATCTTAAATCAGGTTGGGAGTCGTGTTTATGTAGAGTGGCGGAGTAGTCGTGTATGCTTCACGACAACTCAAAAAAAAAAAAAAACCTTGAGAAGAGCTACCGAACGCGTGATCTGGAGCTAGCAGTGGTAATTTTTGCATTAAAAGCATAGAGGCACTACCTGTAAGGAATCAAGTGCGAGATCTTACACCGATCACCAGAGCCTCAATGTATCTTCATGTAGAAAGGGCTCAACATGAGGCAGCATAGATGACTAGAATTGGTAAGGATTATGACTGCAAGATCCTATACCATCTAGGGGATGCCAATAAGGTGGCCGATGCACAGAGTCAGAAGCATTTTACTATGCCTATGGCTATCAGTGCCTTGTCGGAAGTGCTACAAGGGAGCTATGTAGCAGCGAGATCAAGATTTTGACAGGGAGGTTGTCTGACATGACCCTCCAATCGATGCTCCAAGAAGAGATCAAGATCGGTCAAGGCTTCGATTTGTCCCTGCTCAAGTCCAGAAAGGAAGCTATAGAGGACAAGGGTTCAGAGTTTAGAATCTTTAAGGACATCATACTCTACCACAGAGGTAGAGTGTGTGTTATGAAAGATGAAGAACTCACAAAGCGAATCCTTTCAGAACCTCACAAGATGCCATATTCCATACATCTAGTGGCGAATAAGATGTACAAGAACCTGAAGGAAAGCTTTTGGTGGCTTGGAATGAAGAATGACATTGTCGAGTTCGTCGCCAGATACCTTACGTGCCAGAAGGTTAAGGCAGAACACCACCGCCCAGCAGGATAATCGTAGGAAATTAAGCTACCCGAGTGGCAATGGGACCAGATTACGATGAATTTCATAATCGAATTGCCAAAGACGTCAAACGATAATGATGTAATTTGGGTGATTGTAGACAGACTGATGAAATCAGTTAGATTCTTAACAATGAAAGTTAGCTACTCGATGGAACGACTAGCAGAAATCTATGCGACACAGTTTGTGAAACGGCACAGAGTACCATAGTCAAGCATCTCAGATTGTAGTGGACGCTTTACCTCTAGATCTTGGCAAAGTGTTCAGGCTGCATTACGATCCAAGTGAGAGTTCAGCACAGCATTTCATCCTTAGACCGACAGTTAGTCAGAGAGGACCATACAGATGTTAGAGGACATGTTGAGACCTGCGTCCTAGACTTCAAAGGAAATTGGGATCAAAAGCTACCATTAAGCGAGTTCTCGTACAACAGCTACTACCATTCCTCAATAGGAATGGCACCGTATGAGACACTTTGTGGAAAGAAATGTAGATCTCTGGCTCATTAGTACGAAACCGGAGAGAAACGACTAATTAGCTCGGACATCATCAAGAATGCCATGGCAGACGTGAAGCTGATACAAGAAACGTTAGATACAGTGCACAGTCGACAGAAGAATTTTGACGATAAGCACCGTAGACCCCTCGAGTTTCAAGTAGGAGACTCGGTCTTTTTCAAGGCGGCACCCATGAAAGGGGTGATGCGCATTGAAAAGAAAGGAAAGCTCAGTCCTAGGTATATAGGACCCTTGAGATAATAGAGAAAGTCGAGAAGGTGGCTTATAGACCAACGCTTCCTCCCGAGTTAGCTACAGTGCACAATGTCTTTCACGTCTTGATGTTGAAGAAGTACCTGCCAGACTGCTCCCATGTTCTTAGCCAAGAATTCGTTGTAGTATACGCTGATTCGACGTACGAGGAGAGACCTGTGCGGATCCAAGTTAGAGAGGATAAAGTACTTAGGAATAAAGTATACCGTTAGTAAAAGTGTTGTGGCAGAATCATAGTATTGAGAAAGCCACATGAGAATGGGAAGAAGACATGAGAAGAGACGTCCTGGAATTATTCTAATTTTCGAGGATGAAAATTTTGTAAGGGGTGTAGGTTGTAATGACCGCCATTTTCATGGCACCTACTTACCTATAATAAGTCATTAAGGAATAAAATGGACATAATTTAATGCCTTTTAGTGCAAATTTAAGTAACACGGTCAAGTACACGGCTGTGTGAGTGACCGTATGCCATTCGGACTGTGTATCTGTTAGTAGCCGTGTGAGTGTACATGGCCGTGTAGTGTAACACGGTCAAGTACACAGTCGTGTAAGAGGCCGTGTACCGCTTGGATAGATGAATGTGTTTCAAAGACATGGCCGTGTTGAGTAGTCTCAATTAGTACACGCCCGTGTTTGAAATGTACACGCCCGTGTTGCCTTGCACATGCCCGTGTAAGAGTCCGTGTAAAAGGTTGTGTAATGAGCCGAGAGCCGCTGTAATGACTCTCATGAGTTATGAAACTTAATTACTATGTAATGATGTAATTAAGTTAATAAATACAACATACTCTCCAATTAAATGAATTAAATGGATATAGTAACGTTTAATTACTATTTATGCAGTGAAAGGGGCAACTGACAGTGAAATCGGTCCACCCTATTATGTGAGTGTGCGTTGAGACACGCAATATCAAGAAACCGGTCCAGACGACCATTTGATGATACAGAACTAATGAGCTAGTCATCAGTACGTTCAGACTGGTCACCTGAGCATAGCAGCGATAATTGCCCTAATAGATGTACAGTATCGAGAAAAGTGGTCTAGATGACCTCTTCTCGCCCATAGACTGACAAAATCAAAGTCAGAACGCTCAGATTAGTCAATCGGATAGTGAATAGTGATTAGTGAATAGTGAGAAACGCAGTGTCAGGTTATTGGCCAAGACGGCCTTAATCTGGCATAAAACTGACATATTAATAGTCAGCAGGCTCAATGGTCAATTGAGCATAAAATGTAGATTTTTTTAAAGAGATACACAGTATCGGGATGAGGGTCAAGACGACCTTTTCTCGCCCCGAAACTGATATATTTAGACTTAGGATGCCCAAATTAGTCAATCGGGCACCTGACACGTTTTTCAAGATGGGGTCATACAGATCCTAAAAACTGGTCTAGAAGACCTCAGATGGACGTAAAACTGATAAATTTGAAATCAGCACGTCCAAATTAGTCAAGGGAGACTGTGTTTGAAATTTCACGTGAAAACGTCTCGTTATGCTTGCGTAGTGTTAACACAGTGTAGGTCTAACCACAGTATCAAGAAATTGATCAAGATGACCTTTTTTTGATACAAAACTGATATATTTGGATTCAGAATGCTCAAATTAGTCATTTGAGCACAAAAAGTAATTTTTGATCGAGAACCATGCAGTATTGGAAAACTGGTCGAGGCGACCTCGGATGAAGATAAAACTGATATATTTGGGTTCAGCACGCCCAAATTAGTTAGTATAGCCTATCTTAAAATTTTTCAAAAAATTAGTATAAAGGAGTCGAAATTTTTAGATTTTTGTAAAAAGGGCCCCCATTATTTTTTTTTTCCTATCGTTTTCTCCCCACACTACCCGTAGATGAACAGTAACCACCAGTCGAATCCGACCTCCGTTTTCGACACCGCCGGCACCATTGGAAAGCTCTCAACGAGCTGATTCCAACGGTGGGCCGAGTCGACCGAACCGATGCCGGAGCACGCCGCATGCACCGCCCAAAGCCGCCGGTGGTCGAATTTTTCAAACCGCTGTATCTCCGTCGTCCGATGTCCAAATGCCATGATTCTGGTCCCAATGGATTCGTGGTGAAGAGTATAACAAAACCCAGGCCTCCTTTAACGTCAACAGCCACTGTATCGCGCCACCCAAGGTTCACCGTCGCCGTCGCCATCGTCGCCGTCGAATTTCACTATTCCGACAGAGTTGAGTTGCAAGGTGGGTATCAAAATGCTCAGAACAACATGTAGGTCAAAAGCCCCAAATCAATTTTGGGCAATAACACTAGAAAATGAAGATCCAACACCACCGCCAACTCCAACTTTTCGAAGGCCGATTTCCGGCGATAGGAGCCTCGATTGGTGAAATTGACACCACCAATGGGTTCATCTTGTCGAGCTCTTCAAGACGGTGGTCGCCACTCCCATCGCCGCCGTAGTTAATGTCGGTCAATGGTGGTCAATGCCAGTCAACGGCGACCCGGAGACCGAAATTGAAGAATGGCTTGTTGGCCTATTTTCAATGTTTCGGATACATCCGCGGCATCAGATTTGCAAACTGGAGTTTCAAAAGTGAAGAATGATGATTCAAAGATTGTGCAGTCGAGATCGAACGGTTCACCCGACCACCGATGGGAACGATTTTGGTAGCGGTTTTGATCCCTTGATTCCTCAATTTATTATTGGAAATAATTACGTATTAATTATGGTTTACTGACTTGAGGAATTATAAGAAAAAGGGATGAAATATCGAAAAAGAAAATGAAAGGAAATGTGAATATTTTTACGTCAAAAGCTAAGCTTTTACGTAAAAATTAGGCTTCCGGTTTAGTACGTGGCAGGTTAGAATAGGTTTGATAGTTTTGAGGCATTTCCTAAATGCTGGAAACCCAAAATTTAAGTGGAAATGCTGCCAAAATTTCTAAAACGGCACAAAGGGATATTTTAGGAAATGAGGGGTGAAAATGTGATCGGGATGGAAACCTGAGCCCCCTCGATGACCTAGGTCTGGGAAAGAAGGATGGACGTTTATAGGATTAGTGAACCGTCCAATTAGAAATCTTGAAATGTAAGAAAACGACCCCTATGTTGGAATAGTACCACCCGAGGGACGGGTGTGATCTAAGTATAAAATTTGGGGTGATTACATCGGTAACGGTAACCCGACAGGCTAAATGGTCATACGCGAGGTATTCAGTCAGTTGACTGGTCGGTTAGCCAGTCAAGGACCAAATTTGAATGGGATAGTGAGAGACAGTGATTAATTTGTCAAGTAGACAAATTAATCAAGCACGATTAGAAATTAGATATCAAATTTCCCAAAGCAGAGCAGTTGGGTACCGATAGGCATCGGTACCACACAATGATAGGTATATTAGTCACCAACGATAGAGTAACCTAAGAGCGATGTTAATTAATTTATTGGGTAAATAAATTAATTAACCATGATTAGAAAATCAAATTCTTAAGAGAAGGGCGATTAGTATTGATAAGGATCGGTACCACATAATGATAAAGTTTTTATTAGTCACTAATGACCACAGTGACCTAAGAGTGAATATTAATGAAATGCATTATGATTACAGGGAGGAACCTGTATTGTGACGAAGGCGAGAGTATAAACTATCCGATGACAGGTAAGTACAACTCCACCTACAACATGAATAAAATGAATTTAAATTGATGCTTTTCCAGTATTTTAAGTTTGTATCTTGCACACGATGCTGCACAGCATACATAAGGGCATATAGTTTCACAATCGAGTAGATTGATGAAAAAGCAAGTTAGACACTATACGTCCCTACCATGTAGGATTTGGGACAGCTTAGAGAAGCATATGGCTAGAAAAGATAAACAAGACAGAAAGTAGTAAGCGTGTCATACCAGCCCTTTCAAATGAAGGGGTTTTAAGTTCAAGCAGAAAGTTGAGCATCCGTTGATGGCTCTCCGGCTATTTTACCACGGGCATTACTGATGGTCTGTGCACACATGGTACTGACACATGGGCCTTAAATAGACAAGAAAAGGAATGAGAAGTTTGAAGCATAAATGAACATAACCGGATCATGCATTAGTTATAGTTCACCATGCTTATAGATGCACTCAGTACATGATGTATTCTATGATGTGATATATGATATGCTATGTTATGCATACAGTATGATGTGATGATGTATTCTAAGATGTGATACATGATGTTGTGATATGTGATATGTTATACGGTATCTGTGATGATTGGTGTGCTCACATGATTTTAAGGATGCGTATGTTTAAACATGTTTTACGGTAAACATGTTATACTTACTAAGCATAGAGCTCACGGAGTGTGTTCATGCTATAGGTAAGCATCCTATAGCGTAAACATTAAGGGGCGATGATGGCGGCAGAAGCGGATGGAAGGATGAGGCTATGGATACACCGCGAGTATTCTTCCGCACAGTATGAGTAAATAGTATTTTGAATGGTGACAGTTAAATAGTATTTTGAATAGTAAAGGTTAAACGATATTTTGAAACTGTAAACAGTATATGTATGAGTAGTATATTTAAATAGTATCTGATGAATAGTAATCAGATAAACAAGTATATAAATGTTTATGTATAATTGAAATCCTTATATTTTTCAAATTCTGTATTTTAAAAATATACATACATGAATAGTAAATACATACGCGTATATATACTCAAAAAAAATCCACTAAATTTATAGTATCAAATTAAGCAAGTTAAGTATCAGTTTTAAAGGAAAAGTTAAAGCAAGAAGCAAGTAATAGTTTTTAGTGACGGTCCGGGCCGCTGAGGGCATGAGGCGTCACATTTTGGTCCTTCAAGTAAATAAGAATGTTATTAATGAATACAATGGCAAACTTATCTAAATACTCCTTAAACACTTAGTGTAGGAAAATAAATCGATAAAAACATATCAGAGTGGCGCAGTGGAACAATAAAAATTTTTAGATCGTTAAATATCTTATGATGCCATATACAATAAACCAACAACAATTAAAACTCATACCTCAAGGATGCCAATCTTGCAAGAGGAGAATGACCAGAGGGCTTCAACCAACTAGCCTTCTCTACTATTCTCAAATTCCCGAATGGCTGAGTGTGTGGGCACTCTGAATCTCGATCGGTATGCTAGCACTGCTAGTCTTCTTCTGACTACCCAGATCTCTAAAGAACTTATTGTCACGGTGAGTTATGCAACAATAAGCCTGCTCACCTGAGAGTCTGTGGTCTAAGAGAACTAGAGTGGCAGGACCTCTATTTATAGAACTGCATGAGGTGATTCTCTGAATTCGAATTGGATTAGGAGAAGATATTCTCCCTTATCCACAACCATAAAATCTGAAATTATCCAAGGGAAAATCCCAACAAATTTCGGCCATTATAGGATAAATTCAATCCAAATCTAAACAAGATTTTAGCTAGAATTTTATCTCCCTTTTTTAACCAAAAAATCCCAAAATTCAAGGGGAAAATCCCCACAAAAAATTCAGCCACTTTTGGATAAGGGAGAATCAAAATTCCACTAGGATTTTCGAGCTTGAATCTTATCTCATCCTTATCCAAAATAACCGAAAATCTCCTAGGAGATTTACTCCAAAAATTCAGCCATTATCTGGGAGGAGAGAATCCAAATTCAACTGGGATTGAAACTTGAATTTTTCCTTGAACCTTATCCATAAAAATCTGAAAAATCATTGAGGATAATCCTCAAAATTTTCGTCCATATTTAGTTAGGATTTGGATTCAAAATTCAAGTAGCATTCTAACAAGATTTTCCTCTCCATATCCAACTCAAATTCGAATTTCATTCCTTGTGGATTTACCATAACAAATTCGAATCCCACTTGGACTGTGATTCAAAATTTGAATTTCAAATTTCAAATTCAAATTTCAAATTTCAAATTTCAAATTTCAATTTCAATTTCAAATTCAAATTTCAAAATCCACAAAACAGTTGTATTTCAAATTCTTGTTCTCATGGATAATTTTCTACAACTCCAATCCAATCTCAAATAAAATCATGGCAACTTTATTTGGAGTTCGAATAATTGTGTACTCTATTATCCAAAACAAAATCTGAATCCAACCAGAGAGAATCTTATCCACCATCCTAATCCTATGTCAACACCATCCATGCATAATAAACTAGCCAATAGCATACACAGATCAATTTTGCCAAACGTTAAGGAATTATGTGGAGCTAGTAGAGGGACTGATTGGATATATATAATCGAGCTCCTGCAAATCCATATGATCATCATTCTTCACCGAACAACTCAATCATATGATCACTAATTTCAAAGTCACACCACTATAAACCAGAAACTGAACTCCTAATTATATACTGTATTACGTAAGCCTATGACAAGCTATCGTCCAATGACCTTGTCATGTATACAGAACCCTTATATGATATCCATGATTAACCTTAGGCTAAAGTCCGTTTAATCCTACTGATCAGGCTATTTTAAAGTTCTATTATACTGCCGAATTAAGAAAATGATTATTCACCATATGTGAATAAGGAGTCATCCGGCCAGTAGACGACCCAAGGCCTTGTCCATTTGCACATTCAGTATAATGCCTTTAAGAGGATACCCTTAACTCCTCATTAGAGCTATGATTTCGATATCTGTAAATGAACCCTTCATCGTATAGAAGTCATGCACCCAACGAACCGGTCTATAAGCTTACTACCTCTGAGACGCTTTAGCCATTGTAACATCAAAGCACACAAGTCATATACATAAAGCTGTCATTTTACTTAGTATTAAGGTTACTGCACAATGAACATCAAAAGCATATTGATCCACTCAAAGCGGACTTCGTAGATCAATCATCCTTTAGTCCCGGTCTGATATATCACCACCAAGTAACATATCTATGTCTCTACTTGGGAGTCCAGCTCCGGACAGTCAAGACAAACCGTCCCCTCGAAGGCTTTAGACAGCATAATTGTCTTAACATGAATTAGATGCTTAGTCTAACCCGATAGACTACAGACCATAGTTTAGACCGCTAACTTTAAAACATTGTCTTATTACATACAAAAGTCCATTGCATGCAACATTCTAACAGTTTAACACAAGCAGTCAGGGAGTCATACTTGCTTACATTTACTTTAACATGTAAATAAAACAAGGACAGATAGCAATCTAATGAATAACCTCTATATATAATTTTATTATCTAGTTCAAAATAAATACATCAAAATGTTTCTAATGCTTAGGGCATTTCCTAACACTTAGTTCATCAGATCCATGAAAATAGTTGGTGCATTCGTTAATCCAAACAGCATGACTAGGAATTCATAGTATCCATACCATGTTCGAAACGTGGTTTTTGGAATGTCTCCTTCCTCAATATTCAGTTGATGGTAACCAGATCGAAAATCCATTTAATAAATGGAAGGAAAATGGTGGTTGGTAGCATTAATGGCCATGATTTAGTTGCTTTTTGATCTAAAGGCCAAGATTTGGCCAAAAATTCACCATTTTAATTTTTGGAAAATATGGAAAGAATTAGGTTGAAATGTGGTGATTTTTGATTGGTGGAAAGTCAAATTAATTGGCTTTTTGGTTGCTTAAGTCGGTAGCATTTTAAGCAAAATGGCCGAGACAAATTTGAAGCCAAAACAAAGAACAAAATTTTTCTAAGTGTTTCCCATGGAAAGTACGTGAGCCACCGAGAGAGACCAAGTGATTTCTTCAAGTTTTCCTTACAAAATTGGTGTCAAACCTTTCATTGAAGCCTAAGGAAGCAAGTGAACAAGGTAACTCTCTTTGGATTGAATTTTTTCTTGATTTTTCTTTAAGAAATCCGTGTAATGAATAGTGGAAAGAATGGAAAAATTTTTGGTTGTTTTCATTTATTTGGTGCTTGGGTTTTGTTAAGGGTGTAATTAGGAAGAAATCCATGTATTTGGTTTAAAGAAAAACCAAATTTGGTTGGTTTTCCAAGGGTAAAACCGTGGGTTACCAAGAGTAATCAATGAAGAATTTGTTGTGTTTAAGTGTTAACATGCTTTAAGTTACATTTGGTTAAGTATAAAGCATGATTTGCATTATGGAAAGCTTGAAAAAAAAATTTTGGTGTGAACTTACCCTAAAAGGCCGTGGGTTAATTAGGGTTTGGAAAAAAAAATTTTTGCACGGTTTACTTGATGTTTGGATGATTTAAATCATGCATTTTATAATGTAAATGATGGAATTTTGATTGAAAGCAAGAAAAGAAAATTTGGGGTATGTTTTTCCTAGTGTGGCCGTGGGTTATATGTGGTTAAAAACCCAAGGAATTGTGTTGAAAAATGCAATGAAATTGGCTTGAAAATTGTTAAAAAAATGACATTGGAATAGCCAAAAATTTGGTTGAAAATTTGAGAAGTTTTGGTTAGGTTTTGAGTGTAAAAACCGAGACCAAAACTAAGGGCAAAATTGAAAAAATTTTGCGTAATGTGGTTCAAAATGTGAATTGGAAATTTGTGAGCTTTTATGTAAAAGTTTGGAAAACTTTTACATAAAATAGGCTTGTGGTATAGTACGTGGCAGGTACATATGGTTCGAGGCGTACCTAACGCCGGTAGCCTTAAAATTACGCCGAAATGGTGTCGAAATTTTGAAAACGACATTTGGGGTAAAATGGAAATTAAAAATAAAAGTTTGGGGTCGGGTCGGAAACCCGAGTCCCTAACGGAAAATTGAATAAGGAAAACCTAAGGGGTGGTTCGTGAATAGTAACCCGTCCCCTTGAAAATGTAAAACTTGAGTGAAACTGAAAAAAACCGACCTCGAGGGGGGGTGTTTTTGGAAACGAAATAAAAGTCCGAGTCGGGAACGGAAAATCCGAGCCTCGGAGACCTAGATCGGGAATGTCTAGATGAACATTTTATATACTAGTGAAACGTCCATTTGAGGCTCCGAAACGATAGAAAATCACTAAACCGACGTAAGGGTCGGAATAGTGCTTCCCAAGGGTCGGGAAAGTGAAAAATGGAAATAAAATAGAAACGAACCCGGTAATGATTAGAAAAGAATCAGAAAAGTTCCTGAGAGCCAAAAATGCGGTCTGGATCGAGAAAATTCCGTCAGGGGCATAATTGTAATTTTACCAAAATATAGGGGCAAAATCGTAATTTTGTAAAAGTTGAGAAAAGTGGGGAAAATGATAAATAAAGCCTAAAAAGTTATAAATAGGTTTTATTTAAGCTTTTTAATGAAAAATAAAAGCTATAAATGGAAATAAAATTAACAGACAAGGTTTTGTCTGTAGGATCCAAAAATCGACCTACAAGGAAGGCGATCAAAGATCCAAGAGAGAAAAAGAGAAGAGACTGATAAGGTAAGTTCAGACATTTACCTGTCTGCAACATATAGCATTATTGTTGCTAACTTTAATGTACTAACTATAAGTTAGGTACATATGTGCTACGGGCACTATTATAGAATAGAGAGAGAGAGGCGTAATGTGCTGCGGGTACTATTGAGAATGGACACATTGTTAATTGTGCTTCAGGCACTAGAGCGAGGTTAATGAAACTCACTCCCCTAAAAAAATGTGAACCATTCCTAACCACGGGACAATGTGAAGTCACCGGGTTAGAATTTTAAAAAGTCGGTAATGAAACCACTTTCTGGCGTACCAGCCTTCCGTACAGGGAGGTAACTTTTGCCTTCGGGGCTATGAGATTAAGGCTGTGGAGGTCAGCACTGATGTACTGCTCTCAGTCATGTACAATTTTGGCTTCAAGCCTATGTGATTAAGGTTGTGGAGGTCAGCACTAATGTACCGCTCCCAGTCATGCGCACTTAAATGGTACTGCCAACCTGAGCTCAAAACCGGAACATAATGTAAGATAATTACCTAAAACTGAAACTATGCCATAATTGAGCATAAGACAGTTTCGTGAGGGTACTAACATCGCGGTAGATGTACTGTTGTGACACTGTGTTGTGGTCAAAGTTACTATTTATATATGAATAGTGGTCAACGGTAGTATTCATTATGAATAGTACTATTCATAGAAATTTTATTTCTTGCATGTTTGAACTTACTGAGCCTGTAGCTCACCATTTTTGCTTATGTTGCAGGTAAGCGACCAGCTCAATAGCTTGTTTGACTGGATGGTAGACGGGATAGCGCGTGTCAAATGGGATAAATGGGCGAGGGATATGGTCCTGCCAGAGTCTTTCCGCTGAGCGATAAAAAGGAAAGGGAAAAAGAAACAGTCTTTTGTAACATTATATATTTTACGAAAGTACTGTATTATGTAAATTACTTTGTACTTGCCAACAAAGTAAATAGTGGGAAATGTTTTACAGGATGTTTAAAAAAAAAAAAATTTCCCCAAAAACGTCATGATTTACTGAGAGAGAGATTAGCCGGCGACCCATGAGAGTACAATCTATCGCAGTTAGCGATAAAGCTTAACTGTAATAGTATTGTATGATCTCTACGAGGGACAGGCCGCCACAGTTGGTATCAGAGCAAAGTTTGCGATTGGTTTAGTTTATAATACCAACTGCTGTCACAGTTGGTATCAGAGAGGAATTACGGTTGGTTTAATTTGGATTACCAACTACCGTCATAGTTGGTATGTCAGAGCAGTATTGACCATATCCTGATTTGACACTTCGCGCATCCTGCACCGCTATCCAAGTAAGTAGTTTACTTAAGTTTAGTTAATTATTTTCTTATGTGAAAATAATTATCTTATAGGTAGCAAGATGACCAGACCTCCTTATGTGAGACCACCGCTACCACGACCGAGAGGGGTATTACAGGTATGGACGAGACCTGTTGTGAGGCCGTCTATTGCCCAACGACCGGTAATCAGACCCCCGGTGCCCGAGAGACCACCAGTACCAGTACCAGCACCAGCACCAGTGCCAGTAGATGTTGTACAGCCACGATCGATAGTTCATCCACTTGTAGTAGTGGACATTCCAGTTGTTGGTGGACGCCAACACATTGGAGTGAGAGTTTTAGCTCGGGCAGTACAGGCATTTTGAGCTAATAGTCCCCCGATGTTTGATGGTGGATGACAGTCGATGGAGACGAAGGACTGGCTCCATGCCATAGAGAGGATTATGGTGATATGCGACATTGATCAAGATATGTGGATTCAGTTGGCCATCAGTATGTTTCAGGGAGACGCTCGAGTATTCTGGGAGTATTGTGACCAGGAGATTTTATTAGGATTCAGTTGGGCTGAGTTCTGTCAGTGATTGGCTGATCAGTTTCCGCCTAGCTATCCGGCACCTGCTCCAGCACCTCCAGAGAGACGAGAGGCTGATACACCTGTGTACCCTGGATTCGATGAGGTTAGGGACTATATTCTCCAGACTGAGAGGATGGTCATGTTGTCTGGTGAGACAGTTATATCTTACACAGCATGATTTGAGGAAACCATTAGGAGGAGATGTCCGTTGCCTAACCTCACTGAAGCAAACTGCTGTGAGCTGTTCTGGAGAGGGTTACCCATGGAGTTGAGACAGAGGGTGATTAAGCTGTTTCCTCCTACGCTCCAAGAGTTTGTAGTGACGATCAGGACAATCGAGAGAGAGATTTTGATTGAGCATCTGACGCAGAGTCGATGAGAGACACTGGGTCAAGATGAGATGTTCGCACGCATCTTTGGGCCGAGAAAAATGATGAATGATCATGAGGCTGGACCGTCTAGACCACGAGGAGGTGATGACTCAGGACAAGGAGCATTGCCTAGGGGTGGTGACGATTCAGATGATCCAGATGACGACGAGGATCCAGAAGAATATCCTCTAGTCCCAGACACAGGGGATGTGTGACCAGTAGATGTATACATGTACATAAGTAGCTTATAGAGAGAAAAGCTCTTTTGTATAGACTTGTAGCCAAGATGTATATGATGGCCGATGTATATGTAACTGGTGATGGTTATGTATGATATATAAACATTTTGCTATGAATGAAATATCAAAATGATTATATGTTGTACGATGATGTGTTACGATGATGTGGCTTTACGTTACCCTGAATTTCGTAAATTTATATGATTTTACGAATGTGGTTATGGAAAAGCTAACGGTAAATTATTGTGCCATAATAGGACAATAAGCAAGATGGTGGATTTGCGAAATCGACCAGAGGGACGAGAACGACGTCCTAATGTCATGGAGAGATTGGATCAGATACAAGCCCTACTAGAAGCTCAGATGCAAGAAAATACTAATCTGAGACGACGGGTAGAGGAGTTAGAACAGAGACAAGGCTCTGAGGGTACTCAAGTAGAACAAGAAGCTGAGGTAGATCCAGTTATCCCTCCAGTTGCTGTAAATGAGAGAGTTCCTGAACAGCAACCGGTTTTAAATCTGGAACCCCTCTACGAAAGATTCAGGCGTATGAGGGCACCAGAATTTGAAGGTTCTACAAATCCTCTAGAGGCTGAAGACTGGTTGTCATCCTTGCAAGTGATCATGGAATTCATGAACCTAACTGACCGGGAGAAGGTTGCATGTGCGTCTTTTGTGTTGAGAAAAGATGCTCGTTTTTGGTGGGACACTGTACGAATGAGAAGGAACGTGTCTACCATGAGTTAGGCAGAATTTCTGGAAGAATTTAACCAGAAATATTATGACCCTGCATCTCTGAGACAACAGCAGAAAGAGTTCTCAGAATTGACGTAAGGAAATATGTCGGTGAGCGAAGTTTGCCAAAAATTCGACTAGTTATCCTGTTTATGCCCTTATGTAGTCCCTACTGAGAGGGAGAAAATACAGAAAATAATCGGGATGTTCAGACCAGAAATTGCTGCGCTAGTAGACACTGGACAAGCACCGCCTACTTCTGTAGCTGATTGTGTTAGTCGGGCCATCAGAGCTGAGTTTCACGTAGCCCGACAGAAAGAGGAAAGAGAGAAACACTGGGAGGCCAAGAAGAAGGAGAGGGCTTTGGCGAAGTCTACACAAGTTGGTCAATCAAGCAAGCCTAATCAAAATGCTAAACCAAGTCAGGGCAATAATCAAGGATCCCAGCAAAATAAGAGAAAAGGCAATTTTTCTGGAAATCACCAGGGAAATAATCGAAACCAGCAGCGAAGAACAGCTGGTAATGCGGAATCCAATGTGCAAATTTACCCTACATGGGGGAAGAGACATTCTGGGCAATACAGATTTGGGCCACTTGTTTGCTATGAATGTGGAAAGGAAGGCCATTATGCCAGGAACTGTCCAAACAATAGGCAGAGTGGGCAAGGCACTTCCCAACAGCACCAGACACGCCCACAAGCTCATTCCCTTCAGGCCAGAGTTGAAGAGTCCCCAGTAAGGCCGCAACGCCGGGAGCGTGTGCCACGTGCTGATGCTCGTGTGATGGCCTACAGCAAGGAGGATGCAGAGGCAGGAACATCAAACGTAGTGACAGGTCAGCTCACTGTCGCTAGTCATGTAGCCTCTGTACTGTTTGATTCTGGTGCTACGCATTCTTTTGTTTCCTATGCATTTGCTGACAAGATAGGACTTCCTAAGGATTATATGGGAAGAGTATTTAAGACAGCTTTACCCTCTGGGGAAGTATTGTTGTCCAATTACTGGCTACCTCATGTACCAGTATATGTGGCAAATAGGGAACTATATGCGGAGTTGATCGTAATGAAGATCACGGATTACGATGTGATTCTAGGCATGGATTTCCTAGGAAAATACCGAGCGACGATCGACTGTCAAAATCGAAAGATAGTATTTCAACCCGAGGAAGAAGAGAGTTTCGAATACGTCGATACTTCTCGAAAACCTGGGAAGATGATGATCAGTTCGCTGAGAGCAAGCAAGCTGATAGCCAGTGGTTGCATGGGATATCTGGCATATGTGGTGGATACTACAGAGGAACAGAAGCTTCAACCTGAAGATGTTCTCGTTGTTAATGAATTTCTTGACGTATTTCCGGAAGAGTTACCAGGGATACCTCCAGAGAGAGAAATCTCGTTCGAAATTGAGTTGATGCCTGGAACGGCACCTATTTCCAAAGCACCATACCGCATGGCTCCAGTGGAGTTAAAGGAGCTGCAGGAACAATTAAAGGAGCTTTTGGATAAAAGATTCATCCGACTGAGTTATTCTCCGTGGGGTGCACCTGTGTTATTCGTCAAGAAAAAGGATGAAACATTCTGTTTGTGCATTAATTACTGAGAGTTGAATAAGGTTACGATCAAGAATAGGTATCCGTTACCTAGAATTGATGACCTATTCGACCAGTTAAAAGGCGCAGCGGTATTTTCTAAGATCGACTTACGATCAGGATATCACCAGTTGAGAATTAAAGAAAGTGATATTCCTAAGACGGCGTTTAGGACTCGTTATGGTCACTACGAGTTTCTTGTGATGCCATTTGGATTAACAAACTCACCGGCAGCGTTCATGGATTTAATGAACAGACTTTTTAAAGAGTATTTGGATAAGTTTGTCATTGTATTCATTGATGACATTTTTATATACTCAAAGACTCATAAGGAGCACTAGGAGCATCTGAGGATCGTGCTGAATACGATAAGGAAGCATCAACTGTATGCCAAATTCTCAAAATGCAAGTTTTGGCTGGATAGAGTACATTTCCTCGGACATGTTGTATCCCAGGAAGGTATTGCTGTAGATCCGACGAAAGTACATGCAATTAACCAGTGGCCTGCACCCAAGAATGTGACCGAAATACGTAGTTTCTTAGGGTTAGCTAGTTATTATCGACGATTTGTAGAGGGATTTGCACGTTTAGCTGCACTTCTTACTGCTCTTACACGCAAGGAAAGGAAGTACGAGTGGACTATGGAATGCGAAAGAAGCTTCCAGGAGTTAAAGAGACGGTTGACAAGCGCACCAATCCTTACGCTTCCCACTGAAGGGGTGAAGTTTGTGATCTACAGTGATGCATCTAAAGTAGGATTGGGAGCAGTCCTAATGCAAGGCAGTAAGGTGATTGCCTATGCTTCTCGTCAATTAAAGGATCATGAAAGGAATTACCCTACGCATGACCTTGAACTTGCTGCAGTAGTGTTCGCACTTAAAATTTGGCGACACTATCTCTATGGAGCTCAATGTCAGATTTTCACTGATCACCAAAGCCTGAAGTATTTCTTCACGCAAAAGGAGCTCAATATGCGACAAAGAAGATGGTTGGAACTAGTGAAGGATTATGATTGTGAAATCCTATACCATCCAGGAAAGGCCAACCATGTAACGGATGCTCTAAGTAGAAAGTCTACCATATCGCACCAGCTACCGATAAAAAGGCTTCCGAAGCCATTGCAGCAAGAGATAAATTCCTTGAACTTAGAGCTGATATCTGGAAGATTAGCTGCACTCCAAGTGGAATCATCGTTGTTTGAGGATATAAAGGAAGCTCAAAGACGAGACCCAACAATGACAAGTTCTCAAGAAGGAATTTCCAAGGATGGAATGATCCTTTATCAAGGAAGGATAAATGTTCCAGCTGATGAGGAACTCAGAAGACGGATCATGTCAGAAGCCCATGAGACACCCTATTCCGTTCATCCCAGAGCTAGCAAGATGTATCAGGACTTGAAGTTACAGTTCTGGTGGAAAGGGATAAAGAATGATATAGCGAAATTCATGAGCAGATGCATGACCTGTCAGAGAATCAAAGCAGAGCATAAACATCCAGCAGTAAGATTGGAACCTCTGGAGATTCCTGAATGGAAATGGGAACACATTACGATGGATTTTGTAGTGGGACTCCCAAAAACCCGAGAAGGTTATGATGCCATCTGGGTTATTGTGGACAGACTGACCAAGACGGCACGGTTTATAGCTGTCAAGATGACTTTTTCGTTGGAAAAGTTTGCTCAGTTATACGTAACTCATGTTGTCAGATTACATGGACTACCAAAATCCATTGTATCAGATCGAGATGCACGATTCACTTCGAATTTCTGGAAGTGTGTGCAAGAGGCCATGGGTACTGAATTAAGACTCAGTACGGCATTTCATCTGCAAACAGACGGACAGTCGGAGCGGACAATCCAGACGTTAGAGGACATGCTTCGAGCTTGTGTAATGGATTTTACGGGAAATTAGAATGAGAAGTTACCATTAATTGAATTCTCATACAATAATAGTTACCAAGCTTCTATAGGCATGGCACCTTACGAGGCTTTGTACGGACGGAAGTGCAGATCACCATTACACTGGTATGATTTGCGAGAGAAGTAGTTGCATAAGACGGATTTTATACAAGAGACTTCCGATGCAGTTGCTAGAATTCAGCATCAAATGAAAATTGCGCAAAGCCGACAAAAGAGTTATGCGGACAAAAGGTGGAGATCCTTAGAATTTAATGAAGGAGACTTTGTGTTTCTCAAGGTATCGCCCATGAAGGGGATTATGCGTTTCGGTAAGAAAGGGAAACTAAGTCCAAGATATATTGGACCTTATGAAATTATCGAACGCATTGGGAAGGTCGCTTACAGATTAGCGCTACCTCCAGAATTGTTGCAGTGCATAATGTATTTCATGTGTCGATGCTGAGAAAGTATATACCAGATCCGTCCCATATGCTGAAGCATGAGCCTATTCAAATCCACGAGGATTTGACATATGAGGAACAACCTATTCGAGTACTGGCTCGTGAAGAAAAAGTACTGAGGAATAAGACAATCCCACTAGTAAAGATTTTGTGGAAAAATCATAATATTGAAGAAGCTACGTGGGAACGAGAAGACGAGATGAGGAGTTTATACCCCCACTTGTTCTAATTTTCGAGGACGAAAATTTTATAAGGAGGGGTGAATGTGACAACCAGGAAAATCAGGCATTCTCGGAAGAAAATGTACAAATATATGTATATAACAATTTGTACAATTTAAAGAGTGAAATAAATGTATTAATATTGTTTAGAATATATGAAAATGTTCTAACAATACTGACGAGTGAGAATTCAGTGTTGGAAAAATTCACCGAGTTGAAACGGGCAAAACGGTGCCAAAACCGGCATTGAAAACCCTAACCGGGGCAATAAAAGATGGAAAACTTCCGGGATTGATTTTGATCAAATGGAAGCAGTCTAAATTGATCCGACTGCACAGGAGACCTCAGGAACCCACCGGGACGATTTCAGGAAAATTTCGGCTCGAACCGGTATCGTTCAAAAAGTAGTTGAATTAATGTGAATAGTAAAAGTCAAAGTCAACATATGCTTTAGCATTTATGACATCATAAATCCATTTAATAAATGGAAGGAAAATGGTGGTTGGTAGCCTTAATGGCCATGATTTAGTTGCTTTTTGATCTAAAGGCCAAGATTTGGCCGAAAATTCACCATTTTAATTTTTGGAAAATATGAAAAGAATTAGGTTGAAATGTGGTGATTTTTGATTGGTGGAAAGCCAAATTAATTGGCTTTTTGGTTGCTTAAGTCGGCAACATTTTAAGCAAAATGGCCGAGACAAATTTGAAGCCAAAACAAAGAACAAAATTTTTCTAAGTGTTTCCCATGGAAAGTATGTGAGCCACCAAGAGAGACCAAGTGATTTCTTCAAGTTTTCCTTACAAAATTGGTGTCAAACCTTTCATTGAAGCCTAAGGAAGCAAGTGAACAAGGTAACTCTCTTTGGATTGAATTTTTTCTTGATTTTTCTTCAAGAAATCCATGTAATGAATAGTGGAAAGAATGGAAAAATTTTTGGTTGTTTTCATTTATTTGGTGCTTGGGTTTTGTTAAGGGTGTAATTAGGAAGAAAACCATGTATTTGGTTTAAAGAAAAACCAAATTTTGGGTGGTTTTCCAAGGGTAAAACCGTGGGTTACCAAGAGTAATCAATAAAGAATTTGTTGTGTTTAAGTGTTAACATGCTTTAAGTTACATTTGGTTAAGTATAAAGCATGATTTGCATTATGGAAAGCTTGAAAAAAAATTTTGGTGTGAACTTACCCTAAAAGGCCGTGGGTTAATTAGGGTTTGGAAAAAAAAAAATTTTGCACGGTTTACTTGATGTTTGGATGATTTAAATCATGCATTTTATAATGTAAATGATGGAATTTTGATTGAAAGCAAGAAAAGAAAATTTGGGGTATGTTTTTCTTAGTGTGGCAGTGGGTTATATGTGGTTAAAAACCCAAGGAATTGTGTTGAAAAATGCAATGAAATTGGCTTGAAAATGTGTTAAAAAAATGACATTGGAATAGCCAAAAATTTGGTTGAAAATTTGAGAAGTTTTGGTTAGGTTTTGAGTGTAAAAACCGAGACCAAAACTAAGGGCAAAATTGAAAAAATTTTGTGTAATGTGGTTCAAAATGTGAATTAGAAATTTGTGAGCTTTTATGTAAAAGTTTAGAAAACTTTTACATAAAATAGGCTTGTGGTATAGCACGTGGCAGGTACATATGGTTCGAGGCGTACCTAACGGCGGTAGCCTTAAAATTACTCCGAAATGCTGCCAAAATTTCGAAAACGGCATTTGGGGTAAAATGGAAATTAAAAATAAAAGTTTGGGGTCGGGTCGGAAACCCGAGTCCCTAACGGAAGATTGAATAAGGAAAACCAAATGGGTGGTTCGTGAATAGTAATCCGTCCCCTTGAAAATGTAAAACGTGAGTGAAACTGAAAAAAACCGACCCCGAGGGGGGGCTTTTTTGGAAACGAAATAAAAGTCCGAGTCGGGAACGGAAAATCCGAGCCTCGGAGACCTAGATCGGGAATGTCTAGATGAACGTTTTAAATACTAGTGAAACGTCCATTTGAGGCTCCGAAACGATAGAAAATCACTAAACCGACGTAAGGGTCGGAATAGTGCTTCTCAAGGGTCGGGAAAGTGAAAAATGGAAATAAAATAGAAACGAACCCGGTAATGATTAGAAAAGAGTCAGAAAAGTTCCTGAGAGCTAAAAATCCAGTCTGGATTGAGAAAATTCCGTCAGGGGCATAATTGCATTTTTGCCAAAATATAGGGGCAAAATCGTAATTTTGTAAAAGTTGAGAAAAATGGGAAAAATGATAAATAAAGCCTAAAAAGTTATAAATAGGTTTTATTTAAGCTTTTTAATGAAAAATAAAAGCTATAAATGGAAATAAAATTAACAGACAAGGTTTTGTCTGTAGGATCCAAAAATCGACCTACAAGGAAGGCGATCAAAGATCCAAGAGAGAAAAAGAGAAGAGACTAATAAGGTAAGTTCAGACATTTACCTGTCTGCAACATATAGCATTATTGTTGCTGACTTTAATGTACTAGCTATAAGTTAGGTACATATGTGCTACGGGCACTATTATAGAATAGAGAGAGACGTAATGTGCTACGGGCACTATTGAGAATGGACACATTGTTAATTGTGCTTCGGGCACTAGAGCGAGGTTAATGAAACTCACTCCCCTAAAAAAATGTGAACCATTCCTAAACACGGGACAATGTGAAGTCACCGGGTTAGAATTTTAAAAAGTCGGTAATGAAACCACTTTCTGGCGTACCAGCCTTCCATACAGGGAGGTAACTTTTGCCTTCGGGGCTATGAGATTAAGGCTGTGGAGGTCAGCACTGATGTACCGCTCCCAGTCATGTACAATTTTGCCTTTGGGGTTATGAAATTAAGGCTGTGGAGGTCAGCACTGATATACCGCTCCCAGTCATGCACACTTAAATGGTACTGCCAACCTGAGCTCAAAACCAGAACATAATGTAAGATAATTACCTAAAACTGAAACTATGCCATAATTGAGCGTAAGACAGTTTCGTGAGGGTACTAACATCGCGGTAGATGTACTGTTGTGACACTGTGTTGTGGTCAAAGTTACTATTTATGTATGAATAGTGGTCAACAGGACTATTCATGATGAATAGTACTATTCATAGAAATTTTATTTCTTGCATGTTTGAACTTACTGAGCCTGTAGCTCGCCATTTTTGCTTATGTTGCAGGTAAGCGACCAGCTCAGTAGCTTGTTTGACTAGATGGCAGACGGGATAGCACGTGTCAAATGGGATAAATGGGCGAGGGATATGGTCCTGCCAGAGTCTTTTCGCTGAGCGATAAAAAGGAAAGGGAAAAAGAAACAGTCTTTTGTAACATTATATATTTTACGAAAGTACTGTATTATGTGAATTACTTTGTACTTGCCAACAAAGTAAATAGTGGGAAATGTTTTACAGGATGTTTAAAAAAAAAAAAAAAATTTCCCCAAAAACGTCATGATTTACTAAGAGAAAGATTAGCCGGCGACCCATGAGAGTACAATCTATCGCAGTTAGCGATAAAGCTTAACTATAATAGTATTGTATGATCTCTACGAGGGGCGGGCCGCTACATACTCATTCTAACATTGTAGACTTGTGACTCAAAGTGTCTGCCACTCTATTTGCCTTGCCCGTGTGATCCAAGATTTCACAATCATAATCCTTTACCAATTCCAACTATCTTCTCTATCTCATATTGAGTTCTTTCTATATGAAGAAATACTTCTAACTTTGGTGGTCAGCAAAAATTCTACGTTGAACTCCATACAAATAGTGTCGTCATATTTTGAGAGTAAATATGATAGCTACTAATTCCAAATCATAAGTTAGGTCATTTTTTTCACGTTCTTTGAGCTGTCAAGAAGCATAAGCTATTACTTTTCCATCCTGCAGTAAGATAGTGCCGAATTTCATCTTCGATGCATCATTGTAGATATCAAATTCTCCCTCATCTTTAGGAATATTAAGAATTAGAGTACATGTCAATCGTTTCTTCAATTCTTGAAAGCTCTCCTCACATTTACTTGTCCATTCAAACCTTTTTTCTTTGCATGTGATGGCAGTGAGAAGGGCAACTAACTTTGCAAATCCCTACACAAACCTACGGTAGTAGCCTACTAATCCCAAGAAACTCTGAATCTCGATAACATTCTTTGAGATAGACCATTTGTGGACTACCTTTATCTTCGCAGGGTCTACTAAAATTCCACCCTTAGAATCAACATGTCCTAAGAAATGAATTTTGTCCAGCCAAAATTCACATTTTGAGAATTTTGTGTACAATTGGTACTCTTTCAATGTATGCAATGCAATTCAGATATGCTCTTCATGCTCTTTTCGTGTAATGACCACCATTTTTATGGCACCTACTTACCTGTAATAAGTCATTAAGGAATAAAATGGACATAATTTAATGCCTTTTAGTGCAAATTTAAGTAACACGGTCAGGTACACAGCCGTGTGAGTGACTGTATACCATTCGGACTGTGTATCTGTTAGTAGCCGTGTGAGTGTGAGTGTACATGGCCTATAGTGTAACACGGTCAAGTACACGGCCGTGTACCGCTCGGATAGATGAGTGTGTTTCAAAGACATGACCATGTTGAGTAGTCTCAATTAGTACACGCCTGTGTCCGAAATGTACACACCCGTGTAAGAGTCCGTGTAAAAGGTTGTGTAATGAGCCGAGAGTCGCTGTAATGACTCTCATGACTTATGAAACTTAATTACTATGTAATGATGTAATTAAGTTAATAAATACAGTATACTCTCCAATTAAATGAATTAAACGGATATAGTAACGTTTAATTATTATTCATGCAGTGAAAGGGGCAACCGACAGTGAAATCGGTCCACCCTATTATGTGAGTGTGCGTTGAGACACGCAATATCAAGAAACCGGTCCAGACGACCATTTCATGATACAGAACTGATGAGCTAGTCATCAGTACGCTCAAACTGGTCACCTGAGCGCAGCAACGATAATTGCCCTAATAGATGTACAGTATCGAGAAAAGTGGTCTAGATGACCTCTTCTCGCCCATAGACTGACAAAATCAAAGTCAGAACGCTCAGATTAGTCAGTCGGATAGTGAATAGTGATTAGTGAATAGTGAGAAACGCAGTGTCACGTTAGTGGGCAAGACAGCCTTAATCTGGCATAAAACTGACATATTAATAGTCAGCAGGCTCAATCTGGTAAATTGAGCGTAAAATGTAGATTTTGTTTAAGAGATACGCAGTATCGGGATAAGGGTTAAGACGACCTTTTCTCGTCCCGAAACTGATATATTTATACTCAGGATGCCCAAATTAGTCAATTGGGTAGCTGACACGTTTTTCGAGATGGGGTCATGCAGATCTTGAAAACTGGTCCAAAAGACCTCAGATGGATGTAAAACTAATAAATTTGAAATCAGCACGTCCAAATTAGTCAAGGGAGACTGTGTTTGAAATTTCACGTGAAAACGCCTCGTTATGCGTGCGCAGTGTCAACATAGTGTAGGTCTAATCACAGTATCAAGAAATTGGTCAAGATGAGCTTTTCTTGATATAAAACTGATATATTTGGATTCAGAATGCTTAAATTAGTTATTTGAGCACAAAAAGTAATTTTTGATCGGGAATCATGCAGTATCGGAAAACTGGTCGAGACGACCTCGGATGAAGATAAAACTAATATATTTGGGTTCAGCATGCCCAAATTATTTAGTATAGCCTATCCTAAAATTTCTCAAAAAATTAGTATAAAGGGGTCGAAATTTTTAGATTTTTGTAAAAAGGGCCCCCATTATTTTTTTTTCCTATCTTTTTCTCCCTACACCACCCGTAGATGAACAGTAACCACCAATCGAATCCGACCTCCGTTTTCGACACCGCTGGCACCATTGGAAAGCTCTCGACGAGCTGATTCCAACGGTGGGCCGAGTCGACCGAACCGACGCCGGAGCACGCCGCACGCACCGCCCAAAGCCACCGCTGGCCGAATTTTCCAAACCGCCGTATCTCCACCGTCCGACGTCCAAATGCCACGATTCCGGTCCTAATGGATTCATGGTGAAGAGTATAACAAAACCCAGGCCTCCTTTCACGTCAACAGCTGCTGTATCGCACAGCCCAAGGTTCACCATCACCGTTGCCATCGCCGCCGTCGAATCTCACTTTTTCGGCGGAGTTGAGTTGCAAGGTGGGTATCAAAATGCTCAGAACAACACGTAGGTCAAAAGCCCCAAATCAATTTTGGGCGATAACACCAAAAAATGAAGATCCAACACCGCCACCGTCACTGACTTTTCGAGGGCCGATTTCCGGCGATAGGAGCCTCGATTGGTGAAATTGACACCACCAATGGGTTCATCTCGTTGAGCTCTTCAAGATGGTGGTCGCCACTCCCATCGTCGCCGTAGTCAACGCTGGTTAACGTTGGTCAACGTCGGTCAACGACAACCCGGAGACCGAAAATTGAAGAACGGCCCATTGGCCTATTTTCGACGTTCCGGACACATCCGCGGCATCGGATTTGCAAACCGGAGTTTCAAAAGTGAAGAACGATGATTCAAAGATTGTGCGGTCGAGATCGAACGGTTCGTCCAACCGCCGACGGGAACGATTTTGGTAGTGGTTTTGATTCCTTGATTCCTCAATTTATTATTGGAAATAATTATGTATTAATTATGGTTTACAGACTTGAGGAATTGTAAGAAAAAGGGATGAAATGTCGAAAAGAGAATGTGAGGAAATGTGAATATTTTTACATAAAAAGCTGAGCTTTTATGTAAAAATTAGGCCTCCGGTTTAGTACGTGGCAGGTTAGATGGTTTTGAGGCGTTTCCTAAACGCCAGAAACCCAAAAATTAAGCAGAAATGCTACTGAAATTTCTAAAATGGCACAAAGGGGTATTTTAGGAAACGAGGGGTGAAAATATGATCGGGATGGAAACCTGAGCCCCCTCGATGACCTAGGTCTAGGAAAGAAGGATGGACGTTTATAGGATTAGTGAACCGCCCAATTAGAAATCTCGAAATGTAAGAAAATGTCCCCTAGGTCAAAATAGTACCACCTAAGGGACGGGTGTGATCTAAGTATAAAATTTGGGGCGATTACCTCGGTAATGGTAACCCGATAGGCTAAATGGTCATACGCGAGTTATTCAGTCAGTTGACTGATCAGTTAGCCAGTCAAGGACCAAGTCTGAATGGGATAGTGAGAGACAGTGATTAATTTGTCAAGTAGACAAATTAATCAAGTACGATTAGAAATTAGATATCAAATTTCTCAAAGCAGAGCAGTTGGGTACCAATAGGCATCGGTACCACACAACGATAGGTATATTAGTCACCAACGATAGAGTAACCTAAGAGTGATGTTAATTAATTTATTAGGTAAATAAATTAATTAACCATGATTAGAAAATCAAATTCTTAAGAGAAGGGCAATTAGTACTGATAAGGATCGGTACCACGTAATGATAAAGTTTTTATTAGTCACTAATGACCACAGTGACCTAAGAGTGAATATTAATGAAATGCATTATGATTACAGGGAGGTACTTGTATTGTGACGAAGACGAGAGTATAAACTGTCCGATGACAGGTAAGTACAACTCTGCCTGCAGTATGAATAAAATGAATTTAAAATGATGCTTTTCCAGTATTTTAAGTTTGTATCTTGCACACGATGCTGCACAGCATACATAAGAGCATATAGTTTCACAATCGAGTAGATTGATGAAAAAGCAAGTTAGACGCCATACGTCCCTACCATGTAGGATTTGGGACAGCTTAGAGAAGCATATGGCTAGAAAAGATAAACAAGACGGAAAGTAGTAAGCGTGTCGTACCAGCCCTTTCAAATGAAGGGGTTTCAAGTTCAAGCAGAAAGTTGAGCATCCGTTGATGGCTCTTCGGCTATTTTACCACGAGCATTACTGATGGTCTGCGCACGCACGGTACTGACACATGGGCCCTAAATAGACAAGAAAAGAAAAGAGAAGTTTGAAGCATAAATGAACATAACCGGATCATGCATTAGTTATAGTTCACCATGCTTCTAGATGCACTCAGTACATGATGTATTCTATGATGTGATATATGATATGCTATGTTATGCATTCAGTATGATGTGATGATGTATTCTAAGATGTGATATGTGATATGTTATATGGTATCTGTGATGATTGGTGTGCTCACATGATTTTAAGTATGCATATGTTTAAACATGTTTTACGGCAAACATGTTGTAATTACTGAGTGTAAAGCTCACGGAGTGTGTTCATGTTGTAGGTAAGCATCCTATAGCGTAAACATCAAGGGGCGATGATGGCGGCGGAGGCGGATGTGAGGATGAGGTTATGGATACACCGCGAGTATTCTTCCGCACAGTATGAGTAAATAGTATTTTGAATGGTGACAATTAAATAGTATTTTGAATAGTAAAGGTTAAACGATATTTTGGAATAGTAAACAGTATATGTATGAGTAATATATTTAAATAGTATCTGATGAATAGTAATCAGATAAACAAGTATATAAATGTGTATGTATAATTGAAATTCTTATGTTTTTCAAATTTTGCATTTTAAAAATATACATACGTGAATAGTAAATACGTACGCGTATATATACTCAAAAAAAAAATCCACTAAATTTATGGTATCAAATTAAGCAAGTTAAGTATCAGTTTTAAAGTAAAAGTTAAAGCAAGAAGCAAATAATAGTTTTTAGTGATGGTCCGGGCCGCTGTGGGCACGGGACATCACAGTTGGTATCAGAGCGGTTTTTTGCCATCCTACCTCACATCGCCGCATGCCTACCTCATTTGTCCAAGTAAGTTAGTTTTATTTTTAGTTGGTAAATGTTTATCTATTGAAGATAACATTTTATAGTAATGAAACGACGAAATCTATGATGGCGAGGATAAGATGAAAAGATGCTGAGATCATAATATGAAAAATCACGACTGTGCAGTGCTAGAGAACTGTTCAGAGAAAGAACATGGATTGCTGCCCGAGTTGTACCGATCTTCAGGGCTAGTTGTCCATTAAGTTTCAAGTGGCAAACAGTACTCCTGCACTCCATGAGAATGTCAGGACTGGTTTCACGTTATCAAAGTGATTCCCTGATTGTACGCCATTGATCAGGATAACTGAGTCCTATTGGCTGTTGATATCTTTCAGGAAGATACTCTTGTGTGTATCGGGATCCTTATGACCAGGATGAGCTCTTAACTGTGTCGTGTTTTGTAGTACCACGATCGAGCCAATCTCTGAGAGCAGTCCACAATCAGCCCCAGTTTTTCTCTATGGGCAAGCAGGGAGTGAAACCGCCTAGGTTCTCTAGAGTTATGGATATACGAGAATTTGTTCATCAGACTGAAAGACTGCAGCTGATGTCCGGCGATATAGTTTTAACATATGCTATTCGCTACAAGGAACCGATATGGACTTCTACAATACATGCCGAGATAAAAGTGGATCAAGACAGGAGAAGACCTAAAGAGAGAAAGAGACCTTGCCAAACAGAATTAGAAGAGCGATCAAGCAGGACTAGCAAGCCTTATCAAGGAGATAGTGAACGCCGAGAGAAAACTGCTCAACCCCGGGCACAAGCCCAAGGCATTATAGCAGCTGCCATTATGGAGGGTGACCCGATAGAACCAGCACCCCAACTGGCCGATGAAGAGTTCATGGCCGAGCACCAGCCAGAAGTACACGAGGGCAGTAGGGAGCTGATGGAGAACCCCGAACCAGCCCGTACGTCTCCCGAACACCCCATGAAAGAGGAAGATGACGAGACTCTTTCCGACGCCCATCCCGACAATGAAGGAGAGGATATCCCTGATCACTTTAGTAATGACGATTAGATGGGGATGTACGAACCCCAAGTCATCATAACCAGCGATGACGAGGTCAGTTTCGGCTGATAAGAAGAGGAGAACCCAGAGGAGTTCTCACTTAGTAATAGTGACGATGAGGAGATGCCTGATACTGAATCAAGATTGTCCTTCCAATAGTAGTAACCCTTCTGCGGGAATGTTAGTTATGAAAATATATAGAGGGAAGCAGTAGCTCCCCCCCGTCAGTTGTAGCATAATGTACTTGTTGGGATCATATAAGGGAAGTATGTGTCACCCCCACTGAGCTAGAATCTTGAATATACGTATATATATTTTGTGAAATATATTATGAGATAAGCGGTAAATTTTTGCCCAAGGGGTCAGATATAATTTTTCCCATAGTATGAGTATGGTATGACAAAAAGTGCAGGACGAATCCTAGCACTCAGATGATGTCCTAATACAATGCGGTAATTGTATTAAACATCATAGTATGAGAGAAAGAAAGATGGATATAATATGTATATTTATATCCATAAGGTTTAAGTAAGATTGTTAAGTAAGAAAGAAAATGATATGTGATATGAGTCCCAAGTACAGAATTTAAGAGACTTATATTTTCCTTTCCCGCTGTACGATAGGGTTACATAGGAAAACATGGCAAGAACGAGAGCTTAGTTAAACCTAGCATCCTGAGAGGATGAGTTGATAGCATAGATCATAGCCATGCGAGAGATGGTGGAGAACCAGCAATGGAAACTAAACCAGCTTAGGGAACAGCTGGGCCAGCAACCCCAAGTACCACAGTCAATAGAGATGCCAACACAGGAGGCTCTAGCAGCCCCAGAAACTCTGAGGGAGCAAGCAGCTCCTCCAGCTCAGGAAGCATAAAGTAATGGCTGCTTTTGTAGCAGCAATTGTTTTTTGCCAATCCCTAGGGAAGGTGACTTGTATGAGAGATTCCGGTGCATAAAAGCGTTAGAATTCGAAAGAACCACCAACCCTATAGAGGCCGATGACTGGCTAACAGATATCCAAGTAATCTTGGATTTTATAGGGCTAACAGATAGAGAGAAAGTGATCACCCTATGCAATGAGGTGCGTCAGTGGTGGAAGATGGTAACCATTAGGAGGAACATTAGAGAGATGAGTTGGAGTGACTTCATTGAGGAATTTAAGGAGATGTACTTCAATGAGGAAGCACTAGCGGTGCAGCAAGACGAGTTTGACAACCTGCGCCAAGGTAACATGGCTGTCATGGAAGTAGTCAAGAAGTTTGAGCAGTTGGCTCAACTTTGTCTAGATTTGGTACCGACTAAAAGGAGAGAGTTAGACGAATGCTGAAGATGTTCAGAACAGAAATCGCAGTTTAGGTCTGTAGCGGAAGCCACAGACCAGCGACACTAACAGAATGTGTCAGCAAGGCTATCTGAGCTGAGTACTAGTCGACTCAGGATAAGGAGGGAAAGGCGCAGAATTTTAAGACACGAAAAGAGGAGAAAATGTAAGCTGAGCAGGCTCAGGGGAAGCAGAACCCCGAGTTACAACACAGAGGACAGAACATTGGAACTGGCCAGAATAGCAGGCGTTCCAACAACAACAACAAGAGAAAAGGGGAACCAGGGCAACCAAGATTCATAGGAGAATTTCCCCCAGAAGAGAAATGACCAGGAAGGAAATGACAGCCAATACCTGACGTGCACGAAATGCAGAAAGAGGCACCTAGGAGAATGTAAGCAAGGAGCAAGTGGTTGTTTCATCTGTGGGAATAAAGGCCACTATGCCAAAAACTGGCACTCCAACCCACAGAGCTGACAGAATAAACCCCACACTGGGAATAATCAACGTCATGCCGCCCAGACCAGGATTGAAGGCCCTTCGATCACACAAGGCATACTGAAAGCTTTAGATAGCTAAGGGAGAATCTTGGCTTACGCGAGGAGTGATGCTGAAGCTGTAACTTCTGCAATGGTGACAGGCCAGCTTTCTATCGCCAGCTTTGATGTATTAGTTCTACTTGATTCTAGAGCCACCCATTCGTTGCATCATCAGTTTCCGCTAGAAATTTTGGTAGGAGCTTAGATAGGATGAAATAAACCTTTAAAATGTCACTTCCTTCAGGGGAAGTTTATTTGTATAATTACTGGATACATCAGGTGCCAGTAATTATCTACGGGAGAGAATTGAGCGTTAACCGACGACATGTACGACTATGATGTAATTGTGAGGGTGGACTTCTTCACAAAACATAATGTCGTCATAAACTGTCGAAGGCAGAAAATCGTTTTCGAACCAATCGGATGCAAAAAGTTCATCTACAAGGGTTTGTCGTTAGAGCAACCCAAGACGATGATATCAGTAGTGAAGGCTCGCGAGATGCTATCCAGTGGATGCATGGACTACCTAGCATACATAGTAGATAATACACGAGGAATAGAGATAGGACCCGAGAACGTACCGATAGTCAGGGAATTCGTGGAGATATTTTCAGAAGATCATTTAGAACTCTCGTTAGAGTGCGAGATCTCGTTCGAGACTGAACGTTTACCAGAATCAGCCCCCATCTCCAAGGCCCTATATAGAATGGGCTCTGCAAAGCTAAATGAGCTCCGAGCCTAGTTGAAAGACTAAATAGACAAGGGATTCATTCGACAGAGCTGTTCACCCTAGAGAGCACCTATACCATACATCAAGAAGAAGGATGGAACACTGAGAAGGTGCATCAAATACAGAAAGTCGAACGGGGTTACGATTAAGAACAAGAACTCGTTACTGTTGGTTAACAATTTATTTGATCAGCTCCGAGACACTGCAGTGTTCTTGAAGATCGATCTACGTTCCGGGTACCATCAACTATGAATCAAGAATGAAGATGTACCCAAAACAGCCTTTCAAACATGGTACGGACATTACGAGTTTCTGTTCATGTTGCTCAGATCGACGGACGCACCAGCAGCTTTCATGAACTGGATGAACCGTATGTTTAAGGGCTATTTGGATAAGTTTGTTATTGTGTTCATCGATGACATACTTATACACTTTAAGACGAAGGAAGAGCACGAAGAGCACTTAAGGATCATTTTGTGCATGTGATAGGACCATCAGCTATACGCCAAGTTCCCCAAGTACGAGTTTTGACTAGAGAAGGTCCATTTCCTAGGCCATATAGTCCCCAAGGAAGGAGTATCTGTGGACCCGATGAAAATTGACACAATTAGCATGTGGCCAGCTCCGAGAAATGTGATGGAGATCCACAGCTTCCTAGGCTTAGTGGGATACCGCCGACGTTTTGTCAAGGGTTTTGCAAAGCTAGCCGCACCGCTCAAAATGCTCACCAAGAAGGGAAAGAGGTATGAGTGGACCGACAAGTGTGAGAAAAGGTTTCAAGAGTGAAAATGAAGGCTCACAAGCTCTCCAATATTGACCATTCCAGATGCTAGTCAGGGAAGCTTTGTGATTTAAAGCAACGCATCTTAAATCAGGTTGGGAGTCGTGTTTATGTAGAGTGGCGGAGTAGTCGTGTATGCTTCACGACAACTCAAAAAAAAAAAAAAAACCTTGAGAAGAGCTACCGAACGCGTGATCTGGAGCTAGCAGTGGTAATTTTTGCATTAAAAGCATAGAGGCACTACCTGTAAGGAATCAAGTGCGAGATCTTACACCGATCACCAGAGCCTCAATGTATCTTCATGTAGAAAGGGCTCAACATGAGGCAGCATAGATGACTAGAATTGGTAAGGATTATGACTGCAAGATCCTATACCATCTAGGGGATGCCAATAAGGTGGCCGATGCACAGAGTCAGAAGCATTTTACTATGCCTATGGCTATCAGTGCCTTGTTGGAAGTGCTACAAGGGAGCTATGTAGCAGCGAGATCAAGATTTTGACAGGGAGGTTGTCTGACATGACCCTCCAATCGATGCTCCAAGAAGAGATCAAGATCGGTCAAGGCTTCGATTTGTCCCTGCTCAAGTCCAGAAAGGAAGCTATAGAGGACAAGGGTTTAGAGTTTAGAATCTTTAAGGACAGCATACTCTACCACAGAGATAGAGTGTGTGTTAAGAAAGATGAAGAACTCACAAAGCGAATCCTTTCAGAACCTCACAAGATGCCATATTCCATACATCTAGTGGCGAATAAGATGTACAAGAACCTGAAGGAAAGCTTTTGGTGGCTTGGAATGAAGAATGACATTGTCGAGTTCGTCGCCAGATACCTTACGTGCCAGAAGGTTAAGGCAGAACACCACCGCCCAGCAGGATAATCGTAGGAAATTAAGCTACCCGAGTGGCAATGGGACCAGATTACGATGAATTTCATAATCGAATTGCCAAAGACGTCAAACGATAATGATGTAATTTGGGTGATTGTAGACAGACTGATGAAATCAGTTAGATTCTTAACAATGAAAGTTAGCTACTCGATGGAACGACTAGCAGAAATCTATGCGACACAGTTTGTGAAACGGCACAGAGTACCATAGTCAAGCATCTCAGATTGTAGTGGACGCTTTACCTCTAGATCTTGGCAAAGTGTTCAGGCTGCATTACGATCCAAGTGAGAGTTCAGCACAGCATTTCATCCTTAGACCGACAGTTAGTCAGAGAGGACCATACAGATGTTAGAGGACATGTTGAGACCTGCGTCCTAGACTTCAAAGGAAATTGGGATCAAAAGCTACCATTAAGCGAGTTCTCGTACAACAGCTACTACCATTCCTCAATAGGAATGGCACCGTATGAGACACTTTGTGGAAAGAAATGTAGATCTCTGGCTCATTAGTACGAAACCAGAGAGAAACGACTAATTAGCTCGGACATCATCAAGAATGCCATGGCAGACGTGAAGCTGATACAAGAAACGTTAGATACAGTGCACAGTCGACAGAAGAATTTTGACGATAAGCACCGTAGACCCATCGAGTTTCAAGTAGGAGACTCGGTCTTTTTCAAGGCGGCACCCATGAAAGGGGTGATGCGCATTGAAAAGAAAGGAAAGCTCAGTCCTAGGTATATAGGACCCTTGAGATAATAGAGAAAGTCGAGAAGGTGGCTTATAGACCAACGCTTCCTCCCGAGTTAGCTACAGTGCACAATGTCTTTCACGTCTTGATGTTGAAGAAGTACCTGCCAGACTGCTCCCATGTTCTTAGCCAAGAATTCGTTGTAGTATACGCTGATTCGACGTACGAGGAGAGACCTGTGCGGATCCAAGTTAGAGAGGATAAAGTACTTAGGAATAAAGTATACCGTTAGTAAAAGTGTTGTGGCAGAATCATAGTATTGAGAAAGCCACATGAGAATGGGAAGAAGACATGAGAAGAGACGTCCTGGAATTATTCTAATTTTCGAGGATGAAAATTTTGTAAGGGGTGTAGGTTGTAATGACCGCCATTTTCATGGCACCTACTTACCTATAATAAGTCATTAAGGAATAAAATGGACATAATTTAATGCCTTTTAGTGCAAATTTAAGTAACACGGTCAAGTACACGGCCGTGTGAGTGACCGTATGCCATTCGGACTGTGTATCTGTTAGTAGCCGTGTGAGTGTACATGGCCGTGTAGTGTAACACGGTCAAGTACACAGTCGTGTAAGAGGCCGTGTACCGCTTGGATAGATGAATGTGTTTCAAAGACATGGCCGTGTTGAGTAGTCTCAATTAGTACACGCCCGTGTTTGAAATGTACACGCCCGTGTTGCCTTGCACATGCCCGTGTAAGAGTCCGTGTAAAAGGTTGTGTAATGAGCCGAGAGCCGCTGTAATGACTCTCATGAGTTATGAAACTTAATTACTATGTAATGATGTAATTAAGTTAATAAATACAACATACTCTCCAATTAAATGAATTAAATGGATATAGTAACGTTTAATTACTATTTATGCAGTGAAAGGGGCAACGGACAGTGAAATCGGTCCACCCTATTATGTGAGTGTGCGTTGAGACACGCAATATCAAGAAACCGGTCCAGACGACCATTTGATGATACAGAACTAATGAGCTAGTCATCAGTACGTTCAGACTGGTCACCTGAGCATAGCAGCGATAATTGCCCTAATAGATGTACAGTATCGAGAAAAGTGGTCTAGATGACCTCTTCTCGCCCATAGACTGACAAAATCAAAGTCAGAACGCTCAGATTAGTCAATAGGATAGTGAATAGTGATTAGTGAATAGTGAGAAACGCAGTGTCAGGTTATTGGCCAAGACGGCCTTAATCTGGCATAAAACTGACATATTAATAGTCAGCAGGCTCAATCTGGTCAATTGAGCATAAAATGTAGATTTTTTTAAAGAGATACACAGTATCGGGATCAGGGTCAAGACGACTTTTTCTCGCCCCGAAACTGATATATTTAGACTTAGGATGCCCAAATTAGTCAATCGGGCACCTGACACGTTTTTCAAGATGGGGTCATACAGATCCTAAAAACTGGTCTAGAAGACCTCAGATGGACGTAAAACTGATAAATTTGAAATCAGCACGTCCAAATTAGTCAAGGGAGACTGTGTTTGAAATTTCACGTGAAAACGTCTCGTTATGCGTGCGTAGTGTTAACACAGTGTAGGTCTAACCACAGTATCAAGAAATTGATCAAGATGACCTTTTCTTGATACAAAACTGATATATTTGGATTCAGAATGCTCAAATTAGTCATTTGAGCACAAAAAGTAATTTTTGATCGAGAACCATGCAGTATTGGAAAACTGGTCGAGGCGACCTCGGATGAAGATAAAACTGATATATTTGGGTTCAGCACGCCCAAATTAGTTAGTATAGCCTATCTTAAAATTTTTCAAAAAATTAGTATAAAGGAGTCGAAATTTTTAGATTTTTGTAAAAAGGGCCCCCATTATTTTTTTTTCCTATCGTTTTCTCCCCACACTACCCGTAGATGAACAGTAACCACCAGTCGAATCCGACCTCCGTTTTCGACACCGCCGGCACCATTGGAAAGCTCTCAACGAGCTGATTCCAACGGTGGGCCGAGTCGACCGAACCGATGCCGGAGCACGCCGCATGCACCGCCCAAAGCCGCCGGTGGTCGAATTTTTCAAACCGCTGTATCTCCGTCGTCCGATGTCCAAATGCCATGATTCTGGTCCCAATGGATTCGTGGTGAAGAGTATAACAAAACCCAGGCCTCCTTTAACGTCAACAGCCACTGTATCGCGCCACCCAAGGTTCACCGTCGCCGTCGCCATCGTCGCCGTCGAATTTCACTATTCCGACAGAGTTGAGTTGCAAGGTGGGTATCAAAATGCTCAGAACAACATGTAGGTCAAAAGCCCCAAATCAATTTTGGGCAATAACACTAGAAAATGAAGATCCAACACCACCGCCATCTCCAACTTTTCGAAGGCCGATTTCCGGCGATAGGAGCCTCGATTGGTGAAATTGACACCACCAATGGGTTCATCTTGTCGAGCTCTTCAAGACGGTGGTCGCCACTCCCATCGCCGCCGTAGTTAATGTCGGTCAATGGTGGTCAATGCCAGTCAACGGCGACCCGGAGACCGAAATTGAAGAATGGCTTGTTGGCCTATTTTCAATGTTTCGGATACATCCGCGGCATCAGATTTGCAAACTGGAGTTTTAAAAGTGAAGAATGATGATTCAAAGATTGTGCAGTCGAGATCGAACGGTTCACCCGACCACCGATGGGAACGATTTTGGTAGCGGTTTTGATCCCTTGATTCCTCAATTTATTATTGGAAATAATTACGTATTAATTATGGTTTACTGACTTGAGGAATTATAAGAAAAAGGGATGAAATATCGAAAAAGAAAATGAAAGGAAATGTGAATATTTTTACGTCAAAAGCTAAGCTTTTACGTAAAAATTAGGCTTCCGGTTTAGTACGTGGCAGGTTAGAATAGGTTTGATAGTTTTGAGGCATTTCCTAAATGCTGGAAACCTAAAATTTAAGTGGAAATGCTGCCAAAATTTCTAAAACGGCACAAAGGGATATTTTAGGAAATGAGGGGTGAAAATGTGATCGGGATGGAAACCTGAGCCCCCTCGATGACCTAGGTCTGGGAAAGAAGGATGGACGTTTATAGGATTAGTGAACCGTCCAATTAGAAATCTTGAAATGTAAGAAAACGACCCCTATGTTGGAATAGTACCACCCGAGGGACGGGTGTGATCTAAGTATAAAATTTGGGGTGATTACATCGGTAACGGTAACCCGACAGGCTAAATGGTCATACGCGAGGTATTCAGTCAGTTGACTGGTCGGTTAGCCAGTCAAGGACCAAATTTGAATGGGATAGTGAGAGACAGTGATTAATTTGTCAAGTAGACAAATTAATCAAGCATGATTAGAAATTAGATATCAAATTTCCCAAAGCAGAGCAGTTGGGTACCGATAGGCATCGGTACCACACAATGATAGGTATATTAGTCACCAACGATAGAGTAACCTAAGAGCGATGTTAATTAATTTATTGGGTAAATAAATTAATTAACCATGATTAGAAAATCAAATTCTTAAGAGAAGGGCGATTAGTATTGATAAGGATCGGTACCACATAATGATAAAGTTTTTATTAGTCACTAATGACCACAGTGACCTAAGAGTGAATATTAATGAAATGCATTATGATTACAGGGAGGAACCTGTATTGTGACGAAGGCGAGAGTATAAACTATCCGATGACAGGTAAGTACAACTCCACCTACAACATGAATAAAATGAATTTAAATTGATGCTTTTCCAGTATTTTAAGTTTGTATCTTGCACACGATGCTGCACAGCATACATAAGGGCATATAGTTTCACAATCGAGTAGATTGATGAAAAAGCAAGTTAGACACTATACGTCCCTACCATGTAGGATTTGGGACAGCTTAGAGAAGCATATGGCTAGAAAAGATAAACAAGACAGAAAGTAGTAAGCGTGTCATACCAGCCCTTTCAAATGAAGGGGTTTTAAGTTCAAGCAGAAAGTTGAGCATCCGTTGATGGCTCTCCGGCTATTTTACCATGGGCATTACTGATGGTCTGTGCACGCATGGTACTGACACATGGGCCTTAAATAGACAAGAAAAGGAATGAGAAGTTTGAAGCATAAATGAACATAACCGGATCATGCATTAGTTATAGTTCACCATGCTTATAGATGCACTCAGTACATGATGTATTCTATGATGTGATATATGATATGCTATGTTATGCATACAGTATGATGTGATGATGTATTCTAAGATGTGATACATGATGCTGTGATATGTGATATGTTATACGGTATCTGTGATGATTGGTGTGCTCACATGATTTTAAGGATGCGTATGTTTAAACATGTTTTACGGTAAACATGTTATACTTACTAAGCATAGAGCTCACGGAGTGTGTTCATGCTATAGGTAAGCATCCTATAGCGTAAACATTAAGGGGCGATGATGGCGGCAGAAGCGGATGTAAGGATGAGGCTATGGATACACCGCGAGTATTCTTCCGCACAGTATGAGTAAATAGTATTTTGAATGGTGACAGTTAAATAGTATTTTGAATAGTAAAGGTTAAACGATATTTTGAAACTGTAAACAGTATATGTATGAGTAGTATATTTAAATAGTATCTGATGAATAGTAATCAGATAAACAAGTATATAAATGTTTATGTATAATTGAAATCCTTATATTTTTCAAATTCTGTATTTTAAAAATATACATACATGAATAGTAAATACATACGCGTATATATACTCAAAAAAAATCCACTAAATTTATAGTATCAAATTAAGCAAGTTAAGTATCAGTTTTAAAGGAAAAGTTAAAGCAAGAAGCAAGTAATAGTTTTTAGTGACGGTCCGGGCCGCTGAGGGCATGAGGCATCACATTTTGGTCCTTCAAGTAAATAAGAATGTTATTAATGAATACAATGGCAAACTTATCTAAATACTCCTTAAACACTTAGTGTAGGAAAATAAATCGATAAAAACATATCAGAGTGGCGCAGTGGAACAATAAAAATTTTTAGATCGTTAAATATCTTATGATGCCATATACAATAAACCAACAACAATTAAAACTCATACCTCAAGGATGCCAATCTTGCAAGAGGAGAATGACCAGAGGGCTTCAACCAACTAGCCTTCTCTACTATTCTCAAATTCCCGAATGGCTGAGTGTGTGGGCACTCTGAATCTCGATCGGTATGCTAGCACTGCTAGTCTTCTTCTGACTACCCAGATCTCTAAAGAACTTATTGTCACGGTGAGTTATGCAACAATAAGCCTGCTCACCTGAGAGTCTGTGGTCTAAGAGAACTAGAGTGGCAGGACCTCTATTTATAGAACTGCATGAGGTGATTCTCTGAATTCGAATTGGATTAGGAGAAGATATTCTCCCTTATCCACAACCATAAAATCTGAAATTATCCAAGGGAAAATCCCAACAAATTTCGGCCATTATAGGATAAATTCAATCCAAATCTAAACAAGATTTTAGCTAGAATTTTATCTCCCTTTTTTAACCAAAAAATCCGAAAATTCAAGGGGAAAATCCCCACAAAAAATTCAGCCACTTTTGGATAAGGGAGAATCAAAATTCCACTAGGATTTTCAAGCTTGAATCTTATCTCATCCTTATCCAAAATAACCGAAAATCTCCTAGGAGATTTACTCCAAAAATTCAGCCATTATCTGGGAGGAGAGAATCCAAATTCAACTGGGATTGAAACTTGAATTTTTCCTTGAACCTTATCCATAAAAATCTGAAAAATCATTGAGGATAATCCTCAAAATTTTCGTCCATATTTAGTTAGGATTTGGATTCAAAATTCAAGTAGCATTCTAACAAGATTTTCCTCTCCATATCCAACTCAAATTCGAATTTCATTCCTTGTGGATTTACCATAACAAATTCGAATCCCACTTGGACTATGATTCAAAATTTGAATTTCAAATTTCAAATTCAAATTTCAAATTTCAAATTTCAAATTTCAATTTCAATTTCAAATTCAAATTTCAAAATCCACAAAACAGTTGTATTTCAAATTCTTGTTCTCATGGATAATTTTCTACAACTCCAATCCAATCTCAAATAAAATCATGGCAACTTTATTTGGAGTTCGAATAATTGTGTACTCTATTATCCAAAACAAAATCTGAATCCAACCAGAGAGAATCTTATCCACCATCCTAATCCTATGTCAACACCATCCATGCATAATAAACTAGCCAATAGCAGACACAGATCAATTTTGCCAAACGTTAAGGAATTATGTGGAGCTAGTAGAGGGACTGATTGGATATATATAATCGAGCTCCTGCAAATCCATATGATCATCATTCTTCACCGAACAACTCAATCATATGATCACTAATTTCAAAGTCACACCACTATAAACCAGAAACTGAACACCTAATTATATACTGTATTACGTAAGCCTATGACAAGCTATCGTCCAATGACCTTGTCATGTATACAGAACCCTTATATGATATCCATGATCAACCTTAGGCCAAAGTCCGTTTAATCCTACTGATCAGGCTATTTTAAAGTTCTATTATACTGCCGAATTAAGAAAATGATTATTCACCATATGTGAATAAGGAGTCATCCGCCCAGCAGACGACCCAAGGCCTTGTCCATTTGCACATTCAGTATAATGCCTTTAAGAGGATACCCTTAACTCCTCATTAGAGCTATGATTTCGATATCTGTAAATGAACCCTTCATCGTATAGAAGTCATGCACCCAACGAACCGGTCTATAAGCTTACTACCTCTGAGACGCTTTAGCCATTGTAACATCAAAGCACACAAGTCATATACATAAAGCTGTCATTTTACTTAGTATTAAGGTTACTGCACAATGAACGTCAAAAGCATATTGATCCACTCAAAGCGGACTTCGTAGATCAATCATCCTTTAGTCCCGGTCTGATATATCACCACCAAGTAACATATCTATGTCTCTACTTGGGAGTCCAGCTCCAGACAGTCAAGACAAACCGTCCCCTCGAAGGCTTTAGACAGCATAATTGTCTTAACATGAATTAGATGCTTAGTCTAACCCGATAGACTACAGACCATAGTTTAGACCGCTAACTTTAAAACATTGTCTTATTACATACAAAAGTCCATTGCATGCAACATTCTAACAGTTTAACACAAGCAGTCAGGGAGTCATACTTGCTTACATTTACTTTAACATGTAAATAAAACAAGGACAGATAGCAATCTAATGAATAACCTCTATATATAATTTTATTATCTAGTTCAAAATAAATACATCAAAATGTTTCTAATGCTTAGGGCATTTCCTAACACTTAGTTCATCAGATCCATGAAAATAGTTGGTGCATTCGTTAATCCAAACAGCATGACTAGGAATTCATAGTATCCATACCATGTTTGAAACGTGGTTTTTGGAACGTCTCCTTCCTCAATATTCAGTTGATGGTAACCAGATCGAAAATCTATCTTTAAGAAGTTCACAGCTCCTTTGAGTTGATCAAATAAATCATCAGGCAACAGATATTTGTTCTTAATCATGACTTTATTGAGCTCATGATAATCTATGCATATTTGCAAAGTTCCATCCTTCTTCTTTACAAAGAGAACTGGAGCTCCTTATGGTAAAAGCTGAGTCAGATGAATCCTTTCTCTAACAATTCTCGCAATTGAACTTATAATTCCTTCAGCTCTATAAGGGCCATCCTATATAGAGCTTGGAAATCGGAGATGTGCTAGGAAATAATTCGATCTTAAAGGTGATTTCTTGATCAGGAGGAAGTCCTGGTATTTCTTCTTGAAACACTTCTAAGAAATCGTTAATTACAAGTAAATCGTTCGGTCGTAGCTTTGAGCCATTAGTCGTGTTAATGACATAAGCTAAATATATAGTGCATCTGCTATATATTAGCTTTCTTGCCCTCATGGAACTTATCATCATGTCAGTCAATCTCTAAGTATGATCTATATACTTAAATTGGTCTTTTCCTCTTGACTCGAACACTAATTTTTGTCGTCTATAGTCGATCGTGTGACGCCTCATGCCCTTGGTGGCCTGAACTATCACTAAAAACTTGCTTATTTAAATGATACTTATACTTTCTTGCAATTGATACTTAAAGTTACTTAATTAGATACGATAATTTTAGGGATATTTTTTTTGACTGCATACGTATTTACTATTCACATTGGGTATTATTTAAAAACTACTATTTAAAAATATCATTTAATGGTTACTATTCAAAATATCATTTACGGTTACTATTTAAAATACTATTGATGGTTACTATTTAAAAATACTGTTTAACTGTCACTACTCAAAAATACTATTATTTCAAAATGGGTGGAAGAATACTCACGATGTATTCATAACCTCGCCTCACATTCGCCTCCACCGCCGTCATCGCCCATAAGTGCTTAAGCCGTAGGACACTTACCTACAGCATGAACACACTCCGTGAGCTTTACGCCCAATAAGTACAATATGTTAACCGCAAAACATGTTTAAACATAGCACATACTTAAAATTGTATAAGCATGTCATATACCATACAACTGATCACATATCATCACATAATATATCATTGAATATAAGACTTTACATACATTATGCATAACAGAATACATCATGTATAGAAATGCATCTTACTGTAACTAGAAGCATGGTGAACTATAACTAATGCATGATCTAGTTATGTTCATTTATGCTTCAACTTCTCTTTTCTTTTCCTTGTCTACTTAAGGCCCATGTGTCAGTACCTATGTGCACAGACCATCGATAACGCCCGTGGTGAAAAAGCTGGAGAGCCATCAACGGATGCTCATGTCACGGCCCAAAATTTAGACACGTGACATGGCAACCAAATCATAATATCAACCCGAGATTTAAGGAAAACATTTATTACAAAAACAACGGGTCAACATTATAATTTAGCTAAGCCTAATTATAAAGTAGCATCATAACCACAAAACAAAATAAAGTAGAAAGTAAATACCTTTTAATGCGGAAATCAAACACAAAATCGGTTTTCAAAAGAAATTACCAACCATAAATATTCCCAAGCATAGAATTTAAATAACGTGAAATAAAGTCCAAACTTAATGTCTCATTACATCAGAACGAGAAACAGAAAGAAGAAGATGGAGAAAACGGATAGCATCATCCTCGGTAGAAACGGATAGCTCAATGATTTTCGGAACTGCTACCTCCCGCACCTGAAAGTAGTCATTTCGAAATCACAAAGAAAAAGGGACGTGAGCGTTGGCCCAGTAGGACAGAAACAAAGGTGGGTTAACAGATAACATTTAAAAATATGGCATAATATTCGTTTCCAAAAATAATCAACAATTTAAAAAAAATACATGACATAATAATCATAACAAAAAATAATCAACAATTTCGTGAAAAACATTTTTAATGCAAGTTTTATTCTGCTGAGGACTTAGCGTAGCTGCAATATACGTGCCCCAATATTAAAATAATAAATCATTAAAACAAACCATCATATTATGAGTGAGGACTTGTCGTAGCTATAATATACGTGCCTCGTATTTGAATTATCCTAAATCATCTCGTTACGGTCTAAATAGGCCGAACGGCCCTGCGCAGGTTTAGGGACCTTCCCCCTTAGCGTCAACTCTGGGACGCACGCATCATTTACAATGATCATGAACTAGAGCTCAATTATGTTCACCCGATTATTCAAAAGATGGTATTTACCAAGTTATATTATGCCATTAATCAAAACACGCTTTGAAATACACATTTAATACAAAACACTTTGCATGCGTTTATTCCATCCAAAACAGTATAAAAATTTCATAAACTGAAAACAGCATGCCATCGATAAAACAGGGGAATTTAAAACACTTGACTACTCCCAGAAAAAGCTAGAACGTCCTACCTCGATTATCGCACAAGCGTTACGATAACGTGATCCACAAATCCAGCAAGAACGTCAAATAAGTCCTATAATCACAACATATGATTAGTCTAGGTCTAGACATAATCATCCAATCATTTTAGTGTGCCACAAAAGATTTTAAAACATTTAATAAACATTTGGGATTTAAAATTTGTGAAAAACTCTAAGTTAGGATATTTCTGGTCATAGGCAGACTGACCTAGGCTGATTGTAAAATCAATTTCAATTCATTTTTAATCCCAAAAATTCTAAATTTTTAATATGTAAAACTAGACATCCATAGCTTTAATTCCATATAATTTTTATAATTTTTAGACATCATTTGGTCATTCAACTAGGCCAAAAACCGAGGGTTGTTTTCAGGCATAAAAATCTGGGTTTCAGTTTCGGTTCAAAACCTGGCAGTTCTGTCCGCCTATTTTAGAAAAATATTTTGACTAGGAAAACGGATGAGTTTGGTTTTGAAATTTTGTAGAAATTTAGGGGACATCTTGAATTTAATTTTAGGCTCAAGAATCACTCGAAAATCGTTTTTAAAACTCAAGTTATGGCTGACACAAATTTACTGTTTATATGATAATTTTTCAGATTTCCGTTTTTCTCTGTCCGAATTTCAATTAGCCTCAAATCAATCCAATTTTCATCCAATGATCACGAAATTTTGTGGAGATCCTTATTTATATGTCATTAACACAACCCAAGAATCAAATTGACAAAATCACAAAATTTTACACATGGGATAATAGCGTTTTTGAAAGAGAATCAAAGAGGCAAAATTTTTAGGGTTTGATAGAGAGATTCACACCTTGTTTGTGCTGCACTATTTTTGATGCTTGGTCTCCTTTTTGGCTGAATTTGTGTGAGTGTTGGAGTCTTCAAAATAGTAGGGAAACAGTGGAGAAAACCATATAAATTTCAGATTTAAAATCAAAAGGAGAAGGAAGGAAAAAAATTTGATTTCTCACCTTGTTTTTGTCTCAAAAATTTGTTGAATCCTTGAGCTTCCTTTAGGTAGGTTTTGTTTGCTGTTTTGGGTGTGTTTTGGGAGAGAAAATTCAGAGAGGAGAGAGGGGAAAGCTGGCCAAATTTTTTTGAGGGTGAAAGGAAGGGTGAATGAGAGTTAAAAGAGGGTTTTTATAATAGGTTTCTTTCTTTCCCTTTCTCTTCCTTGTTTGGCTGAAAATTCTAAGGGCAAAAGGGAAAGTTTTTGTGCTGTTTTGAGGCTAGGGTTTTCTCTCTTATTCCCCTTTAAGTGGCCAAAATTATCCCTTAGTTTTTAAGGAAAAAAAAATAATTTGAATTTTGATTGAGTTTTGACCTAGCTTTTAATTCAAATAAAATCTTCTTTATTTCCTACACTTTATGGCCGAATGTCTTCTTTATATTTAAGGGATGAAATTTGAATTTGAATCCTTCTTGGATTTATGGAATTTAAATTTTAATTAAAATCCCAAGTGATAGCCGAATATTTTAGGGTTTCTTTTTGAAGTTCAAATTGTTGACTTTTTGAGCAGAATTTGACTAGGAAACCAACTTAGGGTTTCCAAAAGATTTTTAATTAATTTTTTGGCACACTAATTTTATTTAAATTATATATTGACCTTTAAATAAAATTTAAGGCGTCACAGCTCAACTTTCAACTTTAACTTACTTAAAAATCTTTTCAACTGAAAAGGTTGGTATGACACACTTATGAAGTTCCATCTTGTTTATCTTTTCTAGCCATATGCTTCTCTAAACTGTCCCTGATCTTACGCGGTAGGGACGTATAGCATCTAGCATGATCTTTCACCAATATACTTGATTGTGAAACTATACGCTCTTAAATATACTGTGCATCAATGTGTGCACGGCATACATACTCAATATACTGTAAAAACATCATTTTAAATACATTTTGTTCATGCCGTAGGCAGAGTTGTACTCACCTAGATTGCAAGCAATTGCATACTTACGCCTTTAACAAATTACAAGTGACCACCTGTCATCAATAACGTTCCTCATTAATACTCTCATTGAGTCACCATCACTATTAGTAACTAAGTCAGATAATTTGCTAGGTACCAATTGCCGTCGGTACTAACTCGCTCTTTTTTCAGAGTTTGCCTCTCTATGCGTGGTTAATTAATTTACTACCTAATAAATTAATTAACATCACCTTTTGGTCACTACTACCATTAGTGACTTTGACTTGTGTTTCTATGTCGTACCGAGGCCCATCGGTATCCTATCGGCCTACTTTGGGAATTTGGTGTCTAATGTCGATCGTGTTTGATTAATTGTCTATTTAATGATTAATAATCATTTCTTATCATTTTGTTCAAAACATGGTCCTTGACTAGGTGCCGACAAGTCAACTGACTGGTTATCATACGCTTGGTTGACTTGGTAATCTACCGGGTTACTATCGCTTATTTGGTGTGGTAGCCTACCGGGCTACCTACACTGTTTTGATTATGTTTAAAAATCATTTTGCATGACTTGTAAAATTCTTAGAAAAATTACGTGTTTAGAACCCATCCCCTTATCGCCCTGTTGGAATGTGGGAGATGTTTTTTTGAAAACCATATTTATATTTTAAAGTATTAAAACACATTTTTATTTTGAAGTATGTAAAACACATTTTTGATGTTTGTATTAAAAATTGGTTTTTGAACCGTTTTTGAAAACTATTTTAAAATTTAGTTGAAACAACTTTGTTTATAAAATTGGCGAACATAAAACTTTTCATCCTCAATGAGATGAACAAATCTCGTGTTCACCTCAGAGTCCAAATCTAACTCTAACGGCTCCTAAACTCATTGAACCAGTGGCCTATGTGCCCAGTTTTTATAAAAGTCCCAGTTTTACATCACTTCAAAAATGGGTCTGTTTGAGGCCCAAAACGGTCAAATTTGTAAACCATGTATAGGTCATCTTAAAGATTTTGACATGTTTTACAACTTTCATGTTGAGCCCAAAGTCTGGTTCTGTTAGGAAATGCCCTAAGCATTAGAGACATTTTGATGTATTTATTTTGAATTAGATAATAAAATTATATATATATAGAGGTTATTCATTACATTGCTATCTGTCCTCGTTTTATTTACATGTTAAAGTAAATATAAGCAAATATGGCTCCCTGATGGCTTGTGTTAAACTATTAGAACGTTGCATGCAATGGACTTTTGTATGCGAGAAGACAATGTTCTAAAGTAAGCGGTCTAAACTATGGTCTGTAGTCTATGGGGTTAGACCGAGCATCTAACTAATGTTAAGACTATTATGTTGTCTAAAGCCTTGGAGGGGATGGTTTGTCTTGACTATCTGGAGCTGGACTCCCAAGTAGAGACATAGATATGTTGCTTGGTGGTGAATATTAGATCGGGACTAAAGCGTGGTTGATCTACGAAGTCCGCTTTGAGTGGATCGATCTGCTTTTGACGTTCATTATGCAGTAACCTTAATCCTGAGTAAAAAGACAGCTTCATCTATATGACTTGTGTACTTTGATGTTCCAATGGCTAAAGCGTCTCAGAGGTAGTAAGCTTATAGATCAGTTCGTTGGGTGCATGACTTGTATACGATGAAGGGTTCGTTTACAGATATCGGAATCATAACTCTAATGAGGAGTTAAGGGTATCCACTTAAAGGTATTATACTGAATGTGAAAATGGACAAGACCTTGGGTCGTCTGCTGGGCGGATGACTTCTTATTCACATATGGTGAATAATCATTTTCTTTATTCAGTAGTATAATGGAACTTTAAGATAGCCTGATTAGTAGGATTAAACGGACTTTGGCCTAAGGCTGATCATGGATATCATATGAGAGTTCTGCATACATGACAAGGTCATTGGACGATAGCTCATCACAGGCTTACGTAATACGGTATATAATTGGGAGTTCAGTTTCAAGTTTATAGTGGTGTAACTCTGAAATTAATGATCATATGATTAAGTTGATCGGTAAAGAATGATGATCATATGGATTTATGGGAGCCCGATTATATATGTTCAATCGGTCCCTCTACTAGCTCTACATAATTCCTTAACGTTTGACAAAATTGATTTGTGTATGCTATTGGCTAGTTTATTATGCATGGATGGTGTTGACATAGGATTAGGATAGTGGACAAGATTCTCTCCGGTTGGATTCAGATTTTGTTTTGGATAATAGAGTACAGAATTATTCGAACTCCAAATAAAGTTGTCATGATTTTAATTGAGATTGGATTGGAGTTGCAGAAAATTATCCATGAGAACAAGAATTTGAAATACAACTGTTTTGTGGATTTTGAAATTTGAAATTTGAAATAGAAATTTGAATTTGAAATTCGAATTTGAAATTTGAATTTGAAAGTTAAATTTGAAATTTAAAATTTGAATTTTGAATTTGAAATTTGAATTTGATATTTGAAATTCAAATTTTGAATCACAGTCCAAGTGGGATTTGAATTTCTTGTGGTAAATTCACAAGGAATGAAATTCAAATTTGAGTTGGATATGGAGAGGAAAATCTTGTTAGAATCCTGCTTGAATTTTGAATCCATATCCTAATAATAATGGACCAAAATTTTGAGGATTATCCTCGTTGAATTTTCAGATTTTTTGTGGATAAGATTCAAGAAAAATTTAAGTTTCAATCCCAGTTGAATTTGGATTCTCTCCTCCCTGATTATGGTCGAAAATTTGAGGAAGATCTCCTAGGAGATTTTCGGTTATTTTGGATAAGGATGAAATAAGATTCAAGCTTGAAAATCCTAGTGGAATTTTGATTCTTCCTTATCCAAAAGTGGTCGAAATTATTTGGTGAATATCCTTAAGGATTTTTGGATTTTTTGGTTGGAAAAAGGGAGATAAAATTCTAGTTAAAATCTTATTTGAATTTGGATTGGAATTATCCTAAAGTAGCCAAATTTATTGTTGGGATTTTCCCCTTGGAAAATTCGGATATTATGCTTGTGGATAAGGGAGAATATCTTCTCCTAATCCAATTTGAATTCAGAAAATCACCTCATGCAAGTCTATAAATAGAGGTCCTGCCACTCCAGTTCTCTTAGATCATAGACTCTCAGGCGAGCAGGCTTATTGTTGCACAACTCACCATGACAATAAGTTCTTTAGAGATCTGGGTGGTCGGAAGAAGACTAGCAGTGCTAGCACACTGATCGAAGTTTAGAATGCCCAAACAGTCAGCCATTCAGGAATTGGAGAATAGTAGAGCAGGCTAGTTGGTTGAAGCCCTCCGATCATTCTCCTCCTGCAAGATTGGCGTCCTTGAGATATGAGTTTAAATTGTTGTTGGTTTGTTGTATATGGTATCATTAGATATTTAACGATCTTGAAAAATTTTTATTGTTCCGCTACTCTACTCTGATACGTTTTTACTGATTTATTTCCTGCAATTAGTATCAGAGCCATCTCATGACTATGCCATGTACATAAATTAGACAATTACTTAGTCTTTTTATTTATATATGGATTTGATATTTAGAGAGTGGCATTCTAGGATTCCTTTATGTTGTTATCGTGTATTATATATAAAGTATGTGATTATTTTAATTTTCTGAATTATTAGCATGCTTGTTTATGCCGGTTATGATTCCTTAGAATTTAGAAAAATTGTATCTAGGAATTTTTTATGTAACCATGGGAGTAGTTTATTAACACTGTAATTTTCTCATGGATCTTAATTTTGTCTCTTACAATTATTATGATCAGAATTTTTGTACACCGAAAATGGTTTTGGATTTTTTATGTAATTATTCTTGAAGGAGATTGAAGATTGAAGACCGTAATTTATTTTTCTCAAAAGTTAAATTTAATTTAAAAGTTGAACTTTTGATTGTGTGGAAAATTTCAATTTAATTGGGATTCAAATTCATTTTTGGAGATCCTAAATGGATAAATTGGAATATGACACAAAAATCGAGACACGGCCCCTCGGGATAGGCCGTCGGGCCTTGGTGGGGCTGTAGCCCCTGCCCTCAGGCCAGGATGGGGCTATGGCAGCCCCTTGACAGGCCATGACTGTTAGGAAATGCCCTAAGTATTAGAGACATTTTGTTGTATTCATTTTGAACTGGATAATAAAATTATATATAGAGGTTATTCATTACATTGTTATCTGTCCTTGTCTTATTTACATGTTAAAGTAAATGTAAGCAAATATGGCTCACTGACTGCTTGTGTTAAAACTGTTAGAACGTTGCATGCAATGGACTTTTGTATGCGAGAAGACAATGTTCTAAAGTTAGCAGTCTAAACTATGGTCTGTAGTCTATGGGGTTAGACTGAGCATCTAACTCATGTTGAGACTATTATGTTGTCTAAAGCCTTGGAAGGGACGGTTTGTCTTGACTGTCTGGAGCTGGACTCCCAAGTAGAGACATAGATATGTTGCTTGAAGGTGACATATTAGACCGGGACTAAAGCGTGATTGATCTACGTAGTCCGCTATGAGTGGATCAATCTGCTTTTGACGTTCATTATGCAATAACCTTAATCCTGAGTAAATGAACTACTTCATGTATATGACTTGTGTACTTTGATTTTCCAATGGCTAAAGCGTCTCAGAGGTAGTAAGCTTATAGACCGGTTCGTTGGGTGCATGACTTGTATACGATGAAGGGTTTGTTTGCAGATATCGGAATCATAGCTCTAAGGAGTTAAAGGTATCCTCTTAAAGGCATTATACTGAATGTGAAAATGGACAAGGCCTTGGGTCGTCTGCTGGGCGGATGATTTCTTATTCACATATGGTGAATAATCATTTTCTTAATCCGGTTGTATAATGGAACTTTAAGATAGCCTGATCAGTAGGATTAAACGGACTTTGACCTAAGGCTGATCATGGATATCATATGAGGGTTTTGCATATATGAAAAGGTCATTGGATAGTAGCTCGTCATAGGCTTACGTAATACGGTATATAATTGGGAGTTCAGTTTCAGGTTTATAGTGGTGTGACTCTGAAATTAGTAATCATATGATTGAGTTGTTCGGTACAGAATGATGATCATATGGAATCACGGGAGCCCGATTATATATGTCCAATCAGTCCCTCTACTAGCTCCACATAATTCCTTAACGTTTGGCAAATTGATTTGTGTATGCTATTGGCTAGTTTATTATGCATGGATGGTGATGACACAGGATTAGGATGGTAGACAAGATTCTCTCCGGTTGGATTCAGATTTTGTTTTGGATAATAGAGTACACAATTATTCGAACTCCAAATAAAGTTGCCATGATTTTATTTGAGATTGGATTGGAGTTGTAGAAAATTATCCATGAGAACAAGAATTTGAAACACAACCGTTTTGTGGATTTTGAAATTTGAATTTTGAAATTTGAAATTTGAAATTTGAATTTTGAATTTGAAATTTGAATTTGAAATTTAAATTTGAAATTTGAAATTTGAAATTTGAAATTGAAATTCGAATTTGAAATTTGAAATTCAAATTTTGAATCACAGTCCAAGTGGGATTCGAATTTGTTGTGGAAAATCCACAAGGTTTGAAATTCGAATTTGAGTTGGATTTGGAGAGGATAATCTTGTTAAAATCCTACTTGAATTTTGAATCTAAATCCTAACAAAAGTGGACAAAATTTTTGAGGATAATCCTCAATGGAATTTCGGTTTTTGTGGATAAGGTTCAAGGGAAAAATTCAAGTTTCAATCCTAGTTGAATTTGGATTCTCTCCTTCCCTGAAAAGTGGCCGAAATTTTGGAGATAATCTCTTAGGAAAATTCGGTTATTTTGGATAAGGTTGAGATAAGATTCAAGCTTGAAAATCCTAGTGGAATTTTGATTCTTCCTTATCCTAAAAGTGGCCGAATATTTGGAGAAGATTTTCTCCTAGGAATTTCAAATTTTTTGTTTGAAAAAGGGAGATAAAATTCTAGTTAAAATCTTGTTTGGATTTGGATTGGATTTATCCTAAGAAAACCGAATTTTATTGTTGGATTTTCCCATGGAAAAATTCAGATTTTTTGGTTATGGATAAGGGAGAATATCTTTTCCTAGTCCAATTTGAATTCAGAGAATCACCTCATGCAGGTCTATAAATAGAGGTCCTGCCACTCCCGTTCTCTCAGACCACAGACTCTCAGGTGAGCAGGCTTATTGTTGCACAGCTCACCGTGACAATAAGTTCTTTAGAGATCTGGGTGGTCGGAAGAAGACTGGCAGTGCTAGCATACCGATCCAGGTTCAGAGTGCCCACACACTCAGCCATTCGGGAATTTGAGAATAATAGAGAAGGCTAGTTGGTTGAAGCCTCCGGTCATTCTCCTCCTGCAAGATTGGCGTCCTTGAGGTATGAGTTTTAATTGTTGTTGGTTTATTGTATATGGCATCATGAGATATTTAACGATCTAAAATTTTTAATTGTTCCGCTGCGCCACTCTGATACGTTTTTACCGATTTATTTTCCTACAATTGGTATCAGAGCCATCTCATGATTATGCCATGTACATAAATTAGACAATTACTTAGTCTTTTTATTTATGTATGGATTTGATATTTAGAGAGTGGCATTCTAGGGTTCCTTTATGTTGTTATCATGAATTATGTATAAAGTATGTGGTTATTTTAATTTTTGGAATTATTATAAGCATGCTTGTTTATATCGGTTATGGTTCCTTAGAATTTAGAAAAATTGTATCTAGGAATTTTTATGTAACCATGGGAGCAGTTTATTAACACTGTAATTTTCCCATGGATTTTAATTTTTGTCTCTTAGAATTTTTATGCTTAGAATTTTTGTACGCCAGAAATGGTTTAGGAAATTTTATGTAATTATTCTTGGAGGAGATTGAAGATTGAAGATTGAAGATTGAGGACTGTAATTTATTTTTTCCCAAAAGTTAAATTTGATTTAAAGGTTGAAATTTTGATTGTGTGGAAAATTTCAATTTAATTGGGATTCAAATTAATTTTTGGAGATCCTAATAGGTAAATTGGAATATGGCATGAAAATCGAGACACGACCCCTCGGGATAGGCCGACGGGCCTTGGTGGGGCTGCAGCCCCTGTGCAGGCCAACACCACCCACAGCCGCAGGCTTGGCCTGCAGCCAAGGGTGGCCGTGGCCTGCCCAAGGCTGGCCGCAGCCTGGGCTTGCAGCCTCTGGCTGCAGGCGCTACTTGCAGCCTGCCGGTTGCTGCACCCAGCCTGGCGCTGCAGGCTTGGCCTGCAGCCCGGCAAGGCTGTCGCCTTCGGGGACGGCAGTGCGACGGTCTAAAAAATAAGAAAATTTTGATTTTTAAATTTGAGATTTAATTTTAAATCATGTTTAAAAATATGTAATTGAAAATTTGAAATTTTTGAAATTACATATTATTGCACATGATATTTAAAATTGTTTAAAATTTGAATTGGAAATTTAAATTTGAAATTCGAATTTGGAATTTGAATTTGAAATTTAAATTTTTTGAGATTTAAATTTTAAATAATTCTTGGGATGAGAAATAAATGGAGAGGCTAAATAAAGATGGATATAAGAAGACGGAACAAAATTCAAGACCCAAATAATGCTTTGGATGGAATTTTGTAATCTTTATTTTCTTTGTTCTAGGATGGAACCATGGCTTGGTTATTCTGTCAATTATTTTTTCTGTGATATGTCATAGATGTATAAATATGTATTGATGGATGTTTTATATGCATATTTGATAACATGTCATATAGGATAGGTGAGTGCCGCTCATACTATATTGATCATACATAATTTATCAAAACTTGCATGTTTTTCAAAATATTGAGTGGGAGAGGGTTTCAAACAAAACCCACGGCCTCTATTGTTGATCCATATGTGAAAGCATGGTAACGCCTCGCGTCAGTTCTGCCCTGACCACACCCCTTGGTAGGTGTTTATCGCCGCCGGTATACTAGATTGGATCTCCTATGTGGAAAACGTGTTCGGGTACGATCCTATTCATGACCACCCCTCGGTGGCTTGGTAAGACGTGGATCGGGCTAGGAAACAATGGTTATACACTCAAGACTCGTTTAGTTATTAACCTTCCCTAGAAGCTCTGTTAACTAAACTGGCGGCCAAATAAGCGGTTATAAATATATGTCTTAACCTTGGAGGATTTAAGGCAACATATATTAATTGGACGGGGTCCATGTTCCGGCTATTTGTTTCATGACCACCCCTCGGTGGCTTGGGGCAATAGGTGCTGAGAATTATCGTTCCAATGTTACATGTTTTTCAAGTTTCATGTAGGAAAATACTTGTATGTTTTATTTGCTAAATTATCTGTATATTTGCTAGGGCTTTGTAATGATGTCTAGTATAATTTTATTTCGGTTCAAAATGTCACCGACACCCCTCATTTCAATACTTACTGAAAATAAGCTGAATGGCGATAATTATAAAGACTGGAAAAGAAATCTATTAATAGTTCTTAGCTGCGAGAGACACAAGTTCGTACTGGACGAACCATGCCCACCTGGGCCCAAACCTGACACACCACTCGAGGAAGTCCCGGTTGCCTATAATCGTTGGAGAGAATCCAATGAGATAGCTCGATGCTACATCCTTGCTAGCATGACGAGTGCTTTACAAAAGCAGCATGAGACTTATCAAGTTGCTGGGGAGATCATGGAAAATCTGGAGGACATGTTCGGAGGCCAAGAAAAATTGGCTCGACAGTCCGCTATCACCAGCATTATAAACTCTAAGCAAAAGGCAGGTACTCCGGTGAAGGACCATATGATCACTCTAATGGGATTCTTCGCTAAGGCTACCGAGAATGGTGTTGAGTTGGACTACAACACCCAGATCGAGATGGTGTTCAAGACTCTGTCTAAAGATTTTGTAGGGTTTAAGGCCGCATACAATCTGGCGACAAAGGAGTTAGGACTAACCGAGCTCATGAAGCAACTACAGGCTTATGAGCGGATGATCAGGGATGAGGATGTGGTCCGACCTAAAGGTGAGGCCAATTTGGCGGAATCTTCCAATCCCTCACGGAAGAGAAAGAGGCCAAATAAGAAGCAAGTGGCTTCTAGTTCTTATAATCCTCCTGTCTCGGATGGGAAGAAGAAGAAGAAGAACAAGAAGCCAAAGGACCCTAAAAAGTCCAAATGCTTCCATTGTGGGAAGGTAGGTCACTTCAAGAAGGCTTGCCGGGAATTCCTAGTCGCCAAGGGCAAGGAAGGTAAGGAACTTCATTACTTGGAAGCATGTTTGGTGGAAGAATCGAAAGACACTTGGGTCATTGATTCGGGCGCCACTAATCATGTTTGTGTTTCTATGCAGGGGTTCATGGAAACGAGAAGTCTACATGATAGGAGCCTCTCGTTGCGGACTGGAGATGGTAGCTTTGTGGTGGCTGAGGTAGTGGGAGATGTTTACCTTTATTTTGATCAATTTAGGTTTATTTTGTTAAAAGACTGTTTTTATGTTCCTAATTTTAGGAGGAACCTTATATCGGTAGCTCGTTTAATAAAGGATTCTTATTCAGTTTCTTTTAGTAAAAGAGTTGATATTCGTAGAAATAAGTCTTTTATCTGTTCTGGATGGATGGATGGAAACCTATATTTGATCAAACCAAAGATGTACTTACTGCTTGACACTGAATTAATTGATAACTCTAAAAGGTTGAAAGTTTCTCACTCTAACAAGGCGTATCTTTGGCATTTAAGACTTGGTCATATTAATCAGGATAGGATTCAAAGATTGGTGAAAGACGGTCCTCTGGAATCTCTGGAGGAGGTACGACTTCCTCAATGTGAGTCTTGTCTAGAGGGTAAAATGACTAAGAGGTCTTTTGGAGCTAAGGGTACAAGGGCTCAGGAGCTCTTAGAAATTGTGCACACTGACGTATGTGGCCCCATGAACGTCACAGCACGAGAAGGGTTCGAGTATTATGTCTCTTTTATAGATGATTACTCGAGGTATGGATATGTGTATCTGATGCACCGCAAGAGCGAAACCTTTGACAAGTTCAAAGAGTATCGTGCGAAAGTGGAAAAGCAATTGGATAAATCCATAAAGACACTTCGATCTGATCGAGGTGGCGAATACCTCTCCGATAAATTTCTAGGACATCTTGTAGAGAACGGGATTTTATCCCAATTGACTGCACCTGGTACTCCACAACAGAATGGTGTAGCCGAAAGGAGAAACAGGACCTTATTAGATATGGTACGGTCCATGATGAGTTATTCAATGCTGCCATTATCATTTTGGGGATATGCTTTACAAACGGCATGCTATATTCTGAACCAGGTTCCCAGCAAATCAATTCCCAGAACTCCGTATGAATTGTGGCATGGTAGGAAGCCTTCCCTTGGACATATAAGAATATGGGGCTGTCCGGCACATGTACTGGATGGGGATGCGAAAAAGTTGGAACCAAGATCAGAATTGTGCATGTTTGTAGGGTATCCAAAAAGAGTTAAAGGAGGTCTGTTCTATAACCCGAAGGAACAAAAAGTCATTGTCTCAACCCATGTGACATTCTTGGAGGAAAGTCACATGAATGACTTTAAGCCTCGAAGCAAAGTGGTGCTCGAGGAGTTATCAGGTGAAAGAACTGCTCCACAGATTTCGGCCTTGGACGCAAGTCCGAGTTCCAGTGAAAGACCTGCAGACGATCAACAATTTAGGGTGCCTCGTCGTAGTGGGAAGGTTTCTAAGAAACCTAATTTCTTCATGTATGATGCTGAGGTATAGCAGGCCGAAGCTCATGAGCATGAGGATGATCCGGTCACTTATGATGAAGCCGTAAATGATGTTGATTCTAAATCTTGGAAACAGACTATGAACAATGAGATGGATTCTATGAAATCCAACTCTGTTTGGGAACTTGTAGATTTGCCGGATGGGATAAAACCCATTGGATGCAAATGGGTCTACAAAAGAAAGAAGGATGCGGAAGGGAGAGTGGAAACTTTCAAAGCTAGACTGGTTGCAAAGGGATACACGTAAAAGGCTGGAATCAATTACGATAAACCTTTTCGCCTGTTGCTATGCTGAAGTCTATCCGTATTCTTCTGTCCATTGCTGCGGCTCTTGATTACGAGATCTGGCAAATGGATATCAAGACGGCATTCTTGAGTGGCCATCTTGAAAAGTGTATCTATATGATACAGCCCGAAGGGTTCGTAGCGAAAGGCCAAGAATGGAAAGTCTGCAAGTTGCTTAGATCTATTTATGGATTGAAGCAAGCATCCCGCTCATGGAACCAGAGGTTTGATCAAGCGATTAAGACATTTGGTTTTGAGCAGAACGTTGATGAACCTTGTGTTTATAAACGTATTAAGGATGGAAAAGTGGTCTTTCTGATACTCTATGTCGATGATATACTACTCATTGGGAATGATGTAGGGAACTTATCATCGGTCAAGCTTTGGTTACAACAACAGTTTGACATGAAGGACTTGGGAGAAGCTAATTATGTTCTAGGCATTCGTCTCTTCAGAGATCGAAAGAACAAAATGATAGCGTTATCCCAAGCTTCATACATAGATAAAATAATTGACAAATATGCAATGCAAGAGGCAGAGAAAGGCTCACAACCTTCTATTGCTGGTCTAACTCTTTCATTGGATGACTGTCCCAAGACATCGGAAGAAAGAGAGTGTATGAATAAGTTCCCTTATGCATCCGCTGTGGGTAGCCTTATGTACGCTATGCTTTGCACTCGCCCAGACATATGTTTTGCAGTAGGTATGGTGAGTCGATATCAAGCAAATCCTGGAACCAAGCACTGGCAAGCTGTAAAGCATATACTAAAGTATCTTAAGAGAACGAGGGATTATATGCTGGTGTATTCTGGAGGGGACCTAACACCCGTAGGATACACGGACTCTGACTTCCAGACTTGTAAGGATTCGAGGAAATCGACATCTAGATCAGTGTTTTTACTCAGAGGAGGCGCCATTGTGTGGAGGAGCGTGAAGCAGGGCTGCACAGCTGACTCTACTACGGAGGCTGAGTATGTGGCTGCGGCTGAGGCATCTAAAGAAGCGGTTTGGCTCCGCAAGTTCTTTAGAGACCTTAGGTCATTCCGGGTGTTGACAAGCCTATCACACTTTACTGTGATAATACAGGGGCTATTGCCAACACAAGGGAATCTCGGCACCACAAGAGGACTAAGCACATCGATAAGAGATATCACATTATTAAAAGGCATGTGGAGACAGGACAAGTGGATGTATGTAAGATCACGTCCGAGGACAACATCGCTGATCCCTTTACTAAGACTTTGGTGACTAGAAGCTTTGAGAGGCATGTAGAGGCGATGGGGATGCGTAACATGGCACATCTACTGGCTTAAGGCAAGTGGGAGATTGTTAGGAAATGCCCTAAGTATTAGAGACATTTTGATGTATTCATTTTGAACTGGATAATAAAATTATATATAGAGGTTATTCATTACATTGTTATCTGTCCTCGTCTTATTTACATGTTAAAGTAAATGTAAGCAAATATGGCTCACTGACTGCTTGTGTTAAAACAGTTAGAACGTTGCATGCAATGGACTTTTGTATGCGAGAAGACAATGTTCTAAAGTTAGCAGTCTAAACTATGGTCTGTAGTCTATGGGGTTAGACCGAGCATCTAACTCATGTTGAGACTATTATGTTGTCTAAAGCCTCGGAGGGGACGGTTTGTCTTGACTGTCTGGAGCTGGACTCTCAAGTAGAGACATAGATATGTTACTTGAAGGTGACATATTAGACCGGGACTAAAGCGTGATTGATCTACGTAGTCCGCTATGAGTGGATCAATCTGCTTTTGACGTTCATTATGCAATAACCTTAATCCTGAGTAAATGAACTACTTCATGTATATGACTTGTGTACTTTGATGTTCCAATGGCTAAAGCGTCTCAGAGGTAGTAAGCTTATAGACCGGTTCGTTGGGTGCATGACTTGTATACGATGAAGGGTTTGTTTGCAGATATCGGAATCATAGCTCTAAGGAGTTAAAGGTATCCTCTTAAAGGCATTATACTGAATGTGAAAATGGACAAGGCCTTCGGTCGTCTGCTGGGCGGATGACTTCTTATTCACATATGGTGAATAATCATTTTCTTAATTCGGTAGTATAATGGAACTTTAAGATAGCCTGATCAGTAGGATTAAACGGACTTTGACCTAAGGCTGATCATGGATATCATATGAGGGTTTTGCATATATGACAAGGTAATTGGATAGTAGCTCGTCACAGGCTTACGTAATACGGTATATAATTGGGAGTTCAGTTTCAGGTTTATAGTGGTGTGACTCTGAAATTAGTGATTTATGATTGAGTTGTTCGGTACAGAATGATGATCGTATGGAATCATGGGAGCCCGATTATATATGTCCAATCAGTCCCTCTACTAGCTCCACATAATTCCTTAACGTTTGGCAAATTGATTTGTGTATGCTATTGGCTAGTTTATTATGCATGGATGGTGATGACACAGGATTAGGATGGTAGACAAGATTCTCTCCGGTTGGATTCAGATTTTGTTTTGGATAATAGAGTACATAATTATTTGAACTCCAAATAAAGTTGCCATGATTTTATTTGAGATTGGATTGGAGTTGTAGAAAATTATCCATGAGAACAAGAATTTGAAACACAACCGTTTTGTGGATTTTGAAATTTGAATTTTGAAATTTGAAATTTGAATTTTGAATTTGAAATTTGAATTTGAAATTTAAATTTGAAATTTGAAATTTGAATTTGAAATTCGAATTTGAAATTTGAAATTCAAATTTTGAATCACAGTCCAAGTGGGATTCGAATTTGTTGTGGAAAATCCACAAGGTTTGAAATTCGAATTTGAGTTGGATTTGGAGAGGATAATCTTGTTAGAATCCTACTTGAATTTTGAATCTAAATCCTAACAAAAGTGGACGAAATTGTTGAGGATAAGGTTTAAGGGAAAAATTCAAGTTTCAATCCTAGTTGAATTTGGATTCTCTCCTTCCCTGAAAAGTGGCCGAAATTTTAGAGATAATCTCCTAGGAAAATTCGGTTATTTTGGATAAGGTTGAGATAAGATTCAAGCTTGAAAATCCTAGTGGAATTTTGATTCTTCCTTATCCTAAAAGTAGCTTGAATATTTGGAGAAGATTTTCTCCTAGGAATTTCGGATTTTTTGGTTGAAAAGGGAGATAAAATTCTAGTTAAAATCTTGTTTGGATTTGGATTTGATTTATCCTAAGAAAATTGAATTTTATTGTTGGATTTTCCCGTGGAAAAATTCGGATTTTTTGGTTATGGATAACGGAGAATATCTTTTCCTAGTCCAATTCGAATTCAGAGAATCACCTCATGCAGATCTATAAATAGAGGTCCTGCCACTCTAGCTCTCTCAGACCACAGACTCTCAGGTGAGCAGGCTTATTGTTGCACAGCTCATCGTGACAATAAGTTCTTTAGAGATCTGGGTGGTCGGAAGAAGACTAGCAGTGCTAGCATACCGATCGAGGTTCAGAGTGCCCACATACTCAGCCATTCGGGAATTGGAGAATAGTAGAGAAGGCTAGTTGGTTGAAGGCTCCGGTCATTCTCCTCCTACAAGATTGGCGTCCTTGAGGTATGAGTTTTAATTGTTGTTGGTTTATTGTATATGGCATCATGAGATATTTAACGATCTAAAATTTTTAATTGTTCTGCTGCGCCACTCTGATACGTTTTTACCGATTTATTTTCCTACAATGACCACCCAGAAGCCCGCAGTCGAAGCTGGTCGTGGCCCTCCCAAGGCTGCCCGGAGCCTGGGTGTGCAGCCTATAGCTGCAGGCGCTGCCTGCCGGCTGCTGCGCCCAGCCTAGGCGTGCAGCCTGGTGCTGCAGGCTTGGCCTGCATCCCAGCAGAGCTATACATGGGGCAGCCGTGGGCTACCGGCCCCTTGGGAGCTGCCCACGGCGGCTACCGGCTTGTGGGGCAGTGGGGCGACGTTTCAAAAATCAAAAATTTTGATTTTTATATTTGAGATTTAATTTTAAATCATGTTTAAAAATATGTAATTAAAATTTTGAAATTTTTGAAATTACATATTATTACACATGATGTTTAAAATTGTTTAAAATTTGAATTTGAAATTTAAATTTGAAATTCGAATTTGGAATTTGAATTTGAAATTTAAATTTTTGGAGATTTAAATTTTAAATGATTCTTGGGATGAGAAATAAATGGAGAGGCTACGTAAGTAAAGATGGATACAAGAAGACGGAACAAAATTCAAGACCCAAAGAATGCTTTGGATGGAATTTTGTAATCTTTAGTTTCTTTGTTCTAGGATGGAACCATGACTTGGTTATTCTATCAATTATTTTTTCTGTGATATGTCATGGATGTATAAATGTATATTGATGGATGTTTTATATGCATATTTGATAATATGTCATATAGGATAGGTGAGTGCCACTTGTACTATATTGATCATACATATTTGTCAAAACTTGCATGTTTTTCAAAATATTGAGTGGGAGAAGGTTTCAAACAAAACCCATGGCCTCCATTGTTGATCCATATGTGAAAGCATGGTAACGTCTCGCGTCAGTTCTGCCCTGATCACACCCCTTGGTAGGTGTTTACCGCCACCGGTATACTAGATTGGATTTCCTATGTGGAAAACGTGTTCGGGTATGATCCTATTCATGGCCACCCCTCGGTGGCTTGGTAGGACGTGGATCGGGCAACGTAAACAATGGTTATACACTCAAGACTCGTTTAGTTATTAACCTTCCCTAGAAGCTCTATTAACTAAACTGGTGGCCAAATAAGCAGTTATTAATATATGTCTTAACCTTGGAGGATTTAAGGCAACATATATTAATTGGACGGGGTCCATGTTTCGGCTATTTGTTTTCATGACCACCCCTCGGTGGCTTGGGGCAATAGGTGCTGAGAATTACCGTTGCAATGCTACATGTTTTTCAAGTTTCATATAGGAACATACTTGTATGTTTTATTTGCTAAATTATCTGTATATTTGCTTGGGCTTTGTAATGGTGTCTAGTATAATTTTATTTCAGTTTAAAATGTCACCAACATCCCTCATTTCAATACTTACTGAGAATAAACTAAATGGCGATAATTATAAAGATTGGAAAACAAATCTGTTGATAGTTCTTAGCTGCGAGAGACACAAGTTCGTACTGGACGAACCATGCCCACTAGGGCCCAAACCTGACACACCGCTTGAGGAGGTCCCAGTTGCCTATACTTGTTGGAGAGAATCCAATGAGATAGCTCGATACTATATTCTGGCTAGCACGACGAGTGCTTTACAAAAGCAGCATGAGACTTATCAAGTTGCTGGGGAGATCATGGAAAATCTGGAGGACATGTTCGGAGGCCAAGAAAAGTGGGCTCGACAGTCTGCTATAACCAACATTATGAACTCTAAGCAAAAGGCAGGTACTCCGGTGAAGGACCATATGATCACTCTAATGGGATTCTTCACTGAGGCTGCCGAGAACGGTGCTGAGTTGGACTATAACACCCAGATCGAGATGGTGTTTAAAACTCTATCTAAAGATTTTGTGGGGTTTAAGGCCACATACAATCTGGTGACAAGGGAGTTAAGACTTACCGAGCTCATGAAGCAACTCCAAGCTTATGAGTGGATGATCAGGGATAGGGACGCGGTCCAACCAAAAGGAGAGGCCAACTTGGCGAAATCTTCCAAACCCTCACGAAAGAGGAAGAGGCCAAATCAGAAGCAAGCGGCTTCCAATTCTTCTAATCCTCTTGTCTCGGATGGGAGGAAGAAGAAGAAGAATAAGAAGTCTAGGGACCCTAAAAATTCCAAGTGCTTCCACTGTGGGAAGGCAGGTCACTTTAAGAAGGCTTGCCAAGAATTCCTAGCTGCCAAGGGCAAGGAAGGTAAGGAACTTCACTATTTGGAAGCATGTTTGGTGGAAGAATCGAAAGACACTTAGTTCATTGATTCAGGCACCACTAATTATGTTTGTGTTTCTATGCAGGGGTTCGTAAAAACGAGAAGTCTACATGATAGGAGCCTCTCGTTACGGACTGGAGATGACAGCTTGGTGGTGGCTGAGGCAGTGGGAGACATTTATCTTTACTTTGATGAATTTAGGTTTACTTTATTGAAAGACTGTTTTTATGTTCCTAATTTTAGGAGGAACCTTATATCGGTAGCTTGTTTAATAAAGGATTCTTATTCAGTTTCTTTTAGTAAAAGAGTTGATATTCATAGAAATAAGTCTTTTATCTGTTCTGGATGGATGGATGTGTAGGAAAATAAATCGGTAAAAACGTATCAGAGTGGCGCAGCGGAACAATAAAAATTTTAGATCGTTAAATATCTCATGATGCCATATACAATAAACCAACAACAATTAAAACTCATACCTCAAGGACGCCAATCTTGCAGGAGGAGAATGACCGGAGGCTTCAACTAACTAGCCTTCTCTACTATTCTCCAATTCCCGAATGGCTGAGTGTGTGGGCACTCTGAACCTCGATCGGTATGCTAGCACTGCTAGTCTTCTTCCGACCACCCAGATCTCTAAAGAACTTTATTGTCACGATGAGCTATGCAACAATAAGCCTGCTCACCTGAGAGTCTGTGGTCTGAGAGAACTGGAGTGGCAGGACCTCTATTTATAGACCTGCATAAGGTGATTCTCTGAATTCGAATTGGACTAGGAAAAGATTTTCTCCCTTATCTTTAACCAAAAAATCCGAATTTTTCCATAGGATAATCCTAACAATAAATTTGGTTTTTCCTAAGATAAATCCAATCCAAATCTTAACAAGATTTTAACTAGAATTTTATCTCCCTTTTTCAACCAAAAAATCCGAAATTCACAAGGAGAAAATCCTCCAAAAGATTTCGGCCATTATGGATAAGGGAGAATCAAAAATTCCACTAGGATTTTCAAGCTTGAATCTTATCTCAACCTTATCCAAAAATAACCGAATTTTCCTTGGATAAAGGCTCCAAAATTTCGGCCACTTTTAGGGAAGGAGAGAATCCAAATTCAACTAGGATTGAAACTTGAATTTTCCCTTGAATCTTATCCACAAAAACCGAATTTTCCATTGAGGATTATCCTCAAAAAATTCGCCCACTTTTGTTGGGATTTGGATTCAAAATTCAAGTAGGATTCTAACAAGATTATCCTCTCCAAATCCAACTCAAATTCGAATTTCAAACCTTGTGGATTTTCCACAACAAATTCGAATCCTACTTGGACTGTGATTCAAAATTTGAATTTTAAATTTCAAATTCAAATTTCAAATTCGAATTTCAAATTCAAATTTCAAATTCAAATTTCAAATTCAAAATTCAAATTTCAAATTTCAAAATTCAAATTTCAAATTCCACAAAACGGTTGTGTTTCATATTCTTGTTCTCATGGATAATTTTCTACAACTCCAATCCAATCTCAAATAAAATCATGACAACTTTATTTGGAGTTCGAATAATTGTGTACTCTATTATCCAAAACAAAATCTGAATCCAACCGGAGAGAATCTTGTCTACCATCCTAATCCTGTGTCATCACCATCCATGCATAATAAACTAGCCAATAGCATACACAAATCAATTTGCCAAACGTTAAGGAATTATGTGGAGCTAGTAGAGGGACTGATTGGACATATATAATCGGGCTCCCGTGATTCCATATGATCATCATTCTTTACCGAACAACTCAATCATATGATCACTAATTTCAGAGTCACACCACTATAAACCTGAAACTGAACTCCCAATTATATATCGTATTACGTAAGCCTGTGACGAGCTACCATCCAATGACCTTGTCATGTATGCAAAACCCTCATATGATATCCATAATCAGCCTTAGGTCAAAGTCCGTTTAATCCTACTGATCAGGCTATCTTAAAGTTCCATTATACTACCGAATTAAGAAAATGATTATTCACCATATGTGAATAAGAAGTCATCCGCCCAGCAGACGACCCAAGGCCTTGTCCATTTTCACATTCAGTATAATGCTTTTAAGAGGATACCTTTAACTCCTCAGAGTTATGATTCCGATATCTGCAAACAAACCCTTCATCGTATACAAGTCATGCACCCAACGAACTGGTCTATAAGCTTACTACCTCTGAGACGCTTTAGCCATTGGAACATCAAAGTACGCAAGTCATATACATGAAGTAGTTCATTTACTCAGGATTAAGGTTATTGCACAATGAACGTCAAAAGCAGATTGATCCACTCATAGCGGACTACGTAGATCAATCACGCTTTAGTCCCGGTCTAATATGTCACCACCAAACAACATATCCATGTCTCTACTTGGGAGTCCAGCTCCAGACAGTCAAGACAGACCGTCCCCTCTAAGGCTTTAGACAACATAATAGTCTTAACATGAGTTAGATGCTCGGTCTAACCCCATAGACTACAGACCATAGTTTAGACTGCTAACTTTAGAACATTGTCTTCTCGCATACAAAAGACCATTGCATGCAACGTTCTAACAGTTTTAACACAAGCAGTCAGTGAGCCATATTTGCTTACATTTACTTTAACATATAAATAAGACGAGGACAGATAGCAATGTAATGAATAACCTCTATGTATAATTTTATTATCCAGTTCAAAATGAATACATCAAAATGTCTCTAATACTTAGGGCATTTCCTAACAGGATGAAAACCTATATTTGATCAAACCAAATATGTACTCGCTGCTTGACACTGAATTAATAGATAACTCTAAAAGGTTGAAAGTTTCTCACTCTAACAAGGCGTATCTTTAGCATTTAAGACTTGGTCATATTAATCAAGATAGGATTCAAAGGTTGGTGAAAGATGGTCCTCTAGAATCTCTGGAGGAGGTACGTCTTCCTCAATATGAATCTTGTCTAGAGGGAAAGATGACTAAGAGGTCTTTTGGAGCTATGGGTACTAGGGCTCAGGAGCTCTTAGAAATTGTGCACACTGACGTATGTGACCCCATGACCGTCACAACATGAGGAGGATTCGAGTATTATGTCTCCTTTATAGATGATTACCCGAGGTATGGATATGTGTATCTGATGCACCGCAAAAGAGAAACCTTTGACAAGTTCAAAGAGTATCGTGCGGAAGTGGAAAAGCAATTAGATAAATCCATAAAGACACTTCGATCTGATCGAGGTGGCGAATACTTCTCCGATGAATTTCTAGGACATCTTGTAAAGAATGGGATATTATCCCAATTGACTGCACCTGGTACTCCACAACAGAATGGTGTAGCCGAAAGGAGAAACAGGACCTTGTTGGATATGGTATGGTCCATGATGAGTTATTCAACACTGCCATTATCATTTTGGGGATATGCTTTACAAACGGTGTGCTATATTCTGAATCAGGTTCCAAGCAAGTCAATTCCCAGGACTCCATATGAATTGTGATGTGGCAGGAAGCCCTCCATTAGGCATATGAGAATATGGGGCTGCTCAGCACATGTATTGGATATGGATGCGAAGAAGTTGGAACCAAGATCAGAACTGTGCATGTTTGTAAGGTATCCAAAGGGAACAAAAGGAGGTCTGTTTTATAACCCGAAGGAACAAAAAGTCATTGTTTCAACCTATGCAACATTCTTGAAGGAAAGTCACATGAATGACTTTAAGCCTCGAAGCAAAGTGGTGCTAGAGGAGTTATCGAGTGAAAGAACTGCTCCACAGGTTTCAATCTTGGACATAAGTCCGGTGAAAGACCTGCAGACGATCAACAATTTAGGGTGCCTCGTCATAGTGGGAGGGTTTCAAAGAAACCTAATTTCTTCATATATGATGCTGAGGTATACCAGGCCGAGGCTTATGAGCATGAGGATGATCCGGTCACCTATGATGAAGCTATAGATGATGTTGATTCTAAATCTTGGAAACAGGCTATGAACAATGAGATGGATTCTATGAAATCCAACTCTGTTTGGGAACTTGTAGATTTATTAGATGGGATAAAACCCATTGGATGCAAATGGGTCTACAAAAGAAAGAAGGATGCGGAAGGAGAGAGTGGAAACTTTCAAAGCTAGACTAGTTGCAAAGGGGTATACATAAAAGGCTAGAATCGATTACGATGAAACCTTTTCGCCTGTTGCTATGCTGAAGTCTATCCGTATTCTTCTATCCATTGCTACGGCTCTCGATTACGAGATCTGGCAAATGAATGTCAAGACGGCATTCTTGAATGGCCATCTTGAGGAGTGTATCTATATGATATAGCCCAAAGGGTTCGTAGCGAAAGGCCAAGAAAGGAAAGTCTGCAAGTTGCTTAGATCCATTTATGGATTAAAACAAGCATCCCGCTCATAGAACCAGAGATTTGATCAAGCGATCAAGACTTTCAGTTTTGAGCAGAACATTGATAAACCCTATGTTTATAAACGTATTAAGGATGGAAAAGTGGTCTTTCTGATACTCTATGTCGATGATATACTACTCATTGGGAATGATGTAGGGAACTTATCATCGATCAAGCTTTGGTTACACCAATAGTTTGACATGAAGGACTTGGGAAAAGCTTATTATGTTCTAGGCATTCGTCTCTTTAGAGATCGAAAGAACAAAATGATAGCGTTATCCCAAACTTCATACATAGATAAAATAATTGATAAATATGCAATGCAAGAGGCAAAGAAAGGTATACAACCTTCTATTGCTGGTCTAACTCTTTCATTGGATGACTGTCCTAAGATATCGGAAGAAAGAGAGTGTATGAGTAAGGTCCCTTATGCATCTGCTGTGGGTAGCCTTATGTATGCTATGCTTTGCACTCGCTCGGACATATGTTTTGCAGTAGGTATGGTGAGTCGATATCAAGCGAATCCTGGAACCAAGCACTGGCAAGCAGTAAAGCATATACTCAAGTATCTTAAGAGAACGAGGGATTATATGCTAGTGTATTCTGGAGGGGACTTAACACCCGTAGGATACATGGACTCAGACTTCCAGACTAACAAGGATTTGAGGAAATCGACATCTGGATCAGTGTTTTTGCTCAGAGGAGGCGCCATTGTGTGGAGGAGCGTGAAGCAAGGCTGCACAGCTGAATCTACTATGGAGGCTGAGTATGTGGCTGTGGCAGAGGCATCTAAAGAAGTGGTTTGGCTCCACAAGTTCTTTAGAGATCTTGAGGTCATTCCGGGTGTTGACAAGCCAATCACACTTTACTATGATACCACTGGGGCTATTGCCAACACAAGGGAATCTTGGCACCACAAGAGGACTAAGCACATATATCAGAGATATCATATTATTAGAGGGCACGTGGTGACAGGCCAAGTAGATGTATGTAAGATCATGTCTGAGGACAACATTGCCGATCCCTTTACGAAGACTTTGGTGGCTAGAAGCTTTGAGAGGCACGTAGAGGCGATGGGGATGCATAACATGGCACATCTACTGGCTTAGGGCAAGTGGGAGATTGTTAGGAAATGCCCCAAGTATCAGAGACATTTTGATGTATTTATTTTGAACTGGATAATAAAATTATATATATATAGAATTTATTCATTACATTGCTATCTATCCTCGTTTTATTTATATGTTAAAGTAAATATAAGCAAATATGGCTCCCTGAATGCTTGTGTTAAACTGTTAAAATGTTGCATGCAATGGACTTTTGTATGCGAGAAGACAATGTTCTAAAGTAAGCGGTCTAAACTATGGTTTGTAGTCTATGGGGTTAGACCGAGTATCTAACTCATGTTAAGACTATCATGTTGTCTAAAGCCTTGGGGGGGATGGTTTGTGTTGACAGTCTGGAGTAACACTCCCAAGTAGAGACATAGATATGTTGCTTGGTGGTGACATATTAGACTGGGACTAAAGCGTGGTTGATCTACGAAGTCTGCTTTGAGTGGATCGATCTGCTTTTGACGTTCATTGTGCAGTAACCTTAATCCTGAGTAGATGGACAGCTTCATGTATATGACTTGTGTACTTTGATGTTCCAATGGCTAAAGCGTCTCGAAGGTAGTAAGCTTATAGACTGGTTCATTGGGTGCATGACTTGTATACGATGAAGGTTTCATTTATAGATATCGGAATCATAGCTCTAATGAGGAGTTAAGGGTATCCTCTTAAAGGCATTATACTGAATGTGAAAATGGACAAGGCCTTGGGTCGTCTGCTGGGCGGATGACTTCTTATTCACATATGGTGAATAATTATTTTCTTTATTCGGTAGAATAATGGAATTTTAAGATAGCCTGATTAGTAGGATTAAATGGATTTTGGCCTAAGGCTGATCATGGATATCATATGAGGGTTCTGCATACATGACAAGGTCATTGGACGATAGCTTGTCACAGGCTTACGTAATATAATATATAATTGGGAGTCAGTTTCAGGTTTATAGTGGTATGACTCTGAAATTAGTGATCATATGATTGAGTTGTTCGGTAAAGAATGATGATCATATGGATTTGCGGGAGCCCGATTATATATGTCCAATTGGTCCCTCTACTAGCTCCACATAATTCCTCAACGTTTGGCAAAATTGATTTGTGAATGCTATTGGCTAGTTTATTATGCATGGATGGTGTTGACATAGGATTAGGATGGTCGATAAGATTCTCTCCGGTTGGATTCAGATTTTATTTTGGATAATAGAGTACACAATTATTCGAACTCCAAATAAAGTTGCCATGATTTTATTTGAGATTGGATTGGAGTTGTAGAAAATTATCCATGAGAACAAGAATTTGAAATACAACTGTTTTGTGGATTTTGAAATTTGAATTTTGAATTTTGAATTTTGAATTTTGAAATTTGAAATTTGAATTTGAAATTTGAATTTGAAATTTAAATTTGAAATTTGAAATTTGAATTTGAAATTTGAATTTGATATTTGAAATTCAAATTTTGAATCACAGTCCAAGTTAGATTTGAATTTCTTGTGGTAAATCCACAAGGAATGAAATTCAAATTTGAGTTTGATACGGGGCGGAAAATCTTGTTAGAATCCTGCTTGAATTTTGAATCCAAATCCTAACAATAATGGATGAAAATTTTGAGGATTATCCTCATGGAATTTTCAGATTTTTTGTGGATAAGGTTCAAGGAAAAATTCAAGTTTCAATCCCAATTGAATTTGGATTCTCTCCTCCCCGATTATGGCTGAAAATTTGAGGATATCTCCTAGGAGATTTTCGGTTATTTTGGATAAGGATGAGATAAGATTCAAGCTTGAAAATCCTAGTGGAATTTTGATTCTTCCTTATCCAAAAGTGGCCAAAATTATTTGGTGAATATCCTTAAGGATTTTCAGATTTTTTGGTTGGAAAAAGGGAGATAAAATTCTATTTAAAATCTTGTTTGAATTTTGATTGGAATTATCCTAAAGTGGCCGAATTTATTGTTGGGATTTTCCCCTTGGAAAATTCAGATTTTATGCTTATGGATAAGGGAGAATATCTTCTCCTAATCCAATTCGAATTCAGAGAATCACCTCATGCAAGTCTATAAATAGAGGTCCTGCCACTCCAGTTCTCTTAGACCACAGACTCACAGGTGAGCCGGCTTATTATTGCACAACTCACAGTGACAATAAGTTCTTTAGAGATCTGGGTGGTCGGAAGAAGACTAGCAGTGCTAGCATACCGATCGAGGTGGCTGAGTATCCACACACTCAGCCATTTGGGAATTAGAAAATAGTAGAGAAGCCTAGTTGGTTGAAGCCCTCCGGTCATTCTCCTCCTACAAGATTGGCGTCCTTGAGGTATGAGTTTAAATTGTTGTTGGTTTATTGTATATGGCATCATGAGATATTTAACGATCTTGAAAAATTTTTATTGTTTCGCTGCGTCACTCTGATACATTTTTTACTGATTTATTTCCTACAGGTTTGGACTCTAAGTAGTCCATTTTTAATAAAACCCGAGACTAATTTCTGGGTTCGGATTTTGTTCCCAGTTTTGTCCCTAGTTTTGGGCACCGAGTGAAAACCACTCGAAAAACCTATCTTAGTGTTGTTTTTTGCCAAAAGCTATTTGACACAAAAACTACTGTAACAAAATTTCCTTAAAACACCATGTTTTACCAAATCCCAAATTCAAAACCTAAGGGAGTCAAAATAGCCAAAATCTGTAACCTTTCCTTGAGGACAGATTGTGTCTAATCACTAAAAATGTTCATGCTCTCATTTGCACACAACCATTCGTAAAAATAATGTAAACACAACCATAACTACATAAACTTAAAAATGAAAAGCTAAGGGCTTAAAATAAACTTATTACAAACCATTTGCATAAACAAATACACATAAATGGCCTTGATCAAACTTAAAAATCATCTAACTGCAAGATAAGATTTTCAGTTTTTACCTCTTGTGCTATGGTCCAAGCACAAATCCAAACTAGGGGCTTGAAGAACCAAAAATGGCCATGTGGAATCAAGAGGATAGGGGTCAGTTTTATGTTAGCAAAATACCAAAATAATTTCTCTTATCTAAAACCACAGAGATTGATTAGAAACCTTACCCTTGAAAGGACTTAGGATGGCTCAAATTTGAAGTCTATAGGTATAAAATCAGTAAAAACATATCAGAGTGGTGCAGTGGAACAATAAAAATTGTTTAAGATCGTTAAATATCTCATGATGTCATAGACAATAAATTAATAACAATAAAACTCATACCTCAAGAGGACGCCAATTGTAGGAGGAGAATGACTGGAAGGCTTCAACCAACTAGCCTTCTCTACTATTCTCAAATTCCCGGATGCCAAAGTGTATGGGCACTCGGTTCCTCGACCGGTATGCTAGCACTGCTAGTCTTCTTCCGATCACCTAAATCTCTAAAGAACTTATTGTCACGGTGAGTTGTGCAATAATAAGCCTGCTCACCTGAGAGTCTGTGGTCTGAAAGAACTAGAATGGCAGGACCTCTATTTATAGACTTACATGAGGTGATTCTCTGAATTCAAATTGGATAGGAGAAGATTTTCTCCCTTATCCACAACCAAAAATCCAAATTTTCTAGGGCCAATAACCATCAAAAGATTTCGGCCATTTTGGGATCTTTGCTTTTAAAATTCAAACAGGATTTTTATTTGAATTTTATCTCCTCACTCATTAAAAAAAAAACTGAATTTCCTAAAGCCATAAAACTGTCCAGATTCGTCCATTAAAGTGTGAAGAGAATCAAAATCTAAATAGGATTTTCTAGCTTGAATTTTATCTCATCCTTATCCAATTAAAAAACCAAAATCCCCTTGAGATCTTCCTCAAAATTTTGGCCAATCTAGGGAGGAGAGAATCCAAATTCAACTGGGATTGAAACTTGAATTTTTCCCTGAGCCTTATCCATAAAAACCTAATTATCTAGGAGGATTTTCCTCAACTAATTTTTGGCCACTTTTGTTAGAATTAGGATTCAAAATTCAAGTAGGATTCAAACAAGATATTCGTCTCCTTTATCCAAATCAAAACTGAATTTTCACTTGTGGATAATCCACAAAAAATTCGAATCCTATATGGATAGCGATTCAAAATTTGAATTTCAAATTTCAAAATTCAAACTTCAAATTCAAATTCAAATTTCGAATTCAAATTTCAATTTCAAATTTCAAATTCAAATGTCAAATTCGAATTTTAAATTTAAATTTCAAATTCAAATTTCAAATTCAAAATTTAAATTTCAAATTTCAAATTTCAAAATCTGCAAAAAGTTGTATTTCAAATTTTTGTTTTCATGGATAATTTTATACAACTCCAATTCGATCTCAAATAAAATCATGGTAACTTTATTTGGAGTTCGAATAATTGTGTACTTTATTATCCAAAACAAAATATGAATTTAACCGGAGAGAATCTTGTCCACCATCTTAATCCTATGTCAACACCATCCATGCGTAATCAACTAGCCAATAAGCATACACAAATCAATTCACCAACCGTTAAGGAATTATGTGGAGCTAGTAGAGAGACCAATTAGACATATATAATTGGGCTCTCATGAATCCATATGATCTTCATTCTGTACCGAACAACTCAATCATATGATCACTAATTTTAGAGTCACACCACTATAAACCTGAAACTGAACTCCCTATTATATACCGTATTATGTAAGCCTGTGATGAGCTACTGTCCAATGACCTTATCATATATACAAAACCCTCATATGATATCCATGATCAGCCTTAGGTCAAAGTCCGTTTAATCCTACTGATCAAGCTATCTTAAAGTTCCATTATACTACCGACTAAGAAAATTATTATTCACCATATGTGAATAAGAAGTCATCTGCCCAGCAGATGACCTAAGGCCTTGTCCATTTTCACATTCAGTATAATGCCTTTAAGGGGATACCCTTAACTCCTCATTAGAGCTATGATTCTGATATCTATAAATGAACCCTTCATCGTATACAAGTCATGCACCCAATGAACCAGTCTATAAGCTTACTACCTTCGAGACGGTTTAGCCATTGGAACATCAAAGTACACAAGTCATATACATGAAGCTGTCCATCTACTCAGGATTAAGGTTACTGCACAATGAACGTCAAAAGCAGATCGATCCACTCAAAGCGGACTTCGTAGATCAATCACGCTTTAGTCCCAATCTAATATGTCACCACCAAGCAACATATCTATGTCTCTACTTAGGAGTCTATGCTCCGAATAGTCAAGACAAACTGTCCCTACCATGGCTTTAGACAACATAATAGTCTTAACATGAGTTGGATGCTCGGTCTAACCCCATAGACTATAGACCTTAATTTAGACCGCTTACTTTAGAACATTGTCTTCTCATATACAAAAGTCCATTGCATGCAACGTTCTAACAGTTTTAACATAAGCAGTCCGTGAGTCATATTTGCTTATATTTACTTTAACATGTAAATAGAATAAGGACAAACAGTAATGTAATGAATAATTTCTATATATAATTTTATTATCCAGTTCAAAATAAATACATCAATATGTCTTTCATGCTTAGGGCATTTCCTAACAAAGTCACCTAAATGAACTTGGAGGGGCTAGATTTTTGGTAAGTTTTTGGTATAATTTATGGCTTGGAAATGAAGGCTTTTGGTGACTTAGAGGGGTAGGCTGCACCTAGAAGAAAGGGAGAGAATGAATTGTGTTTTGGGGTGCCAAAGTAAGGAAAGTGGTATCTCTTGGTCATGTATGCCTTCTATAGGTAAACTTAACCAAACTTACTTAAACATAAACCTAATTAATTGTCCACCATTTTAGCCTAATCAAGGGACAAAATTCTGTCCTTTTTCAGTCCACAAAATCGAGGGCTACTGCAATTTATGGAGGGAGAATAAAAAAAAATTTCTTTGACCACATGCTTTAAAACCCTTGGATTTTTTTTAATCAAAAGTTGTCATAACTAGTGGATTATTTTAATCTCACTTTTGGGCAATGTAGTAGCCATTTTTAGCTACATTTGCAGCTAAGGGAGCATGAATTTTGTGGCCAAAATTTTATCTATGTTGGATTCTCTTGCAGTCTAATTTTCTACTACGGTGTTTGGTTTTTCCTCAGCAGTGTTCCAATTTTCACCTGAAAATTGGATTTCTGAATCTGATTTTTGTACTGTCAATTCCTAGTTATTTTATACTGTCTAAGAGCCCATTATCAGCCTATTTTATTGTTCATTTCCTATACTATGGTTGTGTCTACACTATATTGTCCTTTCACACGTAAACTGAGGTGTTCTCGATGAAATTTCAAACACAGTTTCTCTTAACTAATTTGGATGTGCTGATTCCATTTTTATCAATTTTACATCCATCAGAGGTTGTTTGGACCAATTTTCAAGAACTGTGTGACCCTATCTTGAAAAATGTGTCAGGTGTCCAGTTGACTAAGTTAGGCGTTCTGAGTCTAAATATATCAGTTTCGGGGCGAGATAAGATCGTCTTTACCCTCTTCCCGATACTGTGTATCTCACAGACAAAAATTCACAGTTTGTGCCCAATTGACCAAATTGGGCCTATTGACTGTGAATATATCAGTTTTGAGTCAAATTAAGGCCGTCTTAGCCAGTAACTTGACACTGCATTTTCACTATTCATTATTCATTGCTTTCTATTCTAACTGATTAGTCTGAGCATTCGGACTCCAATTTTGTCAGTTTCTAGATGAGAAGAGGCCGTTTGGACCCTTTTTTTAGGGGTACTAGGGTTTTTCTCGTTATTATGGTCAGATGTTTGGTCCGAGCATTCTGGTGATCTGCACACCAGTCTTGTGTTAGGAAACGTTTGTCTGGACCAGTTTCCTGACACTGTGTGTCTCATACATTCAGACACATAATAGGGTAGCCCGGGTTCACTGTTGGTTACCCATTTCACTACATGAATAGTACTTAAACAGTATCCTATCTGTTTAATCTATTTAACTGAAAAATATACTGTATTTTCCAACTTAATTACTCATTACATAGCAATTAAGTTCCGTACATTTTTGAGAGTCTGTATACCTACTCTCTGCTCGTTACACGGCCTTCTACACGGGCTGTGTACCTGACCGTGATACTGAAATTTGCATTCAAATGCATCAAATTGTTCCTTAATGTCTCATTATATGGAAATTAACGTACATGAGCGGGGCCGTCCTTACAGATTGTTGCACAATACTTTCTAAGGAAATCCATTCTAATAATAATACCATAGTCAACTAACTTTAGTATAACTAAATCAATGTAAAGTTCTCTATCACCAATAATTACTGTATAATGATCCCCATATTCATGGAACCCAATTACGATGTAATAAGTAATTATAGAATGAATTTGAAGTAGTTTGAAGCTTTCTGGTACAAGTTTGAAGAACACTATCAGATACATGGCCGTGTAAGTGGCCATGTATCGTTCAGGCCATTGACCATATGGAAGGCCGTGTTAGGCAAGCTGGACATGCTAAGCATTTTAACTGGTACATGCCCGTGTTTGAATGTGCACACGCCCGTGTCACGGGACACGCCCATGTAAGAGCCCATGTCAAGGGCCGTGTATTGAGCAGAGAGCCGCTGTAATGACTCTTATGATCCATGAAACCTAATTACTATGTAATGAGTAATTAAGTTGATAAATACAGTATATTTTCCAGTTGAATGAATTAAACGAGTACAGTTACATTTAATTACTATTTATGCAGTAAAGGGGGTAACCGACAGTGAAATTGGTCTATCGTATTATGTGTGTGTGCGTATAAGACACACAGTATTAAGAAAACCGGTCCAGATGACCATTTCTTGACACAGAACTGGTAAACAAGTCATCAGTATGCTAGGACTGATCATCTATGCACAATAGCGATAATTACCCTAGCAGAGGTATAATATCAAGAAAAATGGTCCAAATGACCTCTTCTCACCCAGAAACTGACAAAATCAGAGTCAGAACACTCAGACTAGTCAGTTAAGCATAAAACAATGAATAGTAGATACACAGTGTTAGGTTAATGGCCAAGACGGCCTTAATTCGACATAAAACTGATATATTTATAGTTAGCAAGCTCAATTTAATCAATTGAGTACAAAACGTAAAAATTTATTTGAGATATACACAGTATCCAGAAAGGGCTCAAGACGACCTTTTCTCATCCCAAAAATGATATATTTAGACTCAGAACGCTTAAATTAGTCAATTGAGCGCAAAACATGTTTTTCGAGGCGGGGTCACAAAACTGGTCCAGATGACCTCAGATGGATGTAAAACTGATAATTTTGAAATCAGCATGTCCAAATTAGTTAAGAGAGACTGTGTTTGAAATTTCATGTGGAAACGTCTTGTTATGCATGCACAAGAGCAACACAATGTAGACACAACTATAGTATTGGAAATGAACAGTAAAATAGACACAGAATGTGCTCATAGGCATTACAACCCAACTAGAAATTATCAGTATAAGAATCAAATCAAGAAAATTCAATTTCGGGGGAAATCTAGAACACTGCCGAAAAAGGGGTCGAATACTGAAAGGAAGAAATTAGACTGCAGAGAGAAGACTTAGCGGATGAATTTTTCCTCTCAAAAACCATGTATAAGCAGCCAAATGCAGCCCTAGAGACATGGAAAAGTTTTCCTTAAAGCAAGGAAACAAGTCTACGACACATGGATTAAAAAAATACAAAAGTATGGGACAAGTACATGTAACTTTTAGCAAACATTAATGCAACTTTTCCCTCTTATTTTTGCAGCAGCCCACATGGTTTTCCTCAGCTAAGAGGCAGCAAGTTTTGTCCCATAGATTAGCTAAAAATTGACTTAATTAAGTGGGCTTAGGGTTGATTAATTTTACTTAGCTTTTGCCTATAAAAAGGTGTGCTTGGCCTTAGGTTTCATTTTCTTCTTTTGCACACCCAAAAGCACCAACATTTTCTCCCTTTTTCTTTAGCCAAAACTGATCACCCTAAGCCCCCAAACTCGGTCAAATTTCACCAAAATCCTTACCAAAAATTAGCCATACTTAAGCTTGTGTTGGAGTCTTTTACTCAAGCTACTTCAAAGTCACCTCAAGGTAAGTTGCTAGGACTTGTTTTTGTGGTTTTGTTGGTTTTCTTTAGCATAATGATAAGAAGGAATTTTTGTGTTCTTTTCTAGCATAAGCCGACCCCATTTTCCTTTGGTCCACAGGGCAATTTTTGGCCACCCAAGTCTTGATTCGGATTGTGCTTGGTTCATAGCACATAAGGTAAAAACCGAAACCTTTTTTATGGTCTAGCAATTTTTAAGTTTTGATCAAGGAAATTTATGTGTATTTATTTGTGCAATGCGTCGTAATAAGTTTATTTTGAGCCCTTAGCATTTTATTTTCAAGTTTATATGGTTGTGTGATTATGGTTAAGCTTTTGTGATGGATGTGAGAAAGGACATTTTTAGGGTTGGCTGGAAACCAACCTATCCTCAGTTTTAAGGCCATGGTTTTGGCCATTTTTGAACACCTTATGGTCCGATTTTAGGATTTGGTAAAACATAAAGTTTTAATGAAATTCGTTACGGTCGTTTTTACAAATAGCTTTTGGCCAAAAAATGATACTAAAATAGGTTTTCTGATTAGTTTTCCACCGGAGTTCAAAACTGGGACCAAAATCCTGAGCAACAGGAATAGCTCAGATTTTTATAAAAATGACCAACTTAGATTCCAAACCGAATCTCGGGCTTAACACCAATGTTGTAGATCTCATCGAAATCTTTAAGAAAACTTGCGTGGTTTTTAAAAATTTGGCCGTTTTGGGCCTTAAACAGAGCCGTATTTAAATAAGTGTAAAACTTGAATTTTTCTAAAACTGGACACAAGTTTAGCCACGGGTTTGATGAGTTTAGGACCCGTTAGAATTTGATTTAAGCTCTGAGATGAATAAAGAGTTATTCATCTTGTCAAGGGCTAAAAGTTTGAAGTTCACCAAATTCCCAAATTAAATTGTTTCAAACAAGTTTTAAAATAGTTTCAGTAAAATGGTTCAAGAACTACTTTTAAAAATGAACACCAAAATGTGTTCTTCTCCTTTAAAAATGAAAATATGGTTTCGATAAAATGCCCCCACCTTTCAACGGGGTGATGTGGGGATGGTTTCAAAGAGTAAGTATTTCCCCTAAAATTTTTATAAGACTTCTAAAACTATTTTCAAAAAAAATAAAAAGTAGAGGTAGCCTGATCGGTTATCACACCAAGTACGCGAGTAACCCAGTAGGCTACATAGTTAACAATGCACGAGGTAACCGGTTGGTTGACTGGTCGGTAAACTAGTTAAGGACTGTGTTTGAACGATATAGCAAGAGACGATGAATAATTTGTCAAGTAGACAGATTAACCAAACATGATAGAAATTAGATACCAAATTCCCAAAGTAGAACAGTAGGATATCGATGGGCCTCGGTTCCATACAACAATACAAGTTATAGTCACTAATGGTAGTAGTGACCTAAGAATGACGTTAATTAATTTATTGGGTAATAAATTAATTAACCACAAATAGAGGATCAAAACTCTCCAAAGAGAAAACAAGTTAGTACCGACGGCAATTAGTAACATATGTAAATAGCTAGCTTAGTCACTAACAGTATTAGTGACTCAACGATAAGTATTGATAGAATATGTTATGATGACGGGTAGTTACCTGTAACTTGACAAGGGCGAGAGTACAAGTTTTGCTTGCAGATTAGGTAAGTACAACTCCGCCTACAACTTGAGTTTAAAGTGTTATTTTACTCTATGTTAAGTATGCAAATCATGTATGGTTATTGCATAGCATAATAGCAGAGTTTACAGGTTCAGAATCACGTAGATTGATGACCAGTATAAGTTAGATGCCATTAGATCCCTATTACGTAAGATTAGGGGATAGCCTAGTAAAGCTTATGACATGAGGATATCAGATAATGAATAATGAGTCCTCAGCAAAGTGGCCTCAGCAAATTAAAGAAAAGATAATGAATAATGAACCCTTAGCAAAGTGGACTCAGCAAATTAAAGAAAAGGATAATGAATAATGAGCCCTCAGTAAAGTGGCCTCAACAAATTAAAGAAAAGATAATGAGTAACGAGCATTCAGCAAAGTGACCTCAGCAAATTAAAGAAAAGATAATGAATAATGAGCTCTCAGCAAAGTGGCCTCAACAAAGTAAAAAAAAGATAAGAATAATGAAGCATAACATGAGCATAATCAGTTCATGCATTGTTCATGATATGGCTTAGTTATAGTTACAGCATGCTTCCAGCTATAGTAGATATGCATTCAGTACATGATGTTTTCTGTTATGCATTCAGTGATGAGATGTTGCTGTTATGTTTTTTGCTCTGTGTGATGCTCTGGTTTTGCATCCAGTATATGGTATGATTTAGTGAATAGTACATGACATGCTTATATGTTTTAAGTATGTATTATGATTTAAACATGTTTTGCGGACGACATTGTACTTACTGGGCATAAAGCTCACAATGTGTGTGTTCATGCTATAGGTAAGCGACCTATGGCTTAGACCACAATGGATAATGATGGCAGTAAAGGCGGATGTAGGGGCGAAGTTATGGATACCACCGCAAGTTTAGACTTTTGCACAGTATTAAGAGAACATTATAATTTTGAGTAGTAACCAGTTAAACAGTTTCATAAGTATGTATGTATGGTTGATCTCCAGATGTTTTAGACCCTTTTATTTGTAAAGTATATGTACGCACGCGAATAGTAGAACCTATGTATATATACATATATATATAAATCCCTAAAATTATATCATTAAGTAAATAAGTTTAGTAAGCAGTAATACTTTCAAGTAAGTTAAGAATTAGTAGTAGTTTTAAGTGACAGTCCGGCCCACTCAGGGCACGGGATGTCACAGGTGGTATCCGAGCGGTATCCTGCCATCCTACCTCACATTGCCGCGTGCCTGCCTCATCTGTCCAAGTAAGTTAGTTTTTATTTTACAATATTAATATGTAAGTTAACGTAAGTTATAACATGTAACCATGGCTATACTAGTAGAGGCTATGCTAGTTGAGCCTCACCAGAGGATGAGGGTTCCAAAGGACAACATGGTTCGAACACGTACACAGACAAACCAAGCATCCTGAGAGGATGAATTAATGGCGCAACTCGTAGCTATGCAATAAATGATGGAAAATCAGCAGCCCAACCTGGACCGGCTTAAGGAGCAACTAAGCCGACATAACCAAGCACCGTAGACAGCTCAGGTGTGATGTCCTATGCCCTGAGTGGCCTGGACCGTAACTTAAAACTACTACTACTTAACTTGCTTAAAACTATTACTTAAACTTACTTGATTTGATACCATAATTTTAGGGGATTTTTTTTGATTGCATATGTATTTACTATTCATGTACATATACTTTAAAAATACAAAGTCTAAATCATAAGGAGTTCAATCGTACATACATACTTATAAAATTATTTAGCTAATTACTATTTAAAATATACTATTCAAAATATACGGTTACTCGATACTGTGTGGAAGTTAAACTCGCGGTGATATCCATAACCTCATCCTCACATCCACCTCCACCGCCGTCACCACCCATTGAGCTTTTGGCTATAGGTCGCTTACCTATAGCATGAACACACACTGTGAGCTTTATGCCTAGTAAGTACAATATGTGATCCGTAAAACATGTTTAAATCATAATACATACTTAAAACCATATAAGCATGTCATGTGCCAACATATACCACTTAAACATTCCACATACCAGAACATCACATATCACTGAATGCAGAACATCACATACCATATGCATAACATAAATCATCGTGTACTGAATGCATACCTACTATAGCTGAAAGCATAATGAACTATAACTAATGCATACTGTGAACAATGTATGATCCAATTATGCTCATTTATGCTTCAATATTCTTTTTCTTTCCTATGTCTAACTGAGGGCCTGTGTGTAAGTATCGAGTGGGCGGGGATCATCAGAAACGTCTGTGATCACTAACTTAAGAGCCGTCAATGGAGAGTCATCTTACTTAAACTTGAAAAACCTCTTCAACGGAAAAGGCCGGTATGACACGCTTATTAATTTCTGACTTGTTTATCTGATCTAGCCATATGCTCCATTAAGCTGTCCCTAATCTAACGTGATAGGGATGTATGGCATCTAATTTATGCTTTCATCAATCTACATGATTATGAAACTATATGCTTTCTTAACATGTGATGCAACAACAGTGCATGGTTTGCATACTTAATATCTTGTAAAAAAAATCAATACTTTAAATTCAGTTTGCTCATGCTATAGACGGAGTTGTACTTACCTAATTTGTAAGCAAACTCGTACTCTTGCCTTTGTCAAATTACAGGTAACTACCTGTCATCAATACGTATTCCGTCAATAATGGTCGTTGAGTCACTAATACGGTTAATGACTAAAGCATATACTAGTGTATGGTATCAATTGATGTTGGTACTAACTAACTCTCTTTCCTGAGAGTTTGATTCTCTATAGGTGGTTAATTAATTTATTACCCAATAAACTAATTAACATTGTTCTTAGGTCACTACTACCATTAGCGACTATAGCGTGTATTGTTGTATGGTACCGAGGCCCATTGGTACCCTACTGCTTTATTTTGGGAATTTGGTATCTAATGTCTATCATGTTTGATTAACTTGTCTACTTGACAAAATAATCATCGTTCCTCACTATATTATTCAAACTCAGTCCTTGACTGGTTGACCGACTAGTTAACTGACCAGTTACCTCGCGCATAGTTAACTAAGTAGCCTACCGGGTTACTTTGCCTGGTTGGGTGTGGTAGCCCACGGGGCTACCTCTATTGTTTTATTTTGAAAATTGTTTTGATTGCCTTATAAAATTTTTGGAAAAATTTACATTCTTTGAAACCGTTCCCATATCACCCCATTAGAAGGTGGGGGCATTTTATTAAACCATACTTTTGTTTTAAAAAGTGTAGAACACATCTTGGTGTTTGTTTTTAAAAGTGGTTCTTGAACCATTTACTAAAACTATTTTCAAACTTGCTTGAAACGACTTAGTTTGCAAATTTGGTGAACATAAAACTTTTCATTCTTGATGAGATGAACAACTCCTGTGTTCATCTTAGAGCTCAATTCCAACTCTATCCGGTCTTAAACTTGCTAAACCCGTGGCTAACTTGTGTCTAGTTTTAGTAAAATCCCAGTTTTACACTTATTTAAAAAAAGCTCTGTTTGAGGCTCAAAACGGGCAAATTTTTAAAATACGCATAGCCTATCTTAAAGATTTCGACGAGATCTACAACTTTCATGTTGAGCCCGAGATCTGGTTTGGAATCTAAATGGGTCATTTTTGATAAAACCTGAGACTGTTCTTGTGCTTAGATTTTTAGTCCTAGTTTTGGACATCAGTTAAAAACAGCTTGTAAAACATATCTTAATGTCATTTTTGGCAAAAAGCTATTTGACAAAAAAACGACCGTAACAAAATTTTCTTAAAATTTCATATTTACCAAATCCCAAAATTAGACTATAATGTGGTCAAAATGGCCAAAATCAATGGCCTAAAATTAGGGACAGATTTGTGTCCAGCCACCTTAAACGTCCACACACACATATATCCATCCATAAAATTTAAACCACAACCACACAACCACATAACCAAAAAAAAAAAAATTCTAAGGGCTTAAAATAAACTTATTACAACCCATTGCTTTAATAAATATACATAAATTTCTTGATCAAAACTTAAAATAACTAAACTTCAAAAAGAGGGTTTTCGGTTTTATCTTATGTGCTATGAACCAAGCACACTGAATCAAAGCTTGGGTACCAAAATGGCCATGTAAACCAAGGGGGTTTGGGATCGGTTATGCTAGAAAAGACACCAAAAATTTTCTCTTATCATCAAACCAAAATAACAACTAAAAATCACAAAGATTGGTTCTATAAACTTACCCTTGAGTGAACTTAGAATGGCTTGGATGGAAACCTCCTAACACAAGCTTGGTGGTGGCTAGCTTTTGGTGAGTTTTTGGTTGGATTTTTGGCTTGCAAATGGTTGGTTTGGGGGCTGGGAGGTGGTCGGATATAGCTAGGAAAAGAAGGAGAAGAATGGTTGTGTTTTAGGGTGCCAAAGAAGAAAAGTGACCCCTTTAGGTCAAGCATGCTTTTTATAGGCAAATCTAACCCAACTTAATCAAACTTAAGCTTACTTAATTAAGCCACAATTTTGCCTAATTGGGGAACAAAATGCTGCCAATTTCAGCCTTCAAAAACCAAAGGGCTGCGCATGGATAACGGGGCCAATTTAAAAAATTTTTTTTGTTGCCCATGTGATGGAATTCATACATTGTTTAATCAAAAAGGTGGCCAACACATCCCTTACTTTAGGGAAACTTTTCCCTCTTTTTAGGGCTGTGTTTGGAGCTATATTTGCTGCTTGCACATGGTTTTCAATCGGAATTGGATTTTCTGAATTTGATTTTTATACTGATCATTCCTAGTTGGGTTGTACTACCTATGAGCCCATTTGGTGTCCATTTTACTATTTATTAACTATACTATGATTGTGTCTACACTGTGTTGTCCTGCACACGCATAATGAGGTATTCTCGTGCGAAATTTCAAACATAGTCTCTCCTGACTAATTTGGACATGCTGATTTCAAATTTATCAATTTTACGCCCATCTGAGGTCGTCTGGACCAACTTTCAGGATCTGTGTGATCTCGTCTCAAAAAATATGTTTTGTGCTTAATTGACTAATTTGGGCATTTTGAGTCTAAATATATCAATTTCGGGCTGAGAAAAGGTCGTCTTGACCCTCTTCCTGATACTACGTATCTCTCAAACAAAAATTTACATTTTATGCTCAATTGACCAGATTGAGCCTGCTGACTGTTAATATATCAGTTTTAAGTCAATTTAAGGCTGTCTTAGCTATTAACCTGACACTGCATATCTATTATTCCCTATTCACTATTTTCTGTTCAACTGACTAGTCTGAGCATTCTGACTCCGATTTTGTCAGTCTCAATGCTAGAAGAGGTCATCTGGGCCATTTTCTAGATACTATACCTCTACTAGGGTTACTATCACTATTGTGCTCAGATAACCAGTCCAAGCGTACTGATAATCTGCTTACCAGTCCAGTGTCAAGAAATGGTCGTCTAGACCAGTTTCTTGATGATGCGTATCTTATATACTCAAACACATAATAGGGTGGACTGATTTCACTGTCAGTTACCTCCTTTTACTGTATGAATAGTAATTAAATGTTACTGTACCTGTTTAATCCATTCAACTGGAAAATTTACTGTATTTATCAACTTAATTACTCATTATATAGTGATTAAGTTTCATTTCATGAATCATGAGAGTCATTATAGTGGCTCTCTACTCAATACACAGCCTTCTGTTCTTACCCGGGTGGTACACTGCTACTTACATGGCCATGTACCTGACCATGTTATACTCCACGACCATGTTCACTCACATGGCCTCTCACATGTACATAGTCTAAATAGTAAATAGCCACTTACACGGCTGTGTACCTGACTGTGCTCCTCAAATGTGCATCCAAAAGCTTTCAAAATACTCTAATTTCATTCCTTAATTGTAATTAAATTACATGAATAGGGCGGTCCTTACATCAGGTGCCAGTTTAGGAGACTTTAGCAGCTTCTGATACTCTAAGGGAGCAAGTAGCTCCCTTAACCCAGGTGGCATTAGCACCCCTAGCAGTGACTGTCCTTGTAGTAGCCAACGTTCTTTCACCAACCCCTACGGAAGGCGATTTGTATGAGAAATTCTGGTGCATGAAAGTGCCCGAATTCGAAGGGACCACTAATCCCATAGAGGTCGATGACTGGCTGACTGACATCCAAGTGATCTTGGACTTTGTGGGATTAACTGATGGAGAAAAGGTGCTGTGTACATCCTTTGCCCTATGTAAGGGGGCATAGTAACGATGGAAGATGGTAGCCATCTAAAGGAATGTCAATGAAATGAGTTGGATTGAATTCATTGACGAGTTCAAAGGAATGTACTTCAATGAAGAGGCACTAGTGGCACAGAAGGATGGATTCAACAACCTGCACCAAGGCAATATGATAGTGATGTAGGCGGTCAGGAAGTTCGATCAGTTAGCTCGACTCTGTCTTGACCTAGTGCCCACAGAGAAGGAAAGAGTTAGAAGGATGCTAAAGATGTTCCAAACAGACATTGCTGTCCAGGTTTGTAGTGGTAGCTGCAGACCAATGATAGTGGCTGAATGCATCAATAGAGCTATCCGAGTCGAGTATTAGTTGGCTCAGGATAAAGAGCGAAGGGCCCAGGTCTTTAAAGCCCAAAAGGAGGAGGAAACGCAAGCTAACCAGGATCAAGGAAAGCAAAACCCTGAGTCACAACATAGAGGGAGAACGTGGGGACTAGCCTGAGCAATAGGCAATCCCACAACAACAACAAGAGAAAGGGTAATCTCGGCAACCAAGGTTCATAGAAAGAGTTCCCTCAGAAGAGAAACGACCAGAAAGGAAATGGCAGCCAACACCCGACGTGCCTGAAATGTGGAAAGGGACACCCGAGAGAGTGCAACCAGGGAGCAAGTGGCTGTTTCATTTGTGGCAAGGAAGGCCACTATGCTAGAAAATGTTGTTCCAACCCACAGAGCCAACAGAACTAAGCCCGTACCACAAATGGCCAACTTCACGTTACCCAGACCAGAATTAACGGCTCTTCAATCGCATAAAGCAGACTGGAAGCCTCAGACAACTAAAGTAAAATCTTTTCTTAGGCTATGTATATAGGCATGATAGGAACCAATAGCTTAATCCCACTAGACTTATCCTAGTATGTCGTTTTAAAACTATGTACTGGGAAGTATTTACCACTCCCAATAGACTAAAGTTATGTACTTTTAAAATGATATAAAAAGTAGTGTAGTTTCGCCCAAGGGCTTAGATATAACATTTTTACATGTGACTAGAGTGCAACTGAAAGAACGGCTTAGAGTAGGAACATGGATTACTGCCTGAGTTGTACCGGTCTTCAGGGCTAGTTGTCCACTAAGTTTCGAGTGGCAAGCAGTATTCTTGCACTCCATGAGAACGTTAGGATTGGTTTCATGCTATCAAAGTGACTCCCCGATTGTACTCCATTGATCAGGATAACTGAGTCCTGTTGGCTATTGATATCTTTCAGAAAGATACTCTCGTGTGCATTGGGATTCTTGTGAACAAGATGAGCTCTTAACTGGGTTGAGTTTCACCATACCATGATCGAGTAAATCACCGAAAGGAGTCTAGCATCCACTCCAGTTATTCTTTTTAGGCAAGTAGGGAAGTGAAACCACCCAAGTTTCTTAGAGTTGCAGAAATACGAGAATTTATTCATCGGACTGAGAGACTGCAGTCGATGTCTGGTGACACAATTCTAACATATGCTCTATAAGGAACTGATATGGACTTCTACAATGCATGTTGAAGAAGGCTTATGATGAAACCAAGGCCGAGGCAAAAGTGGATCAAGGTAGGAGAAGACCAAAAGAGAGAAAGAGACCTTGCTAATCAGAATTTGAAAAGCAATCAAGTAGAAAGAGCAGCAGGTCACCCATTAGTTTACATCATCAGACTTCGCTAGAAAGCTAGATAAGGGCTTAGATAGGATGAAATAGACTCTTAGAACAGCACTTCCCTTAGGGGAAGTTTTATTGTCTAGTACTGGATGCATTACATACTGATAATTATCTATGGTAGAGAGCTGAGCATTAATCTGATCATCATCGACATGATCGATTATGATGTAATCTTGAGAATAGAATTCCTCATAAAATACAATGCTGTCGTAGACTATCGAAGGTGAAAAGTCACTTTTGGACCGATCTGGTGCAAAAGGTTCGTCTACAAGGGTATGTCACCAGAGCAACCCAAGATGATGATCTCAACGGTAAAGGCTAGCAAGATGATATCTAGTAGCTGCATGGGTTTCCTAGCACTCGTAGTAGATATATAGAGAGCGAGTCCCTACCACCTTGCCTTAAAACTTAAACTTTTAACTGACTCTTAAACTTTAAGCATACTTGATTATACTTCTCTGAACTTTATTCTTCTTAAACTTACTTTTCTTAACTTACTTTTAAACTTGCTCTGGTACCAATGTAGGTACCTTACCTTGGGCTCTGATGCCACATCTTGTGGGTGACCTAACTCACTTGAGCTGTCCACTTAAAACTTTAACTGTTCTTAAAATTTGCTCTTGTTTATCTTACTTTAGGAAAAAATTACTTTAACTTACTTTCTTCTTTTAACTTTAAACTTACTAGTTTTAACTTTGTCATTTTAACTTACTTGCGGAAGCGGTGTTTGAAAAATTATTGATAAATTTTTCTCTTAAAACTTAAACTGAATTTAAACATATGAGTTTTCAAAAACATATTGAAATACTTCATAAACTTAACTTACATTAAACCTTGTCCCTTTTTCATTACATTACATATACCTTTTCTTTAAATTGCAACGGAAAATCATAATGAAAACCATAACCCACCCCATAACACTCCAGGAATCTGTCTGCCAGCCCATCTGTTTCTTCTTTCATAATGTAGGCAGCTTACTTTTGTTGCCTATATCATGAACAGACTAGTGAGCTAGAGCTTAGTAAGTACAAACATACATATAAAACATTACATGTTCATACATATATGCTAAATGTGATAACCGGGAATTTTAGATTCTCGAATTATGTTAAACTTTGTATGTAAATAACAATATTAATGAATAAAGTGTGAAAACATTGTATTTCAATACTGTTGTAAATAGTGTAAAATATTCTGGCAGTATTAAAATGTGTAAGTTCGGGAATGGAAAATCCTACCGAACATAATCAGGTAAGACGGTTCGAAATCAGAACCGAAAACCCTAGAAAGTGCATTGAAATGTACTAAAACAATAGAAATTTACGGTAGAAAATTCTGATCAAACGGAAGCAAAATAAGACAAACCGACCGCACGAGAGGCGCTAAAAACTCGCCTACGCGATTTCGGTAAAGTTCCGTTCGGATCGGATAACAGTCAAAAATTAACTACGAATTAATTCAAGATTAATATGAATAGTTGATGACATCACTATGATGACGTCATAAAATAAATTTAATTTGTGTCAAAATTAGAAAGCTTTGACAGGTGTATGGTTAGGATTGATTCACTTTTTGATCAAAGGTCAAGATCATGCCAAAATTCACTTACGAAAAAATTAAAAAATTTTTGGGTAATTTGTTGCAAGGCCATTCGGCCATGTGGAAAGCAAGAAGGAGAAATTTTATTTTTGACCCCAAAACTCTTACTTTTTGGTCCTTGAACAATTAAGAAATTGTTAGAAAAAAATTGCAAAAAGGCCCTTGATTTTTACCTATAAATAGGCATCAAAAATTCAAGAAAAAATTAAAGAAATGCAACTAAACTCTTGCCAAAAATTCCCAGCCAAAATCGTGGAGGAGAAACCCATTAAACCAAAAAATTTGTTTGAAATTTCACACCAAATCTAGTTTAAAGTTCACTTCCAATATCAAGCCAACAATCAAGCAAGGTAAACCCTAAATTTGAAACTTTTTCTTTGGTTTTTTTTTTCTACTAAAAACCGTGGGTCTTGGAAGTGAAAAACAATGAGAAAAATTTGTTGAAGTGTTGATTTTAGGATTGTCTAATGTTGTGATATTCAAAGCATGAAATTGGAAAGAAAAACAAGCAAAATTTTACATGTTTTTCTTGTAAAATCCGTGGTTCCTAGGGTGTTATAATTTCATGAATTTTGTTGTTTTGTTATAGTATTGATGTTCATTTAATCATATGAAAAATTGAGCATGAAATGAAAGTTGGAAACAAGAAAAATTTGAGGAAGAACGCTTGCAAAAACCATGGGCATGATTGTGAGAAAATGGGAAGATTTAATGTTGATACAAGTTGATAAAAACCTTAGGAAAGAAAGAAAAATTTTCTTTCTATTTTTGGCATAAAAACCGTGGCTATGTTTAGGGTTATAATGCATGTTTTGTTAGTTTTTAAATGTTATCTTATACATTAAGAAGTATAAGACTAATGTGATGTTGTGATGAAAATTTATTTGATGTAAAAATCTAGTAAACTAGGGTTAGTTTGAAAAAAAAAATATAGTTATGTGATGTGATTTGTAAATGATGAAACATATGGAAAGTTTTTATACAAAGTTTGGAAACTTTGTATAAAATAGGCCTCTGGTATAGTACGTGGCAGGTACAAAGGTTCTGAGGCGTACCTAATGCCGGGAAACCTTAAAAATACAAGCGGAAATGCCGCCGAAATTTCTAAAATCGGCTTAAGGGCATTTCGGGAAACGAGGGGTAAAATATCGAATTCGGAAAGGAAACCGAGACCCCTCAGTGAATTATGATTAGAAATGGAAAACCAACCCAAAAGGAATAGTAAACCGACCCTAAATCACTAAAATGCCTAAAACAGGAAAAAAATCGATGTTAGGGGTATTTTGGGAAACGAGGGAAAATTTTAGGTCGGGGTAGGAAACCCGAGTCTCTCGGGGTCCGAGGGGCGGGGACGGGATGAATAACGTTTAGTAAATAGTGAAAAGGCCATTTGAGGCTCCGAAACACTCGAAAAATGGAAAAACGACCCTAGGTGATGGATGAATAGTAACTGAGTGTCTGGAAAAATAAAGTTGGGATTTTGCAGCAATTTAAGCTGTAAAATGATACGAAAGCTTAGGAAATATTATTTTAGAATTTTTAAACTTAGAAAATTTGGAAGAAACAATAGAATGAAGCTAATTATAGTTCCAAAACCCGTTAGGGGCAAAATGGTCATTTTGACCAAAAATTTCCGAAAAGGCTCGGAAATAGCCCTAAAAGACCTAGAATAAGTTAGATAAAATTATAAAACTCAAAATAAGAATTTTAGAGTTTAAAATTCTAAGAATTTTAAGAAACACGGGCGTGTATTGGGATACACGGCCGTGTATAGGAAAAATCTTATAACCCGAGAAGTACATGGGCTTGAACACGGGCGTGTATCGAGCCGTGTACAGTTATACGGCTAAGGAAGAAAATAACATGGCCATGTAAAATAGACCCGAGAAATACACGGCCTGGAACACGGGCATGTTGCAGACCGTGTACCACAAATAAAATGTAAATGTGTAGAATGTTAAATAAAATAAATATATATTTTAGATAATAAATAAAAAGGGGTATTAACAGACACTATGATATCTGTAGGAACCCAAAATAAAGATAGGACTGCGAAGGAGTTCCGGGAGTGGACACTAGCGCAGTATTGGTAAGTTCAAGCATTTTCATGTCTGCAACATGAAATACTGTATTAATCTATTCTACACTAGCTGCACACTAAATATAAAATCCTATGAATATTTGGGAATTAGTTAGTATAACCGATCCCAAATTGAGAAAATAAGTAAGACCTACGGGCAATAGAGGATTGTGACCTTGAGGTGACTTATGTAACCACCTGGTCAAAACGGTAAATTGAAAGATGGTAAATGAAACCACTAAGGCGTACCGCCCCTCCAACATAGTGGTGGAGGTTTGTTAAATCCTACGGGATTATCAGGGCTGTGGAGGACGATGTTCTAAGGTCGCTCCTTGGACCCTCCCAGTCAGCGCGTAAATAATCATCGGTACTGCTAGAAACAGAGCTCTACATTAGACATCAAATAGAGAATAAACAATCAATAAAATAATGGAAATCATAACTAAGCATAACCGAAGCTTACACTAGAGAAGGGTAATTTCGGTTAGGGTAAATGAATAGTATCCTGATAGAGTAAAGTGAATAGTAACCAGTTAGGGTAACTGGTACTATTCACCAGTCAAAAGTCAACTATACTATTCACGGTCACCTATACTATTCATGGTGAATAGTACTATTCATAAGAAAATTGAGTTTTTCTTGTCTTTGAATCAATATGATTCTTACTATGTATGTTTGAACTTACTGAGCCCGTTAGCTCATCAGTTTGTTCATGTTACAGGTAAGAAACCTGTTCTGTAGATATATGGATGGCGGTAGGATGCGAGTGTGTTAAAGGGATAGGGAACTCACCGTGGACATGGTCCTGCCATAAGTTTTCCGCTGAGCTTTTTGAGTAAAGAAAATATGTTTGCAGACAAAGACTACAATACATATAAATATTATATTTGTATTAAAAATGTTGTACTTATTTCAGACATGGAAAAAAATAGTGTTATATTTTATATCGCTTTCTTAATTAATATTCATAAGAAAAATATGTATTAAAGAAAAAAAAATTTGGAGCGAAATTTTAGGCCCTTGTATTTAAGAAGTTTAGTTTAAGCGTTTAAAACTGACGACTCGGATTCAGCACCCGAATGGTCTTGGTCGGCCATAGAGTCGATTCATGACGGTTGCGAGTGGTTGGAATCTGGGGACGTCGCTAAAACTTTATGAAAACATGACATACAAATAAAACTCTACATAAACTTGTCAACTAACAACAAAGGTTAGTCATATTATGCTTACTTTTTTTTGCTTCTTACTTCTTATTGTTCTTACTTTCTTTCTTATTCTTCTATTCTTTTCTTTTCTTTTCTTTTCTTAGCTTTTCTTTGCTTTACTTTCTTTTCTTTTTTTTTTCTTTTCTTTCACTGATCTTTACTTATCCTTTTTTTCATTTTCTTTCTTTCACTTTCTTTTGTGGGCCCTGTGTTGGACGTACCGTCTTACGTGCGGACCAGTGGGAGGAAGGGGGAGTGACCCATTTCATTAACCTACCTCACAACCGATCATTAAACTTTATGCCATTAACCTCACACTTTTGGGAGGTAGCATTGCCATTAACCTCAAACTTTTGGGAGGTAGCGTTCCACTACAAGCCATTAACCTCACACTTTTGGGGAGGTAGCATTTTACGATAGTCGAAAATTAGAAATTAAAACCTCATCTTGGGGAGGCCGATACGCCCAGCACTTAAATTTTCAGTCTTATTATCTTGTTTATATTTATCTTTCTTTACTTTCTTTTCTTTAACTTTTTGTTCTTTTCTAACCTCGTGAGCATGTTAAATTATCATGTCACATGTCACAAAGCACAACTTTTGTACAGAGCTTAATCAGAAACTCTTTATCACTCATAAATATTTCTTTAAATAAAACACGTTGTAACTTCATTTCACAACATCATATCATAACATAATCCTATGGCAAGTCAGTTCGTGAGTAGACAATTAAATGTTTGTACTTACAAATACTTTGCTCGCATCTCCATTTTTGCTTTTGGATCAGCAGAAGTTCCTTTGTCGCGTCTGGATCGAGTTCTTATTGCTGAAACAATAATAACGGTTATTTAAATCTTTATTCTTATGTAAAACTTAGTAAAACGTAAAAATTCTACGTTTACTTTCCCAATCTCGAACTTAAGGGTTTAATATCCCATTTCTAACCTTTCTGTCAACTTTTGGTAAAATTAGCATTTTACCCCTAGCGGGATTTTCTCATCATAACTTTACTTTTCTTTGATTTACAACTTAATTCTGGCCCTTAGAATCTTAATTAAGTTATTCTAAGTTCATTTAGACCTTTTTCTATCATTCTTAAAATTTTCGGTCAAAATGATCATTTTGCCCCTAACAGGTCTTTGGTCGTATCATTTTCATTTTATTGCTTAACCTGGATTTTCTAAACCCAAAAATCATAAAATCATTTTTCTTAAGCCTTTTTTGAGCTTTTTTCAGCATTAATTACCGAAATGCTTGGGTCACTATTCACCGACCCTTGGGTGGCACTATTCTGACCCTAGGTCGTTAATCCTCTTTTTCAGGCCTAAATCACCGAGGGGGCTCCGGTTTCCATCCTGACCATATTCTTACCCTTCGGTTTCTAAAATATCCCTTTGTACCGTTTTCGAAATTTCGACAGCATTTCTGCTTAATTTTTGGGTTCCTGGCATTTAGGAAACGCCTCGAAACTATCTAACCTAATTCTATTCTAGCACGTACTATACCAGAGGCCTATATTTTTACGTAAAACTCAACTTTTACATAAAAATCTTTACATTTTTCACATTTTCTTGTTTGACTATTTTTCATACACATAGTGTATTTTTCTTACAATTTCACATGTAAAAGTACATCATTAATACATAATCATTCCAAAACATAAATTTAGGAATGAAGGACCGAAATCGTCCCACCGACGATCAAATGACCGTTCGGTCTCGCGTGCATAAATTTTAATTCTCCATTCTTTGCTTTTGAAATTCCGTCTTGAAATTCTGACATCGCGGATGTGTCCGGAACGTCAAAAATAGGCCACTGGGCCATTCTTCAATTTTTGGTCACCGCATCACGGTTGACCGGCATTGATCGCGTTGACCGATGTTGACCAGCGACGGCGTGGAGAAAGGCGACCACCATCTCGTAGATCTCGACATGAGGAACTCATTGGTGGTGTCAATTTCACCAATTGAAGCTCCTATTGTCAGAAATTAACCCATGAAAATCCGACGACGGCGGCGATGTCTGTTCTCTGTCGTGCCGGCATTAATTCCCAAAATTGGCTTGGGCCTTTGCTTGGTTGCATCATTCTGAATGTTTTTGGCTGGGTGGTGTCGCTCACCTCTGCTTGGAACAGTGACTTCCACTGTGGCGACGGTGATGGCGAAGCTTTAGGCGGTGTGATTCGGCAGCTATTGAGGTGAAATGAGCTATGGGTTTTGTTCTCCTCTTCACCACGAAACTTTTGGAACCAGAATCGTGTCGATCGGACATCGGACGGCGGAGAAACGAGCGATCGAAATTTTCGGCCATCGTGACCTTCAGGCGGCCCATGCGGCTTCCTCCGACGTCTGCTCCATCGCGTCGGCACACCGTTGGACTCAGTCGGTAAGAGCTTTCCAACGAGACCGGCGGTGTAAAAAACGGATACCGTTTCTGATAGTTGGTTACTGTTCATTTTCGTGTAGGGGGAAGAAAGAGAAAGTTAAATAAAATTATGGGCCCCTTTTTGAAATATCTGATTTTTCGCTCTTTATATACTTTTTCTGTCCAAAATTTCAACATGAGCTATCCTGACTAATTTGGGCGTACTGAACCCAAATATATCAGTTTTATTTTCATCCGAGATTATTTCGACCAGTTTCCGGTACTACGAAATCCCGGTCAAAAATTACCTTTTTGCTCAATTACCTAATTTGAGCATGCTTATAGGCTATACTGACTAATTTGAGCATGCTGAACTCAAATTTATCAGTTTCAACTTCATTCGATGTCATCTTAACCAGTTTTCTGGTACTGCATATTTCCCGGTCAAAATTTACTTTTTGTGCTCAAATGACTAATTTGAGCATTTTGATTTCAAATATATCAGTTTTATTTCAAGAAAAGGTCATCTTGACCAATTTCTCGATACTGCATGTCTCTTGATCAAAAATACTATTTGTGCTCAATTGACTAATTTGAGCATGCTGATTCCAAATATATCAGTTTTATATCAAGAAAAGGTCATCTTGACCAATTTCTTGATACTGCATATTTCCTGATAAAAATTACTTTAAACCATAATCATTGGATCCAACTACCACATTTCTTTAAAAGAAATAAATCAACAATGACATCATCTACTTTGTCCTCATTATATTAATCCAAAGTGAAAGTTTGACCAAAAAGTCAAACTGATCGAAACTTTCACCGGAATCGCATAGGTAGGTTTCTGACGCCTCCTGTGCGATCGGTTTGATCTAATTAAATCTCAAAACTCTTAAAAACCCTAAAATACTTATCTTATCTTATCTTTACTTTGACTTGCCAGTTCTTATATCTTATCTTTTTCGGATACCAAAACCACTCTATTCTGAGCGTTTTGGTCCGAAATCACTTTCTCAATCATGAACTTTATTCTTTAACTATTTTTAGAGATTTCTATTCTTCCAAAACATTTATTTATTAGCATTAATACTTTTATCTTTTTATTTATTTATAAACATAGTGTTCTTTTACATTCTATTCATAAATATTTCTAGAAAAACCTAGCTTAATTCTAGGTAACACTGTAGGAATTTTTCAGTCTGTCACAAGATAAGACTCGAGGAATAGAGATAGGACTCGAGAACGTCCCGATGGTCAGGAAATTCATGGAGGTATCATTCGAGACTGAACATCTACCAGGATCAGCCCCCATCTCTAAGGCCCCATATCGAATGAGCCCTGCAGAGTTGAAGGAGTTCCGAGCCTAGCTGAAGGGCTTTTTGGATAAGTTTGTCATTGTGTTCATCCATGACATATTTATATACTCCAAGACGGAGGAGGAGCACGAAGAGCACCTAACGATCATCTTGCATATGTTATGAGACTATCAACTGTATGCCAAGTTCTCCAAGTGAGAGTTTTGGTTGGAAAAAAGTCCATTTCCTAGGTCAAATAGTCTCCAAGGAGGGAGTGTCTGTAGACCTAGCAAAGGTTGAGACAGTTAGCACGTGACTAACTCTGAGAAATGTGACGGAGATTTGCAGTTTCCTAGGCCTAGCAGGGTATTACAGGCACTTTGTCAAAGGCTTTTCGAAGCAAGCCGCACCACTCACAATGCTCACCAAGAAGGAAAAGAAGTATGAGTGGACAGATAAGTATGAAAAGATCTTCTAGGAGCTGAAACGAAGGCTCACAAGTGCTCCAATACTGACCATTCCAGACGTTGGTCAGGGAAACTTTATGATCTACAGTGATGCATCCAAGACCAGATTAGGAGCTATGTTGATGCAGAATGGTAGAATGGTTGTGTACGCTTCACGATAACTCAAGGACCACGAGAAGAACTACCCTATGCACGATCTGGAGCTAGTGGCAGTAGTTTTTGCACTCAAGATTTGGAGGCACTACTTGTACGGTGTCAAGTGTGAAATTTACACAGACCACCAGAGCCTTAAGTACATCCTCAGATAGAAAGAGCTCAACATGAGATAGCAAAGATGACTAGAATTGGTAAAGGATTATGACCGCAAGATCCTATACCATCCAGGAAAGACTAACAAGGTGGTTGATGTACTAAGTCAAAAACATACTTCGTCGCTTACGGCTATCAGTGCCTTGTCAGGAGCATTACAAAGAGAGCTATTTAGTAGCAAGATTGAGATTTTGACAAGGAGGTTATCTGACATGACCCTCCAATCGACGCTCTTAGAAGAAATCAAGACTAGTTAGGACCTCGATTTGTCCCTGAAGAAGCTCAGAAAGGAAAGCTCAGTCCTAGGTGCATAGGACCCTTCGAAATAATAGAGAAAGTCGAGAAAGTGGCTTATAGACTAGTGCTCCCTCCTGAGTTAGCTACAGTGCACAACGTCTTCCACGTCTCGATGTTAAAGAAGTACATGCCAGACAACTCCCACGTTCTGAGCCACGAACCAGCCAGAGTGCATGCCGATCCGACATACAAGGAGAAACCGTGTGAATCCTGGTCAAAGAGGAGAAAGTATGCTGGAATAAAGTATTACCACTGGTAAAAGTGATGTGGTGAAATCATAACGTAGAGGAAGCCACATGAGAACAGGAAGAAGATATGAAAAGAGACTTCCTGTAATTATTCTAATTTTCGAGGATAAAAATTTTGTAAGGGGGGTAGGTTGTAATGAGTAATTATGGAATGAATTTGCAGTAGTTTGAAGCTTTTGGGTACAAGCTTGAAGAACACGGTTACATACACGGCCGTGTAAGTGGCCGTGTACCGTTCGGGCCACTGAACATGTGAAAGGCCATGTTAGGAAAGCTGGGCATGTTGAGCATTTTAACTGGTACACGCTCGTGTTTGAATGTGCACATGCCTATATAAGAGCCCATATCGAGGGCCGTGTATTGAGCAAAGAGTTGCCGTAATAACTCTTATGGTCCATGAAACCTAATTACTATGTAATGAGTAATTAAGTTAATAAATACAGTATATTTTCCAGTTGAATGAATTAAAAGAGTACAATGACATTTAATTACTATTCATGCAATGAAGAAAGTAACTGACAATGAAATCGGTCCACCCTATTATGTGTATGTGCGTATAAGACACGCAGTATCAAGAAAACCTATCCAGATGACCATTTCTTGACACAGAACTAGTGAGCAAGTCATTAGTACACTTGGACTGGTCATCTGAGCACAATAGCGATAATTACCCTAACAGAGGTACAGTACCGAGAAAAACGGTCCAGATGACCTCTTCTCACCCAGAAACTGACAAAATTAGGGCTCGTTTGGGGGTGTTCTTCAGACCTTAAAAATCAACTTTTTTCCAAAACTTCACCACTTTTCACTATTTACATCTCCAAAACACTTCAATAAACTCTAAACTTTAAAAGTTCATAACTTTGTGTATACAAGTCCAAATGAGATAATTTTTTTTAAATTACATAGAATTTCAAGAGGAACGAAACAATATCCATATTGATATTTTTTTTCTAAAAAAATTTTTAAAATTTTTTATTTTTTCACCTCAAACAGTTTTTTCTCCTAAATACATTTTCCAAAACAACTTTTTTCCAACCCAAAAATAATGTCTCCAGCCTCCTCTCCTAAACTCCCCTTCAGAGTCAAAATACTCAAACTAGTCAGTTAAGCAGAATATAGTGAATAGTAAATACGCAGTGTCAAGTTAATGGCCAAGACGGCCTTAATTTGACATAAAATTGATATATTTACAGTCAGCAGACTCAATTTAGTCAATTGAACGTAAAAATTTATTTAAGAGATACGCAGTATCAGGAAAGGGGTCAAGACAACCTTTTCTCATCCTGAAACTGATATATTTAGACTTAAAACGCTCAAATTAGTTAATGGAGCACAAAACATGTTTTTCAAGGTGAGGTCACACAGATCTCGAAAACTGGTCCAGACAACCTAAGATGGACGTAAAACTGATAAATTTGAAATCAGTAGTTCCAAATTAGTCAGGAGAGACTGTGTTCAAAATTTTGTGCGAAAACACCTCGTTATGCGTGCGCAAGGGCAACACAATGTAAACACAACTATAGTATAGGAAATGAACAGTAAAATAGACACAGAATGGGCTCATAGGCATTACAACCCAACCAAGAATTATCAGTATAAGAATCGGATCAAGAAAATTCAATTTCGGTGAAAATCTAGAACACTGCTAAAATAGGGTCGAACACCGAAAGGAAGAAATTAGACTACTAAGAGAATACTTAATAGATGAATTTTCCCCTCAAAAACCATGTATAAGTAGCCAAATGTAGCCCTAGAGACATGGAAAAGTTTTCCTTAAAGCAAGGAAACATGTCTATGACACATGGATTAAAAAAATGCAAAAGTATGGGACAACCACATGTAACTTTTAGCAAACATTAATGCAACTTTTGCCTTTTCTTTTTGCAGCAGCCCACACGGTTTTCTTCAGCTAGGAGGTAGCAAGTTTTGTCCCCTAGATTAGCTAAAAATTGACTTAATTAAGTGGGCTTAGGGTTGATTAATTTTACTTAGCTTTTGCCTATAAAAATGTGTGCTTGGCCTTAGGTTTCATTTTCTTCCTTTGCACACCCAAAAGCATCAACATTCTCTCCCTTTTTCTTCAGCCAAAACTAACCACCCTTAGCCCCCAAACTCAGCCAAATTTCACCAAAATCCTTACCAAAAATTAGGCACATTCAGGCTTGTGTTGGAGTCTTTCACTCAAGCTACTTCAAGGTCACCTCAAGGTAAGTTACTAGGACTTACTTTTATGGTTTTCTTTAGCATAATGATAAGAAGGAACTTTTGTGTTCTTTTCTAGCACAAGCCAACCCCATTTACCATTAGTCCACATGGCAATTTTCGGTCACCCAAACCTTAATTCGAATTGTGCTTGGTTTCATAGCACATAAGGTAAAAACTGAATTTTGTGGTCTAGTTATTTTTAAGTTTTGATCAAGGAAATTTATGTGTATTTATTTGTTCAATGGATTGTAATAAGTTTATTTTGAGCCCTTAGCATTTTATTTTCAAGTTAATGTAGTTGTGTGATTGTGGTTAAGTTTTTTTGACGGATGTGAGAATGGACATTTTTAGGGTTGGCTGGAAACGAACCTGTCCTCAGTTTTAAGGCCATAGTTTTGGCCATTTTTTTACCACCTTATGATCCGATTTTGGGATTTGCTAAAACTCAGAGTTTTAAGAAAATTTTGTTACGATCGTTTTTGCATCAAATAGCTTTTGCCCAAAAATGACATTAAGATAGGTTTTCCGAGCAGTTTTCAAATGGAGTACAAAACTGGGACCAAAATCCAAAGCAACAGGAATAGTCTCAGATTTTTGTAAAAATGATCAACTTAGAGTTCGAATCTCAATATGAACGTTGTAGATCTCGTAGTAATCTTTAAGATGACCTATGCGAGTCTTAAAAATTTGGCTTGTGCCTTAAACAGAGCCATTTTTAAATAAGCATAAAATTGGAATTTTTCTAAAATTGGACACAAGTTTAGCCACGGGTTTGATGAGTTTAGGACCAGTTAGAGTTTGATTTGAGCTCTGAGATGAACATGAGAGTTGTTCATCTCGTCGAAAACTAAAAGTTTGACAATTGCCAAATTCACAAATTAAGTCGTTTCAAACAAGTTTTAAAATAGTTTCGATAAAATGGTTCAAGAACCACTTTTAAAAACAAACACCAAAATGTGTTCTTCACCTTTTAAAATGAAAATATGGTTTCGATAAAATGTCCCCACCTTCCAACGGGGTGATATGGGGACGGTTTCAAAGAGTAAGTATTTCCCTTAAAATTTTTATGAGACTTCTAAAACTATTTTCGAAATAAATAAACAGCAGAGGTAGCCCGATTGGTTACCACACCAAGTACGCGAGTAACCCGGTAGGCTACATAGTCAATGATGCGTGAGGTAACCAGTCAGTTGATTGGTCAGTAAACCAGTCAAGGACCGTGTTTGAATGATATAGTAAGAGATGATGATTAATTTGTCAAGTAGACAGATTAACCAAACACGATAGAAATTAGATACCAAATTCCCAAAGTAGAGCAGTAGGGTACCAATGGGCCTTGGTGCCATACAACAATACAAGTTATAGTCACTAACGGTAGTAATGACCTAAGAATGACGTTAATTAATTTATTGGGTAATAAATTAATTAACCACAAATAGAGGATCAAACTCTCCAAAGAGAGAACAAGTTAGTACCAACGGCAATCAGTAACGTACGTAAATAACTACTTTAGTCACTAACGGTATTAGTGACTCAGTGATAAGTATTGATGGAATACGTTATGAAGACAGGTAGTTACCTGTAACTTGATAAGGGCGAGAGTACAAGTTTTGCTTATATATTAGGTAAGTATAACTCCACCTGTAGCATGGGCAAAAATAAGTTTAAAGTGTTATTTTAGTCCATGTTAAGTATGCAAATCATGTATGGTCCTTGCATAGCATAATAGACGTGGTTATAGGTTCACAGTTGCGTAGATTGATGACTAGTATAACTTAGATGCCATTAGAACCCTATCACGTAAGATTAGGGGATAGCATAGTAATGTAGGAAAATAAATCGGTAAAAACGTATCAGAGCGGCGCAACGGAACAATAAAAATTTTTAGATCATTAAATATCTCATGATGCCATATACAATAAACCAACAACAATTCAACTCATACCTCAAGGATGCCAATCAGTAGGAGGAGAATGACCGGATGGCTTCAACCAACTAGCATGCTCTACTATTCTCCAATTCCCAAATGGCTGAGTGTGTGGGCACTCTGAACCTCGATCGATATGCTAGCACTGCTAGCCTTATTCCGACCACCTAGATCTCTAAAGAACTTATTGTCACGATGAGTTGTGCAACAATAAGCCTGCTCACCAGAGAGTCTATGGTCTTAGAGAACTGGAGTGGCAGGACCTTTATTTGTAGGCCTGCATGAAGTGATTCTCTGAATTCGAATTGGATTAGGAGAAGATATTCCCCCTTCTCCACAAGTACAAAATCAGAATTTTCCAAGGGGAAAATCCCAACAATAAATTCGGCCACTTTAGGATAATTCCAATCCAAATCTAAATAAGATTTTAACTAGAATTTTATCCCCCTTTTTCAACCAAAAAATCTGAAAATCCAAGGAGAAAATCCCCACCAAAATTTCGACTACTTTTGGATAAAGGAGAATCAAAATTCTACTAGGATTTTCAAGCTTGAATCTTATCTCATCCCTATCCAAAATAATCGAAAATCTCTTAGGAGATTTGCTCCAAAAATTCGGCAATTATCAGGGAGGAGAGAATCCAAATTCAACTAGGATTGAAACTTGAATTTTTCCTTGAACCTTATCCACAAAAATCCGAAAATTCATTGGGGATAATCCCCAAAATTTTCGTCCATATTTGGTTAGGATTTGGATTCAAAATTCAAGTAGGATTCTAACAAGATTTTCCTCTCCATATCCAATTCAAATTCGAATTTCATTCCTCGTAGATTTACCACAACAAATTTGAATCCCACTTGGACTGTGATTCAAAATTTGAATTTCAAATTTCAAATTCAAACTTCAAAATAAAATTTCAAATTTCAAATTTCAAATTTCAAATTTAAATTTAAAATTCAAATTTCAAATTCGAATTTCAAATTCAAATTTCAAATTCAAATTTTAAATTCAAATTTCAAATTTCAAATTTCAAATTTCAAAATCCAAATTTCAAAATCCACAAAAAAGTTGTATTTCAAATTCTTATTCTCATGGATAATTTTCTACAACTCCAATCCGATCTCAAATAAAATCATGGCAACTTTGTTTGAAGTTCGAATAATTGTGTACTCTATTATCCAAAACAAAATCTGAATCCAACCGGAGAGAATCTTGTCGACCATCCTTATCCTATGTCAACACCATCCATGCATAATAAACTAGCCAATAGCATACACAAATCAATTTGCCAAATGTTAAGGAATTATGTGGAGCTAGTAGAGGGACTAATTGGACATATATAATCAGGCTCTCGCAAATCCATATGATCATCATTCTTTACCGAACAACTCAATCATATGATCACTAATTTCAGAGTCATACCACTATAAACCTGAAACTGAACTCTCAATTGTATACCGTATTACGTAAGCCTATGATAAGCTATCGTCCAATGACCTTGTCATGTATGCAGAACCCTCATATGATATCCGTGATCAGCCTTAGGCTAAAGTCCGTTTAATCCTACTGATCAGGCTATCTTAAAGTTCCATTATACTACCGAATAAAGAAAATGATTATTCACCATATGTGAATAGGAAGTCATCCGCCCAGCAGACGACCCAAGGCTTTATCCATTTTCATATTCAGTATAATGCCTTTAAGAGGATACCCTTAACTCCTCATTAGAGCTATGATTCCGATATCTGTAGACGAACCCTTCATCGTATACAAGTCATGCACCCAACGAACCGGTCTATAAGCTTACTACCTCTGAGACACTTTAGCCATTGGAACATCAAAGTACACAAGTCATATACATGAAGCTGTCCATCTACTCACGATTAAGGTTACTACACAATGAACATCAAAAGCAGATCGATCCACTCAAAACAGACTTCGTAGATCAATCACGCTTTAGTCCTAGTCTAATATGTCACCACCAGGCACCATATCTATGTCTCTACTTGGGAGTCTATGCTCCAAACAGTCAAGACAAACTGTCCCCTCCAAGGCTTTAGACAACATAATAGTCTTAATATGAGTTAGATGCTCAGTCTAACCCCATAGACTACAGACCACAGTTTAGACCGCTTACTTTAGAACATTGTCTTCTCGCATACAAAAGTCCATTGCATGCAACGTTCTAACAGTTTAACACAAGCAGTCAGGGAGCCATATTTGCTTATATTTACTTTAACATGTAAATAAAACGAGGACAGATAGCAATGTAATGAATAACCTCTATATATAATTTTATTATCTAGTTCAAAATAAATACATCAAAATATCTCTAATGCTTAGGGCATTTCCTAACAATCTCCCACTTGCCCTAAGCTAGCAGATGTGCCATGTTACGCATCCCCATCGCCTCTACGTGCCTCTTAAAGCTTCTAGCCACCAAAGTCTTAGTAAAGGGATCGACAATGTTGTCCTCGGACGCGATCTTACAAACATCTACTTGTCCTGTCTCCACGTGCCCTCTAATAATATGATATCTCCGATTTATGTGCTTGGTCCTCTTGTGGTGCTGAGATTCCCTTGTGTTGGCAATAGCCCCAGTGTTATCACAGTAAAGTGTGATAGGCTTGTCAACACCCGGAATGACCTCAACGTCTCTAAAGAACTTACAGAGCCAAACCGCTTCTTTAGATGCCTCAGCCATAGCCACATACTCAGCCTCCATAGTAGAGTCAGCTGTGCAGCCCTGCTTCATGCTCCTTCACACAATGGTGCCTCCTCCGAGTAAAAACACTGATCCAGATGTCGATTTCCTCGAATCCTTACAAGTCTAGAAGTCTGAGTCCGTGTATCCTGTGGGTGTTAGATCCCCTCCAGAATACGCCAGCATATAATCCCTCGTTCTCTTAGGATACTTGAGTATATGCTTTACTGCTTGCCAGTGCTTGGTTCCAGGATTCGCTTGATATCGACTCACCATACCTACTGCAAAACATATGTCTGGGCGAGTGCAAAGCATAGCATACATAAGGCTACCCATAGCGGATGCATAAGGGACCTTACTCATACGCTCTCTTTCTTTCGATGTCTTGGGACAGTCATCCAATGAAAGAGTTAGACCAGCAATAGAAGGTTGTGTACCTTTCTTTGCCTTTTGCATTGCATATTTGTCAATTATTTTATCTATGTAGGAAGCTTTGGATAACGCTATCATTTTGTTCTTTCGATCTCTGAAGAGACGAATGCCTAGAACATAATTAGCTTCTCCCAAGTCCTTCATGTCAAACTGTTGGTGCAACCAAAGCTTGACCGATGATAAGTTCCCTATATCATTCCCAATGAGTAGTATATCATCGACATAGAGTATCAGAAAGACCACTTTTCCATCCTTAATATGTTTATAAACACAGGGTTCATCAACGTTCTGCTCAAAACCAAATGTCTTAATCGCTTGATCAAACCTTTGCTTCCATGAGCGGGATGCTTGCTTTAATCCATAAATAGATCTAAGCAACTTGTAGACTTTTCTTTCTTGGCCTTTCGCTATGAACCCTATGGGCTGTATCATATAGATACACTCTTCAAGATGGCCATTCAAGAATGCCGTCTTGACATCCATTTGCCAGATCTCGTAATCGAGAGCCGCAGCAACAGATAGAAGAATACAGATAGACTTCAGCATAGCAATAGGCGAAAAAGTTTTATCGTAATCGATTCCAGCCTTTTGCGTGTACCCCTTGGTAACTAATCTAGCTTTGAAAGTTTCCACTCTCCCTTCCGCATCCTTCTTTCTTTTGTAGACCCATTTGCATCCAATGGGTTTTATCCCATCCGGCAAATCTACAAGTTCCCAAACAGAGTTGGATTTCATAGAATCCATCTCATTGTTCACAGCCTGTTTCCAAGATTTAGAATCAAAATCATTTATAGCTTCATCATAGGTGACCAGATCATCTTCATCTTCATGAGCCTCGGCCTGGTATACCTCAGTATCATACATGAAGAAATTAGATTTCTTCGAAACCCTTCCACTACGACGAGGCACCATAAATTGTTGATCATCTGCAGGTCTTTCACCGGAACTCAGACTTGTGTCCAAGACCGAAATCTGTGGAGCAGCTCTTTCACCCGATAACTCCTCTAGCACTACTTTGCTTCGAGGCTTAAAGTCTTTCATGTAACTTTCCTCCAAGAATGTCGCATAGGTTGAGACAATGACTTTTTGTTCCTTCGGGTTATAGAACAGACCTCCTTTAGTTCCCTTTGGATACCCTACATACGTGCACAATTCTGATCTTGGTTCCAATTTCTTCGCATCCCCATCTAGTACATGTGCCGGGCAGTCCCATATTCTCATATGTCCAAGGGAGGGCTTCCTGTCACGCCACAATTCATATGGAGTTCTGGGAATTGATTTGCTTGGAACCTGGTTCAGAATATAGTATGCCGTTTGTAAAGCATATCCCCAAAATGATAATGGCAACGTTGAATAACTCATCATGGACAGTACCATATCTAACAAGGTCCTGTTTCTCCTTTCGGCTACACCGTTCTGTTGTGGAGTACCAGGTGCAGTCAATTGGGATAATATCCCGTTCTCTACAAGATGTCCTAGAAATTCATCGGAGAGGTATTCGCCACCTCGATCAGATTGAAGTATCTTTATGGATTTATCCAATTGCTTTTCCACTTCCACACGATACTCTTTGAACTTGTCAAAGGTTTCGCTCTTGCAGTGCATCAGATACACATATCCATACCTCGAGTAATCATCTATAAAAGAGACATAATACTCAAACCCTCCTTGTGCTGTGACGTTCATGGGGCCACATACGTCAGTGTACACAATTTCTAAGAGCTCCTGAGCCCTTGTACCCTTAGCTCCAAAAGACCTATTAGTCATTTTACCCTCTAGACAAGACTCACATTGGCGAAGACGTACCTCCTCCAAAGATTCCAAAGGACCGTCTTTCACCAATCTTTGAATCCAATCTTGATTAATATGACCAAGTCTTAAATGCCAAAGATACGCCTTGTTAGAGTGAGAAACTTTCAACCTTTTAGAGTTATCTATTAATTCAGTGTCAAGCAGTGAGTACATCTTTGGTTTGATCAAATATAGGTTTCCATCCATCCATCCATCCAGAACAGATAAAAGACTTATTTCTACGAATATCAACTCTTTTACTAAAAGAAACTGAATAAGAATCCTTTATTAAACAAGCTACTGATATATGGTTCCTCCTAAAATTAGGAACATAAAAACAGTCTTTCAATAAAATAAACCTAAATTGATCAAAGTAAAGGTAAATATCTCCCACTGCCTCAGCCACCACCAAGCTACCATCTCCAGTCCATAATGAGAGGCTCCTATCATGTAGACTTTTCGTTTCCATGAACCCCTGCATAGAAACACAAACATGATTAGTGGCGCCCGAATCAATGACCCAAGTGTCTTTCGATTCTTCGACCAAACACGCTTATAAGTAGTGAAGTTCCTTACCTTCCTTGCCCTTGGCGACTAGGAATTCCCAGCAAGCCTTCTTATACCTTCCCACAGCGGAAGCACTTGGACTTTTTAGGGTCCTTGGGCTTCTTGTTCTTCTTCTTCTTCTTCCCATCCGAGATAGGAGGATTAGAAGAACTGGAAGCCGCTTGCTTCTGGATTGGCCTCTTCCTCTTCCAAGAGGGTTTGGAAGATTCCGCCAAATTGGCCTCTCCTTTGGGTTGGACCACTCATCCCATCCCTGATATCCACTCATAAGCTTAGAGTTGCCTCATGAGCTCGGTTAGTCCTAACTCCCTTGTCGCCAGATTGTATGCAGCCTTAAACCCTACAAAATCTTTAGACAGAGTTTTGAACACCATTTCGATTTGGGTGTTGTAGTCCAACTCAGCACCGTTCTCAGTAGCCTCAGTGAAGAATCCCATTAGAGTGATCATATGGTCCTTCATTGGAGTACCTACCTTTTGCTTAGAGTTCATAATGCTGGTGATAGCGGACTGTCGAGCCAATTTTTCTTGGCCTCCGAACATGTCTTCCAGATTGTCCATGATCTCCCTAGCAACCTGATAAGTCTCATGCTGCTTTTGTAAAGCACTCGTCATGCTAGCAAGCATGTAACATCGAGCTATATCATTGGATTCTCTCCAACGAGTATAGGCAACCGGGAGCTCCTCAAGCGGTGTGTCAGGTTTTGGCCCTGGTGGACATGGTTCGTCCAGTATGAACTTATGTCTCTCGCAACTGAGAACTATCAACAGATTTCTTTTCCAATCCTTATAATTATCGCCATTCAGTTTATTCTCAGTAAGTATTGAAATGAGGGGTGTCAGTGACATTTTGAACTGAAATAAAATTATACTAGACATCATTACAAAGCCTAAGCAAATATACAGATAATTTAGCAAATAAAACATACAAGTATATTACTACATGAAACTTGAAAAACATATAGCATTGTAATGGTAATTCTCAGCACCTATTGCCCCAAGCCACCGAGGGGTGGTCATGAAACAAATAGCCAGAACATGGACCCCGTCCAATTAATATATGTTGCCTTAAATCCTCTAAGGTTAAGACATATATTAATAACTGCTTATTTGGCCATCAATTTAGTTAACAGAGCTTCTAGGGAAGGATAATAACTAAACGAGTCTTGAGTGTATAACCATTGTTTACGTAGCCCGATCCACGTCCTACCAAGCCACCAAGGGGTGGTCATGAGTAGGATCGTACCCGAACACGTTTTCCACACAGGAGATCCAATCTAATATACCGGCGGCGGTAAACACCTACCGAGGGGTATGATCAGGGTAGAACTGACGCGAGGCGTTACCATGCTTTCACATATGGATCAACAATGGAGGCCGTGGGTTTTGTTTGAAACCCTCTCCCACTCAATATTTTGAAAAACATGCAAGTTTTGACAAATATGTATGATCAATATAGTATGAGCAGCACTCACCTATCCTATATGACATGTTATCAAATATACATACAAACATCCATCAATTCATACTTATACATCCATGACATATCACAGAAAAAATAATTGACAGAATAACCAAGTCATGGTTCCATCCTAGAACAATGAAAATAAAGATTACAAAATTCCATCCAAAGCATTCTTTGGGTCTTGAATTTTGTTCCGTCTTCTTGTATCCATCTTTATGTAGCCTCTCTATTTATTTCTCATCCCATGAATCATTTAAAATTTAAATTTCAAATTCAAATTCCAAATTCGAATTTCAAATTCTAATTTTTAAACAATTTTAAACATCATGTATAATAATATGTAATTTCAAAAATTTCAAATTTTCAATTACATATTTTAAAACATGATTTAAAATTAAATCTCAAATTTAAAAATCAAAATTTTTTGATTTTTTGCACTGTCGCACCACCGCCCCCGAAGGCAGCAGCCACCGTGGGCAGCCCCTAACCCCGGGGGGGGGGGGGGGGGGGTGGGGCGACTGGCAGCCCACGCCCACCCATGTGCAGCCGTGCCAGGCTGGAGGCCAAGCTTGCAGTGCCAGGCTGCACGCCCAGGCTAGGTGCAATAGCCGGCAGGCTGCACGCCTACGCTGCGGCCAGCCTTGGGGAGGCCACGGCCACCCTCGGCTGCAGGCCAAGCCTGCGGCCATGGGTGGTTATGGCCTGCACAGGGGCTGCGGCAGCCCATCCTACCCGAGGGCAAAGGCTGCAGCCCCACCAAGGCCCGACGGCCTATCCCGAGGGGTCGTGTCTCGATTTTCATGTTATATTCCAATTTACCCATTAGGATCTCCAAAAATTAATTTGAATCCCAATTAAATTGAAAGTTTCCACACATTCAAAATTTCAACCTTTAAATCAAATTTAACTTTTGGGAAAAATAAATTACGATCTTCAATCTTCAATCTCCTCCAAGAATAATTACATAAAATTTCCTAAACCATTTCCGATGTACAAAAATTCTAACCATAATAATTCTAAGAGACAAAAATTAAAATCCATGGAAAATTACAATGCTAATAAACTGCTCTCAACGTTATATAAAAAATTCCTAGATATAATTTTTCTAAATTCTAAGGAACCATAATTGGCAAAAACAAGCATGCTTATAATAATTCAAAAAATTAAAATAACCACATACTTTATACATAATACATGATAACAACATAAAGGAAACCTCGAATGCCACTCTCTAAATATCAAATCCATATATAAATAAAAAGACTAAGTAATTGTCTAATTTAAGTACATGGCATAGTCATGAGATGGCTCTGATACCAATTGTAGGATAATAAATCGGTAAAAACGTATCAGAGTGGCACAGCGGAACAATAAAAATTTTTAGATCATCAAATATCTCATGATGCCATATACAATAAACCAACAACAATTTAAACTCATACCTCAAGGATGCCAATCTACGGAGGAGAATGACCAGAGAGCTGTAGGAAAATAAATCGGTAAAAACGTATCAGAATGGCGCAGCGGAACAATAAAAAAAATTTTTTTAGATCGTTAAATATCTCATGATGCCATATACAATAAACCAACAGCAATTAAAACTCATACCTCAAGGATGCCAATCTTGCAGGGGGAGAATGACCGGAGGCTTCAACCAACTAGCCTTCTCTACTATTCTCCAATTCCCGAATGGCTGAGTGTGTGGGCACTCGGAACCTCGATCAGTATGCTAGCACTGCTAGTCTTCTTCCGACCACCCAGATCTCTAAAGAACTTTATTGTCACGATGAGCTGTGCAACAATAAGCCTGCTCACCTGAGAGTCTGTAGTCTGAGAGAACTGGAGTGGCAGGACCTCTATTTATAGACCTGCATGAGGTGATTCTCTGAATTTGAATTGGATTAGGAAAAGATATTTTCCCTTATCCATAACCAAAAAATCCGAATTTTCCAAGGGAGAATCTCAACAAAAAAAATTCCGTTTTTCTTAGGATAAATCCAATCTAAATCTAAACAAGATTTTAACTAGAATTTTATCTCCCTTTTTCAACCCAAAAAATCCGAAAATTACAAGGAGAATATCTCCTAAAAATTTCGGTGATTATGGAAAAGGGAGAATCAAAAATTCCACTAGGATTTTCAAGCTTGAATCTTATCTCAACCTTATCCAAAATAACCGAATTTTCCTAGGAGATTTTCTCCCTAATTTCAGCCACTTTTCAGGGAAGGAGAGAATCCAAATTCAACTGGGATTGAAACTTGAATTTTTCCCTTGAATCTTATCCACAAAAATCTGAAATTTCCTTGAGGATTATCCTCAAAATTTTGTGCAACATTTGTTAGGATTTGGATTCAAAATTCAAGTAGGATTCTAACAAGATTATCCTCTACAAATCCAACTCAAATTCGAATTTCAAACCTTGTGGATTTTCCACAACAAATTTGAATCCTACTTGGACTGTGATTCAAAATTTGAATTTCAAATTTCAAATTCGAATTTCAAATTCAAATTTCAAATTTCAAAATTCAAATTTCAAATTCAAATTTCAAATTTCAAATTTAAATTTAAAATTCGAATTTCAAATTCAAATTTCAAATTCAAAATTCGAATTTCAAATTTCAAAATTCAAATTTCAAATTCCACAAAAACGGTTGTGTTTCATATTTTTGTTCTCATGGATAATTTTCTACAACTCCAATCCAATCTCAAATAAAATCATGGCAACTTTATTTGGAGTTCGAATAATTGTGTACTCTATTGTCCAAAACAAAATCTGAATCCAACCGGAGAGAATCTTGTCTACCATCCTAATCCTGTGTCATCACCATCCATGCATAATAAACCAGCCAATAGTATACACAATTCAATTTGCCAAACGTTAAGGAATTATGTGGAGCTAGTAGAGGGACTGATTGGACATATATAATCGGGCTCCCGCAAATCCATATGATCATCATTCTTTTACCGAACAACTCAATCATATGATCACTAGTTTCAGAGTCACACCACTATAAACCTGAAACTGAACTCCCAATTATATACCGTATTACGTAAGCCTGTGACAAGCTATCGTCCAATGACCTTGTCATATATGCAGAACCCTCATATGATATCCATGATCAGCCTTAGGCTAAAGTTCGTTTAATCCTACTGATCAGGCTATCTTAAAATTCTATTATACTACCGAATAAAGAAAATGATTATTCACTATATGTGAATAAGAAGTCATCTGCCCAGCAGACGACCCACGGCCTTGTCCATTTTCACATTCAGTATAATGCCTTTAAGAGGATACCCTGAACCCCTCATTAGAGCTATGATTCCAATATCTGTAAACGAACCCTTCATCGTATACAAGTCATGTACACAACGAACCGGTCTATAAGCTTACTACCTCTGAGACGCTTTAGCCATTGGAACATCAAAGTACACAAGTCATATACATGAAGCTATCGTTTTACTTAGGATTAAGGTTACTGCATAATGAACGTCAAAGCAGATCAATCCACTCAAAGCGGACTTCGTAGATCAATCACGCTTTAGTCCCGGTCTAATATGTCACCACCAAGCAACATATCTATGTCTCTACTTGGGAGTCCAGCTCCAGACAGTCAAGACAAACCGTCCCCTCCAAGGCTTTAGACAACATAATAGTCTTAACATGAGTTAGATGCTCGGTCTAACCCCATAGACTACAGACCATAGTTTAGACTGCTAAGTTTAGAACATTGTCTTCTCGCATACAAAAATCCATTGCATGCAACATTCTAACAGTTTAACACAAGCAGTCAGGGAGCCATATTTGCTTACATTTACTTTAACATGTAAATAAGACGAGGACAGATAGCAATGTAATGAATAACCTCTATATATAATCTTATTATCCAGTTTAAAATAAATGCATCAAAAATGTCTCTATTGCTTAGGGCATTTCCTAACAAGGGCTTCAACCAACTAGCCTTCTCTACTATTCTTCAATTCCCGAATGGCTGAGTGTGTGGGTACTCTGAACCTCGATTGGTATGCTAGCACTTCTAGTCTTATTCCGACCACCCAGATCTCTAAAGAACTTATTGTCACAGTGAGTTGTGCAACAATAAGCCTGCTCACCTGAGAGTCTGTGGTCTTAGAGAACTGGAGTGGCAGGACCTCTAATTGTAGACCTGCATGAGGTGATTCTTTGAATTCAAATTGGATTAGGAGAAGATATTCTCCCTCATCCACAAGCACAAAATCTGAATTTTCCAAGGGAAAAATCCCAACAATAAATTCAGCCACTTTAGGATAATTCCAATCCAAATCTAAATAAGATTTTAACTAGAATTTTATCTCCCTTTTTCAACCAATAAATCCGAAAATCCAAGGGGAAAATCCCCACCAAAATTTCGGCCACTTTTGGATAAGGGAGAATCAAAATTCTACTAGGATTTTCAAGCTTGAATCTTATCTCATCCTTATCCAAAATAACCGAAAATCTACTAGGAGATTTACTCCAAAAATTCGGCCATTATCAGGGAAGAGAGAATCCAAATTCAACTGGGATTGAAACTTGAATTTTTCCTTGAACCTTATCCACAAAAATCTGAAAATTCATTGAGGATAATCCTCAAAATTTTCGTCCATATTTGGTTAGGATTTGGATTCAAAATTCAAGTAGGATTCTAACAAGATTTTCCTCTCCATATCCAACTTAAATTCGAATTTCATTCCTCGTAGATTTACCACAACAAATTTGAATCCCACTTGGACAGTGATTTAAAATTTGAATTTCAAATTTCAAATTCAAACTTCAAAATCAAATTTCAAATTTCATATTTCAAATTTTAAATTTCAAATTTCAAATTTCAAATTCAAATTTCAAATTCAAATTTCAAATTCCAATTTCAAATTCCAATTTCAAATTCAAATTTCAAATTCCAATTTCAAATTTCAAATTTCAAAATTCAAAATTCAAATTTCAAAATTCAAATTTCAAAATCTACAAAAAAGTTGTATTTCAAATTCTTATTCTCATGGATAATTTTCTACAACTCCAATCCAATCTCAAATAAAATCATGGCAACTTTATTTGGAGTTCGAATAATTGTGTACTCTATTATCTAAAACAAAATCTGAATCCAACCGGAGAGAATCTTGTCGACCATCCTTATCCTATGTCATCACCATCCATGCATAATAAACTAGCCAATAGCATACACAAATCAATTTGCCAAACGTTAAGGAATTATGTGGAGCTAGTAGAGGGACTAATTGGATATATATAATCGGGCTCCCACAAATCCATATGATCATCATTTTTTACCGAATAACTCAATCATATGATCACTAATTTCAGAGTCACACCACTATAAACCTGAAACTGAACTCCCAATTATATACTATATTATGTAAGCCTGTGACAAGCTATCATCCAATGACCTTGTCATGTATGCAGTACCCTCATATGATATCCATGATCAGCCTTAGGCCAAAGTCCGTTTAATCCTACTGATCAGGCTATCTTAAAGTTTCATTATACTACCGAATAAAGAAAATGATTATTCACCATATGTGAATAAGAAGTCATCTACCCAGCAGACGACCCAAGGTCTTGTCCATTTTCACATTCAGTATAATGCCTTTAAGAGGATACCCTTAACTCCTCATTAGAGCTATGATTCCGATATCTGTAGACGAACCTTTCATCGTATACAAGTCATGCACCCAACGAACCGGTCTATAAGCTTATTACCTCTGAGACGCTTTAGCCATTGGAACATCAAAGTACACAAGTCATATACATGAAGCTGTCCATCTACTCAAGATTAAGGTTACTGTATAATGAACGTCAAAAGCAGATCGATCCACTCGAAGCGGACTTCGTAGATCAATCATGCTTTAGTCCTGGTCTAATATTTCACCACCAAGTAACATATCTATGTCTCTACTTGGGAGTCTATGCTCCAGACAGTCAAGACAAACCATCCCCTCCAAGGCTTTAAACAACATAATAGTCTTAACATTAGTTAGATGCTCAGTCTAACCCCATAGACTACAGACCATAGTTTAGACCACTTACATTAGAACATTGTCTTCTCGCATACAAAAGTCCATTGCATGCAACGTTCTAACAGTTTAACATAAGCAGTCAGGGAGCCATATTTGCTTACATTTACTTTAACATGTAAATAAAACGAGAACAGATAGCAATGTAATGAATAACCTCTATATATAATTTTGTTATCCAGTTCCAAATAAATACATTAAAATGTCTCTAATGCTTAGGGTATTTCCTAACAAGTAAAGCTTATGACATGAGGATATCAGATAATGAATAATGAGCCCTTAGCAAAGTGGCCTCAACAAATTGAAGAAAAGATAATGAATAATGAGCCCTCAGTAAATTAAAGAAAAGACAATGAATAATGAGCCCTCAGCAAAGTGGCCTCAACAAAGTAAAGAAAAGATAAGAAATAATGAAGCATAACATAAGCATAATCAGTTCATGCATTATTCACGATATGCCTTAGTTATTTTTACAACATGCTTCCAGCTATAGTAGATGTGCATTCAGTACATGATATTTTCTGTTATGCATTCAGTGATGAGATGTTGCTGTTATGTTTTTAGTTCTGTGTGTTGCTCTGGTTTTGCATCTAGTATATGGTATGATTCAGTAAATAGTACATGACCTGCTTATATGTTTTAAGTATGTATTATGATTTAAACACGGTTTGCGGACAATATGTTGTACTTACTGGGCATAAAGCTCACAGTGTGTGTGTTCAGGCTGTAGGTAAGCGACCTATGGCTTAAACCACAATGGGCGGTAATGGCGGCAGAGGCGGATGTGAGGGTGAGGTTGTGGATACCACCATAAGTTTTGACTTCCACATAGTATTAAGAGAATATTATAATTTTGAGTAGTAACCAGTTAAACAGTTTCATGAGTATGTATGTATGGTTGATCTCCAGATGTTTTAGACCCTTATATTTGTAAAGTATATGTACGCATATGAATAATAGAACGTATGTATATATACATATATATATATATGTATATAAAATCCCTAAAATTATAGCATTAAGTAAATAAGTTTGAGTAAGCAGTAATAGTTTCAAGTAAGTTAAGAATCAGTAGTAGTTTTAAGTAACAGTCTGGGCCACTCAGGACATGGGATGTCACATATTGGTATATTATATAACCAATAATTGGACAACAATACCTCACTAGATGGCAAGGTGGTCTTAAATATGTGTCCAATCCTATCCTTAACATGGCTAATTCTTTTTGCAAAATCATGTGATGCAAAAGAATGCAATGCACCTAAATCAAATAATACATATGCAGGACTTTGAGTAATAAGGAGCTGACCTGTCACTACATTGAATGTGCACGCCTCTACATCCTCCTTAGCGTAAGCTAGAAGATGAGCATTTGTCTTGGGTACAGCTTTGGGCGCAACCCCTCTAGCTTGGGTCGTCCACCTTATCTTGCTTGCTTTCTTTATTCTTTGCTTATTCTTACTTAGCTTGCTTGTCTTTATAACTTTCTTTTTCTTTAGGGGTTTAAAAGATTTGTACTTGAAAAACTAAGAATATTTTTTTTCTTTTTGAAACTTGACTGAATGAAACTATTAGTTCTTTGAAATCATGTATACATAAATATATACGTACTACTTAATTTTTTTTTTCCTAAAATATATTTTGCGGTCTTGTTAATTTAAAGTACGTAAAAATAAAAACATAATTTTAAGCTTGTTTCACTACTTTACATACTACACTCTTGTCTTATCTTTATACATATACATCACTATTACACTTTCTTTCTTTTACACTTTAATTACAGTGGAACTCTACGAAACAGAACCATAACCTACATATTGCTGATATTGCTGGGATCTGCCAGCTAATCCGCTACTCTTGTTTCATATTGCTGATTGCTTGCCTTTATTACCTACATCACAAATAGACTAATGAGCTAAAGCTCAGTAAGTACAAACATACAAGTAAATAAGCTGAATACACCACACTTAGGATTAGTCAACTTATGAACAATTATTTGCTTATTCCTATGCTTTACTTATTCTTTCTATTCTATCTCTTTCTTTTCTTTGCTTTACTTTATCTTGCTTAGTCTTTCACTTGTGGGCCCGTGGTTGGACGTACCTAATGCGCGCAGACCAATAGAGGATCAGGGGAGCGACCCACCAATTAACCCTAAGGTCATCTCTGGACTACTACCTCTAGGTAGCAAGTCAAGTCATCAACTACCTCATTATTAACGAGGCAGCGCCACACAACTGGGGTGGAGGCTATCTTTGAACCTCAAAATTGGACAGGCCGGTACACCAACCTTAACTTTTAAGTCTTATTATTTGACTTATCTTATTCCTCTTTTCTTTATCTGATCTTGCTTAACTATTCTCGTGAACATGTTAGTATCATGTCACAAACTGAATAACTTAAATGTGTATATATATATAATATCAACTCTATGGCAAGTCAATTCGTGAGTAGACAATTAAATGTCTGTACTTACAGTACTTATGCTAGTGTAAACTTCTGTGGGTCCATCGAGGTCCTTTGCCAGTCTCTAGTTGAGTTTCCTAAAGACATAATGTCATCAGTTAATACATTTTCATTAATTGACTTTATTATACTAAAATCTGAAATTTAGCTTTTAAAATCTTAATTAAAGTCTTATGACGACATTTAAAGTCCTAACAACTCTGTTTAGACTTTTCTAGCGTTCTAGCAACCATTTTCGAGCGTTTCAAAAATTTTGGTAAACTTGGTGAATAGTAACTTTCGACGGTGAATAATACTATTCATGTGAATAGTGTCATGCATGTGAATAGTAACTGGGCTAGGGGACATTTCTATTTTTCTGCTTAGACCAAGTTCCCTAAGTCCGAGAACCATAAAATAGCTAACTGGAGGGTTTAACACCCCTTTCTTGACTTTTCTAAACTTTTTGGTCAAAATGACCATTTTGCCCCTAATGGGTCTTGGGGTCATAACATTCTCATTTTGGTGCTTAAACGGGATTTTCTGAGTCCCTAAAATCTTAAAACAATCTTTTCTAGGTCTCGGTAAATTTTTACAACTTAATTGTTGCGATTACACCATTTACTTATCACCCGTCCCTCGGGTGGTACTATTTCAACCCTTGGGGTCGTGGCTCGTTTTTCTAGCGTTTCAGAGTTTTAAATGAGCTTTTTACTAATTTTAAAAACGTTTCTTATTCTCTTCCCGACCTAGGTCTCCGAGGGGCTCGGGTTTTTCCATCTCGACCTTAAACTTTTCCCTTGTTACCAAAAACGCCCTTGACGTTATTATTTTTTTTTCCGTCCTCTCGGCATTTTAGATTTTGGGGGGTTGGTTTACTATTCTGCTAGACTTGCTTTCTTACTTCAAACTCTAAGGTACTGAGGGATCTCGGTTTTCATTTCCGAGCATAATTTTATCGCTCGTTTCCTGAAATGCCCTTAATGCTGCTTAAAAAAATTCAACAGCATTTCCGCTTAAATTTTAGGTTTTTGACGTTTAGGAAATGCTTCAAAACCATCTATCCTAATCTAAACCTGCCACGTACTATACCAGAGGCCTATTTTACGCAAAAGTTTCTAAACTTTTATGTAAAAACTTTCTGCATTCTCAATGTACAAATCACACACAAAGTCTTTATTTTTCAATCACTTAGGCCACGATTTTAGTTTAGGTTTCCAACACCAAAACTTTCTTTCTTTCTAACATTCTTTCTCTTACTTTTCTTTTTGGTTTTTAAGGCATATTCAATACCAAAACCAAATAAAATTCTTATTGAAATCTCTTTATAAAGCCACGGGTTTTATGCTAATCCTAACCTAACTTTGGTTTTCAATTCAACCACTTACACAAGCTTATCTTCTACATCATTCTAACTTACCACAACACTAAAATCACATGATTTTTACATGTTCTTCACACTAGGTATACATGGTTCCTTTTTAGAAAACTTTTACAAAATTTTGTTTCAAACTTTTTAACTTTTCTTTCTAAACATTTTAGACATTAAAACACATGTTTATATCAACCAAAACCAACTCAAAATTCTTTCCAAACCCTAGTAACATACATGGTTTTTCTTTAAACAAACCGAATCCCACTTTGGTTTTAAGCTTTCAAATTTTCTTTCTAGTTGTTTTACATATCAAAACACACTTTAAAACAACAATTTAATTAAACCAAACTTGAAATTTCTTGAACCCATACACTTAGTCAAGGGTTCCTCATAAAACTAACATGAAAAATTATTGTTTCAAACTTCTAAATTACTCTTTAACTATCATGCAAACTAATTAACCTTAAACAACAAAGTTTGAACTAAACTTTTCTCATTCTTTTCTACTCAGCATAGCCACAGATTTTTTGCTTCAAAATACCAAAGAAAAGCTTGAAATTTCAAGCTTACCTTGCTATGTTACTCAACACTTGCTTAGGAAGAACTTTGCTTAAGATTTTGACACCAAACTTTGAAGAAACTCAAGCTCAATGGAGGGGGAGAGTCACGGCTTCAAAGGGCAGCAAAGGGGCTGTAATTTCAGAAAAAAATTCTGATTTCATGAAGCCAAAAACGTTTTTATAAAGGGAGGCCAAAAAGGAGGGCTTTTTAGCAATTTTGTTTAGGAACTTTTTAGCAACTATTTAAGGGTTTATTTGCAAACTTTTTGGGGTCAAAATAGAATTATTTTGGCTGTTTTTCCAGCTGTAAAACCGACCTACTTCAGCCCTTATCCATAGAATTTTTTGAAAAATCAACTTTGAATTTTTGGCTTAATCTTAGCCCTTGATCTTACCTACCTTTAATCTTAGCCATTCATCCTACCTACCATCCTTTTTCTTCTAATTTCTTATTCCTAATTATGACATCGTCCATGATGTCATCTAATTAATCCATAGGTCAAAGTTTGACCAAAAGTCAAACCGAACCAAACTTTACCGAAATCGCGTAGGTGGGTTTTTGACGCCTTCTGTGCGATCGGTTTACCTTATTCTACTATCGTTGGGCTAAAAATCAATGATGAAGTTTTTCATCCTTTAGTAACCTTAGGTTTTACCTAAGGTAATCTCTTGGTTTCTTTGGCCTAAAAATGCTTTATCATTTTACCGAAAATGGTGAAATTTCTGGGGTGACATACCGGAGGACTTGTCTAGCTATCCGTACTGTCAAATTATTCTAATACTGTCTTAAAACTCTTAAAAACCTGAAATTACTTTTCTTACTGTGCTCTTACTTTGACTTGCCATATTCTTATCTTTACACTGTTCGGATACCGAAACTACTCCATTTTAAGTGTTTTGGCCTGAAATCACTTTCTTACTCATATACTTTATTCTCTACTTCTTTTTGGAGATTTTGATTCCTCCAAAACATCTATTTATTACTATCAACACACTATAATTTGTTTAATTACAAACATAGTGTTTCTTTACATTCTTGCTTACAGAAGTCATAGAAAATCCTAGATTAAACTAAATTACACTATTAGAATTCTCTGGTCATCATAGCAACTTCTAGATGTCTTGTTTGAATAAGGGGTCCTTCTAGTTTGGCTTGCATGGCATGGGTCTAATTAACAGCTTGCCTAAGCTGGAAAGGTCCTAGATGATACTACCGATTGGAAGTACAATTCCCTAAAAAGTGACCTTCTTTGCCACATAAGTAGCATACATTCGTACCATACTTACATTCTCCCTTATGTTTCTTCCCACACTTTAGACATGTTGGTCGATTCAGACTAACCTTTTGACTTTGTCTCCATTGGGTGTTCCTGACATTCTGGCTCTAATATTCGTTAGGGTTTCCTTTCCTCTTGTTTAAATTTGATTGGCCTTGTTATTATTCTGACCAAGCTTAGGACCTTGGTTAAGCTTGCTACTTTGACCTAATTGATTACTCTTCTAATTCTGTTTAGCAAGCTCTCTTTCTGTCTTTTTATCTTCCCATACCTTAGTCATTTCTTCCTTTTCTCGAGCCAAACGATGCTCTACTCATAATGCTCGGCTAACACAATCTGCCACTATATTAGGTGGGGTCTCAGTACTTTCTACTAGTGCTATGATATCAAGTCAGAATATTTCGATCATTCACCGCACTTGCTCTTTCTCTGTAGGCACTAGATGTGGACATATCCAAGGTAACCTATCAAACTTGCAATAAACCTCTGTTACCATCATCGTTCCTTGCCTTAAGTCATTATATTCTTTCTATTGAGCTCGAAGGGTATCCAAATTGAAAAACTTCCTATTGAATTCCTCTAGGAAGTCATTCCATGTCATTCTTATGACATCTCTTCACATCTTAACTATTTCCCACTAGTATCGAGCATCCTTCTTCAGTATGTAGGAAGCACAAAGAACCTTCTCCTGATCCGTAAGATTCATAAATTCAAGGATGATCTGAAGCGAAGCCAACCATTCTTCTACTTCTAACGGATCCATGGAACCCTCAAACTCTTGCGGTTTCATCCTCCTAAACCACTCGTATAATAGTTCTTGATTAACTATAATTTTTGGGCACCTAAGGCCACTTCTGGTGTCAACTAAACTAGTGGTATAACTAGTTCTATAGCTAGTTATGGCTCTGGTACTCTGTTTTGTAGCAGAGGTAGAACTCCTCTATTAGCCTATCCTGCATTCCTCTATGCTAACAAATCTCGTAAAATCTAATTTTCTCTCTCTTGAGCTTCTAACCGAGCTTGTATGTTAGCTATTAGTGCGGTCAGATCGAGTTCTTGAACTGGCCTAATTGTTGAGGCTCGTGTTTGAACCATGTTCCTATGTACTATCTATTACAAAAAAAAAAAAAAAAATAGCGACTTGGTTTAGTGCACATGAAAAATAGTTAAATTTCTCTAGTACTTGATTTACATGTCATATTCTCATGATCATTCTTTCTCCTCATAACATCTCATTGCATGAACTTTCCATATACTTTCCATATATCATTTCGTATATCACACATACATAATCATTCCATATATCACTTTTATACACATATGTCATTCATAGTTACAGGGCCTTTAAGTCTCTCATTACAAACATTCGCAAGAACCCAACTACTTTTTTTTTCCTTTATATATATACACATATATTTTCGTCCATCATCTTGCTCGAGTAGAAGTTCTTTTGGATCCTTATCGGATCCATCAATCTCGTTCTGTTCTTTTCATGCCCATTGTCTTGAAGTTCTTGTGATGTGCACCAACAAGTTTATTATTTAACACCATTCTCATTCTTTTCGTCCCTTTTCATATTGATCCCCGTACATCAACTCTTCCAATTTGCCCACTTCTGTGAAGAATTGATCTAACGTGTATCCTACTCGAGTATAAGTACACTAGTGGTAGATGCTGGGTAAACCTTTCCAGAAAATCTTACACCTTTCCCTGTTAGACAGGGTTATCGGGCAATTGGTGAGAAGTTCCGTATAAAATCTGGTGGTGTAAGTGTCAATGGTGTCCTCTGGCAACATTCTAAAACTTTCAGCGTTAAAAACATATTCTTGTGTCACTGTATAATGAGTCATCTCTAGTCTAATTTTTGCATCCACTCCCGATCGTACTGTAGATGTAGTCGGCACCTCTTCCATCCTTGGTGCAAGTGGCAAGGGCACCTCTTGAGATGATAATTATATGGTGAGGACCTCACATAACTCTTCCCAAGTCATTTGGAAATCAAGTCCTCATCCAACTATTGCTAGAATACAACCGCATCATCCTTTAGGTGTCTTGCAGCAAGCAACACCCACTCGTTGTGATCTATATCGCATGTAATGACCCCCTCATTCACGGAACCTAGTTACATTGTAATAAGTAATTAAGGAATGAATTTGGAGTATTTTGAAGCTTTTTGGTGCATATTTGAAGAACACGGTCAGGTACACGGCCGTGTAAGTAGCCGTGTACTGTTCAGAATATTGAAGTGTAAGAATCCATGTAAGAGTACATGGCCGTGTAGTGTAACACGGTCAGGTACATAGCCGTGTAAGTGGCTATGTACCATTAGGGTTGATGAGCGTGTTTAAGAACATGGACGTGTTGAGCAATCTCAACAAGTACATGCCCGTGTCTGAAATGCACACGCCTGTGTAAGAGCCCATGTAGAAGGCTGTGTAATGAGCCGAGAGCCACTGTAATTGTTAGGAAATGCCCTAAGCATTAGAGACATTTTGATGTATTTATTTTGAACTGGATAATAAAATTATACATATAGAGGTTATTCATTACATTGCTGTGTGTCCTCATTCTATTTACATGTTAAAGTAAATGTAAGCAAATATGGCTCCCTGACTGCTTGTGTTAAAACTGTTAGAACGTTGCATGCAATGGAATTTTGTGGGCAAGAAGACAATGCTCTAAAGTAAGCGGTCTAAACTAAGGCCTGTAGTTTATGGGGTTAGACCGAGCATCTAACTCATGTTAAGACTATTATGTTGTCTAAAGCCATGGTGGGGACGGTTTGTCTTGACTGTCTGGAGAATAGAATCCCAAGTAGAGACATAGATATGTTGCTTGGTGGTGACATATTAGATCGGGACTAAAGCGTGATTGATCTACATAGTCTGCTATAAGTGGATCAATCTGCTTTTGACGTTCATTGTGCAGCAACCTTAATTCTAAGTGGATGAACAGCTTCATGTATATGACTTGTGTACTTTGATGTTCCAATGGCTAAAGCGTCTCAGAGGTAGTAAGCTTATAGACCGGTTCGTTGGGTGCATGACTTGTATACGATGAAGGGTTTGTTTACAGATATAGGAATCATAGCTCGAATAAGGAGTTAAGGGTATCCTCTTAAAGGCATTATACTGGATGTGAAAATGAACAAGGCCTTGGGTCATCTGCTGGCTGGATGACTTCTTATTCACGTATGGTAAATAATCATTTTCTTATTCGGTAGTATAATGGAACTTTAAGATAGCCTGATCAGTAGGAGTAAACGGACTTTGACCTAAGACTGATCATGGATATCATATGAGGGTTCTGCATATATGACAAGGTCATTGGATAGTAGCTCATCACAGGCTTACGTAAAGAATTAGTATGTAATTGGGAGTTCAGTTTCAGGTTTATAGTGGTGTGACTCTGAAATTAGTGATCATATGATAGAGTTGTTTGGTAAAGAATGATGATCAAATGGATTTATGGGATGTAGGAAAATAAATCAGTAAAAACGTATCAGAGTGGTGCAGTGGAACAATAAAAAATTTTAGATCGTTAAATATCTCATGATGCCATATACAATAAACTAACAACAATTAAAACTCATATCTCAAGGACGCCAATCTACAGGAGGAGAATGACCGGAGGGCTTCAACCAACTAGCCTTCTCTACTATTCTCTAATTCCTGAATGGCTGAGTATGTGGGCACTCTAAACCTTGATCGGTATGCTAGCACTGCTAGTCTTCTTCGGACCACCCAGATCTCTAAAGAATTTATTGTCACGGTGAGTTGTGCAACAATAAGCCTGCTCACCTGAGAGTCTGTGGTCTTAGAGAACTGGAGTGGGAGGACCTCTATTTGTAGACTTGCATGAGGTGATCCTTTGAATTCGAAGCCTGTGACAAGCTATCGTCTAATGACCTTGTCATGTATGTAGAACCCTTATATGATATCCATGATCAGCCTTAGGCTAAAGTCTGTTTAATCCTACTGATCAGGCTATCTTAAAGTTCCATTATACTACCGAATTAAGAAAATGATTATTCACTATATGTGAATAAGAAGTCATCCACCCTGTAGACGACCCAGGGCCTTATCCATTTTCACATTCAGTATAATGCCTTTAAGAGGATATCCTTAACTCCTCATTAGAGCTATGATTCTGATACGTGTAAACGAACCCTTCATCGTATACAAGTCATGCACTCAACGAACCGGTCTATAAGCTTACTACCTCTGAGACGCTTTAGCCATTGGAACATCAAAGTACACAACTCAAATACATGAAGCTGTCCTTTTACTTAGGATTAAGGTTACTGCACAATGAACGTCAAAAGAAGATCGATCCACTCAAAGCGGACTTCGTAGATCAATCACACTTTAGTCCCGGTCTAATATGTCGCTACCAAGCAACATATCTATGTCTCTACTTAGGAGTCCAGCTCCAAACAGTTAAGGCAAACTGTCCCCTCTAAGGCTTTAGACAATATAATAGTCTTAACATGAGTTAGATGCTCGGTCTAACCCCATAGACTACAGACCATAGTTTAGACCGCTAACTTTAGAACATTATCTTCTCGCATACAAAAGTCCATTGCATGCAACATTCTAACAGTTTAACACAAGTAGTTAGGGAGCCATATTTGCTTACATTTACTTTAACATGTAAATAAAACGAGGACAGATAGCAATGTAATGAATAACCTCTATATATAATTTTATTATCCAGTTCAAAATAAATACATCAAAATGTCTCTAATGCTTAGGGCATTTCCTAACACGGGAGTCCGATTGTATATGTCCAATTCATCCCTCTACTAGCTCCACATAATTCCTTAACGTTTGGCAAATTGATTTGTGTATGCTATTGGCTAGTTGATTATGCATAGATGGTGTTGACATAGGATTAGGATGGTGGACAATATTCTTTCCGGTTGAATTCAGATTTTGTTTTGGATAATAGAGTACATAATTATTCGAACTCCAAATCAAGTTGCCATGATTTTATTTGAGATTGGATTGGAGTTGTAGAAAATTATCCATGAGAACAAGAGTTTGAAATACAACTATTTATGGATTTTGAAATTTGATTTTTGAAATTTGAAATTTGAATTTAAGTTTGAAATTTGAATTTTGAATTTTGAATTTTGAATTTTGAAATTTGAATTTTGAATTTTGAAATTCAAATTTTGAATCACAGTCCAAGTTGGATTCAAATTTTTTGTGGTAAATCCACAGGGATGAAATTCGAATTTGAGTTGGATATGGAAAGGAAAATCTTGTTTGAATCCTACTTGAATTTTGAATTCAAATCCTAACTAACTTGGTCAAAAATTTTAAGGAAAATCCTCATGGAATTTTCAGATTTTTTATGGATAAGGTTCAGGGAGAAATTCAAGTTTCAATCCCAGTTGAATTTGGATTCTCTCCTCCCTATTTGTGGCCGAAATTATTGAGTGTATCTTTAAGGAGATTTTTCAGTTTTAATACCATAAGGATGAGATAAAATTCAAGTTAGAAAATCCTATTTAGATTTTGATTCTCCTCACACTTTAACAACCGAATCTAGTCATGTTTTTGACACAAAAGGGAATCAGTTTTTATGAGGGAATGAGGAGATAAATTTCTAGTTAAAATCATGTTTGAATTTTGAATGAAAAATCCCAAAAAGTGGCCGAATCTTTTAGGTTGGATAAGGCTCAAAAATTCTGATTTTTTATTGTGGATAAGGGAGAAAATCTTCTCCTAATCCAATTCGAATTTAGAGGATCACCTCATGCAAACCTATAAATAGAGGTCCTGCCACTCCAGTTCTCTTAGACTATAGACTCTCAGGTGAGCAGGCTTATTGTTGTATAACTCACCGTGATAATAAGTTCTTTAGAGATCTGAGTGGTCAGAAGAAGACTTGCAATGCTAGCATACCGATCGAGGTTTAAAGTGCCCACACACTCAGCCATTCAGGAATTGGAGAATAGTAGAGAAGGTTAGTTGGTTGAAGTCCTTCGATCATTCTCCTCCTGCAGATTGGCATCCATGAGGTATGAGTTTAAATTGTTGTTGGTTTATTGTATATGGCATCATGAGATATTTAACGATCTTAAAAAAAAATTTTTATTCCGCTGCACCACTCTGATACGTTTTTACCGATTTGAATACCTACAGTAATGGCTCTCATGAATTATGAAACTTAGTTACTATATAATGAGTAATTAAGTTAATAAATACAGTATACTTTCTAGTTGAATGAATTAAACAGGTACAGTAACGTTTAATTACAATTCATGCAGTGATAGGGGCAACCGAGAGTGAAATCGGTCTACCCTATTATGTGAGTGTGCATGTGAGACATGTAGTATCAAGAAGCCGGTCCAGACGACCATTTCTTGACACAGAACTGTCATGCAGTGAAAGGGGCAACAGAGAGTGAGATCGGTTTACCTTAGTACATGTGAGTGTGCGTGTGAGACACGTAGTATCAAGAGACCAGTCCAGACGACCATTTCTTAACACAGAACTGATGAGCTAGTCATCAGTACACTCAGACTGGTCATCTGAGCACAGCAGCAATAATTGCCCTCATAGGTGTACAATATCGAGAAAAGTGGTCTAGATGACCTCTTCTCGCCAAGAAACTAACAAAATCGGAGTCAAAAAGCTCAGACTAGTCAGTCAGACAGAAAACGATAAATAGTGAATAATGAATAGTGGAAACGCAGTGTCATGTTAATAGCCAAGACAGCCTTAATCTGGTAAAAAAAACTGATACATTAATAGTCAGCAGGCTCAATCTGGTTAATTGAGCACAACATGTTGATTTATGTTTGGGAGATATGCAGTATCGGGATGAAGGTCAAGACGACCTTTTCTCACCCCAAAATTGATATATTTAGACTCAAGACGCCAAAATTAGTCAATCTGGCACCTTACACATTTTTTAAGGTGAGGTCACACAGATCCCAAAAACTGGTTCAGAAGACCTCAGATGGACGTAAAACTGATAAATTTGAAATCAGCATATCCAAATAAGTAAGGATAGATTGTGTTTGAAATTTCACGCGAAAACACCTCATTATGTGTGCGTAGTGTCAACACAATGTAGGCCTAACCACAATATCGAGAAATTGGTCAATACGACATTTTCTTGAAATAAAACTGATATATTTGGAATCAGCATGCTTAAATTAGTCATTTGAGCACAAAACAAAATTTTTGACCAGGAAATCACAGTATCGAAAAACTGGTTGAGATGACCTCAAAATGAAAATAAAACTGATATATTTGGGTTCAGCACGCCCAAATTAGTCAGGATAGCCCATGTTAAAAATTTTCGAAAAAAAAAAAGTATAAGGGGGCAAGAATTTTGGATTTTTGTAAAAAGGCCCCCCATAATTTTTTTTTTCCTTATCTTTTTCTCCCCACACCACCCCTAGGTGAACAGTAACCACCGGTCGAATCTGACCTCCGTTTACGACACCGCTGGCACCATTGGAAAGCTCTCGATGAGCTAAGCCCAACGGCGTGTCGAGTCAACGGAACCGATGCTGAAGGAAGGCGCACGCGCCCCTCAAAGCTGCCGGTGGTCGAAAATTTCGATCGGCCATATCTCCGCCGTCCGACGTCCAAATGCCACGATTCTGGTCCCAGTGGATTCGTGGTGAAGAGTAGAACAAAACCAAGGCTTCTTTTCATGTCAATAGCCTCCGGATCACACTGCCCAGCCTTTGCTGTTGCTGTCATCGTCGCCACTGTGGAATCTGCCGATTTTGGTGGAGTTGAGTTGCAAGGTGGGTACCAAAATGCTTAGAGCAACATGGGGAACAAAAACCCCAAATAAATTTTTTGCAACAATGCCAGGAAGATGGAGATCCAACCACCGCCACCGTCGCTGACTTTCGAGGGTCGATTTCCGGTGATAGAAGCCTCGATTGGTGAAATTGACACCACCAATGGGTTCCTCTCATCGAGCTCTTCAAGATGGAGGATGCCTTTTCCATTGCCGCCATGGTCAACGATTGGTCAACACCGGTCAATGGCGATCAATGCCGGTCAACGTGACTTAGTGACCAAGAATTGAAAAATGGCCCATTGGCCTATTTTTGACGTTTCGGACACATCCGCGGCATCGGATTTGCAAACGGAAATTTCAAAAGTGAAGAACGATGATTCAAAGATTATGCGGTCAAGACCGAATGGTTATTTTGATTGCAGATGGGAACAATCTGTTAGTAATTTTGATTCCTTTATTCCTCATATTATTATTGGAATAATTATGTATTAATTATGGATACTGACTTGAGGAATTGTAAGAAAAAGGGATGAAATGTCGAAAAAGAAAATGTGAGAGAATGTGGATATTTTTACGTAAAAAGTTGAGCTTTTACAAAAAAATTAGGCCTCTGGTATAGTACGTGGTAGATTAGAATATGTTAGATGGTTTTGAGGTGTTTCTAAACGCCGGGAAGCCAAAAATTAAGCAAAAATGCTGTTGAAATTTCTAAAACGACACAAAGGGGTGTTTTAGGAAATGAGGGGTGAAAATGTGATCGGGATGGAAACTCGAGCCCCCTCAGTGACCTAAACCCGGGAAAGAAAAATAGACATTTTGAGGGTTAGTAAACCACCCATTAGAAATCCAGAAATGTAAAAAAAAAAAAAAAATGACCCCTATGTCGGAATAGTACCACCGAGGGATGGGTGCGAGCTAAGTATAGAATTGGAGGTGATTATATCGACAAAGTTAACCTGATAGACTAAACAGTCAATGCGCGAGGTATACGGTCAGTTGACTGGTCGGTTAACCAGCCAAGGACCGAGTTTGAACGGGATAGTGAGAGACAGTGATTAATTTGTCAAGCAGACAAATTAATTAAGCACGATTAGAAATTAAATATCAAATTCCCAAAGTAGAGCAGTTGGGTACTGACAGGCATCGGTACCACACAACGATAGATTTATTAGTCACTAACGATAGAGAGACCTAAGAACGACGTTAATTAATTTGTTGGGTAAATAAATTAATTAACCATGATTAGAAAATCAAACTCTCAAGAGGAGGGCAATTAATACTGATGAGGATTGGTATCACCTAACGATGGAGTGGCCTAAGAGCGACATTAATTAATTTATTGGGCAAATAAATTAATTATCCATGATTAGACAATCAAATTCTCAGGAGGAGGGCAATTAGTACCGATAAGGATTGGTACCACATAATGATAAAGTTTTTATTAGTCACTAATGACCACAGTGACCTAAGAGCGAATGTTAACGAAATGTGTTATGATTACAGGGAGGTACCTGTATTGTGACAAAGGCAAAAGGATAAACTATCCCCTGACAGGTAAGTAAAACTCTGCCTACAACGTGAATAAAATGAATTTGAAATGATAGTTTTACACCATGTTAAATATGCCTAACATGCACATGATGATACACAGCATACATAAGAGCATATAGTTTCACAATCGAGTAGATTGATGAAAAAACAAGTTAGAGGCCATACATCCCGATCGCGTAAGATTAGGGATAGTTTAGAGAAGCATATGGCTAGAGAAGATAAACGAGATGGAATTTTAGTAAGTGTGTCGTACCAGCCTCTCCAGCTATAGAGGTTTTCTAAGTTAAAGTAATTTAAAACAGAAAGTTAAGCATCCGTTGATGCCTCTCCGACTTTTTGACCAAGGGCATTACCGATGGTCTGCACGCACACGGTACTGACACATGGGCCCTCAACAGAGTAAAGAAAAGATAATAAATAATGAAGCATAATATGAGCATAATCGGATCATGCATTATTATGATATGCCTTAGCTACAGTTTAGCATGCTTTTAGTTACAGTAGACATGCATCAGTACATGATGTATTTGTTATGCACATAATATGAAAAGTTTATGTGTAATGACATGATATGTGATATGTGGTATTTGTTGATACTTGACATGCTTATATGATTTTAAGTATGTACTATATTTTTAAACATGTTTTGCGGTTAACATGTTGTCCTTACTGGGCGTAAAGCTCACATAAACACCAATAGGCGATGACGGCAGCGGAGGTAGATGTGAGGTTAAGGTTATGGATACACTATGAGTATTCTTCTGCACAGTTTATGTAATAAGTATTTTTGAAAATAATCGTTAAATAGAATCTTTGAATAGTAATGGTTAAATAGTATTTTTGAATAGTAATAGTGAAATAGTATTTTTGAATAGTAACAGTTAAATAGCATATTTGGAATAGCATTTAATTAAATAGTCAGTATAAGTACGTATGTATAATTGAAATCCCTATATTTTCAGATTTCGCATTTTAATAGTATACATACGTGAATAGCAAATACATACGCATAAAAAAAAAACCCCTAAAATTCTGATATCTAAACAAGTAAGGTTAAGTATTAGTTTTAAAGAAAAAGATCAAGTATCAGTTTTAAAGTAAAAGTTAAAGAATTAGTTTTTAGTGATAGTTTGGGCCATTAAGGGCACGGGACGTCACAGTTAGTATCAGAGCGGTATCCTACCACCTTACCTCATATCGCCGCGTGCCTACCTCATATCGCCGTGTGCCTGCCTCATCTATCCAAGTAAGTTAGTTTTAATTTTTAGTCAATAAATGTTTATCTATTGAAGATAACATTTTATAGTAATGGGATGATGAAACCTATGATGACGAGAATAAGATGAAGAGATGCTGAGATCATTATACATCAAATCACAATCGTGCAGTGTTAAAGAACTGCTCAGAGTAAGAACATGGATTGCTGTCCTATTTATACCGATCTTCAGGGCTAGTTGTCCACTAAGTTTTGAGTGGCAAACAGTACTCCTGCACTCCATGAGAATGTCAGGACTGGTTTCACGCTATGAAAATGATTCCCCGATTGAATGCCATTGATCAGGATAACTGAGTCCTGTTGGCTGTTGATATCTTTCAGGAAGATACTCTCGTGTGTATCGGGATTCTTGTGACCAGGATGAGCTCTTAACTGTGTCGAGTTTTGTCATACCATGATTGAGCAAATCTCTAAGAGGAATCTAGCATTAGCCCCAATTTTTCTTTACGGGCAAGCGGGGAGTGAAACCGCCTAAGTTCCTTAGGGTTGCGGATATACGAGAATTTGTTCATCAGATTGAAAGGCTGCAGTTGACGTCTAGTGACACAGTTCTAATGTATACTGTGCACTATGAGAAACTGATATGGACTTCTACAATACATGTCGAGGCAAAAGTGGATCAAGGTAGGAGAAGACCAAAAGAGAGAAAGAGGCCTTGCCAAATAGAATTAGAAGAGTGATCAAGCAAAAAGAGTAGCAAACCTTATCCAGGAGAGAGTGGACGCCGAGAAAGAAGTGCTCAACCCTGGGAATCCTACACAAGCCCAAGGCATTGCAACAACCACTATTATGAAGGGTGATCCGGTAGACCCAGTGCCCCAATTGTCCGATGAAGAGTTCATGGCCGAGCACCAGCCAAAAGCACTTGAGGGCAATGGGGAACCGATAGAAAACCCTGAACCAGCCCATTTGTCTTCTGAACATCCCATGGAAGAGGACGATGACGAGGCTTTTCCCGACACCCATCCCGACGATGAGGGAGAGGAGATCCTTGACCACTTTAGTAGTGATGAATGGATGGGGATGTATGAACCCCAAGTCATCATAGCTAGCGATGACGAAGCTAGTTTTGTCTCCCTAGAAGAAGAGGACTCAGAGGAGTTCCCTCTTAGTGATAGTAACGATGAGGAAATGTCTGATGCTGAATCAGGATTGTCCTTCCAGTAGTAGTAACCCTTTCTGCGAGAATTTTGATTATGTAAATGTATAAAGGGAAGCAATAGCTTTCCCCATCAGACTTAGTTTATAGTACCCTGTTGGGATTGTATACAAGGAAGTGTGTGTCACTCCTACTAGACTAGAGTCTTGAATATATTTTGTGAAAATATTACGAAAAGTAGTACGATTTTGCCCAGGGACCTAGATATGATTTTTCCACACATGACAGTGGTGTGACAGAAAGTGCAGGACGAGTCTTGGCACTCAGGTGATGTTTCAATACAATGTGGCAAATTGCATTGAACATCACAGTATAAGAAAGAGAAAGATATAATGTGTATACATATTCATGATGGTCGAGTATGGAAGAAAATGATATGTAATGATTTCCAAGTATGGAAACAAAAGACTCATAATTTCCTTTCCTACCTTACGATAGGGTTACATAGGAAAACATGGCCAGAACGAGAGCTTAGTCAAACCCAGCATCCCGAGAGGATGAATTAATGGCATAACTTGTAGTTATGCGAGAGATGATAGAGAACCAGCAACAGGAACTAAAACCAGCTTAGGGAACAGTTGGACCAATAACGCCAAGCACCACAGACAGTAGAGGTGCCAACCCAAGAGGCTCCAATAGCCCTAGAAACTCCGAGGGACCAAGCAGCCCTCTAGCCCAGGTGGCAGTAGCACCCTTAGTAATGGCTACTCTGGTAGCAACAATTGTTTTTCCACCAACCCTTAGGGAAGGTGACTTGTATGGGATATTCTGGCGCATGAAAGTGCTCGAGTTTGGAGGAACCACCAACCTTGTAGAAGCCGATGATTGGCTAATGGATGTTCATGTAATCTTGGATTTTATAGGGCTAACAAATAGAGAGAAAGTGATGTGCACTTCACTTTGCACAATGAGGCACGTCAGTGGTGGAAGATGGTAACCATTAGGAGGAACATCAGAGAGATAAGTTGAAACGACTTCATTAAGGAATTCAAGAAGGTGTACTTCAATCAGGAAGCACTAGTAGTGCAGTAAGACGAGTTCAACAACTAGCGCCAAGGTAGCATGACTGTCATGGAGGCAGTCAGGAAGTTTGAGCAACTGGCTCAACTTTATCTAGATTTGGTATCGACTGAAAATGAGAGAGTCAGATGAATGCTGAAGATGTTCAGAACAGACATCGCAATTCAGGTCTGTAGCAGAAACCACGGACCAGCGACAATAGCAGAATGTGTCAGTAGGGTTATCCAAGTCGAGTATTGGTTGGCTCAGGATAGGGAGCGAAAGGCTCAGAATTTTAAGGCACGAAAGGAGGAGGAAACGCAAGCTAAGTAGGCTTAGGGGAAGCAGAACCCTGAGTCACAACACAAAGGGCAGAACGTGGGGACCGGCCAGAATAGCAGGCATTCCCATAACAACAATAAGAAAAAAAAAAAGGAAATCAGGGCAACTAAGATTCACAGAAGAATTTTCCCCAGAAGAGAAACAACCAGAGAGGAAATAGTAGCCAATAACTGATGTGTCCAAAATACAGAAAGAGGCACCCAGGAGAATGCAAGCAGGGAGCAAGTGGCTATTTCATCTATGACAAGGAAGGCCACTATGCCAAAAACTACTACTCTAACCCACAAAATTGACAGAATCAACGCCGTACTGGGAATAATCAACTTCACGCCACTCATACCAAGATCGAAGGCCCTTCAATCACACAAGGCAGACTAGAAGCTCTAGACAACTAAGGAAGAGATCAAGATCAGTCAAAGCTTCGATTAGTCCCTGAATAAGCTCAAAAAGAAGGCTACAAAGGACCAAAGTTCAGAGTTTAGAGTCGCTAAGGACGACATAATCTATTACAAGGGTAAAGTATGTGTTCCGAATGATGAGGAACTCAGGAAGCAAATCCTTTCAGAGGCTCACAAAATGCCATATTCTGTACATCCAGTGGCGAATAAGATGTACAAGGACCTGAATGAAAGCTTTTGGTAGCCTAGAATGAAGAATGACATCACCGAGTTCATCGCCAGATACCTTACGTGCCAGAAGGTTAAGGCAGAACACAGGCGCCTAACAGGAGAATAATAGAAAATTAAGCTACTTGAGTGAAAATGGGACCAGATCACGATGGACTTCGTGGTCGGACTGCCAAGGACCTCCAACGGCAATGATGCAATCTGGGTGATCGTAGATAGATTGATGAAAATCAGCCAAATTTCTTATGATAAAAGTTAGCTACTTAGTGGCATGACTAGCAGAAATCTATGCGGCTTAGTTCGTCAAACTACACAGAGTGCTAGAGTCAATCATCTTAGATCATAGCGGACGGTTCACCTCCAGATTTTGGCAAGGCATTCAGACTGCATTAGGGTCTAAGTTAGAGTTTAACACAGTATCCCATCCACGGACTGACAGTCAGTCTGAGAGGACCACACAGACATTAAAGGACATGTTGAGAGCCTGCGTCATAGACTTCAAAGGAAATTGGGATCAGAAGTTACTCTTGAGCGAGTTCTCGTACAACAACAACTACCATTTCTTGATAGGAATGGCACCGTATGAGGCACTTTGTAGAAGGAAATGCAGATCTTTGACTCATTGGTATGAGATCGAAGAGAAACGATTAGTTAGCTCGGACATCATCAAGAATACCAAGGCAGACATGAAGCTGATACGAGAAACATTAGATACAGCGTATAGTCGATAGAAGAATTTTGATGATAAGTGTCATAGACCCCTCAAGTTTCAAGTAGGAGACTTAGTCTTTATCAAGGCAGCACCCATGAAAGGGGTGATATGCTTTAAAAAGAAAGGAAAGCTCAGTCCTAAGTACATAGAACCCTTGAGATAATAGAGAAAGTCGAGAAGGTGGCTTATAGACTAGTGCTTCCTCCCGAGTTAGCTACAATGCACAACATCTTTCGCGTCTCGATGCTGAAGAAGTATATGCCAGATGGCTCCCATGTTCTGAGCCAGAATCCGTTATAGTATACACGGATCCGACGTACAAGGAGAGACCTGTGCGGATCCTAGTTAAAGAGGAGAAAGTACTTAGGAATAAAGTATACCACTAGTAAAAGTGTTGTGGCGGAATCATAGTGTTAAGGAAGCCATATGAAAACGGGAAAAAGACATGAGAAGGGACTTCCTGGAATTATTCTAATTTTTGAGGACGAAAATTTTGTAAGGGGGTAGGTTGTAATGACCCCCACATTCACAGAACCTACTTACCGTGTAATAAGTAATTAAGGAATGAATTTGGAGTATTTTGAAGCTTTTCGGTGCACATTTGAAGAACACAGTCAGGTACACGACTGTATAAGTAGTTGTGTACCATTCAGATTGTTGAAGTATAAGAAGCCATGTAAGAGTACATGGCCATGTAGTGTAACACGGTCAGGTGCACGGTCGTGTAAGTGGCTATGTACCGTTGGGTTGATGAACATGTTTCAGAACATGGGCGTGTTGAGCAATCTCAACTAGTACACGCCTGTGTCTGAAATGCACATGCCCGTGTAAGAGCTCGTGTAGAAGGCTGCGTAATGACCCAAGAGCCACTGTAATAACTCTCATGAATTATGAAACTTAATTACTATGTAATGAGTAATTAAGTTAACAAATACAGTATACTTTCCGGTTGAATGAATTAAATGGGTACAGTAACATTTAATTACTATTCATGCAGTGACAGGGGCAACCGACAGTGAAATCGGTCCACCCTATTATGTGAGTGTGCATGTGAGACATGCATTATCAAGAAACCAGTACAGACGACCATTTCTTGACACAGAACTGTCATGCAGTGAAAGGGGCAACAGAGAGTGAGATCGATTTACCTTAGTGTGCGTGTGAGACATTTAGTATCAAGAGGCCGGTCCAGACGGCCATTTCTTGACACAGAACTGATGAGCTAGTCATCAGTACGCTCAGACTAATCATCTGAGCACAACAGCAATAATTGCCTCATAGGTGTACAGTATCGAGAAAAGTGGTCAAGATGACCTCTTCTCGCCAAGAAACTGACAAAATCGGAGTCAGAAAGCTCAGACTAGTCAGTCAGACAGAAAACAGTAAATAGTGAATAATGAATATTGAAAAACGCGGTATCATGTTAATGGCCAAGACGGCCTTAATCTGGCAGACAAAACTAATATATTAATAGTCAGTAGGCTCAATCTGGTTAATTGAGCACAAAATGTAGATTTATGTTTGGGAGATACGTAGTATCCGGATGAGGGTCAAGACGACCTTTTCTCACCCCGAAATTGACATATTTAGACTCAGGACACCCAAATTAGTCAATCGGGCACCTGACATGTTTTTCGAGGCGGGGTTGCACAGATCCCGAAAACAGGTCCAGAAGACCTCAGATGGACGTAAAACTGATAAATTTGAAATTAGCACGTCCAAATTAGTCAGGATAGATTGTGTTTGAAATTTCGCACGAAAACACCTCGTTATGCATGTGCAGTGTTAACACAGTGTAGGCCTAACCACAATATCAAGAAATTGGTCAAGACGACCTTTTCTTGAAATAAAACTGATATATTTGGAATCAGCATGCTTAAATTAGTCATTTGAGCACAAAACAAAATTTTTGACTACAGTATCGAAAAACTGGTTGAGATGACCTTGGATGAAAATAAAACTAATATATTTAGGTTCAACATGCCCGAATTAGTCAGGATAGCCCATGTTAAAAAATAAAATAAAAAAGTATAAAGTGGCAAGAATTTTGGATTTTTGTAAAAAGGCCCCCCATAATTTTTTTTCCTTATCTTTTTCTCCCCACACCACCCATAGATGAATAGTAACCACCTGTCGAATCTAACCACCATTTTCGATACCGCTCGCACTATTGGAAAGCTCTCGACGAGCTGAGCCCAACGGTGTGTCGGGTCGACTGAACCGATGTCGGAGGAAGGCACGTACACCGCCCAAAGCCACCGGTGCTCGAAAATTTCGATCGGCCATATCTCCGTCGTCCGACATCCAAATGCCACGATTCCGATCCCAATGGATTCGTGGTGAAGAGTAGAACAAAACCCAGGCCTCTTTTCATATCAACAGCCATCGGAACGTGCCGCCAGCCTTTACCGTCGTCACCACCATCGCTGTCGTGGAATTCGTCGATTCCGGTGGAGTTGAGTTGCATGGTGGGTACCAAAATGCTTAGAACAACATGGGGAACAAAAGCCCCAAATCTATGATGGCCTGCCTTATAGGCCAATTGGCACCATCGCCATCAGCTACTATAGCTGATTGTGACAGACCGTTGCCTTATGGTTCGTCGACAGCATACTTAAACTCATTTTTAACTTGCTCTGATACCACTTGTGATGGCTAGTATATTAGTTCTATCATACTTTCTTTAATACGCTTATTTTAACTTCCCATTTAAACATGAAAATAGGGAATAAATTTTTTTTCTTTTCTTTTACAAGATATTTCTGTAAAGCAAAATATAGTTTACAGAAATATTATATTTCTTTTTTCAAAATTACACATAAAATACATCAATTCTCTTTTCTTCAAATCTCTCTTTCGAATCGCTCAGTGGAAGACTGGTAGCAGGACCATATCCACAGTGGATTCCCTATCCCCATTGGCACACACAAATCCCGCCGTCATCCAGGTAATCTACTGCTAAGATACAGGTTTCTTACCTGCAACATGAACAAACTCATGAGCTAAATCTCAGTAAGTTCAAACATAAATACATGACATATAAAAACTCTTACCATATAGTAACGAGCCTACCTGATACCAGCTGTGGCATCAGAGTAATCATAACATATATCGTAGCTCTGTCCCCAACTATGGTATCAGAGCATTAACAAACATATGGCATACATCATTCATCGCTATGAAACATACATACATATCATGGTAAGTGTACTTGACATCACATCATACTTCAAATTACTTACATTCCGTAAGCTTATTTCATAACACATCACATACTAGTATCATATACTAGTAGCAATGACATTCATACATACAAAATACTCATACCATGAATCACATAGATTCAAAATATCAAAAATACAATTTTCTATGAATAGTAGTATTCATATATGAATGGTAACTTTGACCACTATTCATCATGAACATTGACTTTGACCACAACACAGTATATCAGCAGTACATCAACCTCAATGTTAGTACTCTCACAAAACTGTCTTATGCTCAATTATGGCATAGTTTTAGTTTTAGGTAATTATCTTTATTTATGTTCTGGTTTTGAGCTCATGTTGACCGTACCATTTTAGTGCACATGACTGGGAGTGGTACATTAGTGCTGACCTCCACAGCCTTAATCTCATCATCATAGCCCTGAAGGCAAGTATACCTCCCCCGTACGGAAGGCTGGTACACTAAAAGTTGTTTCATTACCGACTTTTTAAAGTTCTAACCTGCTGACTTCATATTGCCCTGTGGTTAGGAATGGTTCACATTTTAATTTCATGTGAGTGAGTTTAATTAACCTCGCTTTGGTACCCGAAGCATAATTTATTATGTGTCTCATCTGTCAATAGTGCCCGTAGCACATTTCGTCTCTCTCTCTATTTTATCATAGTGCCCGTAGCACATATGTACCTAACTTATAATTAGTACATCAAAGTTAGCAATAATAATACTACATGTCGCAGACAAATGAATGTCTGAACTTACAACACATTGTACATAAACATAATAGTCATTCAAGTTGCAGACAATACAATATTTGAACTTATCACATATGACATTTAGACATAATAGTCTATTCATGTTGCAAATAGTTCAATGTAAGAACTGTAGGATAATAAATAGGTAAAAACGTATCAGAGTGGCGCAACGGAACAACAAAAATTTTCAGATCATTAAATATCTCATGATGCCATATACAATAAACCAACAACAATTAAAACTCATACCTCAAGGACGCCAATCTGCAGGAGGAGAATGACTGGAGGCTTCAACCAACTAGCCTTCTCTACTATTCTCCAATTCCCGAATGGCTGAGTGTGTGGGCACTCTGAACCTCGATCGGTATGCTAGCACTGCTAGTCTTCTTCCAACCACCCAGATCTCTAAAGAACTTTATTGTCACGATGAGCTGTGCAACAATAAGCCTGCTCACCTGAGAGTCTGTGGTCTAAGAGAACTGGAGTGGCATGACCTCTATTTATAGACCTACATGAGGTGATTCTCTGAATTCGAATTGGATTAGGAAAAGATATTCTCCCTTATCCATAACCATAAAATCTGAATTTTTCCATGGGAAAATCTCAACAATAAAATTTGGTTTTTTAAGGATAAATCCAATCCAAATCAAAACAAGATTTTAACTAGAATTTATCTCCCTTTTTCAACCAAGAAATCTGAAATTTCCTAGGAGATTTTCCTCCAAAAATTCGGCCACATTTAGGATAAGGGAGAATCAAAATTCCACTAGGATTTTCAAGCTTGAATCTTATCTCAACCTTATCCAAAATAACCGAATTTTCCTAGGAGATTTCCTCCATAATTTCGGCCACTTTTCAGGGAAGGAGAGAATCCAAATTCAACTAGGATTGAAACTTGAATTTTTCCCTTGAACCTTATCCACAAAAACCGAAATTCCATTGAGGATTATCCTCAAAAATTTCATCCACCTTTTGTTAGGATTTAGATTCAAAATTCAAGTAGGATTCTAACAAGATTATCCTCTCTAAATCCAACTCAAATTCGAATTTCAAACCTAGTGGATTTTCCACAACAAATTTGAATCCCACTTGGATTGTGATTTAAAATTTGAATTTCGAATTTCAAATTCAAATTTCAAATTTCAAATTTCAAATTTCAAAATCCACAAAACGGTTGTGTTTCAAATTCTTGTTCTCATGGATAATTTTCTACAACTCCAATCCAATCTCAAATAAAATCATGGCAACTTTATTTGGAGTTCGAATAATTGTGCACTCTATTATCCAAAACAAAATCTGAATCCAACCGGAGAGAATCTTGTCTACCATCCTAATCCTGTGTCATCACCATCCATGCATAATAAACTAGCCAATAGCATACACAAATCAATTTGCCAAACGTTAAGGAATTATGTGGAGCTAGTAGAGGGACTGATTGGACATATATAATCGGGCTCCCGCAAATCCATATGATCATCATTCTTTACCGAACAACTCAATCATATGATCACTAGTTTCAGAGTCACACCACTATAAACCTGAAACTGAACTCTCAATTATATACCGTATTACGTAAGCCTGTGACGAGCTACTATCCAATGACCTTGTCATATATGCAAAACCCTCATATGATATCCATGATCAGCCTTAGGTCAAAGTTCGTTTAATCCTACTGATCAGGCTATCTTAAAGTTCTATTATACTACCGAATTAAGAAAATGATTATTCACCATATGCGAATAAGAAGTCATCCGCCCAGCAGACGACCCAAGGCCTTGTCCATTTTCACATTCAGTATAATGCCTTTAAGAGGATACCTTTAACTCCTTAGAGTTATGATTCTGATATCTGCAAACAAACCCTTCATCGTATACAAGTCATGCACCCAACGAACCGGTCTATAAGCTTACTACCTTTGAGACGCTTTAGCCATTGGAACATCAAAGCACACAAGTCATATACATGAAGTAGTTCATTTACTCAGGATTAAGGTTATTGCATAATGAACGTCAAAAGCAGATTGATCCACTCATAGCAGACTACGTAGATCAATCACACTTTAGTCCCGGTCTAATATGTCACCACCAAGTAACATATCTATGTCTCTACTTGGGAGTCCAGCTCTAGACAGTCAAGATAAACCGTCCCTCCAAGGCTTTAGACAACATAATAGTCTTAACATGAGTTAGATGCTCGGTCTAACCCCATAGACTACAGACCATAGTTTAGACCGCTAACTTTAGAACATTGTCTTCTCACATACAAAAATCCATTGCATGCAATGTTCTAACAGTTTTAACACAAGCAGTCAGTGAGCCATATTTGCTTACATTTACTTTAACATGTAAATAAGATGAGGAAGATAGCAATGTAATGAATAACCTCTATGTATAATTTTATTATCCAGTTCAAAATGAATACATCAAAATGTCTCTAATACTGAGGGCATTTCCTAACAAGAACTTACTACATAAAACACATAATATATAACATGACCAGTCCATTTATGTTGTAGTCAATTAAATGCTCTAACTTACATATACTCTTACACGTATCTCCTTTCCCGGGTCCGTAGACGTTCCTTCATTGCGTCTAAATCAGGTTCCTATAACCGGAAAATCAACGGTTATTTTCAATCTTATTTCATATATAAAACTAAATAAAACGTAAAAATTCTATGTTTTATTTTCCGATCATGAACTTAGGGTCTAAAATCCCATTTTCCACTTTTCTGCTAACTTTTGACAAAATTACCATTTTACCCCTAACGTAATTTCTCACTTTTTTTCCCTCTTAATTCTTGAACCGGGCCTTAAAATTCTCAATTATGGCCTTAGGACAACATTTCTAGCCCTAACAGCCCTTTTTCCAACTTTTGAAAAAATGACCATTTTACCCCTAACTTTTGACAAAATGATCATTTTACCCTTATTTTACTTTTCTCACTGTAAACCCACTTTCCATTGGTCTAAAACCTAAATTTAGTCCTTAGAATATTATTTTAATTATTCTAAGATATTCACGGTCCTTTTTGAACTTTTTAGAAATTTTTGGTCAAAATAACCATTTTACCCCTGACGGGTCTTAGAACCGTATCGTTTTCGTTTTAATACTTAAACTGGAATTTATAAGTCCAAAAATCATGAAATAATTTTTCTTAGGCTTTACTAAATTTTTACGACATTATCTACCACAATTTCTTGGTTTAATATTCATCAATCATCGGGTGGCACTATTCCCACCCTAGGTCATTTATCCCCTTTTTCTTGGGCCTAGGTCACCAACAGGGCTCGGGTTTCCATCCCGACCATATTTCCCCTTCGATTCCTAAAATTCCCTTTGTGGCGTTTTAGAAATTTCGGCAGCATTTCTGCTTAATTTTTGGGTTCCCGGCGTTTAGGAAATGCCTCAAAACTATCTAACCAAATTTTAATATACCATGTACTATACCAGAGACCTATATTTTTACGGAAAACTCAATGTTTACGTAAAAATCTTCACATTCCCACACATTTTTTTATCCATCATTTTTGTCCATTTTTCTTACAATTTCACATAACAAAATACATAATTAATACGTAATCATTCCAAAACTTAATTTAGGGAATGAATCGACCGAAATCACTACCGAAATCGTCCCATCGGCGATCGAACAAACCGTTCGGTCTCAAGTGCACAAACTTTGTTTCTCTGTTCTTCGCTTTTGAAACTTCGTCTTGCAATTCTGACGCTGCGGATGTGTCCGAAACGTCGAAAATAGGCCAACGGGCCATTCTTCAATTTTTGGTCATCAGGTCACCGTTGACCGGCGTTGACCTCATTGACCGGTGTTGATGCAGTTTGGGCCAAGCTTGGTACCAAAACGTAGATCTCAATGAGAGGAACCCATTGGTGGTGTCAATTTCACCAATCGAGCCTCCTATCACCGGAATCGAACCCTCGAAAAATCGACGGCGACGGCGATGTCCGTTCTCTGCCGTGCCGGGTTTGTTGCCCAAAATTGGCTTGGGGTTTTTGCTCTACGCATCACTCTGACTCTTTTGGCACCAACCATGTCACTCAACTCTGTCGGAATCGACGAATTCCACGGCGGCTTCACGGTGGCGACGACACAATGTTGGGCGGCGCAATCTGACGACTGTTAAGCCAAAATGAAGCTTGGGTTTTGTTCTACTCTTCACCATGAGTGTTTTGGGACTGGAATCACCTTGATCGGAGGTCGGACAGCGGAGATACGGCGTCACGAAATTCTCGACTTTGACGGCATTCGGGCGGCACGTGTGGCATTCTCCGATGTCGGTTCCGTCGATTCGGCCCACAGTTGGACTCTGCTCGGCGAGAGCTTTCCAATGAGACCGGCGGTGTCGAAAATGGACACCCTTTTCGATGGTCAACTACTGTTCACCGACGGTGTGTGTGTGGGGGAGAAAATAAGATAAGGCAAAATTATGAGGGCCTTATTTGAAATATCCAATTTTTCACCCTTATATACACTTTTTTGTCCAAAATTTCAACATGAGCTATCCTAACTAATTTGGGCTTGCTAAACCCAAATATATCAGTTTTATTTCCATCCGAGATCATTTCGACCAGTTTCTGATACTGCGAATTCCTGGTCAAAAATTACATTTGTGCTTAATTAACTAATTTGAGCATTCTGATAGGCTATACTAACTAATTTGAGCATGTTGAACCCAAATTTATCAGTTTTATCTTCGTCCGAGGTCATCTTGACCAGTTTTCTGGTACTGCATATTTCCTGGTAAAATTTACTTTTTATGCTCAATTGACTAATTTGAGCATTCTGATCCCAAATATATAAGTTTTATATCAAGAAAAGGTCATCTTGACCATTTTCTTGATATCGCATATACCTTAGTCAAAAATAGCATTTTATGCTCAATTGACTATTTTGAGCATACTGATTCTAAATATATCAGTTTTATATCAAGAAAAGGTCATCTTGACCAATTTCTTGATACTGCACGTAACACACACGCACACACATATAACATCACGACCGTAACTCTTTCATCTTTTGGTGGACTTGTCTTACCACAAATCACCTTCTAGGGCTCTCGATACCATAATGGCACCGTTTATTCCTGTTTCGGTTCTGGGAAATTTTTCCACAACCAAATTTCACACCTTTAACATTGTCAGAACATTTTACCACGTTCTAAACAATATTAAATCATTCATTTCACATTTTAAACCTAAAAATCATTATATACATTCAATATACCTATTTTTCGAGAATTTTGAAATTTCTTGGTTGTCACAAAATCAATTTTGGGCAACAATACTGGGAAGACTGAGATCCAACCACCACCGCAGTCGCCAATTTTCGAGGGTCGATTTCCAGCGATAGGAGCCTCGATTGCTGAAATTGACACCACCAATGGGTTCCTCTCGTTGAGCTCTTGAATATGGTGGACACCTTTTTCATCACCGCCATTGTCAACCCTGGTCAACAGCGGGTCAACACTGGTCAATGACGGTCAACACTGGTTAGCGATGACCCGGTGACCAATAATTGAAGAATGGTCCATTGGCCTATTTTCGACGTTCCAGACACATCCGCTGCATCAGATTTGCAAACCAAAATTTCAAAAGTGAAGAACGATGATTTAACAATTGTGCAGTCGAGACCGAGTGGTTATTTTGATCGCCAATGGGAACAATTTGGTAGTAATTTTGATTCCTTTATTCCTCATATTATTATTGGAATAATTATGTATTAATTATGGATACTGACTTGAGGAATTGTACGAAAAAGGGATGAAATGTTGAAAAAGAAAATGTGAGAGAATGTCGATATTTTTACGTAAAAAGTTGAGCTTTTACGTAAAAATTAGGCCTCTGGTATAGTACGTGGTAGATTAGAATAGAATAGATGGTTTTGAGGCGTTTCCTAAACGTCGGGAAGCCAAAAACTAAGCAGAAATGCTGTCAAAATTTCTAAAACGACACAAATGGGTATTTTAGGAAACGAGGGGAAAAAATGTGGTTGGGATGGAAACTCGAATCCCCTCGGTGACCTAAACTCGGGAAAGAAAGATAGACGTTTTGAGGGTTAGTAAACCACCCATTAGAAATCCAGAAATGTAAAAAAAAAAAAAAAAATGACCCCTATGTCAGAATAGTGCCACCCGAGAGATGTGTCACGGCCCAATATTTAGACACGTGACACGGCAGCCAAATCATAATATCAACCCGAGATTTAAGGAAAACATTTATTACGAAAAAACGGGTCAACATTATAATTTAGCTAAGCCTAATTATTTATAAAGTAGCATCATAATCACAAAACAAAATAAAGTAGAAAGTACATACCTTTTAATGCAGAAATCAAACACAAAATCGGTTTTCAAAAGAAATTACCAACCATAAATATTCCCAAGCATAGAATTTAAATAACGTGAAATAAAGTCCAAACTTAATGTCTCATTACATCAGAACGAGAAACAGAAAGAAGAAGATGGAGAAAACGAACAGCATCATCCTCGGTAGAAACAGATAGCTCAACGATTTTCGGAACTGCTACCTCCCACACCTGGAAGTAGTCATTTTGAAATCACAAAGAAAAAGGGACGTGAGCGCTGGCTCATCAGGATAGAAACAAAGGTGGGTTAACAGATAACATTTAAAAATATGGCATAATATTCGTTTCCAAAAATAATCAACAATTTAAAAAAAAAAATACATGACATAATAATCATAACAAAAAAATAATCAACAATTTCGTGAAAAACATCTTTAATGCAAGTTTTATTCTGCTGAGGACTTAGCGTAGCTGCAATATACGTGCCCCAATATTAAAATAATAAATCATTAAAACAACCATCATATTATGAGTGAGGACTTTTCGTAGCTATAATATACGTGTCTCGAATTTGAATTATCCTAGATCATCTCGTTACGGTCTAAATAGGCCGAACGGCCCTGCGCAGGTTTAGGGACCTTCCCCCATGGCGTCAACTCTGGGACGCACGCATCATTTACAATGATCATGAACTAGAGCTCAATTATGTTCACCGGATTATTCAAAAGATGGTATTTACCAAGTTATATTATGCCATAAATCAAAACACGTTTTAAATTACACATTTAATACAAAACACTTTACATGCGTTTATTTCATCAAAAATAGTATAATAAATTCATAAACCGAAAAACAGCATGCCATCGATAAAACAGGGAAATTTAAAACACTTGACTACTCCCAGAAAAGGCTAGAACGTCCTACCTCGATTATCGCACAAACGTTACGATAACGTGATCCACAAATCTAGTAAGAACGTCAAATAAGTCCTATAATCACAACATATGATTAGTCTAGGTCTAGACATAATCATCCAATCATTTTAGTGTGCCACAAAAGATTTTAAAACGTTTAATAAACATTTGGGATTTAAAATTTGTGAAAAACTCTAAGTTAGGATATTTCTGGTCATGGGCAGACTGACCTAGGCTGATTGTAAAATCAATATCAATTCATTTTTAATCCCAAAAATTCTAAATTTTTAATATGTTAAACTAGACATCCGTAGCTTTAATTCCATATAATTTTTATAATTTTTAGACATCATTTGTTCATTCAACTAGGCCAAAAACCGAGGGTTGTTTTCAGGCATAAAAGTCTGGGTTTCAGTTTCGGTTCAAAACCTGGCAGTTCTGTCCCCCTATCTTAGAAAAATATTTTGACTGGGTAAACGAATGATTTTAGTTCTGAAATTTTTCAGGAATTTAGGAGACATCTTAAATTTAATTTTAGGCTCAAGAATCACTCAAAAATCGTTTTTAAAACTCAAGTTATGGCTGACACAAATTTACTGTTCATATGGTAATTTTCCAGATTTCCGTTTTTCTGTGTCCGAATTTCGATTAGCCTCAAACCAATTCAATTTTCATCCAAAGATCACGAAATTTTGTGTAAAACCTTATTTATATGTCATTAACACAACCCAAGAATCAAATTGACAAAATCATAAAATCTTACACATATGATAATAGGGTTTTTGAAAAGGGAATCAATGAGGCAAAATTTTAGGGTTTGAGAGAAAAATCACACCTTGTTTGTGCTGCCCTATTTTTGATGCTTGGTCTCCCTTTTGGCTGAATTTGTGTGATTTAAAACAGTATGGAAATAGTGGAGAAAACCATATAAATTTCGGATTTAAAATCAAAAGGAGAAGGAAGGAAAAATTTTGATTTCTCACCTTGTTTTTGTCTCAAAAGTTGTTGAATCTTTGAGCTGCCTTTTGGTAGGTTTTGTTTGCTGTTTTGGGTGTGTTTTGGGAGAGAAAATTCAGAGAGGGGAGAGGGGAAAGCTGGCCAAAATTTTGAGGGTGAAAGGAGGGGTGAATGAGTGTTAAAAGGGGGTTTTTATACTAGGTTTTTCTTTCCCTTTCTCTTCCTTGTTTGGCTGAAAATTTTAAGGGGCAAAAGGGAAATGTTTTTGTGCTGTTTTGAGGCTAGGGTTTTCTCTCTTATTTCCCCTTAAGTGGCCAAAAATTATCCCTTAGTTTTTAAGGAAAAATAATTTGAATTTTAATTGAGTTTTAACCTAGCTTTTAATTCAAATAAAATCTCCTTTATTTCCTACACTTTATGGCCGAATTTCTTCTTTATATCTAAGGAATGAAATTTGAATTTGAATCCTTCTTAGATTTGTGGAATTTAAATTTTAATTTAAAATCCCAAGTGATGGCCGAATGTTTTAAGGTTTTTTTTTTTTTAAGTTCAAATTGTTGACTTTTTTAGCGGAATTTGACTAGGAAACCAACCTAGGGTTACCAAAAGATTTTTAAATTAATTTTTGGCACACTAATTTTATTTAAATTATATATTGACCCTTAAATAAAACTTAAGGCGTCACAAATATCTACCACTAAAAATAGTTTCGTCCTCGAAACTTTAAGAATTACTCCACACTAAAGAAGAGAATAAGAATATGAATAACTTCTCATTTCATTAAGCGATCTTAATGCACCTTTCAAAATATATAGTGGTATATCTACCACTATGAATAGAGTAGGGTTACAAAACAAACTTAAGTCGACTCCAGTACATGTACTCTACTGCTTAGCGAACCATTCAGCATGGTTCTCGTGCATATCTTTCTCGGTTTCCCATGTGGCTTCCTCTTCACCATGGTTACTCCAAAGAACCTTCACCATGGGTATTGTTTTCGTTCTCAGCTGCTTGACCTTACGATCCAAAATCTTCACCGGAACCTCGACGTAAGAGACATCTGGTTGGATTTCTATATCATCCGTTGAAATGACTTCTGACTCTGTTCGTGCACTCTTCCTCAGCATCGATACATGGAAAACGTTGTGCACTCCCAAGGTGTCGGGTAACTTCAGCTCATATGCAACCTTACCAACTCTGCATACGATCTCGAAAGGTCCAATGTAACGTGGTGCTAGCTTCCCTTTAACTCCGAAACGAGAGATACCTTTCTTCGGTGAAACCTTTAGCAACACAAACTCTCCGACCTCGAACTCTAACAGCTTTCTGCGTTGATCAGCATAACTCTTCTGTCGACTCTGTGCTGTTAGAAGTCGTTGTTTGATGATGGCAATCTTCTCGTACTGGTCTAGGATCATCTCGGGTCCACCCACTAGTGCTTCCTGGTTGTCAACCCAATAGATGGGTGATCTACAAGGCTTTCCGTACAACGCTTCAAAGGGTGCCATTCCGATACTCGTTTGATAACTGTTATTGTATGCGAACTCTGCCATGTAGAGGTGTTTGCTCCATCCATCTCCAAGATCAAGAACGCAGGCACGTAGCATATCCTCGAGAATCTGTATGAGACGCTCCGACTGACCATCTGTCTGTGGATGAAAAGCGGTGCTAAAGTTCAGTTCCGTGCCTAGAGCTTCCTATAGACTTTGCCAAAAGCGAGCGTTGAAGCGCGTATCACGATCAGAAATAATCACCAAAGGAACTCCATGCAATCTGACTACGTTCCTCATGTAAAGCTCGGCTAGCTGGTTCCTGGTGCAAGTCGTCTTGAACGGGATGAAGTGTGTAGTCTTCGTGAGACGATCTACAACTACCCAGACTCCATTAGATCCATCCTGTGCTCTCGGTAAGCCGGTTAAGATGTCCATTCCTATACTATCCCACTTCCACCGAGGTATTGGAAGTGGTTAGAGCAGACCTGCGGGTCTCTCCCGTACTGCCTTTACTTTCTGACATGTCAAACAGTTGGCCACGAAGTTCTTCACATCTAACTTTATACCTCTCCACCAAAGTTGCCGTCTTAAGTTTTGATACATCTTGTTTCCACCTGGGTGCATGGCGAACCTCGACTGATGAAACTCTGACAAGATCTCCTATATAAGCTCTGGGATGTGTGGCATTGCTAAGCGACCTTGGTTGTAAAGAATTCCACTGGCGTCCATCGACCACTCTGCAACACGCTTTCCCTTTAATAATCTATCTCTAATGTCAACGAAACGTGTATCTGCCAACTGATTCTCCTTGATCCTCTGCACGTAGTCTGGTTCCATCACTAAGTTGTATAACACTGGGTGACCCTGAACTTCGCCAAAACAAACTTGATAAGCTGTGAGAACTCTGTCCTTTTCCCACTCATCTATCTGCATCGCCATTATAGAAGCATCATGATCAGTATTGGGAACTGCCTCTCTTTTCTTACTTAGTGCATCTGCAACCACGTTTGCTTTACCCGGATGGTACTCAACTTGGAAGTCGTAGTCTTGCATGTATTCTACCACCTTCTCTGACGCAGGTTAAGATCTTTCTGTGTAGCTAGGTATTTCAAACTCTTGTGATCTGAAAACAGTCTAAAACTGGCACCGTACAGATAACAACGCCAAATCTTAAGCGTAAACACTATTGCAGCTAACTCTAGATCGTGTGTAGGGTAGTTTCGTTCGTGTTGTTTCAACTATCGTGAGGCATAAGTGATAACTCGGTTCTGTTGCATCAAGACTGCTCCAAGACCTTGATGAGAAGCATCGGTGTAGACGTCATATACTTGATCCTGATTCGGAATGATAAGGATAGGTGCAGATGTCAAATGAATCTTTAACTCTTAGAAGACTGACTCACAGCTGTTGTCCAAACGAAAGGTATATCCTTCTTTGTCAGATTGGTGAGGGGAGCGGCGAGCTTGCTGAAGTCCTGTACAAAATGTCGATAATATCCTGCTAAGCCCAAGAAGCTTCGGATCTCTGGAACATTCTTCGGTCGTTCCCACTTAAGAATCGCTTCAACCTTGGATGGATCAACTGATATACCATCTCCTGAGATGATATGTCCGAGAAACTTAACCTCTGTCATCCAAAACTCACATTTTTCTTTCTTGGCGTACAACTGATGTTCACGAAGAGTCTGTAAAACTATACTGAGATGCCGTGCATGATCTTCATGAGTTCGGGAGTCGATGAGGATGTCGTCGATGAATACGATGACGAACTTATCAAGAAAAGGTCGGAAGACTCTATTCATCATATCCATGAAGGCTGCTGGCGCGTTTTTCAAACCAAAAGGCATTACTAAGAACTCGTAACTGCCATACCTTGTTCGGAACGCCGTCTTCGGGATATCCTCCTCTCTAACTCGAAGCTGATGATAACCGGATCTCAAATCAATCTTGGAGAAGAAACAAGCTCCACCCAACTGGTTGAACAAGTCATCTATGCATGGTAACGGATACTTATTTTTGATGGTCACACTATTGAGCTTTCTGTAGTCCACACAGAGACGTAGCGAACCGTCAGCTTTCTTCACAAAAAGGACTGATGAACCCCAAGGTGAGTTACTGTCTCGGATAAAGCCCAGCGATTTCAACTCATCCAGCTTCTTGCGCAACTCTTTCATCTCTAGAGGTGCCATACGATATGGAGCAGAAGCAAAAGGAGCTGTTCCAGGAACTAAGTCGATACGAAACTCTATTTCTAGATGAGGTGGTAAACCTGGAAGAGCTTTTGGAAAAACATCTGGAAAACTATCGATAACAGGTATAGGTTGGGTACTCTTTTCAGAACTGGATCCTTCTACCGCACACAAGGATAAGAAACAAAGAATACCTTGTCTACTCTTCGACACTAACCTCAGAGCAGATCTATCAACATCTGAAACTAAGCTTAACTGATAGGACACTACATGTCCGAAATCAGTTGTAAAGATAACGCGGCGATTACGACAATCAAGCATAATCCCATATCGGGAAAGCCAGTCATATCCCAGTATAACATCATAAGCAAACATAGGCATTACTACAAGTGATGCCTCCAAACAAACACCCCCAATATAAACATAGGCTTGACACCCATCACTAACGGTAGTCGTGCCCAACGGGGATTTCACACATAAGGGAGAGTCAAGATTTTGCAGTTTTAAACCAAGTGAACGAGCATAATGTTGGGCTATAAAAGAGTGTGTAGCTCCGGTGTCAAACAAAACATGTGCATATGTACCAAAGATAGGAATTATACCATCTAATGTAGTCGGTGTATGATCTATCTCCATGCTGTCAGCTCCAAGAGCATGTACCTGTGGTGCCTTACCACGAGTTTGAGCTGTATTCCCTATCTGATAGCCCATACTCTGACCCTGTGGTGGCGGTCTCTGATAACTCGGCACTGGGAACTGCTGTAGCGGTGTAGCATGTGGAGCATAAGGCGTAGTGTACTGGCTCATGCGCTGAGGCTGATAGGGAGCTGGAAGCTGAGGGCACTGTGACTGCAAAGACTGGGAAGTAATCTGTTGTCTCTGTGGAAGACCATTCTAATTCCGCTGATGATGATGTCTATGAGCATTGTCTCTCGACTGTCTCTTCGGGCAGACATTTCTTTTGTGGCTTTCATCACCACACTCGAAGCAGGTAATCACATTCACCCAACCCTGTCGTTATCCAGAGAACTGATGAGAACCCGATCCCTGAGACTGCTGGTTCTTCTGGTAAGGAGTCTGCGGCTTGTGTTGAGGCTTATTGTGGATTGGTCTAGACTTGTTTTTGTTACGAGCTTCAAGGAACTCCTTGTCGCCCTCCTCCACTGTCAACGCCTTAGCAACTATCTGCTGGTAGCTATCGCTGATCTGGAACGGTTGTACACCCCTCTTCACATAGAGGCTAAGCCCTTCTTCAAAGCGGAGACACTTAGTAGCTTCATCCAAAACCTGATTCTTCGCATACGGGGCCAACTCAGTGAACTTGGCTTCATATTCCCGCACTGACATAGACCCTTGCTTCAAACGGACGAACTCCCTAGCTTTTCTGTAGCGGAACTGAGCTGAAAAGAAACGCTCATGAAAACGCTCATGAAAACGCTCCTCGAAAACTGTCCAAGAAGACCTCTGCTCCTCTGTCAAACCATCCTTGATACTAGCCCACCAGGTAGAGGCTAGACCCACTAGCTTGTTGGAAGCAAACTCAACCCAAAACTCTGCGGGTGTGGCGGTCAACTTTAGCTGCTTAAGAATGGCATCAAACCAGTAGTCGGCATCCATCTCTATGCCCGTGCCGTCGAAAGTGGGTACGTGAAGCTTAAAGAAAAGAGTTAGGGCTGCCTGTTTAGGATGTATCATAGACTGGGTAGGTACTGCTCTAGAGGTAGGGTCGGTGGTAGGCGTTTGCTGAGGAGTCTGAGAAGAACTCCCCGCTCTCGGGGTCTCATTAGGAACAACATTGGCTACAGGAGTTGGGTTAGGTGTTCCAAAAGGCAAGACGGTGAGGAGAGCCTGTATCGCCGCCGTGAGATTCTGCATTGCCGTTAGCTGATCATTCGGTGTAGGAACCGCTGCATTCTGTCTCCCTTGAGGCTGCGTGTTCCCAGGGTTCTCTTCGTCGTTGCCTCTCTGCTGCCTCTGACTACGCGTGCCGGGACGAGCCATTTTGCTATATGAGATTGAAGGAAGAGGAAATCCTATAAGCTTCTAAGAGTAAGAAAACTATGCTTCGGTATTTTGAAAACGTTTTGATGAAAACCCTTTTGAAAACGTTTTGATGAAAAACCCTTTTGAAAACCTGGGCTGATACCATTATTTGTCACGGCCCAAAATTTAGACACGTAACACGGCAGCCAAATCATAATATCAACCCGAGATTTAAGGAAAACATTTATTACGAAAAAACAGGTCAACATTATAATTTAGCTAAGCCTAATTATTTATAAAGTAGCATCATAACCACAAAACAAAATAAAGTAGAAAGTAAATACCTTTTAATGCAGAAATCAAACACAAAATCGGTTTTCAAAAGAAATTACCAACCATAAATATTCCCAAGTATAGAATTTAAATAACGTGAAATAAAGTCCAAACTTAATGTCTCATTACATCAGAACGAGAAACAGAAAGAAGAAGATGGAGAAAACGAATAGCATCATCCTCGGTAGAAACGGATAGCTCAACGATTTTCGGAACTGCTACCTCCCGCACCTGGAAGTAGTCATTTTGAAATCACAAAGAAAAAGGGACGTGAGCGCTGGCTCAGTAGGACAGAAACAAAGGTGGGTTAACAGATAACATTTAAAAATATGGCATAATATTCGTTTCCAAAAATAATCAACAATTTAAAAAAAAATACATGACATAATAATCATAACAGAAAAATAATCAACAATTTCGTGAAAAACATCATTAATGTAAGTTTTATTCTGCTGAGGACTTAGCGTAGCTGCAATATACGTGCCCCAATATTAAAATAATAAATCATTAAAACAACCATCATATTATGAGTGAGGACTTGTCGTAGCTATAATATACGTGCCTCGAATTTGAATTATCCTAGATCATCTCGTTACGGTCTAAATAGGCCGAACGGCCCTGCGCAGGTTTAGGGACCTTCCCCCATGGTGTCAACTCTGGGACGCATACATCATTTACAATGATCATGAACTAGAGCTCAATTATGTTCACCGGATTATTCAAAAGATGGTATTTACCAAGTTATATTATGCCATAAATCAAAACACGTTTTAAAATACACATTTAATACAAAACACTTTGCATGCGTTTATTTCATCAAAAATAGTATAATAATTTCATAAACTGAAAAACAGCATGCCATCGATAAAACAGGGAAATTTAAAACACTTGACTACTCCCAGAAAAGGCTAGAACGTCCTACCTCGATTATCGCACAAACGTTACGATAACGTGATCCACAAATCTAGTAAGAACGTCAAATAAGTCCTATAATCACAACATATGATTAGTCTAGGTCTAGACATAATCATCCAATCATTTTAGTGTGCCACAAAAGATTTTAAAACGTTTAATAAACATTTGGGATTTAAAATTTGTGAAAAACTCTAAGTTAGGATATTTCTGGTCATGGGCAGACTGACCTAGGCTGATTGTAAAATCAATATCAATTCATTTTTAATCCCAAAAATTCTAAATTTTTAATATGTTAAACTAGACATCCATAGCTTTAATTCCATATAATTTTTATAATTTTTAGACATCATTTGTTCATTCAACTAGGCCAAAAACCGAGGGTTGTTTTCAGGCATAAAAGTCTGGGTTTCAGTTTCGGTTCAAAACCTGGCAATTCTATCCGCCTATTTTAGAAAAATATTTTGACTAGGTAAACGAATGATTTTAGTTCTGAAATTTTTCAGGCATTTAGGGGACATCTTAAATTTAATTTTAGACTCAAGAATCACTCAAAAATCGTTTTTAAAACTCAAGTTATGGCTGACAAAAATTTACTGTTCATATGGTAATTTTCCAGATTTCCGTTTTTCTGTGTCCGAATTTCGATTAGCCTCAAACCAATTCAATTTTCATCCAAAGATCACGAAATTTTGTGGAAAACCTTATTTATATGTCATTAACACAACCCAAGAATCAAATTGACAAAATCATAAAATCTTGCACATATGATAATAGGGTTTTTGAAAAGGGGATCAATGAGTCAAAATTTTAGGGTTTGAGAGAAAAATCACACCTTGTTTGTGCTGCCCTATTTTTGATGCTTGGTCTCCCTTTTGGCTGAATTTGTGTGAGTATTGGAGTCTTCAAAACAGTATGGAAATAGTGGAGAAAACCATATAAATTTCGGATTTAAAATCAAAAGGAGAAGGAAGGAAAAAGTTTGATTTCTCACCTTGTTTTTGTCTCAAAATTTGTTGAATCTTTGAGCTGCCTTTTGGTAGGTTTTGTTTGCTGTTTTGGGTGTGTTTTGGGAGGGAAAATTCAGAGAGGGGAGAGGGGAAAGCTGGCCGAAATTTTGAGGGTGAAAGGAGGGGTGAATGAGAGTTAAAAGGTGGTTTTTATACTAGGTTTTTCTTTCCCTTTCTCTTCCTTGTTTGGCTGAAAATTTTAAGGGGCAAAAGGGAAAGTTTTTGTGCTGTTTTGAGGCTAGGGTTTTCTCTCTTATTTGCCCTTAAGTGGCCGAAAATTATCCCTTAGTTTTTAAGGAAAAATAATTTGAATTTTAATTGAGTTTTAACCTAGCTTTTAATTCAAATAAAATCTCCTTTATTTCCTACACTTTATGGCCGAATTTCTTCTTTATATCTAAGGAATGAAATTTGAATTTGAATCCTTCTTAGATTTGTGGAATTTAAATTTTAATTTAAAATCCCAAGTGATGGCCGAATGTTTTAGGGTTTTTTTTTTTTAAGTTCAAATTGTTTACTTTTTGAGCGGAATTTGACTAGGAAACGAACCTAGGGTTTCCAAAAGATTTTTAAATTAATTTTTGGCACACTAATTTTATTTAAATTATATATTGACCCTTAAATAAAATTTAAGACGTCACAGGATGGGTGCGAGCTAAGTGTAGAATTTGGGGTGATTATATCTGTAAAGTTAACCCAATAGGCTAAACGGTTAATATGCGCGGTATACAGTCAGTTGGCTAGTCTGTTAACCAGTCAAGGATCGAGTTTGAATGGGATAGTGAGAGACAGTGATTAATTTGACAAGTAGACAAATTAATTAAGCACGATTAGAAATTAAATATAAAATTCCCAAAGTAGAGCAGTAGGGTACCGATAGACATGGGTACCACATAACGATGGATTTATTAGTCACTAACGATAGAGTGACTTAAGAGCGACGTTAATTAATTTATTGGGCAAATAAATTAATTAACCACGATTAGATAATCCAACTCTCAAGAGGAGGGCAATTAGTACCGATGAGGATTGGTATCACCTAACGATAGAATGGCCTAAGAGCGACATTAATTAATTTATTGGGCAAATAAATTAATTATCCATGATTAGACAATCAAACTCTCAGGAGGAGGGCAATTAGTACCGATAAGGATCGGTACCACATAACGATAAAGTTTTTATTAGTCACTAATGACCACAGTGACCTAAGAGCGAATGTTAACAAAATGCATTATGATTACAGAGAGGTACCTATATTGTGGTGAAGGCGAGAGTATAAACTGTCCGCTAACAGGTAAGTACAACTCCGCCTACAGCATGAATAAAATAAATTTGAAATGATGGTTTTACACTATGTTAAGTATGCCTAACATGCATATGATGATGCACAGCATACATAAGAGTGTATAGTTTCACAATCGAGTAGATTGATTAAAAAACAAGTTTGAGGCTGTACATCCCGATCACTGTTAGGAAATGCCCTAAGTATTAGAGACATTTTGATGTATTCATTTTGAACTGGATAATAAAATTATACATAGAGGTTATTCATTACATTGCTATCTGTCCTCGTCTAATTTACATGTTAAAGTAAATGTAAGCAAATATGGCTCACTGACTGCTTGTGTTAAAAACTGTTAGAACGTTGTATGCAATGGATTTTTGTATGCGAGAAGACAATGTTCTAAAGTTAGCGGTCTAAACTATGGTCTGTAGTCTATGGGGTTAGACAGAGCATCTAACTCATGTTAAGACTATTATGTTGTCTAAAGCCTTAGAGGGGACGGTTTGTCTTGACTGTCTGGAGCTAGACTCCCAAGTAGAGACATAGATATGTTGCTTGGAGGTGACATATTAGACCGGGACTAAAGCGTGATTGATCTACGTAGTCCGCTATGAGTGGATCAATCTGCTTTTGACGTTTATTGTGCAATAACCTTAATCCTGAGTAAAAAATGAACTTCTTCATGTATATAACTTGTGTACTTTGATGTTCCAATGGCTAAAGCGTCTCAGAGGTAGTAAGCTTATAGACCGGTTCGTTGGGTGCATGACTTGTATACGATGAAGGGTTTGTTTGCAGATATCGGAATCATAGCTCTGAGGAGTTAAAGGTATCCTCTTAAAGGCATTATACTGAATGTGAAAATGGACAAGGCCTTGGGTCGTCTACTGGGCAAATGACTTCTTATTCACATATGGTGAATAATCATTTTCTTGATTCGGTAGTATAATGGAACTTTAAGATAGCATGATCAGTAGGATTAAACGGACTTTGACCTAAGGCTGATCATGGATGTCATATGAGGGTTTTGCATATATGACAAGGTCATTGGATAGTAGCCCGTCACAGGCTTACGTAATACAGTATATAATTGAGAGTTCAGTTTCAGGTTTATAGTAGTGTGACTCTGAAACTAGTGATTATATGATTGAGTTGTTCGGTAAAGAATGATGATCATATGGAATCACGGGAGCCCGATTATATATGTCCAATCAGTCCCTCTACTAGCTCCACATAATTCCTTAACGTTTGGCAAATTGATTTGTGTATGCTATTTGCTAGTTTATTATGCATAGACGGTGATGACACAAGATTAGGATGATAGACAAGATTCTCTCCGGTTGGATTCAGATTTTGTTTTGGATAATAGAGTACACAATTATTCGAACTCCAAATAAAGTTGCCATGATTTTATTTGAGATTGGATTGGAGTTGTAGAAAATTATCCATGAGAACAAGAATATGAAACACAACCGTTTTGTGGAATTTGAAATTTGAATTTTGAAATTTGAAATTTGAAATTTGAAATTTGAAATTTGAAATTTGAATTTTGAATTTGAAATTTGAATTTGAAATTCAAATTTGAAATTTGAATTTGAAATTTAAATTTGAAATTTGAATTTTGAATTTTGAATTTGAAATTTGAATTTGAAATTTGAAATTCAAATTTTGAATCACAGTCCAAGTAGGATTCGAATTTGTTGTGAAAAATCCACAAGGTTTGAAATTCGAATTTGAGTTGGATTTGGAGAGGATAATCTTGTTAGAATCCTACTTGAATTTTGAATCCAAATCCCAACAAAAGTGGACGAAAATTTTGAGGATAATCCTCAAGGAAATTTCAGATTTTTGTGGATAAGATTCAAGGGAAAATTCAAGTTTCAATCCTAGTTGAATTTGGATTCTCACCTTCCTTGAAAAGTGGCCGAAATTAGGGAGAAAATCTCCTAGGAAATTCGGTTATTTTTGGATAAGGTTGAGATAAGATTCAAGCTTGAAAATCCTAGTGAAATTTTTGATTCTCCCTTATCCATAATGGCCGAAATCTTTAGGAGAGATTCTCCTTCAAATTTTCGGATTTTTTGGGTTGAAAAAGGGAGGTAAAATTCTAGTTAAAATCTTGTTTAGATTTGGATTGGATTTATCCTAAGAAAACCGAATTTTTTGTTGAGATTCTCCCTTGGAAAAATTCGGATTTTATGGATATAGATAAGGGAAAATATCTTTTCCTAATCCAATTCAAATTCAGAGAATCACCTCATGCAGGTCTATAAATAGAGGTCCTACCACTCCAGTTCTCTCAGACCACAGACTCTCAGGTGAGTAGGCTTATTGTTGCACAGCTCATCGTGACAATAAAGTTCTTTAGAGATCTGGGTGGTCGGAAGAAGACTAGCAGTGCTAGCATACCGATCGAGGTTCAGAGTGCCCACACACTCAGTCATTCGGGAATTGGAGAATAGTAGAGAAGGCTAGTTGGTTGAAGCCTCCGGTCATTCTCCTCCTGCAAGATTGGCGTCTTTGAGGTATGAGTTTTAATTGTTGTTGATTTATTGTACATGGCATCATGAGATATTTAACGATCTAAAAATTTTTATTGTTCCGCTGCGCCACTCTGATACGTTTTTACCGATTTATTTTCCTACAATAACGTAAGATTAAGGATACTTAGAGAAGCATATAGCTAGAGAAGATAAACAAGATGAAAATTTAGTAAGTGTGTCGTACCGGTCTCTCCAGCTGCAGAGGTTTTCCAAGTTAAAGTAATTTAAAGCAGAAAGTTAAGCATCCGTTGATGGCTCTCCAGCTTTTTGACCACGAGCATTACCGATGGTCTGCGCACACACGATACTGACACAGGGCCCTCAGCAGAGTAAAGAAAAGATGATAAATAATGAAGCATAATATGAGCATAATCGGATCATGCATTGTTACGATATGGCTTAGTTATAGTTTAGCATGCTTTTAGTTACAGTAGACATGCATCAATACACAATGTATTTGTTATGCACATAATATGAAAAGTTTTATGTGTAATGACATGATATGTGATAACATGATATGTGATATGTGGTATTTGTTGATACTTGATATGGTTATATGATTTTAAGTATATACTATGTTTTTAAACATGCTTTGTGGTTAACATGTTGTACTTACTGGGCATAAAGCTCACGGTGTGTGTTCATGGATGTGAGGGTGAGGTTATGGATGCACTACGAGTATTCTTCCACATAGTTTATGTAATAAGTCTTTTTTAATAGTAATCATCAAATAGAATCTTTGAATAGTAATGGTTAAATAGTATTTTTGAATAGTAATAGTTAAATATATTTTTGAATAGTAATAGTTAAATAGCATATTTGGAATAGCATTTAATTAAATAGTCAGTATAAGTATGTATGTATAATTGAAATCCCTATGTTTTCAGATTCCGCATTTTAATAGTATACAACGTGAATAGTAAATACATACGCGTAAAAAAAAATCCCTAAAATTCTGATATCTAAACAAGTAAGTTTAAGTATTAGTTTTAAAGAAAAAAATCAAGTATCAGTTTTAAAGTAAAAGTTAAAGAATTAGTTTTTAGTTACGGTTCGGGCCACTAAAGGCACGGGACATCACATCGCACATCGCAAGCCCTCATGATATACTTCATTCAGTGTAGCTAGTTCCTCAATTTGGTTGGGTAAGGTTTCCCATCTTATGTAGGTGGATGACATGCATAAAATGCCCTGACAACCCTAACTGTTACTCGAGCTCCCACCTGACCTCTCATCATGACTTGATGGACCTCTCTATCTACTAGAGGCGGCTCAACGACTCGCGGTTGTTGGCTTGGTCTCCTTTGTGGCAGTGGTACCGGTGGTCTTGTCCAAACCATAGGTGGTCGAACCGGTTGCTGGGGTCGTGGAATCGATGATCTATCCATAACGTTGGCTATCCAAAAAGTAAACACGCTTACCAATGTAATTTCTTATAAAGGATAGGACAGTAACTAAATAAAATAATAACTTATTTGGACTCTACAGAGGCAGATACTTGAGATGTCATGAAAGGTTGATGAAAGAATTGTAGGAAAAATCGATAAAAATTACATAGTGAAATTACAAAAATATTTTAAGACTAACAATAATAAACTTATACCTTCAGAGGACACCAAGGATGTAGGAGGAGAATGACCGGAGCGCTTCAACCATATAGCCTTCTCTAGTATTCTTCAATTCTTGGATGGCACAGTGTGTGAGCACTCGGATCCTTGATCGGTATACTAGCACTGCTAGTCTTCTTCCGATCACCCAGATCTCTAAAGAACTTATTATTACGGTGAGTTGTGCAATAATAAGCCTACTCACCTGAGAGTTTGTAGTCTAAGAGAACTAGAGTGGTAGGACCCATATTTATAGACTTGCATAACATGGTCCCTTGAATTTAAATTGGACTAAGAGAAGATTTTCTCCCCTTCTTCCACACAAAATCCGAATGCACCATAGGCCAAAAACATGGGAAGATTCGGCCACCCTAGCAAGATTTTGTATTCAAAATTTAAGTAGGATTTTAACTTGAATTTTATCTCCTCATTAATCCACTAAAACTAAATTTCCCTTAGGCTAAGAATCATGGCCAGATTTGGCCATCCTAGTGTGAGGAAAATCAAAATTCAAATAGGATTGTGACTTGAATTCTCCTTAATCCTTATCTATAAAAACTGAATTTATCAAGGGGAGATTTCCTTTCAACAAACTCAGCCACATTAGGAGAGATTAGGATTCAAAATTCAAGTAGGATACAAACAAGATCTTCCTCTCCCTTATCCATAAGAAAACTGAATTCTTCAAGTGAATTTATCCACAACAAATTCGGTTACCACTTGGATTTGTGATTCAAAATTTGAATTCAAATTTCAAAAATTCAAACTTCAAATACAAATTTCAAATTTAAATTTTAAATTCAAATTTCAAATTTCAAATTTCAAATTTAAATTTCAAATTCAAATATCAAATTTCAAATTTAAATTTCAAATTCAAATTTCAAACTCCATAAAAAACCTGAATTTCAAATTTTGCTCTCATGGATAATTTTCCATGACTCCAATTCAAATTCAAATAAAATCATGACAATTTTATTTGGAATTCAAATAATTGTATAATCTCTTATCCAAAACAAAATACAAATTCAATTAGGAGAGATGTCTTGTCATTCATCCTATATCCATTCAAGACTATAAGCCAGCTAGTATACATCGATCAATTTGCCATCCGTTAAGGAATTATGTGGAACTCATAGAAGGACCACTTGGACATATAAAATCAAGCTCCCGTGAATCCATATGATCATTATTTTGAACCGAATAGCTCAATCATATGATCACTATTTCAGAGTCACACCACTATAAACCTGAAACTGAACTCCCAATTATATATAGTATTATGAAAGCCTGTGACATGCTATTGTCCAATGACCTTGTCATGTATGCAAAACCCTCATATGATATCCATGATCAGCCTTAGGTCAAAGTCCGTTCAACCTACTGATCAAGCTATCTTAAAGTTCCATTATACTACCGAAGAAGAAAATGATTATTCACCATGTATGAATAAAAAGTCATCCGCTTAGCAGATGACCCAAGGCCTTGTCCATTTTCAAATCCAGTATAATGCCTCTAAGAGGATACCCTCAACTCCTTATTAGAGCTATGATTCCAATATCTATAAACAAACCCTCCATTATATACAAGTCATGTACCCAACAAACTGGTCTATAAGTTTACTACCTCTGAGACGCTTTAGCCATTGGAACATCAAAATACATAAGTCATATACATGAAGTAGTTCATTTACCCAGGATTAAGGTTATTGCATAATGAACATCAAAAGCAGATTGATCCACTCATAGCAGACTATGCAGATCAATCACGTTTTAGTCACGGTCCAATACGTCATTACCAAGCAATATATCTATATCTCTATTCAATAGTCTATGCTTCGGACAGTCAAGACAAACTGTCCCTACCATGGCTTTAGATAATATAATAGTCTTAACATGAGTTAGGTGCTCGGTCTAACTCCATAGACAACGGACCTTAATTTTGACTACTTACTTTAGAACATTGTCTTCTCGCATACAAAAGTCCATTGCATGCAATATTCTAGCAGTTTAAAACAAGCAGCCAGTGAACCATATTTGCTTACATTCACTTTGACATGTAAATAGAATGAGGACAAACAGCAATGTAATGAATAACATCTAAATATGAATTTATTATCCAATTCAAAATAAATGAAATACATTAAAATGTCTTTCATGCTTAGGGCGTATCCTAATAAGAATCACTACTTTGATACCAAATTGCCGACGACCTAGCTTGCTTATGCATCATAGTCTTACTCCCTAATTTAAGGATCCATATTTGAAAAAAAAAAACAATAGAAATTTTTTTTTGTAGCTTAATAAAAATATAAGTTTTTGAAAACACATCCGTATATATATATTTTTGAAAAGGGCTTTGTTATGCCAAAAAACATTTTCTAAGTTAGACAATCTCTATCATAAAAACCCCCAATTTAATAACTAGTTTGTTCCTTTCAAAATGTTTCATAATCCATAAGATATATAAGTTCTTGTTTTTTTTAAATACTTTATAGATATAAACATGCATTCATACTTGTCTGATTTTCCTTTACGTAACATATACATTTCTTTGCAGTGGGGAAAAACATAGCGAAACCCTTCCTTATCAATGACATCCTGAGAATCTGTCTTCTAGCCCATTAGTTACATCTTTTAGCATGTAGACTGCTTACCTATGTTACCCACACCACGACCAGACATGTCAGCTAAAACTTAGTAAGTACAAACATACACATAGAACATTGCACATGCATGTCAACTTATGTCAGTCTCATTATGCTTACTTATCTTTCACTCTCTCGTTTTTATTATTATTTCTTTCTTTCATATCATTCTATTTTTCTCATTACTTTACTTTATTTTACTTTAGTTTCACTTGTGGACCTCGTCGATGGTTATACTTAATGTGTGTAGACCAATGAAGGGAGGGGGAGCGACCCACCAACCTTAACCTCACGGCCAAACTTTAACCTTTAACCTTTAACTACCTCACCTTGTATGGAGGTAGTGTCTCACCGTAGTGGAAGCCAAAAACGTGAAACCTCACCTTATACAAAGGTTGGTACACCAATATTTACATCTTCAATCTTATTATCTTACTTGTTATTATCTTTCTTTACTTTAACTTATCATTCTTTCTGACTCCGTGAATGTGCTAAAATGTCATGTCACAAATGCACAAATTTTATAAAATGCATTGTTAGAAACTTCTTTATCATTTCCTAAAGCATTTCTTATATGAACATTTCATAAAACATTTCTTTCATAATATTTCATCAAACATTTCTTTCATGAACATCTCATTCGAAAACATATCATAACATCACATCATAGCATTGTTTCATGAAATATTCATATGGCAAGTTAGTTCGTGGGTAGATAGGTAAATGTCTGTACTTACAGTATTTGAGCTAATGTGAGCTTCCTTGGGTCCTCTACATATCCTTTTCTGTCACTTGTCGGGTTTCCTATAACCGAGATAATCAATGATCACTTTCAATGTTTATTTCATACTTAAAACTTAACAATTACATAAAAATTCTAAGTTCAATTCCTAATTATGAACTTAGGAGTTTAATGTCCCATTCTTAACTTTTTCCGCTAATTTTTAGCAAAATGACCATTTTGCCCCTAGCAGGTTTTTCATTTATAAACATTTCATTTCTTACGTTTTATTCCAACTATCAGTCTTCAACCATCTTAAACATAACCATCTATCATCCCAAATATTTCATTATAGTGTCATTTACAGTAATTTTTTACTATTCATCATTTTGATGCCTAAGTTGTTTCTTTTCCTTTTTCTAATGTTTTGAGATCCTGAATGGACATTTTATTGGTCCTTAAAACATCTGTCTTTCTTTTCTTGTACTAAAATCATCGAAGCTCAGGTATCATCATTTCCAAAAATACCCCTAGGTGTAAAACTATAGTCAGATAGCATTTTCGCTTCCTTTTTCACATATTCGGCATACCCTTGATGCCATTAATCTATAAACCTGCCAATTACTATACCAAAGGCTTTATTTTACATAAAAGTTCAAAACTTTTCACATAAAATTTTTACATAGACATATTTTCCTCAATGCTATAATCCATTGTTTTCCACTCAACAACTTGTTCCACACAAAGTTTAACCCATGGTTTTACTATTCATGTTCAAGATTAAAATTTTTTTTCACTAAACTTGTTTTTCACAAGCCTAACCCTTGGATGTTTATATGTCTTCCATAGATAAAATTCAAATTTCAATCTTCCAAACATTTTGTGGCGCCCGACAGTTTCGGTGCCATCACTGTCAGGCTCTGTAGCCGACTGTGACGGACCGTTGTCTCAAAGGGCTGTTGTTATCCTACTTTTACTTTTAAACCCTCGTTATTTTGGAGCACTTTTTTTTAAACTTCTCTCTCAAAGTATTATATTGTTTTTTCCATTGAAACTACTTAATAACTAAAACTTTACTATGCTTGTCTTTTTGGAAGTACAAACATAATTTATATAAATATATAATTTAATTCTTTATACAAAATACATCTTTTCTTTCTTCAATCTTCTCTCAAAAAGCTCAGCAGAAGACAGGTAGCAAGACTATATTCATAGTAGATTCCCTATACCTTTGGCACACGCAGATCCCACCATCATCTGTGGCAATCTACTAGACAAGTTTCTTGCCTGTAACATGAAAATACTGGTGAGCTACAGGCTCAGTAAGTTCAAACATAAATATTAGAAATCATATAGATTCTAAATCATGAATATTAACCTTTACCATAAATAGTACTATTTATCATGAATAGTAATTTTGACGTTGATCGTGAATAGTAACATTAACTTTGATCGAGTACTATTCATGTTGACTTTGACCGAGAACACTATACGTAAAGTTAGTGCATGTTATGCTCGATTATGCTTTCTTATGGCTTTCCTTTCAATTTTTGGTCATTATCTTCTTTATGTTCTAGTTTTTGGCCCCATCATCGACCGTACCGTTATGCGCACTGACTGGGAGGGACTCTAGGGAGCTACCCACTGGCCACTCCTCCATAGTCTGTGATGGCTCGAAGCCATTATCCTCATATGAAACAAAACCCTCACCATACTAGAGGCCGGTACGCCATCTTTAGTTTTATTATCATCTTTCTTAGGGTTCCAACCGAGTGGCATTATCATCACCTAATGGTTAGGAACACTTTTGTAAGGACCCCCATATTCATGTAACCTAAATTCTATATAATGAGAAATTGAGCAATGAATTTGGGTTAGTTTGATATCTTTTCATGCAAATTTGAAGAACACGGTCGGGTACATGGCCGTGTAAGAAGCCATGTACCGATCGGAATGTTTATGTGAGAGAGGCCGTATGAGTGAACATGGCCGTGTAGTGTGACACGGTCAGGTACACAGCTGTGTAAGTGGCCGTGTACCACTCGGATTGATAAACATGTAAAAGGCCGTGTTTCAGGACGTGGCCGTGTTGAGCAATCTCGACAGAAACACGCCCGTGTCTAGAGTATGTGCGCCCGTGTTGCCCTGTACATGCTCGTGTAGGAGGCAATCTAGAAGGCTGTGTAATGAGTAAAGAGCCACTATGTAGACCCTCAAAATGCATGAAACCTAGTTATTATGTAATGAGTAATTATGTTGAAAAATACAGTGTGATTTCCAGTTGAATAGACTAAACAGGTACGGTACTATTTATTACTATTCATACAGTGAAAGAGGGTAAACGACAGTGGATCCGATCCACCCTATTGTGTGTATAAGTGTATGAAATACACAGCATTAGGAAACTGGTCTAGATGGCCATTTCCAGACACAAGATTGGTGAACAAATCACCACAACGCTCGGACCAAACGTCTGAGCATAATAGCGATAGAAACCCTAGTAGGGTACAATACTGAAAAAATGGTCTAGATGACCTCTTATCGTTTAGAAACTGATAAAATCGGAGTCAGCACGCTCAGACTAGTCAGTTAGAAAAGAAAGCAATGAATAGTAAATAGTGAAAAATGCAGTGTCAAGTTACCGGCTAAGACGGCTTTAATTTGACTAAAAACTGATATATTCATAGTCAGCAGGCCTAATTTGGTCAATTAAGCACAAACTGTGAATTTTTGTTTGAGAGATAAGCACTATCGGGAAGAGGGTCAAGATGACCTTATCGGGCACCTGACATGTTTTTCGAGGTGGGTTCACACAGATCCCAAAAACTGGTTTAGATGACCCCAAACGGACGTAAAACTGATAAAATTGAAATCAACATGTCTGAATTAGTCAAGAGAGACTGTGTTGAAAATTTCACGTTGAAACACCTCGGTATGCGTGCGCAAGTACAACACAGTGTAGACATAACCACAATATAGGAAATAAATAGTAAATTAGTGTAGAATGGGCTCTTAGATAGTATAAACCAACTAGAGATCATCAATGTAAAAATCGGATTCAAAAAATCTGATTTCCGGATGAAAATAAGAACACTGCTGAGAAAGGATCGAAAACCACAGTAGAAAACTGGACTGCGAATAGAGCCAACACAGATGAATTTTTGGCTACAAAAACCATAGGTCTTTAGCTCAAAACTAGCTATTTTCAGCTGCTAAAAACTCCAAAAAGCATGAATAAAAAAATGGGGCAAGTATGACACAAATATATTAAACAATGTCACACCATTCCATCACCTTTCTTTCAACCCATCTTTTTTTACCCTCCCCCTTAAATGGCCACAGGTCTCCTCGGTTTTTGAAGGCTGAATAGGGTAGATTTTTATCCCCAAATTTGGTTAGGAAAAGCTTGATTAAGTGAGCTTAGGTTTGGTTAATGTTTACTTAAGTTTGCTATAAAAGGGTGGCCATACCTTAAACTTTGGTTTCTTCATTTTCACACCTCAAAAAAATTTCAACTCTCTCTCTCTCACTTTCCTCTAGCTACTACCAACTGCTCTAGCCCCCAAAATCGTCCATTTCTTAAGTCCGAAACACAGCCAAAAGTTACCAAAAAATCAGCCCCCACAAGCTTGAGCCAGGAGGATTTATTCCAAGCCATTCTAAGTCCATCCAAGGGTGAGTTTTTGAAACAAATCTTTGTGGTTTTTGGTTATTGTCTTAAGTTGATATTGAGAGAAATTTTTGTAGTGTCTTGCAATCACAAACGACCCCTTTCTCACCAAGAATCACACGCCCATTTTGGTTATCAAGCCTTGGTTCAAAATCGTGCTTGGTTCAAAGCATAAAGGTAATAACTCAAAACCCTACCTTTGGTGGTTTAGTAATTTTAAGATTTTGATGAAGAAATTTATGTGTATTTGTTTATCCACATGGGTTGTAATAAGTTTATTTTGAGACCTTAAGTTTCCATTTTTAAGTTTGTGATTGTGTGGTTATGTTTACAATTTTTATGAATGGTTATAAGTATGTATGATGCAATGAATGTTTAGGAAGTGGCTGGACCCAAATCTATCCCTAGGAAATAGCCACGGATTTTGGCCATTTTAACACCTTAGGGTCTGATTTAACCCCTTAGGGTCTGAATTTGGGATTTGGTAAAACACAAAGTTTTAAGGAAATTTCGATACGGTCGTTTTTGCATCAAAAAGGTTTTGGCCAAAAACGACACTACGATTAGTTTTTCGAGTGGGACTAAAAAGTCTGAACCCAGAATTAGTCTCGGGTTTTGTTAAAAATGGATTACTTAGAGTCCCAACCGGACTTTGGGCTCAATGAAATTGTAGAACACGTCAAAACCTTTAAGATGACCCATGCGTGTTTTAAAAATTTAGCCGTTTCAGACCTCAAACAGAGCCATTTTTAAAATGACGTAAAACTAGAACTTTTTGTAAAAACTAAGCACATTGGCCATGGGTTCAATGAGTTTAGGAGCCATTAGAGTTAGAATTGAGCTCTGAGGTGAATATGAGAATTGTTCATCTTGTCGAGGACGAAAAATTTCATGTTCGCCAATTTCACAAACAAAGTCGTTTCAATCAAGTTTTAAAATAGTTTTTGAAAGTGGTTCAAAAACCACCTTTAAAATACAACTCCTAAAATGTATTTTTGACTCCTTAAAAATAAAAATGGTTTTCATAAAAACGTCCCCCACCTTCCAACGGGGTGGCAAGGGGATGGTTTCAAAAAAAGAATTTTTCCCAAAAATATTATAAGTCAACCAAAACAATTGTTCAAAGTAAAATAGTGTGGGTAGCCTGGTAGGCTACCACACCAAACAAGCCATAGTAGCCCAGTAGGCTACCACACCGAACAAGCAATAGTGGCCCAGTAGGCCACCACACCAAATAGGCAAAGTAACCTGGCTGGTTAATACACCAAGTTTACACATAGCAACCCAGTAGGCTACATGGTTAACAACACGCGAGGTAACCGGTCAGTTGACTGGTCGGCAGCCAGTCAAGGACTGTGTTTGAACAACATTGTGAGGACCGATGATTAATCTGTCAAGAAGACAATTAATCAAACACAATAGAAGTTAGGTGCCAAATCCCCAAAGTAGGCCAATAGGGTACCGTTGGAAGTTAGGTGACCTCGAGCGTTACCGTTGGTCTGCGTGCACACGGTACTGACACACAGGCCCTAAGTAGACAAAAGAAGAAAAAGAGCATTGAGGCATAATTGAACATAACCTGACCATGCATTGTTCATGATATAATTCACTATGCTTCTAGATCCAGTAAGATGCATTCAGTACATGAGGAATCTGCTAGGCATATAAAGTATTACATTCGATGATATGATATGTATGATCTACTATGTGCTATGTTAAGTGGTATATATTGATGTCTTGGATGCTTATATGATTTTAAGTATATACTACAATGCATGGTCAGTGGTAACCTGACCATGCATTGTTCATGATATAATTCACTATGCTTCTAGATCCAGTAAGATGCATTCAGTACATGAGGAATCTGCTAGGCATATAAAGTATTACATTCGATGATATGATATGTATGATCTACTATGTGCTATGTTAAGTGGTATATATTGATGTCTTGGATGCTTATATGATTTTAAGTATATACTACATTTTAAACATGTTTTGCAGTTAACATATTGTACTTAATAGGCGTAAAGCTCACGGAGTGTGTTCATGTTATAGGTAAGCGTCCTATGGCTTAATCATCTATGGATGATGATGGCGGTGGAGGTAGATGTGAGGCAAGGTTGTGGACACACCGCAAGTATTCTTTCGCATAGTTTTTGAGTAACAGTATAATTTAGAATAGTAAATATAATATATATAAATAGTATTTTTGAATAGTACACGTATGTGTGTATGTATGATTGAGACCCCTGTGTTTTAGATTCTATTTTTTTTAATAGTATACATATGTGAATAGTAAATATGTACGCTTATAAAAAAAATCCCTAAATTTATGATGTCATATTAAGTAAGTATTAATAGTTTGCAAGAAAGTATAAGTATTAGTTTAAAGATAAAGTAGTAATAGTAGTTTTCAGTGACGGTTCGGGCCACTAAGGGCATGGGCCATCACAACTTTAGTGCCCGTAGCACATTCATATTTTTTTCATTTATGGTGTGTATTAAATTATTCACACTTTAGTGCCCGTAGCACATTATTCCATAGTGTACCTATAGTACACAACTTAGACTTATTAAGTCCGTTATGTGTATGTTAAATCAATCACACTTTAGTGTCCATAGCACAGTCTCACATAATGTATATACAGTACATAAACATAATAAGTAGGTTTATGTTACAGACAAAAAGATGTCTGAACTTACAACATATCACACATAAACATGGCAGTCAATTCATGTTGCAGACAGGTAAATGTCTGAACTTGCAACATATTCCGCATAAACATGGTAGTCAATTCATGTTGCAGACAGTTAAATGTCTGAATTTACCACAATTGTGCTAATGTCCACTTCTTGTAGTCTATTGACGTTCCCTCGTCGCTCTTTGGTTTGACTCCTATAATAGAAATAATCCACGATTATTTCTCATATTTATTTTATACTTAAAACATAGCAAAATATAAAAATTCTAAGTCTAGATCTCTAATGGTGGACTTTAAGGTCTAACATCTTGGTTTTGACTTTTCGGCCAACTTTTAGCAAGATGACCATTTTGTCCCCAACTTTTGACAAAATGACCATTTTGCCCCTAATTTACTTTTTCACCGCAAATCTACTTTTCGTGGTCCTTGAACTCAAATTTAGCCTTTAGAATTTTATTTTAGCTATTCTAAGGCACTCATGGTCCTTTCCAGCCATTTCGGAAATTTTTGGTCAAAAAGACCATTTTGCCCTTTGACTGGTCAATGGACTGTAAAGATTCCGTTTCAGTGTTTTCACTAAACTTTCTAAGCCCAAAAATCATAGAATAATTTTCTTAGGTCTCGATATATTTTTACAGCATTATTCGCTATAAAATCAGTGACTATTCCTTACCCGACCCTCAGATGGCACTATTCCAACACCTAGGGTCATTTCTGGTTTTTCTCAAATTTTGAAGTCTCAAATGAGCATTTCACTACTCTTAAAATGTCTATTGTCCTTTCTCGAGCCTAGGTCACCAAGGGGCTTGGGTTTTCAATCCCGTCCACATTTTTACCCTTCGGTTCCTAAAATATCCTTAACGTTGTTTTTCCTTTTTTCAACTTTTCAAGATTTCGGAGGGACATTTTACTATTCCTTAAAACGTCCACTCTTCCTTTTTCAAGTCTAACTCATCGAGGGGTCTCGATTTTTATTCCCACGTATAATATTTTCTCTCGTTTCCCAAAATACCCTTTAGTGCTGCTTTTAAAATTTCGACAGCATTTCGGCTTAAATTTTAGGTTTCCCCGCGTTTAGGTATGCCTCAGAACCTTAGCACCTGTCATGTACTATACCAAAGGCCTATTTTACGTAAAAGTACTAACTTTTACGTAAAAATTTATTCACTTAACCAATATGCCAACCAACACCCAATTTCATTATTTTTCTTCAAATTTTGCCACGGTTTTTGTGTTCGACAACCCTAGACAAATAAATTCTTGTTCTTAGGGTTTTTATCAAGCTTTTTCCCACAATTTTTCGTCACAAAATTTTCCATAATTCCTTCCACATAGGCCATGGATTTGTTATCCTAAAACCCTAGCGAAATTAAATTTTCAAGCTACCAATTGTATAATCTTGTTTTCCACTTCAACATATTTCCATTACACAACCAAAACACAACCCAATTTTCAACAAAACTCATTTAATCTCTGATGGGAAACAATGGATTCCCTCATAGAAACACACTTAAAGTTTTGTGTTTCAAGCTTCCATAATATTCTTTAACTAGCATGCAAATCAACGAACACCAAAACAACAAGTTCCCCCCCCCCCCCCCCCCAAGCAAGGACGGATTTTTTCAAGAAAAACACAAGGAAGGTGAAGCAAATGGAATGTTACCTTCTTTCAATGCTTGATCCTTGCTCAAGGGAGGTTTTTAGCTAAGTTTGGTGAAGAATTTGAAAAGTTTTTGGCTTGGAAAGGGAGGGTAGGTCACAACTTCAATGGCAGCCAAGGGAGCAGATTTTTTTTTTCTGCTTTCTTGGCCTCTAATTCACGCCTTTATGGCTGCAAAAAGAAGAGGGATCAAGTTGCAAAATTTCTTGGTAATTTGGCAACAGTTTAGGGTTATTTTTGAAACTTTTTGGGGGGTTTATTTGCAAAATTTTTGGCTGTATTTTGCCACCTATTCCACCACCTATAATCAACCCAAAATATCCGTATTTCTTTCCAAAATTTTGCCAAATTTTATTTTGCATTTTTGGCTTGTTTCTAGCCCTTTGATCAAGATTAGGATAAATCTAGTCCATTAGATCTACCTACCTCATTTCTTTCCAAAAGTAATTTCATTTTTGACATCATATAGATGACATAATGTATGACATCGTCCAATTGATTCCATATATAATATCATGGTCAAAGTTTGACTAAAAGTCAAACCGAATGAAAATTTACTGAAATTACGAAAGTGGGTTACTGATGCCTTCTATGCGATCGGTTTACCTTATTTTGTTCCCGTTTGACCAAAAATCATTACCAAAGTTTTTTGTCTTTTAGTGCACCATAGGCACCATCTAAGGTTTTTGGTTCCAAATATGGACCGTTTTCTCCGTTTTGATTCTGTAAAATTCTCCTTTACCAAATTCCTAATTTTTAATATTGTTAGAACATTTTATCACGTTCTAAACAATATTAAATCATTCATTCACCATTTTTAAACAATAAAATTTTCATATACATACAATTTACAATTCTTTCGAGAACAGTAAAATTTCTTGGTTATCACATTCACCCCTCCTTATAAAATTTTCATCCTAAAAAATTTAGAATAAGTGGGGGTACAACATCTTTATTTCTTTTTCACGTTCCCACATAGCCTCTTTAATATTGTGATTTTTCCACAAAACTTTAACTAGTGGGATCGTCTAATTCCTCAGTACTTTTTCCTCACGCGTTAGAATTCTAACAGGCTGTTCTTCATACATTAGATCCTCTTGTACCTGAATAGGTTTATGCTTTAATACATGTGATGGCTCTGATATGTATTTCCTTAACATCGATATATGGAAAACATTATGCACCATCAATAGTTTGGGAGGCAATGCCAACTCATAGGCAACCTTTACAATGCATTCGATAATCTCAAATGGTCAAATGTATCTTAGACTTAATTTTCCTTTCTTACCAAAACGCATTAACCCTTTCATTGGCGATACTTTAAGAAATACGAAATCCCTTTCGTTGAACTCTAGGGATCTTCGTCGCTTATCTGCATAGCTTTTCTGTCGACTTTGTGCAATCTTAATTCGCCTCTATATTTTTGTAACTACATCTGATGCTTCCTGTACAAAATCAGTTTTTTGCAGCTGCTTTTCTCGTAGATTGTACTAGTGAATGGGCGATCTGCACTTTCACCCATATAAAGCTTCATAGGGTGCCATTCCTATGGAAGCTTGGTAGCTATTGTTATACGAGAATTCTACTAACCGTAGCTTCTCATTCCAAACTCCTGGAAAATCCATGATACAGGCATGAAGCATGTCTTCCAATGTCTCAAATAGTTCATTCAGATTGCTCGTCTGTTTTAGGATGGAAAGCCATACTGAGTCATAATTCTGTCCCCATGGCTTCTTGTACGCACTTTTAGAAATTTAAAGTGAATCGTGCATCTCGATCTGACACTATGGACTTAGGAACACCATGTAATCTAACGACATGGGTTACATAAAGGTTTGCCAATCTTTCCAGTGAAAATGTCATTTTCACTGCTATGAATCGCGTTGTTTTTGTTAACCTATCAACGATGACCCAAATGGCGTCATAACCCTCTCGGGTCCTCGGTAATCCCACTACAAAGTCCATTGTCATGTGTTCCCACTTCCATTCAAGAATTTTTAGAGGTTCTAATTTACCTCCAGATGTTGATATTTGGCCATAACTTTTTGGCAAGTCCAACATCAACTCACAAATTTCACAATATCATTTTTCATCCCTTTCCACTAGAATTGTAACTTTAAATCCTGGTACATCTTGCTAGCTTTGGGATGAACTGAATATGGCATTTCATGAGCTTCTGACAGGATTCGCCTTTTTAGTCCTTTGTCAGATGGAACATGAATTCTTCCTTGATATAAAATCAATCCATCTTTGGAACTCCTTTCCCAAGAACTTGCTAGATTTGGATCTTAGTTTTGAGCCACTCTAATGCCCTCGAATAATGATGACTCTCACGGGAGTACAGCCAATTTTCTAGATATTAGCTCCAACTTCAACGAGTTGATGTCTTGTTGCAATGGCCTTGGGAGCTTTTCTATCGACAATTGTTGCAGAATAGTAGATTTTCTACTCAAAGCACCCACTACATGGTTAGCCTTTCTGGGATGGTAGAGGATCTCACAATCGCAATCCTTTACTAACTCCAACCATCTTCTCTGCTACATATTCAGTTCCTTTTATGTAAAAAAGTACTTCAAGCTCTGATGGTCAGTGTAAATCTGACACTGAGCTCCATATGAACGATGTCGCCAAATCTTAAGTGTGAACACTTCTACAGCAAGTTTCAAGTCATGCGTGGGATAATTTTTTCATGATCCTTCAATTGGCACGAGGCATGGGCAATCACTTTGTCGCTTTGCATCAGGACAGCTCCTAAGCCCGCTTTCGATTCATCGCTATATATCATGAATTTCTCCCCTTCAGTAGGAAGTGTGAGAATCGACGCCCTTGTTAGCCATTTTTTTAGCTCTCAGAAGTTTCTGTCGCACTCATCAGTCCACTCGTACTTCCTCTCTTTGCGTGTAAGAGTTGTGAGAGGTGTAGCGAGTCGTGTGAATCCCTCTACGAATCTCCGACAATAGCCAGCCAAACTTAAGAAACTCCATATTTCAATCATGTTCCTTGGTATAGGCCATTCGTTAATCCCTTCCACTTTTGCATGATCCACGGCAATTCCTTCCTTGGAGATCATGTGTCTAAGAAAATGCACTCTATCTAGCCAAAATTCATACTTGGAGAATTTGGCATAAAGTTGGTGCTCTCTTCTGGTTTGAAGAACAATCCTTAGGTGCTCCTTATGTTCTTCATGAGTCTTTGAATATATAAGTATGTCATTGATAAATACAATGACAAACTTATCTAGGAATTCTTTGAGGACTCTGTTCATCAGGTCCATAAATGCTACTGGAGCATTTGTTAACCCAAACGGCATCATGAGAAACTCAGAATCATCGTAACAGGTTCTAAATGCTGTCTTAGGAATATCACTCTCCTTTATTCTTAGTTAGTGATATCCTGATCGTAAGTTGATATTGGAGAATGCTGCTGCGCCCTTTAGCTGATCGAAGAAGTCATCAATTCTAGGAAACAGATGCCTATTTTTGACAATAACCTTGTTTAATTCTTGGTAATCTATGCACGTGCAAAAAACTCAGTCCTTCTTCTTGACGAACAACACTAAAGCACCCCATAGGGAGTAACTTGGTCGGATGAATGCCTTTTCCAATAGTTCCTTTAGCTTTACTTGTAGTTCCTTCAGCTCTGCTGGTGTATTACAGTATGGCACCTTGGAAATGGGTACAGTTCCTGGCATCATCTTGATTTTGAAGGAGATTTCTGGTTCTAGCGATAATCCAAGCAGTTCTTCTGGAAAAACATTAGGAAATTCATTGATGACCGGAACATCTTTTGGTTGAAGTTTTTGTTCCTTTGACACATCCACCACATAAGCTAAGTATCCAGCACAGCTTTTGGCTATTAGCTTACTCGCCTTTAGCGTGCTAATCATTACCTTCCTCAATTTACGCAACGAATCTATGTATTCGAAACATTCCTGCTTATCAGGTTGAAACACTATCTTTTGGTTTTGACAATTGATCGTTGCTTGATATTTTCCTAGGGAGTCCATTCCTAGGATTACATCATAGTCAACCAGTCTCATCACGATCAATTTCATGCATAATTCCCTATCTATCACAATTACTGGCGTATGAGGTAACTAGTAATTGGAAAATAAAACTTCACCAGACGGTAATGTCATTGTAAATGTCTTGTCCATACTATTCTTAGAATATTCTAACTTATCTGCAAAATCATAGGAAATAAACGAGTGCATAGCTCTGGAATCAAATAAAACAGACGCCAAATGATTAGCGACAGAAAGCTGACCTGTCATTATATTTGACGTCCCTGCCTCCGCGTCCTCTTTGGTATATGCCATGACGTGAGCGTCGATGCAAGGCACACGTTCTTGTCTCTCCTATAATGCTAGAGGTTCCTCAAATCTAGCCTGTAATGCATGGCCTTGATAGCATTATGGCTGTGGCTGGAATGTGCTCTACACATTTTACCGATTATTTGGGCAATTTCTGGCAAAATAGCCTTCTTTCCCACATTGAAAGCAGGTATTTGGGCCATAATGGCATCAGCCAAAATGCTTCTACCTGTATGTTACACAGTTAGGAACATTTGATTTGGCATTATTGTTCAGCTTCCTCTGTTGATTTTGACTATCTTGGTTTTGATTCCCAAGAAAACTCCCTTTTCTTTTACTCTGGGACTATGGGCCTGGAGCGTTAAATTGTCCTGGCCTAAGATTTTGATTTGGCTTACTACTCTGGCCAGTTGGAGCTCCTGCTTGAGAAGATTTAGTCAAGACCTTTTCCTTTTTCCTGGCTTCCTATACTCTCTCTCTCTCTCTCTCTCTTCTCTTTGTCGAGCCAGATGATATTCTGCTCTTAGGGCTCGGCTTACATAGTCTGATATAAAAGTTAGTGACACTAGCCCACTATCTACCAGGGCAGCTATATCTGGTCGAAACATCCCGAGCATTTTTTGTATATTTTCCCTCTCAGTAGGGACCACTTAAGGACATAATCTGGAGAGTTGATTGAATTTCCTACATACTTTACTCGCCGACATGTTTTCTTGCTTTAATTAAGCAAACTCTTTTTACTGCAGTCTCAGGGACATAGGGGTATAATACTTTTGATTAAATTCTTCTAAAAACTCATTCCAAGTCATTACAGATACATTTCTTCTCATTTTGACTGTGTCCCACCAAATCCTAGCATCCTTTCTCAAAATAAAGGACGCACACAAGACTCTCTCCTATTCCATCAGATCCATAAATTCTAGAATCATCTTAATAGAGGAAAGCCATTCCTCTGCCTCTAAAGGATCTGTAGAGACCTCAAATTCTGGCGGTTTCATCCAATGGAATCGCTCGTATAGTGGCTCTTGATTTATTTTGGGTTGAGATTGAGGTTCATGCATCTCTTCAGGCATAACAGGCAGCACTGCTTATTTAGTTGCAGCCATTTGTGAGGTTTGGCCTTCTTCTTGGCCTTTTCTTTTTTCTATATCATTTAGTCATTATCTTAATTCTGCATTCTGTTTCATCTGTGCTTCTAAAAAGGCTTGCAACTCATCAACCCTTTCAGAGAGGGCGGGACGTCCTCTCACCTTTCTTCGATCAGATTTTCTATAAGCAAATTTTGTAAAAATTTTAAAAATTTCATGAAATTCAATGTAATCATAATGCCACATCATCGTAAAATATCATCATAACTCATTTCATAACTTTGACTTCTCATTCATTTCATAATGTTCACATACATTTTAACTTTTATGGCCTTATACACAAAATGACCCCCCCCCCCCCCCTTTTTTTTTCTTTCTAACATCGAGTATACATATATACACATGTGTACATCTGTACACTTAATCCTCTTGTTGATCCGGATTCTCAGGAACTTCTTCCGGATCTTCTTCCTCTTCATCTAAACCATTTCCGGTCCCGGATGATGTTCTTTGGTTGGAACCTGTCTCATTTCATTGCCTAAATGAACCCGCCTCATGGTCATTCACCATTAGTCGAGGCTCGAATAGACGCATCAACATACCATCTTATAGCTCTTGTTCGCACCTATTATGCCCCATATGTTCTAATAACAACTCCCTTTTGACTTTAGCCACTGTAACTATGAACTCCCATAGAGTAAGGGGGTACAGTGGAGTTACTCTCTACCTTAAATCTACCATAAACCCGTTCCAAAATATATCACAAAAATCTTCGTAAGTGAGGTTGGATAGAGGGCATCTTCTCACAATACTCTCCTCGAATCTTACTATATAAGTGAAGATTATGTCACTAAGCAACATCAGTAGTCTCTTAGCACAGAGAACAAACTCTCTAATATCTGTGAATCTGGGTAATGTAGGCCGTTGGGTAGCTACCCTGCTCTTCGAAAGGCCTACAACTAGTGCTAGGTTCTTAGGCAGAAACTGCTATATCATAATATGCCTAAACTCAGCCCAATCAAGCCCCAATAGCATGTCTTGGTCGCAATACTCCCAGAACATCCATGCATCTCCTTGGAATATGCTGACTGCCAACATGACTCAGTAGTCCTCGTTAATGTCGCATTGGCGCATGATCATCTCCACAGCATGTAGCCAATCTCTCATGCCCATTGACTGTTGTCCACCCTCAAAGTTTGGCAGACAACTGGCTCAAAATACATGTACAACATAGGCTGAAACCTTCGCTCCTATGTGTGGATGCCTTCCCACTATTGGGATATCGATCTCTACTGATGCAAGAGGTACTGGTCGAGGAGGTGGCACTCTCACCGGTGATAGCACCCTAGCCTGTGGTAGTGCTGACTCAGGCATCAGGGGTCTATATACTGATCGTTGAGACATGGACGGTCTAATAATGGACCTTCTCCATACTCTAAGTGGTCCTCTCAGTCAATATGGTTGAGGTCGCACATGTGATGGCTCGTGCCCTTAGTGGCCCGGATCGTCACTAAAAACTTGCTTATTTGCTTGCTTTAAAAGATACTTATACTTTCTTGCACTTAATACTTAACTAAATATCATAAATCTAGGGACTTTTTTTTTGAATGTGTACGTATTTACTGTGTACGTATGTATACTGACTTCTATTCAAAAATACTGTTTACGATTACTATTCAAAAATACTATTTAATGGTTACTATTTAAAATTACTGTTTAGTAATTACTATTCATAAAGACTGTTTGATGGTTACTATTTAAAATACTATTTAACTATTACTATTTAAAATTCTGATACTCAAATTTGAGGAAGATAAACTCGCGGTGTCTCCATACCTGTGCCCTCACATCCGCCCCCGCCGCCGCCATCGCCCATTGGGGTTTAAGCCATAGGATGCTTACCTACAACATGAACACACTTCTTGAGCTTTACGCCTAGTTAGTATTCATAAAGACTGTTCGACAGTTACTATTTAAAATACTATTTAACTATTATTATTCAAAATTCTGGTGCTCAAATTTGCGGAAGATAAATTCGCGGTGTTTCCATACCCTTGCCCTCACATCCGCCCCCACCGCCACCATCGCCCATTGGGGTTTAAACCGTAGGACGCTTACCTACAACATGAACACACTTCTTGAGCTTTACGCCTAGTAAGTACAACATGTTTACTGCAAAACATGTTTAAACATAAAACATACTTAAAATCATATAACATATCAGGTACCATCATATACCATATTAACATATCACATAACAAATCATCATATAACATATCAGCGAAATGAACCTTTACATAACATGTGAATCACAGAAACATCGTGTACTGAGTACATCTTACTGTCTCTAAAAGCATGATGAACTATGATTAATGCATGATCTGGTTATGTTCATTTATGCTGCAATATTTTCCTTTCTTTTTCTTATCTATTTAGGGCCCGTGTGTCAGTACCGTATGTGCACAGACCATCGGTAATGCCCGTGGTTAATAGCCGGAGAGCCATATGCTAAAATTTCTGCTTTAACTTACTTTAAAACCCTTTCAACTGAAAGAACCGGTACAACACGCCTATACATTTCCATCTTGCTTATCTTTTCTAGCCACATGCTTTTCTAAGCTGTCCCTAAACCTACGTGGCAGGGACGTATGGCATCTAACTTGCTCTTTTACAAATCTACTTGATTGTGAAAATATATGCTCTTAATTATGTGGGGCAACATCGTGTGCATGGCATACATATTTTAACATACTCTGAAACACCATTTTAACATCATTTCATTCATGCTGTAAGCGGAGTTGTACTTACCTAAATGCCAGCAAAATGTGTACTCGCACCATTAACAATATATAGGTGACCACCTGCCATCAATAACGTTCCTTATCAGTATCTCCGTAGAGTCACAACTACTGCGAGTGACTATTACTCGTGTTTCTATGTGGTACTGAGGCCCATCGGTACCCTATTGGCCTACTATGGGGATTTAGTGTCTAACTCGTATCGTGTCTGATCAATCGTCTACATAACAGATTAATCATCGTCCCTTATAGTGTTGTTCGAAACATGATCCTTGACTGGTTTACAGATTAGTCAACTGACCGTTTACCTCACGTGTTGGTAACTAAGTAGTCTACCGGGTTACTATGTGTAAACAGGTTTAGTAACTGACCGGGTTACTTTGCCTATTAGGGTGTGGTAGCCTATCAGGCTACTATTCCTTATTCGGTGTAATGGCCCACTAGGCCACTATGGCTTGTTTGGGGTAGTAGCCTACTGGGCTACCAAGGCTTGTTTGGTGTGGTAGCCTACTGGGCAACACACACCGTTTCTCTTGAAAAACGTGTAGGTTGACTTAAAAGTTCTTAGGAAAAATTCTTTATTTTTGGAACCATCCCCTTATCACCCCGTTGGAAGGTGAGGGACGTTTTTATAAAAACCATGTTTGTATTTTTTTTAAAGTGTTAAAACACATTTTATTTTGAAGAGTATAAATTATATTTTTAAAGTTACATTTTAAAGGTGGTTTTTGGACCATTTTTGTAAACCATTTTGAAACTTGATCGAACTGACTTTGTTTATGATTTTGGTGAACATGAAAGTTTTCATCCTCGACAAGATGAACAAATCTCATGTTCACCTTAGAGCCTAAATCCAACTTTAACAGCTCCTAATTCAGTTAAACCCATGGGCTTGTGCCCAGTTTTTTTTTTTTTCAAATATTCCCAGTTTTATGTCTCTATAAAAACGGCTCTGTTTGAGGCCCGAAACAGCCAAATTTTTAAAATACACATAGGACATCTCAAAGGTTTCGATGAGATCTACAACTTTCATGTTGAGCCCAGAGTCCGATTCGGATTCTAAGGGGGTCCGTTTTCACTAAAACCTATGCCTATTTCTGGGTTTGGATTTTGTTCCTAGTTTTAGACACGGAGTGAAAAACACTCTAAAAACTTATGTTAGGTTTGTTTTTGGCCGAGGTCTATTTGACATAAAAATAACCGTATCAAAATTTCATTAAAACATCATGTTTCACCAAATCCAAAATTTGGAACCTAAATGGGTCAAAATGGCCAAAATCCATGGCCTTTCCTAGGGACAGATATATGTCCAGCCACGTTGCTAATCATTCGTAACATCACACATACCATAGCCATTCGTAAAAATTTGTAAACACAACCATAACCACATAAACTTACAAATGGAAACTTAAGGGCTCAAAATATATTATTACAAACCATTTGCATAAACAAATACACATAAATGGCTTTGATAAAAAACTTAAGATTACTAAATCAACAAAAGGGGAAGGTTTCGGTTTTTACCTTTGTGCTTCGAACCAAGCACGCTTTTGAACCAAGGCTTGATGAACCAAGTGGCCGTGGGAAACCAAGGGAAATGAGGTTAGTTTTTGCTAGACACAATACCAAAAATTTCTCTTAAAATCAACCCAAAACAGAAACTAAAATCTTCAAGGATTGGATTTCGAAAACTTACCCTTGGTGCCTTAGAACGACTTGGATTCAAATCCTCCTAATACAAGCTTGTGAGGTTTGGTTTTTGGTAAGCTTTTAGTGTGATTTAAGGTTTGAAAATGTGAGGGTTTGGGGACCTTAGAGTGGTTGGCTGAAGATAGAAGAAAAGGGAGAATGAAATGTGTTTTGGGAGCCAAAAGAAAGGAAAGTAATTCACTTGTGTGAAGGGTGCCTTTTATAGGCAAAATTGATCAAGCTTACTTAGACTTAACCCTAATTAATTATCCAACAAATTAGCCAAATCATTGGACAAATTACTACCCATTTTCAGATCAAAATGGGCGTGGGCTGCTCATGGGAGGAAGAGAAGAATAAACAAAGATTGTTGACCAAGCTTTTAAAACCCCTTGAATTTTTTATTAAAAAGTTGTCATGGCTAGGGTAATTTTTTAATCTTACTTTTGGGCTAAGAGAGTAGCCATTTTCAGCTACCTTTTGCAGCTAAGGGGCATGAAATTTTAAGGCCAAAATTCATTTGTGTTGGCTTCACAATATAGTTCAATTTTATACTGTGGTGTTCGGTCCTTTCTCAACAATGTTCCAATTTTCACCTGAAAATTGGATATCTGAATCCGATTTTTGTACTGTAAATTCCTAGTTGTTTTATGCTGTCTAAGAGCCCATTATCAATCTAATTACTGTTCACATCCTATATTGTGGTTGTGTCTACACTGTGTTGTCCTTTCACACGTAAACAGAGGTGTTCCCAGGTGAAATTTCAGACACAATCTCTTTTGACTAATTTAGACGTGTTCATTCCATTTTAATTAGTTTTACGTCCATCGGAGGTTGTTTGGACCAATTTTCAAGATCAGTGTGACCCCACCTTGAAAAACGTATCAAGTGCCCGATTGACTAATTTGGACGTTCTATGTCCAAATATATCAATTTCAGAGTGAGTAAAGGTCGTTTTGACCATCATCCGATACTGCATATCTCTCAAACTAAAATTCCAGTTTTATGTTCAATCAACCAGATTGAGTCTATTAACCATTCATATATCAGTCTTAGGTCAATTTAAAGCCGTCTCGGCCAACAACTTGACACTATGATTCTCACTATTCACTGTCGTTCACTAAACTGACCAGTCTGAGTGCTCTGACTCTGATTTTGTCAGTCTCTAGGTGAGAAGAGGTCATCCAGATCATTTTCTCGATACCGTACCCTTGTTAGGGTTATCTCTCGCTAGTGCTCATATGTTTGGTCCGAGCATTCTGGTGATTTGCTCACTAGTCTTGTGTCAAGAAATAGTCATCTAGACCAGTTTCCTGACACTGCATGTCTCACACATACATACACATAATAGGTAGACCGAATTCACTGTTGATCACCCTTTTCATCGCATGAATAGTACTTAAACAATATTGTATCTGTTTAATCTATTCAACTGGAAGATATACTGTATTTTTTCAACTTAATTACTCATTATATAGTAATTAGGTTTCATGCATTTTGAGGGTCTGTGTAACGGCTTCTGCCCATTATACGGCCTTCAACATAGCCTCTAACACGGGTGTGTATAAGGAAATACGGGCGTGTATACACTAGACACGGGCGTGTACTAGTTGAAATTCTTCAACACGGCCCTGTTTCAAAACACAGCCTTTTACACATTCATTAACCCGGGTTGTACAAAGCCGTGTTCTTGACTGTGTGTCTGTACACGGCCATGTTCAGTTACACAGCTTCTCACGTGTTCACAACTCGAGCGGTACATGGCCTCTTACATGGTCGTGTACTTTACCGTGTTCCACTACACGACCATGTACACTTACATGGCTACATACACGTACACAACTCGATTGGTACACGGCCACTTACATGGCCGTGTACAAGACCGTGTACTTTAAAAATTGCACTAAAATGCATCAAATCATTCATTAATCTCTTATTAAATGAAAATCAAGTTACAGGAATAGGGCGGTCCTTACAATCTACCCCCTTACAAAATTTTCGTCCTCAAAAATTAGAATAAGTCCGGGAAGTCTCTCTTCATATCCTCTTCCGTTCCCACGTGGCTTCTTCTATATTGTGGTGGAACCACAATACTTTTACCAGTGGAATAACCTTATTCTTGAGGACCTTATTATCCCTCGCTAAAATCTACATGGGTTTCTCCTCGTACGTCAGGTCAGTGTGGACTTCAACGGGTTCCTAACTCAGAATATGGGAACTGTCCGGTACGTAATTTTTTAGCATCGAGACATGAAAAACATTGTGTACGGAAGCTAGTTCGGGAGGAAGCGCTAGTCGGTAGGCTACCTTCTTGACTTTCTCGAGGATCTCGAAGGGTCCTATATATCTAGGATTGAGATTCCCTTTCTTCCCAAAGCACATTAACCCTTCCATGGGTGCTACCTTGAGGAAAACTGAATCTCCTTCTTAAAATTCAAGAGGCCTTCGTCGTTTGTCTGCATAACTCTTCTGGTGGCTATGTGCTATATCCAGCCTCTCTCTTATAAGCTTCACATCTGCCATGGTATCCCTGACGAAGTCAGTGCTAGTGAGCTGTTTTTCTCTAGTTTTATGCCAGTGAACCGGAGATCGGTATCTTCTTCCGTAGAATGCCTCGTATGGAGCCATCCTGATCTAGGAATGATAGCTATTATTGTACGAGAACTCTATCAAAGGTAGCTTCTGATTCCAATTCCCCTTGAAGTCTAAGACACATGCTCTCAACATATCTTCTAAAGTCTAAATAGTTCTCTCAGACTGGCTTTCAGTCTGAGGATGGAAAGTGGTGCTGAACTTCAGTTTTGTCCCTATTACGACTTGAATGCTCTACCAAAACCTTGAAATGAAGCGTCATCACGATCTGAGATGATTGATTTGGGTACGCCGTGCAGTCTTATTATTTGAGCTACGTACATTTCTGCTAACCTCTCTATCAAGTAGCTCAACTTCATAGCTAAAAATCAAGCTGATTTCATTAGTCAGTTCATAGTTACCCAGATGGCATCGTTCTCCTTGAGGTCCTGGGCAATCTGACTACGAAATCCATGGTAATTTGCTCCCATTTCCACTCTGGTAGCTTAACCTTCTGTAGTTTTCCTCCCGATCACTGATGTTCTGCTTTAATTTTCTGGCAGGTGAGGCACTTTGCTAAGAACTGGGCGACGTCATTCTTCATGTTTGGCCACCAAAAATTTTCTTTTAGGTCCTGGTACATCTTATTTGCTCCTGGATGTATCGAGTATGGCATGTCATGAGCCTCTGATAGGATCTGCTTCCTGTGTTCCTCATCTTTTGGAATACACACTCTATCTTTGTAGTAGAGTGTGCCATCCTTGGATACTCGAAACTCTGAATTCTAGTCCTCTACTACCTCCTTTTTGAGCTTGTCTAGGGATGAATCGAGGTCTTGACCGACTTTAATTTCTTCTAGGAGCATCGACTGGGTCATTTCAGACAACCTTCTTGTTAACATCTCAATCTTGCTGCTCCGTAGCTCATCTTGTAGCACTTTTCGCAAGGCATGGATAGCCATAAGTGACGAGGTATGCTTTCCACTCAGCGTATCGGCCACCTTATTAGCCTTCCCTGGATGGTAAAGGATTTCACAGTCATAATTCTTAATCAGTTCCAACCATCTTCGTTACCTCATATTAAGCTCCTTCTGCGTGAAAATGTATTTAAGGCTCTGGTGGTCCGTGTGGATCTCGCATTAACTCCATAAAGGTAATGCCTCCATATTTTGAGCACAAAGACGACCGCTGCAAGCTCCAGATCGCGTGTCAGGTAGTTTTTTCATGGTTCTTAAGTTGCCGTGAAGTATACGCGATTACTCTACCACCTTGCATTAATACAGCTCTTAATCCCGTCTTGGACGCGTCGCTGTAGATCACAAAATTCCCTTGTTTAACATCCAGTATGGTCAAGATCAGAGCGCTCGTGAGTCAGTTTTTAACTCTTTGAATTCTTTTCGCACGTTTCAGACCACTCGTACTTCTTTTCCTTCTTGGTTAGCACCGTGAGTGGTGTGGTTAGCTTCGAGAATCCTTCTACAAAGTGTCGGTAGTAGCCCGCTAAACTTAAAATGCTACAGATTTTCGTTACATTCTTTGGAGTCGACCAATCGCTAACTACTTCTACTTTCACCGGGTCTACAGATACTCCCTCCTTAGAGACCACGTGACCAAGGAAGTGGACCTTCTCCAACCAAAATTCACATTTGGAGAATTTGGCATATAGTTGGTTGTGACAACCGGGAAATTCAGGCAATTCTCGGATGAAAATGTACAAATGTATGTATATAATAATTTGTACTATTTAAAGAGTGAAATAAATGTATTTATATTGTTTAGAATATATGAAAATGTTCTAACAATACTGACGAGTAAAAATTCAGTGTTGGAAAAATTCACTGAGTTGAAACGGGTGAAACGGTGCCAAAACCGGCATTGAAAACCCTAACCGGGACAATAAAAGACGGAAAACTTCCGGGATTAATTTTGATCAAACGGAAGCAGTTTAAATTGATCCGACTGCACAGGAAACCTCAGGAACACGCTGGGACGATTTCAGGAAAATTTCGGCTCGAACCAGTATCTGTCAAAAAGTAGTCGAATTAATGTGAATAGTAAAAGTCAAAGTCAACTTTTGCTTTAGCATTTATGACATCATAAATCCCTTTAATAAATGGGAAGAAAATGGTGGTTGGTAGCATTAATGGCCATGATTCATTTGCTTTTTGATCTAAAGGCCAAGATTTGGCCAAAATTCACCATTTTAAATTTTTGAAAATGTTGGAAAGAATTAAGGTGAAATGTGTTGAAATTTGATTGGTTAAAGGCCAAATTAATTGGCTTATTTCATGGTTAAGTCGGCCACTTTTTGGGAACAAAAGGCCGAGACATATTTTGAAGCAAAAAAACCAAAGAACAAAAATTTGCTAAGTCATTCCACGGTGAACCGTGAGCCACCAAGAAAGAACCAAGTATTCCTTCATATTTCTTTCACAAAATTGGTGTCAAAGCATTCCTTGAAGACAAAGGAAGCAAGTGAACAAGGTAACTCCCCTTGGATTGAACTTTTTCTTGGTTTTTTTTCAAGAAAACCGTGTGATGAATAGTGAAAAAAGATGGAAAAATTTTGGTTGTTTTCATTGATTTGGTGTTTGGGTTTTGTTAAGGGTGTAATTAGGAAGAAAACCATGTAATTGGTTTAAAGAAAAACCAAAATTTTGTTGGTTTTCCAAGGGTAAAAACATGGGTTACCAAGAGTAAGCAATGAGAAATTTTTGTGGTTTAATTGTTAACATGCTTTCAATTTAAATTTGTTAAGAATAAAGCATGGTTTGCATTATGAAAAGCTTGGAAAAATATTTTGGTGTGAACTACCCTAATGTGGCCGTGGGGTAACAAGGGTTTGGAAGAAAATTTTCATGGTTTACTTGATGTTTGGTTAATTGGAATCATGCATTTTATAATGTAAACGATGAAATTGTGAATGAAAGCAAGAAAAGAAAAATTTGGGATAAGTTTCCCTTAATGAGGCCGTGGGTTATATATGGTAAAAACTCTAGGAAAATTGTTGAAAAATGCAATGAAAATGGGCTTGAAAATGTGTGGAGAAAATGACATTTAATAGCCTAAGATTTGGTGAAAATTGTAGGAAAATAAACCGGTAAAAACGTATCAGAGTGGCGCAGCGGAACAATAAAAATTTTTTAGATCGTTAAATATCTCATGATGCCATATACAATAAACCAACAACAATTAAAACTCATACCTCAAGGACGCCAATCTTGCAGGAGGAGAATGACCGGAGGCTTCAACCAACTAGCCTTCTCTACTATTCTCCAATTCCCGAATGGCTGAGTGTGTGGGCACTCTGAACCTCGATCGGTATGCTAGCACTGCTAGTCTTCTTCTGACCACCCAGATCTCTAAAGAACTTTATTGTCACGATGAGCTGTGCAACAATAAGCCTGCTCATCTGAGAGTCTGTGGTCTGTGAGAACTGGAGTGGCAGGACCTCTATTTATAGACCTGCATGAGGTGAATCTCTGAATTCGAATTGGACTAGGAAAAGATTTTCTCCCTTATCTTTAACCAAAAAATCTGAATTTTTCATAGGATAATCCTAACAATAAATTCGGTTTTTCCTAAGATAAATCCAATCCAAATCTTAACAAGATTTTAACTAGAATTTTATCTCCCTTTTTCAACCAAAAAATCCGAAATTCACAAGGAGAAAATCCTCCAAAAGATTTCGGCCATTATGGATAAGGGAGAATCAAAAATTCCACTAGGATTTTCAAGCTTGAATCTTATCTAAACCTTATCCAAAAATAACCGAATTTTCCTTGGATAAAGGCTCCAAAATTTCGGCCACTTTTAGGGAAGGAGAGAATCCAAATTCAACTAGGATTGAAACTTGAATTTTCCCTTGAATCTTATCCATAAAAACCGAATTTTCCATTGAGGATTATCCTCAAAAAATTCACCCACTTTTGTTGGGATTTGGATTCAAAATTCAAGTAGGATTCTAACAAAATTATCCTCTCCAAATCCAACTCAAATTCGAATTTCAAACCTTGTGGATTTTCCACAACAAATTCGAATCCTACTTGGACTGTGATTCAAAATTTGAATTTCAAATTTAAAATTCAAATTTCAAATTCAAATTTCAAATTTCAAATTTCAAATTTCAAATTTCAAATTTAAATTTCAAATTCAAATTTCAAATTCGAATTTCAAATTCAAATTTCAAATTCAAATTTCAAATTTCAAAATTCAAAATTCAAATTTCAAATTTCAAAATTCAAATTTCAAATTCCACAAAACGGTTGTGTTTCATATTCTTGTTCTCATGGATAATTTTCTACAACTCCAATCCAATCTCAAATAAAATCATGGCAACTTTATTTGGAGTTCGAATAATTGTGTACTCTATTATCCAAAACAAAATCTGAATCCAACCGGAGAGAATCTTGTCTACCATCCTGATCCTGTGTCATCACCATCCATGCATAATAAACTAGCCAATAGCATACACAAATCAATTTGCCAAACGTTAAGGAATTATGTGGAGCTAGTAGAGGGACTGATTGGACATATATAATCGGGCTCCCGTGATTCCATATGATCATCATTCTTTACCGAACAACTCAATCATATGATCACTAATTTCAGAGTCACACCACTATAAACCTGAAACTGAACTCCCAATTATATATCGTATTACGTAAGCCTGTGACGAGCTACCATCCAATGACCTTGTCATGTATGCAAAACCCTCATATGATATCCATGATCAGCCTTAGGTCAAAGTCCGTTTAATCCTACTGATCAGGCTATCTTAAAGTTCCATTATACTACCGAATCAAGAAAATGATTATTCACCATATGTGAATAAGAAGTCATCCGCCCAGCAGACGACCCAAGGCCTTGTCCATTTTCACAGTCAGTATAATGCCTTTAAGAGGATACCTTTAACTCCTCAGAGCTATGATTCCGATATCTGCAAACAAACCCTTCATCGTATACAAGTCATGCACCCAACGAACCGGTCTATAAGCTTACTACCTCTGAGACGCTTTAGCCATTGGAACATCAAAGTACACAAGTCATATACATGAAGTAGTTCATTTACTCAGGATTAAGGTTATTGCACAATGAACGTCAAAAGCAGATTGATCCACTCATAGCGGACTACGTAGATCAATCACGCTTTAGTCCCGGTCTAATATGTCACCACCGAGCAACATATCCATGTCTCTACTTGGGAGTCCAGCTCCAGACAGTCAAGACAAACCGTCCCCTCTAAGGCTTTAGACAACATAATAGTCTTAACATGAGTTAGATGCTCGGTCTAGCCCCATAGACTACAGACCATAGTTTAGACTGCTAACTTTAGAACATTTTCTTCTCGCATACAAAAGTCCATTGCATGCAACGTTCTAACAGTTTTAACACAAGCAGTCAGTGAGCCATATTTGCTTACATTTACTTTAACATGTAAATAAGACGAGGACAGATAGCAATGTAATGAATAACCTCTATATATAATTTTATTATCCAGTTCAAAATGAATACATCAAAAATGTCTCTAATACTTAGGGCATTTCCTAACAATCTCCCACTTGCCCTAAGCTAGTAGATGTGCCGTGTTACGCATCCCCATCACCTCTACATGCCTCTCAAAGCTTCTAGCTACCAAAGTCTTAGTAAAGGGATCGGCAATGTTGTCCTCGGACGCGATCTTACATACATCCACTAATCCTGTCTCCATCTGCCCTCTAATGTCGACTTCCCCAAATCCTCACAAGTCTGGAAGACTCTGTCCGTGTATCCTACGGGTGTTAGGTCCCCTCCAGAATACACCAGCATATAATCCCTCGTTCTCTTAAGATACTTGAGTATATGCTTTACTGCTTGCCAGTGCTTGGTTCCAGGATTTGCTTGATATCGACTCACCATACCTACTGCAAAACATATATCCGGGCGAGTGCAAAGCATAGCGTACATAAGGCTACCCACAGCGGATGCATAAGGGACCTTACTCATACGCTCTCTGTCTTCCGATGTCTTGGGACAGTCATCCAATGAAAGAGTTAAACCGGCAATAGAAGGTTGTGAGCCTTTCTTTGCCTCTAGCATTGCATATTTGTCAATTATTTTATCTATGTATGAAGCTTGGGATAATGCTATCATTTTGTTCTTTCGATCTCTGAAGAGACGAATGCCTAGAGCATAATTAGCTTCTCCCAAGTCCTTCATGTCAAACTGTTGGTGTAACGAAAGCTTGACCGATGATAAATTCCCTACATCATTCCCAATGAGTAGTATATCATCGACATAGAGTATCAGAAAGATCACTTTTCCATCCTTAATACGTTTATAAACACAAGGTTCATCAACGTTCTGCTCAAAACCAAATGTCTTAATCGCTTGATCAAACCTCTGGTTCCATGAGCGGGATGCCTGCTTTAATCCATAAATGGATCTAAGCAACTTGTAGACTTTCCTTTCTTGGCCTTTTGCTACGAACCCTTCGGGCTGTATCATATAGATACACTCTTCAAGATGGCCATTCAAGAATGCCGTCTTGACATCCATTTGCCAGATCTCGTAATCGAGAGCCGCAGCAATGGACAGAAGAATACGAATAGACTTCAGCATAGCAACAGGCGAAAAGGTTTCCTCGTAATCGATTCCAGCCTTTTGCGTGTATCCCTTTGCAACCAGTCTAGCTTTGAAAGTTTCCACTCTCCCTTCCGCATCCTTCTTTCTTTTGTAGACCCATTTGCATCCAATGGGTTTTATCCCATCCAGCAAATCTACAAGTTCCCAAACAGAGTTGGATTTCATAGAATCCATCTCATTGTTCATAGCCTGTTTCCAAGATCTAGAATCAACATCCTTTATAGCTTCATCATATGTGATCGGATCTTCCTCATGCTCATGAGCCTCGGCCTGGTATACCTCAGCATCATACATAAAGAAATTAGGCTTCTTAGAAACCCTCCCACTACGACGAGGCACCCTAAATTGTTGATCGTCTGCAGGTCTTTCACTGGAACTCGGACTTGCGTCCAAGACCGAAATCTGTGGAGCAGTTCTTTCACCCGATAACTCCTCTAGCACCACTTTGCTTCGAGGCTTAAAGTCATTCATGTGACTTTCCTCCAAGAATGTCGCATGGGTTGAGACAATGACCTTTTATTCCTTCGGGTTATAGAACAGACCTCCTTTAGTTACCTTTGGATACCCTACAAACATGCACAATTCTGATCTTGGTTCCAACTTCTTCGCATCCCCATCCAGTACATGTGCCGGGCAGCCCCATATTCTCATATGTCCAAGGGAGGGCTTCCTGCCACGCCACAATTCATACGGAGTTCTAGGAATTGATTTGCTCGGAACCTGGTTCAGAATATAGCACGCCGTTTGTAAAGCATGTCCCCAAAATGATAATGGCAGCGTTGAGTAACTCACCATGGACCGTACCATATCCAATAAGGTCCTGTTTCTCCTTTCGGCTACACCATTCTATTGTGGAGTACCAGGTGCAGTCAATTGGGATAATATCCCATTCTCTACAAGATGTCCTAGAAATTCATCGGAGAGGTATTCGCCACCTCGATCAAATCGAAGTGTCTTTATGGATTTATCCAATTGCTTTTCCACTTCCGCACGATACTCTTTGAATTTATCAAAGGTTTCGCTCTTGCGGTGCATCAGATACACATATCCATACCTCGAGTAATCATCTATGAAAGAGACATAGTACTTGAACCCTCCTCATGCTGTGACATTCATGGGGCCACATACGTCAGTGTGCACAATTTCTAAGAGCTCCTGTGCCCTTGTACCCTTAGCTCCAAAAGACCTCTTAGTCATCTTACCCTCTAGACAAGACTCACATTGGGGAAGTCGTACCTCCTCCAGAGATTCCAGAGGACCGTCTCTCACCAATCTTTGAATCCTATCCTGATTAATATGACCAAATCTTAAATGCCAAAGATACGCCTTGTTAGAGTGAGAAACTTTCAACCTTTTAGAGTTATCAATTAATTCAGTGTCAAGCAGTGAGTACATCTTTGGTCTGATCAAATATAGGTTTCCATCCATCCATCCAGAACAGATAAAAGACTTATTTCTACGAATATCAACTTTTTTTACTAAAAGAAACTGAATAAGAATCCTTTATTAAACAAGCTACCGATATCAGGTTCCTCCTAAAATTAGGAACATAAAAACAGTCTTTCAATAAAATAAACCTAAATTGATCAAAATAAAGATGAACGTCTCCCACTGCCTCAGCCACCACAAAGCTACCATCTCCAATCCGCAACGAGAGGCTCCTATCATGTAGACTTCTCATTTCCACGAACCCCTGCATAGAAACACAAACATGATTAGTGGCGCCCGAATCAATGACCCATGTGTCTTTCGATTCTTCCACCAAACACGCTTCTAAGTAATGAAGTTCCTTACCTTCCTTGCCCTTGGAGGCTAGGAATTCCTGGCAAGCCTTCTTGAAGTGACCTACCTTCCTACAGTGGAAGCATTTGGACTTTTTAGGGTCCTTTGGCTTCTTGTTCTTCTTCTTCTTCTTCCCGTCCGAGACAGGAGGATTAGAAGAACTGGAAGCCACTTGCTTCTTATTTGGCCTCTTCCTCTTCCGTGAAGGATTGGAAGATTCCGCCAAATTGGCCTCTCCTTTAGGTCGGACCGTATCCTCATCCCTGATCATCCGCTCATAAGCCTGTAGTTGCTTCATGAGCTCGGTAAGTCCTAACTCCTTTGTCGCCAGATTGTATGCGGCCTTAAACCCCACAAAATCTTTAGACAGAGTCTTGAACACCATTTCAATCTAAGTGTTATAGTCCAACTCAGCACCATTCTCGGCAGCCTCAGCGAAGAATCCCATTAGAGTGATCATATGGTCCTTCACCGGAGCACCCGCCTTTTGCTTAGAGTTCATAATGCTGGTGATAGCGGACTGTCGAGCCAATTTTTCTTGGCCTCCGAACATGTCCTCCAGATTTTCCATGATCTCCCCAGCAACTTGATAAGTCTCATGCTGCTTTTGTAAAGCACTCGTCATGCTAGCAAGGATGTAGCATCGAGCTATCTCATTGGATTCTCTCCAACGATTATAGGCAACCGGGACCTCCTCAAGTGGTGCGTCAGGTTTGGGCCCAGGTGGGCATGGTTCGTCTAGTACGAACTTGTGTCTCTTGCAGCTGAGAACTATTAATAGATTTCTTTTCCAGTCTTTATAATTATCGCCATTCAACTTATTTTCAGTAAGTATCGAAATGAGGGGTGTCGGTGAGATTTTGAACTGAAATAAAATTATACTAGACATCATTACAAAGCCCAAGCAAATATACAGATAATTTAGCAAATAAAAACATACAAGTATGTTCCTACATGAAACTTGAAAAACATGTAGCATTGCAACGGTAATTCTCAGCACCTATTGCCCTAAGCCACCGAGGGGTGGTCATGAGAACAAATAGCCGGAACATGGACCCCGTCCAATTAATATATGTTACCTTAAATCCTCCAAGGTTAAGACATATATTAATAACCGCTTATTTGGGCACCAGTTTAGTTAACAGAGCTTCTAGGGAAGGTTAATAACTAAACGAGTCTTGAGTGTATAACCATTGTTTACGTAGCCCGATCCACGTCCTACCAAGCCACCGAGGGGTGGTCATGAATAGGATCGCACCCGAACACGTTTTCCACATAGGAGATCCAATCTAGTATACCGGCGGCGGTAAACACCTACCGAGGGGTGTGGTCAGGTCAGAACTGACGCGAGGCGTTACCATGCTTTCACATATGGATCAACAATGGAGGCCGTGGGTTTTGTTTGAAACCCTCTCCCACTCAATATTTTGAAAAACATGCAAGTTTTGACAAATTATGTATGATCAATATAGTATGAGCGGCACTCACCTATCCTATATGACATGTTATCAGATATGCATACAAAACATCCATCAATACATATTTATACATCCATGACATATCACAGAAAAATAATTGACAGAATAACCAAGCCATGGTTCCATCCTAGAACAAAGAAAATAAAGATTACAAAATTTCATCCAAAGCATTCTTTGGGTCTTGAATTTTGTTCCGTCTTCTTGTATCCACCTTTATGTAGCCTCTCCATTTATTTCTCATCCCAAGAATTATTTAAAATTTAAATCTCCCAAAAATTTAAATTTCAAATTCAAATTCCAAATTCGAATTTCAAATTTAAATTTCAAATTTGAATTTTAAACAATTTTAAAACATCACGTGTAATAATATGTAATTTCAAAAATTTCAAATTTTTAATTACATATTTTTAAACATGATTTAAAATTAAATCTCAAATTTAAAAATCAAAATTTTCTGATTTTTGGACCGTCGGACCGCCGTCCCCGTAGGCGGCAGCCGCCGTGGGCAGCCACCAACCCCGGAGGGGCTGGCAGCCCACGGCCGCCCCTTGTGCAGCCCTGCCAGGCTGCAGGCCAAGCCTGCAGCGCCAGGCTGCACGCCCAGGCTGGGCGCAGCAGCCGGTAGGCTACAGGCAGCGCCTGCAGCCAGTGGCTGCACGCCCAGGCTGCGGCCAGCCTTGGGCAGGCTGCGCCACCCTCGGCTGCAGGCAGAGCCTGCGGCCGTGGGTGGTGTGGGCCTGCACAGGGGCTGCCGTAGCCCCATCCTGCCCGAGGGCAGGGGCTGCAGCCCCACCAAGGCCCGTCTGCCTATCCCGAGGGGTCATGTCTCGATTTTCGTGCCATATTCCAATTTACCTATTAGGATCTCCAAAAATTAATTTGAATCCCAATTAAATTGAAATTTTCCACACAATCAAAATTTCAACCTTTAAATCAAATTTAACTTTTGGGAAAAATAAATTACGGTCTTCAATCTTCAATCTTCAATCTCCTCCAAGAATAATTACATAAAATTTCCTAAACCGTTTCCGGTGTATAAAAAATTCTAACCATAAAATTCTAAGAGACAGAAATTAAATTCCATGGGAAAATTACAGTGTTAATAAACTGCTCCCATGGTTACATAAAAATTCCTAGATACAATTTTTCTAAATTTTAAGGAACCATAACCGGCATAAACAAGCATGCTTATAATAATTCCAAAAATTAAAATAACCACATACTTTATACATAATACATGATAACAACATAAAGGAACCCTAGAATGCCACTCTCTAAATATCAAATCCATACATAAATAAAAAGACTAAGTAATTGTCTAATTTATGTACATGGCATAGTCATGAGATGGCTCTGATACCAATTGTAGGAAAATAAACCGGTAAAAACGTATCAGAGTGGCGCAGCGGAATAATAAAAATTTTTAAGATCGTTAAATATCTCATGATGCCATATACAATAAACCAACAACAATTAAAACTCATACCTCAAGGACGCCAATCTTGCAGGAGGAGAATGACCGGAGGCTTCAACCAACTAGCCTTCTCTACTATTCTCCAATTCCCGAATGGCTGAGTGTGTGGGCACTCTGAACCTCGATCGGTATGCTAGCACTGCTAGTCTTCTTCTGACCACCCAGATCTCTAAAGAACTTTACTGTCACGATGAGCTGTGCAACAATAAGCCTGCTCACCTGAGAGTCTGTGGTCTGTGAGAACTGGAGTGGCAAGACCTCTATTTATAGACCTGCATGAGGTGAATCTCTGAATTCGAATTGGACTAGGAAAAGATTTTCTCCCTTATCTTTAACCAAAAAATCTGAATTTTTCATAGGATAATCCTAACAATAAATTCGGTTTTTCCTAAGATAAATCCAATCCAAATCTTAACAAGATTTTAACTAGAATTTTATCTCCCTTTTTCAACCAAAAAATCCGAAATTCACAAGGAGAAAATCCTCCAAAAGATTTCGGCCATTATGGATAAGGGAGAATCAAAAATTCCACTAGGATTTTCAAGCTTGAATCTTATCTAAACCTTATCCAAAAATAACCGAATTTTCCTTGGATAAAGGCTCCAAAATTTCGGCCACTTTTAGGGAAGGAGAGAATCCAAATTCAACTAGGATTGAAACTTGAATTTTCCCTTGAATCTTATCCATAAAAACCGAATTTTCCATTGAGGATTATCCTCAAAAAATTCACCCACTTTTGTTGGGATTTGGATTCAAAATTCAAGTAGGATTCTAACAAGATTATCCTCTCCAAATCCAACTCAAATTCGAATTTCAAACCTTGTGGATTTTCCACAACAAATTCGAATCCTACTTGGACGGTGATTCAAAATTTGAATTTCAAATTTCAATTTCAAATTTCAAATTCAAATTTCAAATTTCAAATTTCAAATTTCAAATTTAAATTTCAAATTCAAATTTCAAATTCGAATTTCAAATTTCAAATTCAAAATTCAAATTTCAAATTTCAAAATTCAAATTTCAAATTTCAAAATTCAAATTTCAAATTCCACAAAACGGTTGTGTTTCATATTCTTGTTCTCATGGATAATTTTCTACAACTCCAATCCAATCTCAAATAAAATCATGGCAACTTTATTTGGAGTTCGAATAATTGTGTACTCTATTATCCAAAACAAAATCTGAATCCAACCGGAGAGAATCTTGTCTACCATCCTGATCCTGTGTCATCACCATCCATGCATAATAAACTAGCCAATAGCATACACAAATCAATTTGCCAAACGTTAAGGAATTATGTGGAGCTAGTAGAGGGACTGATTGGACATATATAATCGGGCTCCCGTGATACCATATGATCATCATTCTTTACCGAACAACTCAATCATATGATCACTAATTTCAGAGTCACACCACTATAAACCTGAAACTGAACTCCCAATTATATATCGTATTACGTAAGCCTGTGACGAGCTACCATCCAATGACCTTGTCATGTATGCAAAACCCTCATATGATATCCATGATCAGCCTTAGGTCAAAGTCCGTTTAATCCTACTGATCAGGCTATCTTAAAGTTCCATTATACTACCGAATCAAGAAAATGATTATTCACCATATGTGAATAAGAAGTCATCCGCCCAGCAGACGACCCAAGGCCTTGTCCATTTTCAGATTCAGTATAATGCCTTTAAGAGGATACCTTTAACTCCTCAGAGCTATGATTCCGATATCTGCAAACAAACCCTTCATCGTATACAAGTCATGCACCCAACGAACCGGTCTATAAGCTTACTACCTCTGAGACGCTTTAGCCATTGGAACATCAAAGTACACAAGTCATATACATGAAGTAGTTCATTTACTCAGGATTAAGGTTATTGCACAATGAACGTCAAAAGCAGATTGATCCACTCATAGCGGACTACGTAGATCAATCACGCTTTAGTCCCGGTCTAATATGTCACCACCGAGCAACATATCCATGTCTCTACTTGGGAGTCCAGCTCCAGACAGTCAAGACAAACCGTCCCCTCTAAGGCTTTAGACAACATAATAGTCTTAACATGAGTTAGATGCTCGGTCTAACCCCATAGACTACAGACCATAGTTTAGACTGCTAACATTAGAACATTGTCTTCTCGCATACAAAAGTCCATTGCATGCAACGTTCTAACAGTTTCAACACAAGCAGTCAGTGAGCCATATTTGCTTACATTTACTTTAACATGTAAATAAGACGAGGACAGATAGCAATGTAATGAATAACCTCTATATATAATTTTATTATCCAGTTCAAAATGAATACATCAAAAATGTCTCCAATACTTAGGGCATTTCCTAACAAAAATTTGAGAAGTTTTGGTTAGGTTTTGATTGTCAAAACCGTGGCCAAAAACTAAGGATGAAAATGGAAAAAATTTTATGTAATGTGGGTTAAAATGCAAATTAGAATTTTGTGAGCTCTTATGCAAAAGTTTGGAAAACTTTTACATAAAATAGGCTTCTGGTATAGTACGTGGCAGGTACATATGGTTCGAGGCGTACCTAACGCCGGAAGCCTTAAAATTACGCCGAAATGCTGCCGAAATTTCGAAAACAGCATTTGGGGTAAAATGGAAATAAAAATAAAAAGTTTGGGGTCGGGTCGGAAACCCGAGTCCCTAACGGAAAATTTAATAAGGGAACCTAAAGGGTGGTTCATGAATAGTAACCCGTCCCCTTGAAAACGTAAAACGTGAGTGAAACTAAAAAAAAAACGGACCCCAAGGGGGGGTTGTTTTTGGAAATGAAATAAAGGTCCGAGTCGGGAACGGAAAATCCGAGCCTCGGAGACCTAGGTTGGGAATGTCTAGATGAACGTTTTAAATACTAGTGAAACGTCCATTTGAGGCTCCGAAACGATAGAAAATCGCTAAACCGACGTAGGGGTCGGAATAGTGCTTCCCGAGGGTCGGGAAAGTGAAAAGTGGAAATAAAATAGAAATGAACTCGGTAATGATTAGAAAAGAGTCAGAAAAGTTCCTGAGAGCCAAAAATGCAGTCTGGATCGGGAAAATTTCCGTCAGGGGCAAAATCGTAATTTTTCCAAAATATAGGGGTAACATCGTAATTTTACCAAAATACAGGGGCAAAATTGTAATTTTACAAAAGTTGAGAAAAATGGGGAAAATGATAAATAAAGCCTAAAAAGTTATAAATAGGTTTTATTTAAGCTTTTAAATGAAAAATAAAAGCTATAAATGGAAATAAAATTAACAGACAAGGTTTTGTCTATAGGATCCAAAAATCGACCTACAAGGTGGGCGATCAAAGATCCAAGAGAGAAAAAGAGAAGAGACTGATAAGGTAAGTTCAGACATTTACCTGTCTACAACATATAGCATTATTGTTGCTAACTTTGATGTACTAACTATAAGTTAGGTACATATGTGCTACGGGCACTATTATAGAGTAGAGAGAGAGACGTAATGTGCTACGGGCACTACTGAGAATGGACACATTGTTAATTGTGCTTCGGGCACTAGAGCGAGGTTAATGAAACTCACTCACCTAAATTAAAATGTGAACCATTCCTAACCGCGGGGCAATATGAAGTCACCGGGTTAGAATTTTAAAAAGTCGGTAATGAAACCACTTTCCGGCGTACCAGCCTTCTGTACAGGGAGGTATTTTTGCCTTTGGGGCTATAAGGAGAATAAGGCTGTGGAGGTAAGCACTGATGTACCACTCCCAGTCATGCGCACTTAAATGGTACTGCCAACCTGAGCTCAAAACCAGAACATAAGCAAAGATAATTACCTAAAACTGAAACTATGCCATAATTGAGCATAAGACAGTTTAGTGAGAGTACTAACATCGCGGTAGATGTACTGTTGTGACACTGTGTTGTGGTCAAACTTACTATTCACATATGAATAGTGGTCAAAGTTACTATTCACATACGAATAGTGGTCAAAGATACTATTCATGATGAATATTACTATTCATATAAATTTTATTTCTTACATGTTTGAACTTACTGAGCCTGTAGCTCACCATTTTTGCTAATGTTGCAGGTAAGCGACCAGCTCAGTAGCTTGTTTGACTGGATGCGGACGGGATGGCGCGTGTCAAATGGGATAACTGGGCGAGGGATATGGTCCTGCCAGAGTCTTTCCGCTGAGCGATAAAAAGGGAAGGAAAAAAAAAAGAAACAGTCTTTTGTAATATTATATATTTACGAAAGTACTGTAATATATAAATTACTTTGTACTTGCCAACAAAGTAAATAGTGGGAAATATTTACATGATGTTTAAAGAGAAAAAAAAAATTTTCCCAAAAAACGTCATGATTTAAAAATAGAGAGAGATAAGCCGACAACCCATGAGAGTACAATCTATCACAGTTAGCGATAAAGCTCAACTGTAATAGTGTTGTATGATCTCTACGAGGGGCGGGCCGCCACAGTTGGTATCAGAGCGGAATTACGGTTGGTTTATATTGGATTACCAACTGCAGTCACAGTTGGTATATCAGAGTAGTGTGACCATATCCTGATTTGACACTTCGCGCATCCTGCACTGCTATCCAAGTAAGTAGTTTACTTAAGTTTAGTTAATTATTTTCTTATGTGAAAATAATTGTCTTATAGGTAGCAAGATGACCAGACCTCCTTATGTGAGACCACCGCTACCACGACCGAGAGGAGTATTACGGGTATGGACGAGACCTATTGTGAGGCCGTCTATTTCCCAACGACCAGTAATTAGACCTCCAGTGCCCGAGAGACCTCCAGCACCAGTACCAGCACCAGCACCAGTGCCAGTAGATGTAGTACAGCCACGACCGATAATTCATCCACCTGTAGTAGTGGACATTCCAGTTGTTGGTGGACGCCAACATGTTGGGGTGAGAGTTTCGACTCGGGCAGTACAGGCATTTCGATCTAGCAGTCCTCCTATGTTTGACGGTGGATGACAGTCGATGGAGGCGAAGGACTGGCTCCATGCCATCGAGAGGATTATGGGGATATGCGACATTGATCGAGATATGTGGATCCAGTTGGCCATCAGTATGTTTCAGGGAGATGCACGAGTGTTTTGGCAGTATTGCGACCAGGAGATTTTATTAGGATTCAGTTGGGCTGAGTTCTGTCAGCGATTGGCTGATCAGTTTCCGCCTGGGGATCCAGTACCTGCTCCAGCACCTCCAGAGAAACGAGAGGCTGATACACCTGCGTATCCCAGATTTGATGAGGTTAGGGACTACATTCTCCAGACCGAGAGGATGGTCATGCTGTCTGGTGAGACGGTAATGTCTTACGCAGCGCGATTTGAGGAGACCATTAGGAGGAGATGTCCGTTGCCCAACCTCACTGAAGCAAACTGTTGCGAGCTATTTTGGAGAGGTTTACCCTTGGAGCTGAGATAGAGGGTAATTAAGTTGTTTCCTCCGACGCTCCAAGAGTTTGTGGTGACGATCAGGACGATCGAGAGAGAGATTCTGATCGAGCATCTGACACAGAGTTGACGAGAGACACTGGTTCAAGATGAGATGTTTGCACGCATCTTCGGGCCGAGAAGAATGATGAACGATCATGAGGCTGGACCGTCTGGACCACGAAGAGGTGATGACTTAGGACAAGGAGCATTGCCTAGGGGCAGTGACGATTCAGAAGATCCCGATGACGATGAGGATCCAGAAGAATATCCTCTAGTCGCAGATACAGGGGATGTGTGACTAGTAGATATGTATACATGTACATAAGTAGCTTAGAGAGAAAAGCTCTTTTCTATAGACTTGTGGCCAAAATGTATAAAATGGTCGATGTATATATGACTGGTGATGATTATGTATGACATATAAATGTTTTGCTATGAATGAAATATCAAAATGATTATATGTTATACGATGATGTGGCTTTACATTACCCTAAATTTCGTGAATTGATATGATTTTACGAATGTGGTTATGGAAAGGCTAACGGTGAATTATTGTGCCATAATTGGACAATAGGCAAGATGGTGGATTTGCGTAATCGACCAGAGGGACGAGAGCGACGTCCTAATGTTATGGAGAGACTGGATCAGATACAAGCTCTACTAGAAGCTCAGATGCAAGAAAATGCTAATCTGAGGCGATGGGTAGAGGGGCTAGAACAGAGACAAGGCTCTGAGGGTACCCAAGTAGAACAACAAGCCGAGGTAGATCCAGTTATCCCTCCAGCTGCTGTAAATGAGAGAGTTCCTGAACAACAACCGGTTTTAAATCTGGAACCCCTCTATGAAAGATTCGGGCGTATGAGGCCGCCAGAATTTGAAGGGTCTACAAATCCTCTAGAGGCTGAAGACTGGTTGTCGTCATTGCAAGTGATCATGGAATTCATGAACCTAACCGACCGGGAGAAGGTTGCATGTGCGTCTTTTGTGCTGAGAAAAGATGCTCGTTTTTGGTGGGACACTGTACGAATGAGAAGAGACGTGTCTACCATGAGTTGGGTGAAATTTCTGGAAGAATTTAACCAGAAATATTACGACCCTGCATCTCTGAGACAACAACAGAAAGAGTTCTCAGAATTGACTCAAGGAAACATGTCGATAAGCGAAGTTTGCCGAAAGTTCGACCAGTTATCCCGGTTATGTCCCTACGTAGTCCCTACTGAGAGGGAGAAAATGTAGAAAATGATTGGGATGTTCAGGCCAGAAATTGCTGCGTTAGTAGACACTGGACAAGTACCGCCTACTTCTGTAGAAGATTGTGTGAGTCGAGCCATTAGAGCTGAGTTCCACGTAGCCCGACAGAAAGAGGAAAGAGAAAAACACTAGGAGGCTAAGAAGAAGGAGAGAGCTTTGGCGAAGTCTACACAAGCTGGTCAATCGAGCAAGCCTAGTCACAATGCTAAACCAAGCCAGGGCAATAGTCAAGGATCCCAGCAAAATAAGAGAAAAGACAATTTTTCTGGGAATCGACAGGGAAATAATCGAAACCAGCAGTGGAGAACAGTTGGTAATGCAGAATCTAATGTGCAAAATTGCCCTACGTGTGGGAAAAGACATTCTGGGCAATGCAGATTTGGGCCACTTGTTTGCTATGAATATGGAAAGGAAGGCCATTACGCCAGAAACCGTCCAAATAGACAGGGTGGACAAGGCACTTCCCAACAACACCAGACACGTCCACAAGCTCATTCCCTTCAGGCCAGAGTTGAAGAGTCACTAGTAAGGCCGCAAAGCCAGGAGCGTGTGCCACGTGCCGAAGCTCGTGTGATGGCCTACAGCAAAGAGGATGCAGAGACAGGAACATCGAACGTGGTGACAGGTCAGCTTCCTGTCGCTAGTCATGTAGCCTCTGTACTATTCGATTTCGGTGCTACGCATTCTTTAGTTTCCTATGAATTTGTTGACAAGATAGGACTTCCTAAGGACTATATGGGAAGGGTATTTAAGACAGCTTTACCCTTTGGGGAAGTATTGTTGTCCAATTACTGGCTACCTCATGTACCAGTATATGTGGCAAATAGGGAACTATATGCGGAGTTGATCGTAATGAAGATCATGGATTATGATGTGATTCTAGGCATGGATTTCCTAGGGAAATACCAAGCTATGATCGAGTGCCAAAATCGAAAGATAGTATTCCAACCCGAGGAAGAAGAGAGTTTCGAGTACGTCGATACTTCTCGAAAACCTGGGAAGATGATGATCAGTTCGCTGAGAGCAAGCAAGCTGATAGCCAGTGGTTGCATGGGATATCTGGCATATGTGGTGGACACTACCGAGGAACAAAAGCTTCAACCTGAAGATGTTCCTGTGGTTAATGAATTTCTTGACATATTTCTGAAGAGTTACCAGGGATGCCTCCAGAGAGAGAAATCTCGTTCGATATTGAGTTGATGACTGGAACGGCACCTATTTCCAAAGCACCATACCGCATGGCTCCAGTGGAGTTAAAGGAGTTGCAGGTACAATTAAAGGAGCTTTTGGATAAAGGATTCATCAGACCGAGTTTTTCTCCATGGGGTGCACCTGTGTTATTCGTCAAGAAAAAGGATGGAACATTCCGTTTGTGCATTGATTACCGAGAGTTGAATAAGGTCACGATCAAAAATAGGTATCCATTACCTAGAATTGATGACCTATTTGACCAGTTAAAAGGCGCAGCGGTATTTTCCAAGATCGATTTACGATCAGGATATCACCAGCTGAGAATTAAAGAAAGTGATATTCCTAAGACGGCGTTTAGGACTCGTTATGATCACTACAAGTTTCTTGTGATGCCATTTGGATTAACAAATGCACCGGTAGTGTTCATGGACTTAATAAACAGAATTTTTAAAGAGTATTTGGATAAGTTTGCCATTGTATTCATTGATGACATTCTTATATACTTGAAGACCCATGAGGAGCACAAGGAGCATCTGAGGATCGTGCTGAATACGATAAGGAAGCATCAACTGTATGCCAAATTCTCAAAATGCGAGTTTTGGCTGGATAGAGTACATTTCCTCGGACATGTTGTATCCCAGGAAGGTATTGCTATAGATCCGATAAAGGTAGACGCAATTAACCAGTGGCCTGCACCCAAGAGTGTGACGGAAATATGCAGTTTCTTGGGGTTAGCTGGTTATTATCAGCGATTTGTAGAGGGATTTGCACGATTAGCTGCACCTCTTACTGCTCTTACACGTAAAGAAAGGAAGTACGAGTGGACTACGGAATGCGAAAGAAGCTTCCAGGAGTTAAAGAGACGGCTGACAAGTGCACCAATCCTTACGCTTCCCACTGAAGGGGAGAAGTTTGTGATCTACAGTGATGCATCTAAAGTAGGATTGGGAGCAGTCCTAATGCAAGGCGGCAAGGTGATTGCCTATGCTTCCCGTCAATTAAAGGATCATGAAAGGAATTACCCTACGCATGACCTCGAACTTGCTGCAGTAGTGTTCACACTTAAAATTTGGCGACACTATCTCTATGGAGCTCAATGTCAGATTTTCACTGATCATCAAAGCCTGAAGTATTTCTTCACGCAAAAAGAGCTCAATATGCGGCAAAGAAGATGGTTGGAACTGGTGAAGGATTATGATTGTGAAATCCTATACCATCCAGGAAAGGCCAACCGTGTAGCGGATGCTCTAAGTAGAAAGTCTACTATATCGCACCAGCTACCAATAAACAGGCTTCCGAAGCCATTGCAGCAAGAAATAAATTCTTTGAACTTGGAGCTGATATCTGGAAGACTAGCTGCACTCCAAGTGGAATCATCGCTATTTGAGGATATAAAGGAAGCTCAGAGGCGAGATCCAACAATGACAAGTTCTCAAGAAGGAATTTCCAAGGATGGAATGATCCTTTATCAAGGAAGGATAAATGTTCCAGCTGATGAAGAACTTAGAAGACGGATCATGTCAGAAGCCATGAGACACCCTATTCGGTTCATCCCAGAGCTAGTAAGATGTATCAGGACTTGAAGTTACAGTTCTGGTGGAAAGGGATGAAGAACGATATAGCAAAATTCGTGAGCAGATGCATGACTTGTCAGAGAATCAAAGCGGAACATAAACATCCAACAGGAAGATTGGAACCGTTGGAGATTCCTGAATGGAAATGGGAACACATTATGATGGATTTTGTAGTGGGACTCCCAAAAACCCGAGAAGGTTATGATGCCATCTGGGTTATTGTGGACAGACTGACCAAGACGGCACGGTTTATAGCTGTCAAGATGACTTTTTCGTTGGAAAAGTTTGCTCAGTTGTACGTAACTCATGTCGTCAGATTACATAGAGTACCAAAATCCATTATATCAGATTGAGATGCACGATTCACTTCGAATTTCTGGAACTGTGTGCAAGAGGCAATGGGTACTGAATTGAGAAACAGTACGGCTTTTCATCCGCAAACAGACGGACAGTCGGAGCGGACAATTCAGACGTTAGAGGACATGCTTCGAGCTTGTGTAATGGATTTTACAGGAAATTGGAACGAGAAGTTACCATTGATTGAATTCTCGTGCAATAATAGTTACCAAGCTTCTATAGGCATGGCACCTTACGAGGCTTTGTATGGACGGAAATGCAGATCACCATTACACTGGTATGATTTGCGAGAGAAGCAGTTGCATAAGACGGATTTCATAAAAGAGACTTCCGATGTAGTTGCTAGAATTCAGCGTCAAATGAAAATTGCGCAAAGCCGACAAAAGAGTTATGCGGACAAAAGGCGGAGATCCTTAGAGTTTGATGAAGGAGACTTCGTATTTCTGAGGGTATCGCCTATGAAGGGGATCATGCGTTTCGGTGAGAAGGGGAAACTAAGTCCAAGATATATTGGACCTTATGAAATTATCGAGCGCATTGGAAAGGTCGCTTATAGATTAGCGTTACCTCCAGAATTGTCGGCAGTGCATAATGTATTTCATGTGTCAATGCTGAGAAAGTATATACCAGATCCGTCCCATATGTTGAAGCATGAGCCTATTCAAATCCACGGGGATTTGACATATGAGGAACAACCTATTCGAGTACTGGCTCGTGAAGAGAAAGTACTGAGGAATAAGACAATCCCACTAGTGAAGATTTTATGGAAAAATCACAATATTGAAGAAGCTACGTGTGAACGAGAAGATGAGATGAGGAGTTTATACCCCTATTTGTTCTAATTTTCGAGGACGAAAATTTTATAAGGAGGGGTGAACGTGACAACCGGGAAATTCAGGCAATTCTCGGATGAAAATATACAAATGTATGTGTATAACAATTTGTACTATTTAAAGAGTGAAATAAATGTATTTATATTGTTTAGAATATATGAAAATGTTCTAACAATACTGACGAGTAACAATTCAGTGTTGGAAAAATTCACTGAGTTGAAACGGGTGAAACGGTGCCAAAACCGGCATTGAAAACCCTAACCGGGACAATAAAAGACGGAAAACTTCCGGGATTAATTTTGATCAAACGGAAGCAGTTTAAATTGATCCAACTGCACAGGAGACCTCAGGAACACGCCGGGACGATTTCAGGAAAATTTCGGCTCGAACCGGTATCGGTCAAAAAGTAGTCGAATTAATGTGAATAGTGAAAGTCAAAGTCAACTTTTGCTTTAGCATTTATGACATCATAAATCCCTTTAATAAATGGGAAGAAAATGGTGGTTGGTAGCATTAATGGCCATGATTCATTTGCTTTTTGATCTAAAGGCCAAGATTTGGCCAAAATTCACCATTTTAAATTTTTGAAAATGTTGGAAAGAATTAAGGTGAAATGTGTTGAAATTTAATTGGTTAAAGGCCAAATTAATTGGCTTATTTCATGGTTAAGTCGGCCACTTTTTGGGAACAAAAGGCCGAGACATATTTTGAAGCAAAAAAACCAAAGAACAAAAATTTGCTAAGTCATTCCACGGTGAACCGTGAGCCACCAAGAGAGAACCAAGTATTCCTTCATATTTCTTTCACAAAATTAGTGTCAAAGTATTCCTTGAAGACAAAGGAAGCAAGTGAACAAGGTAACTCCCCTTGGATTGAACTTTTTCTTGGTTTTTTTTCAAGAAAACCGTGTGATGAATAGTGAAAAAAAGATGGAAAAATTTTGGTTGTTTTCATTGATTTGGTGTTTGGGTTTTGTTAAGGGTGTAATTAGGAAGAAAACCATGTAATTGGTTTAAAGAAAAACCAAAATTTTGTTGGTTTTCCAAGGGTAAAACCGTGGGTTACCAAGAGTAAGCAATGAGAAATTTTTACGGTTTAATTGTTAACATGCTTTCAATTTAAATTTGTTAAGAATAAAGCATGGTTTGCATTATGAAAAGCTTGGAAAAATATTTTGGTGTGAACTACCCTAATGTGGCCTTGGGGTAACAAGGGTTTGGAAGAATATTTTCATGGTTTACTTGATGTTTGGTTAATTGGAATCATGCATTTTATAATGTAAACGATGAAATTGTGAATGAAAGCAAGAAAAGAAAAATTTGGGATAAGTTTCCCTTAATGAGGCCGTGGGTTATATATGTTAAAAACCCTAGGAAAATTGTTGAAAAATGCAATGAAAATGGGCTTGAAAATATGTGGAGAAAATGACATTTAATAGCCTAAGATTTGGTGAAAATTTGAGAAGTTTTGGTTAGGTTTTGATTGTCAAAACCGTGGCCAAAAACTAAGGATGAAAATGAAAAAAATTTTGTGTAATGTGGGTTAAAATGCAAATTGGAATTTTGTGAGCTTTTATGTAAAAGTTTGGAAAACTTTTACATAAAATAGGCTTGTGGTATAGTACGTGGCAGGTACATATGGTTCGAGGCGTACCTAACGCCGGAAGGCTTAAAATTACGCCGAAATGCTGCCAAAATTTCGAAAACAGCATTAGGGGTAAAATGGAAATAAAAATAAAAAGTTTGGGGTCGGGTCGAAAACCCGAGTCCCTAATGAAAAATTTAATAAGGGAACCTAAAGTTTGGTTTGTGAATAGTAACCCCGTCCCCTTGAAAACGTAAAACGTGAGTGAAAATAAAAAAAAACCGACCCCGAGGGGGGGCGTTTTTGGAAATGAAATAAAGGTCCGAGTCGGGAACGGAAAATCCGAGCCTAGGAGTCCTAGGTCGGGAATGTCTAGATGAACGTTTTAAATACTAGTGAAACGTCCATTTGAGGCTCCGAAACGATAGAAAATCGCTAAACCGACGTAGGGGTCGGAATAGTGCTTCCCGAGGGTCGGGAAAGTGAAAAGTAGAAATAAAATAGAAATGAACCCAGTAATGATTAGAAAAGAGTCAGAAAAGTTCTTGAGAGCCAAAAATGCAGTCTGGATCGGGAAAATTTCCGTCAGGGGTAAAATTGTAATTTTTCCAAAATACATTGGCAAAATCATAATTTTGCCAAAATACAGGGGTAAAATCGTAATTTTGTCAAAATACAGGGGTAAAATTGTAATTTTATAAAAGTTGAGAAAAATGGGGAAAATGATAAATAAAGCCTACAAAGTTATAAATAGGTTTTATTTGAGCTTTCAAATGAAAAATAAAAGCTATAAATGGAAATAAAATTAATAGACAAGGTTTTGTCTGTAGGATCCAAAAATCGACCTACAAGGAGGGTGATCAAAGATCCAAGAGAGAAAAAGAGAAGAGACTGATAAGGTAAGTTCAGAAATTTACCTGTCTGCAACATATAGCATTATTGTTGCTAACTTTGATGTACTAACTATAAGTTAGGTACATATGTGCTACGGGCACTATTATAGAGTAGAGAGAGAGACGTAATGTGCTACGGACACTACTGAGAATGGACACATTGTTAATTGTGCTTCGGGCACTAGAGCGAGGTTAATGAAACTCACTCACCTAAAATTAAAATGTGAACCATTCCTAACCGCGGGGCAATATGAAGTCACCGGGTTAGAATTTTAAAAAGTCGGTAATGAAACCACTTTCTGGCGTACCAGCCTTCCGTACAAGGAGGTATTTTTGCCTTCGGGGCTGTGAGGAGAATAAGGCTATGGAGGTCAGCACTGATGTACCACTCCCAGTCATGCGCACTTAAATGGTACTGCTAACCTGAGCTCAAAACCAGAACATAAGCAAAGATAATTACCTAAAACTGAAACTATGCCATAATTGAGCATAAGACAGTTTAGTGAGAGTACTAACATCGCGGTAGATGTATTGTTGTGACACTGTGTTGTGGTCAAACTTACTATTCATGTATGAATAGTGGCCAAAGTACTATTCACGTATGAATAGTGGTCAAAGGTACTATTCATGATGAATAGTACTATTCATATAAATTTTATTTCTTACATGTTTGAACTTACTGAGCCTGTAGCTCACCATTTTTGCTAATGTTGCAGGTAAGCGACCAGCTCAGTAGCTTGTTTGAATGGATGCGGACGGGATGGCGCGTGTCAAATGGGATAACTGTGCGAGGGATATGGTCCTGCCAGAGTCTTTCCGCTGAGCGATAAAAAGGGAAGGAAAAAAAAAGAAACAGTCTTTTGTAATATTATATATTTACGAAAGTACTGTAATATGTAAATTACTTTGTACTTGCCAACAAAGTAAATAGTGGGAAATATTTACATGATGTTTAAAGAGAAAAAAAAAATTTTCCCAAAAAACGTCATGATTTAAAAATAGAGAGAGATAAGCCGACAACCCATGAGAGTACAATCTATCGCAGTTAGTGATAAAGCTCTACTGTAATAGTGTTGTATGATCTCTACGAGGGGCGGGCCGCCACAGTTGGTATCAGAGTGGAATTACGGTTGGTTTAAATTGGATTACCAACTGCAGTCACAGTTGGTATATCAGAGCAGTGTGACCATATCCTGATTTGACACTTCGCGTATCCTGTACCGCTATCCAAGTAAGTAGTTTACTTAAGTTTAGTTAATTATTTTCTTATGTGAAAATAATTGTCTTATAGGTAGCAAGATGACAAGACCTCCTTATGTGAGACCACCGCTACCACGACTGAGAGGGGTATTACGGGTATGGACGAGACCTATTGTGAGGCCGTCTATTTCCCAACGACTAGTAATTAGACCTCCGGTGCCCGAGAGACCTCCAGCACCAGTACCAGCACCAGCACCAGCACCAGTGCCAGTAGATGTAGTACAGCCACGACCGATAATTCATCCACCTGTAGTAGTGGACATTCTAGTTGTTGGTGGATGCCAACATATTGGGGAGAGAGTTTCAGCTTGGGCAGTACAGGCATTTCGAGCTAGCAGACCTCCTATGTTTGACGGTGGACGACAGTCGATGGAGGCGAAGGACTGGCTCCATGCCATCGAGAGGATTATGGTGATATGCGACATTGATCGAGATATGTGGATCCAGTTAGCCATCAGTATGTTTCAGGGAGATGCACAAGTGTTTTGGCAGTATTGCGACCAGGCGATTTTATTAGGATTCAGTTGGGCTGAGTTCTGTCAGCGATTGGCTGATCAGTTTCCGCCTAGGGATCCAGCACCTGCTCCAGCACCTCCAGAGAGACGAGAGGCTGATACACCTGCGTATCCCGGATTTGATGAGGTTAGGGACTACATTCTCCAGACTAAGAGGATGGTCATGCTGTCTGGTGAGACGGTGATGTCTTACGCAGCGCGATTTGAGGAGACCATTAAGAGGAGATGTCCGTTGCCCAACCTCACTGAAGCAAACTGTTGCGAGCTATTTTGGAGAGGTTTACCCTTGGAGCTGAGACAGCGGGTAATTAAGCTGTTTCCTCCGACGCTCCAAGAGTTTGTGGTGACGATCAGGACGATCGAGAGAGAGATTCTGATCGAGCATCTGACACAGAGTCGATGAGAGACACTGGGTCAAGATGAGATGCTTGCACGCATCTTCGGGCCAAGACGAATGATGAACGATCATGAGGCTGGATCGTCTAGACCACGAAGAGGTGATGACTCAGGACAAGGAGCATTGCCTAGGGGTGGTGACGATTCAGATGATCCCGATGACGATGAGGATCCAGAAGAATATCCTCTAGTCCCAGATACAGGGGATGCGTGACCAGTAGATATGTATACATGTACATAAGTAGCTTAGAGAGAAAAGCTCTTTTGTATAGACTTGTGGCCAAAATGTATAAAATGGCCGATGTATATATGACTGGTGATGATTATGTATGACATATAAATGTTTTACTATGAATGAAATATCAAAATGATTATATGTTATACGATGATGTGTTACGATGATGCGGCTTTACATTACCCTAAATTTCGTGAATTGATATGATTTTACGAATGTGGTTATGGAAAGGCTAACGGTGAATTATTGTGCCATAATAGGACAATAGGCAAGATGGTGGATTTGTGTAATCGACCAGAGGGACGAGAGCGACGTCCTAATGTTATGGAGAGACTGGATCAGATACAAGCGCTGCTAGAAGCTCAGATGCAAGAAAATGCTAATCTGAGGCGACGGGTAGAGGAGCTAGAACAGAGACAGGGCTCTGAGGGTACCCAAGTAGAACAACAAGCCGAGGTAGATCCAGTTATCCTTCCAGCTGTTGTAAATGAGAGAGTTCCTGAACAGCAACTGGTTTTAAATCTGGAACCCCTCTATGAAAGATTCAGGCGTATGAGGCCGCCAGAATTTGAAGGGTCTACAAATCCTCTAGAGGCTGAAGACTGGTTGTCGTCATTGCAAGTGATCATGAAATTCATGAACCTAACCGACCGGGAGAAGGTTGCATGTGCGTCTTTTGTGCTGAGAAAAGATGCTCATTTATGGTGGGACACTGTACGAATGAGAAGAGACGTGTCTACCATGAGTTGGGCGGAATTTCTGGAAGAATTTAACCAAAAATATTACGACCCTGCATCTCTGAGACAACAACAGAAAGAGTTCTTAGAATTGACTCAAGGAAACATGTCGGTAAGGGAAGTTTACCGAAAGTTCGACTAGTTATCCCGGTTATGTCCTTATGTAGTCCCTACTAAGAGGGAGAAAATGTAGAAAATGATCGGGATGTTCAGGCCAGAAATTACTGCGTTAGTAGACACTGGACAAGTACCGCCTACTTCTGTAGCAGATTGTGTGAGTCGGGCCATTAGAGCTGAGTTCCACGTGGCTCGACAGAAAGAGGAAAGAGAAAAACACTGGGAGGCTAAGAAGAAGGAGAGAGCTTTGGCGAAGTCTACACAAGCTGGTCAATCGAGCAAGCCTAGTCAGAATGCTAAACCAAGCCAGGGCAATAGTCAAGGATCCCAGCAAAATAAGAGAAAAAGTAATTTTTCTGGGAATCGACAGGGAAATAATCGAAACCAGCAACGGAGAACAGCTGGTAATGCAGAATCCAATGTGCAAAATTGCCCTACATGTGGGAAAAGACATTCTGGGCAATGCAGATTTGGGCCACTTGTTTGCTATGAATGTGGAAAGGAAGGCCATTACGCCAGAAACTGTCCAAATAGACAGGGTGGACAAGGCACTTCCCAACAACACCAGACACGCCCACAAGCTCATTCCCTTCAGGCCAGAGTTGAAGAGTCACCAGTAAGGCCGCAACGCCAGGAGCGTGTGCCACGTGCCGATGCTCGTGTGATGGCCTACAGCAAAGAGGATACAGAGGCATGAACATCGAATGTGGTGACAGGTCAGCTTCCTGTCGCTAGTCATGTAGCCTCTGTACTATTCGATTCCGGTGCTACGCATTCTTTTGTTTCCTATGAATTTGTTGACAAGATAGGACTTCCTAAGGACTATATGGGAAGGGTATTTAAGACAGCTTTACCCTCTGGGGAAGTATTGTTGTCCAATTACTGGCTACCTCATGTACCAGTATATGTGGCAAATAGGGAACTATATGCGGAGTTGATCGTAATGAAGATCATGGATTACGATGTGATTCTAGGCATGGATTTCCTAAGGAAATACCAAGTTACGATCGAGTGCCGAAATCGAAAGATAGTATTCCAACCCGAGGAAGAAGAGAGTTTCGAGTACGTCGATACTTCTCGAAAACCTGGGAAGATGATGATCAGTTCGCTGAGAGCAAGCAAGCTGATAGCCAGTGGTTGCATGGGATATCTGGCATATGTGGTGGACACTACCGAGGAACAAAAGCTTCAACCTGAAGATGTTCCTGTGGTTAATGAATTTCTTGACGTATTTCCGGAAGAGTTACCAGGGATACCTCTAGAGAGAGAAATCTCCTTCGAAATTGAGTTGATGCCTGGAATGGCACCTATTTCCAAAGCACCATACCGCATGGCTCCAGTGGAGTTAAAGGAGCTGCAGGTACAATTAAAGGAGCTTTTGGATAAAGGATTCATCAGACCGAGTTTTTCTCCATGGGGTGCACCTGTGTTATTCGTCAAGAAAAAGGATGGAACATTCCGTTTGTGCATTCATTACCGAGAGTTGAATAAGGTCATGATCAAAAATAGGTATCCATTACCTAGAATTGATGACCTATTTGACCAGTTAAAAGGCGCAGCGGTATTTTCCAAGATCGACTTACGATCAGGATATCACCAGCTGAGAATTAAAGAAAGTGATATTCCTAAGACGGCGTTTAGGACTCGTTATGGTCACTACGAGTTTCTTGTGATGCCATTTGGATTATCAAATGCACCGGCAGCGTTCCTGGACTTAATGAACAGAATTTTTAAAGAGTATTTGGATAAGTTTGTCATTGTATTCATCGATGACATTCTTATATACTTGAAGACCCATGAGGAGCACAAGGAGCATCTGAGGATCGTGCTGAATACGATAAGGAAGCATCAACTGTAAGCCAAATTGTCAAAATGCAAGTTTTGGCTGGATAGAGTACATTTCCTCGGACATGTTGTATCCCAGGAAGGTATTGCTATAGATCCGACAAAGGTAGATGCAATTAACCAGTGGCCTGCACCCAAGAGTGTGACGGAAATACGCAGTTTCTTGGGGTTAGCTGATTATTATCGGTGATTTGTAGAGGGATTTGCGCGATTAGCTACACCTCTTACTGCTCTTACACGCAAAGAAAGGAAGTACGAGTGGACTACGGAATGCGAAAGAAGCTTCTAGGAGTTAAAGAGACGGCTGACAAGCGCACCAATCCTTACGCTTCCCACTGAAGGGGAGAAGTTTGTGATCTATAGTGATGCATCTAAAGTAGGATTGGGAGCAGTCCTAATGCAAGGCGGCAAGGTGATTGCCTATGCTTCCCGTCAATTAAAGGATCATGAAAGGAATTTCCCTACGCATGACCTCGAACTTGATGCAATAGTGTTCGCACTTAAAATTTGGCGACACTATCTCTATGGAGCTCAATGTCAGATTTTCACTGATCACCAAAGCCTGAAGTATTTCTTCACGCAAAAAGAGCTCAATATGCGGCAAAGAAGATGGTTGGAACTGGTAAAGGATTATGATTGTGAAATCCTATACCATCTAGGAAAGGCCAATCGTGTAGCGGATGCTCTAAGTAGAAAGTCTACTATATAGCACCAGCTACCAATAAACAGGCTTCCGAAGCCATTGCAGCAAGAAATGAATTCTTTGAACTTGGAGCTGATATCTGGAAGACTAGCTGCACTCCAAGTGGAATCATCGCTATTTGAGTATATAAAGGAAGCTCAGAGGTGAGATCCAACAATGACTAATTCTCAAGAAGGAATTTCCAAGGATGGAATGATCCTTTATCAAGGAAGGATAAATGTTCCAGCTGATGAAGAACTTAGAAGACGGATCATGTCAGAAGCCCATGAAACACCCTATTCGGTTCATCCCGGAGCTAGCAAGATGTATCAGGACTTGAAGTTACAGTTCTGGTGGAAACGGATGAAGAACGATATAGCGAAATTCGTGAGCAGATGCATGACTTGTCAGAGAATCAAAGCGGAACATAAACATCCAGCAGGAAGATTGGAACCGTTGGAGATTCCTGAATGGAAATGGGAACACATTACGATGGATTTTGTAGTGGGACTCCCAAAAACCCGAGAAGGTTATGATGCCATCTGGGTTATTGTGGACAGACTGACCAAGACGGCACGGTTTATAGCTGTCAAGATGAAATTTTCGTTGGAAAAGTTTGCTCAGTTGTACGTAACTCATGTCGTCAGATTACATGGAGTACCAAAATCCATTATATCAGATCGAGATGCACGATTCACTTCGAATTTCTGGAACTGTGTGCAAGAGGCCATGGGTACTGAATTGAGAATCAATACGGCTTTTCATCCGCAAACAGACGGACAGTCGGAGCGGACAATTCAGACGTTAGAGGACATGCTTCGAGCTTGTGTAATGGATTTTACGGGAAATTGGAACGAGAAGTTACCATTGATTGAATTCTCGTACAATAATAGTTACCAAGCTTCTATAGACATGGCAACTTATGAGGCTTTATATGGACGGAAATGCATATCACCATTACACTGGTATGATTTGTGAGAGAAGCAGTTGCATAAGACAGATTTCATAAAAGAGACTTCCGATGTAGTTGCTAGAATTCAGCGTCAAATGAAAATTGCGCAAAGCCGACAAAAGAGTTATGCGGACAAAAGGAGGAGATCCTTAGAGTTTGATGAAGGAGACTTCGTATTTCTGAGGGTATCGCCTATGAAGGGGATCATGCGTTTCGGTAAGAAGGGGAAACTAAGTCCAAGATATATTGGACCTTATGAAATTATCGGGCGCATTGGAAAGGTCGCTTATAGATTAGCGTTACTTCCAGAATTGTCGGCAGTGCATAATGTATTTCATGTGTCGATGCTGAGAAAGTATATTCCAGATCCGTCCCATGTGTTGAAGCATGAGCCTATTCAAATCCACGGGGATTTGACATATGAGGAACAACCTATTCGAGTACTGGCTCGTGAAGAGAAAGTACTGAGGAATAAGACAATCCCACTAGTGAAGATTTTATGGAAAAATCACAATATTGAAGAAGCTACGTGGGAACGAGAAGATGAGATGAGGAGTTTATACCCCCATTTGTTCTAATTTTTGAGGACGAAAATTTTATAAGGAGGGGTGAACGTGACAACCGGGAAATTCAGGCAATTCTCGGATGAAAATGTACAAATGTATGTGTATAACAATTTGTACTATTTAAAGAGTGAAATAAATGTATTTATATTGTTTAGAATATATGAAAATGTTCTAACAATACTGACGAGTAAAAATTCGGTGTTGGAAAAATTCACTGAGTTGAAACGGGTGAAACGGTGCCAAAACCGGCATTGAAAACCCTAACCGGGACAATAAAAGACGGAAAACTTCCGGGATTAATTTTGATCAAACGGAAGCAGTTTAAATTGATCCAACTGCACAGGAGACCTCAGGAACACGCCGGGACGATTTCAGGAAAATTTCGGCTCGAACCGGTATCGGTCAAAAAGTAGTCGAATTAATGTGAATAGTAAAAGTCAAAGTCAACTTTTGCTTTAGCATTTATGACATCATAAATCCCTTTAATAAATGGGAAGAAAATGGTGGTTGGTAGCATTAATGGCCATGATTCATTTGCTTTTTGATCTAAAGGCCAAGATTTGGCCAAAATTCACCATTTTAAATTTTAGAAAATGTTGGAAAGAATTAAGGTGAAATGTGTTGAAATTTGATTGGTTTAAGGCCAAATTAATTGGCTTATTTCATGGTTAAGTCGGCCACTTTTTGGGAACAAAAAGCCGAGACATATTTTGAAGCAAAAAAACCAAAGAACAAAATTTTGCTAAGTCATTCCACGGTGAACCGTGAGCCACCAAGAGAGAACCAAGTATTCCTTCATATTTCTTTCACAAAATTGGTGTCAAAGCATTCCTTGAAGACAAAGGAAGCAAGTGAACAAGGTAACTCCCCTTGGATTGAACTTTTTCTTGGTTTTTTTTCAAGAAAACCGTGTGATGAATAGTGAAAAAAAGATGGAAAAATTTTGGTTGTTTTCATTGATTTGGTGTTTGGGTTTTTTTAAGGGTGTAATTAGGAAGAAAACCATGTAATTGGTTTAAAGAAAAACCAAAATTTTGTTGGTTTTCCAAGGCTAAAACCGTGGGTTACAAAGAGTAAGCAATGAGAAATTTTTGCGGTTTAATTGTTAACATGCTTTCAATTTAAATTTGTTAAGAATAAAGCATGGTTTGCATTATGAAAAGCTTGGAAAAATATTTTGGTGTGAACTACCCTAATGTGGCCATGGGGTAACAAGGGTTTGGAGGAAAACTTTCATGGTTTACTTGATGTTTGGTTAATTGGAATCATGCATTTTATAATGTAAACGATGAAATTGTGAATGAAAGCAAGAAAAGAAAAATTTGGGATAAGTTTCCCTTAATGAGGCCATGGGTTATATATGGTAAAAACCCTAGGAAAATTGTTGAAAAATGCAATGAAAATGGCCTTGAAAATGTGTGGAGAAAATGAAATTTAATAGCCTAAGATTTGGGGAAAATTTGAGAAGTTTTGGTTAGGTTTTGATTGTCAAAACCGTGGCCAAAAACTAAGGATGAAAATGGAAAAATTTTTTTGTAATGTGGGTTAAAATGCAAATTGGAATTTTGTGAGCTTTTATGTAAAAGTTTGGAAAACTTTTACATAAAATAGGCTTGTGGTATAGTACGTGACAGGTACATATGGTTCGAGGCGTACCTAACGCCGGAAGGCTTAAAATTACGCCGAAATGCTGCCGAAATTTCGAAAACAGCATTTGGGGTAAAATGGAAATAAAAATAAAAAGTTTGGGGTCGGGTCGGAAACCCGAGTCCCTAATGGAAAATTTAATAAGGGAACCTAAGGGGTAGTTCATGAATAGTAACCCGTCCCCTTGAAAATGTAAAACGTGAGTGAAACTAAAAAAAAACCGACCCCGAGAGGGGGGCGTTTTTGGAAATGAAATAAAGGTCCGAGTCGGGAACGGAAAATCCGAGCCTCGGAGACCTAGGTCGGGAATGTCTAGATGAACGTTTTAAATACTAGTGAAACGTCCATTTGAGGCTCCGAAACGATAGAAAATCGCTAAACCGACGTAGGGGTCAGAATAGTGCTTCCCGAGGGTCGAGAAAGTGAAAAGTGGAAATAAAATAGAAATGAACCCGGTAATGATTAGAAAAGAGTCAGAAAAGTTCCTGAGAGCCAAAAATGCAATCTGGATCTGAAAAATTTCCGTCAGGGGCAAAATTGTAATTTTGCCAAAATATAGGGGCAAAATCGTAATTTTGCCAAAATACAGGGGCAAAATCGTAATTTTACAAAAGTTGAGAAAAATAGGAAAAATGATAAATAAAGCCTAAAAAGTTATAAATAGGTTTTATTTAAGCTTTTAAGTGAAAAATAAAAGCTATAAATGGAAATAAAATTAACAGACAAGGTTTTGTCTGTAGGATCCAAACATCGACCTACAAGGAGGGTGATCAAAGATCCAAGAGAGAAAAAGAGAAGAGACTGATAAGGTAAGTTCAGACATTTACCTGTCTGCAACATATAGCATTATTGTTGCTAACTTTGATGTACTAACTATATGTTAGGTACATATGTGCTACGGGCACTATTATAGAGTAGAGAGAGCCGTAATGTGCTACGGGCACTACTGAGAATGGACACATTGTTAATTGTGCTTCGGGCACTAGAGCGAGGTTAATGAAACTCACTCACCTAAAATTAAAATGTGAACCATTCCTAACCGCGGGGCAATATGAAGTCACCGGGTTAGAATTTTAAAAAGTCGGTAATGAAACCACTTTCTGGCGTACCAACCTTCCGTACAGGGAGGTATTTTTGCCTTCGGGGCTATGAGGAGAATAAGGCTGTGGAGGTCAGCACTGATGTACCACTCCCAGTCATGCGCACTTAAATGGTACTGCCAACCTGAGCTCAAAACTAGAACATAAGCAAAGATAATTACCTAAAACTGAAACTATGCCATAATTGAGCATAAGACAGTTTAGTGAGAGTACTAACATCGCGGTAGATGTACTGTTGTGACACTGTGTCGTGGTCAAACTTACTATTCACATATGAATAGTGGTCAAAGTTACTATTCACATACGAATAGTGGTCAAAGTTACTATTCATGATGAATAGTCTATTCATAGAAATTTTATTTCTTACATGTTTGAACTTACTGAGCCTGTAGCTCACCATTTTTGCTAATGTTGCAGGTAAGCGACCAGCTCAGTAGCTTGTTTGACTGGATGCGGACGGGATGGCGCGTGTCCAATAGGATAACTGGGCGAGGGATATGGTCCTACCAGAGTCTTTCCGCTGAGCGATAAAAAGGGAAGGAAAAAAAAAAGAAACAGTCTTTTGTAATATTATATATTTATGAAAGTACTGTAATATGTAAATTACTTTGTACTTGCCAACAAAGTATATAGTGGGAAATATTTACATGATGTTTAAAGAGAAAAAAAAAATTTTCCCAAAAAACGTCATGATTTAAAAATAGAGAGAGATAAGCCAGCGACCCATGAGAGTACAATCTATCGCAGTTAGCGATAAAGCTCAACTGTAATAGTGTTGTATGATCTCTACGAGGGGCGGGCCGCCACACTGGTACTCCTTAAGCTTAGATAGAAAGGCTCTCAAATGCTCCTTATGCTCCTCCTTTGTCTTAGAATATACAAGTATGTCATCTATGAACAAAATGACAAACTTGTCTAGGAACTCCTTGAATACTCGGTTCATCAGGTCCATGAAAGCTGCAGGTGCATTCGTCAGTCTGAACGACATAACAAGGAACTTGTAATGCCCATATCTTGTTCGGAATGCTATCTTAGGTATGTCCGCATCCCTGATCTGCAATTGGTGGTACCCGGAATATAGGTCGATTTTTGAGAATACTGCGGCACCTCAGAGCTAGTCGAACAAATCATCGATCTGCAGTAACGGATACTTGTTCTTGATCGTGATCTTTTTCAACTCCCTATAGTCGATACACATCCTTAACGTCCCATCCTTTTTCTTTACGAATAATACAGGTGCTCCCCAGGGTGAACAGCTCTGTCGGATGAAGTCTTTGTCCATTAGATCCTTTAGCTGAGTCTGTAGCTCCTTTAATTCTACTAGGGCCATTCTGTAGGAGGCCTTGGATATGGGTGCCGATCCTGGTAATAGTTCAATTTTGAACGATATCTTCCGCTCTGGCAGAAGTCCTGGGAGATCTTCGAGGAATACTTCCGTGAACTCCTTTACTACTGGTATGTTGTCCGATCCAATTTTCGCTTCTTAGGTCGTATCCATGATGTGTACAAGAAAACCGATGCATCTGTTGGATAGTAGTTGGTGAGCTTTCATTGCTGATATCATCTTCTTCGACTACTTCAATGATAAGCCCTTGTAGACAAACTTTTCGTATCTGCTCGGGTCAAAGGTCACCTCCTGTATCTGACAGTCTATAATGGTGTGGTACTTGGTGAGAAAATCCATTCCTATAATCACCTCATAGTCACACATCTTGATGACGATTAGGTCCACGCTTAGCTTGTACCCACCGATAACTATTGGCACATGGCACACCCAATAGCTAGACAACAAAACTTTCCTGGAGGGAAGGGTAGTTCAAAAAGTTTGATTCATCTGATCTAGGTTCTTGCCTAACCTCCTAGCAAATTCTAATGATGTAAAGGAGTGCGTAGCTCCAGAATCAAATAAAACCAGTGTAGTGGAGTTGGCGATAGAAAGCTGACCTATCACCAAAGCTAAGGTTTTGGCCTTTGCATCCTCACGAGTGAAGGCGTAAATCCTCCCCTGCGGCTCTGGAGCTTCCAATCTGCCTTGGTTAATTGATGGGCCTTCAATTCTTCCTTGGGTGGCATGCAGCTAATCGTTAGTAGGGCGGGCTTGGCCTTGCTGATTTTACGGGTTGGAGAGGTAGTGCATGGCAAAGTGGCCTTCCTTGCCACATATGTAACAACCACTGGTGCCCAGACGGCATTCTCTCAGATGGTTCTTTCCGCATTTAGGGCAAGGTGGGTGTTGATTGCCATTTCCCCCACGGTTGTGCTTTTTTTTGTGGAAATTCCTCTACTGCCTCTGGTTGCTCTGGTTCCCTCTTCTTTTATTGTTGTTGTGGTTGGACTGTCTCTGGTGTTGGTTATTTCCCATGCTATGCGCCTTGCTTTGTGAGTTGGGGTTTGGCCTTCCCTTGATCTGGTTCGACTGGTTCTTTTCTTCCCTCTTGGCCTTAAAGATCTAGGCCCTTATCTCCTTTTCTTGGGCCAACCAGTATTCTACCCAGATGGCCCTGCTGACACACTCAGCTACGGTCATTGGCCCATGACTCCCACTGCATACCTGGATGGCAATATCCGTCCGGAGCATTTTTAGCATTCTCCTGACCCTTTCCTTCTCTGTTGCCACTAAGTCAGGGCAAAGTCATGCCAATTGTTCGAACTTCCTTACGGCCTCCATGATCATCATGTTACCCTGGCGCAGACTGTTGAATTCATCTTGCTGGACTGCTAGGGCTTCATCGTTGCAATACATTTCTCTGAACTAGGCGATAAATTAGGCCTAGTTCATTGCATTAACATCCCTCCTAATAGCCACGATCTTCCACCACTGGCGTGCTCCTTTGCGTAGGGTGAGGGTTATGCATAATACCTTCTCTCTTTCATTTAATCCCACAAGGTCGAGGATGACCTGGACATCAGTCAACCAATCGTCTGCTTTAATGGGGTTCGTAGTCCCCTCGAATTCAGGCACCTTCATGCGCCTAAATCGCTTGTACAGGTCGCCCTCTTTATTGGCTGGCACAAGGATACGGGTTGCTGCAGAAGTAGCCATAGCCGGTGGTGCTGGCATTCCTTAGACTGGTGTGGCCGTTTGTTCCCTAGGGCTGTTGGGGACTGTTGGTGCCGTTAGGACTGGCACCTCTTCTAGTTGTGGTGCCTGGGATTGTCGGTTCAGTTGCTCTCGGAGTTGGTTAAGCTCCTATAATTAGTTTAACATCATTTCCTGCATGGCTACGAGCCGTGCCATTAGTTCATCATCTCGCATAACTTGGTTTATTTGGGCTCTTGTTCATGCCATTGTCACCTATGTAACCCTATCACAAAACGGGAAAAGAGAACATAAGTTTCTCAAATTCTGTACTTGGGGCTCGTATTACATATCATTTTTCTTCTTGCTAAATAGTCATAGATAAAAGCATATATACTCATTTTATATCTTTCTTTCTTCTCTTATGATGTTCATTACAATTGCCGCATTACATTGGAACATCATATGAGTGACAGGAACCATCTTGTACTCTTTATTATACTTGATTATACTCATGGAAAAAAAAATCATATTTAGGTCCTCAGGGCAAAATGATACTGCTTTTCATATTAGGTACCACAAAAATATATATATATAAATATATATATCCAAAATTCTAGTTCGGTGGGAGTGATACACACTCCCCAGTATACAATCCCAAAAATATAGCTAGATAAGTCTGATGGGAAAAAGCTACTGTTTCCCTCTATATATATTTACATAACAAGAATTCCCATGGAAAGGGTTACTACTACTCAGAGGATAATCCTGTCTTCGCGTCGGACATTTCCTCATCCTTACGGTCACTCAGGGGGAACTCCTCGCGATCTTCATCTTTGTCTCCCCAAATAATACTGCCTTCGTCGTCACTGGCAATGACAACCTAGGGCTCATACATTTCTACCCCCTCATCATCACTGATGTGGTTGGGGATCTCATCCTCCTTGTCATTAGGTTGAGCATCGGAGATAGTCTCATCATCGTCTTCATCCATCTGGTGTCCAGGAGACAGAGGGGCTGGTTCGGGGTCCTCTATCGGGTCTCCATTGTCTTCAGGGATTGCTGGTTGTGGTTTGACCATGAATCCTTCGTCGACCGGTAGAGGTGCTACGTTTGCCAGGTCAAGGTTGAGTGCCACTCGCTCAGCATCCACTATGTCTCGGACCAGGTGCCTCAGGTTCTCATGTGACGGAGGGTAGTGGATGAGGTCCCTCACGTACCATGGAATCCCTCTCCAAAGCAAGTCGGTTACCTCTGCAAATGGCTTTTCTAATGGAATGCTTGGCAATATGGTGTCCAAAAATCGCTGATAGTAGTATACCACAGTCTCTCCCTAGTAAATGTCCCAAATGTCAGAGAGGACCTGATATCTCGTCTCATACATATCATCCCATATGTCTGCATCCTTAGCTGGGCCGTTGGAGTTGCGAAGATCTTGGCAGAACTCAGCCCACTGCATCGCTGGACCCCTGATCCTGCGTCAATCGCTCCACCATGTCATTATTGGTCCTCGCAATCGGCTACTGGCCACTACCACCTGTAGACAGGGTGGGATATGGCACCCTTTGAAGATTGCCTCCATATGATGAATTCAATAGGGGAGTTCGTATAGATTGTGCTGTCGTATGTGCGTGGTCGCATGGCAGCGAAGGCTATACTCGCTTCTCAGTCCTCTTGCACTTATCGGGGGTTAATTGGTGCAGCCATCCTCCTACTATAACTTAAACTTCAACTTATATACTAACATTTAAAAACAAAAGCTAACTTACTTGGACGGATGAGGCAGGCGTATGGCGATGTGAAGTAGGGTGGCAGGAAATCTTTCTGATGCCAACTGTGACACCCCGTGCCCTCAGTGGCCCAGACCGTCACTAAAAACTTGCTTACTTGCTTGCTTTAAAAGGTACTTATACCTTTTTGCACTTAATACTTAAGTAGATATCATAAATTTAGGGATTTTTTTTAACGTGTACGTATTGACTGTGTATGTACATATATCGATTTCTATTCAAAAATATTGTTTACGATTACTATTCAAGAATACTATTTAACGGTTACTATTCAAATTTATTGTTTAGTGATTACTATTCATAAAGACTGTTTGACAGTTACTATTCAAAATACTATTTAACTATTACTATTCAAAATATTGATACTCAAATTTGTGGAAGATAAACTCGTGGTGTCTCCATACCCTTGCCCTCACATCCACCCCCACTGCCACCATCGCCCATTGGGGTTTAAACCGTAGGACGCTTACCTACAACATGAACACACTACGTGAGCTTTATGCCCAGTAAGTACAACATGTTTACAGCAAAACATGTTTAAACATAAAACATACTTAAAATCATATAACATGTCAGGTACCATCATATACCGTATTAACATATCACATAACAAATCATCATATAACATATCAGCGAAATGAACCTTTACATAACATGTGCATCATAGAAACATCGTGTACTGAGTGCATCTCACTGTCTTTAAAAGCATGATGAACTATGACTAATGCATGATCCGGTTATGTTCATTTATGCTACAACATTTTCCTTTTTTTTCTTATCTATTTAGGGCCCATGTGTCAGTACTGTACATGCACAGACCATCGGTTATACCCGTGGTTAAAAGTCAGAGAACCATTAACGGATGCTCAACTTTCTGCTTTAACTTACTTTAAAACCCTTTCAACTAAAAGAGCCGGTATGACACACCTATACATTTCTGTCTTGCTTATCTTTTCTAGCCACATGCTTTTCCAAGCTGTCTCTAATCCTATGTGGTAGGGACGTATGGCGTCTAACTTGCTCTTTCATTAATCTACTTGATTGTGAAACTATATGCTCTTAATTATGTGGTACAACTTCGTCTGCATGGCATTCATATTTTAACATACTGTGAAACACCATTTTAACATCATTTCATTCATGCTGCAGGCAGAGTTGTACTTACCTAAATGCCAACAAAATGCGTACTCACACCTTTAACAATATACAGGTGACCACCTATCATCAATAACATTCCTTATCAGCATCTTCGTATAGTCACTACTTCTGCGAGTGACTATTACTCGTGTTTCTATGTGGTACCAAGGCCCATTGGTACCCTATTGGCCTACTATGGGGATTTGGTTCTAACTCGTATCGTGTCTGATCAATCATCTACTTGACAGATTAATCATCGTCCCTCACAGTGCTATTAAAAACGCAATCATTGACTGGTTTACCGATCAGTCAACTGATCGGTTACCTCGCGTGTTGGTAACTAAGTAGTCTACTGGGTTACTATGCATAAACAGGTGTAGTAACTGACCGGGTTACTTTGCTTTGGGTGTGGTAGCCTACCGGGCTATAATTCCTTGTTTGATGTAATGGCCCACCAGGCCACTATGGCTTGTTTGGGGTAGTAGCCTACCAAACTACTAAGGCTTGTTTGGTGTGGTGGCCGACCGGGCAACACACACCGTTTCTCTTGAAAAAAGTGTAGGTTGACTTAAAAGTTCTTGGGAAAAATTCTTTACTTTTGGAACCATCCCCTTGTCACCCCGTTAGAAGGTGGGGGACGTTTTTATAAAAACCATGTTTGTATTTTTTTTAGAGTGTTAAAACACATTTTATTTTGAAGAGTATAAATTACATTTTTAAAATTACATTTTAAAGGTGGTTTTTGAACTATTTTTGGAAACCATTTTGAAACTTGATCGAAATGACTTTTTTTGTGATTTTGGAAAACATGAAAGTTTTCTTTCTTGACAAGATGAACAAATCTCATGTTCACCTTGGAGCCTAAATCCAACTCTAACGGCTCCTAATTCCATTAAACCTGTGGGCTTATGCACAATTTTTTTTTTCGAAAATTCCCAGTTTTACGTCTCTATAAAAACGGCTCTGTTTGAGGCCCGAAACGACTAAATTTTTAAAACACGCATAAGTTTTCTCAAGGGTTCGACGAGATCTACAACTTTCGTGTTGAGCCCGAAGTCCAGTTTGGACTTTAAGGGGTCCATTTTCACTAAAACCCCTGCCTATTTCTGTGTTTAGATTTTGTTCCCAGTTTTGGACATCGAGTGAAAAACACTCTAAAAACCTAACTTATGTTCGTTTTTGGTCGAGGTCTATTTGATGCAAAAGTGACCATATCAAAATTTCCGTAAAATAGTTTTACCAAATCCCAAATTTGGACCCTAAGTGGGTCAAAATGGCCAAAATCCATAGCCTTTCCTAGGGACAGATTTATGTCTAGCCATGTTCCTAATCGTTCGTAACATCACACATACCATAGAAATTCATAAAAATTTGTAAACACAACCACAACCACATAAACTTAAAAATGAAAACTTATGAGCTCAAAATAAATTATTACGAACCATTTGCATAAACAAATACACATAAATGGCTTTGATCAAAAACTTAAGATCACTAAATCACCAAAAGGGGAAGGTTTCGATTTTTAACTTTGTGCTTCGAACCAAGCATGTTTTTGAACCAAGGCTTGATGAACCAAGTGGCCATTGGAAACTAAGGGAAATGAGGTTGGTTTTTGCTAGACATAATACCAAAAATTTATCTTAAAAATCAACCCAAAATAGAAACTAAAAGCTTCAAGGATTGGATTTCGAAAACTTACCCTTGGTGCCTTAGAACGACTTGGATTCGAATCCTCCTAACATAAGCTTGTGAAGTTTGGTTTTTGGTATGCTTTTGGTGTGATTTAAGACTTGAAAATGTGAGGGTTTGGGGACCTTAGAGTGGTCGGTTGAAGTTGGAAGAAAAGGGAGAATGAAATGTGTTTTGGGAGCCAAAAGAAAGGAAAGCAGTTCACTTCTGTGAAGGATGCCTTTTATAGGCAAAATTGATCAAGCTTACTTAGACTTAATCCTAATTAATTGTCCACCAAATTAACCAAATCATGGGATAAATTACTGCCCATTTTTAGATTAAAGTGGGCGTGGGCTGCTCATGGGAGGAAGAGAAGAATAAACAAAGATTGTTGACCAAGCTTTTAAAACCCCTTGAATTTTTTATTCAAAAATTGTCATGGCTAGGGTAATTTTTTAATCTCACTTTTGGGCTATGGGAGCAGCCTTTTTCAGCTGCCTTTTACAGCTAAGGGGCATGAAATTTTAAGGCCATAATTCATCTGTGTTGGCTTCGCAATACAGTCTAATTTTATACTGCGGTATTCGGTCCTTTCTCGGCAGTGTTCCAATTTTCACCCGAAAATTAGACTTCTGAATCTGATTTTTGTACTATAAATTCCTAATTGTTTTATACTATCTAAGAGCCCATTATCAATATAATTTACTATTCACATCCTATACTGTGGTTGTGTCTGCACTGTGTTGTCCTTTCACACGTAAACCGAGGTGTTCTCGGGCGAAATTTCAGACACAGTCTCTCTTGACTAATTTAGACGTGCTGATTCTGTTTATATCAGTTTTACGTCTATCGGAGGTCCTCTGGACTAATTTTCAAGATCTGTGTGACCTCACCTCAAAAAACGTGTCAGGTGGCCGATTGACTAATTTGGACGTTCTGAGTCCAAATATATCAATTTCGGAGTGAGTAAAGGTCGTTTTGACCCTGATCCTGATACTGCATATCTCTCAAACTAAAATTCCCATTTTATGCTTAATCAATTGGATTGAGTCTATTAACCATTCATATATCAATCTTAGGTCAATTAAAGGCCGTCTCGACCAATAACTTGATAATGCGATTCTTACTATTCACTGTCGTTCACTAAACTGACCAGTCTGAGTGCTCTGACTCTGATTTTGTCGGTCTTTAGGTGAGAGGAGGTCATCCAGATCATTTTCTCGATACCGTACCCTTGCTATGGTTATCCCTCGCTATTGTGCTCCGATGTTCAGTCCGAGCATTCTGGTGATATGCTCACCAGTCTTGTATTAAGAAATGGTCATCCAAACCAGTTTCCTGACACTGTGTGTCTCATACATACATGCACATAATAGGGTAGACCGGATTCACTGTCGATCACCCCTTTCACCGCATGAATAGTACTTAAACAATACTGTATATGTTTAATCTATTCAACTGGAAGATATACTGTATTTTTCCAACTTAATTACTCATTACATAGTAATTAGGTTTCATGCATTTTGAGGGTCTGTGTAACGGTTTTTTACCCATTATACGGCCTTCAACACGGCCTCTAACACGGGCATGTATAAGGAAACACGGATGTGTATACACCAGACACGGCGTGTACTAGTTGAAATTCTTTAACACGGCCCTGTTTCAAAACACGGCCTTTTACACATTCATTAACCCGGGTAGTACACGGCCTCTTACACGGCCGTGTTCTTGACCGTGTCTCTGTACACGGCCATGTTCAATTACATGGCTTATCACGTGTTCACAACCCGAGCGGTACACGGCTGTGTACTTGACCGTGTTCTACTACACGGCCATGTATACTTACACGGCTACACACGCGTACACAGCCGGATTGGTACACGGCCATGCACAGGACCATGTACTTTAAAAATTGCAGTAAAATGCATCAAATCATCCCTTAATCTCTCATTAAATGAAAATCAAGTTACAGGAATGGGGTGGTCCTTACAGCACATATGGTGGCCTCATCATCATATATCCTACAAAATATTTACCATCATGTAAACAAATAGTTAACTATCTTAATGAAAGGTAACTTACATAGATTGACGAGTAGGCTACGCTTTGTGCTAGGAAGAATATGGTTAAGCTGCTCTGATTCCACCTGTGGCACCCAACAGTTTTAGTGCCATTACCATCGGGCTCTGTAGCTGACCGTGATGGACCATTGTCTCGAAGGGCTATTGTTATCCTACTTTTACTTTTAAACCTTTCATTATTTTGGAGCACATTTTTTGTCAAACTTCTCTCTCAAACTATTATATATTTTTTTGGTTGAAACTACTTAATAACTAAAACTTTACTATGCTTGTCTTTTTGGAAGTAAAAACATAATTTACATAAATATATAATTCACATAAATATATAATTCAATTCTTTATATAAAATACATCTTTTCTTTCTTCAATCTTCTTTCAAAAACCTCAACGGAAGACTGGTAGCAGGACCATATCCACAGCGGATTCCCTATCCTTTTGGCACACGTAGATCCCAACATCATTCACAACAATCTATTGGATAGGTTTTTTGCCTACAACATGAACATACTGGCAAGCTACAAGCTCAGTAAGTTCAAGCATAAATACTAGAAATCACAAAGATTCATCATGAATATTAACTTTTACCATAAATAGTACTATTTATCATGAATACTAACTTTGACTTTGATCATGAATAGTAACATTGACTTTGATTGGCTACTATTTATATCAACTTTGATCGAGAACACTATACGTAAAGTTAGTGCATGGTATGCTCGGTTATGCTCTCTTATGGCTTTCCTTTCAATTTTTGGTCGTTAACTTCTTTATATTATGGTTTTGGGCCTCATCATTGGTCGTACCATTATGCACACTGATTGGGAGGGACTCTGGGGAGCTACTCACTGGCCACTCCTCCATAGTCTGTGATAGCTTGAAGCCGTTATCCTTATATAAAACAAAACCCCCACTATACTAGAGGCCAGTATGCCGGCTTTGGTTTTATTACCATCTTTCTTATGGTTCCAACCGGGTGGCATTATCATCACCTAACCATTAGGAACACTTTAGTACCCATAGCACACTTATATTTTTTTCATTTATGTTGTGTATTTAATTATTCACACTCTAGTACCCGTAGCACATTGTTCTATGTAATCAGTAATTAAGTTGATAAATACAGTGTATTTTTCCTAGTTGAATGAATTAAATAGGTACAGTGATGCTTAATTACTATTCATGCAGTGAAAAGGGCAACCGACAGCGAAATCAATTCACCTTACTATATGTGTGTGCATGCGTGTGAGACACGCAATATTAAGAAAACGGTCCGGATGACCATTTCTTGACACAGAACTGGTGAGTAGGTCATCAGTATGCTCGGATCGGTTATCTAAGCACAATAGCAATAATTACCCGAGCAGAGGTATAGTATCGAGAAAAATGATCCAGATGACCTCTTCTCACCCAGAAACTGAAAAAATCTAAGTTAGAATGCTTAGTCTAATTAGTTAAACAGAAAACAGTAAATAGTGAATAATAGCTAACGTAGTGTCAGGTTAATGGCCAAGACGGCCTTAATTTGACTTAAAACTACTATATTAACAGTCAGCAGGCTCAATTCAGTCAATTGAACATAAAACGTGAAATTTTAGTTTGAGAGATACACAATATAGGGAAAAGGGTCAAGATGACCTTTTCTCGTCCTGAAACTGATATATTTAGACATAGAATGCTCAAATTAGTCAATTGAATGCAAAACACATTTTTCGAGGTGGGGTTACATAGATCTTGAAAACTAGTCCAGACAACCTCAGATAGATATAAAACTGATAAAATTGAAATCAGGATGTCCGAATTAGTAAGGAGAGACTGTGTTTACAATTTCACGCGAAAATGCCTCGTTATGCTTGTTCAATGACAACACAGTGTAGACACAATCATAATATAAGAGATAAACAGTAAAATAGACTTAGAATGGGCTCTTAGACATTACAACCTGACTAAGAATGATCAGTATAAATATTGGATTCAAAAAATTCAATTTCGATCAAAAACTAGAACACTTTACCGAGCACCACTGTAGAAAATTAGACTGCAAAGAGAAGCAAACACAGATAAAATCTCCCCCTAAAAAACCATGTATTCCTAGCTAAAAAAGCAGCTGAATTTGGCTGTGAACATAGCCCAAAAGTTGACAATAAAATATTGCAATAGGTATGACACCTTTTGAATAAAAAATGTAATAGTTTCATCACATGGCGAGCAAAATATTAAACAATTTGACCCCTTTTGTACAACAGCCACCCTTGGTTTTTGAGGGGCAGAAAACAGCAAAAATTTATCCCTAATTTAGTTAAGTTTTGGCTTAAATTAAATGGGCTTAAGGTTAATCAAGTTTGCTTAGTTTGGTCTATAAAAAAGGGTGCTTGACATTAGGTTATACTTTCTCCTTTTTGCTCCTAAAAAGCCAAGCCTCTTCTCTCCCTCTTGCTTTAGAAAAATCCACCCACTTCCAACCCCAATATAGACCATTTTCAAGCCAAGAAACCAAGCCAAATACTTGCCAAAAACTAGCCATCACGGGCTTCTTTTGGAGCCATTTTCTTAAGCCATCTCAAGGTCACTCAAGGGTAAGATTCTAGAACCAATCTTTGTGGTTTTTAGTTGTTATTTTAGTTTGATGATAAGAGAAAAATTTTGGTGTCCTTTCTAGCACAAGCCAACCCCCAATCCCTCTTGGTTCTCACGGTAATTTTTGGGTCACGCAAGCCTTGGTTCGGTTGTGCTTGGTGCATAGCACGTAAGGTAAAACCGAAAACCCCTTTTTTGATGTTTAGTTATTTTTAAGTTTTGATCAAGGAAATTTATGTGTATTTATTTAGACAGTGGGTTGTGATAAGTTTATTTTGAGCCCTTAGCTTTTTATTTTTAAGTTTATGTGGTTGTGTGGTTGTAGTTTAAATTTTTATGGATGGATGTGTGTGTGTGTGTGGACATTTAAGATGGCTGGACATACAAATCTGTCCCCAGTTTTAGGCCATGGGTTTGGCTATTTTTGACCCCCTTAGGGTCCGAATTTGGGATTTAATAGAAAAGGAGTTTTAAGGAAATTTCATTATGGTCATTTTTGTGTAGCTTTTGGCCAAAAATGAGTCTAAGATAGACTTTTCGAATAGTTTTTATTTGGAATTCAAATCTAGGACTAAAATCCTAAGCACAGGAATAGTCTTGGGTTTTGTTAAAAATAACCAACTTAGAATCCGAACTGGATCTCAGGCTCAACATAAAAGTTGTAGATCTCATCGAAACTTTTAAGACAACCTATGCACATTTTAAAAATTTGGCAATTTCAGGCCTCAAACAGAGCCGTTTTTAAATAAGTGTAAAACTGGAACTTTTCTAAAAGCTGGACACAAATTAGCCACAGGTTTAGTGAGTTTAGGACCCGTTTCAGTTTGATTTGAGCTCTGAGATGAACACAAGATTTGTTCATCTCATCGAGGACTACAAGTTTGATGTTCGCCAAATTTGTAAATTAAGTCGTTTTGAACAAGTTTTAAAATAGTTTCGGTAAATGGTTCAAGAACCACTTTTAAAAACAAACACCGAAATGTATTCTACCCTTTTTAAAATAAAAAAAATATATGGTTTTAATAAAACACCCCAACCTTCCAACGAGTTGATAAGGGGATGGTTTCAAAGAACATAAATTTTTCTAAAAATTTTATAAGGCGACCAAAACAATTTTTAAAATAAACAAAATAGTAGACGTAGCTGGTAGGCAACCACACCCAAACAAGCAACGTAACCTAGTAGGCTCCCTAGTTAATGATGCACGAGGTAACTGGTCAGTTGATTGGTCGGTAAACCAGTCAAGGGCTATGTTTGAACGAGATAGTAAGGAACGATGATTAATTTGTCAAGTAGACAAATTAATCAAGCACGATAGAAATTAGATACCAAACCCCTAAAATAGAGCAGTTGGGTACCGATGGGCCTCAGTACCAAACAACAATACAGGTTATAGTCAATAACGGTAGTAGTGACCTAAGAACGAAGTTAATTAATTTATTGGGTAATAAATTAATTAGCCATGATTAGACGATCAAGCTCACAAAAGAGAGCGAGTTAGTACTGAAGACAAGACTAGTGAACAAATCACCAGAATGCTCAGACCGAACATCTGAGCACGATAACGAGAGATAACCCTAGAGACTAACAAACTCAGAGTCAGAGCACTCAGATTGGTCAGTTAAGTGAAAGACAGTGAATAGTGAATAATGAAAAATGCAGTGTCAACTTACTGGCCAAGACGGCCTTAATTTGACCTAAAACTAATATATGAACAGTTAGTAGACTTGATCTAGTTGATTGAGCATAAAACAGAAAATTTAGTTTGAGAGATATATAGTATCAGGATGAGGGTCAAAATGACCTTTAGTCGCTCCGAAATTGATATATTTGGACTCAAAACGTCCAAATTAGTCAATTAGACACCTGTTACGTTTTTCGAGGTGGGGTCACATAGATCCTAAAAACTGGTCTAGACGACCCCGAAAGGACGTAAAACTGATAAAAATGGAATCAGCACGTCCAAATCAGTCAAGAAAGACTGTGTCTGAAATTTCACCCGAGAACGCTCGGTTTACGTATGAAAGGACAACGCAGTGTAGACATAACCTCAGTATAGGATGTGAACAGTAAATTAGACTGATAATGGGCTCTTAGGCAGTATAAAACAACTAGGAATTTATAGTACAAAAATCAGATTCAGAAATCCAATTTTCAGGTGAAAATTAGAACACTGCCGAGAAAGGATTGAACACCGTAGTATAAAATTAGACTACAATGAGAAGCCAACATAGATGAGATTTGGCCCTTAGAAACCATGCCCCTAGCTACAAAAGGTAGCTGAAAATGGCTACTCATAGCCCAAAAAGTGACCATTAAAAAATTGCCCTAGCCATGACACACTTGAATAAAATATTCAAGGGGTTTCAAAAGCTTGGTCAACAAATATTTCTTTATTCCTTCTCTCATTTATGGCCGTAGCCCTTGATCTTTGTGTGCTGCAAATGGACAGTAATTTGTCCAATGATTTGGCTAATTTGGTGGACAATTAATTAGGATTAAGTTTAAGTAAGCTTGATCAATTTTGCCTATAAAAGTCTCCCTTTACACATGTAATGACCGCCATTTTCATGGTACCTACTTACCTGTAATAAGTCATTAAGGAATAAAATGGACATAATTTAATGCCTTTTAGTGCAAATTTAAGTAACACAGTCAGGTATACGGCCGTGTGAGTGACCGTATGCCATTCGGACTGTGTATTTGTTAGTAGCCGTGTGAGTGTACATAGCCATGTAGTGTAACACGGTCAAGCACACGGCCGTGTAAGAGGCTGTGTATCGCTCAGATAGATGAATGTATTTCAAAGACATGGTCGTGTTGAGTAGTTTCAACTAGTACACGCCCGTGTCCGAAATGTACACGCTCGTGTTGCGTTGCACACGCACGTGTAAGAGTCCGTGTAGAACGCTGTGTAATGAGCCGAGAGCCACTGTAATGACTCTCATGAATTATGAAACTTAATTACTATGTAATGATGTAATTAAGTTAATAAGCACAGTGTGCTTTTCAGTTGAATGAATTGAACAGGAATAGTAACGTTTAATTACTATTCATGCAGTGAAAGGGGTAATCGACAGTGAAATCGGTCCACCCTATTATGTGAGTATGCGTTGAGACACGCAATATCAAGAAACCGGTCTAGACGACCATTTTATGATACAGAACTGATGAGCTAGTCATCAGTACGCTCAGACTGGTCATCTGAGCGCAGTAGTGATAATTGCCCTAATAGATGTACAGTATCGAGAAAAGTGGTCTAGATGACCTCTTCTCGCCAATGGACTGACAAAATCAAAGTCAGAACGCTCAGATTAGTCAGTCAGATAGTGAATAATGAACAGTGATTAGTGAATAGTGAGAAACGCAGTGTCAGGTTAGTGGCCAAGACGGCCTTAATCTGGCATAAAACTGATATATTAATAGCTAGCAGGCTCAATCTGGTCAATTGAGCACAAAATATAGATTTTGTTTAAGGGATACGCAGTATCGGGATGAGGGTCAAGACGACCTTTTCTCGCCCCGAAACTGATATATTTAGACTCAGGACACCCAAATTAGTCAATCGGACACCTGACACGTTTTTCAAGACGGGGTCATACAGATCCCGAAAACTGGTCTAGAAGACCTCAGATGGACGTAAAACTGATAAATTTGAAATCAGCACGTCCAAATTAGTCAAGAGAGACTGTGTTTGAAATTTCACGCAAAAACGCCTCGTTATACGTGCACAATGTCAACACAGTGTAGGCCTAACCACAGTATCAAGAAATTGGTTAAGATGACCTTTTCTTGATATAAAACTGATATATTTGGAATCAGAATGCTCAAATTAGTCATTTGAACACAAAAAGTAATTTTTGACCGGGAACCATGCAGTATCGGGAAACTGGTCGAGACGACCTCGAATGAAGATAAAACTGATATATTTGGGTTCAGCACGCCCAAATTAGTCAGTATAGCCTATCTTAAAATTTTTCAAAAGATTAGTATAAAAGGACGAAATTTTTGGGACTATTGAAAAATAGCCCCCATAATTTTTCCAAATCCCATTTCCTCCCCCAACACCACCCGTAGGTGAACAGTAACCATCAGTCGAATCCGACCTCCGTTTTCGACACCGCCGACACCATTGGAAAGCTCTCGACGAGCTGATTCCAACGGTGGGCCGAGTCGACCGAACCGACGCCAGAGCACGCCGCACGCGCCGCCCAAAGCCGCCGGTGGCCGAATTTTTCAAACCGCCGTATCTCCGCCGTCCGACGTCCAAATGCCACGATTCCGGTCCCAATGGATTCGTGGTGAAGAGTAGAACAAAACCCAGACTTCATTTCATGTCAACAGTTGCCGGATCGAGCCGCCCAAGGTTCGCCGTCGCCATCGCCATCGCCGCCGTCGAATCTCGCTATTCCGGCGGAGTTGAGTTGCAAGGTCGGTGTCAAAATGCTCAGAACAACACGTAGATCAAAGGCCCCAAATCAATTTTGGGCAACAACGCCGGAAAATGAAGATCCAACACCGCCGCCGTCGCCGGCTTTTCGAGGGCCGATTTCCGGTGATAGGAGTCTCGATTGGTGAAATTGACACCACCAATGGGTTCCTCTCGTCGAGCTCTTCAAGATGGTGGTCGCCACTCCCATCGCCGCCGTGGTCAACGCCGTGGTCAACGCCGGTCAACGATGGTCAACGCCGGTCAACGGCGACCGGAGACCAAAAATTGAAGAATGGCCCGTTGGCCTATTTTCGACGTTCCGGACACATCCGCGGCATCGGATTTGCAAACCGGAGTTTCAAAAGTGAAGAACAACGACTCAAAGATTGTGCGGTCGAGACCGAACGGTTCGTCCGACCGCCGACGGGAACGATTTTGGGTAGTGGTTTTGATCCTTTGATTCCTCAATTTATTATTAGAAATAATTATGTATTAATTATGGTTTACTGACTTGAGGAATTATAAGAAAAAGGGATGAAATGTCGAAAAAGAGAATGTGAGAAAATGTGAATATTTTTACGTAAAAAGCGGAGCTTTTACGTAAAAATTAGGCCTCTGGTTTAGTACGTGGCAGGTTAAAATAGGTTAGATGGTTTTGAGGCGTTTCCTAAACGCCGGAAACCCAAAAATTAAGCGGAAATGCTGCCGAAATTTCGAAAACGGCACAAAGGGGTATTTTAGGAAACGAGGGCTGAAAATGTGATCGGGATGGAAACCCGAGCCCCCTCGATGACCTAGGTCCGGGAAAGGACGGACGTTGTGAGGATTAGTGAACCGTCTCATTAGAAATTTTGTAATGTAAGAAAACAACCCCTAGATCAGAATAGTACCACCCGAGGGACGGGTGTGATCTAAGTATAAAATTTGGGGCGATTACATCGGTAACGGTAACCTGACAGGCTAAATGGTCATACGGGAGGTATTCAGTCAGTTGACTGGTCGATTAGCCAATCAAGGACCAAGTTGAAATGGGATAGTGAGAGACCGTGATTAATTTGCCAAGTAGACAAATTAATCAAGCACGATTAAAAATTAGATATCAAATTTCCCAAAGTAGAGCAGTTGGGTACCGATAGGCATCGGTACCACACAACGATAAGTTTATTAGTTCCTAACGATAGAGTGACCTAAGAGCGATGTTAATTAATTTATTGGGTAAATAAATTAATTAACAATGATTAGAAAATTAAATTCTTAAGAGAAGGGCAATTAGTACCGATAAGGATTGGTACCACATAACAAGAATTTTTATTAGTCACTAATGACCACGGTGACCTAAGAGTGAATGTTAATGAAATGCATTATGATTACAGGGAGGTACCTGTATTGTGACGAAGGCGAGAGTATAAACTGTCTGATGACAGGTAAGTACAACTCCGCCTACAGCATGGATAAAATGAATTTAAAATGATGCTTTTCCAGTATTTTAAGTATGTATCTTGCACACGATGCTGCACAGCATACATAAAAGCATATAGTTTCACAATCGAGTAGATTGATGAAAGAACAAGATAGAAGCCATAGATCCCTACCGCGTAGGATTGGGGACAGCTTAGAGAAGCGTATGGCTAGAACAGTTAAACAAGATGGAAATAAATAGGTGTGTCGTACCGGCTCCTTCAGTCGAAGGGGTTTCCAGTTAAAGAAAGTTAAGGCCACAAGTTGAGCATCAGTTGATGGCTCATCGGCATTAGTTGACCTCGGGCGTTATCGTTGGTCTGCACGCACACGGTACTGACACATGGGCCCTAAATAGACAAGAAAAGAAAAGAGAAGTTTGAAGCATAAATGAACATAACCGGACCATGCATTAGTTATAGTTCGCTATGCTTTCTTTTTCAGTAGAGTGCATACAGTACACGATGCTTCTGTCATGCATAAAGTATGTGAAGTTTTATATTCAGTGTTATGACATGTTATGTGATGACATGATATGTGAGCTGATATGTGATATGCTTATATGGTATGTGATTTATTAAGTGATATATGTCATACTTATGATTTTAAGTATGTGCTATGTTTTAAACATGTTTTGCGGTTAACATGTTGTACTTACTGGGCGTAAAGCTCACGGAGTGTGTTCATGCTGTAGGTAAGCATCCTACAGCGTAAACATCAAGGGACGATGATGGTGGCGGAGGTGGATGTGAGGATGAGGTTATGGATACACCGCGAGTATTCTTCCGCACAGTATGAGTAAATAATATTTTGAATGGTGACAGTTAAATAGTATTTTGAATAGTAAAGGTTAAACGGTATTTTAGAACAGTAAACAGTATATGTATGAGTAGTATATTTAAATAGTATCTGGTGAATAGTAATCAGATAAACAAGTATATAATTGTGTATGTATAATTTAAGTCCTTATGTTTTTCAAATTTCGCATTTTAATAGTACACGTACGTGAATAGTAAATACGTACGCGTATATATAAAAAAAAAAATCCCTCTAAATTTATGGTATTAAATTCAGCAAGTTTAAGTATCGGTTTTAAAGAGAAAGTATAAATAAAAGCTAAAGAAGCAAGTTAAGTAATAGTTTTCAGTGACGGTCTGGGCCGCTGAGGGCACGGGGCGTCACAACACAAGTGATTTGCTTTCCTTACTTTGGCACCCAAAACTCGCTTCACTTTCTCCCTCTACTCCTTGCTGTAGCCAACCACTCTAAGGTCCCCAAACCCCCATATTTTCAAGCTTAAATCACACCAAAAGCCTACCAAAAATCAAACCTCACAAGCTTGTGTAAGGAGAAGACGAATCCAAGTCATTCTAAGGCACCAAGGGTAAGTCTTCAAAACAGATCCTTGTAGTTTTTAGTTTTTGTTTTAGTTTGGTTTTTAAGAGAAATTTTTGGTATTGTTTCTAGCAAAAACTGACCTCACTCTTTTGGATTCCTACGACCATTTTTGGTTCCTCAAGCCCTAGTTAAAACTGTGTTTGGTTCAAGGCACAAAGGTAAACTGAAAACCCTATCTTGTGTTAGTTGGTTTTAAGTTTTGATCAAGGCCATTTATGTGTATTTGTTTACACAAATGGTTTGTAATAATTTATTTTGAGCCCTTAAGTTTTCATTTTTTAAGTTTACATGGTTGTGGTTGTATTTACAATTTTTACGGATGGTTATTGTATGTGTGATGCTATAAACGATTAGGAACGTGGCTGGACATAAATCTGTCCCTAGGAAAGGCCAAAAAATTTGGCCATTTTGGCCCATTTAGGGTCCAAATTTGGGATTTGGTAAAACATTGTGTTTTAAGAAAATTTTGAGACGGTCATTTTTGCATCAAATAGCCCTCGACTGAAAACGAACCTAAAATAGGATTTTAGAGTGTTTTTACTCAATGTCTGAAACTGGGAACAAACTGGGAACAAAATCTGAGCCCAGAAATAGGTACGAGTTTTAGTGAAAACAAACCCCTTAGAGTTTGAACCGAACTTCGGGCTCAACACAAAAGTTGTAGATCTCGTCGAAACCTTTGAGTTGACTACAGTATTTTAAAAATTTTGCTGATTCGACGCTCAAACAGAGCTGTTTTTACAGAGACGTAAAACTGGGAATTTTTCGAAAAACTGGGCACAAGCCCATGGGTTTAATGGAATTAAGCCGTTAAAGTTGGATTTAGGCTCCGAGGTGAACACGAGATTTGTTCATCTTGTCGAGGACGAAAACTTTCATGTTTTCCAAAATCTCAAACAAAGTAATTTCAATTAAGTTTCAAAATGGTTTTCAAAAAAATGGTTCAAAAACCGCCTTTAAAATGTAACTTTAAACATATGATTTATACTCTTCAAAATAAAATGTTTTTAACAATTTAAAAATATAAACATGGTTTTTATAAAGACGTCCCCCACCTTCCAATGGGGTGATAAGGGGATGGTTCCAAAATAAAGAATTTTTCCCAAGAATTTTTAAGTCAACCTACACTTTTTTTTCAAAGAGAAACGGTGTGTGTAGCCCGGTAGGCTACCACACCAAACAAGCCTTAGTAGCCTGGTAGGCTACTACACCAAACGAGCCATAGTGGCCCGATAGGCCATTACACCAAACAAGGAATAGTAGCTCGGTAGGCTACCACACCTCAACAAGCGAAGTAACCCGGTCGGTTACTATATAAACATATAGTTGACTAGTCAATTTATATTTGACTAGGACATAACACATAGTTCATAGCACAAATTTCGTAACATTCATATCGTTTACATTGTATACAAAGCATGTAAACAAGTCAAGTCAACTCATGTTTGACTTAGACATAACACATGAGCATCACAGTCAATTCATGTCGCAGTCAATGAAATACTTGAACCTACCACACATAACATATAGCCATAACATAACATATCAGTTCATGTTGCAGATAAATCACATGTTTGAACTTACAAATACTTCTGCTCGTATCTCCTTTCCTGCTTTCTTGGTCCACGACGTCCCTTCAGCGCGTCTAGAGCGGATCCCTATAATCGAAATAATAACGATTATTTTCGTTACTTAAATTGTATATAAAGCTTAATAACACATAAAAATTATATGTTTCATTTCCCAATCGTGAATTAGGGCTCTAATATACCGTTTATAGATTTTCTGCTAATTTTTGGTAAAATTACCATTTTACCCCCAACTTTTGGCAAAATTACCATTTTACCCTTAACGGGATTTTTCATTTTTCATCATAACCTTACTTTTCTTTGATTTACAACTTAGTTTTGGTCCTAAGAATCTTAATTAAGCCATTTTAAGTCGATTAGGGCCCTTTTTATCATTCCTGAATTTTTGGGTCAAAATGACCGTTTTGCCCCGACAGGTCTTTAGGTCGTATAATTTTTGTTTTAATATTCTATTGGACTATTCTATGCCCAAAAATCATAAAATAATTCTTCTTAGGCTTTACTAATTTTTTTATGGCATCATTTGTTGCTATTCCTTGGTTTACTACTTACTAACCCTCGGGTGGCACTATTTCAACCCTAGGTCACGGAGGGGCTCGGGTTTCCATTTCGGTCACATTTTTTCACCTCATTTCCTAAAATACCCCTTTTGCCGTTTCAGAAATTTTGGTAGCATTTTCGCTTAATTTTTGGGTTCTCGGAGTTTAGGAAACGCCTCAAAACTATCTAACCTAATTCTAATCTGCCACGTACTGTACCAGAAGCCTAATTTTTACGTAAATTCATAATTTTTACATAAAAATCTTCACATTACACACATTTTCTTATTTGACCATTTTTCATACAAATAGTCCATAATTAACATTTAACCATCTCAGTTAATAAATTGAGGAATTAAAATAGTTAAAATCGCTACTAAAGTCATTCAACGACGTCCATTGAGTAGATTGACTCCAATCGACGATCAACGGAGCCGTTCGATCTCGCGCGTACAAACTTTGATTCTCCGTTCTTTACGTTTGAAATTCCATCTTAGAATTCTGACACTGTGGATGTGTCTGGAACGTCAAAAATAGGCCAACGAGCCATTCTTCAAATTTTGGAGTTCGAGTCGCCATTGACTGGCATTGACCGGTGGCTGCGTGGGCCAAATTGGTACCAAAATTTAGATTTCGACGAGAGGAACCCATTAGTAGTGTCAATTTCACCAATCGAGCCTCCTATCGCTGAAAATCGACCCTCGAAAGGTGGATGGCAGTGGTGATGCTTGATTTCCACCGTTCTGGCGTTTTGGCCAAAAATTGGTTTAGGGCATTTGATCTACGCATCACTCTGAGTGTTTTGGTACCGGTGGTGTCGCTCAACTTCGTCAGAATTGGTGTTTTCCATGGCAGTGATACAGTGGCGACATCAAGGGCTTGGATAGCACGATCCAGAAACTGTTGAGGTGAAACAAGACCTGGGTTTTGTTCTCCTCTTCACCACGAAACTTTTGGGACCAGAATCACCTTGATCAGAGGTTGGACGGCGGAGATCCGGTGTTGCAAAATTCTCGACCTTCGGTGACTTCGGGCGGCATGTGCGGCTTTCTCTGATGGCGGTTCCGTCGACTCGACCCACCATTGGACTCAACTCGATGAGAGCTTTCCAACGGGACTAGCGGTGTTAAAAACAGACACCGTTTTCAGTGGTCGGTTACTGTTTATTTTCGTGTAGGGGGAGGAAAGAGAAAGTGAGAGAAAGTTATGGGCCTTTTTTGAAATTTTTTGCCCTTATGTATACTTTTTTTGGTCCAAAATTTCAACATGAGCTATCCTAACTAATTTGAGCATGCTGAACCCAAATATATCAGTTTTATTTTCATCTGAGGTCATCTTGACCAGTTTTCCGATACTACATGTTTCCTGATCAAAATTTACATTTTGTACTCAATTGACTAATTTGAACATGTTGATTCTAAATATATCAGTTTTATATCAAGAAAAGGTTATCTTGACCAACTTCTTGATACTGCGTGTTTCCTAGTCAAAAATTGCATTTGATGCTCAATTGACTATTTTGAGCATACTGATTCTAAATATATCAGTTTTATATAAAGAAAAGGTCATCTTGACCAATTTCTTAGTACTGTGTATGACACACACACGCGTACACACATAAAATCACTACATTTCACATTTTAAACAAGAAATTCATCGTGTATATCCCATGTACTGATTATCCGAGAATGGTGAAAATTCTCGATTATCACATTTGGCCTAACGTGATTTTTCATGATAACCTTACTTTTCTTTGATATACAACTTAGTTTTGGCCCTAAGAATCTTAATTAAGCCATTCTAAGTCCATTAGTGCCCTTTTTATCATTCCTGAATTTTTCGATCAAAATGACCGTTTTGCCCCTGATAGGTCTTTGGGTCGTATAATTTTCATTTTAATATTCTATCGGGCTATTCTATGCCCAAAAATCATAATATAATTCTTCTTAGGCTTTACTAATTTTTTTTATAGCATCATTTGTCGCTATTCCTCGGTTTACTATTAATGGACCTTCGGGTGGCACTATTTCGACCGTAGGTCACGGAGGGGGTCGGGTTTCCATTCTTATCACATTTTTACCCCTCATTTCCTAAAATACCCCTTTTGCGATTTTTGAAATTTCGGCAGCATTTTCGCTTAATTTTTGGGTTCCCGGCGTTTCGGAAACGCCTCAAAACTATCTAACCTAATTTTAATCAGCCACGTACTATACCAGAAGCCTAATTTTTATGTAAAATTCATACTTTTTACGTAAAAATCTTCACATTACACACATTTTCTTATTTGACCATTTTTCATACAAATAGTCTGTAATTAACATTTAATCATCTCAATTAATAAATTGAGGAATTAAAATAGTTGAAATCGCTACCGGAGTCATTCAACGAAGCCGTTCGATCTCCCATGTACAAACTTTGATTCTCTGTTCTTTATGTTTGAAATTCCATCTTGGAATTCTGTTGCCGCAGATGTGTCAAGAACATCGAAAATAAACCAACGGAGCCGTTGACCATCGTTGACCCGCGCTGATCATCGTTGACCGCATTGACCGGTGGCGGCGTGGGCCAAACTTAGTGCCAAAATGTAGATCTCGACGAGAGGAACCCATTGGTGGTGTCAATTTCACCAATCAAGCCTCCTATCGACGGAAATAGGCCCTCGAAAGGTGGACAGCGGCGGCGATGCTTGATTTTCATCGTGTTGGTGTTGTTGCCAAAAATTGGTTTGCGGCATTTGATCTACGCATCACTCTGAGTGTTTTGGTACAGGTGGTGTCGCTCAACTCCGCTAGAATTGGTGTTTTCCACGGCGGTGACGGTGAGGGCTTGTGCAGTGCGATCTGGCAATGATTGAGGTGAAATAAGACTTGGGTTTTGTTCTCTCATCACCACAAAACTTTTGGGACTGGAATCACCTTGATTAGAGGTCAGACAGCAGAGATCCGGTGTCACGAAATTCTCGACCTCCGGTAACTTTGGGCAGTGCATGCAGCTTCCTCCAGTAGCTGTTCTGTCGACTCGACCCATTGTTGGACTTAGCTCGGCGAGAGCTCTCCAACAGGACCGGCGGTGTCAAAAATGGACACCGTTTCTAGTGGTTTGTTACTGTTCATTTTCGTGTAAGGGGAGGAAGAGTGAAAATGAGAGAAAATTATGGGCCTTTTTTGAAATTTTCTGATTTTCACCCTTATATATATATTTTTCATCTAAAATTTTAACATGAGCTATCCTGACTAATTTGGGTGTGCTGAACCCAAATAGATCAGTTTTATTTTCATCCGAGGTCATCTTGACTAGTTTTTGGGTACTGCATGTTTCTCAGTCAAAATTTACATTTTGTGCTCAATTGACTAATTTAAGCATGCCGATTCCAATTATATCAGTTTTATATCAAGAAAAGGTTATCTTAACCAATTTCTTGATACTGCATGTTTCATATTCAAAAATTGCATTTGATACTCAATTGAGTATTTTGAGCATACTAATTTTAAATATATCAATTTTATATCAAGAAAAGGTCATCTTAACCAATTTCTTGATATTGTGTATGACACACACACACGTACATACATAAAATCACTACATTTCACATTTAAAACATGAAATTCATCATGTACGGCCTATGTACCGATTTTCTGAGAATGTTAAAAATTCCCGATTATCACACCTCATGCTCCTCCTTTATCTTAGAATATATAAGTATGTCATCAATGAACACAATCACAAACTTATCTAAGAATCCCTTGAGCACCCGGTTCATCAGGTTCATGGAGGCCGCTAGGGTGTTAGTTAGTCCGAACGACATGACTAGAAACTTGTAATGTCCGTATTGTGTTCAAAAAGCTATTTTGGGTATGTCTGCATCCCTAATGCGCAACTAGTGGTACCTGGAATGCAGGTCAATCTTCGAGAATATTGCAGCACCTTGGAGCTGATCGAACAGATCATCAATCCGTGGCAACGGATACTTGTTCTTTATAGTGATCTTGTTCTACTCCCTATAGTTTATGCACATCCTTAGCATTCCGTCCTTTTTCTTCATGAACAGAACAGGTGCTCCCCAAGGTGAACAGCTTTGTTAGATGAAACCCTTATCCAATAAGTCCTTTAGCTGAGCTTGGAGTTATTTTAATTCCGCAGAGGCCATAGGGTATGGGGCCTTGGAGATAGGGGCTGATCTTGGTAGGAGCTCGATCTTGAACATTATTTCGTGCTCGGGTGGAAGCCCTAGAAGATCCTCTGGAAACGCTTCCACGAACTCTCGAACCCTATCTCTGCTTTCTGGGTCTTGTCCACTATGTGTGCTAGGAAGCCGGTGCATTTGCTGGATTACAATTTGTGGGCCTTCATTGCTGAAATCATCATCTTTGGTTACTTCAATGAAAAACCCTTGTAGATAAACTTCTCGCATCCAATCGGTTTGAAGGTGACCTCCCATCTTCGACAATCTATGACGACATTGTACTTGGTAAGGAAGTCCATCCCCACATTACGTCATAGTCATACATGTCAAGGATGATCAGGTTGATACTTAACTCTCACCCATAGATAATTACTGGCACATAATGTACCCGGTAATTAGACAACAAAACTTTCCCTGAAGGAAAGGCAGCTCGAAAAGTCTGTTCCATTCTATCTAGGTTCTTGTCTATCTTCCTAGCAAACTCTGAGGATGTAAGTGAATGCGTGGCTCTAGAATCAAGTAAAATCGAAGCAGCTGAGTTGGTGACAGAAAGCTGACCTATCACCGTAGTCGAAGTTCCAGCTTCCACATCATCTCTAGTGAAGGCATAGATTATTCCCTAAGCGTCTGGTGCCTCCAATCTTCCCTAAGCAATCGAAGGACGTTCGATCCTGGTCTGGGTGGCATGCAGTTGACCGTTAGTGGCATAAGCTTGGCCTTGCTGATTTTGTGGGTTGAACCGACAGTTCTTAGCGTAGTGGCCTTCCTTACAACATATGTAGCAGCCACTGGTTCCTTGTTTGCACTCGTCGGGATGATTTCTTGCACACTTTGGGCATGGCGAGTGTTGATTGCCATTTCCTCCCTGGTTATTCTTCTTTTGGGGGAATTTCCTTTGCTGCTCTTGGTCATTCTGGTTCCTTTTCTCTTGTTATTGTCTTAAAATTGTCAGTTGTGTTGGTTGGCTCCCACATTTTACCCTTTTTATTGTGATTCAGGGTTCTGTCTCACCTTGGTCGGCTTAGCCTGTGTTTTCTCCTTTCTTTTGGCCTTGAAGATCTACGCCCTTCTCTCTTTGTCCTAAGCTAACCAATATTCTACTCGAATGGCTCTACTAACGCATTCTACCACTATCGCGAGCCCATGGCTACCGTTGTAGACTTGGACGGTGATGTCTATCCTGAACATCTTCAGTATCTGTTTGACTCTCTCCTTTCTAATTGGCACTAGGTCAGGGCAGAGTCGGGCTAACTGATCGAATTTCCTAACCGCATCCATCACGGTCATGCTACCCTAGTGTAGATTGTTAAACTTATCTTATTGCACCGCCAACGCTTCATCATTAAAATACATCTCCTCGAACTCGTCAATGAAGTCTGCCCAACTCATTTCATTGACATTTCTTTTGATGGCTACTGTTTTCCATCATTGTCCTACCTTCTTGCATAGGGTAAGGGATGGACACAACACTTTCTCCCTTTCTATCAATCCCATAAGGTCCAAGATCACTTAGATGTTGGTTAGCCAATCATCGGCCTCAATGGGATTTGTGGTTCCTTTGAATTCTGGCACTTTCATGTGCCAGAATTTCTCGTATAAATCGCCCTTTCTAGGGGTTGGCACAAGAACATTGGCTACTATGGGAGCAGTCACGGCTAAGGGTGCTTGTGTCATCTGAGCTGGGGGAGCCGCTTGCTCTCTGGGAGTATCGGGGGCTATTAAAGCCTTTTAGGCTGGCACCTCTACTAGTTGTGGTGCCTGGGGTTGCCGGTCCAATCATTCCCTAAGCTAGGAAAGTTCTTGTTGTTGGTTCAGCATCATTTCTCACATAGCTGTGAGTTGTGCTATTAGTTCATCTTCTCGGGTGCCTTGGTTTGACTGAGATCTCGTTCTTGCCATGTTTTCCTATGTAACCCTATCACACAACGGGAAAGAAAATATAAGTCTTTTAAATTTTGTATGTAGGACTTGTATCACATATTATTTTCTTACTTAACAATCTTAGATATAAGCATACATATTATATCTTTCTTTTTCTTATACTGTTATGTTCAATACAATTATCGCATTGTATTGGAACATCGTCTGAGTGTCAGGATTCATCCTGCACTTTCTGTTATGCTATGATCATACTGTGGAAAAAAAAATCATGCCTAAGCCCTGGGGCAAAATTATATGTTTCACAAAATATATATATATACATATACTCAAGACTCTAGTTAGCGGGAGTGACACATACTTTCTAATATACAATCCCAACAAGTACATTAAGCTAAGTCTAGTGGGGAAAGCTATTGCTTCCCTCTATACATTTACATAACCAAAAATCCCACGGAAAGGGTCACTACTGCATGGAGGACAATCTTGATTCTGCATTAGACATTTCCTCATCATCACTGTCACTGAGAAGAAACTCCTCTGAATCCTCCTCCTCGTCCCCCCAGACGAAACTGCCTTCGTCGTTGCTAGCTATGATGACTTGGGGCTCATACATCCCCATCCATTCGTAGTCACTAAAGAGATCGGAGATCTCCTTTCCCTCATCGTTGGGATGGGCATCGGGAAGAGCCTTGTCATCATCCTCTTCCATGTGGTGCTCGGGAAATAGAGTGGCTGGTTTAAGGTTCTCCATCGGTTCCCCATTGCCCTCAGGTGCTTCAGACTGGTGTTCGGCCATGAACTCTTTGTCGCTCGGTTGGGTTGTAGGTTCTATCGGGTCACCCTCCATATGGGTAGCTGTTGGAATGCCTTAGACTGGTGCAGGGTTCCCAGGGTTAAATGCTTCTCCCTCAACATTCACTCTTTCCTGGACAAGGTGCCTCAGGACTTCATGTTGCGAAGGGTCGTGGACGAGATGCCTTACGTACCACAGAGTCCCTTTCCACAATAGGTTGGCTATCTCTACAAACGGTGTGTCTAAGGTAATGTGAGGTAACATGGCATCCATAAACCTTTAATAGTAGTGTGCCATGGCCTCGCCCTCATAGACATCTCAGATATCATAAAGGACCTAGTATTGCCTCTCGTACATGTCATACCAGATATCTCCGTCTCTAGCTGGTCCATCGAAATTGCAGAGGTCTTGGCAGAACTCGACCCACTACACTGTCGGATCCCTGATCCTACGTCGTTCCTGTAGGAAATAAATCGATAAAAACGTATCAGAGTGGCACAGTGGAACAATAAAAATTTTTCAAGATCGTTAAATATCTCATGATGTCATATACAATAAACCATCAACAATTTAAACTCATACATCAAGGACACCAATCTTGCAGGAGGAGAATATTCGGAGGGCTTCAACAAACTAGCCTTCTCTACTATTCTCCAATTCCCGAATGGCTAAGTGTGTGGGCACTCTGAACCTCGATCGATATGCTAGCACTACTAGTCTTCTTCCGACCACCCAGATCTCTAAAGAACTTATTGTCACGGTGAGTTGTGCAACAATAAGCCTGCTCACCTGAGAGTCTGTGGTCTAAGAGAACTGGAGTAGCAGGACCTCTATTTATAGACTTGCATGAGGTGATTATCTGAATTTGAATTGGATTAAGAGAAGATTTTCTCCCTTATCCACAACATAAAATCTGAAATTATCCAAAGGAAAATCCCAACAAAATTTCGACCAACATTAGGATTATCCAATTCAAATCTAAACAAGATTTTAACATGAATCTTATCTCCCTTTTTCAACCAAAAAATCCAAAAATCCAAGGGGAAAATCCCAAGAAAAATTTCGGCCACTTTTGGATAAGGAAGAATCAAAATTCTACTAGGATTTTCAAGCTTGAATCTTATCTCATCCTTATCCAAAATAACCGAAAATCTTCTAGGAGATTCACTCAAAAAATTCGGCCATTATCAGGGAGGAGAGAATCCAAATTCAACTGAGATTGAAACTTGAATTTTCCTTGAACCTTATCCACAAAAAATCTGAAAATTCCATGAGGATAATCCTCAAAATTTTCGTCCATTATTGTTAGGATTTGGATTCAAAATTCAAGTAAGATTCTAATAAGATTTTCCTCTCCATATCCAACTCAAATTTGAATTTCACTCCTTGTGGATTTACCACAAGAAATTTGAATCCCACTTGGACTATGATTCAAAATTTGAATTTCAAATTTCAAATTCAAATTTCAAATTTCAAATTTCAAATTTAAACTTCAAATTTAAATTTCAAATTCGAATTTCAAATTCAAATTTCAAATTCAAAATTCAAAATTCAAAATTCAAAATTCAAATTTCAAATTTCAAAATTCAAATTTCAAAATCCATAAAATAGTTGTATTTCAAATTCTTGTTCTCATGGATAATTTTCTACAACTCGAATCTAATCTCAAATAAAATCATGGCAACTTTATTTGGAGTTCGAATAATTATGTACTCTATTATCCAAAACAAAATCTAAATCCAGCAGGAGAGAATCTTGTCCACCATCCTAATCCTATGTCAACACCATCCATGCATAATAAACTAGCCAATAGCATACACAAATCAATTTTGCCAAATGTTAAGGAATTATGTAGAGCTAGTAGAGGGACCAATTGGACATATATAATCGGGCTCCCGTAAATCTATATGATCATCATTCTTTACCGAACAACTCAATCATATGATCACTAATTTCAGAGTCATACCACTATAAACCTGAAATTGAACTCCCAATTATGTACCGTATTACGTAAGCCTGTGACAAGCTATCATCCAATGACCTTGTCATGTATGCAGAACCCTCATATGATATCCATGATCAGCCTTAGGTTAAAGTCCGTTTAATCCTACTGATCAGGCTATCTTAAAGTTCCATTATACTACCGAATAAAGAAAATAATTATTCACCATATGTGAATAAGAAGTCATCCGCCTAGCAGACGACCCAAGGCCTTGTTCATTTTCACATTCAGTATAACGCCTTTAAGAGGATACCCTTAACTCCTCATTAGAGCTATGATTTCGATATCTGTAAACGAACCCTTCATCGTATACAAGTCATGCACCCAACGAACCGGTCTATAAGCTTACTACCTCTGAGACGCTTTAGCCATTAGAACATCAAAGTACACAAGTCATAAACATGAAGCTATCGATCTACTCTGGATTAAGGTCACAGCACAATGAACGTCAAAAGCAGATCGATCCACTCAAAGCGGACTTCGTAGATCAATCAAGCTTTAGTCTCGGCTTAATATGTCACCACCAAACAACATATCTATGTGTCTACTTGGGAGTCTAGCTCCAGACAGTCAAGACAAACCGTCGCCTCCAAGGCTTTAGACAACATAATAGTCTTTGTGGCAGCCCGCCCTTCGTAGAGATCATACAATACTATTACAGTTAAGCTTTATCGCTAACTGCGATAGATTGTACTCTCATGGGTCGCTGGCTAATCTATCTCTCTTTAAAACATGACGTTTTTGGGGAAATTTTCTTTTTAAACCTCATGTGAAACATTATCCACTATTTACTTTGTTTAAAAGTACAAAGTAATTTACATAATACAGTACTTTCGTAAAATATATATTATTGTAAAAGACTGTTTCTTTTTCCCTTCTCTTTTATCGCTCAGTGGAAAGACTCTAGCAGGACCATATCCCTCGCCTCCTATCTTATTTGACACACGCCATCCCGTCCGCCATCCAGTCAATCAAAGCTACTGAGCTGGTCGCTTACCTGCAACATAAGCAAAAATGGTGAGCTACATACTCAGTAAGTTTAAACATGCAAGAAATAAAATTTATATGAATAGTACTATTCATCATGAATAGTAACGTTGACCACTATTCATATGTGAATAGTAAATTTGACCACTATTCATTATGAATAGTAAGTTTGACCACAACACAGTATATCAACAATAAATCTACCGCGATGTTAGTACCCTCACGAAACTGTCTTATGCTCAATTATGGCATAGTTTCAGCTTTAGGTAATTATCTTTGATTATGTTCTGGTTTTGAGCTCAGGTTGGCAGTACCATTTAAGTGCGCATGACTGGGAGCGGTACATTAGTGCTGACCTCCACAGCCTTAATCTCATAGGCCCGAAGGCAAAATTGTACATGACTAGGAGCGGTACATCAGTGCTTACCTCCACAGCCTTAATCTCATAGCCCCGAAAGCAAAATTTACCTCCCTATACAGAAGGCTGGTACGCCAAAAGTGGTTTCATCACCGACTTTTTAAGTTCTAACCCGGTGACTTCATATTGCCCCGTGGTTAGGAATGGTTCACATTTTAATTTTAGGTGAGTGAGTTTCATTAACCTCACTCTAGTGCCCGAAGCACAATTTACCATTTGTCCCATTCTCAGTAGTGCCCGTAGCACATTTCGTCTCTCTCTCTACTCTATAATAGTGCTCGTAGCACATATGTACCTAACTTATAGTTAGTACATCAAAGTTAGCAATAATAATGCTATATGTTGCAGACAGGTAAATGTCTGAACTTACCTTATCAGTTTCTTCCCCTTTTCTCTCTTGGATCTTTGATCGTCCTCCTTGTAGGTCGATTTTGGGATCCTACAGACAAAACTTTGTCTGTTAATTTCATTTCCATTTATAGCTTTTATTTTTAATTAAAAAGCTTAAATAAAACCTATTTATAACTTTTTAGGCTTTATTTAACATTTTCCCCATTTTTCTCAACTTTTACAAAATTACGATTTTACCCCTATATTTGGCAAAATTACAATTATGCCCCTGACGGAATTTTCTTGATCCAGATTGCATTTTTGGCTCTCAGGAACTTTTCTGACTCTTTTCTAATCATTACCGGGTTCGTTTCTATTTTATTTCCATTTTTCACTTTCTCGACCCTTGGGAAGCACTATTCCAACCCTTACGTCGGTTTAGTGATTTTTTATCGTTTCGGAGTCTCAAATGGACGTTTTACTAGTATTTAAAACGTTCATCTAGACATTCCCGATCTAGGTCTCTGAGGCTCGGATTTTCCGTACCCGACTCGGACCTTTATTTCATTTCCCAAAAACGCCCCACCTCGGGGTCGGTTTTTCAGTTTCACTCACGTTTTACATTTTTAAGGGGACGGGTTACTATTCACGAACCACCCCTTAGGTTTTCCTTATTCAATTTTCCGTTAGGGACTCGTGTTCCCAACCCAACCCTAAACTTTTATTTTTAATTCTCTCGATTCACTTTTTACCCTAAATGCCGTTTTCGAAATTTCGGAAGCATTTCGGCGTAAATTTAAGGCTACCGGCATTAGGTACACCTCGAACCATATGTACCTGCCACATACAATACCACAAGCCTGTTTTATGTAAAAGTTTTCCAAACTTTTACTTAAAAGCTCACAATATTTCAATTCACATTTTGAACCACATTCCACAAGATTTCTTTCAATTTTACCCTTTGTTTTGGCCACGGTTTTCACACTCAAAACCTAACCAAAACTTCTCAATTTTTCAACCAAATTTTAGGCTATTCCAATTTCATTATCTAGCACATTTTCAAGCCAATTTACATGCATTTTTCTACACAATTTCCTAGGGTTCTTCATCATTACAACCCACGGCCAATTAAGAGAAACATGCACCAAATTTTTTTTTTCATGCTTTCAATCACAAATCCATCATTTGCTTAATTAAATGCATGAATTTAACTATCCAAACATCAAGTAAATCATGCAAAAAATTTTCCCCAAACCCTAATTAAACCCACGGCCATATTAGGGTTATTGGACAGCAAATTTTTTTCCAAGCTTTCAATCATACAAATCATGTTTTACATCTAATCAAAACATGATTTAAAGCATTTTAACACTTAAACCACAACAATTCATCATTGACTACACTTGGTAACCCACGGTTTTACCCTTGGAAAACCAACCAAAATTTTGTTTTTCTTTAAACAAAATGCATGGTTTTTCTTCTAATCACACCCTTAACTAAACCCAAGCACCAAATCAATCAAAACAAACCAAAAATTTTTCATCCTTTACACTATTCATTACACGGATTTTAGGGAGAAAACAAGCCAAAATTTGCAAGCTAAAGAAAGTTACCTTGTTTTCTTGCTTCCTTGGACTTCAATGAAGGGTTTGACACAAATTTTGTAAGGAAAACTTGAAGTATTTACTTGGTTTCTCTTTGGTTGCTCACGGTTCCTCTTGGGAGAACACTTAGAAATTTTTTTCCTTATGTTTTTGGCTTTGTAATGGCTACGGCCATTTTGTTCCAAAAGTTGCCGACTTAAACTAGCAAGGAAGCCAATTAATTTGGCTTTCAACCAATGAGAAATCAACCCTTATCAAGCCTATTTCTTTCCAAATTTTTCAAAAAATAAAATGATGGAATTTTTGCCAAATCTTGGCCTTTAGATCAAAAAGTGATTAAATCTTGGCCGTTAATGCCACCAACCACCATATTTCTTTCATTTATTAATTTTGATTTATGATGTCATAAATGCAAAAGTAAAGTGTTGACTTTGACTTTACTATTCACATTAATTCGACTACTTTTTGACCGATACCGGTTCGAGGCGAAATTTTCCTGAAATCATCCCGACGGGTTCCTGAGGTCTCCTGTGCAGTCGGATCAATTTATGCTGCTTCCGTTTGATCAAAATCGATCCCGGAATTTTTTCATCTTTTATTGCACCGGTTAGGGTTTTCAATGCCGGTTTTGACACCGTTCCACCCGTTTCAACTCAGTAAATTTTTCCAACACTGAATTCTTACTCATCAGTATTGTTAGAACATTTTAATACATTCTAAACAATATAAATACATTTATTTCACTCTTTAAATATTACAAATTGTTATATACATACATTTGTACATTTTCTTCCGAGAATACCTGAATTTCTCAGTTGTCACAGTCTTAACATGAGTTAGATGCTCAGTCTAACCCTATAGACTATAGGTCATAGTTTAGACCACTTATTTTATAACATTGTCTTCTCGTATACAAAAGTCCATTGCATGCAATGTTCTAACAGTTTTAACACAAGTAGTCAGGGAGCCATATTTGCTTACATTTACTTTAACATGTAAATAAAATGAAGACAGATAGTAATGTAATGAATAACCTCTATATATAATTTTATTATCCAGTTCAAAATAAATACATTAAAATGTCTCTAATGCTTTGGGTATTTCCTAACAGTTCATTCCACTAGGCCAATACTGGTCCCTCCAGTCTGCTGCTTGCCAAAACCACCTGTAGATGAGGTGGGATATGGCAAGCCTAAAAAATAACCTCCATATGGTGGATCCAATATGGGAGTTTGCATGTGTGGCTACCATCATATAGGTCTGGTCGCATGGCGATAAAAGTCAAGCTCACTTGTCGATCTTCTTGCACTTGATGGGGATCTACTGGTGCGGACATTATCTCCTATTATAATTTAAATGTCAACTCACAGAATAATTCTATAAAGCAAAAACTAACTTACTTGGATAGATGAGATAGGCATGCGGCGATGTGGGGTAGGGTGGTAGGATACTGCTCGAATGCAAAATGTGACGTCCCATGCCCTTAGTGGCCCGGACCGTCACTTAAAACTACTACTAATTAACTTGCTTAAAAACTATTACTTTAACTTACTTAATTTGATACCTAAATTTTAGGGGATTTTTTTAATGCGTATGTATTTACTATTCATATACGTATACTTTAAAATAACAAAGTCTACATCATAGGGAGTTCAATTATACATACATACTTATAAAATTGTTTAACTAAATTATTATTCAAAAATACTGTTTCCTTAAAAACTGTGCGGAAGTTTTAAACTCGTGGTGATATCCATAACCTCGCCCTCACATCCGCCTCCGCCGCCATCATCGCCCACTGAGTTTTAAGCTATAGGTTGCTTACCTACAGCATGAACACACACTATGAGCTTTATGCCCAGTAAGTACAACATGTCATCCACAAAACATGTTTAAATCATAGTACATACTTAAAACCGTATAAACATATCATATACCAATATAAACCACTGAAACATTCCACATATCAGAACAACACATATCACTGAATGCAGAACTGAAACATAACATACTGAATGCATAACAGAACATCATGTATTGAAAGCATGTCTACTATAGCTGGTAGCATAGTGAACTATAACTAATGCATACTGTGAATAATGCATGATCTGGTTATGCTCATTTATGCTTCAATTTTCTTTTTCTTTCCTATGTCTAGCTGAATGCCTGTGTGTCAGTATCAAGTGCGCGCTAATCATCTGAAACATCCATGATCACTAACTTCAGAGCCGTCAATGGAGGCTCATCTTACTTAAACTTGAAAAACCTCTTCAACGAAAAAGGCCGGTACGACACGCCTATTAATTTCTGACTTGTTTAACTGATCTGTCCCTAATCTTATGCAATAGGGATGTATGGTGTCTAATTTGTTCTTTTATCAATTTACGTGATTGTGAAACTATATGCTCTTATACATGCTGTGCGACAACTTGTGCATGGTTGGCATATTTAACATACTATAAAAACCAACATTTAAATTCATTTTGCTCATGCCGTAGGTGGAGTTGAACTTACTTAGTTTGGAAGTAAACTCATACTCTTGCCCTTATCACGTTACAGGTAACTAACTGTCACCAACACGTATTCCATTAATACTCTTGCTGAGTCACTAATACCATTAGTGACTAGAGCAGATACTAACGTATGGTACCGATTGCCGTTGGCACTAACTTGCTCTCTTTTGGTGAGTTTGAGTGTCTAATCATGGCTAATTAATTTATTACCTAATAAATTAATAAACATCATTTTTTTTGTCACTACTACTGTTAGTGACTATAACTTGTATTGTTGTATGATACCGAGGTCCATTGGTACCTAACTATTCTACTTTGGGAATTTGGTATCTAACTTCTATCATGTTTGATTAAATTGTCTACTTAACAAATTAATCATCATTTTTCACTATATTGTTCAAACTTTGTCCTTGACTGGTTGACCGACCAGTCAACTGATCGGTTACCTTGCGTATTGTTGACTTGGTAGCCTACCGGGTTACTAAGCTTGTTTGATGTGGTAACCTACGGGGCTACCGCCACTGTTTTGTTTATTTTGCAAAATTGTTTTGGTTGCCTTATAAAATTCTTGGGAAAATTATGTGCTTTGAAACCATCCCCTTATCACCCCGTTGGAAGGGTAGAACACATTTTGGTGTTTACATTTTAAAGGTGGTTTTTGAACCATTTACCAAAACTATTTTAAAAACGTGTTGAAACGACTTAGTTTGTAAATTTGGTGAACATAAAACTTTTCACCTCGGAGCTCAAATCAAACTCTAACAGTTTCTAAACTCAGTAAACCCGTGGCTAACTTATGTCCTGTTTTTAAGAAAAATCCCAGTTCTACACGATTTTAAAAATGGCTCTGTTTAAGGCCTGAAATGGCCAAATTTTTAAAATACGCATGAGTGTAAAGGTTTCGATAAAATTTACAACTTTTGTATTGAGGCCAAGATCTGGTTTGGACTCTAAGTGGTTCATTTTTGACAACACCCGAGACTGTTCCTGTGCTCAGATTTTTAGTCCTAGATTTGGACACCAGTTCAAAACTACTCGAAAAGTCTATCTTAGAGTCATTTTTGACCAAAAGCTATTGATGCAAAAATAACCGTAACAAAATTTCCTTAAAACTTTATGTTTTACCAATCCCAAATTCGGACTCTAATGTGGTCAAAATGGCCAAAACCCTTGGCCGAAATCTGGGGACAGATTTGTGTCCAGTCACCTTAACATCCACACACAGACATATCCATCCAGAAAATTTAAACCACAACCACACAACCACATAAACTTAAAAATGAAAAGCTAAGGACTCAAAATAAACTTATTCAACCCATTGCACAAATAAATACACATAAATTCCTTGATCAATAACTTAAAAATAACTAACCATAAAAAGATGGTTTTCGGTTTTACCTCACGTGCTATAAACTAAGCACACCGAACTAAAGCTTGGGTGACCAAAATGGGGAACAAATTGCTGTCATTTTTTAGCCTCCAAGCCCGTGGGCTGAGTGCATGGGGAAGGGGCCAATTAAAAATTTTTCTTGTTGGCCATGTGATGGAAATCTTGAATATTTTACTAAAAAGGCGGCCAATACATCCCTTACTTTAAGGAAAACTTTTCTCAAATTTTAGGGCTGTATTTGGCTGTGTTCTAGCTGCTTGTACATAGTCTTCTAAGGGAGAATTTCATCTGCAAGGTCTTCTCTTTGCAGTCTAATTTTTGCCTTTCGGTATCCAATCCTTTTTCAGTAGTGTTCTAGCTTTAAATCGGAATTGGATTTTTTGAATTTGATTTTTATACTGATCATTCCTAGTTAGGTTGTACTACCTATGAGCCCATTTTGTGTCTATTTTACTACTCATTTCTTATACTGTGGTTGTGTCTACACTGTGTTGTCCTTGCGCATGCATAACGAGGTGTTCTCGTACGAAATTTCAAACATAGTCTCCCTTAACTAATTTGGATGTGTTGGTTTCAAATTTATCAGTTTTACATCCATCTAATGTCGTCTAGTCCAGTTTTCGAGATCTGTGTTACCCCACCTCGAAAACGTGTCAGGTGCCTAATTCACTAATTTGGGTGTTCTAAGTCTAAATATATCAGTTTCGGGCTGAGAAAAGGTTGTCTTGACCCTCTTCCCGATATTGCGTATCTCTCAAACAAAAGTTCTCGTTTTGTGCTCAGTTGACTAAATTGAGCCTGCTGATTGTTAATATATCAGTTTTAAGTCAAATTAAGGCAGTCTTGGCCATTAACCTGACACTGTGTTATCTACTATTCATTGTTTTCTATTTAATTGATCAGTCTGAGCGTTTTGGCTTTGATTTTGTCAGTTTCTAGGCAATAAGGGGTAATCTGGACAATTTTTCTCTATACTGTACCTCTTTAGGGTTATTATCGCTGTTGTTCTTAGATGACTGGTCCGAGCATACTGATGATCTATTCACCAGTCTGGTGTCAAAAAATGGTCCTTTGGACTAATTTCGTAACACTACGCATCTTATACACTCTTACACATAATAGGGTGGACCGATTTCACTGTTGGTTATCCCTTTCACTGCATGAATAATAATTAAACATTACGGTACCCATTTAATCTATTCAACTAGAAAATATACTATATTTTTCAACTTAATTACTCATTACATAGTAATTAGGTTTCATGAATCATGATAGTCCTTATAGCAGCTCTTTGCTCAATACATGGCCTTGTACACGGTCTGTTACACTGGCGTGTAGAAGGCAACACGAGCATGTACTAGTTGAGACTGCTCAACACGGCCATGTCCTGAAAACACGTTCATCTACCTGAGTGGTACATGACCACTTACACAGCTGTGTACCTGGCTGTGTTCTTCTAACGTACACTAAAAGGCATCAAATTATTCAAATTCATTCCATCATGACTTATTTCACTATGAGTAGGTTCCATGAATATAGGGGTCCTTACATGCCACCTCCTCGACCAGTACAACCTCCACCAGTCGAGATAGATATCCTAGTAGTTGGAGGGCGTCCACACGTAGGAGCTAGGATATCAGTTCGTGTGATACATGCATTCCAAACCAGTTGCCCACCCATTTTTGAGGGAGGTCAACAGGGGATCGCTACGAGAGATTGGTTACACGTAATAGAGATGATTACGCATCAATGCGACAATGATGAATAATGCTGGGTGATGGTGTCTATCAGCACATTCCAGGGAGATGCACACATGTATTGGGAGCATTGTGATCAGGATATGTTGTTAGGATTCAACTGGGCAGAGTTTAGACATGTGATGATACAACAATTCCCATCCAAGAGTCGAACACCAGTTTTAGATCCTCTAAAAAGCTGAGTAGCGACACCATTGCCCATATGGCCTAAACTCGCCAATGTCAGAGAGTTCATTCTCCATGTAGAAAGGTTTTAGATGCTACTCAGTGACACAGTTTTCATGTACGCAGTACGATTCAAGGAGAACATCATGAGAAGATGTCCTCACCCTAACCTCACTGACGAGGATTTATGTGACATGTTTTTAAAGGGACTGTCACGGCCCAAAATTTAGACACGTGACATGGCAACCAAATCATAATATCAACCCGAGATTTAAGGAAAAACATTTATTTCGAAAAACGGGTCGACATTATAATTTAGCTAAGCCTAATTATTTATAAAGCAGTATCATAACCACAGAATAAAGTAAAGGATAAAATAAATGCTTTTTAATGCGGAAATCAAACACAATATCGGTTTTCAAAAGAAATTACAAACTATAAAAATATTCCCAAGCATAAAATTTAAATAACGTGAAATAAAGTCCAAACTTAATGTCTCATTACATCAGAACGAGAAACATAAAGAAGAAGATGGAGAAAACGGATAGCATCATCTTCGGTAGTAACAGATATCTCAATGATTTTCGGAACTGCTACCTCCCGCACCTGGAAGTAGTCATTTCAAAATCACAAAGAAAAAAAGGACGTGAGCGCTGGCTCAGTAGGACAGAAACAAAGGTGGGTTAATAGATAACATTTAAAAATATGGCATAATATCCGTTTCCAAAAATAATCAACAATTTAAAAAAAATACATGGCATAATAATCATAAAAAAAATAATCAACAATTTCGTGAAAAACATTTTTAATGCAAGTTTTATTCTGCTGAGGACTTAGCGTAGCTGCAATATACGTGCCCCAATATTAAAATAATAAATCATTAAAACAACCATCATATTATGAGTGAGGACTTGTCGTAGCTATAATATACGTGCCTCGAATTTGAATTATCCTAGATCATCTCGTTACGGTCTAAACAGGCCGAACGGCCCTGCGCAGGTTTAGGGACCTTCCCCCATGGCGTCAACTTCGGGACGCATGCATCATTTACAATGATCGTGAACTATAGCTCAATTATGTTCACCGGATTATTCAAAAGATGGTATTTACCAAGTTATATTATGCCATTAATCAAAACACTCTTTAAAATACACATTTATTACAAAATATGTTGCATGCGTTTATTTCATCAAAAGTAGTATAATAATTTCATAAATCGAAAACAGCATGCCATCAATAAAACAGGGGTATTTAAAACACCTGACTACTCCCAGAAAAGGCTTGAACATCCTACCTCAATTTTCGCACAACCGTTGCGATAATGTGATCCACCAATCAAGCAAGAACGTCAAATAATTCCTATAATCAAACATATGATCAGTCTAGGTCTAGACATAATCATCCAATCATTTTAGTGTGCCTCAAAAGATTTTAAAACGTTTAATAAACATTTAGGATTTAAAATTTGTGAAAAACTCTAAGTTAGGATATTACTGGACATGGGCCGACTGACCTAGGCTGAATGTAAAATCCATATTAATTTATTTTTCATCCCAAAAATTTTAAATTTTTAATATGTTAAACTAGACATCCATACCTTTAATTCTATATAATTTTTATAATTTTTGGACATCATTTGGTCATTCAACTAGGCCAAAAACCGAGGATTGTTTTCAGGCATAAAAATCTGGATTTCAGTTTCGATTCAAAACCTGGCAGTTCTGTCCGCCTATCTTAGAAAAATATTTTGACTGGGCAGACGGATGAGTTTGGTTCTGAAATTTTGCAGGCATTTAGGGGACATCTTGAATTTTAGGCTCAAGAATCACTCAAAAATCGTTTTTAAAACTCAAGTTATGGCTGACATAAATTTACTGTTCATATGGTAATTTTCCAGATTTCCGTTTTTCTGTGTCCGAATTTCGATTAGCCTCAAACCAATTCAATTTTCATCCAATGATCACGAAATTTTGTGAAAAACCTTATTTATATGTCATTAACACAACCCAAGAATCAAATTGACAAAATCATAAAATCTTACACATATGATAATAGGGTTTTTGAAAAGGGGATTAATGAGGCAAAATTTTAGGGTTTGAGAGAAAAAATCACACCTTGTTTGTGCTACCCTATTTTTGATGCTTGGTCTCCCTTTTGGCTGAATTTGTGTGAGTATTGGAGTCTTCAAAACAGTATGGAAATAGTGGAGAAAACCATATAAATTTCGGATTTAAAATCAAAAGGAGAAGGAAGGAAAAAGTTTGATTTCTCACCTTGTTTTTGTCTCAAAAGTTGTTGAATCTTTGAGCTGCCTTTTGGTAGGTTTTGTTTGCTGTTTTGGGTGTGTTTTGGGAGAGAAAATTCAGAGAGGGGAGAGGGGAAAGCTGGCCGAAATTTTGAGGGGGAAAGGAGGGGTGAATGAGAGTTAAAAGTGGGTTTTTATACTAGGTTTTTCTTTCCCTTTCTCTTCCTTGTTTGGCTGAAAATTTTAAGGGGCAAAAGGGAAAGTTTTTGTGCTGTTTTGAGGCTAAGGTTTTCTCTCTTATTTCCCCTTAAGTGGCCGAAAATTATCCCTTAGTTTTTAAGGAAAAATAATTTGAATTTTAATTGAGTTTTTAACTTAGCTTTTAATTCAATAAAATCTCCTTTATTTCCTACACTTTATGGCCAAATTTCTTTTTTATATCTAAGGAATGAAATTTGAATTTGAATCGTTCTTGGATTTGTGGAATTTAAAGTTTAAATTAAATCCCAAGTGATGGCCGAATGTTTTAGGGTTTCTTTTTGAAGTTCAAATTGTTGACTTTTTGAGCGGAATTTGACTAGGAAACCAACCTAGGGTTTCCAAATTCGCAGTATCGGAAACTGGTCGAAATGATCTCGGATGGAAATAAAACTGATATATTTGGGTTCAGCACGCCCAAATTAGTCAGGATAGCTCATGTTGAAATTTTGGACAAAAAGGTTATAAAAGGCCGAAATTGCAAAACAGGCAACATAATTTCCATGTTTTAGATTTTCTCCCCCACACCTCCACCGTCGATGAACAGTAACCGACCACCAGAAACGGTGTCCGTTTTTGACACCGCCGGTCTCGTTGGAAAGCTCTCGACGAGCTGAGTCCAACGGTGTGCTGAATCGACGGAACCGACGCCGGAGAACGCCGCACGCACCGCCCGAAGCCGCCGGTGGCCGGAAATTTCAAACGGCCGTATCTCCGCCGTCCGACCTCCGATCGACACGATTCCGGTCCCAAAAGCTTCGTCTTGAAGAGTAGAACAAAACCCAAGCTTCATTTCAGCTCAACAGTCACCGGATCGCGCCGCCCGAAGCCGCCCTGTCGCCGCCGTGGAATCCGTCGTTTCCGGCCGAGTCGAGGGACACCGTGGGTGTCAAAATGCTCAGAGAAGAACGGGGAGCAAAAGCCCTCAAACAATTTCGGGCAACAACCCCGGCACGGCGGAGATTCAACGCCGCCGTGGGCTGAGTTTTCGAGGAAGATTATAGGCGATCGGAGCCTCCAATGGTGAAATTGACACCACCAATGGACTCCTCTCATCGAGATCTTCAAGGTAGGCACCTCCATTGTTCGTGCCGCCGCCGGTCAACGCCAGAGTCAACGTCGGTCAACGCGATCAATGCCGGTCAACGGCGACCCGGGGGCGAAAAAATGAAGAATGGTCCGTTGGCCTATTTTCGACGTTCTGGACACATCCGCGGTATCAGAATTGCCAACCAAGGTTCTGAACATGAAGAACGGAGACAAAAAGTTTGTGCGGTCGAGACCGAACGGTTCGTCTGATCACCGACGGGACGATTTCGGTAGCGATTTTGTTTTCCTTCATTCCTTATTTATGTATTGGAATGATTTATATGTAATTTGTATTCAAGTTGTAAAAAGAAAAGAAAAAAAAAGAGTAAAATGAATGAAATGTCAAAAAAAGAAAATGTATGCGAAATGTGAATATTTTTACGTAAAAAGTTGAGTTTTACGTAAAAATTAGGCCTCTGGTATAGTACGTGGTAGAATAAAATAGGTTAGATGGTTTTGAGGCGTTTCCTAAACGCCGGAAACCTAGAAATTTAGCAGTAATGCTGCCGAAATTTTGAAAACGGCACTATAGGAATTTTGGTGAAAAACGAGAGGCAAATTGTGTTCGGTAATGGAAACCGAGACCCTAGTATGAGTTAGGCTCAGAAAATGGGAAATGAACCTTTGAGGAATAGTAACCCATCCCTCTGAGATTGTGAAAATGTAAGAGAACGGGAAAACCAATGTCAAGGATATTTTAGGAAACGAAAGGTAAATTTGAGGTCGGGATAAAAACCCGAGCCCACTCGGTGTCTAAGGCTCGGGATTAGCATAACAAACGTTCAGGAGTAGTGAAATACCCATTTAAGGCTCCGAAACGTGAGAAAAACGAGAAACGACCCTAGGTGTCAGAATAGTATCACCCGAGAGTTGGATGACCAATAGTCGTCTATGGAACAGCAATGGATGCTGTAAAAGTGTGTAAAAGCTTAAGAAATATTATTTTATGATATTTGGGCTTAGAAAATCCTGTTAAAAGTCACAGTAAGCATATAACGGTCCCAAGACCCGTCAGGGGCAAAATGGTCATTTTGACCAAAAATTTCTGAAAGGCTTGGAAAGGACCGTGAATGCCTAAGGATAGTTAAAATGAAATTATAAAAGTTAAATTGGGTCTTAAACCAACAAAAAAATAGGTTTATGATGAGAGATCAAATCAGGGGTAAAATGGTAATTTTGCCAAGAGTTAGTGTAAAAATGGAAAATGAGATTTTAGATTCCTAAGACCATTTACGGGAAATAAAACGTAGAATTTTTACGTTTTACTAAATTTTGAATATGAAATGAAGATTTAGAATAACCGTGGTTATTCCGGTTATAGGAACCCGATCCAGAAGCGGCAAAGGAACATCTACGGAGTCGGGAAAGGAAATGCTAGCGAAAGTATCTGTAAGTTCGAACATTTAATTGACTGCAACATGAATAGACTATTATGTCTAAGTGTGATATGTGTAAGTTCTAGCATTTATTTGTCTACTCATGAACATTCTGATGTTGTTCATTATATGAATGAATTAATCTGTTATGTCTAGGTTTATGTGCTATATGAATGTTTCATAGCGCGATGCTATGATAAATGTTGGTAAGCTCAGATATTTACATGTCTGCAGTATGAATTACTATTTGATTGATTTAAATACTTTTCGTACAAATTTGTAAAGTCCTACGGGTAATAGGGGTGTAGTTAAACTAACTCACCTAATGAAATGAGAAATTAAAAAGTGTATAACTAATACACTATGGAGAAGTGTTAGGGCACTATAGTGTGGTTAATTAAAAACACACATAAAGAAATAAATGTAAAGACCTACGGGCAATAAGGCTTCCACCGTGGGATGATTCATATGAATGTCGCCGGTGGGGAACTATAAGAAAGATGGTAATGAAACCACTAAGGCGTACCGCCCCTCCAACATAGTGGTGGAGGTTTTTCTCAGATCCTACAAGGATATCAGGGCTGTGGAGGCCGATATTCTAAGGTTGCTCCTTAGACCCTCCCAGTCAGCGCGCTAATAATCATCGGTACTGCCATAAACAGAGCTCTAAACTAGAAATCCAATAGAGAATAAACAATCAATAAAATGATAAAAATCATAATTGCCCCCGTTAGGGTAAAATGAATAGTAACCAGTTAGGGTAACTGTTACTATTCATCGGTCAAAGGTCAAAAGTACTATTCATGATAAATAGTACTATTCATAGGAAATTGAGTTTTAGTGTTTCTGAATCAATATGATTCTTACTATGTATATTTGAACTTACTGAGCCTGTTAGCTCATCAGTTTGTTCATGTTGCAGGTAAGAAACCTGTCCAGTAGATTTCTGAATGGCGACAGGATGCATGTATTGAAAAAGGATAGGGATAGGGAATCCACTGTGGATATGGTCCTGTTACAAGTTTTCCGCTGAGCGTTGAAAAAGGAGATTTGAATAAAGAAAATACATGTATTGCAAAAAGAGTTGAATTATATATTGTGTATAAAGTATGTTTGTACTTTAAAGATGACAAACATAGTTCAGTTTAATTACGTTATGTTTACAAACAAGAAAAAGTATTTAAAAAAAAAATGATTCCAAATTTCACAAAGGGTTTAAAGGAAATAAAAGAATTTAGGCGACCCGATGAAGTTCACGAGCTATTTCAGTCGGCTAAAGAGCTTGATTATAATAGTTTCGGTGGACCGAGGTCGGGGGTGTCACATTGCATGCAATGGATTTTTGTATGCGAGAAGACAATGTTCTAAAGTTAGCGGTCTAAACTATGGTCTGTAGTCTATGGGGTTAGACCGAGCATCTAACTCATGTTAAGACTATTATGTTGTCTAAAGCCTTAGAGGGGACGGTTTGTCTTGACTGTCTGGAGCTGGACTCCCAAGTAGAGATATAGATATGTTGCTTGGTGGTGACATATTAGACTGGGACTAAAGCGTGATTGATTTACGTAGTCCGCTATGAATGGATCAATCTGCTTTTGACGTTCATTGTGCAATAACCTTAATTATGAGTAACTGAACTGTAGGAAAATAAATCGGTAAAAACGTATCAGAGTGACGCAGTGGAACAATAAAAATTTTTTAGATCGTTAAATATCTCATGATGCCATATACAATAAACCAACAACAATTAAAACTCATATCTCAAGGACGCCAATCTTGCAGGAGGAGAATGACCGGAGGCTTCAACCAACTAGCCTTCTCTACTATTCTTCAATTCCCGAATGGCTGAGTGTGTGGGCACTCTGAACCTCGATCGGTATGCTAGCACTGCTAGTCTTCTTCCGACCACCCAGATCTCTAAAGGACTTTATTTTCACGATGAGCTGTGCAACATTAAGCCTGCTCACCCGAGAGTCTATGGTCTAAGAGAACTGGAGTGGTAGGACCTCCATTTATAGACCTGTATGAGGTGATTCTCTGAATTTGAATTGGATTAGGAAAAGATATTTTCCCTTATCCATAACCAAAAAATCCAAACTTTTCCAAGGGAGAATCTCAACAAAAAATTCGGTTTTCTTAGGATAAATCCAATCCAAATCTAAACAAGATTTTAACTAGAATTTTATCTCCCTTTTTCAACCCAAAAAATCAGAAAATTACAAGGAGAATATCTCCTAAAGATTTCGGCCATTATGGATAGGGGAGAATCAAAAATTCCACTAGGATTTTCAAGCTTGAATCTTATCTCAACCTTATCCATAATAACCGAATTTTCCTAGGAGAGATCCTCCAAATTTTCGGCCACTTTTCAGGGAGGAGAGAATCCAAATTCAACTGGGATTGAAACTTGAATTTTTCCCTTGAATCTTATCCACAAAAAAAAAAACAGAAATTTCCTTGAGGATTATCCTCAAAAATTTCGTCCACTTTTGTTGGGATTTAGATTCAAAATTCAAGTAGGATTCTAACAAGATTATCCTGTTAGGAAATGCCCTAAGTATTAGAGACATTTTGATGTATTCATTTTGAACTGGATAATAAAATTATACTTAGAGGTTATTCATTACATTGCTATCTGTCCTCGTCTTATTTACATGTTAAAGTAAATGTAAGCAAATATGGCTCACTGACTGCTTGTGTTAAAACTGTTAGAACGTTGCATGCAATGGACTTTTGTATGCGAGAAGACAATGTTCTAAAGTTAGCAGTCTAAACTATGGTCTGTAGTCTATGGGGTTAGACCGAGCATCTAACTCATGTTAAGACTATTATGTTGTCTAAAGCCTTAGAGGGGACGGTCTGTCTTGACTATCTGGAGCTGGACTCCCAAGTAGAGACATGGATATGTTGCTTGGTGGTGACATATTAGATCGGGACTAAAGTGTGATTGATCTACGTAGTCCGCTATGAGTGGATCAATCTGCTTTTGACGTTCATTATGCAATAACCTTAATCCTGAGTAAATGAACTTCTTCATGTATATGACTTGTGTACTTTGATGTTCCAATGGCTAAAGCGTCTCAGAGGGTAGTAAGCTTATAGACCGGTTCGTTGGGTGCATGACTTGTATACGATGAAGGGTTTGTTTGCAGATATCGGAATCATAGCTCTGAGGAGTTAAAGGTATCCTCTTAAAGGCATTATACTGAATGTGAAAATGGACAAGACCTTGGGTCGTCTGCTGGGCGGATGACTTCTTATTCACATATGGTGAATAATCATTTTCTTGATTCGGTAGTATAATGGAACTTTAAGATAGCCTGATCAGTAGGATTAAACGGACTTTGACCTAAGGCTGATCATGGATATCATATGAGGGTTTTGCATATATGACAAGGTCATTGGATGGTAGCTCGTCACAGGCTTACGTAATACGGTATATAATTGGGAGTTCAGTTTCAGGTTTATAGTGGTGTGACTCTGAAATTAGTGATCATATGATTGAGTTGTTCGGTACAGAATGATGATTATATGGAATCACGGGAGCCCGATTATATATGTCCAATCAGTCCCTCTACTAGCTCCACATAATTCCTTAACGATTGGCAAATTGATTTGTGTATGCTATTGGCTAGTTTATTATGCATGGATGGTGATGACACAGGATTAGGATGGTAGACAAGATTCTCTCCGGTTGGATTCAGATTTTGTTTTGGATAATAGAGTACACGATTATTCGAACTCCAAATAAAGTTGCCATGATTTTATTTGAGATTGGATTGGAGTTGTAGAAAATTATCCATGAGAACAAGAATATGAAACACAACCGTTTTAGTGGAATTTGAAATTTGAATTTTGAAATTTGAAATTTGAATTTTGAAATTTGAAATTTGAATTTTGAATTTGAAATTTGAATTTGAAATTTGAATTTGAAAATTCGAATTTGAAATTTGAATTTGAAATTTAAATTTGAAATTTGAAATTTGAAATTTGAAATTTGAAATTGAAATTTGAATTTGAAATTTGAAATTCAAATTTTGAATCACAGTCCAAGTAGGATTCGAATTTGTTGTGGAAAATCCACAAGGTTTGAAATTCGAATTTGAGTTGGATTTGGAGAGGATAATCTTGTTAGAATCCTACTTGAATTTTGAATCCAAATCCCAACAAAAGTGGGTGAATTTTTTGAGGATAATCCTCAATGGAAAATTCGGTTTTTGTGGATAAGATTCAAGGGTAAAGTCAAGCTTCAATCCTAGTTGAATTTGGATTCTCTCTACTCCCTAAAAGTGGCCGAAATTTTGGAGCCTAAATCCTAGGAAATTCGGTTATTTTTGGATAAGGTTGAGATGAGATTTAGCTTGAAAAATCCTAGTGGAATTTTGATTCTTCCTTATCCTAAAAGTGGCCGAAAATTTGGAGAAGATTTTCTCCTAAAGATTTCGGATTTTTTGGTTGAAAAAGGGAGATAAAATTCTAGTTAAAATCTTGTTTAAGATTTGGATTGGATTTGTCCTAGGAAAACCGAATTTAATTGTGGAGATTCTCCCTTGGAAAATTCGGATTTTTTGGTTTGGATAAGGGAGAAAATCTTTTCCTAGTCCAATTCGAATTCAGAGAATCACCTCATGCAGGTCTATAAATAGAGGTCCTGCCACTCCAGTTCTCTTAGACCACAGACTCTCAGGTGAGCAGGCTTATTGTTGCACAGCTCATCGTGACAATAAAGTTCTTTAGAGATCTGGGTGGTCGGAAGAAGACTAGCAGTGCTAGCATACCGATCGAGGTTCAGAGTGCCCACACACTCAGCCATTCGGGAATTGGAGAATAGTAGAGAAGGCTAGTTGGTTGAAGCCTCCGGTCATTCTCCTCCTGCAAGATTGGCATCCTTGAGGTATGAGTTTTAATTGTTGTTGGTTTATTGTATATGGCATCATGAGATATTTAACGATCTATAAATTTTTTATTGTTCCGCTGCGCCACTCTGATACGTTTTTACCGGTTTATTTTCCTACAATTGGTATCAGAGCCATCTCATGACTATGTCATGTACATAAATTAGACAATTACTTAGTCTTTTTATTTATGTATGGATTTGATATTTAGAGAGTGGCATTCTAGGCATTTGATATTTACTTAGTCTTTTCATGTATTATGTATAAAGTATGTGGTTATTTTAATTTTTTTTTTTGAATTATTATAAGCATGCTTGTTTATACCGGTTATGGTTCCTTAGAATTTAGAAAAATTGTTTCTAGGAATTTTTATGTAACCATGGGAGCAGTTTATTAACACTGTAATTTTCCTATGGATATTAAATTTTTGTCTCTTAGAATTTTTATGGATAGAATTTTGTACACCGGAAACGGTATAGGAATTTTTTATGTAATTATTCTTGGAGGAGATTGAAGATTGAAGACCGTAATTTATTTTTCCCAAAAGTTAAATTTAATTTAAAGGTTGAAATTTTGATTGTGTGGAAAATTTCAATTTAATTGGGATTCAATTTAATTTTTGGAGATCCTAAAAGATAAATTGGAATATGGCACGAAAATCGAGACACGACCCCTCGGGATAGGCCGACAAACCTTGGTGGGGCTGCAGCCCCTGCCCTCGGGCAGGATGGGGCTGCGGCAGCCCCTGTACAGGCCCACACCACCCACGGCCGCAGGCTCTGCCTGCAGCCAGGGGTGGCCGTGGCCTGCCCAAGGCTGGCCGCAGCCTGGGCGTGCAGCCTGCCGGCTGCTGCGTCCAGTCTGGGCGTGCAGCCTGGTACTGCAGGCTTGGCCTGCAGCCCGGGAGGCTGCACAAGGGGCGGCCGTGGGCTGCCAGCCCCTCCGGGGTTGGTGGCTGCCCACGGCGGCTGCCGCCTTCACGGGCGGCGGTGCGGCGGTCCAAAATTTGAAAATTTTGATTTTTAAATTTGAGATTTAATTTTAAATCATGTTTAAAAAATATGTAATTAAAAATTTAAAATTTTTGAAATTACATATTATTACACATGATGATTAAAATTGTTTAAAATTTGAATTAGAAATTTAAATTTGAAATTCGAATTTGGAGTTTGAATTTGAAATTTAAATTTTTAGAAATTTAAATTTTAAATAATTCTTGGGATGAGAAATAAATGGAGAGGCTACATAAAGATGGATACAAGAAGACGGAACAAAATTCAAGACCCAAAGAATGCTTTGGATGGAATTTTGTAATCTTTATTTTCTTTGTTCTAGGATGGAACCATAGCTTGGTTAGTCTGTCAATTATTTTTTTTTCTGTGATATGTCATGGATGTATAAATATGTATTGATGGATGTTTTGTATGCATATTTGATAACATGTCATATAGGATAGGTGAGTGCCGCTCATACTATATTGATCATACACAATTTGTCAAAACTTGCATGTTTTTCAAAATATTGAGTGGGAGAGGGTTTCAAACAAAACCCACGGCCTCCATTGTTGATCCATATATGAAAGCATGGTAACGCCTCGCGTCAGTTCTGACCTGACCACACCCCTCGGTAGGTGTTTACCGCCGCCGGTATACTAGATTGGATCTCCTATGTGGAAAACGTGTTCGGGTGCGATCCTATTCATGACCACCCCTCGGTGGCTTGGTAGGGCGTGGATCGGGCTACGTAAACAATGGTTATACACTCAAGACTCGTTTAGTTATTAACCTTCCCTAGAAGCTCTGTTAACTAAACTGGTGGCCAAATAAGCGGTTATTAATATATGTCTTAACCTTGGAGGATTTAAGGTAACATATATTAATTGGACGGGGTCCATGTTCCGGCTATTTGTTCTCATGACCACCCCTCGGTGGCTTGGGGCAATAGGTGCTGAGAATTACCGTTGCAATGCTACATTTTTTTCAAGTTTCATGTAGGAACATACTTGTATGTTTTATTTGCTAAATTATCTGAATATTTGCTTGGGCTTTGTAATGATGTCTAGTATAATTTTATTTCAGTTCAAAATGTCACCGACACCCCTCATTTCGATACTTACTGAAAATAAGTTGAATGGCGATAATTATAAAGACTGGAAAAGAAATCTATTAATAGTTCTCAGCTGCGAGAGACACAAGTTCGTACTGGACGAACCATGCCCACCTGGGCCCAAACCTGACACACCACTTGAGGAGATCCCGATTGCCTATAATCGTTGGAGAGAATCCAATGAAATAGCTCGATGCTACATCCTTGCTAGCATGACGAGTGCTTTACAAAAGCAGCATGAGACTTATCAAGTTGCTGGGGAGATCATGGATAATCTGGAGGACATGTTCGGAGGCCAAGAAAAATTGGCAAGACAGTCCGCTATCACCAGCATTATGAACTCCAAGCAAAAGGCGGGTGCTCCGGTGAAGGACCATATGATCACTCTAATGGGATTCTTCGCTGAGGCTGCCGAGAATGGTGCTGAGTTGGACTATAACACCCAGATCGAGATGGTGTTCAAGACTCTGTCTAAAGATTTTGTGGGGTTTAAGGCCGCATACAATCTAGCGACAAAGGAGTTAGGACTTACCGAGCTCATGAAGCAACTACAGGCTTATGAGCGGATGATCAGGGATGAGGATACGGTCCGACCTAAAGGAGAGGCCAATTTGGCGGAATCTTCCAATCCCTCACGGAAGAGGAAGAGGCCAAATAAGAAGCAAGTGGCTTCCAGTTCTTCTAATCCTCCTGTCTCGGACGGGAAGAAGAAGAAGAAGAACAAGAAGCCAAAGGACCCTAAAAAGTCCAAATGCTTCCACTATGGGAAGGTAGGTCACTTCAAGAAGGCTTGCCGGGAATTCCTAGCCTCCAAGGGCAAGGAAGGTAAGGAACTTCATTACTTAGAAGCGTGTTTGGTGGAAGAATAGAAAGACACATGGGTCATTGATTCGGGCGCCACTAATCATGTTTGTGTTTCTATGCAGGGGTTCGTGGAAACGAGAAGTCTACATGATAGGAGCCTCTCGTTGCGGACTGGAAATGGTAGCTTTGTGGTAGCTGAGGCAGTGGGAGACGTTCATCTTTATTTTGATCAATTTAGGTTTATTTTATTGAAAGACTGTTTTTATGTTCCTAATTTTAGGAGGAACCTTATATCGGTAGCTTGTTTAATAAAGGATTCTTATTCAGTTTCTTTTAGTAAAAGAGTTGATATTCGTAGAAATAAGTCTTTTATCTGTTCTGGATGGATGGATGGAAACCTATATTTGATCAGACCAAAGATGTACTCACTGCTTGACACTGAATTAATTGATAACTCTAAAAGGTTGAAAGTTTCTCACTCTAACAAGGCGTATCTTTGGCATTTAAGACTTGGTCATATTAATCAGGATAGGATTCAAAGATTGGTGAAAGACGGTCCTCTGGAATCTCTGGAGGAGGTACGACTTCCCCAATGTGAGTCTTGTCTAGAGGGTAAGATGACTAAGAGGTCTTTTGGAGCTAAGGGTACAAGGGCACAGGAGCTCTTAGAAATTGTGCACACTGACGTATGTGGCCCCATGAACGTCACAGCACGAGGAGGGTTCGAGTACTATGTCTCTTTCATAGATGATTACTCGAGGTATGGATATGTGTATCTGATGCACCGCAAGAGCGAAACCTTTGACAAATTCAAAGAGTATCGTGCGGAAGTGGAAAAGCAATTGGATAAATCCATAAAGACACTTCGATCTGATCGAGGTGGCGAATACCTCTCCGATGAATTTCTAGGACATCTTGCAGAGAATGGGATATTATCCCAATTGACTGCACCTGGTACTCCACAACAGAATGGTGTAGCCGAAAGGAGAAACAGGACCTTATTGGATATGGTACGGTCCATGATGAGTTACTCAACGCTGCCATTATCATTTTGGGGACATGCTTTACAAACGGCGTGCTATATTCTGAACCAGGTTCCGAGCAAATCAATTCCTAGAACTCCGTATGAATTGTGGCGTGGCAGGAAGCCCTCCCTTGGACATATGAGAATATGGGGCTGCCCGGCACATGTACTGGATGGGGATGCGAAGAAGTTGGAACCAAGATCAGAATTGTGCATGTTTGTAGGGTATCCAAAGGGAACTAAAGGAGGTCTGTTCTATAACCCGAAGGAACAAAAGGTCATTGTCTCAACCCATGCGACATTCTTGGAGGAAAGTCACATGAATGACTTTAAGCCTCGAAGCAAAGTGGTGCTAGAGGAGTTATCGGGTGAAAGAACTGCTCCACAGATTTCGGTCTTGGACGCAAGTCCGAGTTCCAGTGAAAGACCTGCAGACGATCAACAATTTAGGGTGCCTCGTCGTAGTGGGAGGGTTTCTAAGAAACCTAATTTCTTTATGTATGATGCTGAGGTATACCAGGCCGAGGCTCATGAGCATGAGGAAGATCCGGTCACATATGATGAAGCTATAAAGGATGTTGATTCTAGATCTTGGAAACAGGCTATGAACAATGAGATGGATTCTATGAAATCCAACTCTGTTTGGGAACTTGTAGATTTACCGGATGGGATAAAACCCATTGGATGCAAATGGGTCTACAAAAGAAAGAAGGATGCGGAAGGGAGAGTGGAAACTTTCAAAGCTAGATTGGTTGCAAAGGGATACACGCAAAAGGCTGGAATCGATTTCGAGGAAACCTTTTCGCCTGTTGCTATGCTGAAGTCTATCCGTATTCTTTTGTCCATTGCTGCGGTTCTCGATTATGAGATCTGGCAAATGGATGTCAAGACGGCATTCTTGAATGGCCATCTTGAAGAGTGTATCTATATGATACAGCCCGAAGGGTTCGTAGCAAAAGGCCAAGATAAGAAAGTCTGCAAGTTGCTTAGATCCATTTATGGATTAAAGCAGGCATCCCGCTCATGGAACCAGAGGTTTGATCAAGCGATTAAGACATTTGGTTTTGAGCAGAACGTTGATGAACCTTGTGTTTATAAACGTATTAAGGATGGAAAAGTGGTCTTTCTGATACTCTATGTCGATGATATACTACTCATTGGGAATGATGTAGGGAATTTATCATCGGTCAAGCTTTGGTTACACCAACAGTTTGACATGAAGGACTTGGGAGAAGCTAATTATGTTCTAGGCATTCGTCTCTTCAGAGATCGAAAGAACAAAATGATAGCATTATCCCAAGCTTCATACATAGATAAAATAATTGACAAATATGCAATGCTAGAGGCAAAGAAAGGCTCACAACCTTCTATTGCCGGTTTAACTCTTTCATTGGATGACTGTCCTAAGACATCGGAAGAAAGAGAGCGTATGAGTAAGGTCCCTTATGCATCCGCTGTGGGTAGCCTTATGTACGCTATGCTTTGCACTCGCCCGGACATATGTTTTGCAGTAGGTATGGTGAGTCGATATCAAGCGAATCCTGGAACCAAGCACTGGCAAGCAGTAAAGCATATACTCAAGTATCTTAAGAGAACGAGGGATTATATGCTAGTGTATTCTGGAGGGGACCTAACACCCGTAGGATACACGGACTCAGACTTCCAGACTTGTAAGGATTCGAGGAAATCGACATCTGGATCAGTGTTTTTACTCGGAGGAGGCGCCATTGTGTGGAGGAGCGTGAAGCAGGGCTGCACAGCTGACTCTACTATGGAGGCTGAGCATGTGGCTGCGGCTGAGGCATCTAAAGAAGCGGTTTGGCTCCGCAAGTTCTTTAGAGACCTTGAGGTCATTCCGGGTGTTGACAAGCCTATCACACTTTATTGTGAAATGCCCTAAGTATTAGAGACATTTTGATGTATTCATTTTGAACTGGATAATAAAATTATACTTAGAGGTTACTCATTACATTGCTATCTGTCCTCGTCTTATTTACATGTTAAAGTAAATGTAAGCAAATATGGCTCACTGACTGCTTGTGTTAAAACTGTTAGAACGTTGCATGCAATGGACTTTTGTATGCGAGAAGACAATGTTCTAAAGTTAGCAGTCTAAACTATGGTCTGTAGTCTATGGGGTTAGACCGAGCATCTAACTCATGTTAAGACTATTATGTTGTCTAAAGCCTTAGAGGGGACGGTCTGTCTTGACTGTCTGGAGCTGGACTCCCAAGTAGAGACATGGATATGTTGCTTGGTGGTGACATATTAGACCGGGACTAAAGTGTGATTGATCTACGTAGTCCGCTATGAGTGGATCAATCTGCTTTTGACGTTCATTATGCAATAACCTTAATCCTGAGTAAATGAACTTCTTCATGTATATGACTTGTGTACTTTGATGTTCCAATGGCTAAAGCGTCTCAGAGGGTAGTAAGCTTATAGACCGGTTCGTTGGGTGCATGACTTGTATACGATGAAGGGTTTGTTTGCAGATATCGGAATCATAGCTCTGAGGAGTTAAAGGTATCCTCTTAAAGGCATTATACTGAATGTGAAAATGGACAAGACCTTGGGTCGTCTGCTGGGCGGATGACTTCTTATTCACATATGGTGAATAATCATTTTCTTGATTCGGTAGTATAATGGAACTTTAAGATAGCCTGATCAGTAGGATTAAACGGACTATGACCTAAGGCTGATCATGGATATCATATGAGGGTTTTGCATATATGACAAGGTCATTGGATGGTAGCTCGTCACAGGCTTACGTAATACGGTATATAATTGGGAGTTCAGTTTCAGGTTTATAGTGGTGTGACTCTGAAATTAGTGATCATATGATTGAGTTGTTCGGTACAGAATGATGATCATATGGAATCACGGGAGCCCGATTATATATGTCCAATCAGTCCCTCTACTAGCTCCACATAATTCCTTAACGATTGGCAAATTGATTTGTGTATGCTATTGGCTAGTTTATTATGCATGGATGGTGATGACATAGGATTAGGATGGTAGACAAGATTCTCTCCGGTTGGATTCAGATTTTGTTTTGGATAATAGAGTACACGATTATTCGAACTCCAAATAAAGTTGCCATGATTTTATTTGAGATTGGATTGGAGTTGTAGAAAATTATCCATGAGAACAAGAATATGAAACACAACCGTTTTAGTGGAATTTGAAATTTGAATTTTGAAATTTGAAATTTGAATTTTGAAATTTGAAATTTGAATTTTGAATTTGAAATTTGAATTTGAAATTTGAATTTGAAAATTCGAATTTGAAATTTGAATTTGAAATTTAAATTTGAAATTTGAAATTTGAAATTTGAAATTTGAAATTGAAATTTGAATTTGAAATTTGAAATTCAAATTTTGAATCACAGTCCAAGTAGGATTCGAATTTGTTGTGGAAAATCCACAAGGTTTGAAATTCGAATTTGAGTTGGATTTGGAGAGGATAATCTTGTTAGAATCCTACTTGAATTTTGAATCCAAATCCCAACAAAAGTGGGCGAATTTTTTGAGGATAATCCTCAATGGAAAATTCGGTTTTTGTGGATAAGATTCAAGGGTAAATTCAAGCTTCAATCCTAGTTGAATTTGGATTCTCTCTATTCCCTAAAAGTGGCCGAAATTTTGGAGCCTAAATCCTAGGAAATTCGGTTATTTTTGGATAAGGTTGAGATGAGATTTAGCTTGAAAAATCCTAGTGGAATTTTGATTCTTCCTTATCCTAAAAGTGGCCGAAAATTTGGAGAAGATTTTCTCCTAAAGATTTCGGATTTTTTGGTTGAAAAAGGGAGATAAAATTCTAGTTAAAATCTTGTTTAAGATTTGGATTGGATTTGTCCTAGGAAAACCGAATTTAATTGTGGAGATTCTCCCTTGGAAAATTTGGATTTTTTGGTTTGGATAAGGGAGAAAATCTTTTCCTAGTCCAATTCGAATTCAGAGAATCACCTCATGCAGGTCTATAAATAGAGGTCCTGCCACTCCAGTTCTCTTAGACCACAGACTCTCAGGTGAGTAGGCTTATTGTTGCACAGCTCATCGTGACAATAAAGTTCTTTAGAGATCTGGGTGGTCGGAAGAAGACTAGCAGTGCTAGCATACCGATCGAGGTTCAGAGTGCCCACACACTCAGCCATTCGGAAATTGGAGAATAGTAGAGAAGGCTAGTTGGTTGAAGCCTCCGGTCATTCTCCTCCTGCAAGATTGGCATCCTTGAGGTATGAGTTTTAATTGTTGTTGGTTTATTGTATATGGCATCATGAGATATTTAACGATCTATAAATTTTTTATTGTTCCGCTGCGCCACTCTGATACGTTTTTACCGGTTTATTTTCCTACATATCCTCTCTAAATCCAAATCAAATTCGAATTTCAAACCTTGTGGATTTTCCACAACAAATTCGAATCCTACTTGGACTGTGATTCAAAATTTGAATTTCAAATTTCAAATTCAAATTTCAAATTTCAAATTTCAAATTTCAAATTCGAATTTCAAATTCAAATTTCAAATTCAAATTTCAAATTCAAATTTCAAATTCAAATTTCAAATTCAAAATTCAAATTTCAAATTTCAAAATTCAAATTTCAAATTCTACAAAACGGTTGTGTTTCAAATTCTTGTTCTCATGGACAATTTTCTACAACTCCAATCCAATCTCAAATAAAACCATGGCAACTTTATTTGGAGTTCGAATAATTGTGTACTCTATTATCCAAAACAAAATATGAATCCAACCAGAGAGAATCTTGTCTACCATCCTAATCCTGTGTCATCAACATCGATGCATAATAAACTAGCCAATAGCATACACAAATCAATTTGCCAAACGTTAAGGAATTATGTGGAGCTAGTAGAGGGACTGATTGGACATATATAATCGGGCTCTCGTGATTCCATATGATCATCATTCTGTACCGAACAACTCAATCATATGATCACTAATTTTAGGGTCACAACACTATAAACCTGAAACTGAACTCCCAATTATATACCGTATTACGTAAGCCTGTGACGAGCTACTATCCAATGACCTTGTCATATATGCAAAACCCTCATATGATATCCATGATCAGCCTTAGGTCAAAGTCTGTTTAATCCTACTGATCAGGCTATCTTAAATTTCCATTATACTACCGAATTAAGAAAATGATTATTCACCATATGTGAATAAGAAGTCATCCGCCCAGCAGACGACCCAAGGCCTTGTCTATTTTCACATTCAGTATAATGCCTTTATGAGGACACCTTTAACTCTTCAGAGCTATGATTCCGATATCTGCAAACAAACCCTTCATCGTATACAAGTCATGCACCCAACGAACCGGTCTATAAGCTTACTACCTCTGAGACGCTTTAGCCATTGGAACATCAAAGTACACAAGTCATATACATGAAGAAGTTCATTTACTCAGGATTAAGGTTATTGCACAATGAACGTCAAAAGCAGATTGATCCACTCATAGCGGACTATGTAGATCAATCACGCTTTAGTCCCGGTCTAATATGTCACCACCGAGCAACATATCCATGTCTCTACTTGGGAGTCCAACTCCAGACAGTCAAGACAAACCATCCCCTCTAAGGCTTTAGACAACATAATAGTCTTAACATGAGTTAGATGCTCGGTCTAACCCCATAGACTACAGACCATAGTTTAGACTGCTAACTTTAGAACATTATCTTCTCGCATACAAAAGTCCATTGCATGCAACGTTCTAACAGTTTTAACACAAGCAGTCAGTGAGCCATATTTGCTTACATTACTTTAACATGTAAATAAGACGAGGACAGATAGCAATGTAATGAATAACCTCTATATATAATTTTATTATCCAGTTCAAAATGAATACATCAAAATGTCTCTAATGCTTAGGGCATTTCCTAACAATCTCCCACTTGACCTAAGCCAGTAGATGTGCCATGTTAAGCATCCCCATCGCCTCTACATGCCTCTCAAAGCTTCTAGCTACCAAAGTCTTAGTAAAGGGATCGACAATGTTGTCTTCGGACGCGATCTTACATACATCCACTTGTCCTGTCTCCACATGCCCTCTAATAATATGATATCTCCGATCGATGTGCTTGGTCCTCTTGTGGTGCCGAGATTCCCTTGTGTTGGCAATGGCCCCTGTATTATCACAGTAAAGTGTGATAGGCTTGTCAACACCCGGAATGACCTCAAGGTCTCTAAAGAACTTGCGGAGCCAAACCGCTTCTTTAGATGCCTCAGCCGCAGCCACATACTCAGCCTCCATAGTAGAGTCAGCTGTGCAGCCCTGCTTCACGCTCCTCTACAAAATGGCACCTCCTCCGAGTAAAAACACTGATCCAGATGTCGATTTCCTCGAATCCTTACAAGTCTGGAAGTCTAAGTCCGTGTAACCTACGGGTGTTAGGTCCCCTCCATAATACACCAGTATATAATCCCTCGTTCTTTTAAGAAACTTGAGTATATGCTTTACTGCTTGCCAGTGCTTGGTTCCAGGATTCGCTTGATATCGGCTCACCATACCTACTCCAAAACATATGTCCGGGCGAGTGCAAAGCATAGCGTACATAAGGCTACCCACAGCGGATGCATAAGGGACCTTACTCATACGCTCTCTTTCTTCCGATGTCTTGGGACAGTCATCCAATGAAAGAGTTAGACCGGCAATAGAAGGTTATGAGCCTTTCTTTGCCTCTAGCATTGCATATTTGTCAATTATTTTATCTATGTATGAAGCTTGGTATAATGCTATCATTTTGTTCTTTCGATCTCTGAAGAGACGAATGCCTAGAACATAATTAGCTTCTCCCAAGTCCTTCATGTCAAACTGTTGGTGTAACCAAAGCTTGACCGATGAGAAGTTCCCTACATCATTTCCAATGAGTAGTATATCATCGACATAGAGTATCAGAAAGACCACTTTTCCATCCTTAATACGTTTATAAACACAGGGTTCATCAACGTTCTGCTCAAAACCAAATGTCTTAATCGCTTGATCAAACCTCTGGTTCCATGAGCGGGATGCCTGCTTTAATCCATAAATGGATCTAAGCAACTTACAGACTTTCCTTTCTTGGCCTTTCGCTACGAACCCTTCGGGCTGTATCATATAGATACACTCTTCAAGATGGCCATTCAAGAATGCCGTCTTGACACCCATTTGCCGGATCTCGTAATCAAGAGCCGTAGCAATGGACAGAAGAATACGGATAGACTTCAGCATAGCAACAGGCGAAAAGGTTTCCTCGTAATCGATTCCAGCCTTTTGCGTGTATCCCTTTGCAACCAGTCTAGCTTTGAAAGTTTCCACTCTCCCTTCCGCATCCTTCTTTCTTTTGTAGACCCGTTTGCATCCAATGGGTTTTACCCCATCCGACAAATCTACAAGTTCCCAAACAGAGTTGGATTTCATAGAATCCATCTCATTGTTCATAGCCTGTTTCCAAGATTTAGAATCAACATCCTTTATAGCTTCATCATATGTGACCGGATCTTCCTCATGCTCATGAGCCTCAGCCTGGTATACCTCAGCATCATACATGAAGAAATTAGGTTTCTTCGAAACCCTCCCACTACGACGAGGCACCCTAAATTGTTGATCGTCTGCAGGTCTTTCACTGGAACTCAGACTTGCGTCTGAGACTGAAATCTGCGGAGCAGTTCTTTCACCCGATAACTCCTCTAGCACCACTTTGCTTCGAGGCTTAAAATCATTCATGTGACTTTCCTCCAAGAATGTCGCATGGGTTGAGACAATGACTTTTTGTTCCTTCGGGTTATAGAACAGACCTCCTTTAGTTCCTTTTGGATACCCTACAAACATGCACAATTCTGATCTTGGTTCCAACTTTTTCGTATCCCCATCCAGTACATGTGCCGGGCTGTGGGAAAATAAACCGGTAAAAAACGTATCAGAGTGGCGCAGCAGAATAATAAAAATTTTTAGATCGTTAAATATCTCATGATGCCATATACAATAAACCAACAACAATTAAAACTCATACCTCAAGGACGCCAATCTTGCAGGAGGAGAATGATCGGAGGCTTCAACCAACTAGCCTTCTCTACTATTCTCCAATTCCCGAATGGCTGAGTGTGTGGGCACTATGAACCTCGATCGGTATGCTAGCACTGCTAGTCTTCTTCCGACCACCCAGATCTCTAAAGAACTTTATTGTCACGATGAGTTGTGCAACAATAAGCCTGCTCACCTGAGAGTCTATGGTCTGAGAGAACTGGAGTGGCAGGACCTCTATTTATAGACCTGCATGAGGTGATTCTCTGAATTCGAATTGGACTAGGAAAAGATTTTCTCCCTTATCTTTAACCAAAAATCTGAATTTTTCATAGGATAATCCTAACAATTAAATTCGGTTTTTCTTGGATAAATCCAATCCAAATCTAAACAAGATTTTAACTAGAATTTTATCTCCCTTTTTCAACCAAAAAATCTGAAATCTTTAGGAGAAAATCTTCTCCAAATTTTCGGCCACTTTTAGGATAAGGAAGAATCAAAATTCCACTAGGATTTTCAAGCTAAATCTCATCTCAACCTTATCCAAAAATAACCGAATTTCCTAGGATTAAGGCTCCAAAATTTCGGCCACTTTTAGGGAAGGAGAGAATCCAAATTCAACTAGGATTGAAACTTGAATTTTCCCTTGAATCTTATCAACAAAAAACCGAATTTTCCATTAAGGATTATCCTCAAAAAATTCGCCAACTTTTGTTGGGATTTGGATTCAAAATTCAAGTAGGATTCTAACAAGATTATCCTCTCCAAATCCAACTCAAATTCGAATTTCAAACCTTGTGGATTTTCCACAACAAATTCGAATCCTACTTGGACTGTGATTCAAAATTTGAATTTCAAATTTCAAATTCAAATTTCAAATTCAAATTTTAAATTTCAAATTTCAAATTTCAAATTTAAATTTCAAATTCAAATTTCAAATTCGAATTTCAAATTCAAATTTCAAATTCAAAATTCAAAATTCAAATTTCAAAATTCAAATTTCAAATTCCACAAAACGGTTGTGTTTCATATTCTTGTTCTCATGGATAATTTTCTACAACTCCACTCCAATCTCAAATAAAATCATGGCAACTTTATTTGGAGTTCGAATAATTGTGTACTCTATTATCCAAAACAAAATCTGAATCCAACCGGAGAGAATCTTGTCTACCATCCTAATCCTGTGTCATCACCATCCATGCATAATAAACTAGCCAATAGCATACACAAATCAATTTGCCAAACGTTAAGGAATTATGTGGAGCTAGTAGAGGGACTGATTGGACATATATAATCGGGCTCCCGTGATTCCATATGATCATCATTCTATACCGAACAACTCAATCATATGATCACTAATTTCAGAGTCACACCACTATAAACCTGAAACTGAACTCCCAATTATATACCGTATTACGTAAGCCTGTGACGAGCTACCATCCAATGACCTAGTCATGTATGCAAAACCCTCATATGATATCCATGATCAGCCTTAGGTCAAAGTCCGTTTAATCCTACTGATCAGGCTATCTTAAAGTTCAATTATACTACCATATGTGAATAAGAAGTCATCCGCCCAGCAGACGACCCAAGGCCTTGTCCATTTTCACATTCAGTATAATGCCTTTAAGAGAATACCTTTAACTCCTCAGAGCTATGATTCCGATATCTGCAAACAAACCCTTCATCGTATACAAGTTATGCACCCAACGAACCGGTCTATAAGCTTACTACCTCTGAGACGCTTTAGCCATTGGAACATCAAAGTACGCAAGTCATATACATGAAGTAGTTCATTTACTCAGGATTAAGGTTATTGCACAATGAACGTCAAAAGCAAATTGATCCACTCACAGCGGACTACGTAGATCAATCACGCTTTAGTCCCGGTCTAATATGTCACCACCGAGCAACATATCCATGTCTCTACTTGGGAGTCCAGCTCCAGACAGTCAAGACAAAACGTCCCCTCTAAGGCTTTAGACAACATAATAGTCTTAACATGAGTTAGATGCTCGCTCTAACCCCATAGACTACAGACCATAGTTTAGACTGCTAACTTTAGAACATTGTCTTCTCGCATACAAAAGTCCATTGCATGCAACGTTCTAACAGTTTTAACACAAGCAGTCAGTGAGCCATATTTGCTTACATTACTTTAACATGTAAATAAGACGAGGACAGATAGCAATGTAATGAATAACCTCTATATATAATTTTATTATCCAGTTCAAAATGAATACATCAAAATGTCTCTAATGCTTAGGGCATTTCCTAACAATCTCCCACTTGCCCTAAGCCAGTAGATGTGCCATGTTAAGTATCCCCATCGCCTCTACATGCCTCTCAAAGCTTCTAGCTACCAAAGTCTTAGTAAAGGGATCGACAATGTTGTCTTCGGACGCGATCTTACATACATCCACTTGTCCTGTCTCCACATGCCCTCTAATAATATGATATCTCCGATCGATGTGCTTGGTCCTCTTGTGGTGCCGAGATTCCCTTGTGTTGGCAATGGCCCCTGTATTATCACAGTAAAGTGTGATAGGCTTGTCAACACCCGGAATGACCTCAAGGTCTCTAAAGAACTTGCGGAGCCAAACCGCTTCTTTAGATGCCTCAGCCGCAGCCACATACTCAGCCTCCATAGTAGAGTCAGCTGTGCAGCCCTGCTTCACGCTCCTCTACAAAATGGCACCTCCTCCGAGTAAAAACACTGATCCAGATGTCGATTTCCTCGAATCCTTACAAGTCTGGAAGTCTAAGTCCGTGTAACCTACGGGTGTTAGGTCCCCTCCATAATACACCAGTATATAATCCCTCGTTCTTTTAAGAAACTTGAGTATATGCTTTACTGCTTGCCAGTGCTTGGTTCCAGGATTCGCTTGATATCGGCTCACCATACCTACTCCAAAACATATGTCCGGGCGAGTGCAAAGCATAGCGTACATAAGGCTACCCACAGCGGATGCGTAAGGGACCTTACTCATACGCTCTCTTTCTTCCGATGTCTTGGGACAGTCATCCAATGAAAGAGTTAGACCGGCAATAGAAGGTTATGAGCCTTTCTTTGCCTCTAGCATTGCATATTTGTCAATTATTTTATCTATGTATGAAGCTTGGTATAATGCTATCATTTTGTTCTTTCGATCTCTGAAGAGACGAATGCCTAGAACATAATTAGCTTCTCCCAAGTCCTTCATGTCAAACTGTTGGTGTAACCAAAGCTTGACCGATGAGAAGTTCCCTACATCATTTCCAATGAGTAGTATATCATCGACATAGAGTATCAGAAAGACCACTTTTCCATCCTTAATACGTTTATAAACACAGGGTTCATCAACGTTCTGCTCAAAACCAAATGTCTTAATCGCTTGATCAAACCTCTGGTTCCATGAGCGGGATGCCTGCTTTAATCCATAAATGGATCTAAGCAACTTACAGACTTTCCTTTCTTGGCCTTTCGCTACGAACCCTTCGGGCTGTATCATATAGATACACTCTTCAAGATGGCCATTCAAGAATGCCGTCTTGACACCCATTTGCCGGATCTCGTAATCAAGAGCCGTAGCAATGGACAGAAGAATACGGATAGACTTCAGCATAGCAACAGGCGAAAAGGTTTCCTCGTAATCGATTCCAGCCTTTTGCGTGTATCCCTTTGCAACCAGTCTAGCTTTGAAAGTTTCCACTCTCCCTTCCGCATCCTTCTTTCTTTGTAGACCCGTTTGCATCCAATGGGTTTTACCCCATCCGGCAAATCTACAAGTTCCCAAACAGAGTTGGATTTCATAGAATCCATCTCATTGTTCATAGCCTGTTTCCAAGATTTAGAATCAACATCCTTTATAGCTTCATCATATGTGACCGGATCTTCCTCATGCTCATGAGCCTCAGCCTGGTATACCTCAGCATCATACATGAAGAAATTAGGTTTCTTCGAAACCCTCCCACTACGACGAGGCACCCTAAATTGTTGATCGTCTGCAGGTCTTTCACTGGAACTCAGACTTGCGTCTGAGACTGAAATCTGCGGAGCAGTTCTTTCACCCGATAACTCCTCTAGCACCACTTTGCTTCGAGGCTTAAAATCATTCATGTGACTTTCCTCCAAGAATGTCGCATGGGTTGAGACAATGACTTTTTGTTCCTTCGGGTTATAGAACAGACCTCCTTTAGTTCCTTTTGGATACCCTACAAACATGCACAATTCTGATCTTGGTTCTAACTTTTTCGTATCCCCATCCAGTACATGTGCCGGGCTGTGGGAAAATAAACCGGTAAAAAACGTATCAGAGTGGCGCAGCAGAATAATAAAAATTTTTAGATCGTTAAATATCTCATGATGCCATATACAATAAACCAACAACAATTAAAACTCATACCTCAAGGACGCCAATCTTGCAGGAGGAGAATGATCGGAGGCTTCAACCAACTAGCCTTCTCTACTATTCTCCAATTCCCGAATGGCTGAGTGTGTGGGCACTATGAACCTCGATCGGTATGCTAGCACTGCTAGTCTTCTTCCGACCACCCAGATCTCTAAAGAACTTTATTGTCACGATGAGTTGTGCAACAATAAGCCTGCTCACCTGAGAGTCTATGGTCTGAGAGAACTGGAGTGGCAGGACCTCTATTTATAGACCTGCATGAGGTGATTCTCTGAATTCGAATTGGACTAGGAAAAGATTTTCTCCCTTATCTTTAACCAAAAATCTGAATTTTTCATAGGATAATCCTAACAATTAAATTCGGTTTTTCTTGGATAAATCCAATCCAAATCTAAACAAGATTTTAACTAGAATTTTATCTCCCTTTTTCAACCAAAAAATCTGAAATCTTTAGGAGAAAATCTTCTCCAAATTTTCGGCCACTTTTAGGATAAGGAAGAATCAAAATTCCACTAGGATTTTCAAGCTAAATCTCATCTCAACCTTATCCAAAAATAACCGAATTTCCTAGGATTAAGGCTCCAAAATTTCGGCCACTTTTAGGGAAGGAGAGAATCCAAATTCAACTAGGATTGAAACTTGAATTTTCCCTTGAATCTTATCAACAAAAAACCGAATTTTCCATTAAGGATTATCCTCAAAAAATTCGCCAACTTTTGTTGGGATTTGGATTCAAAATTCAAGTAGGATTCGAACAAGATTATCCTCTCCAAATCCAACTCAAATTCGAATTTCAAACCTTGTGGATTTTCCACAACAAATTCGAATCCTACTTGGACTGTGATTCAAAATTTGAATTTCAAATTTCAAATTCAAATTTCAAATTCAAATTTTAAATTTCAAATTTCAAATTTCAAATTTAAATTTCAAATTCAAATTTCAAATTCGAATTTCAAATTCAAATTTCAAATTCAAAATTCAAATTTGAAATTTCAAAATTCAAATTTCAAATTCCACAAAATGGTTGTGTTTCATATTCTTGTTCTCATGGATAATTTTCTACAACTCCAATCCAATCTCAAATAAAATCATGGCAACTTTATTTGGAGTTCGAATAATTGTGTACTCTATTATCCAAAACAAAATCTGAATCCAACCGGAGAGAATCTTGTCTACCATCCTAATCCTGTGTCATCACCATCCATGCATAATAAACTAGCCAATAGCATACACAAATCAATTTGCCAAACGTTAAGGAATTATGTGGAGCTAGTAGAGGGACTGATTGGACATATATAATCGGGCTCCCGTGATTCCATATGATCATCATTTTGTACCGAACAACTCAATCATATAATCACTAATTTCAGAGTCACACCACTATAAACCTGAAACTGAACTCCCAATTATATACCGTATTACGTAAGCCTGTGACGAGCTACCATCCAATGACCTTGTCATGTATGCAAAACCCTCATATGATATCCATGATCAGCCTTAGGTCAAAGTCCGTTTAATCCTACTGATCAGGCTATCTTAAAGTTCAATTATACTACCGAATCAAGAAAATGATTATTCACCATATGTGAATAAGAAGTCATCCGCCCAGCAGACGACCCAAGGCCTTGTCCATTTTCACATTCAGTATAATGCCTTTAAGAGGATACCTTTAACTCCTCAGAGCTATGATTCCGATATCTGCAAACAAACCCTTCATCGTATACAAGTCATGCACCCAACGAATCGGTCTATAAGCTTACTACCTCTGAGATGCTTTAGCCATTGGAACATCAAAGTACACAAGTCATATACATGAAGTAGTTCATTTACTCAGGATTAAGGTTATTGCACAATGAACGTCAAAAGCAGATTGATCCACTCATAGCGGACTACGTAGATCAATCACGCTTTAGTCCCGGTCTAATATGTCACCACCGAGTAACATATCCATGTCTCTACTTGGGAGTCCAGCTCCAGACAGTCAAGACAAACCGTCCCCTCTAAGGCTTTAGACAACATAATAGTCTTAACATGAGTTAGATGCTCGCTCTAACCCCATAGACTACAGACCATAGTTTAGACTGCTAACTTTAGAACATTGTCTTCTCGCATACAAAAGTCCATTGCATGCAACGTTCCAACAGTTTTAACACAAGCAGTCAGTGAGCCATATTTGCTTACATTTACTTTAACATGTAAATAAGACGTGGACAAATAGCAATGTAATGAATAACCTCTATGTATAATTTTATTGTCCAGTTCAAAATGAATACATCAAAATGTCTCTAATACTTAGGGCATTTCCTAACAATCTCCCACTTACCCTAAGCCAGCAGATGTGCCATGTTACGCATCCCCATCGCCTCTACATGCCTCTCAAAGCTTCTAGCCACCAAAGTCTTAGTAAAGGGATCAGCGATGTTGTCCTCGGACGCGATCTTACATACATCCACTTATCCTGTCTCCATCTGCCGTCTAATGTCGACTTCCTCAAATCCTCACAAGTCTGGAAGACTCAGTCCGTGTATCCTACGGGTGTTAGGTCCCCTCCAGAATACACCAGCATATAATCCCTCGTTCTCTTAAGATACTTGAGTATATGCTTTACTACTTGCCAGTGCTTGGTTCCAGGATTCGCTTGATATCGACTCGCCATACCTACTGCAAAACATATGTCCGGGCGAGTGCAAAACATAGCGTACATAAGGCTACCCACAACGGATGCATAAGGGACCTTACTCATACGCTCTCTTTCTTCCGATGTCTTGGGACAGTCATCCAATGAAAGAGTTAGACCGACAATAGAAGGTTGTGAGCCTTTCTTTGCCTCTAGCATTGCATATTTGTCAATTATTTTATCTATGTATGAAGCTTGGGATAATGCTATCATTTTGTTCTTTCGATCTCTGAAGAGACGAATGCCTAGAACATAATTAGCTTCTCCCAAGTCCTTCATGTCAAACTGTTGGTGTAACCAAAGCTTGACCGATGATAAATTCCCTACATCATTCCCAATGAGTAGTATATCATCGACATAGAGTATCAGAAAGACCACTTTTCCATCCTTAATACGTTTATAAACACAAGGTTCATCAACGTTCTGCTCAAAACCAAATGTCTTAATCGCTTGATCAAACCTCTGGTTCCATGAGCGGGATGCCTGCTTTAATCCATAAATGGATCTAAGCAACTTGCAGACTTTCCTATCTTGGCCTTTTGCTACGAACCCTTCGGGCTGTATCATATAGATACACTCTTCAAGATGGCCATTCAAGAATGCCGTCTTGACATCCATTTGCCAGATCTCGTAATCGAGAGCCGCAGCAATGGACAGAAGAATACGGATAGACTTCAGCATAGCAACAGGCGAAAAGGTTTCCTCGTAATCGATTCCAGCCTTTTGCGTGTATCCCTTTGCAACCAGTCTAGCTTTGAAAGTTTCCACTCTCCCTTCCGCATCCTTCTTTCTTTTGTAGACCCATTTGCATCCAATGGGTTTTATCCCATCCGGCAAATCTACAAGTTCCCAAACAGAGTTGGATTTCATAGAATCCATCTCATTGTTCATAGCTTGTTTCCAAGATCTATAATCAACATCCTTTATAGCTTCATCATATGTGACCGGATCTTCCTCATGCTCATGAGCCTCGGACTGGTATACCTCAGCATCATACATGAAGAAATTAGGTTTCTTAGAAACCCTCCCACTACGACGAGGCACCCTAAATTGTTGATCGTCTGCAGGTCTTTCACTGGAACTCGGACTTGCGTCCAAGATCAAAATCTGTGGAGCAGTTCTTTCACCCTATAACTCCTCTAGCACCACTTTGCTTCGAGGCTTAAAGTCATTCATGTGACTTTCCTCCAAGAATGTCGCATGGGTTGAGACAATGACCTTTTGTTCCTTCGGGTTATAGAACAGACCTCCTTTAGTTCCCTTTGGATACCCTACAAACATGCACAATTCTGATCTTAGTTCCAACTTCTTCGCATCCCCATCCAGTACATGTGCCGGGCAGCCCCATATTCTCATATGTCCAAGGGAGGGCTTCCTGCCACGCCACAATTCATATGGAGTTCTAGGAATTTATTTGCTCGGAACCTGGTTCAGAATATAGCACGCTGTTTGTAAAGCATGTCCCCAAAATGATAATGGCAGCGTTGAGTAACTCATCATGGACCGTACCATATCCAATAAGGTCCTGTTTCTCCTTTCGGCTACACCATTCTGTTGTGGAGTACCAGGTGCAATCAATTGGGATAATATCCCATTCTCTACAAGATGTCCTAGAAATTCATCGGAGAGGTATTCACCACCTCGATCAGATCGAAGTGTCTTCATGGATTTATCCAATTGCTTTTCCACTTCCGCACGATACTCTTTGAACTTATCAAAGGTTTCGCTCTTGCGGTGCATCAGATACACATATCCATACCTCGAGTAATCATCTATGAAAGAGACATAGTACTCGAACCCTCCTCGTGCTGTGACGTTCATGGGGCCACATACGTCAGTGTGCACAATTTCTAAGAGCTCCTGTGCCCTTGTACCCTTAGCTCCAAAAGACCTCTTAGTCATCTTACCCTCTAGACAAGACTCACATTGGGGAAGTCGTACCTCCTCCAGAGATTCCAGAGGACCGTCTTTCACCAATCTTTGAATCCTATCCTGATTAATATGACCAAGACTTAAATGCCAAAGATACGCTTTGTTAGAGTGAGAAACTTTCAACCTTTTAGAGTTATCAATTAATTCAGTGTCAAGCAGTGAGTACATCTTTGGTCTGATCAAATATAGGTTTCCATCCATCCATCCAGAACAGATAAAAGGCTTATTTCTACGAATATCAACTCTTTTACTAAAAGAAACTGAATAAGAATCCTTTATTAAACAAGCTACTGATATAAGGTTCCTCCTAAAATTAGGAACATAAAAACAGTCTTTCAATAAAATAAACCTAAATTGATCAAAATAAAGGTGAACATCTCCCACTGCCTCAGCCACCACAAAGCTACCATCTCCAGTCCGCAACGAGAGGCTCCTATCATGTAGACTTCTCATTTCCACAAACCCCTGCATAGAAATACAAACATGATTAGTGGCGCCCGAATCAATGACCTAAGTGTCTTTCGATTCTTCCACCAAACACGCTTCTAAGTAATGAAGTTCCTTACCTTCCTTGCCCTTGGAGGCTAGGAATTCCCGGCAAGCCTTCTTGAAGTGACCTACCTTCCCACAGTGGAAGCATTTGGACTTTTTAGGGTCCTTTGGCTTCTTGTTCTTCTTCTTCTTCTTCCCGTCCGAGACAGGAGGATTAGAAGAACTGGAAGCCACTTGCTTCTTATTTGGCCTCTTCCTCTTCCGTGAGGGATTGGAAGATTCCGCCAAATTGGCCTCTCCTTTAGGTCGGACCGTATCCTCATCCCTGATCATCCACTCATAAGCCTGTAGTTGCTTCATGAGCTTGGTAAGTCCTAACTCCTTTGTCGCCAGATTGTATGCGGCCTTAAACCCCACAAAATCTTTAGACAGAGTCTTGAACACCATTTCGATCTGGGTGTTATAGTCCAACTCAGCACCATTCTCGGCAGCCTCAGCGAAGAATCCCATTAGAGTGATCATATGGTCCTTCACCGGAGCACCCGCCTTTTGCTTAGAGTTCATAATGCTGGTGATAACGGACTGTCGAGCCAATTTTTCTTGGCCTCCAAACATGTCCTCCGGATTTTCCATGATCTCCCCAGCAACTTGATAAATCTCATGCTGCTTTTGTAAAGCACTCGTCATGCTAGCAAGGATGTAGCATCGAGCTATCTCATTGGATTCTCTCCAACGATTATAGGCAACCGGGACCTCCTCAAGTGGTGTGTCAGGTTTGGGCCCACGTGGGCATGGTTCGTCTAGTACGAACTTGTGTCTCTCGCAGCTGAGAACTATTTATAGATTTCTTTTCCAGTCTTTATAATTATCGCCATTCAACTTATTTTCAGTAAGTATCGAAATGAGGGGTATCGGTGACATTTTGAACTGAAATAAAATTATACTAGACATCATTACAAAGCCCAAGCAAATATACAGATAATTTAGCAAATAAAAACATACAAGTATGTTCCTACATGAAACTTGAAAAAACATGTAGCATTGCAACGGTAATTCTCAGCACCTATTGCCCCAAGCCACCGAGGGGTGGTCATGAGAACAAAGAGCCGGAACATGGACCCCGTCCAATTAATATATGTTACCTTAAATCCTCCAAGGTTAAGACATATATTAATAACCGCTTATTTGGCCACTAGTTTAGTGAACAGAGCTTCTAGGGAAGGTTAATAACTAAACGAGTCTTGAGTGTATAACCGTTGTTTACGTAGCCCGATCCACGTCCTACCAAGCCACCGAGGGGTGGTCATGAATAGGATCGCACCCGAACACGTTTTCCACATAGGAGATCCAATCTAGTATACCGGCGGCGGTAAACACCTACCGAGGGGTGTGGTCAGGTCAGAACTGACGCGAGGCGTTACCATGCTTTCACAGATGGATCAACAATGGAGGCCGTGGGTTTTGTTTGAAACCCTCTTCCACTCAATATTTTGAAAAACATGCAAGTTTTGACAAATTATGTATGATCAATATAGTATGAGCGGCACTCACCTATCCTATATGACATGTTATCAAATATGCATACAAAACATCCATCAATACATATTTATACATCCATGACATGTCACAGAAAAATAATTGATAGAATAATCAAGCCATGGTTCCATCCTAGAACAAAGAAAATAAAGATTACAAAAATCCATCCAAAGCATTCTTTGGGTCTTGAATTTTGTTCCGTCTTCTTGTATCCATCTTTATGTAGCCTCTCCATTTATTTCTCATCCCAAGAATTATTTAAAATTTAAATCTCCCAAAAATTTAAATTTCAAATTCAAATTCCAAATTTGAATTTCAAATTTAAATTTCAAATTTGAATTTTAAACAATTTTAAAACATCATGTGTAATAATATGTAATTTCAAAAATTTCAAATTTTTAATTACATATTTTTAAACATGATTTAAAATTAAATCTCAAATTTAAAAATCAAAATTTTCTGATTTTTGGACCGTCGGACCGCCGCCCACATAGGCGGCAGCCGCCGTGGGCAGCCACCAACCCCGGAGGGGCTGGCAGCCCATGGCCGCCCCTTGTGCAGCCCTGCCGGGCTGCAGGCTAAGCCTGCAGCGCCAGGCTGCACGCCCAGGCTGGGCGCAGCAGCCGGCAGGCTGCAGGCAGCGCCTGCAGCCAGTGGCTGCATGCCCAGGCTACGGCCGGCCTTGGGCAGGCTGCGCCACCCTCGGCTGCAGGCCAAGCCTGTGGCCGTGGGTGATGTTTGCCTGCATAGGGGCTGCCGCAGCCCCATCCTGCCCGAGGGTAGGGGCTGCAGCCCCATCAAGGCCCGTCGGCCTATTCCGAGGGCAGCCCCATCCTGCCCAAGGGCAGGGGCTGCAGCCCCACCAAGGCCCGTCGGCCTATTCCGAGGGGTCGTGTATCGATTTTCGTGCCATATTCCAATTTACCTATTAGGATCTCCAAAAATTAATTTGAATCCCAATTAAATTGAAATTTTCCACACAATCAAAATTTCAATCTTTAAATTAAATTTAACTTTTGGGAAAAATAAATTACGTTCTTTAATCTTCAATCTCCTCCAAGAATAATTACATAAAAAATTCCTAAACCGTTTCCGGTGTACAAAAATTCTAACCATAAAAAATCTAAGAGATAAAAATTAAAATACATGGGAAAATTACAGTGTTAATAAACTGCTCCCATGGTTACATAAAAATTCCTAGATACAATTTTTCTAAATTCTAAGGAACCATAACCGGCATAAACAAGCATGCTTATAATAATTCAAAAAATTAAAATAACCACATACTTTATACATAATACATGATAACAACATAAAGGAACCCTAGAATGCCACTCTCTAAATATCAAATCCATACATAAATAAAAAGACTAAGTAATTGTCTAATTTATGTACATGGCATAGTCATGAGATGGCTCTGATACCAATTATGGGAAAATAAACCGGTAAAAAACGTATCAGAGTGGCGCAGTGGAACAATAAAAATTTTTAGATCGTTAAATATCTCATGATGCCATATACAATAAACCAACAACAATTAAAACTCATACCTCAAGGATGCCAATCTTACAGGAGGAGAATGATCGGAGGCTTCAACCAATTAGCCTTCTCTACTATTCTCCAATTCCCGAATGGCTGAGTGTGTGGGCACTCTGAACCTCGATCGGTATGCTAGCACTGCTAGTCTTCTTCCGACCACCCAGATATCTAAAGAACTTTATTGTCACGATGGGCTGTGCAACAATAAGCCTGTTCACCTGAGAGTCTGTGGTCTGAGAGAACTGGAGTGGCAGGACCTCTATTTATAGACCTGCATGAAGTGATTCTCTGAATTCGAATTGGACTAGGAAAAGATTTTCTCCCTTATCTTTAACCAAAAATCCGAATTTTTCATAGTATAATCCTAATAATTAAATTCGGTTTTTCTAGGATAAATCCAATCCAAATCTAAACAAGATTTTAACTAGAATTTTATCTCCCTTTTTCAACCAAAAAATCTGAAATCTTTAGGAGAAAATCTTCTCCAAATTTTCGGCCACTTTTAGGATAAGGAAGAATCAAAATTCCACTAGGATTTTCAAGCTAAATCTCATCTCAACCTTATACAAAAATAACCGAATTTCCTAGGATTAAGGCTCCAAAATTTCGGCCACTTTTAGGGAAGGAGAGAATCCAAATTCAACTAGGATTGAAACTTAAATTTTCCCTTGAATCTTATCCACAAAAAACCAAATTTTCCATTGAGGATTATCCTCAAAAAATTCGCCCACTTTTGTTGGGATTTGGATTCAAAATTCAAGTAGGATTCTAACAAGATTATCCTCTCCAAATCCAACTCAAATTCGAATTTCAAACCTTGTGGATTTTCCACAAAAAATTCGAATCCTACTTGGACTGTGATTCAAAATTTGAATTTCAAATTTCAAATTCAAATTTCAAATTTCAAATTTCAAATTTCAAATTTAAATTTCAAATTCAAATTTCAAATTCGAATTTCAAATTCAAATTTCAAATTCAAAATTCAAATTTCAAATTTCAAAATTCAAATTTCAAAATTCAAATTTCAAATTCCACAAAACGGTTGTGTTTCATATTCTTGTTCTCATGGATAATTTTCTACAACTCCAATCCAATCTCAAATAAAATCATGGCAACTTTATTTGGAGTTCGAATAATTGTGTACTCTATTATCCAAAACAAAATCTGAATCCAACCGGAGAGAATCTTGTCTACCATCCTAATCCTGTGTCATCACCATCCATGCATAATAAACTAGCCAATAGCATACACAAATCAATTTGCCAAACGTTAAGGAATTATGTGGAGCTAGTAGAGGGACTGATTGGACATATATAATCGGGCTCCCGTGATTCCATATGATCATCATTCTATACCGAACAACTCAATCATATGATCACTAATTTCAGAGTCACACCACTATAAACCTGAAACTGAACTCCCAATTATATACCGTATTACGTAAGCCTGTGACGAGCTACCATCCAATGACCTAGTCATGTATGCAAAACCCTCATATGATATCCATGATCAGCCTTAGGTCAAAGTCCGTTTAATCCTACTGATCAGGCTATCTTAAAGTTCCATTATACTACCGAATCAAGAAAATGATTATTCACCATATGTGAATAAGAAGTCATCCGCCCAGCAGACGACCCAAGGCCTTGTGCATTTTCACATTCAGTATAATGCCTTTAAGAGAATACCTTTAACTCCTCAGAGCTATGATTCCGATATCTGCAAACAAACCCTTCATCGTATACAAGTTATGCACCCAACGAACCGGTCTATAAGCTTACTACCTCTGAGACGCTTTAGCCATTGGAACATCAAAGTACGCAAGTCATATACATGAAGTAGTTCATTTACTCAGGATTAAGGTTATTGCACAATGAACGTCAAAAGCAGATTGATCCACTCATAGCGGACTACGTAGATCAATCACGCTTTAGTCCCGGTCTAATATGTCACCACCGAGCAACATATCCATGTCTCTACTTGGGAGTCCAACTCCAGACAGTCAAGACAAAACGTCCCCTCTAAGGCTTTAGACAACATAATAGTCTTAACATGAGTTAGATGCTCGCTCTAACCCCATAGACTACAGACCATAGTTTAGACTGCTAACTTTAGAACATTGTCTTCTCGCATACAAAAGTCCATTGCATGCAACGTTCCAACAGTTTTAACGCAAGCAGTTAGTGAGCCATATTTGCTTACATTTACTTTAACATGTAAATAAGACGAGGACAAATAGCAATGTAATGAATAACCTCTATGTATAATTTTATTATCCAGTTCAAAATGAATACATCAAAATGTCTCTAATACTTAGGGCATTTCCTAACACGGGCAGCCTCATATTCTCATATGTCCAAGGGAGGGCTTCCTGCCACGCCACAATTCATACGGAGTTCTAGGAATTGATTTGCTCAGAACTTGGTTCAGAATATAGCACGCCGTTTGTAAAGCATATCCCCAAAATGATAATGGCAGTGTTGAATAACTCATCATGGACCGTACCATATCCAATAAGGTCCTGTTTCTCCTTTCGGCTACACCATTCTGTTGTGGAGTACCAGGTGCAGTCAATTGGGATAATATCCCGTTCTCTACAAGATGTCCTAGAAATTTGTCGGAGAGGCATTCGCCACCTCGATCAGATCGAAGTGTCTTTATGGATTTATCTAATTGCTTTTCCACTTCCGCACGATACTCTTTGAACTTGTCAAAGGTTTCACTCTTGTGGTGCATCAGATACACATATCCATACCTCGAGTAATCATCTATAAAAGAGACATAATACTCGAACCCTCCTCGTGCTGTGACGTTCACGGGGCCACATACGTCAGTATGCACAATTTCTAAGAGCTCCTGAGCCCTTGTACCTTTAGCTCCAAAAGACCTCTTAGTCATTTTACCCTCTAGACAAGACTCACATTGGGGAAGTCGTACCTCCTCTAGAGATTCCAGAGGACCATCTTTCGCCAATCTTTGAATTCTATCCTGATTAATATGACCAAGTCTTAAATGCCAAAGATATGCCTTGTTAGAGTGAGAAACTTTCAACCTTTTAGAGTTATCAGTTAATTCAGTGTCAAGCAATGAGTACATCTTTGGTTTGATCAAATATAGCTTTCCATCCATCCATCCAGAACAGATAAAAGACTTATTTTTACGAATATCAACTCTTTTACTAAAAGAAATTGAATAAGAATCCTTTATTAAACAAGCTACCGATATAAGGTTCCTCCTAAAATTAGGAACATAAAAACAGTCTTTTAATAAAATAAACCTAAATTGATCAAAATAAAGGTAAACATCTCCCACTGCTTCAGCCACCACAAAGCTACCATCTCCAGTCCGCAACGAGAGGCTCTTATCATGTAGACTTCTCGTTTCCACGTACCCCTGCATAGAAACACAAACATGATTAGTGGCGCCCGAATCAATGACCTAAGTGTCTTTCGATTCTTCCACCAAACACGCTTCCAGGTAATGAAGTTCCTTACCTTCCTTGCCCTTGGCGGCTAGGAATTCCCGACAAGCCTTCTTAAAGTGACCTACCTTCCCACAATGGAAGCATTTGGACTTTTTAGGGTCCTTTGGCTTTTTGTTCTTCTTTTTCTTCTTCCCATCCGAGACAGGAGGATTAGAAGAACTGGAAGCCGCTTGCTTCTGATTTGGCCTCTTCCTCTTCCGTAAGGGTTTGGAAGATTCTGCCAAATTGGCCTCACCTTTGGGTTGGACAGCATCCCCATCCCTCATCATCCGCTCATAAGCTTGCAGTTGCTTCATGAGCTCAGTTAGTCCTAACTCCCTTGTCGCCAGATTGTATGCGGCCTTAAACCCCATAAAATCTTTAGACAGAGTTTTGAACACCATCTCGATCTGGGTGTTGTAGTCCAATTCAGCACCGTTTTCGGCAGCCTAAGCGAAGAATCCCATTAGAGTGATCATATGGTCCTTCACCGGAGTACCCGCCTTCTGTTTAGAGTTCATAATACTGGTAATAGCGGACTGTTGAGCTAATTTTTTTTGGCCTCCGAACATGTCCTCCAGATTTTCCATGATCTCCCCATCAATTTGATAAGTCTCATGCTGCTTTTGTAAAGCACTCGTCATGCTAGCAAGTATGTAGCATCGAGCTATATCATTGGATTCTCTTCAACGAGTATAGGCAACCGGGGCCTCCTCAATCGGCGTGTCAGGTTTTGGCCCTGGTGGGCATGGTTCGTCCAGTACGAACTTGTGTCTCTCGCAGCTGAGAACTATTAACAGATTTCTTTTCCAATCCTTATAATTGTCGCCATTCAGTTTATTTTCAGTAAGTATTGAAATGAGGGGTGTCGGTGACATTTTGAACTGAAATAAAATTATACTAGACATCATTACAAAGCCCAAGCAAATATATAGATAATTTAGCAAATAAAACATACAAGTATGTTCCTCCATGAAACTTGAAAAACATGTAGCATTGCAACTGTAATTCTCAACACCTATTGCCCCAAGCCACCGAGGGGTGGTCAACAAATAGCCGGAACATGGACCCCGTCCAATTAATATGTGTTGCCTTAAATCCTCCAAGGTTAAGACTGTGACGCCCCGTGCCCTCAGCGGCCCGGACCGTCACTGTAAACTCTATTACTTGCTTCTTTAAAAACGATACTTAAACTTGCTGAATTTAAGACTATAAATTTAGAGGGATTTTTTTTTTTTTTTTTTATATACACGTACGTATTTACTATTCACGTACGCATACTATTAAAATGCGGAATTTGAAAAACATAAGGATTTCAATTATACATACATAATTATATACATGTTTATCTGATTACTATTCACCAGATACTATTTAAATATACTACTCGTACATATACTGTTTACTGTTCCAAAATACCATTTAACCTTTACTATTCAAAATACTATTTAACTGTCACCATTCAAAATATTATTTACTCATACTGTGCGGAAGAATACTCGCGGTGTATCCATAACCTCATCCTCACATCCACCTCCGCCATCATCATCGTCCCTTGATGTTTACGCTATAGGATGCTTACCTACAGCATGAACACACTCCGTGAGCTTTACGCCCAGTAAGTACAACATGTTAACCGCAAAACATGTTTAAAACATAGCACATACGTAAAATCATAGGCATGACATATATCACTTAATAAATCATATATCATATAAGCATATCACATATCAGCTCACATATCATGTCATCACATAACATGTCATAACACTGAATATAAAACTTCACATACTTTATGCATGACAGAAGCATCGTGTACTGTATGCACTCTACTGAAAAAGAAAGCATAGCGAACTATAACTAATGCATGATCCGGTTATGTTCATTTATGCTTCAAACTTTTCTTTTCTTTTCTTGTCTATTTAGGGCCCATGTGTCAGTACCGTGTGCGCGCAGACCAACGGTAACGCCCGAGGTCAACTAATGCCGAAGAGCTATCAACTGATGCTCAACTTGTGGCCTGAACTTTCTTTAACTGGAAACCCCTTCGACTGAAGGAGCCGGTACGACACACCTATTTATTTCCATCTTGTTTAACTGTTCTAGCCATACGCTTCTCTAAGCTATCCCCAATCCTACGCGGTAGGGATCTATGGCTTCTATCTTGTTCTTTCATCAATCTACTCGATTGTGAAACTATATGCTCTTATGTATGCTGTGCAGCATCGTGTGCAAGATACATACTTAAAATACTGGAAAAGCATCATTTTAAATTCATTTTATCCATGCTGTAGGCGGAGTTGTACTTACCTGTCAGCAGACAGTTTATACTCTCGCCTTCGTCACAATACAGGTACCTCCCTGTAATCATAATGCATTTACATTAACATTCACTCTTAGGTCACCGTGGTCATTAGTGACTAATAAAAATTCTCGTTATGTGGTACCGATCCTTGTCGGTACTAATTGCCCTCTTCTTAAGAATTTGATTTTCTAATCATTGTTAATTAATTTATTTACCCAATAAATTAATTAACATCGCTCTTAGGTCACTCTATCGTTAGGAACTAATAAACTTATCGTTGTGTGGTACTGATGCCTATCGGTACCCGACTGCTCTACTTTGGGAAATTTGATATCTAATTTTTTTTTAATCGTGCTTGATTAATTTGTCTACTTGACAAATTAATCACTGTCTCTCACTATCCCATTCCGACTTGGTCCTTGACTGGCTAACCAACCAGTCAACATACTGAATACCTCTCGTATGACTATTTAGCCTATCGGGTTACCGTTACCGATGTAATCGCCCCAAATTTTATACTTCGACCGCACCCGTCCCTCGGGTGGTACTATTCTGACATAGGGGTCGTTTTCTTACATTACGAAATTTCTAATGGGGCGGTTCACTAATCCTCACAACGTCCGTCCTTCTTTCCCGGACCTAGGTCATCGAGGGAGCTCGGGTTTCCATCCCGATCACATTTTCAGCCCTCGTTTCCTAAAATACCCCTTTGTGCCGTTTTAGAAATTTCGGCAGCATTTCCGCTTAATTTTTAGGTTTCCGGCGTTTAGGAAACGCCTCAAAACCATCTAACCTATTCTAACCTGCCACGTACTAAACCAGAGGCCTAATTTTTACGTAAAAGCTCCGCTTTTTACGTAAAAATATTCACATTTTCTCACATTCTCTTTTTCGATATTTCACCCTTTTTTCTTACAATTCCTCAAGTCATTAAACCATAATTACTACATAATTATTTCCAATATTAAATTGAGGAATAAATAGATCAACACTACTACCAAAATCGTTCCCGTCGGCGGTCGGACGAACCGTTCGGTCTCGACCGTTTAATCTTTGAATCGTCGTTCTTCACTTTTGAAACTCCAGTTTGCAAATCCGATGCCGCGAATGTGTCCGGAACGTCGAAAATAGGCCAACGGGCCATTCTTCAATTTTCGGTCTCCGGGTCGCCGTTGACCGGCGTTGACCGCCGTTGACCGGCGTTGACCACGGCGGCGATGGAAGTGGCGACCACCATCTTGAAGAGCTCGACGAGAGGAACCCATTGGTGGTGTCAATTTCACGAATCGAGGCTCCTATCACCGGAAATCGACTCTCGAAAAGTCGGCGACGGCGGCGGCGTTGGATCTTCATTTTTCCGGCGTTGTTGCCCAAAATTGATTTGGGGCTTTTGATCTACGTGTTGTTCTGAGCATTTTGACACCGACCTTGCAACTCAACTCCGCCGGAATAGCGAGATCCGACGGCGACGATGGCGACGGCGACGGCGAACCTGGGGCGGCGCGATTCGGCGGCTGTTGACGTGAAATGAAGCCTGGGTTTTGTTCTACTCTTCACCACGAATCCATTGGGACCGGAATCGTGGCATTTGGACGTCGGACGGTGGAGATACGGTGGTTTGAAAAATTCGGCCACCGGCGGCTTTGGGCGGCGCGTGCGGCGTGCTCCGGCATCGGTTCGGTCGACTCGGCCCACCGTTGGAATCAGCTCGTCGAGAGCTTTCCAATGGTGCCGGCGGTGTCAAAAACGGAGGCCGGATTCGATAGTTGGTCACTGTTCATCTTCGTGTGGTATGGGAGGGAGAAAATCTGATTTGGAAAAATATGGGGGCTATTTTTCTATAATCCCCAAAATTTCCTCCTTTATACTAATTTTTTTGAAAAATTTTAAGATAGGCTATACTGACTAATTTGGGCGTGCTGAACCCAAATATATCAGTTTTATCTTCATCCGAGGTCGTCTCGACCAGTTTCCCGATACTGTATGGTTCCCGGTCAAAAATTACTTTTTGTGCTCAAATGACTAATTTGAGCATTCTGATTCCAAATATATCAGTTTTATATCAAGAAGAGGTCATCTTGATCAATTTCTTGATACTGTGGTTAGGCCTACACTGTGTTGACACTGTGCACGCATAACGAGGCATTTTCGCGTGAAATTTCAAACACAGTCTCTCTTGACTAATTTGGACGTGCTGATTTCAAATTTATCAGTTTTACGTCCATCTGAGGTCTTCTGGACCAGTTTTCGGGATCTGCATGACCCCGTCTCGAAAAACGTGTCAGGTGCCCGATTGACTAATTTGGGCGTCCTGAGTCTAAATATATCAGTTTCGGGGCGAGAAAAGGTCGTCTTGACCCTCATCCCGATACTACGTATCCCTTAAACAAAATCTACATTTTATGCTCAATTGACCAGATTGAGCCTGCTGACTATTAATATATCAGTTTTATGCCAGATTAAGGCCGTCTTGGCCACTAACCTGACACTGCGTTTCTCACTACTCACTATTCACTATTCACTAATCACTATTCACTATCTGACTGACTAATCTGAGCGTTCTGACTTTGATTTTGTCAGTCTATGGGCGAGAAGAGGTCATCTAGACCACTTTTCTCGATACTGTACATCTATTAGGGCAATTATCATTGCTGCGCTCAGATGACCAGTCTGAGCGTACTGATGATTAGCTCATCAGTTCTGTATCATGAAATGGTCGTCTACACCGATTTCTTGATATTGCGTGTCTCAACGCATACTCACATAATAGGGTGGACCGATTTCACTGTCGATTACCCCTTTCACTGCATGAATAGTAATTAAACGTTACTATTCCTGTTTAATTCATTCAACTGAAAAGCACACTGTGCTTATTAACTTAATTACATCATTACATAGTAATTAAGTTTCATAATTCATGAGAGTCATTACAGTGGCTCTCGGCTCATTACACAGCCTTCTACACAGACTCTTACACGTGCGTGTGCAATGCAACACGGGCGTGTACATTTCAGACACGAGCATGTACTAGTTGAGACTACTCAACACGGCCATGTCTTTGAAACACATTCATCTATCTGAGCGGTACACAGCCTTTTACACGATCATGTACTTGACCGTGTTACACTACATGGCTATGTACACTCACACGGCTACTAACAGATACACAGTCCGAATGGCATACGGTCACTCACACGGCAGTATACCTGACTGTGTTACTTAAATTTGCTAAAGGACATTAAATTATGTCCATTTTATTCCTTAATGACTTATTACATGGTAAGTAGGTGCCATGAAAATGGCGGTCATTACAACCTACCTCCCTTACAAAATTTTCGTCCTCGAAAATTAGAATAATTCCGGGAAGTCTCTTCTCATGTCTTCTTCCCATTCTCATGTGGCTTCCTCAACACTATGATTCTGCCACAACACTTTTACTAGCGGTATACTTCATTCCTAAGTACTTTCTCCTTTCTAACTAAGATCTGCACGAGTCTCTCCTCGTACGTCGGATCAGCGTATACTACAACGGATTCTTGGCTAAGAACATGAGAGCTGTTTGGCACGTACTTCTTTAACATCAAAACGTGAAAGACATTGTGCACTGTAACTAACTCGGGAGGAAGTGCTAGTCTATAAGCCACCTTCCCGACTTTCTCTATTATCTCAAGGGTCCTATGTACCTAGGACTGAGCTTTCTTTTATTTTCAATGCGCATCACCCCTTTCATGGGTGCCGCCTTGAAAAAGACCGAATCTCCTACTTGAAACTTGAGGGGTCTACGGCGCTTATCGTCAAAATTCTTCGGTCGACTGTGCGCTGTATCTAACGTTTCTCGTATCAGCTTCACGTCTGACATGGTATTCTTGATGATGTCCGAGCTAACTACTCGTTTCTCTCCAAACTCGTACTAATGAGCCAGAGATCTGCATTTCTTTCCACAGAGTGTCTCGTACGGTGCCATTCCTATCGAGGAATGATAGTTGCTGTTGTACGAGAACTCGCTCAATGGTAGCTTCTGATATCAATTTCCTTTGAAGTCTAGGACGCAGGTCTCAACATGTCCTCTAACATCTGTATGGTCCTCTCAGACTAACTGTCGGTCTGAGGATGAAATGCTATGCTGAACTCTCACTTGGACCGTAATGCGGCTTGAACACTTCGCCAAAATCTGGAGGTAAAGCGTCCACTACGATCTGAGACGATCGACTCTGGTATTCCGTGCCATTTCACGAACTGTGCTGCATAGATTTCTACTGGTTGTTCCACCGAGTAGCTAACTTTCATTGCTAAAAATCTAACTGATTTCATCAATTTTTTCTACAATCACCCAGATTGCATCATTATCGTTTGACGTCTTCGGCAATCCGATTACGAAATTCATCGTAATCTGGTCCCATTTCCACTCGGGTAACTTAATTTCCTACGATTATCCTGCTGAGCGCTGGTGATCTACCTTAACCTTCTGGCACGTAAGGCATCTGGCGACGAACTCGACAATGTCATTCTTCATTCCAAGGCACCAAAAACTTTCCTTTAGGTACTTGTACATCTTATTCGCTACCGGATGTACGGAATATGACGTCTCGTAAGGTTCCAAAAGGATTCGCTTCTTGAGTTCTTCATCTTTTAGAACACATACTCTATCTCTGTAGTAGAGTATGTCGTCCTTAAGGATCTTAAACTCTGAGCCCTTGTCCTCTATAGCTTCCTTTTTGGACTTGAGCAGGGACAAATCAAAATCTTGACCGATCTTGATCTCTTCTTGGAGCGTCGATTGGAGGGTCATGTTAGACAATCCCCCTATCAAAATCTTGATCTTGCTGTCGCATAACTCCTTTGTAGCGCTCTTGACAAGGCACTAATAGCCATAGGCATAGTAATATGCTTCTGACTCTACGCATTGACCACTTTATTGGCTTTCCCTGGATGGTATAGGATCTCACGGTCGTAATCCTTACCAACTCTAGCCATCTACGCTGCCTCATGTTGAGCTCTTTCTGCGTGAAGATACATTTGAGACTCTAGTGGTCGATGTAAATCTCGCACATGACTCCGTACAGGTAGTGCCTCCATGCTTTTATCGTAAAAACTATCGCTACTAGCTCCAGATCACGCGTTGGGTAGCTCTTCTCAAGGTTTTTGAGTTGTCGTGAAGCATACGCGACTACTCTACCACTCTGCATCAATATAGTTTCCAACTTGGTTTTAGATGCGGCGCTTAAATCACAAAGCTTCCTTGACCAACCCTTGAAATGGTCAGCATTGGAGTGCTTATGAGTCTTCATTTCAGCTCTTGAAAGCTTTCCTTACACTTGTCGATTCACTTATATCTCTTTCCCTTCTTGGTGAGCGCTGTGAGCGAAGCAGCTAACCTTGAGTAGCCTTCGACTAAGTGTAGGTAACATCCTGTTAGTTTAAAGAAACTGTGAATTCCCGTTACGTTCCTCTGAGCTGGCCACGCGCTAACTGCATCAATTTTCATCGGGTCCACAGATACTCCTTCCTTGGGGTCTACGTGACCTAGAAAATGGACCTTCTCCAGTCAAAACTCGTACTTGGAGAACTTGGTGTATAACTGATGGTCCTGTTGCATGCGCAAAATGATAATTAAGTGCTCTTCGTACTCTTCCTTCGTCTTAGAGTGTATAAGTATGTCATCGATGAACCCAATGACAAACTTATCCAAATAGTCCTTGAACATGCGGTTCATCCAGTTCATGAAAGTTGCTGGTGCGTCCGTTAATCTGAGTGACATGAACAGAAACTCGTAATGTCCGTACCACGTTTGAAATGCTGTTTTGGGTACATCTTCATTCCTGATTTGTAGTTGATGGTACTCGGGATGTAGATCGATCTTCGAGAACACTACAGCGTCTTGGAGCTGGTCAAATAGATCGTTAACTCGCAGCAACAGATGCTTATTCTTAATCGTAATCCTGTTCAACTCTCTGTAGTCGATGCACATTCTCAGTGGTCCATCTTTCTTCTTCACGAATGGTATAGGTGCTCTCCAGGGTGAATAGCTCTATCGCATGAATCCCTTATCTATTTAGTCCTTTAGCTGGGCTTGGAGCTCCTTTAGCTCTATAGGGCCTATTCTGTAGGGGGCCTCAAAGATGGGGCTGATTCTAGTAGACGTTCAGTCTCGAACGAGATCCTGCGCTCTGGTTGGAGTCCTGCAAGATCTTCTAGAAATATCTCCATGAATTCCCTGACTATCGGTACGTTGTCGGGTCCTATCTCTATTCCTTGAGTCTTATCTGCTACGTATACTAGGAAGTCCGTGCATCCACTGGATTGTATCTCGCGAGCCTTCACTGCTGATATCATCGTCTTTGGTTGCTCTGGCGACAAACCCTTGTAGATGAACTTTTCACATCCGATTGGTTCGAAAATGATTTTTCGCCTTCAACAGTTTATGACAACGTTGTGTCCTAAGCCTTTTTTTTTTTTTTTTTTTGGCATAGTGGCCTTTCTTGCCACAGATGAAACAACCACTTACTCCTTGCTTACATTCTCCTGAGTGCCTCTTTCCGCATTTCGTGCACGTCGAGTTGGCTATCATTTCCTTCCTGGTCGTTTCTCTTCTGGGGGAAATTCTCCTGTGAATCTTGATTGCCTTAATTCCCCTTTTCTCTTGTTGTTATTATGGGAATGCCTACTATTCTGGCCGGTTCCCACATTCTGTCCTCTGTGTTGTAACTCGGGGTTTTACTTCCCCTGAGCCTGCTCAGCTTGCGTTTTCTCCTCCTTTCGTGCCTTAAAATTCTGCGCCTTTCGCTCCTTATCCTGAGCCGACTAGTACTCAGCTCAGATAGTCTTGCTGACACATTCTGCTAGTGTCGCTGGTCCGTGCCCTCCGCTACAGACCTAAACTGTGATTTCCGTTCTGAACATCTTCAGCATTCGTCTGACTCTCTCCTTTTGGTCGGTACCAAATCTGGACAAAGTTGAGCCAACTGTTCAAACTTCTTGACTGCCTCCATAACAGTCATACTACATTGGTGCAGGTTGTCGAACTCGTCTTACTGCGCTACTAGTGCTTCCTCGTTGAAGTACATCTCCTTGAATTCCTCAATGAAATCACTCCAGCTCATCTCTCTGATGTTCCTCCTAATGGTTACCATCTTCCACCACTAACGCGCCTCATTGCGCAGGGTGAAGGATGTGCACATCACTTTCTTTCTCTATCTGTTAACCCTATAAAATCCAAGATTACTTGGATATCCGTTAGCCAATCATCGGCCTCTATAGGGTTGGTGATTCTTAAGAATTCTAACGCTTTCATGCGTCGGAATCTTTCATACAAGTCGCCTTCCCTAGGGATTGGCAAAAAAAAAAAAAAACAATTGCTGTTATGAGAGTAGCCATTACTATAGGCGCTAGTGCCTCCTGAGCTGAAGGAGCTGCTTGTTCCCTTAGAGTTTCTGGGGCTGCTAGAGCCTCCTGTGCTAGCATCTTTACTAACTGTGGTGCCTGGGGTTGCTGGCCCAGCTGTTCCCTAAGCTGGTTTAGCTCCGGTTGCTAGTTCTCCATCATCTCTCGCATGGCTGCAATCTGTGCTATCAACTCATCCTCTCGGGATGCTGGGTTTAACTAAGCTCTCGTTCTTGCCATGTTTTCCTATGTAACCCTATCGTACAACGGGAAAGGAAAAAATATAAGTCTCTTAAATTCTATACTTGGGACTCGTATCACATATCATTTTCTTTCTTACTTAACAATCTTACTTAAACCATTATGGATATAAATATACACACTATATCCATCTTTCTTTCTCTCATACTGTGATGTTCAATACAATTACCGCATTGTATTGGGACATCGTCTGAGTGCTAGGATTCGTCCTGCACTTTCTGTCATATCATACTCACACTGTGGAAAAATATTATATCTGGCCCCTAGGGCAAAGCTTTACTACTTATCTCATAATATATTTCACATAATATATATACATATATTCAAGATTCTAGTTCAGTGGGAGTGACACACACTTCCCCTATACGATCCCAACAAGTACATTGTGCTACAACTGACGGGGGAGAGCTGCTGCTTCCCTCTATATATTTTCATAACTAACATTCCCGCAGAAGGGTTACTACTATTGGAAGGACAATCCTGATTCAGTATCAGGCATCTCCTCATCGTCACTATCGCTGAGTGAGTACTCCTCTGGGTTCTCCTCTTCTTCTCAACTGAAACTGATCTCGTCATCGCTGGCTATGATGACTTCGTCATTACTAAAGCAGTTGGGGATCTCCTCTCCCTCATCGTCGGGATGGGCGTCGGAAAGAGTCTCGTTATCTTCCTCTTTCATAGGGTGTTCAGGAGACATACGGGCTGGTTCAGGGTTCTCTATCGGCTCCCTATTGCCCTCGTGTACTTCTGACTGGTGCTCGGCCGTGAACTCTTCATCGGCCAGTTGGGGTGCTGGTTCTACCGGGTCACCCTCCATAATGGCGGCTGCTATAATGCCTTGGGCTTGTGTAGGGTTCCCGGGGTTGAGCACTTTTCTCTCGACGTTCACTATCTCCTTGATAAGGCTTGCTAGTCCTATTTGATCGCTCTTCTAATTCTGTTTGGCAAGGTCTCTTTCTCTCTTTGAGTCTTCTTCTGTCTTGATCCACTTTTATCTCGGCATGTATTGTAGAAGTCCATATCGGTTCCTTGTAGCGAACAACATACGTTAGAACTGTATCGCCGGACATCAGCTGCAGTCTTTCAGTCCGATGAACAAATTCTCGTATATCCATAACTCTAGGGAACTTAGGTAGTTTCACTCCCCGCTTACCCATAAAGAAAAACTGGGGCTGATGCTGGACTGCTCTCAGAGATTGGCTCGATCGTGGTATGGCGAAACTCGACACAGTTAAGAGCTCATCCTGGTCATAAGGATCCCAATACACACGAGAGTATCTTCCTGAGAGATATCAACAGCTAACAGGACTCAGTTATCCTGATCAATGGCGTACAATCGGGGAATCACTTTGATAACGTGAAACCAGTCCTGACATTCTCATGGAGTGCAGGAGTACTGTTTGCCACTCGAAACTTAGTGGACAACTAGCCCTGAAGATCGGTACAACTCGGGCAGCAATCCATGTCCTTTCTCTGAGCAGTTCTCTAGCACTGCACGTCATGATTTTTCGTATAATGATCTCAGCATCTTTTCAGCTTGTCCTCGCCATCATAGATTTCGTCGTTTCATTACTATAAAATGTTATCTTCAATAGATAAACATTTACTGACTAAAAATATAAAACTAACTTACTTGGACAGATGAGGCAGGCATGTGGCGATGTGAGGTAGGATGGCAGGAAACCGCTCTGATACCAACTGTGACGCCCCGTGCCCTCAGCGGCCCGGACCGTCACTGTAAACTCTATTACTTGCTTCTTTAAAAACGATACTTAAACTTGCTGAATTTAAGACTATAAATTTAGAGGGATTTTTTTTTTTTTTTTTTATATACACGTACGTATTTACTATTCACGTACGCATACTATTAAAATGCGGAATTTGAAAAACATAAGGATTTCAATTATACATACATAATTATATACATGTTTATCTGATTACTATTCACCAGATACTATTTAAATATACTACTCGTACATATACTGTTTACTGTTCCAAAATACCATTTAACCTTTACTATTCAAAATACTATTTAACTGTCACCATTCAAAATATTATTTACTCATACTGTGCGGAAGAATACTCGCGGTGTATCCATAACCTCATCCTCACATCCACCTCCGCCATCATCATCGTCCCTTGATGTTTACGCTATAGGATGCTTACCTACAGCATGAACACACTCCGTGAGCTTTACGCCCAGTAAGTACAACATGTTAACCGCAAAACATGTTTAAAACATAGCACATACGTAAAATCATAGGCATGACATATATCACTTAATAAATCATATATCATATAAGCATATCACATATCAGCTCACATATCATGTCATCACATAACATGTCATAACACTGAATATAAAACTTCACATACTTTATGCATGACAGAAGCATCGTGTACTGTATGCACTCTACTGAAAAAGAAAGCATAGCGAACTATAACTAATGCATGATCCGGTTATGTTCATTTATGCTTCAAACTTTTCTTTTCTTTTCTTGTCTATTTAGGGCCCATGTGTCAGTACCGTGTGCGCGCAGACCAACGGTAACGCCCGAGGTCAACTAATGCCGAAGAGCTATCAACTGATGCTCAACTTGTGGCCTGAACTTTCTTTAACTGGAAACCCCTTCGACTGAAGGAGCCGGTACGACACACCTATTTATTTCCATCTTGTTTAACTGTTCTAGCCATACGCTTCTCTAAGCTGTCCCCAATCCTACGCGGTAGGGATCTATGGCTTCTATCTTGTTCTTTCATCAATCTACTCGATTGTGAAACTATATGCTCTTATGTATGCTGTGCAGCATCGTGTGCAAGATACATACTTAAAATACTGGAAAAGCATCATTTTAAATTCATTTTATCCATGCTGTAGGCGGAGTTGTACTTACCTGTCAGCAGACAGTTTATACTCTCGCCTTCGTCACAATACAGGTACCTCCCTGTAATCATAATGCATTTACATTAACATTCACTCTTAGGTCACCGTGGTCATTAGTGACTAATAAAAATTCTCGTTATGTGGTACCGATCCTTGTCGGTACTAATTGCCCTCTTCTTAAGAATTTGATTTTCTAATCATTGTTAATTAATTTATTTACCCAATAAATTAATTAACATCGCTCTTAGGTCACTCTATCGTTAGGAACTAATAAACTTATCGTTGTGTGGTACTGATGCCTATCGGTACCCGACTGCTCTACTTTGGGAAATTTGATATCTAATTTTTTTTTAATCGTGCTTGATTAATTTGTCTACTTGACAAATTAATCACTGTCTCTCACTATCCCATTCCGACTTGGTCCTTGACTGGCTAACCAACCAGTCAACATACTGAATACCTCTCGTATGACTATTTAGCCTATCGGGTTACCGTTACCGATGTAATCGCCCCAAATTTTATACTTCGACCGCACCCGTCCCTCGGGTGGTACTATTCTGACATAGGGGTCGTTTTCTTACATTACGAAATTTCTAATGGGGCGGTTCACTAATCCTCACAACGTCCGTCCTTCTTTCCCGGACCTAGGTCATCGAGGGAGCTCGGGTTTCCATCTCGATCACATTTTCAGCCCTCGTTTCCTAAAATACCCCTTTGTGCCGTTTTAGAAATTTCGGCAGCATTTCCGCTTAATTTTTAGGTTTCCGGCGTTTAGGAAACGCCTCAAAACCATCTAACCTATTCTAACCTGCCACGTACTAAACCAGAGGCCTAATTTTTACGTAAAAGCTCCGCTTTTTACGTAAAAATATTCACATTTTCTCACATTCTCTTTTTCGATATTTCACCCTTTTTTCTTACAATTCCTCAAGTCATTAAACCATAATTACTACATAATTATTTCCAATATTAAATTGAGGAATAAATAGATCAACACTACTACCAAAATCGTTCCCGTCGGCGGTCGGACGAACCGTTCGGTCTCGACCGTGTAATCTTTGAATCGTCGTTCTTCACTTTTGAAACTCCAGTTTGCAAATCCGATGCCGCGGATGTGTCCGGAACGTCGAAAATAGGCCAACGGGCCATTCTTCAATTTTCGGTCTCCGGGTCGCCGTTGACCGGCGTTGACCGGCCGTTGACCGGCGTTGACCACGGCGGCGATGGAAGTGGCGACCACCATCTTGAAGAGCTCGACGAGAGGAACCCATTGGTGGTGTCAATTTCACGAATCGAGGCTCCTATCACCGGAAATCGGCTCTCGAAAAGTCGGCGACGGCGGCGGCGTTGGATCTTCATTTTTCCGGCGTTGTTGCCCAAAATTGATTTGGGGCTTTTGATCTACGTGTTGTTCTGAGCATTTTGACACCGACCTTGCAACTCAACTCCGCCGGAATAGCGAGATCCGACGGCGGCGATGGCGACGGCGACGGCGAACCTGGGGCGGCGCGATTCGGCGGCTGTTGACGTGAAATGAAGCCTGGGTTTTGTTCTACTCTTCACCACGAATCCATTGGGACCGGAATCGTGGCATTTGGACGTCGGACGGTGGAGATACGGTGGTTTGAAAAATTCGGCCACCGGCGGCTTTGGGCGGCGCGTGCGGCGTGCTCCGGCATCGGTTCGGTCGACTCGGCCCACCGTTGGAATCAGCTCGTCGAGAGCTTTCCAATGGTGCCGGCGGTGTCAAAAACGGAGGCCGGATTCGATAGTTGGTCACTGTTCATCTTCGTGTGGTATGGGAGGGAGAAAATCTGATTTGGAAAAATATGGGGGCTATTTTTCTATAATCCCCAAAATTTCCTCCTTTATACTAATTTTTTTGAAAAATTTTAAGATAGGCTATACTGACTAATTTGGGCGTGCTGAACCCAAATATATCAGTTTTATCTTCATCCGAGGTCGTCTCGACCAGTTTCCCGATACTGTATGGTTCCCGGTCAAAAATTACTTTTTGTGCTCAAATGACTAATTTGAGCATTCTGATTCCAAATATATCAGTTTTATATCAAGAAGAGGTCATCTTGATCAATTTCTTGATACTGTGGTTAGGCCTACACTGTGTTGACACTGTGCACGCATAACGAGGCATTTTCGCGTGAAATTTCAAACACAGTCTCTCTTGACTAATTTGGACGTGCTGATTTCAAATTTATCAGTTTTACGTCCATCTGAGGTCTTCTGGACCAGTTTTCGGGATCTGCATGACCCCGTCTCGAAAAACGTGTCAGGTGCCCGATTGACTAATTTGGGCGTCCTGAGTCTAAATATATCAGTTTCGGGGCGAGAAAAGGTCGTCTTGACCCTCATCCCGATACTACGTATCCCTTAAACAAAATCTACATTTTATGCTCAATTGACCAGATTGAGCCTGCTGACTATTAATATATCAGTTTTATGCCAGATTAAGGCCGTCTTGGCCACTAACCTGACACTGCGTTTCTCACTACTCACTATTCACTATTCACTAATCACTATTCACTATCTGACTGACTAATCTGAGCGTTCTGACTTTGATTTTGTCAGTCTATGGGCGAGAAGAGGTCATCTAGACCACTTTTCTCGATACTGTACATCTATTAGGGCAATTATCATTGCTGCGCTCAGATGACCAGTCTGAGCGTACTGATGATTAGCTCATCAGTTCTGTATCATGAAATGGTCGTCTACACCGATTTCTTGATATTGCGTGTCTCAACGCATACTCACATAATAGGGTGGACCGATTTCACTGTCGATTACCCCTTTCACTGCATGAATAGTAATTAAACGTTACTATTCCTGTTTAATTCATTCAACTGAAAAGCACACTGTGCTTATTAACTTAATTACATCATTACATAGTAATTAAGTTTCATAATTCATGAGAGTCATTACAGTGGCTCTCGGCTCATTACACAGCCTTCTACACAGACTCTTACACGTGCGTGTGCAATGCAACACGGGCGTGTACATTTCAGACACGAGCATGTACTAGTTGAGACTACTCAACACGGCCATGTCTTTGAAACACATTCATCTATCTGAGCGGTACACAGCCTTTTACACGATCATGTACTTGACCGTGTTACACTACATGGCTATGTACACTCACACGGCTACTAACAGATACACAGTCCGAATGGCATACGGTCACTCACACGGCAGTATACCTGACTGTGTTACTTAAATTTGCTAAAGGACATTAAATTATGTCCATTTTATTCCTTAATGACTTATTACATGGTAAGTAGGTGCCATGAAAATGGCGGTCATTACAAAGACATATATTAATAACCGCTTATTTGGCCACCAGTTTAGTTCACAGAGCTTCTAGGGAAGGTTAATAACTAAATGAGTCTTGAGTGTATAACCATTGTTTACGTAGCCCGATCCACGTCCTACCAAGCCACCGAGGGGTGGTCATGAATAGGATCGTACCCGAACACGTTTTCCACATAGGAGATCCAATCTACTATACTGGTGGCAGTAAACACCTACCGAGGGGTGTGGTCAGGACAGAACTGACGCGAGGTGTTACCATGCTTTCACATATGGATCAACAATGGAGGCCGTGGGTTTTGTTTGAAACCCTCTCCCACTCAATATTTTGAAAAACATGCAAGTTTTGACAAATTATGTATGATCAATATAGTATGAGCGGCACTCACCTATCCTATATGACATGTTATCAAATATGCATACAAAACATCCATCAATACATATTTATACATCCATGACATATCAGAGAAAAAATAATTGACAGAATAACCTAGCTATGGTTCCATCCTAGAACAAAGAAAATAAAGATTACAAAATTCCATCCAAAGCATACTTTGGGTCTTGAATTCTGTTCCATCTTCTTGTATCCATCTTTATGTAGCCTCTCCATTTATTTCTCATCCCAAGAATTATTTAAAATATAAATATCCCAAAATTTAAATTTCAAATTCATATTCCAAATTCAAATTTCAAATTTAAATTTCAAATTTAAATTTTTAAACAATTTTAAACATCATGTGTAATAATATGTAATTTCAAAAAATTTGAAATTTTTAATTACATATTTTTAAACATGATTTAAAATTAAATCTCAAATTTAAAAATCAAAATTTTCAATTTTTAGACCGTTGCACCGCCGCCTCCGTAGGCGGCAGCCGCCGTGGGCAGCCACCAACCCCGGAGGGGCTGGCAGCCCACGGCGGCCCCCATGTGCAGCCTTGCCGGGTTGCAGACCAAGCCTACAGCACCAGGCTGCACGCCCAGGCTGGGCGCAACAGCCGCAGGCTGCGGCCAGCCTTGGGCAGGCCACGCCTGCGGCTGTGGGTGGTGTTGGCCTGCACAGGGGCTGCCGCAGCCCCATCCTGCCCGACGGCAGGGGCTGTAGCCCCACCAATGCCCGTCAGCCTATCCCGAGGGGTCGTATCTCGATTTTCGTGCCATATTCCAATTTACCTATTAGGATCTCTAAAAATTAATTTGAATCCCAATTAAATTGAAATTTTCCACACAATCAAAATTTCAACCTTTAAATCAAATTGGGAAAAAATAAATTACGGTCTTCAATCTTCTATCTCCTCCAAGAATAATTACATAAAATTTCCTAAACCGTTTCCGATGTACAAAGATTCTAACCATAAAAATTCTAAGAGACAAAAAATAAAATCCATGGGAAAATTACAGTGTTAATAAACTGCTCCCATGGTTACATAAAAATTCCTAGATACAATTTTTCTAAATTCTAAGGAACCATAACCGGCATAAACAAGCATGCTTATAATAATTCAAAAAAAAATTAAAATAACCACATACTTTATACATAATCCATGATAACAACATAAAAGAACCCTAGAATGCCACTCTCTAAATATCAAATCCATATATAAATAAAAAGACTAAGTAATTGTCTAATTTGTGTACATGGCATAGTCATGAGATGGCTCTGATACCAATTGTAGGAAAATAAATCGGTATAAACGTGTCAGAGTGGCGCAGCGGAACAATAAAAAATTTTTAGATCGTTAAATATCTCATGATGCCATATACAATAAACTAACAACAATTAAAACTCATACCTCAAGGACGCCAATCTTGCAGGAGGAGAATGACCGGAGGCTTCAACCAACTAGCCTTATCTACTATTCTCCAATTCCCGAATGGCTGAGTGTGTGGGCACTCTGAACCTCGATCGGTATGCTAGCACTGCTAGTCTTCTTTCGACCACCCAGATCTCTAAAGAACTTTATTGTCACGATAAGCTGTGCAACATTAAGCCTGCTCACCTGAGAGTCTGTGGTCTAAGAGAACTGGAGTGGTAGGACCTCTATTTATAGACCTGCATGAGGTGATTCTCTGAATTTGAATTGGATTAGGAAAAGATATTTTCCCTTATCCATAACCAAAAAATCTAAACTTTTCCAAGGGAGAATCTCAACAAAAAATTCGGTTTTCTTAGGATAAATCCAATCCAAATCTAAACAAGATTTTAACTAGAATTTTATCTCCCTTTTTCAACCCAAAAAATCAGAAAATTACAAGGAGAATATCTCCTAAAGATTTCGGCCATTATGGATAGGGGAGAATCAAAAATTCCACTAGGATTTTCAAGCTTGAATCTTATCTCAACCTTATCCAAAATAAACGAATTTTCCTAGGAGAGATCCTCCAAATTTTTGGCCACTTTTCAGGGAGGAGAGAATCCAAATTCAACTGGGATTGAAACTTGAATTTTTCCCTTGAATCTTATCCATAAAATAAACCGAAATTTCCTTGAGGATTATCCTCAAAAATTTCGTCCACTTTTGTTGGGATTTAGATTCAAAATTCAAGTAGGATTCTAACAAGATTATCCTCTCTAAATCCAACTCAAATTCGAATTTCAAACCCTGTGGATTTTCCACAACAAATTCGAATCCTACTTGGACTGTGATTCAAAATTTGAATTTCAAATTTCAAATTCGAATTTCAAATTTAAATTTCAAATTTCAAATTCGAATTTCAAATTTGAATTTCAAATTCGAATTTCAAATTCAAATTTCAAATTCGAATTTCAAATTCAAAATTCAAATTTCAAATTTCAAAATTCAAATTTCAAATTCCACAAAACGGTTGTGTTTCAAATTCCTGTTCTCATGGATAATTTTCTACAACTCTAATGCAATCTCAAATAAAATCATGGCAACTTTATTTGGAGTTCGAATAATTGTGTACTCTATTATCCAAAACAAAATCTGAATCCAACCAGAGAGAATCTTGTCTACCATCCTAATCCTGTATCATCACCATCTATGCATAATAAACTAGCCAATAGCATACACAAATCAATTTGCCAAACGTTAAGGAATTATATAGAGCTAGTAGAGGGACTGATTGGACATATATAATCGGGCTCTCGTGATTCCATATGATCATCATTCTGTACCGAACAACTCAATCATATGATCACTAATTTCAGAGTCACACCACTATAAACCTGAAACTGAACTCCCAATTAGATACCGTATTACGTAAGCCTGTGACGAGCTACTATCCAATGACCTTGTCATATATGCAAAACCCTCATATGATATCCATGATCAGCCTTAGGTCAAAGTCCGTTTAATCCTACTGATAAGGCTATCTTAAAGTTCCATTATACTACCAAATTAAGAAAATGATTATTCACCATATGTGAATAAGAAGTCATCCACCCAGCAGACGAGCCAAGGCCTTGTCCATTTTCACATTCAGTATAATGCCTTTAAGAGGATACCTTTAACTCTTCAGAGCTATGATTCCGATATCTGCAAACAAACCCTTCATCGTATACAAGTCATGCACCCAACGAACCGGTCTATAAGCTTACTACCTCTGAGACGCTTTAGCCATTGGAACATCAAAGTACACAAGTCATATACATGAAGAAGTTCATTTACTCAGGATTAAGGTTATTGCACAATGAACGTCAAAAGCAGATTGATCCACTCATAGCGGACTACGTAGATCAATCACGCTTTAGTCCTGGTCTAATATGTCACCACCGAGAAACATATCCATGTCTCTACTTGGGAGTCCAGCTCCAGACAGTCAAGACAAACCGTCCCCTCTAAGACTTTAGACAACATAATAGTCTTAACATGAGTTAGATGCTCGGTCTAACCCCATAGACTACAGACCATAGTTTAGACTGCTAACTTTAGAACATTGTCTTCTCACATACAAAAGTCCATTGCATGCAACGTTCTAACAGTTTTAACATAAGCAGTCAGTGAGCCATATTTACTTACATTTACTTTAACATGTAAATAAGACGAGGACAAATAGCAATGTAATGAATAACCTCTATATATAATTTTATTATCCAGTTCAAAATGAATACATCAAAATGTCTCTAATGCTTAGGGCATTTCCTAACATGAACTACTTCATGTATATGACTTGTGTACTTTGATGTTCCAATGGCTAAAGCATCTCAGAGGTAGTAAGCTTACAGACCGGTTTGTTGGGTGCATGACTTGTATACGATGAAGGGTTTTTTGCAGATATCGGAATCATAGCTCTGAGGAGTTAAAGGTATCCTCTTAAAGGCATTATACTGAATGTGAAAATGGACAAGGCCTTGGGTCGTCTGCTGGGCGGATGACTTCTTATTCACACATAGTGAATAATCATTTTCTTAATTCGGTAGTATAATGGAACTTTAAGATAGCCTGATCAGTAGGATTAAACAGACTTTGACCTAAGGCTGATCATGGATATCATATGAGGGTTTTGCATATATGACAAGGTCATTGGATAGTAGCTCGTCACAGGCTTACGTAATACGGTATATAATTGGGAGTTCAGTTTCAGGTTTATAGTGGTGTGACTCTGAAATTAGTGATCATATGATTGAGTTGTTCGGTACAGAATGACGATCATATGGAATCACGGGAGCCCGATTCTATATGTCCAATCAGTCCCTCTACTAGCTCCACATAATTCCTTAACATTTGGCAAATTGAATTGTGTATGCTATTGGCTGGTTTATTATGCATGGATGGTGATGACACAGGATTAGGATGGTAGACAATATTCTTTCCGGTTGGATTCAGATTTTGTTTTGGATAATAGAGTACACAATTATTCGAACTCCAAATAAAGTTGCCATGATTTTATTTGAGATTGGATTGGAGTTGTAGAAAATTATCCATGAGAACAAGAATATGAAACAAAACCGTTTTGTGGAATTTGAAATTTGAAATTTGAAATTTGAAATTTGAATTTTGAATTTGAAATTTGAATTTGAAATTTGAATTTGAAATTCGAATTTGAAATTTGAATTTGAAATTTAAATTTGAAATTTGAAATTTGAAATTTGAATTTGAAATTTGAAATTCAAATTTTGAATCACTGTTCAAGTAGGATTCGAATTTGTTGTGGAAAATCCACAAGGTTTGAAATTTGAATTTGAGTTGGATTTGGAGAGGATAATCTTATCAGAATCCTACTTGAATTTTGAATCCAAATCCTAACAAATGTTGCACGAAATTTTGAGGATAATCCTCAAGGAAATTTTGGTTTTTTGTGGATAAGATTCAAGGGAAAAATTCAAGTTTCAATCCCAGTTGAATTTGGATTCTCTCTTTCCTTGAAAAGTGGTCGAAATTAGGGAGAAAATCTCCTAGGAAAATTCGGTTATTTTGGATAAGGTTGAGATAAGATTCAAGCTTGAAAATCCTAGTGGAATTTTTGATTCTCCCTTATCCATAATGGCCGAAATATTTAGGAGATTTTCTCCTTGTAATTTTCAGATTTTTTGGGTTGAAAAAGAGAGATAAAATTCTAGTTAAAATCTTGTTTAGATTTGGATTTGATTTATCCTAAGAAAACCGAATTTTATTGTTGAGATTCTCCCTTGGAAAATTCAGATTTTATGGTTGTGGATAAGGGAAAATATCTTTTCCTAATCCAATTCAAATTCAGAGAATCACCTCATGCAGGTCTATAAATAGAGGTCCTACCACTCCAGTTCTCCCAGACCACAGGTGAGCAGGCTTATTGTTGCACAGCTCATCGCGACAATAAAGTTCTTTAGAGATCTGGGTGGTCGGAAGAAGACTAGCAGTGCTAGCATACCGATCGAGGTTCAGAGTGCCCACACACTCAGCCATTCGGGAATTGGAGAATAGTAGAGAAGGCTAGTTTGTTGAAGCCTCCGGTCATTCTCCTCCTGCAGATTGGCGTCCTTAAGGTATGAGTTTTAATTGTTGTTGGTTTATTGTATATGGCATCATGAGATATTTAACGATCTAAATTTTTTATTGTTCCGCTGCGCCACTTTGATACATTTTTACCGATTTATTTTCCTACAATTAGTATCAGAGCCATCTCATGACTATGCCATGTACATAAATTAGACAATTACTTAGTCTTTTTATTTATGTATGGATTTGATATTTAGAGAGTGGCATTCTAGGGTTCCTTTATGTTGTTATCATGGATTATGTATAAAGTATGTGGTTATTTTAATTTTCTGAATTATTATAAGCATGCTTGCTTATACCGGTTATGGTTCCTTAGAATTTAGAAAAATTCTATCTAGGAATTTTTTATGTAACCATGGGAGCAGTTTATTAACACTGTAATTTTCCCGTGGATTTTAATTTTTGTCTCTTAGAATTTTTATGGTTAGAATTTTTGTACACCGGAAACGGTTTAGGAAATTTTATGTAATTATTCTTGGAGGAGATTGAAGATTGAAGACCGTAATTTATTTTTTACCAAAAGTTAAATTTAATTTAAAGATTGAAATTTTGATTGTGTGGAAAATTTCAATTTAATTGGGATTCAAATTAATTTTTGGAGATCCTAATAGGTAAATTGGAATATGACACGAAAATCGAGACACGACCCCTTGGAATAGGCCGACGGGCCTTGGTGGGGCTGCAGCCCCTGCCCTCGGGCAGGATGGGGCTGCGGCAGCCCCTGTACAGACCAATACCACCCACGGCCGCAGGCTTGGCCTGCAGCCGAGGGTGGTCGTGGCCTGCCCAAGGCTGGTCGCAGCCTGGGCGTGCAGCCTGGCGCTGCAGGCTTGGCCTGCAGCCCGGCAGGGCTGCACATGGAGGCGGCCGTGGGCTGCCAGCCCCTCCGGGGTTGGTGGCTGCCCACGGCGGCTGCCGCCTTCGGGGGCGGCAGTGCGATGGTCTAAAATTTGAAAAATTTTGATTTTTAAATTTGAGATTTAATTTTAAATCATGTTTAAAAATATGTAATTGAAAATTTGAAATTTTGAAATTACATATTATTACACATGATGTTTAAAATTGTTTAAAATTTGAATTGGAAATTTAAATTTAAAATTCGAATTCGGAATTTGAATTTCAAATTTAAATTTTTGGAGTTTTAAATTTTAAATGATACTTGGGATGAGAAATAAATGGAGAGGCTACATAAAGATGGATACAAGAAAACGGAACGAAATTCAAGACCCAAAGAATGCTTTGGATGGAATTTTGTAATATTTATTTTCTTTGTTCTAGGATGGAACCATAGCTTGGTTATTCTGTCAATTATTTTTTTTGTGATATGTCATGGATGTATAAATATGTATTGATGGATGTTTTGTATGCATATTTGATAACATGTCATATAGGATAGGTGAGTGCCGCTCATACTATATTGATCATACATAATTTGTCAAAACTTGCATGTTTTTCAAAATATTGAGTAGGAGAGGGTTTCAAACAAAACCCACGGCCTCCATTGTTGATCCATATGTGAAAGCATAGTAACGCCTCGCGTCAGTTCTGCCCTGACCACACCCCTCGGTAGGTGTTTACCGCCGCTGGTATACTAGATTGGATCTCTTATGTGGAAAACGTGTTCGGGTGCGATCCTATTCATGACCACCCCTCGGTGGCTTGGTAGGACGTGGATCGGGCTACGTAAACAATGGTTATACACTCAAGACTCGTTTAGTTATTAACCTTCCCTAGAAGCTCTGTTAACTAAACTGGTGGCCAAATAAGCGGTTATTAATATATGTCTTAACCTTGGAGGATTTAAGGCAACATATATTAATTTGACGGGGTCCATGTTCCGGCTATTTGTTCTCATGACCACCCCTCGGTGGCTTGGGGCAATAGGTGCTGAGAATTACCGTTGCAATGCTACATGTTTTTTCAAGTTTCATGTAGGAACATACTTGTATGTTTTATTTGCTAAATATTCTGTATATTTGCTTGGGCTTTGTAATGATGTCTAGTATAATTTTATTTCAGTTCAAAATGTCACCGACACCCCTCATTTCAATTCTTACTGAGAATAAACTGAATGGCGACAATTATAAGGATTGGAAAAGAAATCTGTTAATAGTTCTCAGCTGCGAGAGACACAAGTTCGTACTGGACGAACCATGCCCACCAGGGCCAAAACCTGACACACCGATTGAGGAGGTCCCGGTTGCCTATACTTGTTGGAGAGAATCCAATGATATAGCTCGATGCTACATACTTGCTAGTATGACGAGTGCTTTACAAAAGCAGCATGAGACTTATCAAATTGCTGGGGAGATCATGGAAAATCTGAAGGACATGTTCGGAGGCCAAGAAAAATTGGCTTGACAGTCCGCTATCACCAGTATTATGAACTCTAAGCAGAAGGTGGGTACTCCGGTGAAGGACCGTATGATCACTCTAATAGGATTCTTCGCTGAGGCTGCCGAAAACGGTGCTGAGTTGGACTACAACACCCAGATCGAGATGGTGTTCAAGACTCTGTCTAAAGATTTTGTGGGGTTTAAGGCCGCATACAAACTGGCGACAAAGGAGTTAGGACTAACCAAGCTCATGAAGCAACTTCAGGTTTATGAGCGGATGATCAGGGATGAGGATGTGATCTGACCTAAAGGAGAGGCCAATTTGGCGGAATCTTCCAATCCCTCACGGAAGAGGAAGAGGCCAAATAAGAAGCAAGTGGCTTCTAGTTCTTCTAATCCTCCTGTCTCGGACGAGAAAAAGAAGAAGAAGAATAAGAAGCCAAAGAACCCTAAAAAGTCCAAATGCTTCCATTGTGGGAAGGTAGGTCACTTCAAGAAGGCTTGCCGGGAATTCCTAGCAGCCAAGGGCAAGGAAGGTAAGGAACTTCATTACTTGGAAGCGTGTTTGGTGGAAGAATCGAAAGACACTTGGGTCATTGATTCGGGCGCCACTAATTATGTTTGTGTTTCTATGCAGGGGTTCATGGAAACGAGAAGTCTACATGATAGGAGCCTCTCGTTGTGGACTGGAGATGGTAGCTTTGTGGTAGCTGAGGCAGTGGGAGATGTTTACCTTTATTTTGATCAATTTAGGTTTATTTTATTAAAAGACTGTTTTTATGTTCCTAATTTTAGGAGGAACCTTATATCGGTAGCTTGTTTAATAAAGGATTCTTATTCAGTTTCTTTTAGTAAAAGAGTTGATATTCGTAGAAATAAGTCTTTTATCTGTTCTTGATGGATGGATGGAAACCTATATTTGATCAAACCAAAGATGTACTCACTGCTTGACACTGAATTAATTGATAACTCTAAAAGGTTGAAAGTTTCTCACTCTAACAAGGCGTATCTTTGGCATTTAAGACTTGGTCATATTAATCAGGATAGGATTCAAAGATTGGTGAAAGACGGACCTCTGGAATCTCTGGCGGAGGTACGACTTCCCCAATGTGAGTCTTGTCTAGAGGGTAAAATGACTAAGAGGTCTTTTAGAGCTAAGGGTACAAGGGCTCAGGAGCTCTTAGAAATTGTGCACACTGACGTATGTGGCCCCATGAACGTCACAGCATGAGGAGGGTTCGAGTATTATGTCTCTTTTATAGATGATTACTTGAGGTATAGATATGTGTATCTGATGCACCGCAAGAGCGAAACCTTTGACAAGTTCAAAGAGTATCATGCAGAAGTGGAAAAGCAATTGGATAAATCCATAAAGACACTTCAATCTGATCGAGGTGGCGAATACCTCTCCGATGAATTTCTAGGACATCTTGTAGAGAACGGGATTTTATCCCAATTGACTGCACCTGGTACTCCACAATAGAATGGTGTAGCCGAAAGGAGAAACAGGACCTTATTGGATATGGTACGGTCTATGATGAGTTATTCAACGCTGCCATTATCATTTTGGGGATATGCTTTACAAACGGCGTGCTATGTTCTGAACCAAGTTCCGAGCAAATCAATTCCCAGAACTCCATATGAATTGTAGCGTGGCAGGAAGCCCTCCCTTGGACATATGAGAATATGGGGCTGCCCGGCACATGTACTGGATGGGGATGCGAAGAAGTTGGAACCAAGATCAGAATTGTGCATGTTTGTAGGGTATCCAAAAGGAACTAAAGGAGGTCTATTCTATAACCCGAAGGAACAAAAAGTCATTGTCTCAACCCATGCGACATTCTTGGTGGAAAGTCATATGAATGACTTTAAGCCTCGAAGCAAAGTGGCGCTATAGGAGTTATCGGGTGAAAGAACTGCTCCACAGATTTCGGTCTTGGACGCAAGTCCGAGTTCCAGTGAAAGACCTGCAGACGATCAACAATTTAGGGTGCCTCGTCGTGGTGGGAGGGTTTCTAAGAAACCTAATTTCTTCATGTATGATGCTGAGGTATACCAGGCCGAGGCTCATGAGCATGAGGATGATCCGGTCACTTATGATGAAGCTGTAACTGATGTTGATTCTAAATCTTGGAAACAAGCTATGAACAATGAGATGGATTCTATGAAATCCAACTCTGTTTGGGAACTTGTAGATTTGCCGGATGGGATAAAACCCATTGGATCCAAATGGGTCTACAAAAGAAAGAAGGATGCGCAAGGGAGAGTGGAAACTTTCAAAGCTAGACTGGTTGCAAAGGGATACATGCAAAAGGCTGGAATCGATTACGAGGAAACCTTTTCGCCTGTTACTATGCTGAAGTCTATCCGTATTCTTCTGTCCATTACTGCGGCTCTCGATTACGAGATCTGGCAAATGGATGTCAAGACGGCATTCTTGAATGGCCATCTTGAAGAGTGTATCTATATGATACAGCCCGAAGGGTTCGTAGCGAAAGGCCAAGAAAGGAAAGTCTGCAACTTGCTTAGATCAATTTATGGATTAAAGCAAGCATCCCGCTCATGGAACCAGAGGTTTGATCAAGCGATTAAGACATTTGGTTTTGAGCAGAACGTTGATGAACCTTGTGTTTATAAACGTATTAAGGATGGAAAAGTGGTCTTTCTGATACTCTATGTCGATGATATACTACTCATTGGGAATGATGTAGGGAACTTATCATCGGTCAAGCTTTGGTTACACCAACAGTTTGACATAAAGGACTTGGGAGAAGCTAATTATGTTCTAGGCATTCGTCTCTTCAGAGATCGAAAGAACAAAATGATAGCGTTATCCCAAGCTTCATACATAGATAAAATAATTGACAAATATGCAATGCAAGAGGCAAAGAAAGGTTCACAACCTTCTATTGCCGGTCTAACTCTTTCATTGGATGACTGTCCCAAGACATCGGAAGAAAGAGAGCGTATGAGTAAGGTCCCTTATGCATCTACTGTGGGTAGCCTTATGTACGCTATGCTTTGCACTCGCCCAGACATATGTTTTGCAGTAGGTATGGTGTCACACCGCGAAATTTTTGAATTTAAAATTTCGCGCGTGAATGTATAAACTCAATTTGTTAGTGTGCCAATAAAATTTTTCTTATTATCATGGGAATTCAATTTTAAATTTTCGGGGTATTAAATACTAATTTGAGGATATTTAAAACATTTTTACAAATTTTAAAGTTTTAATAATTTTTAACCAATCAAAATTTAACAAATATTAAATTTTTATTTATTCATTTTTTTTCTTTTTTTTTCTTTTTCTTTTTCCTTCCGGATTATTCCGGATATCTCCTCTCTCTCTCTTCCTGTTTTTTTCACCGACCTCGCTCTCTCTCTTTCCTTTTATTTTTCACTCCTCTTCCTCACTTTCTCTGCATTTTCTCTCTCTCCCTCCGCCGAATTAATCCCCCTCTCACCTTTGTTTATTTTTTTTTTCCTTTTCTTTTTCTTCTTCTGCTTCCCATCTCTCTCCCTCGCGCCCTCATTTCTTTTTTTTTCCTTCTCTTTTCTTTTCTCTTCTTCTTCTTCGTCGACTCCTTCTTCCCCTCCCCATCTCTTTTTTTTTTTTTTCTTTCCTTCCTTTCTTCAGGCCGAACTCCACCGGAAGCCGCCGCCAAGCCCAAGCCACCAAACCAGCCACCCCCTCACTTCTTCCACGCCGGTCCTCCCTCTTCCACCGCGAAGCTCGTCATGCCGAACGCCGGCCAACCACGTCGAATCCGAGCACCGGCCGATCCACCGTCTCGCCTTCCTCGCGACGCCACCGTCGAAACCGAACCCGTCGTGCCCGAAACGCCCCACACCGGACCACCCACGCCGTCCGCCAAGCCACCCACGCCGTCGTTCCCTCGCGAGCCCGAGCCACCAACGCCCTCGCCGCCGTGAGTTTTCTTCCGGCCGGCTGACTTTCTTCAGCAAAACAGAAAAAAAAAACTGTATATGTATATATATATTATGTATATGGGTGCGTGTGTGTGTTTACATATTGATCTGTGATAATAATAATAATAATAAAATAATAAATATTTTTAGATTTTAAATTTAAATTGATTTGAAATTGGTGTTTGAACTGTTCTGGGTATTGGAAAATTTTTCTGCAGGTTAAGCATTTTGGAGCTTTTGGGGAAGTTTATTTTTAGGACAGGTCATGCCGAAATTTTTAAAAAATATATATCTATATTTTGGATATTTGTGTTAAAATTACTACTTTAAAATTACGGTGTTAAAATAAAGTATCATTTTAAATTCTAGAAAAATTCAATGGCATATTAATTAGTTGAGTTTACCGTAATTCAATTACGGAATTCCTGGACAGATAATTAAATTATCTGTGTTTCTTGTTTTAGGTACTCGTAGATCGAATTCGGAAAGAGAGACTATCTTGGAATTCGTGCGAGAAATTGATCGTAGGTCAAATTGCTGACGAGGTAGGATACCTTACCCTTTCTTGGCAGCCAATTTTGTTTTAATGATTTGGCCAAATATCATTTGAAGAAAATGTGTTTATAAAGCTTTGAAATTTACGTGATTTAGAAAATATCACGATTTCAGAAATTAAAGGAAAAATATCCGGTAATGGATTTTTTTGAAAAACAATACGGTATATTTTTAGTATGTGAATCATATGTTCACATGAAATGTTGAAAGTTGGATTTGGTGTTAAAGTATACCGGGAGCCAGCACACACGTGCGTAGAGTGCACATCTCGATCGAGGATCACTCATTATGCTTCGGCATGGTGAGGGAGGCTCATACGGACCGTACACGAACTAGATGTATATAGGGACACAAATTGCATAATCACGATTCCACGTTTATGATTCGGTACTGCATTGACATACTTAGTATGATGGTTAAATTTAAATGTTGAATTGAATTTTTTTTAAGAATATCCTACTGGGCCTTTCGCTCACTGTTTTAAAACTGGTAAACCCCCAGGAGAGAAAGCTGATTAGAAGATACAGGTGACGTGGAACCGACCGTGGACGACAAGATCTCGGACTTGAAGTAGGAATTTGTACATTAGGACAAAGTATGTATAAGAGCATTCCGGGACTGTAAATTCTAAACTTTACTTTTGCAATTTCAGTTATTTTATTTTATCCAAGTATGCATCTGTGGGATATGGGTACTTCACCACCTGATATTGCAATAAAAATGGAAATACAAATATTAATTAATTTAAATTATATAAGCATAATTTTTAAACACGTTTAAAGAATCGGTAAAGGGTAAGATATAAAAACTGACAGACTTAGGAATCTGAGCATTCCTTTCTTTTATTCTTTTAAAATTTAATATCCGTCACTATCTCGGCTTTTGGGAAGTGACACCTGTCGCTGTCCCGGGTTTTGGGACGTGACAGGATTTTTGGTATCGGAACATGGTTTGGGGTTCCCATAGGAATTATATGCATACTTGGAGTAAAATAAAATGCTAATTTACAACCCGGAATTTTTATTTTATAGAATGCCGCCCAGACGTAGAAGGGGAACCGTCCCGAGAACAACTCTAACCCCAACCTCAGCACCGACGCCAGAGCCGGACCAGGCTAACGTCGCGGAAGCCATGTATCAAGTATTACAACACATGGCCGCTCGTGCGAGAGATGAACCTGTCGTTCGTGACATGAACCGAAGCCTACGCGATTTCCAACGATTTCGAGTTCCAGCCTTTACTGGTGAAGGCGATCCTCAAGAAGCGGACGATTGGTTCCAAAGTGTGGTGATGAAGATGGATACTATCCAGACCCCACCTGAATACCGGATTGAAATTATTTCCACCTATTTGGAAGGTAAAGCTGGTATATGGTGGAGACAAATTAGGAGAACGCACAATCTCCAAGAGATGACCTGGGAGATGTTTGAACAATTATTCTATGGTCAATTTTTCCCTGAGAGCTTTAGGGATCAAAAGATTATAGAATTCATGAGCCTACAACAAGGAAATATGACCGTATTCGAGTACGTGTCAAAATTTGGAGAATTATCCAGGTTTGCTTCTACGATGGTGGCGACTGAGCGCACCAAATGCGTCAAGTTTGAGCAGGGACTTAAACCATCGATAAGAAGACTAGTGGTGGGTATGCAAATCTGGGACTACCCGACGCTCGTGTCAGCTGCCCTGCGTATTGAGCAGGATAATCAAAACTTTCAAAAGGAGAAATCTGAAGCTCCAAGGACATCTGGTGGACCGACCAGAAGTCAACGTGGGAATCGTACTCATGTCAGTGGGGTCAACGTCGAAGGTAGAAGAACTGACAGTATTACTAATACCTCTACCGGAAGAGTACACCCATATGAGAGGAGCTGTTATAACTGTGGCCAGACAGGACATTTAAAAAGGAACTGTCCTTACATGCAACAGTAGCCGTCCCAACAATTTCAGCAGTCCAGCCAATCATCAGTTGGATCTCGTCAATCTGGATCTGGACAGTTTACCCAGGGACAGGTTAACCAGGGACAGTCAGGGTTTGGCCAGCCACAATACAGGCCGCCACAAGCCCCTTATCAGTCCAATTTTAGACCTCAGTCATTCCAATCACAGTGGAGACCTCAGGTGTCCAATAGTAGGCATGCATCTTCGCAACCGTCACAATTCAGGCCAGCGGGACCCACTACCTTGAGGAATAGTATAAATGAAAAGGGGAAAGGAAAAATGTATGCTGTGGAAGGGGAAGAACCAGCAACTCAGAATAGTCCTACGGTCATGGAGGGTATGATTCTGATCTCTTCTAGTTGGGCACACGTATTGTTTGATACTGGTGCCAGTCATTCTTTTATTGCATCCGCATTTGCAAAAGCATTAGAATTAGAAATCAAACCTTTAGAGTCACCTTTGCACCTAAGTACACCACTTGGAAAAACCGAAGCTTCAATGATATGTTGGACTAATGTTGTTACGCGAGAAGGTGAACAACTTAATGTCCAATTCATTATCTTACCAATGAGACGTTATGATGTGATTCCTGGTATGGATTGGTTAACTCAGAATAGGGCGACGCTAGATTGTCATCACCGAAAGGTGATACTATTCATAGAGCCAAACCCAACGGTGATCGAACTCGAAGATCCAGATCGGATGATGACCAGTGAGTTGTTGAGATCAGCCATCGGTGGTCGACGAAAACTATCTTGCGCCGCTATTATTTTCGCATTGGAAGGTGACAACAACGTGGAAAGAGGTGATCACTACACTCCGTTGGTAGATGAATTTCCAGATGTATTTCCTGAAGATTTACCTGGTTTACCACCTGACCAAGAGGTAGAATTCTGCATTGACCTTATTCCCGGCACAGCCCCGATATCGATTCCGCCTTACAAAATGGCACCTGCGGAGAAAGCTGAATTACGGAAGCAATTGACTGAGCTAGAACTTAAAGGATTCATCCGACTCAGTAAATCACCATGGGGAGCACCAGTCCTATTTGCAAAGAAACAAGATGGAAGCTTACGACTGTGTGTTGACTATAGACAACTAAACAGGGTGACCATCAAGAATAAATATCCCTTGCCAAGGATCGACGAGTTATTTGATCAACTTGAAGGTGCTCAGTACCTCTCAAAGATTGATCTGAGATCTGGATATCATCAGTTGAAAATCCGAGAGGAAGATATCCCAAAAACTGCATTTAGGACTCGGTATGGATCTTACGAATTCCTGGTTATGCCTTTTGGTTGAACGAATGCTCCAGCAGCTTTTATGGACTTGATGAATCGTGTTTTCCAACCCTTTCTAGATTAGTTTGTCATCGTCTTCATTGATGATATTCTGATCTATTCTAAGACTCAGGAAGAACACGAACAACACTTAAGGCTGGTCCTACAAACTCTACGGGAGCATCAGCTATACGCTAAGAGGGAGAAATGCGACTTCTGGTTATCTGAAGTTAAATTTCTCGGGCATGTTATCTCTAGCCAAGGCATAGCCGTGGACCCTACAAAAGTCGAGGCAATATTAAAATGGGAACGGCCTAGAAACGTAACTGAAATCAGAAGTTTTCTGGGATTGACGGGATATTATCGTAAATTCATTCAGGATTTCTCGCGAATCGCAGCCCCAATGACACGACTGACAAGAAAAGGTGTTCGATTTGACTGGGACAGCAAATGTGAGAACGCTTTTCAAGAATTGAAAACTCGCTTGACCAGCGCTCCAGTTCTTATAATTCTCAAGCCAAAAGAACCGTATGAAGTTTATACTGATGCATCGAAAGAAGGACTCGGATATGTTCTAATGCAGAGAGGACATGTTGTAGCATATGCATCCCGACAATTGAAGACGCATTAGAAAAACTACCCAACACATGATTTAGAGTTGGCAGCCATTATTTTTGCTTTAAAAATTTGGAGATGCTATCTCTATGGTGTCTCATTTCGGATTTTCTCTGATCATAAGAGTTTGCAGTATCTCTTTACTCAAAAAAATCTGAATTTGAGGCAAAGACGTTGGGTAGAGTATATGGAAGATTATGACTTTACTCTGAAATATCATCCAGGTAAGGCTAACGTCGTTGCGGATGCTCTTAGTCGGAAGGGTGCCGGTGTTCTTGCTTCACTAGCCGTGCTTGATTGGAAAAGAACAGCGGTGATTGAGGATTATGATCTTCAGATCTTTAAGGATCAAAATTCAATCACTCTGTACAATTTAGTGACTCCACCCTACTTGATTCAGCAAGTCAAGGAGAATCAACATAAAGATAGCCATTTGCAAAACGTCTGGTTCAAGCTTCAGAATGGAGAACAACTGGAACATTGGAACATCCGTAGTGATGGAACTTTGTTTTTCAAACACAGCCTAGCTGTTCCACAAATACCAGAATTGAAAAAGGCAATCATGGATGAAGCTCATAAATCTCGATTTGCAATACATCCAGGAGTCATCAAGATGCATAAGGATTTAAAGAGGCAATACTGGTGGCGAAACATGAAAAATGATGTGATAAATTATGTGAAGACTTGTCAGAATTGTCTTAAGGTCAAAGCGGAATGTCAGAAACCTGGAGGGATGCTACAGCCGCTACCTGTTCCAGAGTCGAAGTGGGAAGAAATTACCATGGATTTCCTTATGGGACTACCAAAAACTCGGAATGGTTTCGATGCAATTTGGGTAGTGGTAGATCGATTGACGAAATCAGCGCACTTCATTCCTATCAAGTCCACATATGGTAGGCAGAACTTGGCCAAGGTATATTTGGACGAGATAGTGAAATATCATGGAATACCATTAAGTATTATTTCTGATCGAGATCCTCGATTTACCGCTCGATATTGGAAGAGTTTCCAGGCAGCTTTTAGGACAGATTTGAAATTCAGCACCGCTTTCCATCCGCAGACCGACGGACAATCCAAAAGAGTTATTCAGATCCTTGAAGACATGCTACGTGCCTGCGCGTTAGATTATGGAAACAAATGGATTGATAATTTGTCGTTAGCAGAGTTCGCTTACAACAACAGTTATCAATCTAGCATCAAAATGGCACCATTTGAGGCTCTTTACGGAAGACCATGTAGATCACCCATATGCTGGATCGAACCTGAAGATCGAGTTCATACTGGAGCAACTATCGTTGAGGAGACTACCAAGAAAATTCGCATTATTCGAGAACACTTAAAAACAGCTCAGAGCCAACAAAAGAGTTACGCTGACATACGACGGAGACCATTAGAATTTAAGGTAGGAGATTTTGTGCTTCTAAAGGTTTCCCCCCGAAAAAGAGTTTCTCGTTTCGGCAAGAAAGGGAAATTAGCTCCACGATATGTGGGACCGTTCCTTATTATTCAACGAGTTAGTAAAGTTGCTTATCATTTAGCGTTGCCATCAGAGTTGTCCCACGTACATGATGTATTTCATGTCTCGATGCTTCGGAAATGCGAACCGGGTCCTACTACAATAGTTTCGCCCGAGGACATACCAATTCGAGAAGATGTTTCCTACGAAGAGGCACCGGTACGAATTCTTGATAGAAAGGTCAAGAGAATACGACGTCAAGAGGTAGCGTTAGTTAAGGTTTTATGGCAACATCACGGAAGTAAAGACGCTACTTGGGAAGTGGAAAGCGAGATGTTAGAGAAATACTCCCATTTGTTTGAAAATCTAGATAATTCGAATTTCGAGGACGAAATTCTTTTGTAGGAGGGGAGAATTGTCACACCGCGAAATTTTTGAATTTAAAATTTCGCGCGTGAATGTATAAACTCAATTTGTTAGTGTGTCAATAAAATTTTTCTTATTATCATGGGAATTCAATTTTAAATTTTCGGGGTATGAAATACTAATTTGAGGATATTTAAAACATTTTTACAAATTTTAAAGTTTTAATAATTTTTAACCAATCAAAATTTAACAAATATTAAATTTTTATTTATTCATTTATTTTTTTTCTTTTTTTTTCTTTTTCTTTTTCCTTCTGGATTATTCCGGATATCTCCTCTCTCTCTCTCCCTGTTTTTTTCACTGACCTCGCTCTCTCTCTTTCCCTTTATTTTTCACACCTTTTCCTCACTTTCCCTGCATTTTCTCTCTCTCCCTCCACCGAATTAATCCCCCTCTCACCTTTGTTTATTTTTTTTCCTTTTCTTTTTCTTCTTCTGCTTCCCGTCTCTCTCCCTCGCGCCCTCATTTCATTTTTTTTTCTTCTCTTTTCTTTTCTCTTCTTCTTCTTCGTCGACTCCTTCTTCCCCTCCCCATCTCTTTTTTTTTTCTTTCCTTCCTTTCTTCAGGCCGAACTCCACCGGAAGCCGCCGCCAAGCCCAAGCCACCAAACTAGCCACCCCCTCACTTCTTCCACGCCGGTCCTCCCTCTTCCACCGCGAAGCTCGTCTCGCCGAACGCCGGCCAACCACGTCGAATCCGAGCACCGACCGATCCACCGTCTCGCCTTCCTCGCGACGCCACCGTCGAAACCGAACCCGTCGCGCCCGAAACGCCCCACGCCGGACCGCCCACGCCGTCCGCCAAGCCACCCACGCCGTCGTTCCCTCGCGAGCCCGAGCCACCAACGCCCTCGCTGCCGTGAGTTTTCTTCCGGCCGGCTGACTTTCTTCAGCAAAACAGAAAAAAAAAACTGTATATGTATATATATATTATGTATATGGGTGCGTGTGTGTGTTTACATATTGATCTATGATAATAATAATAATAATAATAATAATAATAATAATAATAATAGAATAATAAATATTTTTGGATTTTAAATTTAAATTGATTTGAAATTGGTGTTTGAACTGTTCTGGGAATTGGAAAATTTTTCTGCAAGTTAAGCATTTTGGAGCTTTTGGTGAAGCTTATTTTTAGGGCAGGTCATGCCGAAATTTTTAAAAAATATATATCTACATTTTGGATATTTGTGTTAAAATTGCTACTTTAAAATTACGTTGTTAAAATAAAGTATCATTTTAAATTCTAGAAAAATTCAATGGCATACTAATTAGTTGAGTTTATCGTAATTCGATTACGGAATTCCTGGACAGATAATTAAATTATCTGTGTTTCTTGTTTTAGGTACTCGTAGATCGAATTCGGAAAGAGAGATTATCTTGGAATTCGTGCGAGAAATTGATCGTAGGTCAAATTGCTGACGAGGTAGGATACCTTACCCTTTCTTGGCAGCCCATTTTGTTTTAATGATTTGGCCAAATATCATTTGAAGAAAATGTGTTTATAAAGCTTTGAAGTTTACGTGATTTAGAAAATATTACGATTTCGGAAATTAAAGGAAAAATATCCGGTTACGGATTTTTTTGAAAAACAATACGGTATATTTTTAGTATGTGAATCATATGTTCACATAAAATGTTGAAAGTTGGATTTGGTGTTAAAGTATACCGGGAGCCAGCACACACGTGCGAAGAGTGCACATCTCGATCGAGGATCACTCATTATGCTTCGGCATGGTGAGGGAGGCTCATACGGACCGTACACGAACTAGATGTATATAGGGACACAAATTGCATAATCACGATTCCACGTTTATGATTCGGTACTGCATTGACATACTTAGTATGATGGTTAAATTCAAATGTTGAATTGAATTTTTTTTAAGAATATCCTACTGGGCATTTCGCTCACTGTTTTAAAACTGGTAAACCCCTAGCAGAGAAAGCTGATTAGAAGATACAGGTGACGTGGAACCGACCGTGGATGACAAGATCTAGGACTTGAAGTAGGAATCTGTACATTAGGACAAAGTATGTATAAGAGCATTCCGGGACTGTAAATTCTAAACTTTACTTTTGCAATTTCAGTTATTTTATTTTATCCAAGTATGCATCTGTGGGATATAGGTACTTCACCACCTGATATTGTGATAAAAATGGAAATACAAATATTAATTAATTTAAATTATATAAGCATAATTTTTAAACACGTTTAAAGAATCGGTAAAGGGTAAGATATAAAAACTAACAGACTTAGGAATCTGAGCGTTCCTTTCTTTTATTCTTTTAAAATTTGATATCTGTCACTATCTCGGCTTTTGGGAAGTGACACCTGTCGCTGTCCCGGGTTTTGGGACGTGACATATGGTGAGTCGATATCAAGCAAATCCTGGTACCAAGCACTGGCAAGCTGTAAAGCATATACTCAAGTATCTTAAGAGGACGAGAGATTATATGCTGGTGTATTCTGGAGGGGACCTAACACTCGTAGGATACACGGACTTAGACGTCCAGACTTGTAAGGATTCGAGGAAATCGACATCTGGATCAGTGTTTTTACTCGGAGGAGGCGCCATTGTGTGGAGGAGCGTGAAACAGGGCTGCACAGCTGACTCTACTATGGAGGCTGAGTATGTGGCTACGGCTGAGGCATCTAAAGAAGTGGTTTGGCTCCGCAAGTTCTTTAGAGACCTTGAGGTCATTCCGGTGTTGACAAGCCTATCACACTTTACTGTGATAATACAGGGGCTATTGCCAACACAAGGGAATCTCGGCACCACAAGAGGACCAAGCACATCGATCTGAGATATCATATTATTAGAGGGCATGTGGAGACAGGGCAAGTGGATGTATATAAGATCGCATCCGAGGACAACATCGCCGATCCCTTTACTAAGACTTTGGTGGCTAGAAGCTTTGAGAAGCACGTAGAGGCGATGGGGATGCGTAACATGGCACATCTGCTTACTTAGGGCAAGTGGGAGATTGTTAGGAAATGCCCTAAGCATTAGAGACATTTTTGATGTATTTATTTTGAACTGGATAATAAGATCATATATAGAGGTTATTCATTACATTGTTATCTGTCCTCGTCTTATTTACATGTTAAAGTAAATGTAAGCAAATATGGCTCCCTGACTGCTTGTGTTAAACTGTTAGAACGTTGCATGCAATGGATTTTTGTATGCGAGAAGACAATATTCTAAAGTTAGCGGTCTAAACTATGGTCTGTAGTCTATGGGGTTAGACCAAGCATCTAACTCATGTTAAGACTATTATGTTGTCTAAAGCCTTGGAGGGGACGGTTTGTCTTGACTGTCTGGAGCTAGACTCCTAAGTAGAGACATAGATATATTGCTTGGTGGTGACATATTAGACCAGGACTAAAGCGTGATTGATTTACGTAGTCTGCTATGAGTGGATCAATCTACTTTTGACGTTCATTGTGCCATAACCTTAATCCTGAGTAAATGAACTACTTCATGTATATGACTTGTATACTTTGATGTTCCAATGGCTAAAGCGTCTCAGAGGTAGTAAGCTTATAGACCGGTTCGTTGGGTGCATGACTTGTATACGATGAAGGGTTTGTTTACAGATATCGGAATCATAGCTCTGAGGAGTTAAAGGTATCCTCTTAAAGGCATTATACTGAATGTGAAAATGGACAAGGCCTTGGGTCGTCTGCTGGGCGGATGACTTCTTATTCACACATAGTGAATAATCATTTTCTTAATTCGGTAGTATAATGGAACTTTAAGATAGCCTGATCAGTAGGATTAAACGGACTTTGACCTAAGGCTGATCATGGATATCATATGAGGGTTTTGCATATATGATAAGGTCATTGGATAGTAGCTCGTCACAGGCTTACGTAATACGGTATATAATTGAGAGTTCAGTTTCAGGTTTATAGTGGTGTGACTCTGAAATTAGTGATCATATGATTGAGTTGTTTGGTACATAATTCCTTAACGTTTGGCAAATTGAATTGTGTATGCTATTGGCTGGTTTATTATGCATGGATGGTGATGACACAGGATTAGGATGGTAGACAAGATTCTTTCCGGTTGGATTCAAATTTTGTTTTGGATAATAGGGTACACAATTATTCGAACTCCAAATAAAGTTGCCATGATTTTATTTGAGATTGGATTGGATTTGTAGAAAATTATCCATGAGAACAAGAATATGAAACACAACCGTTTTGTGGAATTTGAAATTTGAATTTTGAAATTTGAAATTTGAAATTTGAAATTTGAATTTTGAATTTGAAATTGAAATTCGAATTTGAAATTCGAATTTGAAATTCAAATTTCAAATTCGAATTTGAAATTTGAATTTGAAATTTAAATTTGAAATTTGAAATTTGAAATTTGAATTTGAAATTTGAAATTCAAATTTTGAATCACAGTCCAAGTAGGATTCAAATTTATTGTGGAAAATCCGCAAGGTTCGAAATTCGAATTTGAGTTGGATTTGGAGAGGATAATCTTGTTAGAATCCTACTTGAATTTTGAATCCAAATCCTAACAAATGTTGCACGAAATTTTGAGGATAATCCTCAAGGAAATTTCGGTTTTTTGTGGATAAGATTCAAGGGAAAAATTCAAGTTTCAATCCCAGTTGAATTTGGATTCTCTCCTTCCCTGAAAAGTGGCCGAAATTAGGGAGAAAATCTCCTAGGAAAATTCGGTTATTTTGGATAAGGTTGAAATAAGATTCAAGCTTGAAAATCCTAGTGGAATTTTTGATTCTCCCTTATCCATAATGGCTGAAATATTTAGGAGATTTTCTCCTTGTAATTTTTGGATTTTTTGGGTTGAAAAAGAGAGATAAAATTCTAGTTAAAATCTTGTTTAGATTTGGATTGGATTTATCCTAAGAAAACAGAATTTTATTGCTGAGATTCTCCATTGGAAAATTCGGATTTTATGGTTATGGATAAGGGAAAATATCTTTTCCTAATCCAATTCAAATTCAGAGAATCACCTCATGCAGGTCTATAAATAGAGGTCCTACCACTCCAGTTCTCTCAGACCACAGACTCTCAGGTGAGCAGGCTTATTGTTGCACAGCTCATCGTGACAATAAAGTTCTTTAGATATCTGAGTGGTCGGAAGAAGACTAGCAGTGCTAGCATACCGATCGAGGTTCAGAGTGCCCACACACTCAGCCATTCGGGAATTAGAGAATAGTAGAGAAGGCTAGTTGGTTGAAGCCTCCGGTCATTCTCCTCCTGCAGATTGGCGTCCTTGAGGTATGAGTTTTAATTGTTGTTGGTTTATTGTATATGGCATCACGAGATATTTAACGATCTAAATTTTTTATTGTTCCGCTGCGCCACTCTGATACATTTTTACTGATTTATTTTCCTACACTGCTAGTCTTCTTCTGACCACCCAGATCTCTAAAGAACTTATTGTCATGGTGAGTTGTGCAATAATAAGCCTGCTCACCTGAGAATCTGTGGTCTAAAAGAACTAGAGTGGCAGGACCTCTATTTATAGACTTGCATGAGGTGATTCTCTGAATTTGAATTAGATTAAGAGAAGATTTTCTCCCTTATCCACAATAAAAAATCTGAATTTTTCAAGCCTTATCCAACCAAAAAAAAAAAAGGCCACTTTATGGATTTTTCATTCAAAATTCAAATAGGAATTTAACTAGAATTTTATCTCATCATTCCCTCATAAAAACCAATTCCTCTTTGTGCCAAAACATGACTAGATTCAGTCATTAAAGTGTGAGGAGAATCAAAATCCTAATAGGATTTTCTAGCTTGAATTTTATCTCATCCTTATCTAAATAAAACCAAAAATCTCCTTGAGATTTACCCTCAAAATTTCGACCACTTTTAGGGAGCAGGGAATCCAAATTCAACTGGGATTGAAACTTGAATTTTTCCCTGAATCCTTATCCACAAAAACCGAAAATATCTTGGAGGATTTTTCTCAACAAAATTCGACCAAGTTAGTTAGGATTAGGATTCAAAATCCAAGTAAGATTCAAACAAGATTTTCCTCTTCATAATCCAACTCAAATTCGAATTCTAGCATTGTGGAATTATCCACAAAGAATTTGAATTCCACTTGGACTGTGATTTAAAATTTCAATTTCTAATTTCAAAATTCAAAATTCAAATTCAAATTTCAAATTTCAAATTTAAATTTCAAATTCAAATTTCAAATTCGAATTTCCAATTTAAATTTCAAATTCAAATTTCAAAATCCACAAACAATTGTATTTCAAATTCTTGTTATCATGGATAATTTTCTACAACTCCAATCCAATCTCAAATAAAATCATGACAACTTTATTTGGAGTTCGAATAATTATGTACTCTACTATCCAAAACAAAATCTGAGTTCAACTGGAGAGAATCTTATCCACCATCCTAGTCCTATGTCAACACCATCCATGCATAATCAACTAGCCAATAGCATGCTCAAATCAATTTTCCAATCGTTAAGGAATTATGTGGAGCTAGTAGAGAGACCAATTTGACAAATATAATCGGGCTCCCGTGAATCCATATGATTATCATTTTTATCGAATAACTCAATCATATGATCACTAATTTTAGAGTTACATCACTATAAACCTGAAACAGAACTCCCAATTATATACCATATGACGTAAGCGTGTGACAAGCTATTGTCCAATGACCTTTTCATGTATGCAGAACCCTCATATGATATCCACGATCAGCCTTAGGTCAAAGTCCGTTCAATCCTACTGATCAGGCTATCTTAAAGTTCCATTATACTACCGAATCAAGAAAATGATTATTCACCATATGTGAATAAGAAGTCATCCACCCAGCAGACGACCCAAGGCCTTGTCCATTTTCACATGCAGTATAATGCCTTTAAGAAGATACCCTTAACTCCTTATTAGAGCTATGATTCTGATATCTGTAAACAAACCCTTCATCGTATACAAGTCATGCACCCAACGAACCGGTCTATAAGCTTACTAGCTCTGAGATGCATTAGCCATTGGAACGTCAAAGTACACAAGTCATATACATGAAGTAGTTCATTCACTTAGGATTAAGGTTACTGCACAATGAACGTCAAAAACAGATTGATCCACTCATAGCGGACTACGTAGATCAATCACACTTTAGTCCCGGTCTAATATGTCACCACCAAGCAACATATCTATGTCTCCAGACAGTCAAGACAAACCGTCCCTACCATGGCTTTATATACATAATAGTCTTAACATGAGTTATATGCTCGATCTAACCCTATAGACTACAGACCTTAGTTTAGACTGCTTACTTTAGAACATTGTCTTCTTGCATACAAAAGTCCATTGCATGCAACGTTCTAACAATTTTAACACAAGTAGTCAGGGAGCTATATTTGCTTACATTTACTTTAACATGTAAATAGAATGAGGACAAACAGCAATGTAATGAATAACCTCTGTATATAATTTTATTATCCAGTTCAAAATAAATACATCAAAATGTCTCTAATGCTTAGGGTATTTCCTAACAAGAGCACATGGTGCATAAGAAGCGTGAGCAAGGATTGTAAAAGGGAATGTTAGACCGTCTTTATGGAGCACGACCTATGGCCAATGACCATGAGGCTGGCCCATCTAGGTGACATGTTGATATGAGTCCTAATAGGGAACATCATCCAAAATCGGGAATGGTTCAGATGAAGAAGAGGAAGATTCGAAAGAATTTCTAGTAGTTTCGGATCAACCGGGGGATTAAAATGTAAAACATATAAAGATATGTAAATGTATATGTATGTATATGTACATGTATGATTATGTTGAAAGGCCATTTTGAGGAAAAAAAAGGGGGAGGGGCGGGGGCCTTAAAGTTGATATGTATATTGATGTTGATATGTTTAAATGATGAAGTGTTGAAATTATGTAATGTTTAAAATCTATTTTACTTATATTGTAAAAATATATATATACTTGTGGAAAATCTAATGATTGATTTTCATGTGACTATAGGCAAATAGAGAATATGGTGAATACTTGAGGCCAAAGAAATATGAGGGAACGTCCTGTGTTAGCTGAAAGGGTCGATGAATTGCAAGCCCTTTTAGAAGTACAAATAAAGGTAAATGCCAAATTAAGGCAATGGTTAGAATAGATTGAACATAGACAACATTTTGAAGAGGTTCAACCACAGCTAGCACCTACAGTGGAACAAGTAGCACCTCAGGTTATGCCTGAAGTGGTACCTGAACCACAATGTCAATCCTAAACAAATCAAGAGCCACTATACGAGCATTTTTGACTAATGAAACTGCCAGAGCTCAAAGTCTCTACAAACTCTTTAGAAGCAGAGGAGTGGCTTTCCTCGATTCAAATGATTCTGGAATTCATGGATTTAAGGAAAAAAGAAAAGGTCTTATGTGCATCTTTTGTTTTAAGAAAGGATGCAAGGTTTTGGTGGGACACCATCAAATTGAGAAGAAACGTGGCCGTAATGACATGGACAGAATTTTTAGAAGAATTTAATCAGAAGTACTATGACCTTGCACTACTACAACCTCAACAGAGAGAGTTTGTAGAGTTGAAGCAGGGGAACATGAAAGTGAGTGAAGTTTGTCGAAAGTTTGATCAACTATCCCAACTATGCCCATATGTAGTCCCTACTGAGAGGAAGAAAATACAAAAGATGCTCGGGATGTTTTGACCTAACATCTTGGCATTGGTAAACAGTGGGTTAACGCCACCCACTATGGTAGTTGATTACGTCAGTCGAGCCGTAAGAGCTGAGTATCATTTAGCTTGACAAAGAGAAGAGAAAGAGAAAATCTGGCATGCCAGGAAGAAAGAAAAAGTCTTGGCTAAAGCGGTCTAAGCAGGAACCCAGGCTGGTCAAAATAGCAAGCAGAATCAGAATGTTAAGGCTGGACAGCAAAACACTCTAGGCCAACAGTTGCAAGGCAAAAGAAATGGAAATTTTTCTAGGAATCGAAATCAAAATCACCAAAATCAGCAATGAAAGTTGAACAATAATATCAGATCTATTGTTCACGATTGTGTAACATGCAGAAATAGATACTCTGGCCGATGCAAATATACTCCAACTGCTTGTTTTTAATGTGGAAGAGATGGCCATTTTGCCAAAAACTGCCCTAAAAATCGACAAAATGTGTAGGGTATGTTTCAGCCACAGTAGCAATGTCCCTAAGCTCATGCACTACAAGCTAAAATTAAAGGGCCTTCGGTGACACAAACAACACATGCCTTGTGTAGATGCTCAGGTCATAGCATACACTAAAGAGGATGCAGAAACTGGGATGTCCAATGTAGTGACAGGTCAGCTTTCTGTCACTAATCACTTGGTGTCTATTTTATTTGACTCTAGAGCTACGCATTCATTTATTACATGCAAATTTACGAATAGGATAGGATATCCTAAGAATAATATGGGTATGACATTCAAAACGGCTCTACCCCCAGGCAAAGTGTTGTTGTCCAATTACTGGTTACCTCATGTACCAATAATTGTGGCAAATAGAGAATTAATGCAGAACTGATCATGATAAAGTTGGTTGATTATGATGTAATCGTAGGAATGGTTTTCCTATGCAAGAATCAAGCCATGATTGATTGTCAAAAGAGGAAGATAGTGTTTCAACCTGATCAAGAAGACAACTTTGAATATGTCGACTTGTCACATAAAATGAAGAAGATGATGATTAGCTCGATGAAAACAAGAAGGCTAATGTCTAGTGGCTATGCTGGATACTTAGCTTACATAGTAGACGTGACTGAGGAGTAGAAGCTTCAACCTAAAGATGTTCCCATTGTCAATGAATTTCTCGGCGTTTTCCCAGAAGAATTACCTAGATTATCGCTAGAGCTAGAGGTCTCCTTTGAGACTAAATTGATGCCAGGAACCGTACCTATTTCAAACACATCGTACCGAATGGCACTGGCAAAGCTGAAGGAGCTATAAGTGCAATTAGAAGAGCTTCTTGACAAGGGATTCATATGTCCAAATTATTCCCCATGGGGTGCTCCAGTTCTGTTTGTTAAGAAAAAGGATGGAACGTTCTGAATGTGTATCAATTATCGTGAGTTGAACAAGGTCACTGTCAAGAAAAGGTATCCGTTACCGAGAATTACAAACTTATTTGATCAACTCAAAGGCACAGTAGTATTCTCCAATATCGATTTACGATTAGGATATCATCAGCTGTAAATCAAGGAGAGCGATGTCTCGAAGCCTGCATTCAGGACCTGTTACGGTCATTATGAATTTCTTGTGATGCCATTTGGGTTAACAAATACTCCAGTTGCATTCATGGATTTGATGAATAGAGTCTTCAAGGAATTCCTGGATAAGTTTGTGATTGTGTTTATTGATGACATACTTATATATTTGACGACTCGTGAGGAGCATAAGGAACACTTGGGGATCGTTCTTCATACAATAAGGAAGCACCAACTCTATGCAAAATTCTCCAAATACAAATTTTGGCTGGATAAAGTGTATTTCCTTGGACAACCAAAGAAAGAATCACTGTGGATCCTACAAAAGTGGAGGCAATCAACGAATAGCCTACACCTGAGAACGTAACAAAGATATGAAGTTTCTTAGGCTTGACTGGCTACTATAAGAGATTCATTGAAGGGTTCACACAATTAGCTGCCCTTTCATAGCTCTTACGCGCAATGAGAGAAAGTATGAATTAACAGAGGAGTGTGAAAGAAGCTTCCAAGTGTTGAAAAAGCGATTAACAAGCGCGCCAATTCTCACACTTCCCACTAAAAGGGAAAAGTTCATCATATATAGCGATGCATCAAAAATGGGATTAGGAGTAGTCTTGATGCAAAATGACAAGGTGATAGCGTAAGCTTTGCGCCAGTTAAAAGATCATGAGAAAAATTATCCTACGCATGATTTGGAACTTGCTACAATAGTGTTCGTACTTAAAATTTAGCGACACTATCTATATGGAGCTCAGCATCAGATCTACACTGATCATCAAAGCTTGAAGTACATTTTCATGCAAAAGGAGCTGAACATGCAGTAAAGAAGATGGTTAGAGCTGGTGAAAGATTATGATTACAAGATCCTCTACCATCCAGGAAAAGCCAACTGCGTTGCTGATGCTTTAAGTTGAAAATCTATTGTTCCACACTGGTTACCGATAGAGAAACTCTCAAAGCTGTTGCAACAAGAGATAAATTTGATGAAGTTGGAATTAATATCTGGGAATTAGTAGTACTTCAATTGGAATCATCATTAATCGAAGATATTAAAATGGCTCCAAAGCAAGATCCAAAGTTGGCAAGTCATCACGAAGAGGCTTCCAAGGATGGAGTAATCCTGCATCAGGGAAAAATTCATGTTCCCAATGATGAAGAATTAAGAAGGCGAATTATGGCAGAAGCTCATGAGATGCCATATTCAGTGCATCCCAGAGCCAGCAAAATGTATCAGGATTTAAAATTGCAATTCTGGTGGAAAAGGATGAAGAGGGATATTACAAAGTTCGTGAGTCGATGCATGACATGTCAAAAAGTCAAGGTAGAGCATCAGCATCTAAGTGGAAAATTGGAGCTGTTGGAAATTCCCGAATGGAAATAAGAACATATTACAATGGACTTTATAGTGGGATTACCGAAAACTCTAGAAGACCATGACACCATTTGGGTTATTGTTGATAGACTGACAAAGACGATAAGATTCATTGCAGTGAAGATGACTTTTTCACTGGAAAATTATAATGACCCCCATGTTCTTGAAACCTACTTACTATGTAATGAGTAATTAAGTTCTTGAATACAAGGAAACATTTAATCACTATTCATGAAGTGAAAGGGGCGCCCAAGAGTGAAATCGGTCCACCTTATTATGTGTACGTGCATATAAGACACGTAGTATCTAGAAACTGGTCCAAACGACCATTTTTTAACACAAAACTGATGAGCTAGCCGTCAGTACGCTCAGACTAGTTATCTGAGCACAGCAACGATAATGGCCTTGATAGATGTACTGTATTGAGAAAAGCAGTCCAGATGATCTCTTCTCGCCAAGAAACTAACAAAATCGGAGTCAGAACGCTTAGACTAGTCAGTTGAACAGAGAACAGTGAATAGTAAATAATAGATACGCAGTATTAGGTTAATAGCCAAGACGGCCTTAATTTGACATAAAATTGATATATTTACAATCAACAGGCTCAATTTAGTCAATTGAGCACAAAACGTGAAATTTTGTTTGAGAGATACGCAGTATCAGGAAAGGGGTCAAGATGACCTTTCTTCATCCCGAAATTGATATATTTAGACTTAGAACGCTCAAATTAGTCAATTGAGTATAAAACACATTTTTCGAGACAGGATCACATAGATCTCGAAAACTAGTCTAAACGACCTCAAATGGACATAAAACTGATAAATTTAGAATCAACACATCCAAATTAATTAGGATAGACTGTGTTTGAAATTTCACACGAAAAAGCCTCGTTATGCGTGTGCAGTATTAACACAGTATAGACACAACCACAGTACCATAAGATAAATAGTAAATAGATGTAGAATGGGCTCATAGGTGTTACAACCTGACTAGGAATGACTAGAATAGAAATCGGATCAAAGAGATCCATTTTCTATCGAAATCTAGAACACTACCGAAAAAGGGTCGAATGCCAAAAGAAGGAAATTAGACTACGAAGAGGAGACTTTGCAGATGAATTTTGCCTTTAGAAAATCGTGCACATGCAGCACAAACAAAGCCAAATGCAGCCCTTTAGGCATGGAAAAGTTTTCCCTAAAGCAAGGGATTTGATGGCTACTTTTGAATAAAAAAAGGGAATAGTTGACATGCGACTACACATGCATTTAAGCATTTTGGCCTCAAAATTCAGCCAAGCCCCCTCAGTTTTTGATGGATAACAAGAGCCAAAATTTGTCCCCCCATAAGCTTAGTTAAGTGGCTAAATTGAGGTTACTTGGAGTTGATTAAACTTGCTTAGTTTTGCCTATAAAAAGAGGTGCTTGGCATTACTTTTTTCTTTCTTAGTTTTGCCTATAAAAAGGGGTGCTTGGCATTAGGTTTTACTTTCTTCTTTTTCACACCCAAAAGCCACTCAAGAAAACACAAGTCTTTCTCCCTTTTTCTTCAGAAAATCTGACCTCTTTTCACAGACCCAAACACTCAAAAATCTCACCAAAATCCTTGCCAAAAATTAGCCTTATTCGAGCTTGTGTTAGAGGCTTTCACTTAAGCTATTTCAAGACCATTCAAGATGAGTTGCTAGGGCACTTTTTGTGATTTTGGTTAGTTTTATTTAGCTTGATGATAAGACGAAATTTTTGTGTTCTTTTCTAGCTAAAAAACTGACCCTTCTTCTTACCTAGAGCCACATGGATTTGGTCACCCACCACTTGGTTCGGATTGTGCTTGGTTCATAGCACACAAAGATAAAATTTGAAAACTCCTCTTTGAGGATTAGTTTCATTTAAGTTTTGAGATCAAGTGATTTATCTGTATTCATTTGAACAATAGGTTGTAATAATCTTTATTTTAAGCCCTTAACATCTTGGTTATGTATTTATGTGGTTGTGTGCTTGAGCTTTAAGTTTTTGTTGATGGATGTGTGAATGGACGTTTTAGGGTTGGCTGGGAACCAATTGTCCCAGTTTTTAGGACACGGGTTTGGCCATTTTCGAGCACGTTATAGTCCGATTTTAGGAATTTGTAAAACATGAAATTTTAAGGAAATTTCATTACAAGCATTTTTGTGTCCTTTGGCCAAAAATGACTCTAAGATAGGTTTTCAAGGTAGTTTTCAACCGGAGTTCAAAACTAGGATTGAGATTCAGAGCAACAGGAACAGTCTCAGATTTTTATAATAATGACCAAATTAGATTCCGAACTGGACTCCGGACTCAACACGAAAGTTTTAGATCTCATCAAAATCTTTAAGATGACCTATGTGAGTTTTAAAAATTAGGCAATTTCTGGACACAAACAGAGCAGTTTTAAAACAAGCATAAAACTGGAATTTTTCTAAAACTGGGCATGAGTGTTTGCTACGAGTTTTGAGTGTTTCGGACCCATTAGATTTTGAATCAAGCTCTGAGGTGAACATGGAAGTTTTTCATCTCATCGAGGACTAAAAGTTTCATGTTTGCCAAGTTCACAAATTAAATCATTTCAAATAAGTTTTAAACGGTTTTTGAAAAATGGTTCAAGAACCACCTTTACACATGAACACCAAAATATGTTTCTCTCTAAACAAGAAAATAGTTCAAAACTCAAGTTTGTGCTCAAAACAAGATAATGGTTTAAACAAGAAAATATGTTACACAAACTCGATTGCTTTAAGCAAGTTTTACATAGTTTTTCAAAAAAGGGTTCAAGAATCCCCTTATCAAACGAACTACAAAATGTGTTATTTCCCTTTTAAAATGGAAAAATGGTTTTGATAAAACACCACCACCTTCCAATGGGGTGATATGGGGACGGTTCCAAAGAACATAGATTTTCCCCAAAATTTTATAAGATTTCTAAAACATTTTTCTTATAAAAAAAACAAAACGATAGAGGTAGCTCGATTGGCTACTACACCAAATACGCAAAGTAAACCGGTAGACTATATAGTCAATGATGCGCGAGGTAACCGATCAAGTGACTGGTTGGTTAACCAGTCGAGAACCGAGTTTGAACAAGATAGTGAGAGATGGTGATTAATTTGTCAAGTAGATAAATTAATCAAGCACGATTAGAAATTAGAGACAAAATTCCCAAAGTAGAGTAGTTGGGTATCGATAGGCATCGGTACTATACAACAATGAAATTTATTAGTCACTAACGAAAGTAGTGACCTAAGAGCAACATTAATTAATTTATTGGGTAAATAAATTAATTAACCATGATTAAAAAATCAAACTCTCAAGAGGAGAGCGGCTACTACCGATAAGGGTCAGTACTACATAATGATAGAATTTTATTAGTCACTAACGACCATAGTGACCTAAGAGCGAGTTTTAATGAAGATGCGTTATGATTACAAGTAGATACCTGTATTGTGACAGAGGCGAGAGTACAAATTGTCCGCTGACAGGTAAGTACAACTCCGCCTATAGCATAAGCAAAAATGAGCTTAAAGTGTTATTTTTACTCTATGTTAAGTATGCAAATCATGTATGGTTGTTGCATAGAATGATATAAGAGTTTATAAGTTCACAATTGCATAGATTAATGAATAGTTTAAGTTAGATGCCATTACATCCCTATCGCGTAAGATTAGGGATAACCTAGTAGAGCTCATGGCATATCAGGCATAATTCCACAATTGGGTAACTATTAAGTGTGTCGTTCTGGCCTTTTCCACTTGAAGAGGTTTTTCAGTTTAAGTTTGAGGAGCCTCAGCCGATGGCTTTTAATACAAAACGAGCCCAAGCCGTGGCTCAAAAGAAAGTTTGTGGTCTCGGTAAATCCGTAGATCCATGCACATTCGGTACTGACACACGGGTCCTCAGCAAAGTAAAGAAAGATAAAGAATAATGAAGCATAATTTGAGCATAATCGGTTCATGCATTATTCATGTTATGCCCTAGATACAGTTAGTGCATGCTTTTCAGTTTCAGTATAGTATGTTCTCAATTCATGACACGATGTGTTGTATGATATGCATTCTATGATATGATATATGTGGCGGCCCGCCCTTCGTAGAGATCATACAATACTATTACAGTTAAGCTTTATCGCTAACTGCGATAGATTGTACTCTCATGGGTCGCCGGCTAATCTATCTCTCTTGTAAAACATGATATTATAGGGGGAAATTTTTTTTTTTTTTTAACATCATATGAAACATCATCCACTATTTACTTTGTTTGTAAGTACAAAGTAATTTACATAATACAGTACTTTCGCAATATATATATTTACAAAAGAACTGTTCTCTTTCCTTTCTTTGTTATCGCTCAGTGGAAAGACTCTGGCAGGACCATATCCCTTGGCCTCCTATCCCATTTTACACTCGCTATCCCGTCTGCCATCCAGTCATACAAAGCTACTGAGCTAGTCGCTTACCTGCAACATAAGTAAAAATGGTGAGCTACAGGCTCAGTAAGTTCAAACATGCAAGAAATGGAATTTCTATGAATAGTACTATTTATCATGAATAGTAATGTTGACTACTATTCATCATGAATAGTACTTTGACTACCACACAGTATATCAACAGTACATCAACCATGATGTTAGTACCCTCACGAACTGTCTTATGCTCAGTTATGGCATAGTTTCAGTTTTAGGTAATTATCTTTAATTATGTTCTGGTTTTGAGCTCAGGTTGGCAGTACCATTTTAGTATGTATGATTAGGAGTGGTACATTAGTGCTGACCTCCACAGCCTTAGTCTCACCATCATAGCCCCGAAGGCGAAATTATACATGACTGGGAGCGGTACATCAGTGCTAACTTCCACAGCCTTAATCTCATCATCATAGACCCGAAGGCAAAGTTTACCTCTCTGTACGGAAGGCTGGTACGCTAAAAGTGGTTTCATTACCGACTTTTTAAAGTTCTAACCCGGTGACTTCATATTGCCCGTGGTTAGGAATGGTTCACATTTTAATTTTAGGTGAGTAAGTTTCATTAACCTCGCTCTAGTGCCCGTAGCACAATTTATTATTTGTCCCATTTCAATAGCGCCCGTAGCACATTTCGTCTCTCTCTCTATTCTATAATAGTGCCCGTAGCACATATATACCTAACTTATAGTTAGTACATCAAAGTTAGTAATAATAATGCTATATGTTGCAGACAGATAAATGTCTGAACTTACCTTATCTGTTTCTTCCCTTTTTCTTTCTTCGATCTTTAATCGCTCTCCTTGTAGGTCGATTTTGGGATCCTACAGACAAAACCTTGTCTGTTAATTTTATTTCCAGTTATAGCTTTTATTTTTTTTTATTAAAAGCTTAAATAAAACCTATTTATAACTTTTTAGGCTTTATTTGTCATTTTCCCCATTTTTCTCAACTTTTACAAAATTACTATTTTGCCCCTATATTTTGGCAAAATTACAATTATGACAGATAAATGTCTGAACTTACCTTATCTGTTTCTTCCCTTTTTCTTTCTTCGATCTTTAATCGCTCTCCTTGTAGGTCGATTTTGGGATCCTACAGACAAAACCTTGTCTGTTAATTTTATTTCCAGTTATAGCTTTTATTTTTTTTTATTAAAAGCTTAAATAAAACCTATTTATAACTTTTTAGGCTTTATTTGTCATTTTCCCCATTTTTCTCAACTTTTACAAAATTACTATTTTGCCCCTATATTTTGGCAAAATTACAATTATGACCCTGACGGAATTTTCTCGATCCAGACTGTACTTTTGGCTCTCAGGAACTTTTCCGACTCTTTTCTATTCATTACCAAATTCGTTTCTATTTTATTTCCATTTTTCACCTTCCCGACCCTCGGGAAGCACTATTCCGACCTTTACGTCGGTTTAGTGATTTTCAATCGTTTCGGAGCCTTAAATGGATGTTTTACTAGTATTTAAAACGTTCATCTAGATGTTCCGGATCTAGGTCTCTGAGGCTCGGATTTTTCGTACCCGACTTGGACCTTTACTTTGTTTTCCAAAAACACCCCCCCTCGGGGTCGGTTTTTCAGTTTCACTCGCGTTTTACACTTTTAACGGGAGAGATTACTATTCACGAACCACCCCTTAGGTTTCCCTTATTCAATTTTCCTTTAGGGGCTCGGGTTTCCGACCCGACCCTAAACTTTTATTTTTAATTCCCTTTTTACCATAAATGCCGTTTTCGAAATTTCGGCAGCATTTTGGCGTAAATTTAAGGCTACTGGTGTTAGGTATGCCTCGAACCATGTGTACCTACCATGTACTATACCAAAGTCCTATTTTATGTAAAAGTTTCCCAAACTTTTACATAAAACCTCACACATTTAACAATTCACATTCTGAACCACAATTAACAAAATTTCTTTCAATTTTGCCCTTAGGTCTTAGCCACGGTTTTCTATCCAAAACCTAGCCAAAACTTTTCAAATTTTCAACCAAATTTTAGGCTATTCCAATGTCATTACCTAGCACATTTTCAAGCTAATTTCCATGCATTTTACAACACAATTCTTAGGGTTTTTAGTCATTCATACCCCACGGCCATTTTAGGTAAACATGCACCAAATTTCTTGTTTCATGCTTTCAACCACATAACCATCATTTTCATAATTAAATGCATGATTTGAACTAATCTAATCATCAAGTTAATCATGCAAAAATGTTCACCAAACCCTAATTACAACCCACGACCATTTTAGGGTTTTTGATTCCAAATTTTTTTCCAACCTTTATAACCATACAAATCATGCTTTACATTTAACCAAAACACGATTTAAAGCATTACAACATTTAACCAACAACAATTCATCATCAAACACCCTAGGCAACCCACGGTTTTACCATTGGAAAACCAACCAAAACTTTGTTTTTCTTTAAACAAAATGCATGGTTTTTCTTCTAATCACACCCTTAACAAAACCCAAGCACCAAATCAACCAAAACCATCCTAAAATTTTTCATCCTTTACACTATTCAACCCACGGATTTTATGGAGAAAACAAGCCAAAAATCACATTTTTTTCATGCAAATCCAATACATGAATAACCTAATTCAACATATCACACAACCAACACATAATTTCATCAATTCCACAACAATTTTTCATAATTTTCTTCCCATTACTCCCACTGATTTCATGGCCAAATATTGGGAAATTTTACAAGTTTTGTAGCTCACCTTGATTAGTTGGATGCTAGCTTGCCAAACTTGAATTCTTGCTTCAAAATTTTGAAGAAATCCTTTGGTTCTCCAAGATGGCTCACGTTTTCTCTCTATAGAACACTTAGAAAAATTTTTTTCTTCTTTGTTTTGGTTTTGAAATGCTTCGGCCCTTTTGTTCCAATTTTTTGCCGACTTAAGTGGCAAAGGAAATCAATTAATTTGGCTTCCAACCAATGAGAATTCAACACCTTTCAAGCCATTTCTTTCCAAATTTTTCACAAAATTAATTTGCCTAATTTTGGCCAAATCTTAGCCTTTAGATCAAAAAGTAAATCAATCTTGGCCATTAATGCCACCAACCACCAAAATTTTCACATTTAATAAATTGGCTTTATGATTTCATAAATGCAAAGTAAAACTTTGACTTTGACTTTACTATTCACATTAATTCAACTACTTTTTGATCGGTATCAGTTGGAGTCGAAATTTTCCTGAAATCATCCCGGTGGGTTCCTGAGATCTCTAGTGCAGTCGGATCAATTTATACTGCTTCCATTTGATTAAAATCAATCCTGGAAGTTTTTCATCTTTTAGTGCACCATAATGTACCGGTTAGGGTTTTCAATGCCGTTTTTGATACTGTTCCACCCGTTTCAATTCAGTGAATTTTATCAACACTGAATTCTTACTTGTCAGTATTGTTAGAACATTTCAATACATTCTGAATAATATAAATACATTCATTTCACTATTTAAATAGTACAAATTCTTATATACATACATTTGTACATTTTCTTCTGAGAATGCCTGAATTTCCCAGTTGTAACAATATATGTTTTGTTTCCATGTTATGTGTGATGTTGTGACATGGTTGACAGTTTTAAATATGCCATGAGTATGGCATATATTTTTAAAGCATGTTTTACAGATGAATATGTTGTACTTGTTGAGCGTAAAGCTCACTATGTGTGTTCATGCTGTAGGTAAGAGACCTGCAAGCTAGACACTGATGGACCATGACGGTGGCAGAGGCGGGTGTGAGGGTTGAGGTTATGGATACCACCACCAGTGTTAACTTCCGCATGATATTGAAAAATCAATATCATGTTTTGAGTAGTTTAATGGTTTTAAGTATGTACATATGTTGACCCCAATTGTATTCAGGCTTTCATATGTTTGTAAGTATATGTAAGTATGTAAAAAGTAAAATGTACTATTTAAAAAAATCCCCATTTTTACAGTATTAAGATAAGTAGTTTTAGCCATAGGTTTGAGTATCAGTTTTCAAGCCAGATAAGTTAAGCAACTGTTCTTTAAGTAAGCAAGAATAGTTCTCAAGTAAGTTTAGTTTTAAAGTAAAGCTTGTAAGAGAAGTTTTAAGTAATGGTTCGAGGCCACTCACGGCTCCGGGCTATCACTGTTGGTATCAGAGCGATATCCTACCACCCAACCTCACATCGCCGCATGCCAGCCTTATTTGTCCAAGTAAGTTAGTTTTTGTTTTACAGTATTAGTACATAAGTTAACGTTCAAGCTATAATGTGACATGGTTACACTAGTAGAATACCACCAGAGGATGAGGGTTTTAAAGGACAACATGGCAAGAACACGTACACGAACAACCCAGGCATCCCGAAAGGATGAATTGATGGCACAGCTCGCTGCTATGCGAGAGATGATGGAGAACCAGCAACGAGAACTAAATTAGCTTAGGGAATGGCTAGACTAGTAACCCCAAGCACCATAGATAGTTGGGGTGCCAGCACAGGAGGCTCTAGCAGCCCTAGAAACTCCGAGGGAGCAAGCAGCTCCCCCAGATCAGGTGGCATTAGCACTGCCACAACAGCTGCTCCCATAGTAGCCAATGTTCTTCCACCAACCCTTAGGGAAGGTGACTTGTATGAGTGATTTCGGTGCATGAAAGCACCAGAGTTTGAAGGGACTACCAATCCCATAGAGGCCGATGATTGGCTGACAAATATCTAAGTAGTCTTGGACTTTGTGGGATTAACTGATAGAGAAAAGGTGATGTGTGTGTCCTTTTCCTTACGCAAGGGGGCACGACAATGGCAGAAGACAGTAACTGTTAGGAGGAATGTCAGTGAAATTAGCTGGACAGAATTCATAGACGAGTTCAAAGAGATGTACTTGAACGACAAGGCACTAGCGGCACAGCAAGATGAATTCAACAACCTGTGCCAAGGCAGTATGACTATCATGGAAGTAGTTAGGAAGTTTTGAGCAGCTGGCTCGACATTGTCCAGACTTGGTGCCTATAGAAAATTAGAGGGTCAGAAGAATGCTGAAGATGTTCAGAACGGACATCGCAGTCCCGGTCTGCAGCGGACGTCGGAGAAAATCGGTAAAAACGCATCAGAGTGGCGCAACGAATTATAAAATTTTTTTTAAGATCATTAAATATCTGATGATGGGATATACAGTAAACAAAGAATAATAAAACTCATACCTCTAGAAGATGCCAACTGTAGGAGGAGAATGACCGAAGGGCTTCAACCAACTAGCCTTCTCTACTTCTCTCCAATTCTCAGATGGCAGAGTATGTGGGCACTTAGTTCCTCAACTGGTATGCTAGCACTCTTAGTCTTCTTCCGACCATCTAGATCTCTAAAGAACTTATTGTCACAATGAGTTATGCAACAATAAGTTAGCTCACCTGAGAGTCTGTGGTCTAAGAGAACTAGAGTGGCAGGACCCCTATTTATAAACTGGCATGAGGTGATCCCTTGAATTCGAATTAGACTAGGAGAAGATTTTCTCCCTTATCCACTACATAAAATCCAAAATTTCATAGGACAAAAACAAGGGAAGATTTGGCCAACCTTAGGGGATTTTGCTTCAAATTCAAACAGGATTTTAACTAGAATTTTATCTCATCATTATCCACTATAACCGAATTTTCCCTAGCCCAAAACCAATGCTAGATTCGGCCACCCTAGTATGAGGAGAATCAAAATTCAAATAGGATTTTCTATCTTGAATTTTCTCTCACCCTTTTCCACATAAAAACTGAAAATCACCATTGGATTTATCCACAAATTTTCTGCCACCTTGTGAGGGAGAGAATCAAAATTCAATTAGGATTGAAACTTGAATTTTTCCTACATCCTTATCCAAACCAAAATTGAATTTTCCTTGAGCTTTATCCATAGAATTTTGGCCACCATTGTGAGGGAGAGGAATCAAAATCTAAGTAGGATTTTCTAACTTGAATTCCTCTTCATCCATATCCACAAAAATCGAAATACCCTAGGGTTGTTCTGCCATAACAAATTCGGCCACTTTGATTAGGTTTAGGATTCAAAATTCAAGTAAGATTCAAACAAAATTTTCCTCTCTATTATCCATATCAAAACCAAATTCTATCATGTGGGATTATCCATAAAAAATTTGAATCCTACATGGATTGTGATTCAAATTTTGAATTCAAATTTCAGATTTCAAAGTTCAAATTTTAAAATTCAAACTTCAAATTCAAATTTCAAATTTAAATTTCAAATTCAAATTTCAAATTCAAAATTTAAATTTCAAATTTCAAATTTCAAATTCTATAAAAGTTGTATTTCAAACTTTGTCCTCATGGATAATTTTCTACATCTCCAATTCAATCTCAAATAAAATCATTACAACTTTATTTGGAGTTCGAATAATTGTGTACTCTATTATCCAAAACAAAATCTAAATTCAACTGGAGAGAATCTTTGTAGGATTAAAATTAGTAAAAACACATCAGAGTGGCGCAGCAGAACAACAAAAATTTTTTAAGATTGTTAAATATCTCGTGATGCCATACACAATAAACCAACAATAATAAAAATCATACCTTAAGAGGACACCAATACTGTAGGAGGAGAATAACTGAAGGGCTTCAACCAACTAGCCTTCTCTACTATTCTCCAATTCCTGGATGGCAGAGTATGTGGGCACTCAGTTCCTCGACCTGTATGCTAGCATTGCTAGTCTTCTTCCGACCACCCAAATCTCTAAAGAACTTATTGTCACGGTGAGTTGTGCAACAATAAGCCTGCTCACTTGAGAGTCTGTGGTCTGAGAGAACTGGAGTGGCAGGATCTCTATTTATAGACTTGCATAAGGTGATCCTCTGAATTTGAATTGGATTAGGAAAAGATTTTCTCCCTTATCCACACATAAAAATCTGAAAAATCTAGGGCCAATAACTACCAAAAGATTTTGGCCACTTTTGGGATTTTTGCTTTCCAAATTCAAATAGGATTTTTACTTGAATTTTATCTCCTCACTCATTGAAAAAAATTGAATTTTCTAAGGCCATAAACCTGTCCAGATTTGTCCATTAAAGTGTGAGGAGAATCAAAATCCAAATAGGATTTTCTAGCTTGAATTTTATCTCATCCTTATCCATAAATAACCGAAAATCTCCCTCGAGATTCACTCAAAAATTTCAGCCACTTCCTGGGAGGAGAGAATCCAAATTCAACTGGGATTGAAACTTGAATTTTTCCCTACATCCTTATCCACAAAAACCGAAAATATCTTGGAGGATTTTCCTCAGCAAAAATTCGGCCACTTTTGCTAAAATTAGAATTCAAAATTCAAGTAGGATTCAAACAAGATTTTCTTCTTCATAATCTAACTCAAATTCGAATTTTAGCCTTGTGGAATTATCCACAAAGAATTCGAATTCCTCTTAGACTGTGATTTAAAATTTGAATTTCAAATTTCAAAATTCAAAATTCAAATTCAAATTTCAAATTTCAAAGTTTAAATTTAAATTTCAAATTCAAATTTCAAAAGTTGAATTTCAAATTTAAATTTCAAATTCAAATTTTGAATTCAAAATTTATATTTCAAATATCAAAATCCACAAACAGTTGTATTTCAAATTTTTATTTTCATGGATAATTTTCTACAACTCCAATCCAGTCTCAAATAAAATCACGGCAACTTTATTTGGAGTTCGAATAATTGTGTACTCTATTATCCAAAACAAAATATGAATTCAACCGGAGAGAATCTTGTCCACCATCCTAATCCTATGTCAACACCATCCATGCATAATCAACTATCCAATAAGCATACACAAATCAATTTGCCAATCGTTAAGAAATTACGTGGAGTTAGTAGAGGGACTAATTGGACATATATAATCGACTTCTTGTGAATCCATATGATCATCATTCTTTACCAAACAACTCAATCATATGATTACTAATTTCAGAGTCACACCACTATAAACCTGAAATTGAACTCCCAATTATATACGTATTACGAAAGCCGGTGACAAGCTAATGTCCTACGACCTTGTCATATATGCAGAAACCTCATATGATATCCACAATCAGCCTTAGGTCAAAGTCTATTTAATCCTACTGATCAGGCTATCTTAAAGTTCCATTATACTACCGAATAAGAAAATGATTATTCACCATATGTGAATAAGAAGTCATCTGCCCAGCAGACGACCCAAGGCCTTGTTCATTTTCACTTCTAGTATAATGCCCTTAAGAGGATACCCCTAACTCCTTGGAGCTATGATTCTGATATCTGTAAACAAACCCTTCATCGTATACAAGTCATGCACCCAACGAACCGGCCTATAAGCTTACTACCTCTGAGACGCTTTAGCCATTGGTACATCAAAGTACACAAGTCATATATATGAAGTAGTTCATTTACTCAGGATTAAGGTTATTGCCCAATGAAAGTCAAAAGCAGATTGATCCACTCATAGCCGACTATGTAGATCAATCACGCTTTAGTCCCAGTCTAATATGTCACCACCAAGCAACATGTCTATGTCTCTACTTGGGAGTTTATGCTCCAGACAGTCAAGACAAACCGTCCCCACCATGGCTTTAGACACATAATAGTCTTAATATGAGTTAGATGCTCGGTCTAACCCCATAGACTACAGACCTTAGTTTAGACTGGTTACTTAAGAACATTGTTTTCTCGCATACGAAAGTCCATTGCATGCAACGTTCTAACTATTAGGAAATGCCCTAAGCATAAGAGAAATTTTGATGTATTTATTTTGAACTGGATAATAAAATTATATATAGAGGTTATTCATTAGATTGCTATCTGTCTTCGTCTTATTTACATGTTAAAGTAAATGTAAGCAAATATGGCTCCCTGACTGCTTGTTAAACTGTTAGAATGTTGCATGCAATGGACTTTTGTATGTGAGAAGACAATGTTCTAAAGTTAGCGATCTAAACTATGGTCTGTAGTCTATGGGGTTAGACCGAGCATCTAACTCATGTTAAGACTATTATGTTGTCTAAAGCCTTGGAGGGGACGGTTTGTCTTGACTGTCTGGAGTTGGACTCCCAAGTAGAGACATAGATATGTTGCTTGGTGGTAACATATTAGACCGGGACTAAAGCATGATTAATCTACGAAGTCCGCTTTGAGTGGATTGATCTGCTTTTGACGTTCATTATGCAGTAACCTTAATCTTGAGTAAAAGGACAGCTTCATGTATATGACTTGTGTACTTTGATAGGTAGTAAGCTTATAGACCCGTTTGTTAGGTGCATGACTTGTATACGATGAAGGGTTCATTTATAGATATCAGAATCGTAGCTCTAACGAGGAGTTAAGGGTATCCTCTTAAAGGCATTATACTGAATGTGAAAATGGACAAGGCCTTGGGTCGTCTACTGGGCAGATGACTTCTTATTCACATATGGTGAATAATCATTTTCTTTATTCGGTAGTATAATAGAACTTTAAGATAGCCTGATCAGTAGGATTAAACGGACTTTGGCCTAAGGCTGATCATGGATATCATATGAGGGTTCTGCATACATGGCAAGGTCATTGGACAATAGCTTGTCACAGGCTTACGTAATACGGTACATAATTGGGAGTTCAGTTTCAGGCTTATAGTGGTGTGACTCTGAAATTAGTGATCATATGATTGAGTTGTTCGGTAAAAGAATGATGATCATATGGATTTGCGGGAGCCCGATTATATATGTCCAATCAGTCCCTCTACTAGCTCCACAAAATTCCTTAATGTTTGGCAAATTGATTTGAGTATGCTATTGACTAGTTTATTATGCATGGATGGTGATGACACAGGATCAGGATGGCAGATAAGATTCTCTTCGATTGGTTTCAGATTTTGTTTTGGATAATAGAGTACACAATTATTCGAACTCCAAATAAAGTTGCCATGATTTTATTTGAGATTGGATTGGAGTTATAGAAAATTATCCATGAGAACAAGAATTTGAAACACAACTGTTTTGTGGATTTTGAAATTTGAAATTTGAAATTTGAAATTTGAAATTTGAATTTGAAATTTGAAATTGAAATTCGAATTGTAAATTTGAATTTGAAATTCGAATTTGAAATTTGAATTTGAAATTTAAATTTGAAATTTGAAATTTGAAATTTGAATTTGAAATTCGAATTTGAAATTTGAAATTCAAATTTTGAATCACAGTCCAAGTGGGATTCAAATTTGTTGCGGAAAATCCACAAGGAATGAAATTCGAATTTGAGTTGGATATGGAGAGGATAATCTTGTTAGAATCCTACTTGAATTTTGAATCCAAATCCTAACTAATGATGGACGAAATTTTGAAGATTATCCTCAATGGATTTTCGGTTTTTGTGGATAAGGTTCAAGAAAAAAAATTCAAGTTTCAATACCAGTTGAATTTGGATTCTCTCTTCCCCAAAAAGTGGTCGAAATTTGGAGTATATCTCCTAGGGAAAATTCGGTTATTTTGGATAAGGATGAGATAAGATTCAAGCTTGAAAATCCTAGTGGAATTTTGATTCTCCCTTAACTTAAAAGTGGCTGAAATTTTGGGGAGATTTTCTCCTTGGAATTTTCAGATTTTTTGGTTGAAAAAGGGAGATAAAATTCTAGTTAAAATCTTGTTTAGATTTGGATTGGATTTATCCTAAATGGCCGAATTTTATTGTTGGGATTTTCCCTTGGAAAATTCAGATTTTATGGTTGTGGATAAGGGAGAATATCTTTTCCTAATCCAATTCAAATTCAGAAAATCACCTCATGCAGGTCTATAAATAGAGGTCCTGCCACTCTTGTTCTCTCAGACCACAGACTCTCAGGTAAGCAGGCTTATTGTTGCACAGCCCACCGTGACAATAAAGTTCTTTAGAGATCTGGGTGGTCGGAAGAAGACTAGCAGTGCTAGCATACCGATCGAGGTTCAGAGTGCCCACACACTCAGCCATTCGGGAATTGGAGAATAGTAGAGAAGGCTAGTTGTTATCATGGATTATGTATAGAGTATGTGGTTATGTTAATTTTTTGAATTATTATAAGCATGCTTGTTTATGTCGGTTATGGTTCCTTAGAATTTAGAAAAATTGTATGTAGGAATTTTTATATAACCATGGGAGCAGTTTATTAACACTGTAATTTTCCCATGGATTTTAATTTTTGTCTCTTAGAATTTTTATGGTTAGAATTTTGTACACCGGAAACGGTATAGGAATTTTTATGTAATTATTCTTGGAGGAGATTGAAGATTGAAGACCGTAATTTATTTTTTTTCCCAAAAGTTAAATTTGATTTAAAGGTTGAAATTTTGATTGTGTGGAAAATTTCAATTTAATTGGGATTCAAATTAATTTTTGGAGATCCTAATAGGTAAATTGGAATATGACACGAAAATCGAGACACGACCCTTCGGGATAGGTCGTCGGGCCTTGGTGGGGCTGCAGCCTCTGCCCTCAGGCAGGATGGGCTGCGACAGCCCGTGTGCAGGCCATAACCACCGACGGCAACAGGCTTGGCCTGCAGCCTAGGGTGGCCGTGGCCTGCCCAAGGCTGGCCGCAACCTGGGCGTGCAACCTGCCGGCTACTGCGCCCAGCTTGGGCGTGCGGCCTGGCACTACAGGCTTGGCCTGCAGCCCGGCATGGCTGCACATGGGCGGCCGTGGGCTGCCACCTCCAGGGGCGGTGGTGCGACGGTTCAAAAATTGAAAAATTTTGATTTTTAAATTTGAGATTTAATTTTAAATCATGTTTAAAAATATGTAATTGAAAATTTGATATTTTTTAAATTACATATTATTACACATGATGTTTAAAATTATTTAAAATTTGAAATTTAAATTTGAAATTCGAATTTGGAATTTGAATTTGAAATTTAAATTTTTGGATATTTAAATTTTAAATGATTCTTGGGATGAGAAATGAATGGAGAGGCTACATAAAGATAGATACAAGAAGACGGAACAAAATTCAAGACCCAAAGAATGCTTTGGATGGAATTTTGTAATCTTTATTTTCTTTGTTCTAAGATGGAACTATAGCTTGGTTATTCTGTCAATTATTTTTTCTATGCTATGTCATGGATGTATTGATGGATGTTTAATATGCATTTTTGATAACATGTCATATAGGATAGGTAAGTGCCGCTCATACTATATTGATCATACATAATTTGTCAAAACTTGCATGTTTTTCAAAATATTGAGTGGGAGAGGGTTTCAAACAAAACCCACGGCCTCCATTGTTGATCCATATGTGAAAGCATGGTAATGCCTCGCGTCAGTTCTGCCTTGACCACACCCCTCGGTAGGTGTTTACCGCCATCGGTATACTAGATTGGATATCCTATGTGGAAAACGTGTTCGGGTACGATCCTATTCATGACCACTGTGGTGACCCGCCCTGCTGTAGAGGCTCTACAGTGCTATTACGGCCAATTCTGTAATTAACCGCAATAGTTTGCAGGCCTCTAGGGTTGACGGCAATCATGCTAAACTGAAAACTTGCTTGCTAATTTTGTGGAATAATTTTTTTTTCTTTAAATTCATAAACTGTTCGAGAATGTGATAAGGAAATCATGTTAACAAAATAACATGCACATGAATCATGATTCCCCTATAGCATAATCTTAACTTGAAACTTGTTCTTTTTGATATTATATTTCAAAACTATACAGCGAAAGAATTAAAGGTGACCACCATCCCTCACCCAATCCTCCTCGGCATGCATGTACCTACCCTGTTCGTCGTCCACCATATACTACTGGTGAACAGGTCTCTTACCTGCAACATGTGAACAAACTGATGGGCTATGGGCTCAGTAAGTTCAAACATAAAAACATAAACATGACACGCTGTACTGCTGTGCTCATGCATGAAACTGGACTCTGTAAACATGCTTGTGGTTGAAGGATTAGTCTTAGGATATTATCCGTTATTAAGTTCTGGTTTTGGGCCCCTGATTGGTCGTATCGACATGTTAGCGCAACTGAGAGCGGTACTTTGGTGCTGACCTCTTCAGTCTTAACTAATGCTAAACATGAAAACCTCCCCGTGGGTCGAGAGGCTGATACGCCAATAACTGGTTTAATTACTATCTTGCTGGTGTTCCAACTGGGTAGCATACTGATTGCCTCTGCAGTCGGAACCTATTACATGAATTTTTGGGGTGTGAATTATATTAATACACTAGGGTGCCTTGTGCACCTACTTGGTTTCGTGTTCTGGTACCTGTCTGATATGTGTACTGAAACATGCAACTCTATATGTATGACATGAACTGACATGAACTGACATAGACATCGTGATGCAGATAATCAATGTCTAACATACACGTCATACAAACTACATAACATCATAATATAACAAGCTTGTCCACGTTGCAGTCAGGACGATGCTTAAACTTACGGAAAATCCGCTAGCGTAAGCCTCTGTTGCTCTGGGACTGCTGATTCGGGGTCTCTGGCTTGAACTCCTATAAAGGAATAATCACTGATTATTTCCAATATTCATCTTACACTGGAAATATGGCAAAACATGAAAATTTTCATTTCCAGACTCTTTTTTTTTTTTTTTTTACCTCTTTGGCTTCGAACACGCCTTCCTACACAGGCGTGTCTCTAGCCGTGTACCTCTCTGGACTTACATGCCTGGCCGTGTAATTTGTGGAACATGGCATTGTATACTTACACGGGTGGATACACGGCCGTGTTTCTGGTCGTGTTCTCTTGTTGTCTAACATGGTCTGCTACACGCCTTCCCTTGACCGTGTGCCCCTTGACACGGCCCGATACACGGCTGTGTTCTTGGCCGTGTACCTCTCGGGTCTGATTTCTCTTGCAACACGGTCGTGCATCTGGGCATGTTCGGGGCCGTGTACTGTACATGCCCTTGTACACGCCCGTGTTCATACCAGAATCAAGATTCTGGGTCTGAACTGCTCTGCTCTGATTTTCTAAGGCTTTTATGGCATTTGTTCTACTTCTTACACTCGAAATCGAACTGCATAAGATCATTTCAAGATATCTACTACATTTCTACTATCACCAATCCATGATTTCATAAGTAAAATTTCCACATTTTGCTCATTTACACCTCTTGATTCAACTTTTGAAAAATCTGCATTTTTGTGAAGAAAACTCACTAAACTTAGTTTTCTAAACCATCCACTCATGGATTCGTGTTTGAAAACATCTACACTCGAACCATGTTTTGATTTTAACCGAAAACCCCAACATGATTCACTCACATTCTCTTTTTTTTTTTTTTCACTTAAAACGCTAGTTTTGTCACCTGAAAAAGCAAGAGAAAAAAGAGGGTTTACCTTGCTTGAATCTTGTAAGTTTCTTGCTGCTGATTCATGACCGAACTTGATCGATCTCTTGCTTGAACTAGAAAATCCGAACTTTCCTTGGATTTCCTTTTTCTTCCCTCTCTTTCTCTCGATTTCTCCCTTTCTCTTCCTCTTTCTTTCTTTCTTTTTCTCTTTCTTTCTTTTCTCTTTCTTTCTTTCTTTTTGCCGGCTGCTTTGTAGTTAAGAGGATTAATTTGCCCCCTTTAGCTCACGTGCCTCCCACTCTCTCCCTTACTTTCATTTTTTTTTTAAAGTGCAAGGGCTTGTTTGGCTACTTCTAGCCATTGATCAATGTGGCTCACTTGTGTGCCATTGATCTCTTAATATGTATTTTCCACATACTTTTCTATTAATTTTAAAACATCATAAATTTGAATTAATACTTAGCTTTTAAACTATATTCATTAACTCATTATAAAATTTTGATTAAAACTCAGTTAATCAAAATTTTCCTCTACTCTGTATTCTGTAACATGTCTCACTGTAAATGTACATTTATTTATATATTTTGTACAAATATTTCCGAGAGCGTAGATTTCTCGGTTATCACAACCACCCCTCGGTGGCTTGGTAGGACGTGGATCGAGCTACGTAAACAATGGTTATACACTCAAGACTCGTTTAGTTATTAACCTTCTCTAGAAGCTCTGTTAACTAAACTGGTGGCCACATAAGCAGTTATTAATATATATCTTAACCTTGGAGGATTTAAGGCAACATATATTAATTGGACAGGGTCCATGTTCCGGCTATTTGTTTTCATGACCACCCCTCGATGGCTTGGGGCAATAGGTGCTGAGAATTACCGTTGCAATGCTACATGTTTTTCAAGTTTCATGTAGGAACATACTTATATATTTTATTTGCTAAATTATTTGTATATTTGCTTAGGCTTTGTAATGATGTCTAGTATAATTTTATTTCAGTTCAAAATGTCACCGACACCCCTCATTTCAATACTTATTGAGAATAAACTAAATGGCGATAATTATAAGGATTGGAAAAGAAATCTGTTAATAGTTCTCAGCTGCAAGAGACACAAGTTCGTACTGGACAAACCATGCCCACCAGGGCCAAAACCTGACACACCGCTTGAGGAGGTCCCGGTTGCCTATACTCGTTGGAGAGAATCCAATGAATAGCTCGATGCTACATGCTTGCTAGCATGATGAGTGCTTTACAAAAGCAGCATAATACTTATCCGGTTGCTAGAGAGATCATGGACAATCTGGAGGACATGTTCGGAGGCCAAGAAAAGTTGGCTCGACAGTCCGCTATAACCAGCATTATGAACTCTAAGCAAAAGGCGGGTACTCCAATGAAGGATCATATGATCACTCTAATGGGATTCTTCACTGAGGCTGCCGAGAACGGTGCTGAGTTGGACTACAACACCCAGATCGAGATGGTGTTCAAAACTCTGTCTAAAGATTTTGTAGGGTTTAAGGCCGCATACAATCTGGCGACAAGGGAGTTAGGACTAACCGAGCTCATAAAGCAACTCCAGGCTTATGAGCGGATGATCAAGGATGGGGATGCTGTCCAACCCAAAGGTGAGGCCAATTTGGCGGAATCTTCCAAACCCTCACGGAAGAGGAAGAGGCCATACCAAAAGCAAGTGGCTTCCAATTCTTCTAATCCTCCTGTCTCGGATAGGAAGAAGAAGAAAAAGAACAAGAAGCCTAGGGACCCTAAAAAGTCTGAATGCTTTCATTGTGGGAAGGTAGGTCACTTGAAGAAGTCTTGTCGAGAAATCTTAGCCGCCAAGGGCAAGTAAGGTAAGGAACTTCATTACTTAGAAGCGTGTTTGGTGGAAGAATCGAAAGACACTTGGGTCATTGATTCGTACGCCACTAATCATGTTTGTGTTTCAGTGCAGGGGTTCGTGGAAACGAGAAGTCTACATTATAGGAGCCTTTCGTTGCGAACTAGAGACGGCAGCTTGGTGGTGGCTGAGGTAGTGGGAGATATTTACCTTTATTTTGATCAATTTAGGTTTATTTTATTGAAAGACTGTTTTTATGTTCCTAATTTTAGGAGGAACTTTATATCGGTAGCTTGTTTAATAAAGGATTCTTATTCAGTTTCTTTTAGCAAAAGAGTTGATATTCGTAGAAATAAGTCTTTTATCTGTTCTGGATGGATGGATGGAAACCTATATTTGATCAAACCAAAGATGTACTCACTGCTTGACACTGAATTAATAGATAACTCTAAAAGGTTGAAAGTTTCTCACTCTAACAAGGTGTATCTATGGCATTTAGACTTGGTCATATTAATCAGGATAGGATTCAAAGATTGGTGAAAGATGGTCCTCTGGAATCTCTGGAGGAGGTACGTCTTCCCCAATGTGAGTCTTGTCTAGAGGGTAAGATGACCAAGACGTCTTTTGGAGCTAAGGATACAAGAGCCCAGGAGCTCTTAGAAATTGTGCACACTGACATATGTGGCCCCATGAACATCACAGTACGAGGAGGGTTCGAGTATTATGTCTCTTTTATAGATGATTACTCGAGGTATGGATATGTGTATCTGATGCACCGCAAGAGCAAAACCTTTGACAAGTTCAAAGAGTATCGTGCGGAAGTGGAAAAGCAATTGGATAAATCCATAAAGACACTTCGATCTGATCAAGGTGGCGAATACCTCTCCGACGAATTTCTAGGACATCTTGTAGAGAATGGGATATTATCCCAATTGACTACACCTGGTACTCCACAACAGAATGGTGTAGCCGAAAGGAGAAACAGGACCTTATTGGATATGATATGGTCTATGATGAGTTATTCAACGCTGCCATTATCATTTTGGGGATATGCTTTACAAACAGCATGCTATATTCTGAATCAGGTTCCAAGCAAATCAATTCCTCTGTATGAATTGTGGCGTGACAGGAAGCCCTCCCTTGGACATATGAGAATATGGGGTTGCCCGGCACATGTACTGGATAGGGATGCAAAGAAGTTGGAATCAAGATCAGAATTGTGCATGTTGGTAGGGTATCTAAAAGGAACTAAAGGAGGTCTGTTCTATAACCCGAATGAACAAAAAGTCATTGTTTCAACCCATGCGACATTCTTGGAGGAAAGTCACATGAATGACTTTAAGCCTCGAAGCAAAGTAGTGCTGGAGGAGTTATCGGGTGAAAGAACTGCTCCACAGATTTCGGTCTTGGACGCAAGTCCGAGTTCCGGTGAAGGACCTGCAGACTATCAACAATTTAGGGTGCCTCGTCGTAATGGGAGGGTTTCAAAGAAACCTAATTTCTTCATGTATGATGCTGAGGTATACCAGGCCGAGGCTCATGAGCATGAGGATGATCTGGATACCTATGATGAGGCTATAAATGATGTTGATTCTAAATCTTGGAAACAGACCATGAACAATGAGATAGATTCTATGAAATCTAACTCTGTTTGGGAACTTGTAGATTTGCCGGATGGGATAAAACCCATTGGATGCAAATGGGTCTACAAAAGAAAGAAGGATGCGGAAGGGAGAGTGGAAACTTTCAAAGCTAGACTGGTTGCAAAGGGATACACGCAAAAGGCTGGAATCGATTATGATGAAACCTTTTCGCCTGTTGCTATGCTGAAGTCTATCGTATTCTTCTGTCCGTTACTGCGGCTCTCGATTACGAGATTTGGCAAATGGATGTCAAGACGGAATTCTTGCATGGCCATCTTGAAGAGTGTATCTATATGATACAGCCCGAAGGGTTCGTAGCGAAAGGCCAAGAAAGAAAGTCTGCAAGTTGCTTAGATCCATTTATGGATTAAAGCAAGCATCCCACTCATGGAACCAGAGGTTTGATCAAGCGATTAAGACATTTGGTTTTGAGCAGAACATTGATGAATCCTGTATTTATAAACGTATTAAGGATGGAAATGTGGTCTTTCTGATACTCTATGTCGATAATATATTACTCATTGGGAATGATGTTGGGAACTTATCATCGGTCAAGCTTTGGTTACACCAACAGTTTGACATGAAGGACTTGGGAGAAGCTAATTATGTTCTAGGCATTCGTCTCTTCAGAGATCGAAAGAACAAAATGATAGTGTTATCCCAAGCTTCATACATAGATAAAATAATTGACAAATATGCAATGCAAGAGGCAAAGAAAGGTTTACAACCTTCTACTGCCGGTCTAACTCTTTCATTGGATGACTGTCCCAAGACATCGGAAGAAAGAGAGTGTATGAGTAAGGTCCCTTATGCATCCGCTGTGGGTAGCCTTATGTATGCTATTCTTTACACTCGCCCGGATATATGTTTTGCAGTAGGTATGGTGAGTCGATATCAAGCGAATCCTGGAACCAAGCACTGGCAAGCAGTAAAGCATATACTCAAGTATCTTAAGAGAACGAGGGATTATATGCTGGTGTATTCTGGAGGGGACCTAACATTCATAGGATACACGGACTCAGACTTCCAGACTTGTAAGGATTCAAGGAAGTTGACATTAGAGGGCACGTGGAGACAGGATAAGTAGATGTATGTAAGATCACGTCCGAGGAGAACATTGTCGATCCCTCTACTAAGACTTTGGTGGCTAGAAGCTTTGAGAGGCACGTAGAGGCGATGGAGATGCGTAACATGGCACATCTGCTGGCTTAGGGCAAGTGGGAGATTGTTAGGAAATGCCCTAAGCATAAGAGACATTTTGATGTATTTATTTTGAACTAGATAATAAAATTATATATAGAGATTATTCATTACATTGCTATCAGTCCTCGTCTTATTTACATGTTAAAGTAAATGTAAGACAATATGGCTCCCTGACTGCTTGTGTTAAACTGTTAGAACGTTGCATGCAATGGACTTTTGTATGCGATAAGACAATGTTCTAAAGTTAGCGGTCTAAACTATGGTCTGTAGTCTATGGGGTTAGACCGAGCATCTAACTCATGTTAAGACTATTATGTTATCTAAAGCCTTGGAGGGGATGGTTTGTCTTGACTGTCTGGAGCTGGACTCCCAAGTAAAGACATAGATATGTTGCTTGGTGGTAACATATTAGACCGGGACTGAAGCATGATTAATCTACGAAGTCCACTTTGAGTGGATCGATCTGCTTTTGACGTTCATTATGCAGTAACCTTAATCCTGAGTAAAAGGGCAGCTTCATGTATATGACTTGTGTACTTTGATGTTCCAATGGCTAAAGTGTCTCAGAGGTAGTAAGCTTATAGGCCGGTTCGTTGGGTGCATGACCTGTATACGATTAAGGGTTCGTTTACAGATATCGGAATCATAGCTCTAATGAGGAGTTAAGGGTATCCTCTTAAAGGCATTATACTGAATGTGAAAATGGACAAGGCCTTAGGTCGTCTACTGGGCAGATGACTTCTTATTCACATATGGTGAATAATCATTTTCTTTATTCGGTAGTATAATGGAACTTTAAGATAGCCTGATCAGTAGGATTAAACGGACTTTGGCCTAAGGCTGATCATGGATATCATATGAGGGTTCTGCATACATGGCAAGGTCATTGGACAATAGCTTATCACAGGCTTACGTAATACGGTATATAATTGGGAGTTTAGTTTCAGGTTTATGGTGGCATGACTCTAAAATTAGTGATCATATGATTGAGTTGTTCGGTAAAAGAATCATGATCATATGATTTGCAGGAGCCCGATTATATATGTCCAATCAGTCCCTCTACTAGCTCTACATAATTCCTTAACGTTTGGCAAATTGATTTGAGTATGCTATTGGCTAGTTTATTATGCATGGATGGTGATGACACAGGATTAGGATGGCAGATAAGATTCTCTCCTGTTGGTTTCAGATTTTGTTTTGGATAATAGAGTACATAATTATTCGAACTCCAAATAAAGTTTCCATGATTTTATTTGAGATTGGATTGGAGTTGTAGAAAATTATCCATGAGAACAAGAATTTGAAACACAACCGTTTTGTGGATTTTGAAATTTGAATTTTGAAATTTGAAATTTGAATTTTGAATTTGAAATTTTAATTTGAAATTCGAATTTGAAATTTAAATTTGAAAATTGAAATTTGAAATTTGAATTTGAAATTCGAATTTGAAATTTGAATTTCAAATTTTGAATCACAGTCTAAGTGGGATTCGAATTTGTTGTGGAAAATTCACAAGGAATGAAATTCGAATTTGAGTTAGATATGGAGAGGATAATCTTGTTAGAATCCTACTTGAATTTTGAATCCAAATCTTAACTAATGATGGACGGAATTTTGAGGATTATCCTCAATGGATTTTTAGTTTTTGTGGATAAGGTTTAAGAAAAAAATTCAAGTTTCAATCCCAGTTGAATTTGGATTCTCTCCTCCCCAGAAAGTGGCCGAAATTTGGAGTATATCTCCTAGCGAAAATTCGATTATTTTGGATAAGGATGAGATAAGATTCAAGCTTGAAAATCCTAGTGGAATTTTGATTCTCCCTTATCCTAAAAGTGGCCGAAATTTTGAGGAGATTTTCTCCTTGGAATTTTCGGATTTTTTGGTTGAAAAAGGGAAATAAAATTCTAGTTAAAATCTTGTTTAGATTTGGATTGGATTTATCCTAAATGGCAGAATTTTATTGTTGGGATTTTCCCTTGGAAAATTCAGATTTTATGGTTGTGGATAAGGGAGAATATCTTTTCCTAATCCAATTCGAATTCAGAGAATCACCTCATGCAGGTTTATAAATAGAGGTCCTACCACTCCAGTTCTCTCAGACCATAGACTCTCAGGTGAGCAGGCTTATTGTTGCACAGCCCACCATCACAATAAAGTTCTTTAGAGATCTGGGTGGTCGGAAGAAGACTAGCAGTGCTAGCATACCGATCGAGGTTCAGAGTGCCCACACACTCAGCCATTCGGGAATTGGTGAATAGTAGAGAAAGCTAGTTGGTTGAAGCCTCCGGTCATTCTCCTCCTACAGATTGGCGTCCTTGAGGTATGAGTTTTAATTGTTGTTGGTTTATTGTATATGGCATCATGAGATATTTAACGATCTAAAATTTTTACTATTCTGCTATGCCACTCTGATACATTTTTACCGATTTATTTTCCTACACTAACAGTTTTAACACAAGTAGTTAGTGAGCCATATTTGCTCACATTTACTTTAACATGTAAATAGAATGAGCACAAATAGTAATGTAATGAATAACCTCTTTATATAATTTTGTTATCCAGTTCAAAATAAATACATCAAAATGTCTCTAATGCTTAGGGCATTGCCTAACAATCTTGTCTTCTATCCTTATCCTTTGTCTACACCATCCATGCATAGCCAACCATCCAATAAGCATAAACAGATTAATTTGCCATTCGTTAAGAAATTATGTGGAGCTAGTACAAGGACCAATTAGACATATATAATCGGGCTCCCGTGATTCCATATGATCATCATTTTGTACCGAACAACTCAATCATATGATCACTAATTTCAAAGTCACACCACTATAAACTTGAAACTGAACTCCCAATTATGTACCGTATTACAAAAGCCTATAACAAGCTATTGTCCAATGACCTTATCATATATGCAAAACTCTCATATGATATCCATGATCAGCCTTAGGTCAAAGTCTGTTCAATCTTACTGATTAAGCTATCTTAAAGTTTCGTTATACTATCGAATAAGAAGATGATTATTCACTATATATGAATAAGAAGTCATCCGCCTAGTAGACGGCCCAAGACCTTGTCTATTTTCACATCCAATATATTGCCTTTAAAAGGATACCCTTAACTCCTTAGAGCTCCTTAACTCCTTAGAGCTATGATTCCAATATCTACAAACAAACCCTCCATCATATACAAGTGATGCACCCAACCAACTGATCTATAAGCTTACTACCTCTGAGATGTTTTAGCCATTGGAATATCAAAGTACACAAGTCATGTACATGAAGTAGTTTATTTACTCGGGATTAAGGTTATTGCATAATGAACGTCAAAAGTAGATTGATTCACTTATAGCTGACTATGTAGATCAATCACGTTTTAGTCCCGTTCTAATATGTCACCACCAAGCAACATATCTATATCTCTGGTTGGGACTCTATACTCTGGATACTCAAGATAAATCGTCCCCACCATGGCTTTAGACAACATAATAGTCTTAACATGAGTTAGATGCTCGGTTTAACCCCATAGACTATAGACCTTAGTTTAGACTACTTATTTTAGAATATTGTCTTCTCACATACAAAAGTCCATTGCATGCAACATTCTAACAGTTTTAATACATGCAATCAGTGAGCCATATTTGCTTACATTTACTTTAACATGTAAATAGAATGAGGACAAACAGCAATGTAATGAATAGCTTCTATATTATAATTTTATTATCTAGTTCAAAAATAAATACATCAAAATCTCTCCAATGCTTAGGGCATTTCCTAACAATCTCCCACTTGCCCTAAGCCAGTAGATGTGCCATGTTACACATTCTCATTACCTCAACATGCCTTTCAAAGCTTCTAGCCACCAAAGCCTTAGTATAGGGATTGGCAATGTTGTCCTCAGACGCGACTTTACATACATCCACTTGTCCTGTCTCCACGTACCCTCTTATAATGTGATACCTCCGATCTATGTGCTTGGTCCTCTTGTGGTGTCTAGATTCCTTTGTGTTGGCAATAGCTCCGTTGTTATCACAGTAAAGTGTGATAGGTGTGTCAAAACCCAGAATGACCTCAAGGTCTCTAAAGAACTTGCGAAGCCAAATCGCTTCTTTAGATGTCTCAGCCGTAGCCATGTACTCAGCATCCATCATAGAGTCAGTCGTGCAACCCTGTTTCATGCTCCTCTACACAATGGTGCCTCCTCAGAGCAAGAACACTAATCCTAACGATTTCCTTGAATTCTTGCAAGTCTAGAAGTCTGAGTTTGTATATCCTACGGGTGTTAGGTCCCCTCCAGAAAACACTAGCATACAATCCCTCATTCTCTTAAGATACTTGAGTATATGTTTTACTGCTTGCCAGTGCTTGGTTATAGGATTTGCTTGATATCGACTCACCATACCTACTGCAAAACATATATCTGGGCGAGTGCAAAGCATAGCGTACATAAAGCTACCCACAGCGGATGCATAAGGGACCGTACTCATACATTCTCTTTCTTCTGATGTCTTGGGACAATCATCCAATGAAAAAGTTAGTCTGGCAATAGAAGATTGTAAACCTTTCTTGGCCTCTTGTATTGCATTCTTTTTAATTATTTTATCTATGTATGAAGCCTGGGATAATGCTATCATTTTGTTCTTTCGATCTCTAAAGAGACGAATGCCTATAACATAATTAACTTCTCCCAAATCCTTCATGTCAAACAGTTGGTGCAGCCAAAGCTTTACCTATGATAAATTCTCTACATCATTTCCAGTGAGCAGTATATCTAGAAAGACCACATTTTCATCCTTAATATGTTTATAAACACAGGGTTCATCAACATTCTGCTCAAAACTGAATGTTTTGATCGCTTAATCAAACCTTTGATTCCATGAGCGGGATACTTGCTTTAATCTATAAATGGATCTAAACAACTTGCAGACTTTTCTTTCTTGATCTTTTACCACGAACCCTTCGGCCTGTATCGTATAGATACTTTCCTTAAGATGGTGATTCAAGAATGCCATCTTGACATCCATTTGCTAGATCTCATAATCGAGAATCGTAGCAACGGACCGAAGAATACGGATAGACTTCAACATAGCAACAGGTGAAAAGGTTTCATCATAATCTATTCTAGCCTTTTGCATGTACCCCTTTGCGACTTATCTAGCTTTGAAAGTTTCACTCTCCCTTCTGCATCCTTTTTTCTTTTATAGACCCACTTGCATCCAATGGGTTTTATCCTATCTGGTAGATCAACAAGTTCCCAAATAGAGTTAGATTTCATAGAATCCATCTCATTGTTCATGGCCTGTTTCCAAAATTTTGAATCAACATCATTTATAGCTTCATCATAAGTGACTGGATCATCCTCTTGCTTATGAGCCTCGGCCTGATATACTTAAGAATCATACATGAAGAAATTAGGCTTCCTTGAAACACTCCCACTACGATGAAGCACCCTAAATTGTTGATCGTCTGTAGATCTTTCACCAGAACTTGGATTTATGTCCAAGACCGAAACCTTGTAGGATAATAAATTGGAAAAAATGAATCAGAATGGCGCAGCGGAACAATAAAAATTTTTAGATCGTTAAATATCTCATGATGCCTTATACAATAAACCAACAACAATTAAAACTCATACCTCAGGGACGTCAATCTTGTAGGAGGAGAATGATCGGAGGCTTCAACCAACTAGCCTTCTCTACTATTCTCCAATTCCCGAATGGCTAAGTGTGTGGGCACTCTGAACCTCGATCGGTATGCTAGCACTGCTAGTCTTCTTCCGACCACCCAAATCTCTAAAGAACTTTATTATCACGGTGGGCTGTGCAACAATAAGCCTGCTCACCTGAGAGTCTGTGGTCTTAGAGAACTGGAGTGGCAGGACCTCTATTTATAGACCTGCATGAGGTGATTCTCTGAATTTGAATTGGATTAGGAAAAGATATTTTCCCTTATCCATAACCAAAAAATCCGAACTTTTCTAAGGGAGAATCTCAACAAAAAATTCAGTTTTCTTAGGATAAATCCAATCCAAATCTAAACAAGATTTTAACTAGAATTTTATCTCCCTTTTTCAATCCAAAAAATCCGAAAATTACAAGGAGAATATCTCCTAAAGATTTCGGCCATTATGGATAGGGGAGAATCAAAAATTCCACCAAGATTTTCAAGCTTGAATCTTATCTCAACCTTATCCAAAATAACCGAATTTTCCTAGGAGAGATCCTCCAAATTTTCGGCCACTTTTCAGGGAGGAGAGAATCCAAATTCAACTGGGATTGAAACTTGAATTTTTCCCTTGAATCTTATCCACAAAAAAAAAACTGAAACTTCCTTGAGGATTATCCTCAAAAATTTCGTCCACTTTTGTTGGGATTTAGATTCAAAATTTAAGTAGGATTCTAACAAGATTATCCTCTCCAAATCCAACTCAAATTCGAATTTCAAACCTTGTGGATTTTCCACAACAAATTCGAATCTTACTTGGACTGTGATTCAAAATTTGAATTTCAAATTTCAAATTCGAATTTCAAATTCAAATTTCAAATTCAAATTTCAAATTCAAAATTCAAATTTCAAATTTCAAAATTCAAATTTCAAATTCCACAAAACGGTTGTGTTTCAAATTCTTGTTCTCATGGATAATTTTCTACAACTCCAATCCAATCTCAAATAAAATCATGGAAACTTTATTTGGAGTTTGAATAATTGTGTACTCTATTATCCAAAACAAAATCTGAATCCAACCGGAGAAAATCTTGTCTACCATCCTAATCCTGTGTCATCACCTTTCATGCATAACAAACTAGCCAATAGCATACACAAATCAATTTGCCAAACGTTAAGGAATTATGTGGAGCTAGTAGAGGGACTGATTGGACATATATAATCGGGCTCTCGTGATTCTATATGATCATCATTCTGTACCGAACAACTCAATCATATGATCACTAATTTCAGAGTCACACCACTATAAACCTGAAACTGAACTCCCAATTATATATCGTATTACATAAGCCTGTGACGAGCTACTATCCAATGACCTTGTCATATATGCAAAACCCTCATATGATATCCATGATCAGCCTTAGGTCAAAGTCTGTTTAATCCTACTGATCAGGCTATCTTAAAGTTCCATTATACTACCGAATTAAGAAAATGATTATTCACCATATGTGAATAAGAAGTCATCCGCCCAGCAGACGACCCAAGGCCTTGTCCATTTTCACATTCAGTATAATGCCTTTAAGAGGATACCTTTAACTCTTCAGAGCTATGATTCCGATATCTGCAAACAAACCCTTCATCGTATACAAGTCATGCACCCAATGAACCGGTCTATAAGCTTACTACCTCTGAGATGCTTTAGCCATTGGAACATCAAAGTACACAAGTCATATACATGAAGAAGTTCATTTACTCAGGATTAAGGTTATTGCACAATGAACGTCAAAAGCAGATTGATCCACTCATAGCGGACTACGTAGATCAATCACGCTTTAGTCTCGGTCTAATATGTCACCACCGAGCAACATATCCATGTCTCTACTTGGGAGTCCAGCTCCAGACAGTCAAGACAAACTGTCCCCTCTAAGGCTTTAGACAACATAATAGTCTTAACATGAGTTAGATGCTCGGTCTAACCCCATAGACTACAAACCATAGTTTAGACTGCTAACTTTAGAACATTGTCTTCTCGCATACAAAAGTCCATTGCATGCAACGTTCTAACAGTTTTAACACAAGCAGTCAGTGAGCCATATTTGCTTACATTTACTTTAACATGTAAATAAGATGAGGACAGATAGCAATGTAATGAATAACCTCTATATATAATTTTATTATCTAGTTCAAAATGAATACATCAAAATGTCTCTAATGCTTAGGGCATTTCCTAACAATCTCCCACTTACCCTAAGCCAGTAGATGTGCCATGTTACGTATCCCCATCGCCTCTACATGCCTCTCAAAGTTTCTAGCTACCAAAGTCTTAGTAAAGGGATCGGCAATGTTGTCCTCAGACTCGATCTTACATACATCCACTTGTCCTGTCTCCACATGCCCTCTAATAATATGATATCTCCGATCGATGTGCTTGGTCCTCTTGTGGCCGAGATTCCCTTGTGTTGGTAATAGCCCCTGTATTATCACAGTAAAGTGTGATAGGCTTGTCAACACCCGGAATGACCTCAAGGTCTCTAAAGAACTTGCGGAGCCAAACCGCTTCTTTAGATGCCTCAGCCGCAGCCACATACTCAGCCTCCATAGTAGAGTCAGCTGTGCAGCCCTGCTTCACGCTCCTCCACACAATGGTGCCTCCTCCGAATAAAAACACTGATCCAGATGTCGATTTCCTCGAATCCTTACAAGTCTGGAAGTCTGAGTCCGTGTATCCTACGGGTGTTAGGTCCCCTCCAGAATACACCAGCATATAATCCCTCGTTCTTTTAAGATACTTGAGTATATGCTTTACTGCTTGCCAGTGCTTGGTTCCAGGATTCGCTTGATATCGACTCACCATACCTACTACAAAATATATGTCCGGGCGAGTGCAAAACATACCGTACATAAGGCTACCCACAGCGGATGCATAAGGGACCTTACTCATACGCTCTCTTTCTTCCGATGTCTTGGGACAGTCATCCAATGAAAGAGTTAGACCGGCAATAGAAGGTTGTGAGCCTTTCTTTGCCTCTAGCATTGCATATTTGTCAATTATTTTATCTATGTATGAAGCTTGGGATAATGCTATCATTTTTTTCTTTCGATCTCTGAAGAGACGAATGCCTAGAACATAATTAGCTTCTCCCAAGTCCTTCATGTCAAACTGCTGGTGTAACCAAAGCTTGACCGATGATAAGTTCCCTATATCATTTCCAATGAGTAGTATATCATCGACATAGAGTATCAGAAAGACCACTTTTTCATCCTTAGTATGTTTATAAACACAGGGTTCATTAACGTTCTGCTCAAAACCAAATGTCTTAATCGCTTGATCAAACCTCTGGTTCCATGAGCGGGATGCCTGCTTTAATCCATAAATGGATATAAGCAACTTGTAGACTTTCCTTTCTTGGTCTTTCGCTACGAACCCTTCGGGCTGTATCATATAGATACACTATTCAAGATGGCCATTCAAGAATGCCGTCTTGACATCCATTTGCCAGATCTCGTAATCAAGAGCCGCAGCAATGGACAGAAGAATACGGATAGACTTCAGCATAGCAACAGGCGAAAAGGTTTCCTCGTAATCGATTCCAGCCTTTTGCATGTATCCCTCTGCAACCAGTCTAGCTTTGAAAGTTTCCACTCTCCCTTCCGCATCCTTCTTTCTTTTGTAGACCCATTTGCATCTAATGGGTTTTATCCCATCCGGCAAATCTACAAGTTCCCAAACAGAGTTGGATTTCATAAAATCCATCTCATTGTTCATAGCCTGTTTCCAAGATTTAGAATCAACATCCTTTATAGCTTCATCATGTAGGAAAATCAACCGGTAAAAACGTATCAGAGTGGCGCAGCGGAACAATAAAAATTTTTAGATCGTTAAATATCTCATGATGCCATATACAATAAACCAACAACAATTAAAACTCATACCTCAAGGACGTCAATCTTGCAGGAGGAGAATGACCGGAGGCTTCAACCAACTAGCCTTCTCTACTATTCTCCAATTCCCGAATGGCTGAGTGTGTGGGCACTCTGAACCTCGATCGGTATGCTAGCACTGCTAGTCTTCTTCCGACCACCCAGATCTCTAAAGAACTTTATTGTCACGATGAGCTGTGCAACAATAAGCCTGCTCACCTGAGAGTCTGTGGTCTGAGAGAACTGGAGTGGCAGGACCTCTATTTATAGACCTGTATGAGGTGATTCTCTGAATTCGAATTGGACTAGGAAAAGATTTTCTCCCTTATCTTTAACCAAAAAATCCGAATTTTTCCATAGGATAATCCTAACAATAAATTCGGTTTTTCCTAAGATAAATCCAATCCAAATCTTAACAAGATTTTAACTAGAATTTTATCTCCCTTTTTCAACCAAAAAATCCGAAATTCACAAGGAGAAAATCCTCCAAAAGATTTCGGCCATTATGGATAAGGGAGAATCAAAAATTCCACTAGGATTTTCAAGCTTGAATCTTATCTCAACCTTATCCAAAAATAACCGAATTTTCCTTGGATAAAGGCTCCAAATTTCGGCCACTTTTAGGGAAGGAGAGAATCCAAATTCAACCAGGATTGAAACTTGAATTTTCCCTAGAATCTTATCCACAAAAACCGAATTTTCCATTGAGGATTATCCTCAAAAAATTCACCCACTTTTGTTGGGATTTGGATTCAAAATTCAAGTAGGATTCTAACAAGATTATCCTCTCCAAATCCAACTCAAATTCGAATTTCATACCTTGTGGATTTTCCACAACAAATTCGAATCCTACTTGGACTGTGATTCAAAATTTGAATTTCAAATTTCAAATTCAAATTTCAAATTCAAATTTCAAATTTCAAATTTCAAATTTAAATTTCAAATTCAAATTTCAAATTCGAATTTCAAATTCAAATTTCAAATTCAAATTTCAAATTCAAAATTCAAATTTCAAATTTCAAATTTCAAATTTCAAATTTCAAATTTCAAATTTCAAATTTCAAATTTCAAATTCCACAAAACGGTTGTGTTTCATATTCTTGTTCTCATGGATAATTTTCTACAACTCCAATCCAATCTCAAATAAAATCATGGCAACTTTATTTGGAGTTCGAATAATTGTGTACTCTATTATCCAAAACAAAATCTGAATCCAACCGGAGAGAATCTTGTCTACCATCCTAATCCTGTGTCATCACCATCCATGCATAATAAACTAGCCAATAGCATACACAAATCAATTTGCCAAACGTTAAGGAATTATGTGGAGCTAGTAGAGGGACTGATTGGACATATATAATCGGGCTCCCGTGATTCCATATGATCATCATTCTGTACCGAACAACTCAATCATATGATCACTAATTTCAGAGTCACACCACTATAAACCTGAAACTGAACTCCCAATTATATACCGTATTACGTAAGCCTGTGACGAGCTACCATCCAATGACCTTGTCATATATGCAAAACCCTCATATGATATCCATGATCAGCCTTAGGTCAAAGTCCGTTTAATCCTACTGATCAGGCTATCTTAAAGTTCCATTATACTACCGAATTAAGAAAATGATTATTCACCATATGTGAATAAGAAGTCATCCGCCCAGCAGACAACCCAAGGCCTTGTCCATTTTCACATTCGGTATAATGCCTTTAAGAGGATACCTTTAACTGCTCAGAGCTATGATTCTGATATCTGCAAACAAACCCTTCATCGTATACAAGTCATGCACCCAACGAACCGGTCTATAAGCTTACTACCTCTGAGACGCTTTAGCCATTGGAACATCAAAGTACACAAGTCATATACATGAAGTAGTTCATTTACTCAGGATTAAGGTTATTGCACAATGAACGTCAAAAGCAGATTGATCCACTCATAGCGGACTACGTAGATCAATCACGCTTTAGTCCCGGTCTAATATGTCACCACCAAGCAACATATCCATGTCTCTACTTGGGAGTCCAGCTCCAGACAGTCAAGACAGACCGTCCCCTCCAAGGCTTTAGACAACATAATAGTCTTAACATGAGTTAGATGCTCGGTCTAACCCCATAGACTACAGACCATAGTTTAGACTGCTAACTTTAGAACATTGTCTTCTCGCATACAAAAGACCATTGCATGCAACGTTCTAACAGTTTTAACACAAGCAGTCAGTGAGCCATATTTGCTTACATTTACTTTAACATATAAATAAGACGAGGACAGATAGCAATGTAATGAATAACCTTTATGTATAATTTTATTATCCAGTTCAAAATGAATATATCAAAATGTCTCTAATACTTAGGGCATTTCCTAACAATCTCCCACTTGCCCTAAGCCAGTAGATGTGCCATGTTACGCATCCCCATCGCCTCTACATGCCTCTCAAAGCTTCTAGCTACCAAAGTCTTAGTAAAGGGATCGGCAATGTTGTCCTCGGACGCGATCTTACATACATCCACTAATCCTGTCTCCATCTGCCCTCTAATGTCGACTTCCTCAAATCCTCACAAGTCTGGAAGACTCAGTCCGTGTATCCTACGGGTGTTAGGTCCCCTCCAGAATACACTGGCATATAATCCCTCGTTCTTTTAAGATACTTGAGTATATGCTTTACTGCTTGCCAGTGCTTGGTTCCAGGATTCGCTTGATATCTACTCACCATACCTACTGCAAAACATATGTCCGGGCGAGTGCAAAGCATAGCGTACATAAGGCTACCCACAGCGGATGCATAAGGGACCTTACTCATACGCTCTCTTTCTTCTGATGTCTTGGGACAGTCATCCAATGAAAGAGTTAAACCGGCAATAGAAGGTTGTGAGCCTTTCTTTGCCTCTAGCATTGCATATTTGTCAATTATTTTATCTATGTATGAAGCTTGTGTTAGAAATGCCCTAAGTATTAGAGACATTTTTGATGTATTCATTTTGAACTGGATAATAAAATTATATATAGAGGTTATTCATTACATTGCTATCTGTCCTCGTCTTATTTACATGTTAAAGTAAATGTAAGCAAATATGGCTCACTGACTGCTTGTGTTAAAACTGTTAGAACGTTGCATGCAATGGACTTTTGTATGCAAGAAGACAATGTTCTAAAGTTAGCAGTCTAAACTATGGTCTGTAGTCTATGGTGTTAGACCGAGCATCTAACTCATGTTAAGACTATTATGTTGTCTAAAGCCTTGGAGGGGACGGTCTGTCTTGACTGTCTGGAGCTGGACTCCCAAGTAGAGACATGGATATGTTGCTTGGTGGTGACATATTAGACCGGGACTAAAGTGTGATTGATCTACGTAGTCCGCTATGAGTGGATCAATCTGCTTTTGACGTTCATTGTGCAATAACCTTAATCCTGAGTAAATGAACTACTTCATGTATATGACTTGTGTACTTTGATGTTCCAATGGCTAAAGCGTCTCAGAGGTAGTAAGCTTATAGACCGGTTCGTTGGGTGCATGACTTGTATACGATGAAGGGTTTGTTTGCAGATATCGGAATCATAGCTCTGAGGAGTTAAAGGTATCCTCTTAAAGGCATTATACTGAATGTGAAAATGGACAAGGCCTTGGGTCGTCTACTGGGCGGATGACTTCTTATTCACATATGGTGAATAATCATTTTCTTGATTCGGTAGTATAATGGAACTTTAAGATAGCCTGATCAGTAGGATTAAACGGACTTTGACCTAAGGCTGATCATGGATATCATATGAGGGTTTTGCATATATGACAAGGTCATTGGATGCTAGCTCGTCACAGGCTTACGTAATACGGTATATAATTGGGAGTTCAGTTTTAAGTTTATAGTGGTGTGACTCTGAAATTAGTGATCATACGATTGAGTTGTTCGGTACAGAATGATGATCATATGGAATCACGGGAGCCCGATTATATATGTCCAATCAGTCCCTCTACTAGCTCCACATAATTCCTTAACGTTTGGCAAATTGATTTGTATATGCTATTGGCTAGTTTATTGTGCATGGATGGTGATGACACAGGATTAGGATGGTAGACAAGATTCTCTCCGGTTGGATTCAGATTTTGTTTTGGATAATAGAGTACACAATTATTCGAATTCCAAATAAAGTTGCCATGATTTTATTTGAGATTGGATTGGAGTTGTAGAAAATTATCCATGAGAACAAGAATATGAAACACAACCGTTTTTGTGGAATTTGAAATTTGAATTTTGAAATTTGAAATTTAAATTTTGAAATTTGAAATTTGAAATTTGAATTTGAAATTTGAATTTGAAATTTGAATTTGAAATTCGAATTTGAAATTTAAATTTGAAATTTGAAATTTGAAATTTGAAATTTGAAATTTGAATTTGAAATTTGAAATTTGAAATTTGAAATTTGAAATTGAAATTTGAAATTCAAATTTGAAATTCAAATTTTGAATCACAGTCTAAGTAGGATTCGAATTTGTTGTGGAAAATCCACAAGGTTTGAAATTCGAATTTGAGTTGGATTTGGAGAGGATAATCTTGTTAGAATCCTACTTGAATTTTGAATCCAAATCCCAACAAAAGTGGGCGAATTTTTGGAGGATAATCCTCAATGGAAAATTCGGTTTTTTGTGGATAAGATTCAAGGGAAAATTCAAGTTTCAATCCTAGTTGAATTTGGATTCTCTCCTTCCCTAAAAGTGGCCGAAATTTTGGAGCCTTAATCCTAGGAAATTCGGTTATTTTTGGATAAGATTGAGATGAGATTTAGCTTGAAAAATCCTAGTGGAATTTTGATTCTTCCTTATCCTAAAAGTGGCCGAAAATTTGGAGAAGATTTTCTCCTAAAGATTTCGGATTTTTTGGTTGAAAAAGGGAGATAAAATTCTAGTTAAAATCTTGTTTAGATTTGGATTGGATTTATCCTAGGAAAACCGAATTTAATTGTGGAGATTCTCCCTTGGAAAATTCGGATTTTTTGGTTTGGATAAGGGAGAAAATCTTTTCCTAGTCCAATTTGAATTCAGAGAATCACCTCATGCAGGTCTATAAATAGAGGTCCTGCCACTCCAGTTCTCTCAGACCACAGACTCTCAGGTGAGTAGGCTTATTGTTGCACAGCTCATCGTGACAATAAAGTTCTTTAGAGATCTGGGCGGTCGGAAGAAGACTAGCAGTGCTAGCATACCGATCGAGGTTCAGAGTGCCCACACACTCAGCCATTCGGGAATTGGAGAATAGTAGAGAAGGCTAGTTGGTTGAAGCCTCCGGTCATTCTCCTCCTACATATTGGCGTCCTTGAGGTATGAGTTTTAATTGTTGTTGATTTATTGTATATGGCATCATGAGATATTTAACGTTCTAAAAATTTTTATTGTTCCGCTGTGCCACTCTGATACGTTTTTACCGGTTTATTTTCCTACAGCTTGGGATAATGCTATCATTTTGTTATTTCGATCTCTGAAGAGACGAATGCCTAGAACATAATTAGCTTCTCCCAAGTCCTTCATGTCAAACTGTTGGTGTAACCAAAGCTTGACCGATGACAAATTCCCTACATCATTCCCAATGAGTAGTATATCATCGACATAGAGTATCAGAAAAACCACTTTTCCATCCTTAATACGTTTATAAACACAAGGTTCATCAACGTTCTGCTCAAAACCAAATGTCTTAATCGCTTGATCAAACCTCTGGTTCCATGAGGGGGATGCCTGCTTTAATCCATAAATGGATCTAAGCAACTTGCAGACTTTCCTATCTTGGCCTTTTGCTACGAACCCTTCGGGCTGTATCATATAGATACACTCTTCAAGATGGCCATTCAAGAATGCCGTCTTGACATCCATTTGCCAGATCTCGTGATCGAGAGCCGCAGCAATGGACAGAAGAATACGGATAGACTTCAGCATAGCAACAGGCGAAAAGGTTTCCTCGTAATCGATTCCAGCCTTTTGCGTGTATCCCTTTGCAACCAGTCTAGCTTTGAAAGTTTCCACTCTCCCTTCCGCATCCTTCTTTCTTTTGTAGACCCATTTGCATCCAATGGGTTTTATCCCATCCGGCAAATCTACAAGTTCCCAAACAGAGTTGGATTTCATAGAATCCATCTCATTGTTCATAGCCTGTTTCCAAGATCTAGAATCAACATCCTTTATAGCTTCATCATATGTGACCGGATCTTCCTCATGCTCATGAACTTCGGCCTGGTATACCTCAGCATCATACATGAAGAAATTAGGTTTCTTAGAAACCCTCCCACTACGACGAGGCACCCTAGATTGTTGATCGTCTGCAGGTCTTTCACTGGAACTCGGACTTGCGTCCAAGACTGAAATCTGTGGAGCAGTTCTTTCACCCGATAACTCCTCTAGCACCACTTTGCTTCGAGGCTTAAAGTCATTCATGTGTCTTTCCTCCAAGAATGTCGCATGGGTTGAGACAATGACTTTTTGTTCCTTCGGGTTATAGAACAGACCTCGTTTAGTTCCTTTTGGATACCCTACAAACATGCACAATTCTGATCTTGGTTCCAACTTTTTCGCATCCCCATCCGGTACATGTGCCGGGCAGCCCCATATTCTCATATGTCCAAGGGAGGGCTTCCTGCCACGCCACAATTCATACGGAGTTCTGGGAATTGATTTGCTTGGAACCTGGTTCAGAATATAGCATGCCGTTTGTAAAGCATATCCCCAAAATGATAATGGCAGCGATGAATAACTCATCATGGACCGTACCATATCCAACAAGGTCCTGTTTCTCCTTTCGGCTACACCATTCTGTTGTGGAGTACCAGGTGCAGTCAATTGGGATAAAATCCCGTTCTCTACAAGATGTCCTAGAAATTCATCGGAGAGATATTCGCCACCTCGATCAGATCGAAGTGTCTTTATGGATTTATCCAATTGCTTTTCCACTTCCGCACGATACTCTTTGAACTTGTCAAAGGTTTCGCTCTTGCGGTGCATCAGATACACATATCCATACCTCGAGTAGTCATCTATAAAAGAGACATAATACTCGAACCCTCCTCGTGCTGTGACGTTCATGGGACCACATACGTCAGTGTGCATAATTTCTAAGAGCTCCTGAGCCCTTGTACCCTTAGCTCCAAAAGACCTCTTGGTCATTTTACCCTCCAGACAAGACTCACATTGGGGAAGTCGTACCTCCTCCAGAGATTCCAGAGGACCGTCTTTCACCAATCTTTGAATCCTATCCTGATTAATATGACCAAGTCTTAAATGCCAAAGATACGCCTTGTTAGAGTGAGAAACTTTCAACCTTTTAGAGTTATCAATTAATTCAGTGTCAAGCAGTGAGTACATCTTTGGTCTGATAAAATATAGGTTTCCATCCATCCATCCAGAACAGATAAAAGACTTATTTCTACGAATATCAACTCTTTTACTAAAAGAAACTGAATAAGAATCCTTTATTAAACAAGCTACCGATATAAGGTTCCTCCTAAAATTAGGAACATAAAAACAGTCTTTCAATAAAATAAACCTAAACTGATCAAAACAAAGATGAACATCTCCCACTGCCTCAGCCACCACAAAGCTACCATCTCCAGTCCGCAACGAGAGGCTCCTGTCATGTAGACTTCTCGTTTCCACGAACCCCTGCATAGAAACACAAACATGATTAGTGGTGCCCGAATCAATGACCTAAGTGTCTTTCGATTCTTCCACCAAACATGCTTCTAATTAATGAAGTTCCTTACCTTCCTTGCCCTTGGAGGCTAGGAATTCCCGGCAAGCATTCTTGAAGTGACCTACCTTCCCACAATGGAAGCATTTGGACTTTTTAGGGTCCTTTGGCTTCTTGTTCTTCTTCTTCTTCTTCCCGTCCGAGACAGGAGGATTAGAAGAACTGGAAGCCACTTGCTTCTTATTTGGCCTCTTCCTCTTCCGTGAGGGATTGGAAGATTCTGCCAAATTGGCCTATCCTTTAGGTCGGACCGTATCCTCATCCCTGATCATCCGCTCATAAGCCTGTAGTTGCTTCATGAGCTCGGTAAGTCCTAACTCCTTTGTCGCCAGATTGTATGCGGCCTTAAACCCCACAAAATCTTTAAACAGAGTCTTGAACACCATTTCGATCTGGGTGTTATAGTCTAACTCAGCACCATTCTCGGCAGCCTCAGCGAAAAATCCCATTAGAGTGATCATATGGTCCTTCACCGGAGTACCCGCCTTTTGCTCAGAGTTCATAATGCTGGTGATAGCGGACTGTCGAGCCAATTTTTCTTGGCCTCCGAACATGTCCTCCAGATTTTCCATGATCTCCCCAGCAACTTGATAAGTCTCATGCTGCTTTTGTAAAGCATTCGTCATGCTAGCAAGGATGTAGCATCGAGCTATCTCATTGGATTCTCTCCAACGATTATAGGCAACCGGGACCTCCTCAAGTGGTGTGTCAGGTTTGGGCCCAGGTGGGCATGGTTCGTCTAGTACGAACTTGTGTCTCTCGCAGCTGAGAACTATTAATAGATTTCTTTTCCAGTCTTTATAATTATCGCCATTCAACTTATTTTCAGTAAGTATCGAAATGAGGGGTGTCGGTGACATTTTTAACTGAAATAAAATTATACTAGACATCATTACAAAGCCCAAGCAAATATACAGTTAATTTAGCAAATAAAAACATACAAGTATGTTCCTACATGAAACTTGAAAAAACATGTAGCATTGCAACGGTAATTCTCAGCACCTATTGCCCCAAGCCACCGAGGGGTGGTCATGAGAACAAATAGCCGGAACATGGACCCTGTCCAATTAATATATGTTGCCTTAAATCCTCCAAGGTTAAGACATATATTAATAACCGCTTATTTGGCCACCAGTTTAGTTAACAGAGCTTCTAGGGAAGTTTAATAACTAAACGAGTCTTGAGTGTATAACCATTATTTACGTAGCCCGATCCACGTCCTACCAAGCCACCGAGGGGTGGTCATGAATAGGATCGCACCCGAACACGTTTTCCACATAGGAGATCCAATCTAGTATACCGGCGGTGGTAAACACCTACCGAGGGGTGTGGTCAGGTCAGAACTGACGCGAGGCGTTACCATGCTTTCACATATGGATCAACAATGGAGGCCGTGGGTTTTGTTGGAAACCCTCTCCCACTCAATATTTTGAAAAACATGCAAGTTTTGTCAAATTATGTATGATCAATATAGTATGAGCGGCACTCACCTATCCTATATGACATGTTATCAAATATGCATACAAAACATCCATCAATACATATTTATACATCCATGACATATCACAGAAAAATAATTGACAGAATAACCAAGCCATGCTTCCATCCTAGAACAAAGAAAATAAAGATTACAAAATTCCATCCAAAGCATTCTTTGGGTCTTGAATTTTGTTCCGTCTTCTAGTATCCATCTTTATGTAGCCTCTCCATTTATTTCTCATCCCAAGAATTATTTAAAATTTAAATTTCCAAAAATTTAAATTTCAAATTCAAACTCCAAATTTGAATTTCAAATTTAAATTTCTAATTCAAATTTTAAACAATTTTAATCATCATGTGTAATAATATGTAATTTCAAAAATTTCAAATTTTCAATTACATATTTTTTAAACATGATTTAAAATTAAATCTCAAATTTAAAAATCAAAATTTTCTGATTTTTAGACAGTCGGACCGCCGCCCCCGTAGGCGGCAGCCGCCGTGGGCAGCCACCAACCCCGGAGGGGCTGGCAGCCCACGGCCGCCCCTTGTGCAGCCCTACCGGGCTGCAGGCCAAGCCTGCAGCGCCAGGCTGCACGCCCAGGCTGGGCGCAGCAGCCGGCAGGCTGCAGGCAGCGCCTGCAGCCAGTGGCTGCACGCGCAGGCTGCGGCCAGCCTTGGGCAGGCTACGCCACCCTCGGCTGCAGGCAGAGCCTGCGGCCGTGGGTGGTGTGGGCCTGCACAGGGGCTGCCGCAGCCCCATCCTGCCCGAGGGCAGGGGCTGCAGCCCCACCAAGGCCCGTCGGCCTATCCCGAGGGGTCGTGTCTCGATTTTCGTGCCATATTCCAATTTACCTATTAGGATCTCCAAAAATTAATTTGAATCCCAATTAAATTGAAATTTTCCACACAATCAAAATTTCAACCTTTAAATCAAATTTAACTTTTGGGAAAAATAAATTATGGTCTTCAATCTTCAATCTCCTCCAAGAATAATTACATAAAATTTCCTAAACCGTTTCCGGTGTACAAAAAATTCTAACCATAAAAATTCTAAGAGACAGAAATTAAATTCCATGGGAAAATTACAGTGTTAATAAACTGCTCCCATGGTTACATAAAAATTCCTAGATACAATTTTTCTAAATTCTAAGGAACCATAACCGGCATAAACAAGCATGCTTATAATAATTCAAAAAATTAAAATAACATGATACTTTATACATAATACATGATAACAACATAAAGGAACCCTAGAATGCCACTCTCTAAATATCGAATCCATACATAAATAAAAAGACTAAGTAATTGTCTAATTTATGTACATGGCATAGTCATGAGATGGCTCTGATACCAATTGTAGGAAAATCAACCGGTAAAAACATATCAGAGTGGCGCAGCGGGACAATAAAAATTTTTAGATCGTTAAATATCTCATGATGCCATATACAATAAACCAACAACAATTAAAACTCATACCTCAAGGATGCCAATCTTGCAGGAGGAGAATGACCGGAGGCTTCAACCAACTAGCCTTCTCTACTATTCTCCAATTCCCGAATGGCTGAGTGTGTGGGCACTCTGAACCTCGATCGGTATGCTAGCACTGCTAGTCTTCTTCCGACCACCCAGATCTCTAAAGAACTTTATTGTCACGATGAGCTGTGCAACAATAAGCCTGCTCACCTGAGAGTCTGTGGTCTGAGAGAACTGGAGTGGCAGGACCTCTATTTATAGACCTGCATGAGGTGATTCTCTGAATTCGAATTGGACTAGGAAAAGATTTTCTCCCTTATCTTTAACCAAAAAATCCGAATTTTTCCATAGGATAATCCTAACAATAAATTCGGTTTTTCCTAAGATAAATCCAATCCACATCTTAACAAGATTTTAACTAGAATTTTATCTCCCTTTTTCAACCAAAAAATCCGAAATTCACAAGGAGAAAAACCTCCAAAAGATTTCGGCCATTATGGATAAGGGAGAATCAAAAATTCCACTAGGATTTTCAAGCTTGAATATTATCTCAACCTTATCCAAAAATAACCGAATTTTCCTTGGATAAAGGCTCCAAATTTCGGCCACTTTTAGGGAAGGAGAGAATCCAAATTCAACTAGGATTGAAACTTGAATTTTCCCTTGAATCTTATCCACAAAAACCGAATTTTCCATTGAGGATTATCCTCAAAAAATTCACCCACTTTTGTTGGGATTTGGATTCAAAATTCATGTAGGATTCTAACAAGATTATCCTCTCCAAATCCAACTCAAATTCGAATTTCAAACCTTGTGGATTTTCCACAACAAATTCGAATCCTACTTGGACTGTGATTCAAAATTTGAATTTCAAATTTCAAATTCAAATTTCAAATTTCAAATTTCAAATTTCAAAATTCAAATTTCAAATCAAATTTGAATTTGAAATTCAAATTCAAAATTCAAATTTCAAATTTCAAAATTCAAATTTCAAATTTCAAAATTCAAATTTCAAATTCCACAAAACGGTTGTGTTTCATATTCTTGTTCTCATGGATAATTTTCTACAACTCCAATCCAATCTCAAATAAAATCATGGCAACTTTATTTGGAGTTCGAATAATTGTGTACTCTATTATCCAAAACAAAATCTGAATCCAACCGGAGAGAATCTTGTCTACCATCCTAATCCTGTGTCATCACCATCCATGCATAATAAACTAGCCAATAGCATACACAAATCAATTTGCCAAACGTTAAGGAATTATGTGGAGCTAGTAGAGGGACTGATTGGACATATATAATCGGGCTCCCGTGATTCCATATGATCATCATTCTGTACCGAACAACTCAATCATATGATCACTAATTTCAAAGTCACACCACTATAAACCTGAAACTGAACTCCCAATTATATACCGTATTACGTAAGCCTGTGACGAGCTACCATCCAATGACCTTGTCATATATGCAAAACCCTCATATGATATCCATGATCAGCCTTAGGTCAAAGTCCGTTTAATCCTACTGATCAGGCTATCTTAAAGTTCCATTATACTACCGAATTAAGAAAATGATTATTCACCATATGTGAATAAGAAGTCATCCGCCCAGCAGACAACCCAAGGCCTTGTCCATTTTCACATTCAGTATAATGTCTTTAAGAGGATACCTTTAACTCCTCAGAGCTATGATTCCGATATCTGCAAACAAACCCTTCATCGTATACAAGTCATGCACCCAACGAACCGGTCTATAAGCTTACTACCTCTGAGATGCTTTAGCCATTGGAACATCAAAGTACACAAGTCATATACATGAAGTAGTTCATTTACTCAGGATTAAGGTTATTGCACAATGAACGTCAAAAGCAGATTGATCCACTCATAGCGGACTACGTAGATCAATCACGCTTTAGTCCCGGTCTAATATGTCACCACCAAGCAACATATCCGTGTCTCTACTTGGGAGTCCAGCTCCAGACAGTCAAGACAGACTGTCCCCTCCAAGGCTTTACACAACATAATAGTCTTAACATGAGTTAGATGCTCGGTCTAACCCCATAGACTACAGACCATAGTTTAGACTGCTAACTTTAGAACATTGTCTTCTCGCATACAAAAGACCATTGCATGCAACGTTCTAACAGTTTTAACACAAGCAGTCAGTGAGCCATATTTGCTTACATTTACTTTAACATATAAATAAGACGAGGACAGATAGCAATGTAATGAATAACCTCTATGTATAATTTTATTATCCAGTTCAAAATGAATACATCAAAATTTCTCTAATACTTAGGGCATTTCCTAACACATCATATGTGACCGAATCTTCCTCATGCTCATGAGCCTCAGCCTGGTATACCTCAGCATCATACATGAAGAAATTAGGTTTCTTCGAAACCCTCCCACTACGACGAGGCACCCTAAATTGTTGATCGTCTGCAGGTCTTTCACTGGAACTTGGACTTACGTCCAAGACCGAAATCTGTGGAGCAGTTCTTTCACCCGATAACTCCTCTAGCACCACTTTGCTTCGAGGCTTAAAATCATTCATGTGACTTTCCTCCAAGAATGTCGCATGGGTTGAGACAATGACTTTTTGTTCCTTCAGGTTATAGAACAGACCTCCTTTAGTTCCTTTTGGATACCCTACAAACATGCATAATTCTGATCTTGGTTCCAATTTTTCGCATCCCCATCCAGTACATGTGCCGGGCTGCCCCATATTCTCATATGTCCAAGGGAGGGCTTCCTGCCACGCCACAATTCATACAGAGTTCTGGGAATTGATTTGCTCGGAACTTGGTTCAGAATATAGCATGCCGTTTGTAAAGCATATCCCCAAAATGATAATGGCAGTGTTGAATAACTCATCATGGACCATACCATATCCAATAAGGTCCTGTTTCTCCTTTCGGCTACACCATTCTATTGTGGAGTACTAGGTGCAGTCAATTGGGATAATATCCCGTTCTATACAAGATGTCCTAAAAATTCGTCGGAGAGGTATTCGCCACCTCGATCAGATCGAAGTGTCTTTATGGATTTATCTAATTGCTTTTCCACTTCCGCACGATACTCTTTGAACTTGTCAAAGGTTTCGCTCTTGCGGTGCATCAAATACACATATCCATACCTTGAGTAATCATCTATAAAAGAGACATAATACTCGAACCCTCCTCATGCTGTGACGTTCATGGGGCCACATACGTCAGTATGCACAATTTCTAAGAGCTCTTGAGCCCTTGTACCTTTAGCTCCAAAAGACCTCTTAGTCATTTTACCCTCTAGACAAGACTCACATTGGGGAAGTCGTACCTCCTCCAGAGATTCTAGAGGACCGTCTTTCATCAATCTTTGAATCCTATCCTGATTAATATGACCAAGTCTTAAATGCCAAAGATACGCCTTGTTAGAGTGAGAAACTTTCAACCTTTTAGAGTTATCAGTTAATTCAGTGTCAAGCAATGAGTACATCTTTGGTTTGATCAAATATAGGTTTCCATTCATCCATCCAGAACATATAAAAGACTTATTTTTACGAATATCAACTCTTTTACTAAAAGAAACTGAATAAGAATCCTTTATTAAACAAGCTACCGATATAAGGTTCCTCCTAAAATTAGGAACATAAAAATAGTCTTTTAATAAAATAAACCTAAATTGATCAAAATAAAGGTAAACATCTCCCACTGCCTCAGCCACCACAAAGCTACCATCACTAGTCCGCAACGAGAGGCTCCTATCATGTAGACTTCTCGTTTCCACGAACCCCTACATAGAAACACAAACATGATTAGTGGCGCCCGAATCAATGACCCAAGTGTCTTTCGATTCTTCCACCAAACACGCTTCCAGGTAATGAAGTTCCTTACCTTCCTTGCCCTTGGCGGCTAGGAATTCCCGACAAGCCTTCTTAAAGCGACCTACCTTCCCACAATGGAAGCATTTGGACTTTTTAGGGTCCTTTGGTTTTTTGTTTTTCTTTTTCTTCTTCCCATCCGAGACAGGAGGATTAGAAGAACTAGAAGCCACTTGCTTCTTATTTGGCCTCTTCCTCTTCCGTGAGGGATTGGAAGATTCCGCCAAATTGGCTTCTCCTTTAGGTCGGACCACATCCTTATCCCTGATCATCCGCTCATAAGCCTGTAGTTGCTTCATGAGCTCAGTTAGTCTTAACTCCTTTGTCGCCAGATTGTATGCGGCCTTAAACCCCACAAAATCTTTAGACAGAGTCTTGAACACCATCTCGATCTGGGTGTTGTAGTCCAACTCAGCACCATTCTCGGCAGCCTCAGCGAAGAATCCCATTAGAGTGATCATATGGTCCTTCACCGGAGTACCCCCCTTTTGCTTAGAGTTCATAATGCTGGTGATAGCAGACTGTCGAGCCAATTTTTCTTGGCCTCCGAACATGTCCTCCAGATTTTCCATGATCTCCCCAGCAACTTGATAAGTCTCATGCTGCTTTTGTAAAGCACTCATCATGCTAGCAAGGATGTAGCATCGAGCTATCTCATTGGATTCTCTCCAACAATTATAGGCAACCGGGACCTCCTCAAGTGGTGTGTCAGGTTTGGGCCCAGGTGGGCATGGTTCGTCCAGCACGAACTTGTGTCACTCGCAGCTGAGAACTATTAACAGATTTCTTTTCCAATCTTTATAATTGTCGCCATTCAACTTATTTTCAATAAGTATTGAAATGAGGGGTGTCGGTGACATTTGAACTGAAATAAAATTATACTAGACATCATTACAAAGCCCAAGCAAATATACAGATAATTTAGCAAATAAAACATACAAGTATGTTCCTACATGAAACTTGAAAAACATGTAGCATTGCAACGGTAATTCTCAGCACCTATTGCCCCAAGCCACCGAGGGGTGGTCATGAGAACAAATAGCCGGAACATGGACCCCATCCAATTAATATATGTTGCCTTAAATCCTCTAAGGTTAAGACTTATATTAATAACCGCTTATTTGGCCACCAGTTTAGTTAACAGAGCTTCTAGGGAAGGTTAATAACTGAACGAGTCTTGAGTGTATAACCATCGTTTACGTGGCCCGATCCACATCCTACCAAGCCACCGAGGGGTGGTCATGAATAGGATCGTACCCGAACACGTTTTCCACATAGGAGATCCAATCTAGTATACCGACGGCGGTAAACACCTATCGAGGGGTGTGGTCAGGGCAGAACTGACGCGAGGCGTTACCATGCTTTCACATATGGATCAACAATGGAGGCCGTGGGTTTTGTTTGAAACCCTCTCCCACTCAATATTTTGAAAAACATGCAAGTTTTGACAAATTATGTATGATCAATATAGTATGAGCGGCACTCACCTATCCTATATGACATGTTATCAAATATGCATACAAAAAATCCATCAATACATATTTATACATCCCTGACATATCACAGAAAAAATAATTGACAGAATAACCTAGCTATGATTCCAACCTAGAACTAAGAAAATAAAGATTACAAAATTCCATCCAAAGCATTCTTTGGGTCTTGAATTCTGTTCCATCTTCTTGTATCCATCTTTATGTAGCCTCTCTATTTATTTCTCATCCCAAGAATTATTTAAAATTTAAATATCCAAAAATTTAAATTTCAAATTCAAATTCCAAATTTGAATTTCAAATTTAAATTTCAAATTTAAATTTTTAAACAATTTTAAACATCATGTGTAATAATATGTAATTTCAAAAAATTTGAAATTTTTAATTACATATTTTTAAACATGATTTAAAATTAAATCTCAAATTTAAAAATCAAAATTTTCTAATTTTTGGACCGTCGGACCGTCGCCCCCGTAGGCGGCAGCCGCCGTGGGTAGCCACCAACCCTGGAGGGGTTGGCAGCCCACGGCCGCCCCCATGTGCAGCCCTGCCGGGCTGCAGGCCAAGCCTGCAGCGCCAGGCTGCGCGCCCAGGCTGGGCGCAGCAGCCAGCAGGCTGCACGCCCAGGCTACGGCCAGCCTTGGGCAGGCCACGGCCACCCTTGGCTACAGGCCAAGCCTGTGGCCGTGGGTGGTGTGGGCCTGCATAGGGGCTACCGCAGCCCCATCCTGCCCGAGGGCAGGGGCTGCAGCCCCACCAAGGTCCGTCGACCTATCTCGAGGGGTCGTGTCTCGATTTTCATGCCATATTCCAATTTACCTATTAGGATCTCCAAAAATTAATTTGAATCCCAATTAAATTGAAATTTTCCACACAATCAAAATTTCAACCTTTAAATCAAATTTCACTTTTGGAAAAAAATAAATTACGGTCTTCAATCTTCAATCTCCTCCAAGAATAATTACATAAAATTTCCTAAACCGTTTCCGGTGTACAAAAAATTCTAACCATAAAAATTCTAAGAGACAAAAAATAAAATCCATGGGAAAATTACAGTGTTAATAAACTGCACCCATGGTTACATAAAAATTCCTAGATACAATTTTTCTAAATTCTAAGGAACCATAACCGGCATAAACAAGCATGCTTATAATAATTAAAAAAAAATTAAAATAACCACATACTTTATACATAATCCATGATAACAACATAAAGGAACCCTAGAATACCACTCTTTAAATATCAAATCCATACATAAATAAAAAGACTATGTAATTGTCTAATTTATGTACATGGCATAGTCATGAGATGGCTCTGATACCAATTGTAGGAAAATAAATCGGTAAAAACGTATCAGAGTGGCGCAGCGGAACAATAAAAATTTTTTAGATCATTAAATATCTCATGATGCCATATACAATAAACCAACAACAATTAAAACTCATACCTCAAGGACGCCAATCTTGCAGGAGGAGAATGACCGGAGGCTTCAACCAACTAGCCTTCTCTACTATTCTCCAATTCCCGAATGGCTGAGTGTGTGGGCACTCTGAACCTCGATCGGTATGCTAGCACTGCTATGTTAGGAAATGCCCTAAATATTAGAGACATTTTGATGTATTCATTTTGAACTGGATAATAAAATTATACATAGAGGTTATTCATTACATTGCTATCTGTCCTCGTCTTATTTACATGTTAAAGTAAATGTAAGAAAATATGGCTCACTGACTGCTTGTGTTAAAACTGTTAGAACGTTGCATGCAATGGATTTTTGTATGCAAGAAGACAATGTTCTAAAGTTAGCAGTCTAAACTATGGTCTGTAGTCTATGGGGTTAGACCGAGCATCTAACTCATGTTAAGACTATTATGTTGTCTAAAGCCTTGGAGGGGACGGTCTGTCTTGACTGTCTGGAGCTGGACTCCCAAGTAGAGACATGGATATGTTGCTTGGAGGTGACATATTAGATCGGGACTAAAGCGTGATTGATCTACGTAGTCCGCTATGAGTGGATCAATCTGCTTTTGACGTTCATTGTGCAATAACCTTAATCCTGAGTAAATGAACTACTTCATGTATATGACTTGTGTACTTTGATGTTCCAATGGCTAAAGCGTCTCAGAGGTAGTAAGCTTATAGACCGGTTCGTTGGGTGCATGACTTGTATACGATGAAGGGTTTGTTTGCAGATATCGGAATCATAGCTCTGAGGAGTTAAAGGTATCCTCTTAAAGGCATTATACTGAATGTGAAAATGGACAAGGCCTTGGGTCGTCTGCTGGGCGGATGACTTCTTATTCACATATGGTGAATAATCATTTTCTTGATTCGGTAGTATAATGGAACTTTAAGATAGCCTGATCAGTAGGATTAAACGGACTTTGACCTAAGGCTGATCATGGATATCATATGAGGGTTTTGCATATATGACAAGGTCATTGGATGGTAGCTCGTCACAGGCTTACGTAATACGGTATATAATTGGGAGTTCAGTTTCAGGTTTATAGTGGTGTGACTCTGAAATTAGTGATCATATGATTGAGTTGTTCGGTACAGAATGATGATCATATGGAATCACGAGAGCCCGATTATATATGTCCAATCAGTCCCTCTACTAGCTCCACATAATTCCTTAACGTTTGGCAAATTGATTTGTGTATGCTATTGGCTAGTTTATTATGCATGGATGGTGATGACACAGGATTAGGATGGTAGACAAGATTCTCTCCGGTTGGATTCAGACTTTGTTTTGGATAATAGAGTACGTAATTATTCGAACTCCAAATAAAGTTGCCATGATTTTATTTGAGATTGGATTGGAGTTGTAGAAAATTATCCATGAGAACAAGAATATGAAACACAACCGTTTTGTGGAATTTGAAATTTGAAATTTGAATTTTGAAATTTGAAATTTGAATTTTGAATTTGAAATTTGAATTTGAAAATTCGAATTTGAAATTTGAATTTGAAATTTAAATTTGAAATTTGAAATTTGAAATTTGAAATTTGAATTTGAAATTTGAAATTCAAATTTTGAATCACAGTCCAAGTAGGATTCGAATTTGTTGTGGAAAATCCACAAGGTTTGAAATTCGAATTTGAGTTGGATTTGGAGAGGATAATCTTGTTAGAATCCTACTTGAATTTTGAATCCAAATCCCAACAAAAGTGGGCGAATTTTTTGAGGATAATCCTCAGTGGAAAATTCGGTTTTTGTGGATAAGATTCAAGGGTAAATTCAAGCTTCAATCCTAGTTGAATTTGGATTCTCTCTACTCCCTAAAAGTGGCCGAAATTTTGGAGCCTAAATCCTAGGAAATTCGGTTATTTTTGGATAAGGTTGAGATGAGATTTAGCTTGAAAAATCCTAGTGGAATTTTGATTCTTCCTTATCCTAAAAGTGGCCGAAAATTTGGAGAAGATTTTCTCCTAAAGATTTCAGATTTTTTGGTTGAAAAAGGGAGATAAAATTCTAGTTAAAATCTTGTTTAGATTTGGATTGGATTTGTCCTAGGAAAACCGAATTTAATTGTGGAGATTCTCCCTTGGAAAATTCGGATTTTTTGGTTTGGATAAGGGAGAAAATCTTTTCCTAGTCCAATTCGAATTCAGAGAATCACCTCATGCAGGTCTATAAATAGAGGTCCTGCCACTCCAGTTCTCTTAGACCACAGACTCTCAGGTGAGCAGGCTTATTGTTGCACAGCTCATCGTGACAATAAAGTTCTTTAGAGATCTGGGTGGTCGGAAGAAGACTAGCAGTGCTAGCATACCGATCGAGGTTCAGAGTGCCCACACACTCAACCATTCGGGAATTGGAGAATAGTAGAGAAGGCTAGTTGGTTGAAGCCTCCGGTCATTCTCCTCCTGCAAGATTGGCATCCTTGAGGTATGAGTTTTAATTGTTGTTGGTTTATTGTATATGGCATCATGAGATATTTGACGATCTAAAAATTTTTATTGTTCCGCTGCGCCACTCTGATACGTTTTTATCGGTTTATTTTCCTACAATTGGTATCAGAGCCATCTCATGACTATGCCATGTACATAAATTAGACAATTACTTAGTCTTTTTATTTATGTATGGATTTGATATTTAGAGAGTGGCATTCTAGGGTTCCTTTATGTTGTTATCATGTATTATGTATAAAGTATGTGGTTATTTTAATTTTTTGAATTATTATAAGCATGCTTGATTATACCGGTTATCGTTCCTTAGAATTTAGAAAAATTGTATCTAGGAATTTTTTATGTAACCATGGGAGCAGTTTATTAACACTGTGTTTTTCCCATGGATTTTAATTTTTGTCTCTTAGAATATTTATGGTTAGAATTTTTGTACACCGGAAACGGTATAGGATTTTTTTTATGTAATTATTCTTGGAGGAGATTGAAGATTGAAGACCGTAATTTATTTTTCTCAAAAGTTAAATTTAATTTAAAGGTTGAAATTTTGATTGTGTGGAAAATTTCAATTTAATTGGGATTTAAATTAATTTTTGGAGATCCTAAAAGTTAAATTGGAATATGGCACGAAAATCGAGACACGACCCCTCGGGATAGGCCGACAAACCTTGATGGGGCTGCGGCAGCCCCTGTACAGGCCCACACCACCCACGGCCGCAGGCTCTGCCTGCAGCCTGGGGTGGCCGTGGCCTGCCCAAGGCTGGCCGCAGCCTGGTCGTGCAGCCTCTGGCTGCAGGCGCTGCCTGCAGCCTGCCGGCTGCTGCGCCCAGTCTGGGCGTGCAGCCTGGTGCTGCAGGCTTGGCCTACAGCCCGGCAGACTGCACAAGGGGCGGCCGTGGGCTGCCAGCCCCTCCGGGGTTGGTGGCTGCCCACGGCGGCTGCCGCCTTCACGGGCGGCGGTGCTGCGGTCCAAAATTTGAAAATTTTGATTTTTAAATTTGAGATTTAATTTTAAATCATGTTTAAAAATATGTAATTAAAAATTTGAAATTTTTGAAATTACATATTATTACACATGATGATTAAAATTGTTTAAAATTTGAATTAGAAATTTAAATTTGAAATTCGAATTTGGAGTTTGAATTTGAAATTTAAATTTTTGGAAATTTAAATATTAAATAATTCTTGGGATGAGAAATAAATGGAGAGGCTAGATAAAGATGGATACAAGAAGACGGAACAAAATTCAAGACCCAAAGAATGCTTTGGATGGAATTTTGTAATCTTTATTTTCTTTGTTCTAGGATGGAACCATAGCTTGGTTAGTCTGTCAATTATTTTTTTCTGTGATATGTCATGGATGTATAAATATGTATTGATGGATGTTTTGTATGCATATTTGATAACATGTCATATAGGATAGGTGAGTGCCGCTCATACTATATTGATCATACATAATTTGTCAAAACTTGCATATTTTTCAAAATATTGAGTGGGAGAGGGTTTCAAACAAAACCCACGGCCTCCATTGTTGATCCATATGTGAAAGCATGGTAACGCCTCGCGTCAGTTCTGACCTGACCACACCCCTCGGTAGGTGTTTACCGCCGCCGGTATACTAGATTGGATCTCCTATGTGGAAAACGTGTTCGGGTGCGATCCTATTCATGACCACCCCTCGGTGGCTTGGTAGGACGTGGATCGGGCTACGTAAACAATGGTTATACACTCAAGACTCGTTTAGTTATTAACCTTCCCTAGAAGCTCTGTTAACTAAACTGGTGGCCAAATAAGCGGTTGTTAATATATGTCTTAACCTTGGAGGATTTAAGGTAACATATATTAATTGGACGGGGTCCATGTTCCGGCTATTTGTTCTCATGACCACCCCTCGGTGGCTTGGGGCAATAGGTGCTGAGAATTACCGTTGCAATGCTACATTTTTTTCAAGTTTCATGTAGGAACATACTTGTATGTTTTATTTGCTAAATTATCTGCATATTTGCTTGGGCTTTGTAATGATGTCTAGTATAATTTTATTTCAGTTCAAAATGTCACCGACACCCCTCATTTCGATACTTTCTGAAAATAAGTTGAATGGCGATAATTATAAAGACTGGAAAAGAAATCTATTAATAGTTCTCAACTGCGAGAGACACAAGTTCGTACTGGACGAACCATGCCCACCTGGGCCCAAACCTGACACACCACTTGAGGAGATCCCGATTGCCTATAATCGTTGGAGAGAATCCAATGAAATAGCTCGATGCTACATCCTTGCTAGCATGACGAGTGCTTTACAAAAGCAGCATGAGACTTATCAAGTTGCTGGGGAGATCATGGATAATCTGGAGGACATGTTCGGAGGCCAAGAAAAATTGGCTCGACAGTCCGCTATTACCAGCATTATGAACTCCAAGCAAAAGGCGGGTGCTCCGGTGAAGGACCATATGATCACTCTAATGGGATTCTTCGCTGAGGCTGCCGAGAATGGTGCTGAGTTGGACTATAACACCCAGATCGAGATGGTGTTCAAGACTCTGTCTAAAGATTTTGTGGGGTTTAAGGCCGCATACAATCTGGCGAGAAAGGAGTTAGGACTTACCGAGCTCATGAAGCAACTACAGGCTTATGAGCGGATGATCAGGGATGAGGATACAGTTCGACCTAAAGGAGAGGCCAATTTGGCGGAATCTTCCAATCCCTCACGGAAGAGGAAGAGGCCAAATAAGAAGCAAGTGGCTTCCAGTTCTTCTAATCCTCCTGTCTCGGACGGGAAGAAGAAGAAGAAGAACAAGAAGCCGAAGGACCCTAAAAAGTCCAAATGCTTCCACTGTGGGAAGGTAGGTCACTTCAAGAAGGCTTGCCGGGAATTCCTAGCCTCCAAGGGCAAGGAAGGTAAGGAACTTCATTACTTAGAAGCGTGTTTGGTGGAAGAATCGAAAGACACATGGGTCATTGATTCGGGCGCCACTAATCATGTTTGTGTTTCTATGCAGGGGTTCGTGGAAACGAGAAGTCTACATGATAGGAGCCTCTCGTTGCGGACTGGAGATGGTAGCTTTGTGGTGGCTGAGGCAGTGGGAGACGTTCATCTTTATTTTGATCAATTTAGGTTTATTTTATTGAAAGACTGTTTTTATGTTCCTAATTTTAGGAGGAACCTTATATCGGTAGCTTGTTTAATAAAGGATTCTTATTCAGTTTCTTTTAGTAAAAGAGTTGATATTCGTAGAAATAAGTCTTTTATCTGTTCTGGATGGATGGATGGAAACCTATATTTGATCAGACCAAAGATGTACTCACTGCTTGACACTGAATTAATTGATAACTCTAAAAGGTTGAAAGTTTCTCACTCTAACAAGGCGTATCTTTGGCATTTAAGACTTGGTCATATTAATCAGGATATGATTCAAAGATTGGTGAAAGACGGTCCTCTGGAATCTCTGGAGGAGGTACGACTTCCCCAATGTGAGTCTTGTCTAGAGGGTAAGATGACTAAGAGGTCTTTTGGAGCTAAGGGTACAAGGGCACAGGAGCTCTTAGAAATTGTGCACACTGACGTATGTGGCCCCATGAACGTCATAGCACGAGGAGGGTTCGAGTACTATGTCTCTTTCATAGATGATTACTCGAGGTATGGATATGTGTATCTGATGCACCGCAAGAGCGAAACCTTTGACAAGTTCAAAGAGTATCGTGCGGAAGTGGAAAAGCAATTGGATAAATCCATAAAGACACTTCGATCTGATCGAGGTGGCGAATACCTCTCTGATGAATTTCTAGGACATCTTGTAGAGAACGGGATTTTATCCCAATTGACCGCACCTGATACTCCACAACAGAATGGTGTAGCCGAAAGGAGAAACAGGACCTTATTGGATATGGTACGGTCCATGATGAGTTACTCAACACTGCCATTATCATTTTGGGGACATGCTTTACAAACGGCGTGCTATATTCTGAACCAGGTTCCGAGCAAATCAATTCCTAGAACTCCGTATGAATTGTGGCGTGGCAGGAAGCCCTCCCTTGGACATATGAGAATATGGGGCTGCCCGGCACATGTACTGGATGGGGATGCGAAGAAGTTGGAACCAAGATCAGAATTGTGTATGTTTGTAGGGTATCCAAAGGGAACTAAAGGAGGTCTGTTCTATAACCCGAAGGATCAAAAGGTCATTGTCTCAACCCATGCGACATTCTTGGAGGAAAGTCACATGAATGACTTTAAACCTCGAAGCAAAGTGGTGCTAGAGGAGTTATCGGGTGAAAGAACTGCTCCACAGATTTCGGTCTTGGACGCAAGTCCAAGTTCCAGTGAAAGACCTGCAGACGATCAACAATTTAGGGTGCCTCGTCATAGTGGGAGGGTTTCTAAGAAACCTAATTTCTTTATGTATGATGCTGAGGTATACCAGGCCGAGACTCATGAGCATGAGGAAGATCCGGTCACATATGATGAAGCTATAAAGGATGTTGATTCTAGATCTTGGAAACAGGCTATGAACAATGAGATGGATTCTATGAAATCCAACTCTGTTTGGGAACTTGTAGATTTGCCGGATGGGATAAAACCCATTGGATGCAAATGGGTCTACAAAAGAAAGAAGGATGCGGAAGGAAGAGTGGAAACTTTCAAAGCTAGACTGGTTGCAAAGGGATACACGCAAAAGGCTGGAATCGATTACGAGGAAACCTTTTCGCCTGTTGCTATGCTGAAGTCTATCCGTATTCTTCTGTCCATTGCTGCGGCTCTCGATTACGAGATCTGGCAAATGGATGTCAAGACGGCATTCTTGAATGGCCATCTTGAAGAGTGTATCTATATGATACAGCCCGAAGGGTTCGTAGCAAAAGGCCAAGATAAGAAAGTCTGCAAGTTGCTTAGATCCATTTATGGATTAAAGCAGGCATCCCGCTCATGGAACCAGAGGTTTGATCAAGCGATTAAGACATTTGGTTTTGAGCAGAACGTTGATGAACCTTGTGTTTATAAACGTATTAAGGATGGAAAAGTGGTCTTTCTGATACTCTATGTCGATGATATACTACTCATTGGGAATGATGTAGGGAACTTATCATCGGTCAAGCTTTGGTTACACCAACAGTTTGACATGAAGGGCTTGGGAGAAGCTAATTATGTTCTAGGCATTCGTCTCTTCAGAGATCGAAAGAACAAAATGATAGCGTTATCCCAAGCTTCATACATAGATAAAATAATTGACAAATATGCAATGCTAGAGGCAAAGAAAGGCTCACAACCTTCTATTGCCGGTTTAACTCTTTCATTGGATGACTGTCCCAAGACATCGGAAGAAAGAGAGCGTATGAGTAAGGTCCCTTATGCATCCGCTGTGGGTAGCCTTATGTACGCTATGCTTTGCACTCGTCCAGACATATGTTTTGCAGTAGGTATGGTGAGTCGATATCAAGCGAATCCTGGAACCAAGCACTGGCAAGCAGTAAAGCATATACTCAAGTATCTTAAGAGAACGAGGGATTATGTGCTAGTGTATTCTGGAGGGGACCTAACACCCGTAGGATACACGGAATCAGACTTCCAGACTTGTAAGGATTCGAGGAAATCGACATCTGGATCAGTGTTTTTACTCGGAGGAGGCGCCATTGTGTGGAGGAGTGTGAAGCAGGGCTGCACAGCTGACTCTACTATGGAGACTGAGTATGTGGCTGCGGCTGAGGCATCTAAAGAAGCGGTTTGGCTCCGCAAGTTCTTTAGAGACCTTGAGGTCATTCCGGGTGTTGACAAGCCTATCACACTTTACTGTGATAATACAGGGGCTATTGCCAACACAAGGGAATCTCGGCACCACAAGAGGACCAAGCACATCGATCGGAGGTATCACATTATTAGAGGGCATGTGGAGACAGGACAAGTGGATGTATGTAAGATCGCGTCCGAGGACAACATCGCTGATCCCTTTACTAAGACTTTGGTAGCTAGAAGCTTTGAGAGGCATGTAGAGGCGATGGGGATGCGTAACATGGCACATCTGCTGGCTTAGGGCAAGTGGGAGATTGTTAGGAAATGCCCTAAGTATTAGAGACATTTTGATGTATTCATTTTGAACTGGATAATAAAATTATACATAGAGGTTATTCATTACATTGCTATCTGTCCTCGTCTTATTTACATGTTAAAGTAAATGTAAGCAAATATGGCTCACTGACTGCTTGTGTTAAAACTGTTAGAACGTTGCATGCAATGGATTTTTGTATGCAAGAAGATAATGTTCTAAAGTTAGCAGTCTAAACTATGGTCTGTAGTCTATGGGGTTAGACCGAGCATCTAACTCATGTTAAGACTATTATGTTGTCTAAAGCCTTGGAGGGGACGGTCTGTCTTGACTGTCTGGAGCTGGACTCCCAAGTAGAGACATGGATATGTTGCTTGGAGGTGACATATTAGACCGGGACTAAAGCGTGATTGATCTACGTAGTCCGCTATGAGTGGATCAATCTGCTTTTGACGTTCATTGTGCAATAACCTTAATCCTGAGTAAATGAACTACTTCATGTATATGACTTGTGTACTTTGATGTTCCAATGGCTAAAGCGTCTCAGAGGTAGTAAGCTTATAGACCGGTTCGTTGGGTGCATGACTTGTATACGATAAAGGGTTTGTTTGCAGATATCGGAATCATAGCTCTGAGGAGTTAAAGGTATCCTCTTAAAGGCATTATACTGAATGTGAAAATGGACAAGGCCTTGGGTCGTCTGCTGGGCGGATGACTTCTTATTCACATATGGTGAATAATCATTTTCTTGATTCGGTAGTATAATGGAACTTTAAGATAGCCTGATCAGTAGGATTAAACGGACTTTGACCTAAGGCTGATCATGGATATCATATGAGGGTTTTGCATATATGACAAGGTCATTGGATGGTAGCTCGTCACAGGCTTACGTAATACGGTATATAATTGGGAGTTCAGTTTCAGGTTTATAGTGGTGTGACTCTGAAATTAGTGATCATATGATTGAGTTGTTTGGTACAGAATGATGATCATATGGAATCACGGGAGCCCGATTATATATGTCCAATCAGTCCCTCTACTAGCTCCACATAATTCCTTAACTTTTGGCAAATTGATTTGTGTATGCTATTGGCTAGTTTATTATGCATGGATGGTGATGACACAGGATTAGGATGGTAGACAAGATTCTCTCCGGTTGGATTCAGACTTTGTTTTGGATAATAGAGTACACAATTATTCGAACTCCAAATAAAGTTGCCATGATTTTATTTGAGATTGGATTGGAGTTGTAGAAAATTATCCATGAGAACAAGAGTATGAAACACAACCGTTTTGTGGAATTTGAAATTTGAATTTTGAAATTTGAAATTTGAATTTTGAAATTTTAAATTTGAAATTTGAATTTGAAATTTGAATTTGAAAATTCGAATTTGAAATTTGAATTTGAAATTTAAATTTGAAATTTGAAATTTGAATTTGAAATTTGAATTTGAAATTTGAAATTCAAATTTTGAATCACAGTCCAAGTAGGATTCAAATTTGTTGTGGAAAATCCACAAGGTTTGAAATTCGAATTTGAGTTGGATTTGGAGAGGATAATCTTGTTAGAATCCTACTTGAATTTTGAATCCAAATCCCAACAAAAGTGGGCGAATTTTTTGAGGATAATCCTCAATGGAAAATTCGGTTTTTGTGGATAAGATTCAAGGGTAAATTCAAGCTTCAATCCTAGTTGAATTTGGATTCTCTCTACTCCCTAAAAGTGGCCGAAATTTTGGAGCCTAAATCCTAGGAAATTCGGTTATTTTTGGATAAGGTTGAGATGAGATTTAGCTTGAAAAATCCTAGTGGAATTTTGATTCTTCCTTATCCTAAAAGTGGCCGAAAATTTGGAGAAGATTTTCTCCTAAAGATTTCGGATTTTTTGGTTGAAAAAGGGAGATAAAATTCTAGTTAAAATCTTGTTTAGATTTGGATTGGATTTGTCCTAGGAAAACCGAATTTAATTGTGGAGATTCTCCCTTGGAAAATTCGGATTTTTTGGTTTGGATAAGGGAGAAAATCTTTTCCTAGTCCAATTCGAATTCAGAGAATCACCTCATGCAGGTCTATAAATAGAGGTCCTGCCACTCCAGTTCTCTTAGACCACAGACTCTCAGGTGAGCAGGCTTATTGTTGCACAGCTCATCGTGACAATAAAGTTCTTTAGAGATCTGGGTGGTCGGAAGAAGACTAGCAGTGCTAGCATACCGATCGAGGTTCAGAGTGCCCACACACTCAGCCATTCGGGAATTGGAGAATAGTAGAGAAGGCTAGTTGGTTGAAGCCTCCGGTCATTCTCCTCCTGCAAGATTGGCATCCTTGAGGTATGAGTTTTAATTGTTGTTGGTTTATTGTATATGGCATCATGAGATATTTGACGATCTAAAAATTTTTATTGGTCCGCTGCGCCACTCTGATACGTTTTTACCGGTTTATTTTCCTACATGCTAGTCTTCTTCCGACCACCCAGATCTCTAAAGAACTTTATTGTCACGATGAGCTGTGCAACATTAAGCCTACTCACGTGAGAGTCTGTGGTCTAAGAGAACTGGAGTGGTAGGACCTCTATTTATAGACCTGCATGAGGTGATTCTCTGAATTTGAATTGGATTAGGAAAAGATATTTTCCCTTATCCATAACCAAAAAATCCGAACTTTTCCAAGGGAGAATCTCAACAAAAAATTCGGTTTTCTTAGGATAAATCCAATCCAAATCTAAACAAGATTTTAACTAGAATTTTATCTCCCTTTTTCAACCCAAAAAATCCGAAAATTACAAGGAGAATATCTCCTAAAGATTTCGGCCATTATGGATAGGGGAGAATCAAAAATTCCACTAGGATTTTCAAGCTTGAATCTTATCTCAACCTTATCCAAAATAACCGAATTTTCCTAGGAGAGATCCTCCAAATTTTCGGCAACTTTTCAGGGAGGAGAGAATCCAAACTCAACTGGGATTGAAACTTGAATTTTTCCCTTGAATCTTATCCACACAAAAAACTGAAATTTCCTTGAGGATTATCCTCAAAAATTTCGTCCACTTTTGTTGGGATTTAGATTCAAAATTCAAGTAGGATTCTAACAAGATTATCCTCTCCAAATCCAACTCAAATTCGAATTTCAAACCTTGCGGATTTTCCACAACAAATTCGAATCCTACTTGGACTGTGATTCAAAATTTGAATTTCAAATTCAAATTTCAAATTCGAATTTCAAATTCAAATTTCAAATTCGAATTTCAAATTCAAAATTCAAGTTTCAAATTTCAAATTTCAAAATTCAAATTTCAAATTCCACAAAACGGTTGTGTTTCAAATTCTTGTTCTCATGGATAATTTTCTACAACTCCAATACAATCTCAAATAAAATCATGGTAACTTTATTTGGAGTTCGAATAATTGTGCACTCTATTATCCAAAACAAAATTTGAATCCAACCGGAGAGAATCTTGTCTTCCATCCTAATCCTGTGTCATCACCATCCATGCATAATAAACTAGCCAATAGCATACACAAATCAATTTTCCAAACGTTAAGGAATTATGTGGAGCTAGTAGAGGGACTGATTGGACATATATAATCGGGCTCTCGTGATTCCATATGATCATCATTCTGTACCGAACAACTCACATATGATCACTAATTTCAGAGTCACACCACTATAAACCTGAAACTGAACTCCCAATTATATACCGTATTACGTAAGCCTGTGACGAGCTACTATCCAATGACCTTGTCATATATGCAAAACCCTCATATGATATCCATGATCAGCCTTAGGTCAAAGTCTGTTTAATCCTACTGATCAGTCTATCTTAAAGTTCCATTATACTACCGAATTAAGAAAATGATTATTCACCATATGTGAATAAGAAGTCATCCGCCCAGCAGACGACCCAAGGCCTTGTCCATTTTCACATTCAGTATAATGCCTTTAAGAGGATACCTTTAACTCTTCAGAGCTATGATTCCGATATCTGCAAACAAACCCTTCATCGTATACAAGTCATGCACCCAACGAACCGGTCTATAAGCTTACTACCTCTGAGATGCTTTAGCCATCGGAACATCAAAGTACACAAGTCATATACATGAAGAAGTTCATTTACTCAGGATTAAGGTTATTGCACAATGAACGCCAAAAGTAGATTGATCCACTCATAGCGGACTACGTAGATCAATCACGCTTTAGTCCCGGTCTAATATGTCACCACCGAGCAACATATCCATGTCTCTACTTGGGAGTCCAGCTCCAGACAGTCAAGACAAACCGTCCCCTCTAAGGCTTTAGACAACATAATAGTCTTAACATGAGTTAGATGCTCGGTCTAACCCCATAGACTACAGACCATAGTTTAGACTGCTAACTTTAGAACATTGTCTTCTCGCATACAAAAGTCCATTGCATGCAATGTTCTAACAGTTTTAACACAAGCAGTCAGTGAGCCTGATTTGCTTACATTTAATTTAACATGTAAATAAGACGAGGACAGATAGCAATGTAATGAATAACCACTATATATAATTTTATTATCCAGTTCAAAATGAATACATCAAAATGTCTCTAATGCTTAGGGCATTTCCTAACAACATGAAGCTGTCCTTTTACTCAGGATTAAGGTTACTGCATAATGAACGTCAAAAGCAGATCGATCCACTCAAAGCGGACTTCGTAGATCAATCACGCTTTAGTCTCGGTCTAATATGTCACCACCAAGCAACATATCTATGTCTCTACTCGGGAGTCTAGCTCCAGACAGTCAAGACAAACCATCCCCTCCAAGGCTTTAGACAACATAATAGTCTTAACATGAGTTAGATGCTCGGTCTAACCCCATGGACTACAGACCATAGTTTAGACCGCTAACTTTAGAACATTGTCTTCTCGTATGCAAAAGTCCATTGCATGTAATGTTCTAACAGTTTAACACAAGCAGTCAGGGAGCCATATTTGCTTACATTTACTTTAACATGTAAATAAGATGAGGACAGATAGCAATGTAATGAATAACCTTTATATATAATTTTATTATCCAGTTCAAAATAAATATATCAAAATGTCTCTAATGCTTAGGGCATTTCCTAACAAACCTCTGAAGCAGTTCTTTCACCCGATAACTCATCTAGCACTACTTTGCTTCGAGGCTTAAAGTCATTCATGTGACTTTCCTCCAAGAATGTCACATGGGTTGATATAATAAACTTTTGTTCCTTCGTGTTATAGAACAGACCTCCTTTAGTTTCCTTAGGATACCCTATAAACATGCACAATTCTGATATTGGTTCCAATTTCTTTGCATCCCCATCGAGTACATGTGTCGGGCAACCCCATATTCTTATATGTCCAAGGGAGGGCTTCCTACCTCGCCATAATTCATACAGAGTTCTGGAAATTTACTTACTTGGAACCTGGTTCAGGATATAGCAAGCTGTTTGTAATGCATATCCCCAAAATGATAACGACAGTGTTGAATAACTCATCATAGACCATACCATATCCAATAAGGTCCCGTTTCTCTTTTCGGCTACACCATTCTATTGTGGAGTACTAGGTATAGTCAATTGGGATAGTATCCCATTCTCTAGAAGATGCCCTAGAAATTCATCGGAGAGGTATTTGCCACCTCGATCAGATCAAAGTGTCTTTATGGATTTACCCAATTACTTTTCCACTTCTGCATGATACTCTTTGAACTTATCAAAGGTTTTGCCCTTGTGGTGCATTAGGTACATATATCCATACCTCGAGTAATCCTCTATAAAGGAGACATAATAGTCGAACCTTCCTCATGCTGTGACGTTCATAGGGCCACATACATCGGTGTGCATAATTTCTAAGAGTTCCTGAGCCCTAGTACCCTTAGCTCCAAAAGACCTCTAAGTCATCTTACCCTCAAGACAAGACTCACATTGAGGAAGACATACCTCCTCCAGAGATTCTAAAGGACCATCTTTCACCAACTTTTGAATCCTATCCTGATTACTATGACCAAGTCTTAAATGCCAAAGATACGCCTTGTTAAAGTGAGAAACTTTCAACCTTTTAGAGTTATCAATTAATTCGGTGTCAAGCAGTGAGTACATATTTGGTTTGATTAAATATAGGTTTCCATCCATCCAACCATAATAGATAAAAGACTTATTTTTAAGAATATCAACTCTTTTACTAAAAGAAACTGAATAAGAATTTTTTATTAAACAAGCTACCGATATAAGGTTCTTCCTAAAATTAGGAACATAAAAACAGTCTTTTAATAATATAAACCTAAATTCGTCAAAGTAAAGATAAACATCTCCCACTGCCTCAGCCACCACCAAGCTACCGTCTCCGATCCACAACGAGAGGCTCCTATCATGTAGACTTCTCATTTCTATGAACCCCTGCATAGAAACACAAACATGATTAGTGGCACCCAAATCAATGACCCAAGTGTCTTTCATTTTTTCCACCAAACACACTTCTAAATAAAGAAGTTCCTTACCTTCCTTACCCTCAGCGGTTAGGAATTCCTGGTAAACCTTCTTGAAGTGACCTAGCTTCCCACAGTGGAAGCACTTAGACTTTTTAGGGTCCTTGGGCTTCTTATTCTTGTTCTTGTTCTTCCCATCTAAGATAGGAGGATTAGAAGAACTGGAAGGCGACTGCTTTTTATTTGCCCTTTTCCTTTGGTTGGACTGCATCCCCATCCTTGATCATCCGCTTATAAGCTTGGAGTTACTTTATGAGCTTGGTGAGTCCTAACTCCCTTCTCGCCAGATTGTATGCAGCCTTAAACCTCATAAACTCCTTAGACAGAGTTTTAAATACTATTTTGATTTGGCTGTTGTAGCCCAGTTCAGCACCGTTTTCAGTAGCCTCAATAAAGAATCCCATAAGAGTGATCATATGGTCTTTCACCGGAGTACCCACCTTCTGCTTAGAGTTCATTATACTAGTGATAGCAGATTGTCGAGCCAATTTTTCTTGGCCTCTGAACATGTCTTCCAAGTTTTCCATGATCTCCCTTGCAATTTAATAAGTCTCATGCTGCTTTTGTAAAGCACTTGTCATGCTAGCAATGATGTAGAACCGAGCTATCTCATTGGATCCTTTCCAACGAGTATAGACAACCGGAACCTCCTTAAACGGTGTGTCAGGTTTGGGCCCAAGTAGGCCTGGTTCGTCCAGTACAAACTTGTGTCTCTCGCAGCTGAGAACTATTAGCAGATTTCCTTTCGAATCTTTATAGTTATTGCCATTAAGCTTATTTTTAGTAAGTATTGAAATGAGGGGTGTTGGTGACATTTTAAACTGAAATAAAATTATACTAGATATCATTACAAAGCCCAAGCAAATATAGAGATAATTTAGCAAATAAAACATACAAGTACGTTCCTACATGAAACTTGGAAAAACATGTAGCATTGCAATGGTAATTTTCAACACCTATTACCCCAAGCTACCGAGGGGTAGTTACGGGACAAATAGCTAGAGTAGGGACCCCGTCCAATTAATATATGTTGCCTTAAATCCTCCAAGGTTAAGACATATATTAATAACTGCTTATTTTGGCCACTAGTTTAGTTAACAGAGGTTCTAGGGAAGGTTAATAACTAAACGAGTATTGAGTATATAACCATTGTTTACGTAGCCCGATCCACGTCTTACCAAGCCACCGAGGGGTGGTCATAAATAGAATCATGCTCGAACACGTTTTCCACATAGGAGATCCAACCTAGTATACCGACGGTGGTAAACACCTACCAAGGGGTGTGGTCAGGACAGAACTGATGTGAGGTGTTACCATGCTTTCACATATGGATCAACAATGGAGGCCGTGGGTTTTGTTTGAAACCCTCTCCCACTCAATATTTTAAAAAACATGCAAGTTTTGTAAAATGTGTGATCAATATAGTCTGAGCAGCATTCACCTATCGTATATGACATGTTATCAAATATGCATCCAAAACATCCATCAATACAAATTTATACATCCATGACATATCACAGAAAAAATAATTGATGGAAAATAACCAAGCCATGATCCAATCCTCGAACAAAGAAAATAAAGATTACAAAATTCCATCCAAAGCATTCTTTGGGTCTTGAATTTTGTTCCGTCTTCTCGTATCCATCTTTATGTAGCCTCTCCATCTATTTCTCGTCCGAAGAATCATTTAAAATTCAAATTTCAAAAATTTAAATTTCAAAATTCAAAATTCAAAATTCAAAATTCAAATTCGAATTTCAAATTTAAATATCAAATTCAAATTTTAAACGATTTAAACTTCGCGTATAATAATATGTAATTTCAAAAATTTTCAAAATTTCAATTACATATTTTTAAACATGATTTAAAATTAAATCTCAAATTTAAAAATTAAAATTTTTATTTTTCGGCCATCAGACCAAGGGCCCCGGAGGCCGACAGCAACCGTGAGCAGCCCCAGCCCCCCAGGGGGCTGGCAGTCCATGGCCACAAGCCGGGTACAGCCCTACCGGGCAACAAGCAAAGCTGCAGCGTCAGGCTACACACTCGGATGCTACAGTTTCCCACCAAGCTATATGCAGCACCTGCAGCCATGGACTGCACACCCCAGGTAGGCATAGCAGCCCGCCAAGCTGCAAACAATGCCTGCAGCCATGGGCTGCACACTCGAGTGGCCACGGCAGCCCCACCATGGGCTACGGCCTATCTCGAGGGGTTGTTCCTCAATTTTCACACCCCAATTTACCCATTAGGATCTCCAAAAATTAATTTAAATTCTAATTAAATTGGAATTTTCCACACAAACAAAATTTCAATCTTTAAATTAAGTTTAACTTTTGGAAAAAATAAATTACAGTGTTCTAACTTTAATCTCCTCCAAGAATAATTACATAAAATTTCCTAAACAGTTTCTGGTGTACAAAATTCTAATCTTAATAATTCTAAGAGAAAAAAAATTAAAATCCATGCAAAAATTACGGTGCTAATAAACCGCTCCCATGGTTCCATAAAAATTCTTAGATAAAATTTTCTAAATTCCAAGGAACCATAACTGGTATTATCAAGCATGCTTATAATAGTTCAAAAAATTAAAATAACCACATAATACATACATAATCCATTATAACAACATAAGGAATCCTAGAATGCCGCTCTCTAAATATCAAACCCATACATTAAGAAAAAGACTAAGTAATTGTCTAATTTATGTACATGGCATAATCATGAGATGGCTCTGATACCAATTGTAGGAGAAAATTAGTAAAAACGTATTAGAGTGGTGCAGCGGAATTATAAATTTTTTTTAAAGATCGTTAAATATCTCATGATGCCATATACAATAAATTAACAACAATAAAACTCATACCGCTAGAGTGTGGGAAATAAATCGGTAAAAACGTATCAGAGTGGCGCAGTGGAACAATAAAAATTTTTCAAGATCGTTAAATATCTCATGATGCCATATACAATAAACCAACAACAATTAAAACTCATACCTCAAGGATGCCAATCTACAGGAGGAGAATGACCGGAGGGCTTCAACCAACTAGCCTTTACTACTATTCTCCAATTCCCGAATGGCTGAGTGTGTGGGCACTCTGAACCTCGATTGGTATGCTAGCACTGCTAGTCTTCTTCCGACCACCTAGATCTCTAAAGAACTTATTGTCACAGTGAGTTATGCAACAATAAGCCTGCTCACCTGAGAGTCTGTGGTTTGAGAGAACTGGAGTGGCAGGACCTCTATTTATAGACTTGCATGAGGTGATCCTCTTAATTTGAATTGGATTAGGAGAAGATATTCTCCATTATCCACGACCAAAAATCCAAATTTTCCAAGGGGCAAATCCAAACAAATTTTCGGCCAACTTAGGATTATCCAATTCAAATCTAAACAAGATTTTAACTAGAATTTTATCTCCCTTTTTGAACCAAAAAACCTGAAAATCCATAAGGATATTCACCAAATAATTTCGGCCATAAAAGATAAGGGAAGAATCAAAATTCCACTAGGATTTTTAAGTTTAAATCTTATCTCATCCTTATCCAAAATAACCGAAAATCTCCAAGGAGATCTTCCTTAAATTTCCAGCCATAATCTGGGAGGAGAGAATCCAAATTCAACTGTGATTGAAATTTGAATTTTTCCCTGAACCTTATCCACAAAAAATTCAAAAATTTCATGAGGATAATCCTCAAAATTTTCATCCATTATTGTTAGGATTTGGATTCAAAATTCAAATAGGATTCTGACAAGAATTTCCTCTCCATATCCAACTCAAATTCGAATTTCATTCCTTGTGGATTTACCACAAGAAATTCGAATCCTACTTGGATTGTGATTCAATATTTGAATTTTAAATTTCAAATTCAAATTTCAAATTCAAATTTCAAATTTCAAATTTCAAATTTCAAATTTCAAATTTCAAATTCAAATTTCAAATTCAAAATTCAAATTCAAATTTCAAATTTCAAATTTCAAATTTCAAATTTCAAAATTCAAATTTCAAGTTTCAAAATTCAAAATTCAAAATCCATAAAATAGTTGTATTTCAAATTCTTGTTCTCATGGATAATTTTCTACAACTCTAATCCAATCTCAAATAAAATCATGGCAACTTTATTTGGAGTTCGAATAATTGTGTACTCTATTATCCAAAACAAAATCTGAATTCAACCGGAGAGAATCTTGTCCGCCATCCTAATCCTATGTCAACACCATCCATGCAAAATCAAGTAGCCAATAGCATACACAAATCAATTTTGCCAAACGTTAAGGAATTATGTGGAGCTAGTAAAGGGACCAACTGGACATATATAATCGGGCTCCCGTAAATCCATATGATTATCATTCTTTACCGAACAACTCAACCATATGATCACTAATTTCAGAGTCACACCACTATAAACCTGAAACTGAACTCCTAATTATGTACCGTATTATGTAAGCCTGTGACAAGCTATCGTCCAATGACCTTGTCATGTATGCAGAACCCTTATATGATATTCATGATCAGCGTTAGGCCAAAGTCCATTTAATCCTACTGATCAGGCTATCGCCAAAGTCCATTTAATCCTACTGATCAGGCTATCTTAAAGTTCTATTATACTACCGAATAAAGAAAATGATTATTCACCATATGTGAATAAGAAGTGATCCGCCCAGTAGACGACCCAAGGCCTTGTTCATTTTCACATTCAGTATAATGCATTTAAGAGGATACCCTTAACTCCTCATTCGAGCTATGATTTCGATATCTGTAAATGAACCCTTCATCGTATACAAGTCATTCACCCAACGAACCGGTCTATAAGCTTACTACCTCTGAGACGCTTTAGCTATTGGAACATCAAAGTACACAAGTCATATACATGAAGCTGTCCATCTAATTAGGATTAAGGTTACTGCATAATGAACGTCAAAAGCAGATCGATCCACTCAAAGCGGACTTCGTAGATCAATCACGCTTTAGTCTCGGTTTAATATGTCACCACCAAGCAACATATCTATGTCTCTACTTGGAAGTCTATGCTCCAGACAGTCAAGACAAACCGTCCCCTCTAAGGCTTTAGACAACATAATAGTCTTAACATGAGTTAGATGCTCAGTCTTACCCCATAGACTACAGACCATAGTTTAGACTGCTTACTTTAGAGCATTGTCTTCTCGCATACAAAAGTCCATTGGATGCAACATTCTAACAGTTTAACATAAGCAGTCAGGGAGCCATATTTGCTTACATTTGCTTTAACATGTAAATAAAATGAGGACAGATAACAATGTAATGAATAACTTCTATATATAATTTTATTATCCAATTCAAAATAAATACATCAAAATGTCTCTAATGCTTAGGGCATTTCCTAACAATCTCCCACTTTCCTTAAGCCAGTAGATGTGCCATATTACGCATCCCTATCACCTCTACATGCCTCCCAAAGCTTCTAGCTACCAAAGTCTTAGTAAAGGGATTGCCAATGTTGTCCTCGGATGCGATCTTACATACATCCACTAATCCTGTTTCCACGTGCCCTCTAGTGTCGACTTCCTAGAATCCTTACAAGTCTGGAAGACTCAGTCCGTGTATCCTACGAGTGTTATGTCCCCTCCAGAATACATTAGCATATAATCCATCATTCTCTTAAGATACTTCAGTATATGCTTTACTGTTTGCCAGTGCTTGGTTCCAGGATTCACTTGATATCGACTCACCATACCTACTACAAAACATATATTTGGGCGAGTGCAAAGCATAGCGTACATAAGGCGACCCACAGCGGATGCATAAGGGACCTTACTTATACACTCTCTTTCTTCCGATGTCTTTGGATAGTCATCCAATGAAAGAGTTAGACAGGCAATAAAAGGCTGTGTACCTTTCTTTGCCTCTTGCATTGCATATTTATCAATTATTTTATCTATGTACGAAGCTTGGGATAATGATATCATTTTGTTCTTTCGATCTCTGAAGAGACGAATGCCTAGAACATAATTAACTTCTCCCAAGTCCTTCATGTCATACTGTTTGTGTAACCAAAACTTGACCGATGATAAGTTCCCTATATCATTCCCAATAAGTAGTATATCATCGACATAGAGTATCAGAATGACCACTTTTTCATCCTTAATACGTTTATAAACACAGGGTTCATCAACGTTCTGCTCAAAATCGAAAGTCTTGATCGCTTGATCAAATCTCTGGTTCCATGAGCGGGATGCTTGCTTTAATCCATAAATGGATCTAAGCAACTTGCAGACTTTAATTTCTTAGCCTTTCGCTACGAACCCTTAGGGCTGTATAATATAGATACACTCTTCAAGATGGCCATTCAAGAATGCCGTCTTGACATCCATTTGCCAGATCTCATAATCGAGAGCCACAGCAATGGACAAAAGAATATGGATAGACTTCAACATAGCAACAGACGAAAAGGTTTCATCGTAATTGATTCCAGCCTTTTACTTGTACCCCTTTGCAACCAATCTAGCTACAAAAGTTTCCACTCTCCCTTTCGCATTCTTCTTTCTTTTGTAGACCCATTTGCATCTAATAGGTTTTATCCCATCCGGCAAATCTATAAGTTCCCAAATGGAGTTGGCTTTCATAGAATCCATCTCATTGTTCATAGCCTGTTTCCAAGATTTAGAATTAACATCATTTATAGCTTCATCATAGGTGACTGGATCATCCTCATGCTCATGAGCCTCGGCCTGGTATACCTCAGCATCATACATGAAGAAATTAGGTTTCTTCGAAACCCTCCCACTACGACGAGGCACCCTAAATTGTTGATCGTCTGCAGGTCTTTCACCGGAACTTGGACTTGCGTCCAAGACCGAAACCTGTGGAGCAGTTCTTTCACCCGATAACTCCTCTAGTACCACTTTGCTTCGAGGCTTAAAGTCATTCATGTGACTTTCCTCCAAGAATGTCGCATGGGTTGAGACAATGAATTTTTGTTCCTTTGGGTTATAGAACAGACCTCCTTTAGTTCCCTTTGAATACCCTACAAACATGCACAATTCTGATCTTTGTTCCAACATCTTCGCATCCCCATACAGTACATGTGGCAGCCCCATATTCTCATATGTCTAAGGGAGGGCTTCCGACCATGCCAAAATTCATACAGAGTTCTGGGAATTGATTTACTTGGAACCTAGTTCAGAATATAGCACGTCGTTTGCAGCGTATCCCCTAAATGATAATGGCAGCGTTGAATAACTCATCATGGAACATACCATATCCAACAAGGTCCTGTTTCTCCTTTCAGCTACACCATTCTATTGTAGAGTACCAGGTGCAGTCAATTGGGATAATAGCTCATTCTCTACAAGATGTCCTCGAAATTCGTCAGAGAGATATTCGCCACCTCGATCAGATCAAAGTGTCTTTATGGATTTATCCAATTGCTTTTCTACTTCCACACGATACTCTTTGAACTTGTCAAAGGTTTCGCTCTTACGGTGCATCAGATACACATATCCATACCTCGAGTAATCATCTATAAAGGAGACATAATACTCGAACCCTCCTCGTGTTGTGACGTTCATGGGGCCACATACGTTAATGTGCACAATTTCTAAGAGCTCTTGAGCCCTAGTACCCTTAGCTCCAAAAGACCTCTTAGTCATCTTTCCCTCTAAACAAGACTCACATTAAGGAAGACGTACCTCCTCCAGAGATTCTAGAGGACCGTCTTTCACTAATCTTTGAATCCTATCCTGATTAATATGACCAAGTCTTAAATGCCAAAGATACACCTTGTTAGAGTCAGAAACTTTCAACCTTTTAGGGTTATCTATTAATTCGGTGTCAAGCAGTGAGTACATCTTTGGTTTGATCAAATATAGGTTTCTATCCATCTATCTAGAATAGATAAAAGACTTATTTCTACGAATATCAACTCTTTTACTAAAAGAAACTAAATAAGAATCCTTTATTAAAAAAGTTACCGATATAAGATTCCTCCTAAAATTAAAAACATAAAAATAGTTTTTCAATAAAATAAACCTAAATTAATCAAAATAAAGATAAACATCTCCCACTGCCTCAGCCACCACCAAGCTACCATCTCCAGTCCGCAACGAGAGGCCCCGATTATGTAGACTTCTCATTTCTACGAACCCCCTGCATAGAAACACAAACATGATTGGTGGTACCCGAATCAATGACCCAAGTGTCTTTCGATTCTTCCAACAAACATGCTTCCAAGTAGTGAAGTTCCTTACCTTCCTTGCCCTTGGCGGCTAGGATTTCCCGGCAAGACTTCTTGAAGTGACTTACCTTCCCACAGTGGAAGTACTTGGACTTTTTAGGGTCCCTGGGCTACTTATTATTCTTCTTCTTCTTCTTCTTCCCATCCGGGATAGGAGGATTAGAAGAACTGGAAGCCGCTTGCTTCTGATTTGGCCTCTTCCTCTTCCATGAGGGTTTGGAAGATTCCGTCAAATTGGCCTCTCCTTTGGGTTGGACCGTATCCCCATCCCTGATCATCCACTCATAAGCTTGGAGTTGCTTCATAAGCTCGGTTAATCCTAACTCCCTTGTTGCCAGATTGTATGCGGCTTTAAACCCCACAAAATCTTTAGACAGAGTTTTGAACACCATCTCGATTTGGGTGTTGTAGTCCAACTCGACACCGTTCTCGGTAGCCTCAGGGAAGAATCCCATTAGAGTGATCATATGGTCCTTCACCGGAGTACCTATCTTTTGCTTAGAGTTCATAATGCTGGTTATAGCAGACTATCGAGCCAACTTTTCTTGGCCTCCGAACACGTCCTCCAGATTTTCCATGATCTCCCCAACAACCTGATAAGTCTCATGCTACTTTTATAAAGCACTCATCATGCTAGCTAATATGCAGCATCGAGCTATGTCATTGGATTCTCTCCAACGAGTATAGGTAACCGGGACCTCCTCAAGCAGTGTGACAGGTTTAGGCCCAGGTAGGCATGGTTCGTCCAGTACGAACTTGTGTCTATTGCAGCTAAGAACTATTAACAGATTTCTTTTCCAATCTTTATAATTATCGCCATTCAGTTTATTCTCAGTAAGTATTGAAATGAGGGTTGTCAGTGACATTTTGAACTGAAATAAAATTATACTAAACATCATTACAAAGCCCAAGCAAATATACTGATAATTTAGCAAATAAAACATACAAGTATGTTCCTACATGAAACTTGAAAAACATGTAGCATTGCAACGGTAATTTTTAGCACCTATTGCCCCAAGCCACCGAGGGGTGGTCATGAAAACAAATAGCCGGAACATGGACCCTATCCAATTAATTTATGTTGCCTTAAATCCTCCAAGGTTAAGACATATATTAATAATTGCTTATTTGGCCACCAGTTTAGTTAACAGAGCTTCTAGGGAAGGTTAATAACTAAACGAGTCTTTAGTATATAACCATTGTTTACGTAGCCTGATCCACGTCCTACCAAGCCACCAAGGTGTGGTCATGAATAGAATCGTACCCGAACACGTTTTCCACATAGGAGATCTAATCTAGTATACCGGCAGCGGTAAACACTTACCGAGGGGTGTGGTCAGGGTAGAACTGACGCGAGATGTTATCATGCTTTTACATATGAATCAATAATGGAGGCCATGGGTTTTGTTTGAAACCCTCTCCCACTCAATATTTTGAAAAACATGCAAGTTTTGACAAATATGTATGATCAATATAATATGAGCGGCACTCACCTATCTTATATGACATGTTATCAAATATGCATATAAAACATCCATCAATACATATTTATACATCCATGACATATCACAGAAAAAATAATTGACAGAATAACCAAGCCATGGTTCCATCCTAGAACAAAGACAATAAAGATTGTAAAATTCTATCCAAAGCATTCTTTGGGTCTTGAATTTTGTTCCATCTTCTTGTATCCATCTTTATGTAGCCTCTCCATTTATTTCTCATCCCATGAATCATTTAAAATTTAAAATCCAAAAAATTTAAATTTCAATTTCAAATTCAAATTTCAAATTTCAAATTTTAAACAATTTTATACATCATGTATAATAATACATAATTTCAAAAATTTCAAATTTTCAATTACATATTTTTAAACATGATTTAAAAATTAAATCTCAAATTTAAAAATCAAAATTTTTTGATTTATGAACTGTCGCCCCACCGCCACGGAAGTCAGCAGCCGCCGTGGGCCGCCCCCAACCCCTAGGGGGCTGGTAGCCCACGGCCACCCCTTGTGCAACCCAACCGGGCTACAGGCCAAGCCTGTAGTGCCAGACTGCATGCCTAGGTTGGGCGCAGCGGCCGACAGGCTACAGGCAGCGCCTACAACCACAGGCTGCATGCCCAAGCTACGGCCAGCCTTGGTTGGGCCACGGCCACCCTCGGCTGCAAGCCAAGCCTGCGGCCATGGGTGGTCCTGGCCTGTTCGGGGGCTGCAGCCCCACCAAGGCTCAATGACCTATCCCGAGGGGTTGTGTCTCGATTTTCATGTCATATTCCAATTTACCCATTAGGATTTCCAAAAATTAATTTGAATCCCAATTAAATTGAAATTTTCCACACAATCAAAATTTCAACCTTTAAATTAAATTTAACTTTTGGGAAAAATAAATTACGGTCTTCAAACTTTGATCTCCTCCAAGAATAATTACATAAAATTTCCTAAACCGTTTCCAGTGTACAAAAAATAACTAACCATAATAATTCTAAAAGATAAAAATTAAAATCCATGGGAAAATTACAGTGTTAATAAACTGCTCCCATGGTTACATAAAATTCCTAGATACAATTTTTCTAAATTCCAAGGAACCATAACCGGTAAAACAAACAAGCATGCTTATAATAATTCAGAAAATTAAAATAACCACATTCTATATACATAATCCATGATAACAACATAAAGGAATCCTAGAATGCTGCTCTCTAAATATCAAATCCATACATAAATGAAAAGACTAATTAATTGTCTAATTTATGTACATGGCATAGTCATGAGATGGCTCTGATACCAATTGTGGGAAATAAATCGATAAAAACGTATCAAAGTGGCGCAGCGGAATAATAAAAATTTTTCAAGATCGTTAAACATCCCATGATGCCATATACAATAAACCAACAACAATTAAAACTCATACCTCAAGGACACTAATCTACAGGAGGAGAATGACCGGAGGGCTTCAACTAACTAGCCTTCTCTACTACTCTCCAATTCCTGAATGGCTGAGTGTGTGGGCACTCTCAACCTCGATCGGTATGCTAGCACTGCTAGTCTTCTTCCGACCACCCAGATCTCTAAAGAACTTATGGTCACGGTGAGTTATGCAACAATAAGCCTGTTCACCTGAGAGTCTATGGTCTGAGAGAATTGGAGTGCCAGGACCTCTATTTATAGACTTACATGAGGTGATCCTCTGAATTTGAATTAGATTAGGAGAAGATATTCTCCCTTATCCATAACCAAAAAATCTGAATTTTCCAAGGGGAAAATCCCAACAAATTTTCGGCTAACTTAGGATTATCCAACTCAAATCTAAACAAGATTTTAACTAGAATTTTATCTCCTCTTTTTCAACCAAAAAAATCTGAAAATCCATAAGGATATTCACCAAATAATTTCAGCCACAAAAGATAAGGGAAGAATCAAAATTCCACTAGGATTTTCAAGTTTGAATCTTATCTCATCCTTATCCAAAATAACCGAAAATCTCGTAGGAGACCTTCCTCAAATTTTCGGCCATAATCAGGGAGGAGAGAATCCAAATTCAACTGTAATTGAAACTTAAATTTTTCCCTAAACCTTATCCATAAAAAATCTGAAAATTCCATGAGGATAATCCTCAAAATTTTCATCCATCATTGTTAGGATTTGGATTCAAAATTCAAGTAGGATTCTGACAAGATTTTCCTATGCATATCCAACTCAAATTCGAATGTCATTCCTTGTGGATTTACCATAAGAAATTCGAATCCTACTTGGATTATGATTTAATATTTGAATTTCAAATTTCAAATACAAATTTCAAAATTCAAAATTCAAAATTCAAATTCAAATTTCAAATTTCAAATTTCAAATTTAAATTTCAAATTCAAATTTCAAAAATTGAATTTCAAATTTAAATTTCAAATTCAAATTTCAAATTCAAAATTTAAATTTCAAATTTCAAAATTCAAATTTCAAAATCCACAAACAGTTGTATTTCAAATTTTTGTTCTCATGGATAATTTTCTACAACTCCAATCCAATCTCAAATAAAATCATGGCAACTTTATTTGGAGTTCGAATAATTATGTACTCTATTATCCAAAACAAAATATAAATTCAACCGGAGAGAATCTTGTCTACCGTCCTAATCCTATGTCAACACCATCCATGCATAATCAACTAGCCAATAAGCATACACAAATCAATTTGCCAATCGTTAAGGAATTACGTGGAGCTAGTAAGGGGACTAATTGGACATATATAATCGGGCTCCCGTAAATCCATATGATCATCATTCTTTACCGAATAACTCAATCATATGATTACTAATTTCAGAGTCACACCACTATAAACCTGAAACTGAACTCCCAATTATATACCGTATTACGTAAGCCTGTGACAAGCTATCGTCCAATGACCTTGTCATGTATGCAGAACCCTCATATGATATCCATGATCAGCCTTAGGCCAAAGTCCGTTTAATCCTACTGATCAGGCTATCTTAAAGTTCCATTATACTACCGAATAAAGAAAATGATTATTCACCATATGTGGATAAGAAGTCATCTGCCTCGTAGATGACCTAAGGCCTTGTCCATTTTCACATTCAGTATAATGCCTTTAAGAAGATACCCTTAACTCCTTATTAGAGCTATGACTCTGATATCTGTAAACGAACCCTTCATTGTATACAAGTCATGCACCCAACAACCCGGTCTATAAGCTTACTACCTCTGGGACACTTTAGCTGTTGGAACTTCAAAGTACGCAAGTCATATTCATAAAGTAGTTCATTTACTAAGGATTAAGGTTATTGCATAATGAACGTCAAAAGTAGATTGATCCACTTATAGCGGACTGCGTAGATCAATCATGCTTTAGTCCCAGTCTAATATGTCACGACCAAGCAACATATCTATGTCTCTACTTGGGAGTCTATGCTTCGAACAATCAAGACAAACAGTCCCCATCATGACTTTAGACTACATAATAGTCTTAACATGAGTTAGATGCTTGGTCTAACCCCATAGACTACAGACCTTAGTTTAGACCGCTTACTTTAGAATATTGTCTTCTCGCATTCAAAAGTCCATTGCATGCAACATTCTAACAGTTTAAACACAAGCAGTCGGTGAGCCATATTTGCTTACATTTACTTTAACATGTAAATAGAATGAGGACAAACAGCAATGTAATGAATAACTTCTATATTATAATTTGATTATCCAGTTCAAAAATAAATACATCAAAATGTCTCTAATGCTTAGGACATTTCCTAACAGCGGAAGCCACGGACTAGCGATAGTGGCAGAATGTGTCAGCAGGCCTATCCAAGCCGAATACTGGCTGGCTCATGATAAGGAGCGAAGGGCTCAGATTTTCAAAGCCCAAAAGGAGGAAAGGACACAAGCCATGTAGGCTCAGGGCAAGCAAAACCCCAAGTCATAACACAGAGGCTAGAACATGTGGACCAGCCAGAACAGCAGGCAATCCTATAATAACAATAAGCAGAAGGGGAATCACAGCAACCAAGGTTTACAGAAGAACTTCCCCTAGTAGGGAAACGACCAGAGAGGAAATAACAACCAATATTCAACGTGCTTGAAATGTAGATGAGGGCACCCAGGAGAGTACAAGCACGAAACAAGTGGCTATTTCATTCGTGGCAATGAAGGCTACTATGCTAGAAACTGTTATTCCAATTCGCAGAATCAGTAGAACCAAGCTCACACCATAAGCAACCAACTCTGAACTGCCCAAACCAGGATCGAAGGCCCTTCAATCACATAAGGGAGACTGGAAGCTCCAGACAACTAATGGAGAATCTACGCCTACACGAGGAGGATCTTGAGGAATTTCCCCTCGATAAGAGTAACGAGGAGGACGTCTCTGATGTAGAGTTAGGGCTTTCCTCAAAGTAGTAGCGATCTACTCTAGCTGAACTTTTTCCTAGACTATGTATGTAGGCATGATGGAAAGTAGTAGCTTACTCCCATGAGACCTAACCTAGTATACCCTTTTGGGGTTATGTATTGGGAGATGCATGTCACTCCCACCAGACTAGAGTTTTATAAATATTTTTGCGAAAATTTTATGAAAAGTAGTACAATATTGCCCAAGGGTCTAGATAGTATGAAATAGACTTTTAGAACAACACTTCCCTCAAGGGAAGTTTTATTGTCCAATTACTGGATGCGTTACGTACTGGTAATTATCTATGGTAGAGAGCTAAGCATCAATTGGATCATTATCGACATGATCGATTATGATGTAAACTCAAGAATGGACTTCACATAAGATACAATGCCATCATGGACTGTTAAAGATAGAAAGTTGCTTTTGGACCGATCGGGTATGAAAAGTTCATCTACAAGGGTTTGACGCTGAAGCAACCAAAGACAATGGTCTCAGTGATGAAGGCTCACAAGTTGCTATGCAGTGGATGCACTGGATTCCTAGCACATGTAGTAGACAAGACTTAAGAAGCAAAGATAGGGCCCGAGAGCGTACCAGTAGTTAGAGAATTCATGGAAGTATTTCTAGAAGATCTTTTAGGACTCCTGCCAAAGCACGAGATCTCATTCGAGATTGAACTTCTACCAAGATCAGCCCCCATTTCTAAGGCCCCATACCGAATGCCCCCTCCAGAGCTAAAGGAACTCCGATCCTAGCTAAAGGACTTGATGGACAAGGGATTCATTCGACAAAGCTGTTCACCTTGGGGAGCACCTGTATTGTTCATGAAGAAGAAGGACAAGTACAAGTACCTGCTGTTGTAAGGACCGCCCCGTTCATGTAATCTAAGTACTGCTTAATGAGAATTCGAGGAATGGATTTGGAATAAATTGGTTTCTTTTGGTGCAAAAGTTAAAGAACACGATCAGGTACACGGTCGTGTAAAAGGCCATGTACCGTTTGGACTATTGCAATGTTAAAAGTCATGTAAGTGAACATGACTGTGTAGTGTAACACGGTCAGGTACACAGTGTGTAAGTGGTCGTGTACCGCTTGGGTAAATGAACGTTTTTCAAAGACATGGGTGTGTTGAGTAAGTCGACTGGAACACACCTATGTCCGGAATGTACACGCCCATGTTGCCTTGTACATGCCCGTGTAAGAATCCATGTAGGAGGCTGTGTACTGAGCAGAAAGCCGTTATAAAGACTCTCAAAATTCATGAAACTTAATTACTATGTAATGAGTAATTAAGTTGATAAATACATTATATTTTCCAATTGAATAGATTAACTAGATACAGTAACGTTTAATTACTATTTATGTAGTGAAAGGGGTAACCGATAGTGAAATTGGTCCACCCTATTATGTGTATGAGGGTATAAGATATGCAGTATCAGGAAACTGGTCTAGACGACCATTTCCTGATAGAAGACTGGTGAACAGATCATCAGAACGCTCGGACCGATCATCTGAGCATAACAGTGATAAATACCTTAGTCAATATTGAGAACAATGGTCCAGATGACCTTTTCTTGCCCAGAAACAAACAAAATCAGAGTTAGAACACTTTGACTAGTTAGTTAAGCAAAAAACAGTGGATAGTGAATAGTAGAAAAATGCAGTGTCAGATAGTCAAAACGACCTTAATTTGACCTAAAACTAATATATTAATGGTCAGTAGGCTCAATCTCGTCAATTGGGCATAAAATGAGAATTTTTTTTTTTAGAGATACGCAGTATCCGAATGAGGATCAAGACGACCTTTTCTCACCCCGAAACTGATATATTTAGACTCAAAACGCCCAAATTAGTCAATTAGACACTGACACGTTTTTCAAGGTAGGGTCACATAGATCCTGAAAACTGGTTCAGACGACCTCAGATGGACATAAAAATTTGAAATCAACATGCCCAAATTAGTCAGGAGAGACTGTGTTTGAAATTTCACATTGGCACACCTTGTTTTGTGTGCGCAAGGACAACACAGTGTAGACACAATTACAGTATAGGAAATAAATAGTAAAATGAACACAAAATGGGCTCATAGGCAGTACAACCCAACTAGAAATGATCGGTACAAAAATCGGATTCAGCAAATCCAATTCCGGGCAGAAACTAGAACACTGCCGAAAAAGGACCGAACACCGCAATAGAGAATTAGACTGCAAAGAGAAGCAAATGCAGATGAATTTACCCCTCAAAATCTATGTACCCTAGCTAAAAAAGCAGCTATTTTAGCTGCAAAAATAGCCCAAAAGGTGGCAGTAAAATACTCTAAATAGGTATGACACCTTTTGATTAAAATAAGCTAGAATTTCATCACATGGCCAACAACAAATTTTTTTATTTGGCCCATCCTTCCATGCACAGCCCTTGGTTTTAGGGAGGCTAAAATGGGCAGATTTTTGTTCCCCATTTAGGGAATTTGTGGCTTAATTAAGTGAGCTTAAGTCTAAGTAAGATGGGTTAGATTTGCCTATATAAGGCATGCATGACCTAAGGGTGCCACTTTCTTACTTTTGCACCCAAAACACAACTCTTCTTCCTCCTTCTTTTCTTGTTGCAGCCGACCACTTCCAAGCCCCTAAACCAGCCATTTTCAAGCCAAAAATTCAACCAAAAAACTTACCAAAATTTAGCCCCTTCAAGTTTTTGTTATGAGATTTCAATCCAAGCCATTCTAAGCTCATTCAAGGGTAAGTTTTTAGAACCAATCTTTGTGATTTTTAGTTATTGTTTTGGGTTGATGTTAAGAGATAATTTTTGATGTTATTTCTAACACAAGCCGACCCCAAACCTCTTTGGTTCACATGGACATTTTTTGTCACCCAAGCTTTGATTCGGTGTGCTTGGTTCATAGCACGAGAGGTAAAACCGAAAACCCACCTTTTTTGAAGTTTAGTTATTTTTATGTTTTTGATCAAGGAATTTATGTGTATTTATTTGTGCAATGGGTTGTAATAAGTTTATTTTGAGCCCTTAACTTTTCATTTTTAAGTTTATGTGGTTGTGTGATTGTTGTTTAAATTTTATAGATAGGTATGTACATGTGTAGACGTTTAGGTGACTGGACACAAATCTATCCCTAGATTTAGGCCACGGGTTTTGGTCATTTTGACCATGTTAAATTCCAAATTTGGGATTTGGTAAAACATAGAGTTTTAAGAAAATTTTGTTACGGTCATTTTTGTGTCATAGCTTTTGGCCAAAAACGACACAAAGAAAGGTTTTTCGAGTAGTTTTCTTTTGGTGTCCAAAATTGGGACTAAAACTTCAAGCACAAGAACAGTCTCGGGTTTTGTGAAACATGACCCATTTAGAGTCCGAACCAGAACTCGGGCTTAACATGAAAGTTGTATATCTCATCGAAAACTTTAAGACGATCTATGCGTGTTTTAAGAATTTGGCTAGTTCGGGCCTCAAACAGAGCCATTTTCAAAATAGCATAAAACTGAAAACTTTTCAAAAATTGAGCATAAGTAGCTACGGGTTTAGTGAGTTTAGGAGCCGTTAAAGCTTGAATTGAGCTCCAAGATGAACATAAGAATTGTTCATCTCATCGAGGAAGAAAAGTTTTGCGTTTGCCAAATTGACAAACTAAGTTATTTCAAACATGTTTTTAAAATAGATTCGGTAAGTGGTACAAAGACCACATTTACAATGCAAACACCAAAATGTATTCTAACCTTTTTAAAATAAGAATATGATTTTAATAAAATGCCCCCACTTTCCAAGGGGGCGATAAGGGGACGGTTTCAAAGTACATAATTTTTTTGAATTTTTATAAGGCAACCAAGACAATTTTCAAAATAAAACAGTAGAGATAGCCCGACAGGCTACCACACACAAACAAGCTTAGTAACCTGATAGGCTACCTAGTTAACGACGTGTAAGGTAACTGATCAGTTGACCAGTTCGTCAACCAGTCAAGGACCCAGTTTGAACAATATAGTGAGGAATGATAATTAATTTGTCAAGTAGACAACTAAATCAAACACGATATAAGTTAGATACCAAATTCCCAAAGTTGAACAGTTGGGTACCGATGGACCTCGGTATCCTACAATGATACAAGTTATAGTTACTAATAGTAGTGGTAACCTAAGAACAATGATAATTAATTTATTGGGTAATAAATTAATTAACCAAGTATAAGGAATTAAACTCACCAAAAAAGAGCAAGTTAATACTGACGGCTATTGGTACCATACGCAGTATCTGCTTTAGTCACTGACAGTATTAGTGACTCAGCAAGATTATTGATGAGATACGTTATTGATGATAGGTAGTTACCTGTAAGTTCACTAAGGTGAGAATACAAGTTTGTTGCAAGCTAGGTAAGTACAACTCCACCTACAGCATGAGCAAAATGATTTTAAATGATGATTTTTACAGTATGTTAAGTATGCATACCATGCACAAGTTATTGTACAGCATGCATAAGAGCATATAGTTTCACAATCACATAGATTGATGAAAGAACAAGTTAGATGCCATACATCCCTTTCGTGTAAGATTAGGAATAGCTTAGTAGAGCATATGGCTAGATCAGATGAAGAAGACATAAATTAAAAAGCGTGTCGTACCGGCCTTTTCCGTTGAAAAGGTTTTTCAAGTTAAAATAAGATGAGATAAGCCTCCGTTGACTGCTCTTAAGTTAAGTGATCATAGATGTTTCTGATGATCTACATGCACTCGATATTGACACACGGGCCCTAAGCTAGACATAGGAAAGAAAGGAATGTTGAAGCATAAATGAGCATAACCAGATCATGCATTCACAATATGCATTAGTTATAGTTCATTGTGCTTTCGGCTATAGTAGATATGCATTCAGTACTTGATGTTTTCTATTATGCATATAGTATGTGATGTTCTCCATGCAGTGATATGTGTTGTTTTGGTATGTGGAATGTTTCAGTGAGATGTGTTGGTTTATGACATGCTTATATGGATTTAAGTATGTGTTATGATTTAAACATGTTTTGCAGATGACATGTTGTACTTACTGGGCATAAAGCTCACAGTGTGCGTTCATGCTGTAGGTAAGCGTCCTATGGCTTAAACATCATTGGGCGATGATGGCAGCGAAGGCGGATGTGAGGGCAAGGTTATGGATACCACCACGAGTTTAAACTTCCGCACAGTATACATTATATTTGAATAGTATATTTTGGATAGTATATTATGAATAGTAATTAGATAAAGAATTTTAAATGTATGTATGTATGTATAAACGAACTCCCTACGATTTGGACTACATATTTTAATATTATACATATGTGAATAGTAAATGCGTACATATATAAAAAAAATCCCTAAAATTATGGTATCTAAGTTAATAATTTTAAGTAAGTATTAATGGTTAGCAAGTATAAGTATCAGTACAAGTAGTAGTTTTTAAATGACAGTCTGAGCCACTTAGGGCTACGGGGCGTCATAGTTGGTATTAGAGCAGTTTCCTACCACCCTGCCTTACGTCGCCGCATGCCTGCCTCATCTGTCTAAGTAAGTTAGTTTTTATTGTACAGTGTTAGCATGCAAATTGACATTGAGTTATTATAGGTAGCCATGGCCGTGCCAATGGAAATTGTACCAGTGGAACCTGTGCTGGCAAAACCGGTACCAGTGGAATCTATACCAATAGGATCAGCACCGGTAGGACCTACACCAGTGGAACCTACTCCGATAGACCCCGCCAATTACACTAAGATCGCTAGGTGAGTTTAGATTTTCCCAATATGCACCCAAATAGGTAAGATGGTCATTGTCCACATAAGCTTCCATTCTGGATCCGCCGCATGGAAGTCATCTTCCGAACTTGCCATATCCCACCTCACCTACATGCAGATTTGGCCAGTAGCAAGCTGGAGGGACTAGTTATGGCCTGGTTGAACCGGCATTACAGGGGTAGAAACCCGACGGTACACTGGGAAAACTTTTGTCGAGACCTTCTCAACAACTATAGGCCACTGCCCACTAAGGAAGGGACTCAAGCTAAACAGGCTCAAGGGAAACAGAACCCTGAGCCGTAGCACCAAGTATGGAAAGTGGAAACTAGCCAAAATAGCAGGCAATCTCCCAATAGCAAGAAAAGGAAGAGAAACCTGGGCTACACGCACCCGATGTGCCCGAAATACGAAAAAAGGCACCCAGGGGAATGCAAGAAGGGAGGAACCAACTCCATGCCGCTCAAGCCAGAATCGAAGGTCCACTATGTTAGAAACTATTATTCCAACCCACAGAGCCAACAAAACCAAGCTCGCACCGCAAACAACCAACTCCATGCCACTCAAACCAGAATCGAAGGTCCTTCGATCACTCAATGTAGAATCAGGCTTTCCTAAAGTAGTGGCGATCTATTCTAGTAGGTCTCTACTTAGACTATGTATATAGGCATGATGGGAAGCAATAGCTTACTCCCACCAGACCTACCCTAATATGTCCTTTTGAGACTATGTGCTGGGAAATGTGTGTCACTTCCACCAGACTAGAGTTTGTATATATTTTTGTGAAAATAATATAAAAAGCAATACCAATTTGTTTAAGGGTCTAGATATGACTTTCCACCCATGACCATAGTGTAACAGAAAGTGCAGGACAAACTTAGCACTTAGACGATGTTTCAAAGCGATATGACAAATTGCATTAAACATCACAGTATAAGAAAGAGATAGATATAGTCGAGTAAGAAGGAAAATAATAGGTGACATGATCTCCTAGTATGGAAACAAAAGACTTACAACTTTTTTGGCTATATGATAGAGTTCGAAGGACATCATGGGTAGAACGCGCGCGCAACCAGCCTAGGCATCTCGAGGGGATGAGTTGATACCACAACTTGTGACTATGCGAGCAATCAAGGAGAGTCCATAGCGTGACTTAGACCAATTCGGGGAGTAGCTAGGTCAATAGAACCAGGCATCACGGATAGCAGGAGTTCCGCGAGAGCAGGAATTCCCTGTACCACCACCAGCACCCCTAGCAGTGGCTACTCCTGTGACAGCAAACATACCTCAGCCAGTACTTAGGGAAGGCGACTTATACAAGAGATTGTGGTACATGAAAGCACCAGAGTCCAAAAGGAACCACCAACCCCATAGAAGCTGATGACTGGCTAACGGGTATCCAAGTAATCTTGGTTTTTATGGGATTGGTCGATAGAGAGAAGGGCATGTGTGCATCCTTTACCCTGAAGAAGGAAGCGCGTCAATAGTAGAAGACAGTAGTAATCAAAAGAAACGTTAGCAAGATGAGCTAGAGCGACTTCATTGAGAAACTTAAGGAGATGTACTTCAATAACGAAGCACTAGTAGCGCAGCATAATGATTCAATAACCTGCGCCAAGGTAGCATGACTGTCATGGAGGCAGTCAAGAAGTCTGAGCAGTTGGCTCGACCTTGTCCAGATTTGGTACCGACTAGAAAAAGAAAGAGTCAGAAGAGATGCTGAGATCACTATACATAAAATTCACGATCGTGCAGTGCTAAAGAACAGCTCAGAGTAGGAACAGGGATTGCTGCTGAATTATATCGATCTTCAGGGCTAGTTGTCCACTAAGTTTCGAGAGGCAAGCAGTACTCTTGCACTCCATGAGAATGTTAGGACTGGTTTCACTCTATCAAAATGATTCCCCGATTGTACGCCATTGATTAGGATAACTGAGTCTTGTTGGCTGTTGATATCTCTTAGGGAGATACTCTCATGTGTATTGGGCTTCTTGTGACCAGGATGAGCTCTTAACTAAGTTGAGTTTCGCCATACCAGGATCAAGCAAATCTCCGAGAAGAGTCTAGCATCAGCTCTAATTATTCTTTATGGGCAAGTGGGGAAGTGAAACTACCTAAGTTCCCTAGAGTTATGGATATATGAGAATTTGTTCATCGGACTAAGAGACTGCAGTCGATGTCTGGTGACATAATTCTAACATATGCTGTACACTATGAGGAACTGATATGGACTTCTACAACACTTGTTGAAGAAGACTTATGACAAAACCAAGGCCAAGGTAAAGGAAGATCAATGCAGGCGAAGTATTATTGCCTAATTACTAGATGTGTTACGTACTAGTAATTATTTGCAGGAGAGAGAGCTGAACGTTAATCTGATCATCATTAATATGAGATCAGGATGTAATCTTGAGGATAGAATTCCTCGTGAAATACAACACTGTCGTAGACTATCAAAGATGGAAAGATGATTTTGGATTGATCAGGTGCGAGAAAGTTCGACTACAAGGGTTTGTCGCTAAAGCAACCAAAGATGATGATCTCAACGATGAAGGCTCACAAGTTGTTATCCAATGGATGCACCGGCTTTCTAGCACATATAGTAGACAAGACTCAAGAAGCAGAGTTAGGACCGGAGAGAGTACTAGTAGTTCAGAAATTCATAGAAGTATTTCTAGAAGATCTCCCAAGACTTCCACCAGAGCATGAAATATCATTCGAGATTGAGCTTTTACCAAGATCAGCTCCTGTCTCCAAGGCCCCCTACAGAATGGCCCTGGCAGAGTTGAAGAAGCTCCAAGCTTAACTGAAGGACTTAATGGATAAGGGTTTCATCTGACAAAGCTGTTCACCATAGGGAGCACCTGTCTTGTTCATGAAGAAAAAGGATGGAATGCTAAGAATGTGCATAGACTATAGGGAATTGAACAAGATCACGATAAAGAACAAGTATCCGTTGCCACGGATTGACTATCTATTTAACCAGTTCTGAGGTGCTGCAGTATTCTCAAAGATTGACCTGTATTCCAGGTACCACCAGTTGCAAATCAGGGATGCAGGCATACCCAAGACAACTTTCCGAACGTGATATGGACATTACAAGTTCCTCATTATGTCATTCGGATTGACGAACACCCCTGTAGCCTACATGGATTTAATAAACTGAGTGTTTAAGGACTTTTTAGACAAGTTTTTCATTGTGTTTATCGATGACATACTTGTATACTCCAAAATGAAGGAGGAGCACGAGGAGCATTTGAGGGCCATCCTACGCAAGCTAAAGGACCATCAGCTTTACGCCAAGTTCTCTAAGTGCGAGTTTTGGCTAGAGAAGGTTCACTTTCTTAGCCACGTAGTCTCAAAGGCAGGAGTATCAGTAGACCTAGTGGAGGTTGAGGCTGTTAATGCATGGCCAACCCTAAGGGATGTGACAGAGATCTGCAGTTTCCTAACATTAGCAGGATATTACCAGCGCTTCGTCGAAGGTTTTTGAAGCTAGCCGCTCCACTCACAGCGCTAACCAAGAAGGAGAAGAAGAATGAGTGGACGGATAGGTATGAAAAGAGCTTTCAGGAGTTGAAACACAGACTCACAAGCGCTCCGATCCTGACCACACCGGATGCTGGACAGGGAAATTTTGTGATCTATAATGACATGTCCAAGACTAGACTTGGAGCCGTGTTGATGCAAAATGGTAGAGTGATCACATGTGCTTCATGTTAACTCAAGGACCATGAGAAGAATTACCCAACACAAGACCTGGAGCTAGCAGCGGTCGCTTTTGCGCTTAAGATTTAGAGGCACTACTTAAATGGTGTCAAGTGTGAGATCTATACGGACCACCAGCGCCTCTAAAACATCTTCACGCGGCTAGAACTGGTAAAGGATTACGATTGCAAAATCTTGTACCATCCAGGAAAAGCCGACAAGGTGGCCGTGTGATGTCTCGTGCCCTTAGTGACCTAAACCGTCACTTAAAAACTACTACTTGAATTGATACTTATACTTTCTTGCAAACCATTAATACTTACTTAAAACTTATTAACTTAGATACCTTGATTTTAAGGGATATTTTTTTAGGCATACGTATTCACTATTCATGTACATGTATCTTCGAAAATACAAAGTCTAAACCATAAGGAGTTTAGCTTTACATACACATTTATAAAATTCTTCAACTAATTACTATTCAAAATATAGTATTCATATATATACTGTTTACTATTCCAAAATATACTGTTGCTCAAAAACTATGGGAAGATAATACTCGTGGTGGTATTCGTAACCTCGCCCTCACACCCGGCTCTGCTGCCATCATTGCCCATTAGGGTTTAAGCCATAGGACGCTTACCTATAGCATGAACACACACCGTGAGCTTGAATGCCCAGTAAGTAGAACATGTTAACTGCAAAACATGTTTAAAGCATAATACATACTTAAAATCATATAAGCATGTCAAGTATCAACATATACCACTTAACATAGCACATAACACATTCATCACATATCATGTCACTGGATACAAAACTTCACATACCTTATGCATAGTAGGAACATCATGTACTGAATGCATCTTACTGTAGCTAGAAGCACAGTGAACTATATTATGAACAATGCATGATCTGATTATGTTCATTTATGCTTTAATACTCTTTTTCTTTCTCTTGTCTACTTAGGGCCCATGTGCCAGTATCGTGTGCGTGCAGACCATCGGTAACGCCGTGGTCAAAAAGTCAAAGAGCTATCAATGGATGCTCAACTTTGCCTTAACTTACTTTAACCTGAAAAATCTCTTTAATTGAAAAGGCTAGTATGACACGCTTACTAAATTCCGTCTTGTTTATCTGTTCTAGCCATATGCTTCTCTAAACTGTCCCTAATCCTATGCGGTAGGGATATATGATATCTAACTTGTTCTTTCATCAATCTACTTGATTGTGAAATTATATGCTCTTATACATGCTGTGTAACAATGTGTGCATGGCATATATACTCAACATACTATAAAAACATCATTTTAAATTCATTTCATTCATGCCGTAGGTAAAGTTGTACTTACCTAGTTTGCAAGTAATTCATACTCTCACCTTGTCAACTTACAAGTTACCACCTATCATCAATAATATATCTCATTAACACTATTGTTGAGCCACTAATACTGTTAGTGACTAAGGCAGATAAAATTGCTTGGTATCGATTGTCGTCGGTACTAACTCATTCTCTCTTCAGAGTTTGATTCTCTAGGCGTGTTTAATTAATTTATTACTCAATAAATTAATTAATGTCGTTCTTAGGTCACTATTACCGTTAGTGATTATAACTTATGTTTCTATATGATACCGAGGCCCATTAGTACCCTATCGGTCTACTTTAGGGATTTGGTGCCTCACTTTTTGTGGCGCCTCGTGCCCTTAGTGGCCTGGACCATCACTTAAAAACTCTTTCTTTAAATAATACTTATACTTTCTTGCAAAATGATACTTTAAGTTACTTAATTAGATATGCTTATTTTAGATAAAATTTTTTTTGATGCATAGGTATTTACTATGCACGTACGCATACTTTAAATGTGCATCATCTAAACATAGGAAGTTTAATTACTCATACACATTTATAATACTGTCTAACTATTTACTATTCATCATTTTCTACTTAACTGACTAGTTTGAGTATTCTGACTTCGATTTTGTCAGTCTTTAAGTGAGATGAGGTCATCTAGACTATTTTCTGATACTACACCCTTGCTAGGGTTTTTCATCGTTGTTATACTCAGACATTCGGTCTGAGCATTTTAGTGATTTATTCACCAGTCTTGTGTCAAGAAATGATCATCCGGACCAGTTTCCTGGCACTGTGTGTCTCATATACTTATACACATAATAGGGTGGACCGGGTTCACTTTCGATCGCCCTTTTCACTGCATGAATAATACTTAAATAGTACCATACCTGTTTAATCTATTCAATTGGAAAATATATATTGTATTTTTCAACTTAATTACTCATTACATAGCAATTAAGTTTCATACATTTTTGAGAATCTATATAACAGCTCTACGCTCATTACACGGCCTTCAACACAGACGTGTATCTGATCGTGTCACTCAAATTTGCACCAAATGGCATCAAATTATTCCTCAATTTCTCATTACATGTAAATTAAAGTACATGATCGGGGTTGTCCTTACATTTCTATCGTGTTTGATTAAGTTTGTCTGCTTGATAATTTAATCATCATTCCTCACAATATTGATCAAACTCGTTCCTTAACTGGTTGACCGACCAGTAACTGACCAGTTACCTTGCGTTTGTTGATCGTATGTACCACCGGGTTACCTTATGTAAACTTGGTGTAGTAACCCACCAGGTTACTATTGCTTGTTTGGTGTGCAAGACTACTAGACTACCCACACTGTTTTAGTCATTTTTGAAAAATTGTTTTGGTTGCCTTATAAAATTTTTGGAAAATTATGTGCTTTGAAACTGTCCCCTTTTCACCCAATTAGAAGGTGGGGGACGTTTTTATGAAAACCATTTTTATTTTTAAAGAGTTAAAATACATTTTGGGCGTTGCATTTTAAAGGTGGTTTTTGAACCACTTATCAAAATTGTTTTAGAAACTTGTTCGAAACGACTTCGTATGTAAATTTTGCAAACATAACATTTTTCATCCTCGACGAGATGAACGATTCTTGTGTCCACCTCGGAGCTTAGTTCTAACTCCAATAGGTCCTAATCCTACCAAACCCGTGGCTATTGTGCCCAATTTTTTTTTTTTACAAAAATTCTAGTTTTATGTCATTTTAAAAATGGCTCTGTTTGAAGCCTGAAACGGCCAAATATTTAAAACATGCATAGGTTGTCTTAAAGTTTCAATGTGTTCTACAACTTTCGTGTAAAGCCCGAAACCCGGTTCGGAGTCTGAGTGGTTCGTTTTTAGCAAAACCTGAAACTATGCCTAGGCTTAGATTTTTAGTCCCAGTTTTGGACACCGAATGAAAAACACTCGAAAAACCTATCGTAGTGTCGTTTTTGGCCAAAACCTATTTAAAGAAGAAACGATTGTAACAAAATTTCCTTAAAACTCCACTACCAAATCCCAAATTCAGACCCTAAGGGGGTCAAAATGACAAAAACCAGTGGCTTTTTTCTAGGGACAGATTGTGTCTAGCCATTCTAAAACAAAACGTTCATGCTCACATGTGCATACATCCATTCATAAAAATGTAAACATAACCACAGAACCATAAACTTAAAAATTGAAAGCTAAGGGCTCAAAATAAACCTATTACAACCCATTTGCATAAACAAATACACATAAATGGCCTTGATCAAACTTAAAAATTACTAAACACCAAGAAGGGTTTCAGTTTTACCTCTTATACTCTGATCCAAGCACAACTCTAAATCAAGGGCTTGAGTATCTAAAATGGCCGTGTGAACCAAGAAGAATGGGAGTCCATTTTACGCTAGCAAAACCCCAAAATTTTCCATTTAGTATCAACCCAAAATAGCAACTAGAAAATACAAGGATAGGTTCCAAAAACTTACCCTTGAACAATTGAATGGTGGTGACTTAAGGGGGCTGATTTTTGGTGAGTTTTTGGCTTAAAAATGGTGGGTTTTAGGGGCTAGGGGTAGTCGGCTACAGCAAGAAAGGAAGAGGGAAAGAAAGTTGTGATTTTTGAGGCCAAAGTAAGAAAACAACCCTTGTTGGTCATGTGTGCCTTTTATAGGCAATTCTAACCAAACTTGCTTAAGCTTAAACCTACTTAATTGTCCACATTTTTAGCCTAATCAAGGGAAAAATTTGTTGCCATTTGTTTTGCCCTAGAGGCTATGGGCTGTGCATGGGAAGGAGGGGGAATAAACAAAAATTGTTTTTTCATGGCCATGTGGGGAAATTTGGATTTATTTATTCAAAAGTGGTCAAACATATCCCTAACTTTAGGGAAAACTTTTTCCACTTTTTAGGATTGTGTTTGGGCTGTTTGGGGCTGCTTGTACACAATTTTCTAGGTGGAGAATTCATCTACAAAGTCTTCTCTTTGTAGTCTAATTTCTACCGTTCGGTATCTGACCCATTTTCGGCAGTGTTCTAGTTTTCACCCAAAATCTGATTTTTTGAATCCGATTCTTATACTGTCAATTCCTGGTCAGTTTATACTGTCTAAGAGCCCATTTTGTACCAATTTACTATTCATTTTCTATACTGTGGTTGTGTCTACACTGTGTTGTACTTGCCCATGCATATCGAGGCATTTCCGCGTGAAATTCTCAATACAGTCTCTCTTGACTCATTCAGACATGTTGATTTCAATTTTATAACTTTTACATCTGTTCGGGGCCATCTGGATTACTTTTTGGGATCTGTGTGACCCCACCTTAAATAACATGTCAGATGCTTGATTGACTAATTTGGGTGTTCTAAGTCTAAGTATATTAGTTTCGAGGCGAGAAAAAGTTGTTTTGACCCTCATCCCATTACTATGTATGTCCCAAACAAAAATTCTCGTTTTATGCCCAATTAACTCGATTGAGCCTACTAACTAATAATATATCAGTTTTATGTCAAATTAAGGTTATCTTGGCCAGTAACTTGACATTGCATTTTTCACTCTTCATTATTCACTACTTTATATTCTAACTAACTAGTCTAAGCGTTCTGACCCTGATTTTGTCAGTTTCTAGATGAGAAGAGGTCATTTGGACCATTTTCTTGATACTATACCCCTGCTAGGGTTTCTATCCACCTTTCTTTCTCTCATACTGTGATGTTCAATACAATTGCCACATTGTATTGGGACATCGTTTGAGTGCTAGGATGGCAGAAAACCGCTCTGATGCCAACTGTGACGCCCCGTGCCCTAAGCGGCCCGGACCGTCACTAAAAACTATTACTTAACTTGCTTCTTTAACTTTTACTTATACTTCTTCTTTAAAATCGATACTTAAACTTGCTGAATTTAATACCATAAATTTAGAGGGAAATTTTTTTTAATATACGCGTACGTATTTACTATTCACGTACGTATACTATTAAAATGCGAAATTTGAAAAACATAAGGATTTCAATTATACATACACACTTATATACTTGTTTATCTGATTAATATTCACCAGACACTATTTAAATATACTATTCATACATATACTGTTTACTGTTCCAAAATACCAATTAATCTTTACTATTCAAAATACTATTTAACTGTCACCGTTCAAAATACTATTTACTCATACTGTGCAGAAGAATACTCGCAGTATATCCATAACCTCATCCTCACATCCTCCTCCGCCGCCATCATCGCCCCTTGGTGTTTGCGCTATGGGAAGCTTACCTACAGCATGAATACACTCCGTGAGCTTTACGCCCAGTAAGTACAACATGTTAACCGCAAAACATGTTTAAAACATAGCACATACTTAAAATCCTAAGCATGACATATATCACTTAATAAATCACATACCATATAAGCATATCACAAATCAGCTCACATATCATGTCATCACATAACATGTCATAACACTGAATATAAAACTTCACATACTTTATGCATGACAGAAGTATCGTGTACTGTATGCACTCTACTGAAAAAGAAAGCATAGCCAACTATAACTAATGCATGGTCCTGTTATGTTCATTTATGCTTCAAACTTTTCTTTTCTTTTCTTATCTATTTAGGGCCCATGTGTCAGTACCATGTCCGCGCAGACCAACGGTAACGCCCGAGGTCAACTAATGCCGAAGCGCCATCAACTGATGCTCAACTTTTGGCCTTAACTTTCTGTAACTGGAAACCCCTTTGACTGAAGGAGCCGGTATGACACACCTACTTATTTCCATCTTGTTTAACTGTTCTAGCCATACGCTTCTCTAAGCTGTCCCCAATCCTACGCGGTAGGGATCTATGGCTTCTATTTTGTTCTTTCATTAATCTACTCGATTGTGAAACTATATGCTCTTATGTATGCTGTGCAGCATCGTGTGCAAGATACATCCTTAAAATACTTGAAAAGCATCATTTTAACATCATTTTATTCATGCTGCAGGCGGAGTTGTACTTACCTGTCATCAGACAGTTTATACTCTCGCCTTCGTCACAATACAGGTACCTCCCTGTAATCATAATGCATTTCATTAACATTCACTCTTAGGTCACCGTGGTCATTAGTGACTAATAAAAATTCTTGTTATGTGGTACCAATCCTTATCGGTACTAATTGCTCTTCTCTTAAGAATTTAATTTTCTAATTTCTAATCATGGTTAATTAATTTATTTGCTCAATAAATTAATTAACGTCGCTCTTAGGTCACTCTATCGATAGGAATTAATAAAACTATCATTGTGTGATACCGATGCCTATTGGTACCTAACTGCTCTACTTTGAGAATTTGATATCTAATTTCTATTCGTGCTTGATTAATTTGTCTACTTGACAAATTAATCACTGTCTCTCACTATCCCATTCAGACTTGGTCCTTGACTGGCTAACCGACTAGTCAACTGACTGAGTACCTCCCGTATGACCATTTAGCCTGTCGGGTTACTGTTACCAATGTAATCGCCCTAAATTTTATACTTCGATCGCACCCGTCCCTCGGGTGGTACTATTCTGACCTAGGGGTCGCTTTCTTACATTACGAGATTTCTAATTGGGCGGTTTACTAATCTTCAAAACGTCCGTCCTTCTTTCTCGGACCTAGGTCATCGAGGGGGCTCGGGTTTCTATCCCGATCACATTTTCATCCCTCGTTTCCTAAAATACCCCTTTGTGCCGTTTTAGAAATTTCGGCAGCATTTTCACTTAATTTTTGGGTTTCCGGCGTTTAGGAAACACCTCAAAACCATCTAACCTATTCTAACCTACCACGTACTAAACCAGAGGCCTAATTTTTACGTAAAAGCTGAGCTTTTACGTAAAAATATTCACATTTCCCCACATTCTCTTTTTCGATATTTCATCACTTTTTCTTACAATTCCTTAAGTCAGTAAACCATAATTAATACATAATTATTTCCAAGAATAAATTGAGGAATCAAGGGATCAAAACCACTACCAAAATCGTTCTCATCGGCGATCGGGTGAACCGTTCGATCTCGATCGCACAATCTTTGACTCGTCGTTCTTCACTTTTGAAACTCCGGTTTGCAAATCCGATGCCGCGGATGTGTCCGGAACGTCGAAAATAGGCCAACGGGCCATTCTTCAATTTTCGGTCTCCGGGTCGCCATTGACCGGCATTGATCACCATTGACCGGCAGTTGACCGACGTTGACCACGATGGCAATGGGAATGGCGACACCATCTTGAAGAGCTCGACGAGGAACCCATTGGTGGTGTCAATTTCACCAATCGAGGCTCCTATCACCGGAAATCAGCCCTTGAAAAGTCGACGACGGCGGCGGTGTTGGATCTTCATTTTCTGGCATTGTTGCCCAAAATTGATTGGGGCTTCTGATCTACGTGTTGTTTTGAGCATTTTGATACCAACTTTGCAACTAAACTCCGCCGGAATAGCAAGATTCGACCACGGCGATGGCGACGGTGACGGCAAGCCTTGGGCGGCGCGATCCAGCGGCTGTTGACCTAAAATGAAGCCTGGGTTTTGTTCTACTCTTCACTACAAATCCATTGGGACCAGAATCGTGGCATTTGGACGTCGGACGGCGGAGAAATCACGGTTTGAAAAATTCAGCCACCGGCGGCTTTAGGCGGCGTGTGCGGCGTTCTCCGACGTCGGTTCTCGGCACACCGTTGGACTCAGCTCGTCGAGAGCTTTCCAATGGTACCGACGGTGTCGAAAACTGAGGCCGGATTCGATGGTCGGTCACTGTTCATCTTCGTGTGGTGTGGGGAAGGGAGAAAATGAGATTTGGAAAAATATGGGGGGCTATTTTTTCAAGAATCCCCAAAATTTCGTCCTTTATACTAATTTTTTGAAAAATTTTAAGATAAACTATACTGACTAATTTGGGCGTGCTGAACCCAAATATATCGGTTTTATCTTCATCCGAGGTCGTCTTGACCAGTTTTCCAATACTGCATGGTTCTCGGTCAAAAATTACTTTTTGTGCTCAAATGACTAATTTGAGCATTCTAATTCCAAATATATCAGTTTTATATCAAGAAAATGTCATCTTGACCAATTTCTTGATATTGTGGTTAGGCCTACATTGTGTTGACACTGCACACGCATAACGAGGTGTTTTCGCGTGAAATTTCAAACGTAGTCTCCCTTTACTAATTTGGACGTGCTGATTTCAAATTTATCAGTTTTACGTCCATCTGAGGTCTTCTAGACCAGTTTTCGGGATCTGTATGACCCTGTCTCAAAAAACATGTCAGGAGTCCGATTGACTAATTTGGGCATCCTAAGTCTAAATATATCAGTTTCGGGACGAGAAAAGGTCGTCTTGACCCTCATCCCGATACTGCGTATCTTTTAAACAAAATCTACATTTTATGCTCAATTGACCAGATTGAGCCTGCTGACTATTAATATGTCAGTTTTATGCCAGATTAAGGCCGTCTTGGCCACTAACCTAACACTGCGTTTCTCACTATTCACTATTCACTATCTGACTGACTAATCTGAGCGTTCTGACTCCGATTTTGTCAGTCTCTGGGCGAGAAGAGGTCATCTAGACCACTTTTCTCGATACTGTACATCTATTAGGGCAATTATCACTGCTGTGCTCAGATGACCAGTCTGAGTGTATTGATGACTAGCTCATCAGTTCTGTATCATGAAATGGTCGTCTAGACCGGTTTCTTGATATTGCGTGTCTCAACGTATACTCACATAATAGGGTGGACCGATTTCACTGTTGATTACCCCTTTCACTGCATGAATAGTAATTAAACGTTACTATTCCTGTTTAATTCATTCAACTAAAAAGTACACTGTGCTTATTAACTTAATTACATCATTACATAGTAATTAAGTTTCATAATTCATGAGAGTCATTACAGTGGCTCTCGGCTCATTACACAGCCTTCTACACGGACTCTTACATGTGCGTGTGCAATGCAACACGGGCGTGTACATTTCAGACACGAGCATGTACTAGTTGAGACTACTCAACATGGCCATGTCTTTGAAATACATTCATCTATCTGAGCGGTACACAGCCTCTTACACGATCGTGTACTTGACTGTGTTTCTTAAATTTGCACTAAAAGACATTAAATTATGTCCATTTTATTCCTTTGTGACTTATTACATGGTAAGTAGGTGCCATGAAAATGGCGGTCATAACAGGCAGTCCTTACAACCTACCCCCTTACAAAATTTTCATCCTCGAAAATTAGAATAAATTCAGGAAATCTCTTTTCATATCTTCTTCCCGTTCCCATGTAGCTTCTTCTATATTGTGGTTCCACCACAACACTTTTACAAGCGGAATTACTTTGTTCCTAAGGACTTTATTTTCCTTAGGTAAAATTCTCATGGGTTTTTCTTCATACGTTAGATCAGTGTGGACTTCAACTGGTTCTTGGCTTAAGATGTCGGAGCTGTTCGATACGTACTTCTTCAACATTGAGATGTGAAAGACATTATGAAGGGCTAACCTGTAAGCCACCTTCCCAACTCACTCAATGATCTTGAAGCGTCCTATGATTGTAGGACTAAGCTTCCTTTTCTTCCCAAAGAGCATCTCCCCCTTCATGGGTGCCACTTTGAGAAAGATAGAGTCTCCTTCTTGAAACTCGAGGGGTCTGAGGTGTTTGTCTGCGTAGCTCTTCTGACGACTGTGCACCATTTCCAGCGTCTCTCTTATTAGCTTTGCATCCATTGTAGTATCTTTAATGAAGTCCATGCTAGTAAGCTGTTTCTCTCTGATCTCGTGCCAGTGGACTGGAGATCGGCATTTTCCTCCATAGAGTGCCTCGTACGGAGCCATCCCAATTGAGGAATGGTAGTTATTATTGTACGAGAACTCTATCAAAGGCAGCTTCTGATCCCAATTCCCCTTGAAGTCTAGGACACAAGCTTTCACCATATCTTCTAACATCTGAATAGTTCTCTTCGACTGGCCGTCAGTCTGAGGATGGAAAGCTGTGCTAAACTTCAATTTAGTGCCCAACGAAGCTTGGATGCTTTGGTAGAACCTTGAAGTAAAGCATCCATCATGATCTGAAATGATTAATTTTGGTACTCCGTGTAACCTTACTATTTGAGCCACGTACATTTCTGCTAGCCTTTTTACCGAATAACACAGCTTCATGACTTAAAATTGAGCTGATTTCGTCAGTTGGTCCATAATTACCCAGATTCCATCATTTTCGCTTGATGTTATGGGTAATCCGACCACGAAATCCATTGTAATCTGCTCCTATTTCCACTCGGGCAGCTCGATTTTTTACAATTCTCCTCCCAGTCACTGATGTTCTACTTTAATTTTCTAGCATGTGAGGCATCTAGCAACAAACTCGGTGACGTCATTCTTCATCTTAGGCCACCAAAAACTCTCTTTCAGGTATTTGTACATTTTGTTTGCCCCTGGATGTACCGAGTATGACGTGTTGTGGACTTCCGAAAGGATCTTTTTCCTGAGTTCTTCATCCTTTAGAACACACACTCTATCTTTGAAATAGAGTATGCCATCCCTAGAGACTTAAAAATTTTAACTCTGGTTCTCCATTGCCTCTTTTTTGAGCTTGTCTAAGGATGAATCGAGGTCTTGGCTAGCCTTGATTTCTTCTAGGAGCATTGACTGGAGGGTCATTTCAGACAACCTCCTTGCTAAATCTCTATCTCGCTACTGTATAGCTCCTTTTGAAGTGCTTCCAGTAAGGCATGGATAGCCATAAGCATTGAAGAGTGCTTTCTGCTTAGCACATCCGCCACCTTGTTGGCCTTTCCTGGGTGATATAGGATTTCACAATCATAATCCTTTACCAGTTCCAGCCATCTTTGTTGCCTCATATTAAGCTCCTTCTGCATGAAAATATATTTGAGGCTCTAGTGATCCGTATATATCTCACACTTGGTGCCATATAAGTAATGCCTCCAAATCTTGAGCACAAAAACGACTACTACAAGCTCCAGCTCATGCATTGGGTAATTGCTTTCATGGTTTTTGAGTTGTCACGAAGCGTATGTGACCACTCTACCATTCTGCATTAACAAGGCACCTAGTCTGGTCTTGGAGGCATCACTATAAATCACAAAATTTCCTTGATTAGCTTCTAGAATAGTCAGAATCGGGGTACTCGTGAGTCTCCGTTTCAGCTCCTGGAAGTTCTTTTCACACTCATCAATCCATTCATACGTCTTCTCCTTCTTAGTAAGTGCTGTGAGTGGTGCGGCTAACTTTGAGAAGCCTTCGATGAAGCATCGGTAATAGCCTGCTAATCTTAGGAAGCTGTGGATTTCCATTACATTCTTCGGGGTCAGCCATTCGCTAACTACTTTGACTTTCGTTAGGTCTACTGACACTTCTTCCTTAGAGACTACATGGCCAAGGAAGTGGATTTTCTCCAACCAAAACTCACACTAATGATTTCGTAGCTTGAGTAGGACAGCTCTTAGATGCTCCTCGTGCTCTTCCTTTGTCTTGAACATACAACTATGTCATCTATAAACATAATGACAAACTTGTCTAAGAATTCCTAGAAGACACGGTTCATTAAGTCCATGAAGGCTGCAGGGGCGTTTGTTAATTCGAACAACATAACGAGGAACACGTAATGTCCATATTGTGTTCAGAAGGCTATCTTGGGTATGTCTGCATCCCTTATTCACAACTAGTGATACCTGAAACGCAGGTCAATCTTTGAGAACACTATAGCACCTCGGAGCTGGTCGAATAGATCATCGATCCATGCCAACGGATACTTATTCTTTATTGTGATCTTGTTCCGCTCCCGGTAGTCTATGCACATCTGCAACATTCCATCCTTCTTCTTCACAAACAAGACAGGTGCTCCCTACGGTGAACAGCTTTGTCGGATGAAGCTTTTGTCCATCAGATCTTTCAACTGAGTTTGAAGTTCCTTTAGCTCTGCTGGGGCCTTGGATATAGGGGCTGAACTAGGTAACAACTCGATCTTGAATGATATCTCTCGCTCTAGCAGAAGTCCTGGGAGATCCTCTAGGAACACTTCTATGAACTTGTTAACTATTGGCACACTGTTTGGCCCTGCTTCTACTTTCTAGGTCATGTCCACTATGTGTGAGAGGAAGCTGGTGCATCCACTAGATAGTAGCTTATGAGCCTTCATAACCGATATCATCATCTTAGGTTGCTTCAGTGATAAGCCCTGGTAGACAAACTTCTCGTGCCCGATTGGCTCAAATATAACTTCCCGTCTTTGGTAGTCTATGACGGCGTGGTAGTTGGCAAGGAAGTCCATTCCCATGATTACATCGTAGTTGCACATATCGATGACAATTAGATTCACGCTCAGCTCATGCCCACTGATAACTACTGGCACGTGACATATCTAATGGTTAGATAACAAAATGTCCACGAAGGGAAGGGCAATTCAAAAAGTTTGATTCATTCTATCTACATTCTGGCCTATCTCCCTAGCAAATTCGATGATCCAAAAGAATGTGTAGCTCCAGAATCAAACAAAAGTAGTGCAGTGGGGTTGGCGATAGAAAGCTGACCTGTCACCACTATCGAATTTCCGGCCTCTGCATCCTCTCTAGTGAAAGTGTAGATCCTCCCCTGCATCTTTGGAGCTTATAATCTACCCTGGAAAATTGATGGACCCTCGATCTTGGTCTGGGCAGCATGCAGTTGGCCGCTAGTAGCACGGGCTTGGCCCTATTGATTTTGTGGGTTAGAGCGGCACTCTTTGGCATAGTAGCCTTCCTTGCCATAGATGTAGCAGCCATTGGTTCCTTGGCAACATTTTCCCGGATGGTTCTTCCCACATTTTGGACAAGGCGGGTGTTGGCTGCCATTTCCTCTCGATTGTTATTTTTCTGGGGGAAATTCCTCTGCTACCCTTGATTGCTTGGATTCCCTTTCCTCTTGTTGTTGGGATGGGACTGTCTGCTATTATGGCTGTTCCCCGTATTTTGACCCTTATGCTGTGCTTCAGGGTTCTGTTTTCCCTTAGTCAGCCTAGCTTGCATCTTCTCCTCTCTCTTGGCTTTGAAAATTTGAGCCTTTCTTTCCCTATCCTAGGCTAGTCAATAATCTACTCGAATGGCCAGACTGACATACTCAGCTACGGTTGTTCGTCTGTGATTCCCACTACAGACTTGGACGGCAATATCCATCCTAAACATTTTCAGCATCCTCCTAACCTTTTCCTTCTCCATCGGCACTAGGTCTGGGCAAAGTCAAGCCTATTAGGAAATGCCCTAAGTATTAGAGACATTTTGATGTATTTATTTTAAACTGGATAATAAAATTATACATAGAGGTTATTCATTACATTGCTATCTGTCCTCGTCTTATTTACATGTTAAAGTAAATGTAAGCAAATATGGCTCACTGACTGCTTGTGTTAAAACTGTTAGAACGTTGCATGCAATGGACTTTTGTATGCGAGAAGACAATGTTCTAAAGTTAGCAGTCTAAACTATGGTCTGTAGTCTATGGGGTTAGACCGAGCATCTAACTCATGTTAAGACTATTATGTTGTCTAAAGCCTTAGAGGGGACAGTTTGTCTTGACTATCTGGAGCTGGACTCCCAAGTAGAGACATGGATATGTTGCTTGGTGGTGACATATTAGGCCGGGACTAAAGCGTGATTGATCTACGTAGTCCGCTATGAGTGGATCAATCTACTTTTGACGTTCATTGTGCAATAACCTTAATCCTGAGCAAATGAACTTCTTCATGTATATGACTTGTGTACTTTGATGTTCCAATGGCTAAAGCGTCTCAGAGGTAGTAAGCTTATAGACCGGTTCGTTGGGTGCATGACTTGTATACGATGAAGGGTTTGTTTGTAGATATCAGAATCATAGCTCTAAGGAGTTAAAGGTATCCTCTTAAAGGCATTATACTGAATGTGAAAATGGACAAGGCCTTGGGTCGTCTGCTGGGCGGATGACTTCTTATTCACATATGGTGAATAATCATTTTCTTAATTCGGTAGTATAATGGAACTTTAAGATAGCCTGATCAGTAGGATTAAATGGACTTTGACCTAAGGCTGATCATGGATATCATATGAGGGTTTTGTATATATGACAAGGTCATTGGATGGTAGCTCGTCACAGGCTTACGTAATACGGTATATAATTGGGAGTTCAGTTTCAGGTTTATAGTGGTGTGACTCTGAAACTAGTGATCATATGATTGAGTTGTTCGGTAAAGAATGATGATCATATGGAATCATGGGAGCCCGATTATAGATGTCCAATCAATCCCTCTACTAGCTCCACATAATTCCTTAACGTTTGGCAAATTGATTTGTGTATGCTATTGGCTAGTTTATTATGCATGGATGGTGATGACACAGGATTAGGATGGTAGACAAGATTCTCTCCGGTTGGATTCAGATTTTGTTTTGGATAATAGAGTACACAATTATTCGAACTCCAAATAAAGTTGACATGATTTTATTTAAGATTGGATTGGAGCTGTAGAAAATTATCCATGAGAACAAGAATATGAAACACAACCGTTTTGTGGAATTTGAAATTTGAATTTTGAAATTTGAAATTTGAATTTTGAAATTTGAAATTTGAATTTTGAATTTGAAATTTGAATTTGAAATTCGAATTTGAAATTTGAATTTGAAATTTAAATTTGAAATTTGAAATTTGAATTTGAAATTTGAATTTGAAATTTGAAATTCAAATTTTGAATCACAGTCCAAGAAGGATTCGAATTTGTTGTGAAAAATCCACAAGGTTTGAAATTCGAATTTGAGTTGGACTTGGAGAGGATAATCTTGTTAGAATCCTACTTGAATTTTGAATCCAAATCCCAACAAAAGTGGACGAAATTTTTGAGGATAATCCTCATGGAAAAATTCGGATTTTTGTGGATAAGATTCAAGAGAATAATTCAAGTTTTAATCCCAGTTGAATTTAGATTCTCTCCTCCCTGAAAAGTGGCCGAAAATTTGGAGAATCTCTCCTAGGAAATTCGGTTATTTTTGGATAAGGTTGAGATAAGATTCAAGCTTGAAAATCCTAGTGGAATTTTGATTCTTCCTTATCCTAAAAGTGGTCGAAAATTTGGAGAAGATTTTCTCCTAGAAATTTCGGATTTTTTAGTTGAAAAAGGGAGATAAAATTCTAGTTAAAATCTTGTTTAGATTTGGATTGGATTTATCGTAAGAAAACCGAATTTAATTGTGGAGATTCTCCCTTGGAAAATTCAGATTTTATGGATATGGATAAGGGAAAATATCTTTTCCTAATCCAATTCAAATTCAGAGAATCACCTCATGCAGGTCTATAAATAGAGGTCCTGCCACTCCAGTTCTCTCAGACCACAGACTCTCAGGTGAGCAGGCTTATTGTTGCATAGCTCATCGTGACAATAAAGTTCTTTAGAGATCTGGGTGGTCGGAAGAAGACTAGCAGTGCTAGCATACCGATCGAGGTTCAGAGTGCCCACACACTTAGCCATTCGGGAATTGGAGAATAGTAGAGAAGGCTAGTTAGTTGAAGCCTCCGGTCATTCTCCTCCTGCAAGATTGGCGTCCTTGAGGTATGAGTTTTAATTGTTGTTGATTTATTATATATGGCATCATGAGATATTTAACGATCTAAAAATTTTTATTGTTTTGCTGCGCAACTCTGATACGTTTTTACCGGTTTATATTCCTACAATTGGTATCAGAGCCATCTCATGACTATGCCATGTACATAAATTAGACAATTACTTAGTCTTTTTATTTATGTATGGATTTGATATTTAGAGAGTGGCATTCTAGGGTTCCTTTATGTTGTTATCATGGATTATGTATAAAGTATGTGGTTATTTGAATTTTTTGAATTATTATAAGCATGCTTGTTAAATACCGGTTATGGTTTGTTAGAATTTAGAAAAATTGTATCTAGGAATTTTTATGTAACCATGGGAGCAGTTTATTAACACTGTAATTTTTCCATGGATTTTATTTTTTGTCTCTTAGAATTTTTATGGTTAGAATTTTTTTATACACTGGAAACGGTTTAGGAAATTTTATGTAATTATTCTTGGAGGAGATTGAAGATTGAAGACCGTAATTTATTTTTCCCAAAAGTTAAATTTGATTTAAAGATTGAAATTTTGATTGTGTGGAAAATTTCAATTTAATTGGGATTCAAATTAATTTTTGGAGATCCTAATAGGTAAATTGGAATATGACACGAAAATCGAGACTCGACCCCTCGGGATAGGCCGACGGGCCTTTGGTGGGGCTGCAGCCCCTGCCCTCGGGCAGGATGGGGCTGCGACAGCCCCTAAGCAGGCCCACCCACCCCGGTCGCAGGCTTGGCCTGCAGCCCAGGGTGGCCGTGGCCTGCCCAAGGCTGGCCGCAGCCTGGGCGTGCAGCCTCTGGTTGCAGGCGCTGCCTGCAGCCTGCCGGCTGCTGCGCCCAGCCTGGGCGTGCAGCCTGGCGCTGCAAGCTTGGCCTGCAGCCCGGCAGGGCTGCACATGGGGCGGCCGTGGGCTGCCAGCCCCTCCGGGGTTAGTGGTTGCCCACGGCGGCTGCCGCCTACGGGGGCGGCGGTCCGACTGTCCAAAAATCAGAAAATTTTTATTTTTAAATTAGAGATTTAATTTTAAATCATGTTTAAAAATATGTAGTTAAAAATTTGAAATTTTTGAAATTACATATTATTTCACATGATGTTTAAAATTGTTTAAAAATTTAAATTTGAAATTTAAATTTGAAATTCGAATTTTGAATTTGAATTTGAAATTTAAATTTTTGGATATTTAAATTTTAAATAATTCTTGGGATGAGAAATAAATGGAGAGACTACATAAAGAAGGATACAAGAAGACGGAACAAAATTCAAGACCCAAAGAATGCTTTGGATGGAATTTTGTAATCTTTATTTTCTTTGTTCTAGGATGGAACCATAGCTTGGTTATTCTGTCAATTATTTTTTCTGTGATATGTCATGGATGTATAAATATGTATTGATGGATGTTTTGTATGCATATTTGATAACATGTCATATAGGATAGGTGAGTGCCGCTCATACTATATTGATCATACATAATTTGTCAAAACTTGCATGTTTTTCAAAATATTGAGTGGGAGAGGGTTTTAAACAAAACCCACGGCCTCCATTGTTGATCCATATGTGAAAGCATGGTAACGCCTCGTGTCAGTTCTGCCCTGACCACACCCCTCGGTAGGTGTTAACCGCCGTCGGTATACTACATTGGATCTCCTATGTGGAAAACGTGTTCGGGTGTGATCCTATTCATGACCACCCCTCGGTGGCTTGGTAGGACGTGGATCGGGCTACATAAACAATGGTTATACACTCAAGACTCGTTTAGTTATTAACCTTCCCTAGAAGCTCTGTTAACTAAACTGGTGGCCAAATAAGCGGTTATTAATATATGTCTTAACCTTGGAGGATTTAAGGTAACATTATTAATTGGACGGGGTCCATGTTCCGGCTATTTGTTTTCATGACCACCCCTCGGTGGCTTGGGGCAATAGGTGTTGAGAATTACCGTTGCAATGCTACATGTTTTTCAAGTTTCATGTCGGAACATACTTGTATGTTTTATTTGCTAAATTATCTGTATATTTGCTTGGGCTTTGTAATGATGTCTAGTATAATTTTATTTCAGTTAAAAATGTCACCGACACCCCTCATTTCGATACTTACTGAAAATAAGTTGAATGGCGATAATTATAAAGACTGGAAAAGAAATCTATTAATAGTTCTCAGCTGCGAGAGACACAAGTTCGTACTGGACGAACCATGCCCACCTGGGCCCAAACCTGACACACCACTTGAGGAGGTCCCGGTTGCCTATAATCGTTGGAGAGAATCCAATGAAATAGCTCGATGCTACATCCTTGCTAGCATGACGAGTGCTTTACAAAAGCAGCATGAGACTTATCAAGTTGCTGGGGAGATCATGGACAATCTGGAGGACATGTTCGGAGGCCATGAAAAATTGGCTCGATAGTCCGCTATCACCAGCATTATGAACTCTAAGCAAAAGGCGGGTACTCCGGTGAAGGACCATATGATCACTCTAATGGGATTCTTTGCTGAGGCTGCCGAGAATGGTGCTGAGTTGGACTACAACACCCAAATCGAGATGGTGTTCAAGACTCTGTCTAAAGATTTTGTGGGGTTTAAGGCCGCATACAATCTGGCGACAAAGGAGTTAGGACTGACCGAGCTCATGAAGCAACTACAGGCTTATGAGCGGATGATCAGGGATGAGGATGTGGTCCGACCTAAAGGTGAGGCCAATTTGGCGGAATCTTCCAATCCCTCACAGAAGAGGAAGAGGCCAAATAAGAAGCAAGTGGCTTCTAGTTCTTCTAATCCTCCTGTCTCGGACGGGAAGAAGAAGAAGAAGAACAAGAAGCCAAAGGACCCTAAAAAGTCCAAATGCTTCTATTGTGGGAAGGTAAGTCACTTCAAGAAGGCTTGCCAGGAATTCCTAGCCGCCAAGGGCAAGGAAGGTAAGGAACTTCATTACTTGGAAGCGTGTTTGGTGGAAGAATCGAAAGACACTTGGGTCATTGATTCGGGTGCCACTAATCATGTTTGTGTTTCTACGCAGGGGTTCGTGGAAATGAGAAGTCTACATGATAGGAGCCTCTCGTTGCGGACTGGAGATAGTAGCTTTGTGGTGGCTAAGGCAGTGGGAGATGTTTATCTTTATTTTGATCAATTTAGGTTTATTTTATTGAAAGACTGTTTTTATGTTCCTAATTTTAGGAGGAACCTTATATCGGTAGCTTGTTTAATAAAGGATTCTTATTCAGTTTCTTTTAGTAAAAGAGTTGATATTCGTAGAAATAAGTCTTTTATCTGTTCTGGATGGATGGATGGAAACCTATATTTGATCAAACCAAAGATGTACTCACTGCTTGACACTGAATTAATTGATAACTCTAAAAGGTTGAAAGTTTCTCACTCTAACAAGGCGTATCTTTGGCATTTAAAACTTGGTCATATTAATCAGGATAGGATTCAAAGATTGGTGAAAGACGGTCCTCTAGAATCTCTGGAGGAGGTACGACTTCCCCAATGTGAGTCTTGTCTAGAGGGTAAAATGACTAAGAGGTCTTTTGGAGCTAAGGGTACAAGGGCTCAGGAGCTCTTAGAAATTGTGCATACTGACGTATGTGGCCCCATGAATGTCACAGCACGAGGAGGGTTCGAGTATTATGTCTCTTTTATAGATGATTACTCGAGGTATGGATATGTGTATCTGATGCACCGCAAGAGCGAAACCTTTGACAAGTTCAAGGAGTATCATTCGGAAGTGGAAAAGCAATTAGATAAATCCATAAAGACACTTCGATCTGATCGAGGTGGCGAATACCTCTCCGACGAATTTCTAGGACATCTTATAGAGAACGGGATATTATCCCAATTGACTGCACCTGGTACTCCACAACAGAATGGTGTAGCCGAAAGGAGAAACAAGACTTTATTCGGCATGGTACGGTCGATGATGAGTTATTCAACGCTGCCATTATCATTTTGGGGATATGCTTTACAAACGGCGTGCTATATTCTGAACCAGGTTCCGAGCAAATCAATTCCCAGAACTCCGTATGAATTGTGGCATGGCAGGAAGCCCTCCCTTGGACAAATGAGAACATGGGGCTGCCCGGTACATGTACTGGATGGGGATGCGAAAAAGTTGGAACCAAGATCAGAATTATGCATGTTTGTAAGGTATCCAAAAGGAACAAAAGGAGGTCTATTCTATAACCCGAAGGAACAAAAAGTCATTGTCTCAACCCATGCGACATTCTTGGAGGAAAGTCACATGAATGACTTTAAGCCTCGAAGCAAAGTGGTGCTATAGGAGTTATCGGGTGAAAGAACTGCTCCACAGATTTCGGTCTTGGACGCAAGTCCGAGTTCCAGTGAAAGACTAGCAGACGATCAACAATTTAGGGTGCCTCGTCGTAGTGGGAGGGTTTCTAAGAAACCTAATTTCTTTATGTATGATGCTGAGGTATACCAGGCCGAGACTCATGAGCATGAGGAAGATCCGGTCACATATGATGAAGCTATAAAGGATGTTGATTCTAAATCTTGGAAACAGGCTATGAACAATGAGATGGATTCTATGAAATCCAACTCTGTTTGGGAACTTGTAGATTTGCCGGATGGGATAAAACCCATTGGATGCAAATGGGTCTACAAAAGAAAGAAGGATGCGGAAGGGAGAGTGGAAACTTTCAAAGCTAGACTGGTTGCAAAGGGATACACGCAAAAGGCTGGAATCGATTACGAGGAAACCTTTTCGCCTGTTGCTATGCTGAAGTCTATCCGTATTCTTCTGTCCATTCGGATTTTATGGATATGGATAAGGGAAAATATCTTTTCCTAATCCAATTCAAATTCAGAGAATCACCTCATGCAGGTCTATAAATAGAGGTCCTGCCACTCCAGTTCTCTCAGACCACAGACTCTCAGGTGAGCAGGCTTATTGTTGCACAGCTCATCGTGACAATAAAGTTCTTTAGAGATCTGGGTGTTCGGAAGAAGACTAGCAGTGCTAGCATACCGATCGAGGTTCAGAGTGCCCACACACTCAGCCATTCGGGAATTGGAGAATAGTAGAGAAGGCTAGTTGGTTGAAGCCTCCGGTCATTCTCCTCCTGCAAGATTGGCGTCCTTGAGGTATGAGTTTTAATTGTTATTGATTTATTGTATATGGCATCATGAGATATTTAACGATCTAAAAATTTTTATTGTTCCGCTGCGCCACTCTGATACGTTTTTACCGGTTTATATTCCTACAAAGCCAGCTGCTCGAACTTTCTCACCGCCTCTATGACAGTCATGCTTCCCTAGTGTAGATTATTGAACTCGTCTTGTTGCGCTACCAGGGCCTCATCATTAAAGTAAATCTTTTTGAATTCATCGACGAAGTCTGTCCAGTTTATTTCATTGACGTTTCTTCTAATGGTCATGGTCTTCCACCATTGCTGTGCCCCTTTGCATAGTGCTAGGGATGAATACAATACCTTCTCCCTCTCTGTTATTCCTATGAGGTCTAGGATGACCTGGATATCAGTCAGCCAGTCGTCGACCTCGATGGGATTTGTGGTTCTTTAGAATTCTGGCATTTTCAGGTGCCAGAATCACTCATAGGGTCGCCTTTTCTAGGTATTGGCATAAGAATGTTCACTGCTGCAGGAGCAGCCACAGTCAATGGCGCTGGCGTTATCTAGACTGGCGGGGCCACTTACTTTCAATGAGTGTTGGGAGCTACTGGAGCTGGCACCTCCACTGGTTGTGGTGCCTAAGGTTGTTTGATTCAGTTGCTCCCTAGGTTGAGTGAGTTCCTATTATTGATTTAACATCATTTCTTACATGGCTGCGAGTCGTGCCATTAGCTCATCTTCTCGGATAGTTTGATTAGTCTGAGCTCTTGTTCTCGCCATCGCTTCGTATGTAACGCTATCAAATTCTGTACTTGGGGCTTGTATCACATATCATTTTCTTTCTTACTTCTTATATCTTTCTTTTCTTTCTCTCATTCTGTGATGTTCAATACAATTGCCGTATCGTAATTGAAACATCATTGGAGTGTAGGAAATAAATCGGTAAAAAGGTATCAGTGGCACAGCGGAGCAATAAAAATTTTTCAAGATCGTTAAATATCTCATGATGCCATATACAATAAACCAACAACAATTAAAACTCATACCTTAAGGATGCCAATCTGCAGGAGGAGAATGATCAGAGGGCTTCAACCAACTAGCCTTCTCCACTATTCTCCAATTCCCGAATGGCTGAGTGTGTGGGCACTCTGAACCTCAATCGGTATGCTAGCACTGCTAGTCTTCTTCCGACCACCCAGATCTCTAAAGAACTTATTGTCACGGTGTGTTATGCAATAATAAGCCTGCTCACTTGAGAGTCTGTGGTCTAAGAGAACTGGAGTGCCAGGACCTCTATTTATAGACTTGCATGAGGTGATCCTCAGGATTCAAATTGGACTAGGAGAAGATATTTTCCCTTATCCACAACCCAAAAATCTAAATTTATCAAGGCCAAATTCCAACTAGAAAATTTGGCCACTTTAGGATTTTTCCATTCAAAATTCAAACAGGATTTTAACTAGAATTTTATCTCCTCTTATCCAACCAAAAATCTGAAAATCCCTCTAGAAAATCCTCCAAGATTTGTCGACCACAGAAGATAAGGGAAGAATCAAAATTCCACTAGGATTTTCAAGCTTGAATCTTATCTCATCCTTATCCAAAATAACCAAAAATCTCCTAGGACTTATCCTCAAAAAATTCAACCATTATCAGGGAGGAGAGAATCTAAATTCAACTGGGATTGAAACTTGAATTTTTCCCTGAACCTTATCCACAAAAATCCAAAAATTCCATGACGATAATCCTCAAAATTTTCGTCCATATTTGTTAGGATTTGGATTCAAAATTCAAGTAGGATTCTAACAAGATTTTCCTCTCCATATCCAACTCAAATTCGAATTTCATTCTTTATGGATTTACCACTAGAAATTCGAATCCTACTTGGACTGTGATTCAAATTTTGAATTTCAAATTTCAAATTCAAATTTCAAATTTCAAATTTCAAATTTCAAATTTAAATTTCAAATTTAAATTTCAAATTCGAATTTCAAATTCAAATTTCAAATTCAAATTTCAAATTTCGAAATTCAAATTTCAAATTTCAAAATTCAAAATCCACAAAACAGTTGTATTTCAAATTCTTGTTCTTATGGATAATTTTCTACAACTCCAATCCAATCTCAATTAAAATCATGGCAACTTTGTTTGGAGTTCGAATAATTGTGTACTCTATTATCCAAAACAAAATCTGAATTCAACCGGAGAGAATCTTGCCCACCATCCTAATCCTATGTCAACACCATCCATGCATAATCAAATAGCCAATAGCATACACAAATCAATTTGCCAAACGTTAAGGAATTATGTGGAGCTAGTAGAGAGACCAATTGGACATATATAATCGGGCTCCCGTATATCCATATGATCATCATTCTTTACCGAACAACTCAATCATATGATCACTAATTTTAGAGTCACACCACTATAAACCTGAAACTGAACTCCCAATTATATATCGTATTACGTAAGCTTGTGACAAGCTATCGTCCAATGACCTTGTCATGTATTAGAATACAACTTAACTCCTACTAGCTTGTGACAAGCTATCGTCCAATGACCTTGTGACAAGCTATCATCCAATGACCTTGTCATGTCAGACAACCTAAGGCCTTGTCCATTTTCACATCCAATATAATGCCTTTAAGAGGATACCCTTAACTCCTTATTAGAGCTATGATTCCGATATCTGTAAACAAACCCTTCATCATATACAAGTCATGCACCCAATGAACTGGTCTATAAGCTTACTACCTCTGAGACGCTTTAGCCATTGGAACATCAAAGTATACAAGTCATATACATGAAGCTGTTTATCTACTCAGGATTAAGGTTACTGCACAATGAACGTCGAAAGTAGATCAATCCACTCAAAGCAGACTTCGTAGATCAATCATGCATTAGTCCGGTCTAATATGTCACCACCAAGCAACATATCTATGTCTCTACTGTTAGGAAATGCCCTAAGTATTAGAGACATTTTGATGTATTCATTTTGAACTGGATAATAAAATTATACATAGAGGTTATTCATTACATTGCTATCTATCCTCGTCTTATTTACATGTTAAAGTAAATGTAAGCAAATATGGCTCACTGACTGCTTGTGTTAAAACTGTTAGAACGTTGCATGCAATGGATTTTTGTATGCAAGAAGACAACGTTCTAAAGTTAGCAGTCTAAACTATGGTCTGTAGTCTATGGGGTTAGACCGAGCATCTAACTCATGTTAAGACTATTATGTTGTCTAAAGCCTTGGAGGGGACGGTCTGTCTTGACTGTCTGGAGCTGGACTCCCAAGTAGAGACATGGATATATTGCTTGGAGGTGACATATTAGACCGGGACTAAAGCGTGATTGATCTACGTAGTCCGCTATGAGTGGATCAATCTGCTTTTGACGTTCATTGTGCAATAACCTTAATCCTGAGTAAATGAACTACTTCATGTATATGACTTGTGTACTTTGATGTTCCAATGGCTAAAGCGTCTCAGAGGTAGTAAGCTTATAGACCGGTTCGTTGGGTGCATGACTTGTATACGATGAAGGGTTTGTTTGCAGATATCGGAATCATAGCTCTGAGGAGTTAAAGGTATCCTCTTAAAGGCATTATACTGAATGTGAAAATGGACAAGGCCTTGGGTCGTCTGCTGGGCGGATGACTTCTTATTCACATATGGTGAATAATCATTTTCTTGATTCGGTAGTATAATGGAACTTTAAGATAGCCTGATCAGTAGGATTAAACGGACTTTAACCTAAGGCTGATCATGGATATCATATGAGGGTTTTGCATATATGACAAGGTCATTGGATGGTAGCTCGTCACAGGCTTACGTAATACGGTATATAATTGGGAGTTCAGTTTCAGGTTTATAGTGGTGTGACTCTGAAATTAGTGATCATATGATTGAGTTGTTCGGTACAGAATGATGATCATATGGAATCACGGGAGCCCGATTATATATGTCCAATCAGTCCCTCTACTAGCTCCACATAATTCCTTAACGTTTGGCAAATTGATTTGTGTATGCTATTGGCTAGTTTATTATGCATGGATGGTGATGACACAGGATTAGGATGGTAGACAAGATTCTCTCCGGTTGGATTCAGATTTTGTTTTGGATAATAGAGTACACAATTATTCGAACTCCAAATAAAGTTGCCATGATTTTATTTGAGATTGGATTGGAGTTGTAGAAAATTATCCATGAGAACAAGAATATGAAACACAACCGTTTTGTGGAATTTGAAATTTGAATTTTGAAATTTGAAATTTGAATTTTGAAATTTGAAATTTGAATTTTGAAATTTGAAATTTGAATTTGAAATTTGAATTTGAAATTTGAATTTGAAATTCGAATTTGAAATTTGAATTTGAAATTTAAATTTGAAATTTGAAATTTGAAATTTGAAATTTGAATTTGAAATTTGAAATTCAAATTTTGAATCACAGTCCAAGTAGGATTCGAATTTGTTGTGGAAAATCCACAAGGTTTGAAATTCGAATTTGAGTTGGATTTGGAGAGGATAATCTTGTTAGAATCCTACTTGAATTTTGAATCCAAATCCCAACAAAAGTGGGCGAATTTTTTGAGGATAATCCTCAATGGAAAATTCAGTTTTTGTGGATAAGATTCAAGGGTAAATTCAAGCTTCAATCCTAGTTGAATTTGGATTCTCTTTACTCCCTAAAAGTGGCCGAAATTTTGGAGCCTAAATCCTAGTAAATTCGGTTATTTTTGGATAAGGTTGAGATGAGATTTAGCTTGAAAAATCCTAGTGGAATTTTGATTCTTCCTTATCCTAAAAGTGGCCGAAAATTTGGAGGAGATTTTCTCCTAAAGATTTCAGATTTTTTGGTTGAAAAAGGGAGATAAAATTCTAGTTAAAATCTTGTTTAGATTTGGATTGGATTTATCCTAGGAAAACCGAATTTAATTGTGGAGATTCTCCCTTGGAAAATTCGGATTTTTTGGTTTGGATAAGGGAGAAAATCTTTTCCTAGTCCAATTCGAATTCAGAGAATCACCTCATGCAGGTCTATAAATAGATGTCCTGCCACTCCAGTTCTCTTAGACCACAGACTCTCAGGTGAGCAGGCTTATTGTTGCACAGCTCATCGTGACAATAAAGTTCTTTAGAGATCTGGGTGGTCGGAAGAAGACTAGCAGTGCTAGCATACCGATTGAGGTTCAGAGTGCCCACACACTCAGCCATTCGGGAATTGGAGAATAGTAGAGAAGGCTAGTTGGTTGAAGCCTCCGGTCATTCTCCTCCTGCATATTGGCGTCCTTGAGGTATGAGTTTTAATTGTTGTTGATTTATTGTATATGGCATCATGAGATATTTAACGATCTAAAAATTTTTATTGTTCCGCTGCGCCACTCTGATACGTTTTTACCGGTTTATTATCCTACATCTACTTGGGAGTCTAGCTCCAGACAGTCAAGACAAACCGTCCCCACCATGGCTTTAGACAACATAATAGTCTTAACATGAGTTAGATGCTCGGTCTAACCCCATAGACTACAGACCTTAGTTTAGACCGCTTACTTTAGAACATTGTCTTCTTGTATACAAAAGTCCATTGCATGCAATGTTCTAACAATTTTAACACAAGCAGTCAGGGAGCCATATTTGCTTACATTTACTTTAACATGTAAATAAATTGAGGACAGGTAGTAATGTAATGAATAACCTCTATATATAATTTTATTATCTAGTTCAAAATAAATACATCAAAATGTCTCTAATGCTTAGGGCATTTCCTAACACGGAGTGCCAGGAACCACCCTACACTTTTTGTCTTTCTGCTGACATGTGTGGAAAACACCAAATTTAAGCCCTCTGGGCAAAACAACACTGCTTTTCATAATGTATTTCACAATATATATATATTCAAAACTCTAGTTCAACAGGAGTGACACACACTTCCCAATATACAAACCCAACAAGTATGTGTAGCTAAGTCTGAGGGGAATAGCTACTACTTCCCTCTATATTTTTACAAAAATCAAAATTCCCACAGAAAGGTTTATGACTACTTGGAGGACAATCCTGACTCGGCATCGGACATCTCCTCGTCCTCGCTGTCACTAAGTGGAAACTCCTCGTGGTCCTCCTCCTCGTCTCCCTAGGCAAAATCAACTTTATCGTCACTGGTGATGATGACTGGGGGTTCGTACATCTCCACCCACTCATCATCAATGAAGTGATCGGGGATCTCCTCATCCTCACCTTCGGGTTGGGCATCGAGGAGAGCCTCGTCATCATCTTCCTCCTCGTGGTGCTCGGGAGACTAAGGGGCTGGCTTAGGGTCCTCCATAGGTTCCCTATCACCCTTGGGTATTGCTGGCTGGTGGGCTGCCACGAACTCTTCGTCAACTAGTTCGGGTGCTGCGTCTACTGGGTTACCCTCCATGTTAGCTGCTGCTGCTACAAAGCCTTCACCAGGTGCAGGGTTGAGTGCCACTCTCTCGGCTTCTACTATATCCCGGGCAAGGCGCCTCAGGTCTTCATGTTATGGAGGGTAGGGAACAAGGTCCCTTCCATACCATGGTGTCCCTCTCCATAGCAAGTCAACTGTCTCTGCAAAGGGTCGATCCAAAAGAATGTGGGGAAGCATCGTATCCATGAACCTCTGATAGTAGTATGCCATGGTATCTCCATCATAGATATCCCAGATGCTGGAAAGGACCTGGTATCGCCTCTTGCACATATCATCCCATATATCTCTGTTTCGGGCTGGTTCAACGATATCACGGAGGTTGCGGCAGAGCTCAACCCACTACGCCAGATGCCCTATCCTGTGTCATTTGTTCCACCAGGTCAGTACTAGTCCCTCTAGTCTGCTACTAGCTAATACTACCTGTAGGCGAGGTGGGATATGACATGCTTTAAAGATAACCTTAAGGGATGGATCCAATATGGAAGTTCGCTCGAGTGATAACCATCGTATATGTCTAGTCGCATGGCAGCAAAAGCTAAGCCCGCTTGACGATCCTCTTGCACTTGATGAGGTCAATCAGTGTGGCCATTATCTCCTATTATAATTTAAACATCAACTTACATGCTAACACTGAAACAAAAAGGAAACTAGCTTACTTGAACAGATGAGGTAGGCGTACGGCGATGTGAGGTAGGGTGGCAGGATACCGCTCTGATACCAAATCTGACGTTCCGTTCCTTTAGTGGCCCGAACCGTCACTTAAAAACTACTACTTGAACTGATACTTATACTTTCTTGCAAATGATTAAAACTTACTTAAAACTTATTAACTTAGATACCTTAATTTTAGGGATTTTTTTTAGGCGTACGCATTTACTATTCACATACGTGTAAGGAGTTTAGCTTTACATACATACTTATAAAATTCTTTAACTAATTACTATTCAAAATATACTATTCATATATATATACTATTTACTATTCTAAAATATACTGTTGCTTAAAAACTATGCGGAAGACAATACTCGTGGTGGTATCCATAACCTCGCCCTCACACCCGCCTCCACCGCCGTCATCGCCCATTTGGGCTTAAGCTATAGGATGCTTACCTACAGCATGAACACACACCGTGAGCTTTGTTGCCTAGTAAGTATAGCATGTTAATCACAAACATGTTTAAAACATAATACATACTTAAAATCATATAAGCATGTCAAGTATCAACATATATCACTTAACATAGCACATAACACATTCATCACATATCACGTCACTGGATACAAAACTTCACATACTTTATGCATAGCAGGAACATCATGTACTGAATGCATCTTACTATAGCTAGAAGCATAGTGAACTATATTATGAACAATGCATGGTCGGGTTATGTTCATTTATGCTTTAATACTCTTTTTCTTTCTCTTGTCTACTTAGGGCCCGTGTGCTAGTACCGTGTGCGCAAACCATCGGTAACGCCCGGGGTCAAAAAGTTGAAGAGCCATCAACGGATGCTCAATTTTATCTTAACTTACTTTAACTTGAAAAACCTCTTCAACTGAAAAGGCCAGTACAATGTGCTTACTAAATTCCGTCTTGTTTATCTGTTCTAGCCATATGCTTCTCTAAGTTGTCCCTAATCCAATGCGGTAGGGATATATGGCATCTAACTCGTACTTTAATCAATCTACTTGATTGTGAAACTATATACTCTTATACATGTTGTGCAACAATGTGTGCATGGCATACATACTTAACATATTGTAAAAACATCATTTTAAATTCATGTCCTTCATGTCGTAGGCAGACTTATACTTACCTGTTTGCAAGCAATTCGTACTCTTACCTTGTCAACTTACAAGTTACCACCTGTCATCAATAACGTATCTCATTAACATTCTTGTTGAGCCACTAATACTGTTAGTAACTAAGGCAGATAAAATCGCTTGGTGCCGATTGTCGTCGGTACTAACTCACTCTCTATTCAGATTTTGATTCTCTAGGCGTGTTTCATTAATTTATTATCTAATAAATTAATTAATGTCATTCTTAGGTCACTATTACTGTTAGTGACTATAACTTATGTTTCTATGTGGTACCCAGGCCTATCGGTACCCTATCGGTCTACTTTGGGGATTTGGTACCTAATTTCTATCGTGTTTGATTAAGTTTGTCTACTTGACAATTTAATCATCGTTCCTCACAATATTGATCAAACTCGGTCCTTGATTGGTTGATAGATCAGTAACTGATCGGTTACCTTGTGTGTTGTTGACCGTATATCCTATCGGGTTACCTTGTGTAAACTTGGTGTGGTAACCTACCGGGTTACTATTGCTTGTTTGATGTGGTAGCCTACCAAGCTAGCCACACTGTTTTAGTCACTTTTGAAAAATCGTTTTGGTTGCCTTATAAAATTCTTGGAAAATTATGTGCTTTGAAACCATCCCCTTATCACCCTATTGGAAGGTGGGGGACATTTTTATGAAAATCATTTTTATTTTTAAAGAGTTAAAATACATTTGGGTGTTGCATTTTAAAGGTGGTTTTTGAACCACTTATCAAAACTGTTTTGAAAACTTGCTCGAAACGACTTTGTTTGTAAATTTTGCAAACATAACATTTTTCATTCTCGATGAGTGAACAGTTCTTGTGTTCACTTCGGAGCTTAATTCTAACTCGAACAGGTCCTAATCCCACTAAACCCATGGCTATTGTGCCTAGTTTTTTTTTTTTTTTTGTAAAAATTCTAGTTTTACATAATTTTAAAAACGGCTCTGTTTGAGGCCTGAAACAGCCAAATATTTAAAACACTCATTAGTCGTCTTAAAGATTTCGATGTGTTCTACAACTTTTGTGTTGAGCCCAAAACCCGGTTCGAACGCTGACTGGTTCGTTTTCAACAAAACCCGAGACTATGTCTGGGCTAGGATTTTTAGTCCCAGTTTTGGCCACTGAATGAAAACCACTCAAAAAACCTATTGTAGTTTCGTTTTTGGCCAAAACCTATTGAAGCAAAACGACCGTAACGAAATTTCCTTAAAACTCCTTGTTTTACCAAATCCCAAATTCGGACCCTAAGGGGGTCAAATGACCAAAACCCATGGTCATTTTCTGGGGACAGATTGTGTCCAGCCATTCTAAAACAAAATGTTCATGCTCACACATGCATACATCCATTTGTAAAAGCATAAACACAACTACACAACCACAAACTTAAAAATGGAAAGCAAAGGGCTCAAAATGAACTTATTATAACCTATTTGCATAAACAAATACACATAAATGGCCTTGATCAAAATTAACAATTACTAACCATCAAGAAGGGTTTCGATTTTACCTCTTGTGCTATGATCCAAGCACAACTCCGAATCAAGGGCTTGAGTGTCTAAAATGGCCGTGTAAACCAAGGAGAATGAGGGTCTGTTTTATGCTAGCAAAACAACAAAATTTTTGCTTTAATATTAACCCAAAATAGATGTGACGCCCCGAGCCCTTGTGGCCCGAACCGTCACTAAAAACTTACTTACTTTATCTTTGTGTTTAAAACTGATACTTAAACTTACTTACTTAGATACTATAAATTTTAGGGATTTTTTTTCGATTGCATACGTATTTACTATTCATATAAGTGTACTATTTAATGGCTACTATTCAAAAATACTACTTAACAGTTACTATTTAAAGATACTGTTAACGGTTACTATTCAAAAATATTATTTAACGATCACTATTCCAAAATACTGTTTATCTGAAATTGTGTAAAAGAATACTCACGGTGTATCCATAACCTCGCCTCACGTCTACCTCTGCCGCCGTCATCACCCATTGTGGTTTAAGTCATAGGACGCTTACTTACAGCATGAACACACTCCGTGAGCTTTACGCCCAGTAAGTACAACATGTTAACCGCAAAACATGTTTAAACAGTAAGCTATACTTAAGGCATATACAAAGCTGGCAATCATATCACACATTCACACAGAACATGGAAACATATCATGTAGCATCTCAGAATGCATATCAAGTGGGTATGTCCTATCATGCAACTAGGAA